>BSWB01000001.1:96940415-98192081 GCA_033239125.1 Fagopyrum homotropicum | reverse complement strand
CTCCGGACTTACTTAGCTCGTATTCCTTGTATTAGCATTGATGTGTGTTTGGTGGTGTGTGTTTATTGTTTATTGTTTATTGTTTATAACAACTAAACCGGAATTAGGATTACCGATCTTTATATTATTTGCCCAAGTGTATGATAACGGGCGGTGACAACTTGCCTAGCTCCCGCGAGAGCTACGAAGTTCTCGGCGACTATCCCGTGCTAGTAGACGGCCGGATGCATCAATACCATTCCATGCCGGTAAGCAGGGACCGAGGCGAGTTTCGGTGACTCTCGTGTCACAAACTAAGCTGAATTAGAACGGGATACGACTTAATAATAATAAAGATAATAAACCGGATTGGTGTGTTTTTAAGTATGATGCGTGCTTGCGGTGTTCTACTTGTGTATGTGCTTTTCCCATTAATTCTAATGCTTCGAATATGAGCTAACGGTTTTATACCGATGGTTGTAGATTGCCTTGCAGGTTAGAAATGCGGTCGAGAGATCCGGAAGAGTGGGCAACCGGGGTTCCGTACATTTTAGGAGGGGTTTTGGTTGGAGTCGTGTTTTGTTTTGTATTCATTATATGCATTGTATGCCGCGTGTATGGCGTTTGGTCTTTGGTGTTGTTTATCGACTAAAGTCTTTGTTTGTATGTTTTCGGGAAACACATCACTTGCATAAAAATGTATTTCGGTTTTGACCTTTATTTGTGTCTTGTTGCAAGATACGGTGAAATTGTTGTCAATTTAAGGGTCGGGACCCATTGTGAGGTCCCAACCCGTAGCATCCCGAGTCCCGCGGATTCGGGATGTTTCATTTGAGTTACAACCTAATAAAGCCCATCTAAAGAGAAGAGTATGAATAGTTTGGATCCAAGCTCCAATCCAACTCATTCAGGAAGGCAAGCACCTAAACACGTAACAGTAAGCAACCTCCATACTAATTTCAAGTTGATTGTTTTAAAATTTATGAATCTCAATTATAAGGTCAGTCTTACCTTGTTGAGCATCGTCCTTGAAAAATTAAGGGTAATCACACAATTTGTAGTTTTTTGAGTGAAAAGGAAGCAACAAAGTACTAAATGTGGATGGTAAACCTCCTTACCAAAATTATTTCATAATTAAAGAAAATAAATAAGAACAATGATTTTTGCATAGAATCCAATTGTGTAGCACCTTATTTTACCGGCTTATAGCTATCAAGGCTATAATGTTCAAAAAGTTTTGGTTGTAAGCCTTATAAGTGTTGAAATTCACACGTGCCATACCAATGCCTCGAGTAGTCACCAGCAAAAAGAAGTGTCATTCGGAAAGCAAATCGGAAGCTTACTGAAGAATGAAGCAACATATTGAAATTCACAGGTGCCATAAACCGATGACCTCGAGTAGTCACCAATAAAAAGAAGTTTCATTGGGAAAGCAAATCGGAAGCTTACTGAGGAATGAATCAACGGTATGAAGCGTTAAGCCGATACAGAAGAATTTTCTTTCACACATTTAATCGAACACCTAAAGTGCATGAATTGAGTAATCAAATTTTCGGGTACTTAAATATGAACTTCAATTGAAGACTAACCAAGGGTATATAAATATGTGTCCGAAATCAGTAAACCGAAATAGAGAGCAAGAGAAGAAAATGAGATGGAAATACCTAGCGACTGGAGGAAGAGAAAATATGTCGGAACCAAACCTCGAGTTCCTCAAGCCGAGTGAGGTCAAGAGAGGGGAGGCATAACACCAATTCACCTGAATCAATGAACAAAAAATAGGATCAGATGTAGTAATATATGGATGAAATTAGAATCTCCAAAACAAAGATAAGGGTCAATAAAACGCAAGTAATCAAAGACAAAACAAATATACATAAGCGAATCAGGAAAAAAAAATACATGTTCAGAATACGGGCATGAAACGCAAGTACCAAAGGGGGAGCAATCAAAAATCGGAGAAGGAGAAGGATTAGTCTAGATAACTTCAAGGGAAAAAAACATGATAATCTATCCTAAATATATTTGATTCCAGAAGAAGAAGAACAATCATTTACCTTCTAATCATCCTCCAAGGGGAAAACTTCATGGAACATGTAGCTCCTTATCTAATACAACATTTTACTTAGCAAATAAAATGAAAAGAAGTTTAAAATCATACACCACCAACAAGGATTACTTCATTCAAATCTTGAGTTGTGGTCATTTCATCATATCAGCATGCTTCAAGAATTCTTCCTCAAGGTTGGCAAAAGAACTGACTCAACTGAGTTAGTGTACACAACATCCAACTATGCTCGATTAAACCAATACTGGAATCAAAATTCAATGTATGAGCTTCTGAAAATCTTGAGTTGTGTGCATAATGAAGACAATGCATCTCAAAAATCAAGGCTGAACCAGAACAATACCAATCATCAATGTACGAATACACGTATTTACGGTCAATAGAAGCTACGAATCGAAACATTTGAGATAAAAAAAAATAAAATACCATGAACGATGTTGTCAAGTAAACCATGTCAACATGTTTATTGGTGTAGAAAGTGATAACCCTAGGAGAGTGAATATAGATAAGGAGTGGGAAGTACTTACTTGGATCGAGCTCAAATCCATCAGCGAACAAGGAAGAAATCAGTAGATTGAAAACTGAAGATGAAAAACAATATTAGAGAGCAAAGAATTGATACAATACCAAAGAAAGAGGCAAAATTAAAGAAACCCTAACCTGAAGGATGTCATATATGTAGGTTTTGGTTTCGCTTCCTGACGGAGGTTCCAACCCATTTCGCCTCCGACTTCGAATTGAGACGGTAAAACCGTAGATTTTAGTGAATCAGGAATCCAGAATCGTAAGGGAAGCACGAAGATTGGAAGAAGACACCGGAGAACATAGAGGGGTTGATGGTGGCCGCATATCTGTTGTCCTCAGAGCAGTACTGGAGTCCATAATCTGAGAAAATCTACAAACTGTTTGGAGAGAAAGAGAAGAAACCTATCCTTGAGGAGATTAGATCGGTGTGTGAGTTCCAAAGAGAAGAAACCTAGAATAGGAATGGTTGGAGGCTTGGAGCTTTGGACGATGAAGCGGCCGTCCAAGCGAATAGCGCAATGATGCGAGAAGAAGACACGTTAGTAAATCAATGACTCATCAAGGTAGGCTTTTGTTTAGGTACGATTCAATTAATGCGGTACGGCCGACACGTGTCCCGAAATTTTTTTTTTCTTTCTTTTCTGGAACGAATGAAAATTTGTTTGAACTACCATGTTATAATTTATGTACTATTCTCCTATAAACTTTGAACTATTCCCATATAATCCATGAACTATTACTTTTTAATATATTATATCAAATTATTTATAAATTAATCGTTTATATGTTATGAACTATTCAATTGTAATTCATGAACTAACATTTTATAAGTTATGCACTATCCTTTATAAATTTTGCACTTTGAACTACTCTATTATAATTCATGAACTATTCTATTATAATTCATGAACTATCCCATAATAAGTTTTGAACTATTACTTTCAATCCTTTATAAATTTTGCCCTATGAACTATTCTATTATAATTCATAAACTATCCTTTTATAAGTTATGAACTATTCCTTAATAAGTTTTGAACTATTACTTTCACTCGTTTCTAAAAAAGAAAAAAAAATTTTCGGGACACATGTCGGTTGTACGTTCAGCCGCACGCCCGTACCAAAATAATGTATCTTACCTGAACAACACCCATCAAGATAAGGGGCAAAATGGAAAAATAACTATTCACAGGGGTATTCTTCTTTTATAATTGTAAGGATAAGGATATAGATAATAAAAAAAATTCAAAAACCCACAAGTTACATACTGTGCATCACACGGTCCCGTTATTTGTAATATTGGGCCAGATGGAAATCGTTAAAATTGATAGTGAGCTTATCTAGCCCATCTTTTGTATTTGTTGGGAGCTAAAACCCTAGCCGAATCAGTTGCAGGGGAAGTAAGCAAATGCACGGCGGCCTCCACTTCTTCGCCGTTCAATCGTAACAAGGTATTGTATCTCGTCTCAAAATCGAAAAATGAAGGTATGTAATCCGTCTAACCTTAATTAGGATCAACATTGATGTGTAGTTTTCTTCGTTTGAAATTCGTGTTGATTTGGTTTTTGTTTTGCTTCAGTTCAACATCGCGAACCCTACAACTGGGTGCCAGAAGAAGCTGGAAATCGATGATGACCAGAAGCTGTAAGACTATTCTCCTTTTTCATTTTAATTGCTCAGATCTGCAGTCGTTTTACACTTCTCATGCCATGTGTAATTGAAGCTGATATAGAATTCTACACACTTCTTACAAAGCTGTAAAGCTATTCCTGAACGTGAATTATGTACACTGATTTTCCTCAATGCGCTCGTAGAAATTTCTGTGTAAGTTCGGTTTTCATGATTTCTTCTCCAACTTGGCAGTTGAGTGAGTGGTGTGTGGTTTCCATATGCTTAAAGAGGTCGACCATTTAAGTTATTCTATTACCAATAAATACGATGTTTGTGAAAACTAGTTCCAATGTTCAAGAAGACCAGACTGAGACGGATAGGACTCACTGTGGTCCACTTAGAATTCATTAGTGCTCAATAGACAAGAATCACATTCACCACCGAGACAATTAGTGCTTAATAGATTAATTAGATTAGAATATTAGACTAATAAAACTAATTCCATAATTTACATTAGTGCTCACTGCTCAATAAATTCACAACCGACTAACTGAGTTAGACAACAATCACATTCACAAATCACACTTGAGTGAACTCACAAGAGTCACAACACTGTCAACAATTCACTCAAGGCAATCAGAGACTGAGAAAAGAAAAATAGAGGCAGAGACAAACAGACAAAGGCAGCCGGAGGAATTGAGGCAGAGTCACAACAGAGAGAGCCAAGAGGGATGCATGAGAGTCAGAGAGAGTTGAGAGATAAAGACAAACCGACAGTGATTGTTGATCCTGCCTTTAATTGTGCAAATAGACTGTTATCCTCATGTACACTTGTCTGTGCATATGTCAATTGATAATTCCCATATACGTGTTCACGTATGGGTAATTGTAGCTGCATTGATCACTGCTTATCATTTATGCCATCTTCATCTTGAATGTTCAAATTCTGCAATCTAACGTTTACTTTTTATTTGTATAATATTATACAACAGCCGTGCTTTCTTTGACAAGAGGATTTCACAAGAGGTCAATGGCGATGCATTGGGAGAGGTACGCACTTGCTGGTTTGTTCTACTTGGTCTTTCGTTTTTAAACATCTACATGCTATGCCATCTGGAAATGGTATTTGGGATGCATATCCCTTTTTAGATATGTCAGAAGCACGGGAAACTTAACAGCCACCCACTGCAAAGTCTACCAGCCTCCCATTCTCCTTCCACGCCACTTGCTGAAAAACTGCACAAATTTTAATACCTTTTATCTCTCATTAGTCACCACTTTTCTTCCCAGGAGTAGACTTGGGATTCTTATGATATATGATTGAATATAAAAACACTTTTGTGCTAGATTTAATAGTAGGCTCCATATTTTTCTTTTTAAATGATGTTTTATTTACGGACTTTTTGGTATTTGATCATACTATTTTAAGATTTTTATAATGACTTCTGTTTCTGTTTTATTGATATTCTAGGTCACTATAAATATTGATGATAAATGTTTCTTATGTAACTTTCGGTAATTCATATCTGCTCTACCTTGAAATTAATATTGTTTCCTTGTAACATAGGCGACATGTAAGTATCTGCAAATTGTTTTTTTGTTTCAGGAGTTCAAGGGCTATGTGTTCAAGATCATGGGAGGCTGTGACAAGCAAGGTTTCCCAATGAAGCAGGGAGTGCTGACCCCAGGCCGTGTTAGCCTATTGCTTCACAGAGGTCTGTCATTACTATCCTCCCCCTTTACACGTTCTTTTTATAGTTCCGTGTTCATCTTTCATGCCCAGTTGCATTTTGGAACTTAATTTACTTCATTTGTAATTGTAGATGTCATGTTATCTAGCAGAATTTTGTTTTGCTAAATTTTAGTGCATGGTTGCACAGGTACCCCTTGTTTTCGTGGTTATGGGAGGCGAAATGGAGAACGAAGAAGGAAAGCTGTACGTGGATGCATTGTGAGCCATGATCTCTCAGTTTTGAACTTGGTTATTGTAAAGAAGGGTGAGAATGACCTTCCTGGACTCACTGACACAGAGAAGCCAAGGATGAGGGGTCCCAAGAGAGCATCTAAGATTAGAAAGCTCTTCAATCTGTCCAAGGAGGACGATGTACGCAAGTACGTTAACACATATCGCCGCAACTTTACTAGCAAAACTGGTGGGTGCTTTAAAATGTTATTTTCAATTACCTCATGTATTTAACGAAATTATCTTGTATTTAGATATAAATTTTGTGCACTTTTTTATGGCGTTTCCAGGCAAGAATGTTAGCAAGGCACCTAAAATCCAGAGGCTGGTGACCCCGCTCACCCTCCAGAGGAAGAGAGCTAGAATTGCAGACAAGAAGAAAAGAATTGCAAAGGCTAAAGAGGAAGCTGCTGAGTATCAGAAGCTTTTGGCCTCGAGGTTGAAGGAGCAGCGTGACCGTCGCAGTGAGAGCTTGGCAAAGAAGAGGTCGAAGCTTTCTGTTGCCAAGCCTTCTGTGGCTGCATAAGCTTGACATCGGACTGCCATCTTTTTGAGAAGTTTGTACTTCACTTACCATTATCAGGCAGCATAGGTGTACTGAGTTTTTATCTGTTAGATATATCAGTACTTGCAATATCATTCAACATTTTGTCTTTATTTTTCATTGGCCTAGGCACTTGTTACAAGCCAACCCCTTACAAGTTACAATCCAATTGCTATGGATTTGTTGATCAACATGAGTTATTTTGTTCTTTGTAAGAATACTTCGCAAGTGACACGGATTGAGTCTTCTCGGACTCATGGCCGCAGCTCTTAGTTGGCTTTGTTAAATGAAGTAAAGCCTCAACTCGAGGGTTCTGCGGGGGAAGGTTTCTTACGAGCGATGGTCAGGGGAGCTGTAAAGCTTTGCCAGGAAAGTTGCGGCATTATACAAACCTACGGATTTGGATTCTTCTTGACAAGAATGTAGTCTCACTTTCTAAACAAATCCAAAAGAATGTTTCTAAACAAATCTAAAAATATCCAAGAGTCTAGGCAAGCTAGATGAGCTTGAAATTGTGTAGAAAAATCTCGAGGAATCTAGACTCTTCCAACCTTGTCAGGAAAATGTTAGGGTGCTCAAATATCAATAGATATTCAAATATTATACGGGTTTTAAAGTTTTAGGTACCGAAATAGATGACGATTTGGATATGTGCGGATAATTATCCGAGTTAATCCAACCAAAATCATATTCAAAAATCAAGTATGAAGTTTTAGGGCTGACCAAAACGGATAACAATTGTCGGATAACCATCTAGATGTAAACCCAAAGTTTAACCATCTTGATATAAATCCAAATTTAAAAATTGGATTCAGATTGTATCGATATGTTCGACCACCCATACTTGTTACGATTCTAGGAAGAATTTATAAGATTGGGCATACTCTGCTAATGAATATTGAGCTCTTATAAGTAATGGTACTTAGTGTTATGATCTTAAGTGTTAACATAAATGATGAATATTGAGATTTTTTTACACATAACAAGTAATGATACTTGTGTCATGCCCTTCCCTCTTCGGACAAAAGTTGATCCGAGCTTATGTAATTGTCTTTAGTTTTAACACCCTTTCTTTTAAGGAAATTGTTACCCTGCCGGTGGATTTATATTATATAAAGAGAGGTTGGTTTGGGTGAGAAGGGTTGTTATGGAGAGGAGTTAGAAAGATTGTGGGGTAGAATTATATTAGATTTGAAATGCAAGAAAACGTAAAAGATCGAAGGCTAGAGTGCCGTTCGAACAAGAACAAGAACAAAACAGTTTTAACGAGGTTTGGAAAAATTTTCTACTCCTCGGGGCCTCAAGACATCACCAAATCCACTATAAAACGAACAAAGAAAAACGAGTACAAATGTAAGAACAACAAATCCACACAACTTGTAGACTTGGATTAACCCTAGAGAGTCCCAATAAAGCTTTTGCTTCACCAAGTAATTAAAAGAGAATAAGAAGAACTCTCTTCTTGCTGAAGAATCAAAGAGAGATGAAGAAGAGGGGCTGCTGTCCAGGAAAATCTGTAATTGGCGTTCCTTACTGTTGCTGAATGGCTTGAGGACAAAATTTTAAATGAGTCCTAAAAACCATAAGTTAAAGTGTTGCGTTTCATTTTACTTGCAAACACACAGCTGTACCTTATATAAAGGAGAAGCCTAATCAATTATCAGTCCAATACAACTATCTTGGACCCACTTGCACTTGGACTTGAAATTACGTTCTTTACAATTTGCCCTCATAATTTCTAAGTTCATCTAATAGTGGATGCTTGAGTAAAATCGTGATCAGTCAATTTTCTTTACCTTTACGTGACCTCTGCAGTATGTAAGAAATTCCTACAAAACAAAAATTTTTCACTGGTCACTATTTTAGTGTAAAATCTGTTGGGTTAGTATCACCATCAACTTTATCAACAAGTAATTTATTTGACTCTACTTGTAAACAAATATAATGATATCTAACATTAATATGTTTAGTCCGTTCATGATAAAATGGATCCTTACAAAGATATAATGCACTTTGATTGTCCATGTATAAAGTCGGCATAGTAGACTTACCCTCTATCTCAAATAGAATAATACTAAGCAACACAACTTCTTTACAAGCTTCAGTGGCAGACTGGCAGCTACATACTCAACTTCAGTAGAAGATAAAACTACAATAGGTTGTTGCTGAGATTTCCAAGAAATATAATTTCCACACTAAGTATATACATAGGTAGTAGTAGATTTTCTATTATCTTTATTAGAAACATAATCAAAATCTACACAACTAGTCAAATCATAAGAAGAATGATGTTTAACATATAACAGTCCAAAATTAACAATTCCAGCAATATATATCAACAGATATTTCATAGCTTCCCAATGTTTTTCACCAGGGTCAAACATAAATCTACTAAGAGCACTAATAGCAAAGGCAAGATCAGGTCGAGAACAAATCATAGCATACATGATAGACCCTACAACAACATCATAGGGAATCTTACTCATGCGAGATTTTTTCATCTTTAGACATATTTTGGACACGAGTTAAATCGAAGTACCCTCCTAAGGGTATTTTAGAAGGTTTAACATCTTTTAGATTGAACCTATCTAACACCTTAGTCACATAGTCAGATTAGGAAAGCCGAGTTTGTCTCTTAGACCTATTTCTTTCAATTTTTATCCCTAAAATTCTTTAAGCAGGACCTAAGTCTTTCATATCAAAGTTATTTCTGAGAGAATTTTTCACTTCATTTATCTTAGCTTTGGATTTACAGATTAACAATATATCATCCACATAAAGCAAGATATATAAAGGAGAATCGGTTTATATAGATTTGGGGCCCGTTTGGTTTGAACTCCGGAATCGGAAACGGAATGGAAACGAATCTAGTCCATATGTATACCATTGTTCATGAAAGTTTGTGGAATCATTCCTTATGGTTTGAAGGAGTTGAAGTAGATTTTGATTACTTTTGATACCCTATAGGGTAACAAAATATGAGAAATCAAGTGTACTTTGCACTAAACCACAAGGAATGATTCCATAAAATTTCATGAATAAGGATATGCATATGGACTAAATTCGTTTCCATTCCGTTTCCGTTACCGGAGTTGGAACCAAACGGGCCCTTGAAGTATAAATAGTGATCATATCGACTTCTTATAAAACCTAATCTTTTCATGCATGTATCAAATTTGATATTCCATTGCCTAGGAGACTATTTCAAACCATATATGGATTTTTTTAACAAACACACATTATTAGGGTGATTTTGTCTATAAAACCTTTTGGTTGTCTCATATAGATAGTCTCATAAAGGTCTTCATGCAGAAAAACAGTTTTAACATCCATCTGTTCTACTTCATAGTCATAAACTTTAGCTAAGACAACAAACAATCTCATGGTCTTATATTTCACAACAGGAGCAAAAATGTCATTGTAATTTATACCTTCCTTTTGAGTAAAACCCTTAACCACTAACCTAGCTTAGATCTAGGAGGGTCATTAGGTTTAATGCCATCTTTGATTTTATAAATCCATTTGCAATCAATAGGTCTACCATCATCTAGTTTAGGAACTAATTTCCAAGTTTTGTTCTTTGAGGAATCTCTTCATTCATAACTGCTAATTAAAACTTTGATTGATTACATTTAATAGCATGCTCATACAAGTCAAGAGTATAAGTATTAACAATCACATCAACAATCAACGCAACAAATTTTACCAAATTATTATCCCTACTATATACAAACTCAACAATGTATATAAGTAGGATTAAAATACTTTGGATTTGGAACTCTAACTCTAGGAGCTCTATCAAGAGTAAGCTGCTAATTAGACAAATTAATAGCAGTAGGAATAGAATCAGAAATAGAAATAGGAGAAATGTCCGAATTAGTTACAATCCCAATTACAGTCCTAGAAGTTTCACCATTGACAGAAGCTGAGTTAAAGTTAGAGTTAGAGTTGGAGTTAGAGTTAGAGTTAGAGTTGCTTACAACCCCACCTAATTGGTGAGGTGTGTTGTCTTCTGAAATGTTTTCCAACTCAATACTCTCCCTGATTTGTTCAGCAGCAGCACTACTAGGAGCATTACTAGTGTGTCTTCGAAATACACCAATATCAAACTCTTCAGCTGGCTCAAGGGTGTCACTTGATATGAAAAAATATGCTTCCCCGTCCCTGTTAGTATTATCAACAGTAGATGTAAGAAGATTTTTAAAATGAAAATCAGATTCATTGAAAGCTACACCTCTACTAGTTAAAACGCTATAACCACCAGGTTGTAATACAAGTAATTTGTAACCTTTTACCCCTTCCGGATAACCTAACATCACACACTTGAGAGCTCTCGGATTTAGTTTACATTGAGAACGATGAGCATAAGTTATACAACCGAAAGGTCTTAAAGTGTTTTGTATTTGGTTTTTGACCAGTCCACATTTTTTGTGGGGTTTTAAACTCTAAAGCAGAAGAGGGAGTTCTATTTATCAAATAAGAAACTGTAATTACAGCCTATCTCCAAAGGGACTGTTTCATACCTATAAAAAAACATGCATCTAGATTTTTCTAACAAAGTCCTATTCATCCTCTCAGCAGTACCATTCTGTTGAGGGGTTCCCGGAACAACCAAATTTTGTTTAAGGCCATTTTGTAAGCAATATTCATTAAATTCATTGTTACAAAATTCTAAACCATTATCTGTTTTGATACATTTGAGTTTATGGTTAGATTCATTTTCAACCTTGTTTTTTCAAAGTTTAAAAGTATTGAAAGCTTCACTTTTTGTAACACCCCAAGTTGTAGGAACTCAAAGTGTTACAGACTAGGACCTCACAATGGGTCCCGACCCACAGAGTAACAACAATAACATCGGATCTTGCAACAAGCCCTAAATAAATGAAAACCAAAACTTATATAAAAACCAAAGGTTTAACAAAAGGGAAAAGCAAAAAACTCACAACCGAGTTCAACAACAAACTGAAAAGACAACAACAGACATATAAACCCGATCCCGTCCTATAATGTACGGGAACCCCGGCTGACCACACCGTCCGGATCACTCAATATCATCTCCAACATGCAGGGCATCTACAACATCGGTATAAACCGTTAGTTAACATTAGATATTAGAAAGATAGTAAAGACACAAACACACATAAGGAGGTAAACACATAGCATGCTCTCACTCAACCGGTTATTATCTTTTATTAAGTCAATCTCTTTACTAATTCAACTTATGTTGTCACGCGAAAATCACCATGATCTCGCCTCTGTCCCCTTTCACCAACAGGAATAGAGGCGATGCATCCCTCTGTTACCTGCTGGACTGGTCGCAAGAGCACCTCCTAGATTCCCCATTTTGAACTGGACAAGCGGTCACCGCCCGGTTATAATACACTTGGGCCAATTAAGGTATAAAGTCATCCTAGCCCGGTTTTCCGTTATAACGATAAATGACAAACACAACCAATATGGTCCAACCAATATACAGAACGCAACTAAGTAAGTCCAAGAGACTTACCTCACTCGAAGGTAACTCAGAAACAAACTACTGCTCAGCTTCCCGAAAGAATGGGTAAATGCCTGCTCAAACAAGGCATCACGAATAAAAAACGTAACAAATGCTAGAAGTCTACATACTTCTAGTCTCAATGATCTCTAATAGATCTACTACGGCGTGCTAGAAGTTCCCTACTTCTAGTCTCGATGATCGCTAACTGATCTCAACATGCTAGGAGAAGGATTCCTAGTCTCAAGGTTCGCAAGGAACGTCATCAACAACACAACTCAAGGGCGTAACCAACTCATGGGGATAAACAAGCCACTAACTGGCATTTACACTAATCATCTAGGTCCAAACTATCATGATCTAGCATAAGGAAAGGGCAAAGGAAGGAAGGAAGGAAGCAACTCACCAAAGACAGGAGTCACTGCAGGTGAACCGTGGGCGCTACAGACAGAGGCGTGGGGGCGGCTGGTTCCAAGCACGGGGGCAGTTTCTACAACCGAAGCGACGTCGACTTCTTTGACAACAACAACACAACAAGGGCAAAAGGCTCGACTTCTTCACTCCACACACAACAACTCTTCAACCAAGGAAGCTTGGAACACATACTCGTCAACAACGAAGGATAAACAAGAATCAATACTTGATCTTGATTCATGTGAAGAAGAAGAAGAAGAAAAGAGAAAGAGAAAGAAGAAAATAAGAAGGAAGAAGCATGCATCAACTATACATGAACGTAAGAAGGATCAAGGGATGAAGAACCTACACGTTCTGTAGAAGATCACAAGGAAAGGCCGCATATTGCTCGAGGTTGAAGATAATGTAAGCAAGAAGAGAAAAAAGGAAGAGACAACTAGAATATATAGAGAACGGTTAGGAAAAAAACAAGGAAGGTCTGATCTAGGGTTAGAAGATAGAGGGAAGACGGCCCAAAACCCCAAAACTTACACAAGATAAGAAAGGAAGAAGATAGGACAACTTGTAAACAAGATGGGCCTAGCCGCACCTGCGGATGGGCCGTGCCGCGACCATGGCAGAGAGGTTGAGCAGCGCCTGCGGCTCTCCTTCACCGTAGGGGCGGTGAAGGCAAAAACGGAGCGTTACATCAGATCCCCCTAAAAAGAAGTTTCGTCTGAAACTTGGAACAAACCACCCATGACTAACACAACAACGTAAAAGAGCCACTAATCATACTCATATTCCCATATGGGCACTGACCGAGTAGTATTTTTATGGTCGTCTATACCCAATCAAAAGTAAATCCCGACTTAGCACTAAGAACAAGTATAATGATTAAGTAAGGGTCGAACCCAATAGAGTTAAGGTGTTTTAGATGCGATTATCGATTATAGTGACAAGTAACAAAAGGGGGGGGGGTTTGGTTGAATTGATGCACACAAAACTTATAAAAACGATTAATGCGACAATTAAGACAATGATGGATGAATCTACACTAGGTTGATTCTAAGCATGCAATTGCTACTTTGGTGAGTTCCTTTTACAAGTTTCAAATAATCTCCCGTCTCGATCATACATATGTGTTGAGCCAACCGGCATCAACACAACTTAACAGGTTAGTGTTCCGTAAACCTACAAGAACAAATAACAAGTTAGCTTTCAAAAAAAGACTAAGGGATATAAAGAGAAGATTAAAACCGTTAAACTTATCTTTATATTTGTGTTCCTTTTCTTTAAGTAATCACAACCCGTTATTACTTAAAGTTGCTACTAGATTAATGACCCGAACCCGGAACCTATTAATCCTAGTTGTTTGTATGCACTTTAGAACCTAAGGTGATCAATCTCAAGCAATAGTAAACATGCAATTAGACAATGGAGATCAAGGAAACACAAAGTATTACTGAATGAAAACTTGTATTATAAAGAACTTACAACCAAAGTAACAATGCAGCTTCAAACCAACCCAATGTAGCAAGGGAGTTAGCAACTCATTACAAAGGTAGCAAGATAATCTAAGTGGATAATTTGTTGGCTAACAAGATGATAAGTTGGGTCATTCTACCAATCAACACAAGACTATTTATACTACAAAAAACACTAAATAGGAGTAAATGACCGGCCTAAAACAGCCACCTTTAATGCCATAAAGGTGGTGTAAATAGCCGGAGTAAAGATTCTGGCGTTAAACCGCAGGGGCGGCCTTCAGGTCCGCAGGGGCGGTGAAGGCAAAAATGCTTGATCTTCTTCATGGCCGCAGGGGCGGCTAGGTGATTCCGCTGGGGCGGATCTTTAATGTTCTTCAAACGTCTGACCCTTTGACTTTCTGACGTTTCTGATGCCAAGCCGCCGGGGCGTCCCTATGTCGACAAAGGGGCGGTGACATAGCCTCCTCGTCTTCCAGCTCCCAGGTTGAGGCGCAGGCAGGGGCGCAGTGGAAGGCGCAGGGGAGCTGGTCTTCGTCTCTTCAGGGCAGGTCACCGCAGGGGCGCCAAGGAGTGGCGCAGGGGCGGTGACACACTTCATGGCTGGCGCTAGTGAAGGCGCAAGAGCGCTCCGGTGTAAGGCGTCACCCGCAGGGGCGGTGGCAAGGCTCCGCAGGGGCGGTGAGGCAACAGAAGCTTTGCTTCGTGATCGATCTTCACCCCTAAGTGCTTATAACTCCTTCCTTAGCTTCTTTTAATCTTCTTCTTCTGGACCAAGGAGTTAGTAGCATAACCCGACACAAATGCAATAAAAAGACTCTAAAAACTACCCTAAATGATAGTGATTCCATCACCTATCAAACTCCCCCATACTTAGACCTTTTACTCGTCCCGAGTAAAATAAATGACAGCAACTAGACTCAAAGGCCTCAGGAAGCATGGGTAAGCAAGAAAGACAATTAAAATAAGAGAAAAGCCAAGAAAGAAAGAAGGAAAAGAGAGGAAATGTGAGAAAAAGAGAGAAATTACCATCCTTATTGCTCCAAGAGTGGCCTACCCGGACAACCTCCTTATGACTCCCCTTCTTATGTCGCCAAACGCCGGAAGAGAAACCTACACTCAGTGTCACTCATTTTGCCAAGGCGCCCTTTCGGGTTTTTACCTTGCCACTCTTCTTCTTTTCTCACTTGAACTCACATCCCTCAAGTCCAATTTTGCACCAACCTAAGGTTGGTCGGACTACCTTCTTTTTGCCTAAACCGCCCTTTCGAGTTTTCGGTTTATCCAAGGATTTTCATGCCTTTTTCCATTTTCTTTGGCCTTTTCTTTTCTTTTTTTTTTTGTGAATTTCAATATGAATTCAAAGATGCAAAACAAAACAAATAAAAACTCAAATGAACAGTACAAGCAATGATATGTCCCTCCCCCATACTTGAAGTACACTTTGTCCTCAAAGTGGAAATGAGGCAAAGATAAATGTGGGAGAAGGGAAAGAAATGTACCCCTCAGTGGGGTGGTCCGGATGGACCACCAGGACCCTCCTCCAGCGGGTAAGGAAAGTGGCGGAAGAAGTGCTCCTGCCGGCGGTAGATGTCATCTATGCGGTCCTGCTAGGCTGTCATTCGGCGGTCAAAAGAGGTCTCAAAACTGGCCTGCCAAGCCAGCTGCTGAGCCTCCAACTGCTGCTGGGCTGCCTGCCAGGCCTCCTGCCTCTGGTCGAAGTGGGAGGTCATGGAGGCGGCAAAGCTCGTATGCCAGTTCTGCTGCTGTTCCAGCATAGTCTTCTGGTAGTCGGGCTGCCAGCTCTAGTGCTGGGTGGTCATAGCCGCCATCTGAGCCTGAAGGCTCGCTAGGGCCGGGTCCTCCTCTGGTGCCGCAGTGGGCATCTCCTCGTCGTCATCGGGAATGGGCAGGTGCTCCTCCTGATGAGCCCAACTGGAGCTGGCAGTATGCCTCTCCACAATGGCCACTAGTGGCCTCCTCGGCACGAAAGGATCTGCCGGAATATAGAGCTCGGAGAGCTCACCTCCTAATGGTAAAGGCCGGGGAAGGTAGGTGAGGTGGCTCCCAACTGCAAGGGAGAACCAAAATAGGTTCTCCCCGTCCCGCTGGAGGAGCTTGCACCTCCTAAGCATCCCCTCAGTGTAGAGAGGAGCCGCCATGCCGTCCTCTAACTCGGACAGGTCCATCACCTGTGAGGCGATCAGGGAGATCACCCCACCACCGACAATATCCCTCGGCTCGTCCCTCCTGATCCTCTTCAAAGCGGCAAGGAAGAGAGAGGGCCAATCCATTACCTTCTCGCTTTGTGGAAGGTAGGAGTAGAGTAGTGGTAGGTCCTTCAAAGCGACCTTGTTTTCCTCTTTGTGTCCACAAAAGACACTCATGAGGATCTTTGAGATGAGACTCAAACTGGGGTGAGTGAGTTTGTTGGAGTACTCACCCCCAACATGGAATTCTGACCCGGTAGCTGCCTGCCAAAACTCACACAGGTCCGGGGTCGGGACTGGATCCCACCAGTTTGCAGAGCGGTTTAGAGTCACCCCAAAGGCCTCCTGTAGATTGGCATAGTCAAGTGTGTATTTCACCTTGTTGAGCTTGAAGGTGAGGCCGATACACACGTGATCTTCCTTCTCCTTTGTGAAAGTGGAGATAAACTGTCTGCTGAGCTCGGGATATATTGGAGCACTCTTCTATAAGAAATCTCCGAGCCCAACATTCGCCAAAAAAGCTTGCATGCTCTCCAGCTTGCCTAGTTTCTCCAAAGTGGGAATATGCAAAAATCGAGTTGTATACACAACTCGATCATGCACAATCCTGTAACGCTCCTTCTCTGCTTCGGTCATCTTGTATTTCCTTGGTGCTTCCATTCTTGAAGGTTATTGAAGCAAAAGATTAGTAAATGTCGAAACAAGGAAAATAAAACGACCTTTCTGGTGTGATTTCTGCAGGGGCGGCTGTGCAGGCGCAGGGGCGGTAAGGCGCAGGTGCGGGTGCTTGCAGCCGCAGGGGCGGGAGAAGTACAGAGGCGATTTATGGGGAGCGATGGAAGTGGTGTTGCTGAGGCTGCTCCGGTGATGTCCTTGGTGGTTTAGTCGTCGCCGGCGGTGTAGCTGGAGTGGAATGTGTGAAGTGGGTGAGGATGAAGGTCGTAGGACTGTGAGAGAGTAAGGGGGTAGTGGGAGAGGGTGGCGTAGGGACGTTGCGTTTGGTGGCTGTTTGTCGGAGGCGGCGCAGGGGCGTCGACGAGGTGGTTGGTGAGCAAAGGGCGCAGGGGCGTGCGAGTGGTTTGAGGGAGAGGGGTTTTGGAGGGTTCGTGTGTTTGGTGAAGAGGGTTGGTGGGTGGTGTGTGGTAGGTGTAGGCATTTTCGTGATCCACTTTTTTTTTTCTTTTCTAGGTAAACCCGCAGGGGCGGGAGAATGTCTCCGCTGGGGCGTTGACAAGAGAGAGGGTCACGCAGTCTCAGCGCCGGGGGCGGCGCCGAGGAAGCGTGTCAAGAATGGCTGCCGCAGGGGCGTAGGGGTGTCACCGCAGGGGCGGTGACAAGCATGTCGCAGGCGCAGGCCCAGCGCCGGGGGCGGCACTGGGCATGAGTGTCACCGCAGGGGCGGGGGCTCAATGCCGCAGGGGCGGTTTCCTGACAGAGGCTCCTCTTCTTATTCATTTGGGTTGCCTCCCGAGAAGCGCCTTTGTTTTACGTCGTTGGCTCGACGTAAGGTCTCTACTTCTCTAACTATGCTTCCTCCAGCACCATCTCGTCAATTGGATCGTTCTTGACTCTTTCAAGGTAAAGCTTTAGTCTTTGTCCGTTTACCTTAAACACCTTGTGCGTTTGGGGATCAAAGAGATCCACCGCTCCGTGAGGGTATACTTCGGCTACTATGTATGGCCCTGTCCATCTCGAACGCAGCTTACCTGCAAAGAGTTTCAAACGTGATTGAAAGAAAAGTACCTTATTACATACCTTGAAGTCCTTCCAGAGAATGTTCCGGTCATGCCATGCTTTGGTCTTCTCTTTGTATGTGGTAGCATGGTCATATGCATCTAGCCTCAGTTCCTATAACTCTTGCAATTGGAGCTTCCGGAATTCTCCCACTTCCTCTATGTTCATGTTGCACTTTATTTCCGCCCACCAAGCTTTATGCTCTAGTTCCACCGGTAGGTGGCACGCTTTCCCAAACACAAGCCTGAACGGAGACATCCCTATCGGAGTTTTGTAGGCTGTCCGATATGCCCATAGCGCGTCGTTTAGCCTTGCACTCCAATCCTTCCTTCCGGGAGAAACCGTCTTTTCAAGGATGGTCTTTATTTCCCGGTTGGATACCTCAGCTTGATCGTTTGTTTGAGGATGATAAGTTGTTGACACTCTTTGGTGAATGTGGTACTTCTTAAGGAGAGCCGTGATCGTCTTGTTGCAGAAATGGGTACCCCTATAACTGATTAAGGCTTTTGGGATTCCAAATCTTGCAAAGATATTTTCCTTAAGAAAAGCTGCAACTACTTTTGAGTCATCAGTTTTGGTGGCCTTTGCTTCCACCCACTTGGAAACATAGTTGTTCGCCACTTAGCGTGCGTGCAAATAAGCTTTAAATTTATAAAACTGAAATTAAGCAAGCGAACCCGCAGTGTACGGACCGGCGTAGTAAAGCAAGAATTCCAGAGTATCGAACTCAGGGATTTGGGGGAACAAATTCAGTTGTAAATTGTCAAGCAAGTAAAAGGTAAAGCTTTGCAAATATTGGGGAAAACAGCAATCCTAAAGATCCAAGTATCCAATTGTGGCAATCGATTCAAGATATACTAAAGAACTAAGGACATAGTTAAGAGTTGCAAAGGTATGCTAAGGTAAAGCAATGTACGGTGAAGTTCCAAGGCTTTATATGACTTATCTAAAGACACTCTCTATAAAGGTTGTTGAGGCTTCAGTATAGAAAGGATCTAAAGACAAGAATTAATTTCAAATACCCAAACTTGTAACCCAAAGATCAAAACTAACTAAACCGATTAAGGTTATGACACTCGAAATCGAAGTAGAGGTTGTTGAGTCTTCACTACTACCTAGAAAAGGCAAACCTAGACTAGATTAAAGCTAATCTTTAACCTTGGATCAAAGTAAAAGCAAAGATCGTAAACTGGTGTAAATTACGGGCAGATCTTGAGTTCCACGGCCGTGGAAACTCAAGAACAAACCGTGATTTTGGTTCGTCGACGAGATCTCTCTAACTCTCAGGGTCCAATCTGTTTACGATCGATCTATCATCATCTAAGCCACAACTATCAACCCTTCACCTTAAAAGTGCTAAAGAGTTTTAGCCAATAACCATTGTCATGATATCACAAATCAATTTAAGAAGAATGAAAGATGAAAATCCTCGAAAACTCAATAAACTTCAAAGTCAATCTCAAATCCGAAACACAAATTGGAATATTCAATGGATTCGGAATAGAACACAAAATCTCACAAAATCTAAGGTAAGTATGAAGAATGGGATGTCAATCCGTCTTCAATAACAAAACCTAGAAAAAGGGCGCAACTTCCGCCACACACGATCTTTCGAAATCCAAATTGCCGGCGCTTCTGCTAAGTCCTTCTCAAACTCTCTCAAAGCGACCCTAAGCAAGGCTAAGCGATAAGCGTCGATGTAGGGATCCCTCTCAACTTCTTCCTAACGTCGGGGATCCAAATCCTGGGGTTGGAGAATTTGACTCTCTCTAAGTCTCCCCTTTTGGAGGTTTTGACTCCTTCTAGTCTCCCTTTGGAGAAATTGGCTCCCCTTCAATGTTGAAGGCTCTCGAATATTTGTAGGGATAA
Organism: Fagopyrum homotropicum; assembly: GCA_033239125.1. Classification (NCBI taxonomy): domain Eukaryota; kingdom Viridiplantae; phylum Streptophyta; class Magnoliopsida; order Caryophyllales; family Polygonaceae; genus Fagopyrum; species Fagopyrum homotropicum. The sequence continues at coordinate 98,172,207 of BSWB01000001.1, read as the reverse complement.
AACTAGGGTTTAACGATGAAACCCTAAATATTTGGGCTGAAAAGAAGTCGAGTCCGCTGGTATCAGAAAATACTCTGGGCCGCGTCAACAAGTATCAGAGAATACTTTGGCGCGTCAGGCGGTATCAGAGAATACTTTGGGTCGCGTCTGACGGTATCAGAAGATACTTTGGCCGCGTCTGACGGTATCACAAGATACTTTGGGCGCATCCTAACTTCCTTTTATTGCTCCTTTTTGTCACGCTTCAAGGCTTACTCCTTTTTTTTTTGATACATGGGTAAAAGAATAAGGTGGACCAGTTTCTAGAAACCAATCGACCGAAAGCATCCTTTCGGATGAGGTCTTGAACATCATCTGGAACAGCATCGACGTCCAGAACGCAGTTGTGTCCGTGCATGGCAATCTTGTCCGCGACCGAGTTAATTTCCCTGTAAATGTGTTGTGCTACGGAGTAAGAGAATCCCGAGATCATGTTAGTGATGTCTGTGATGATCATGTCCAAATCCCACGGAGGTTTCCAGACACGATTAATCGCATTGATGAGCGTTAGACTGTCACCTTCAATCATAATGAAATTCACTCCAAGCTCTTTTGCCTTTTGGAGGCCCTTTCTAAGAGCGAGTGCTTCTGCTTCTAGAACTGATTCGGCATTACATCTACCACTTCCTAATGCAATAGGAATTGCGCAATGGTTTCTTATAATGAAACCATACGAGAAAAAGTTCGACGAGTTTTTTGAAGCGTCGAAATTTAGTTTAAACATACCTTCTTCTGGGCGTTTCCATTTTATATTTTTTCTTTTTCTTCTTTGCTTGTTTGATTGTGTAACTTTGTTGTTCAAATCGTTGTTTGCTTGTTCCCATTCTGAAATTTGTTTAAGAGCTATTGATTTGATATTTTGTGGAAAAGCTGCCTTGTTAAAAATAAATTGGTTCCTAGCCGTCCAAATATTCCACCAAATGACAAAAAGTAATCTTAATTCGGACGGCGTAATTGTTCCTTTGAGGTCCAAGATGACTTCTGAGATGCTCCTATTATCCAGGTCGTAGTTTTGGAGAATGTTGGATATTTTTGCGTTACCTAGTGAGGTCATCATATATGCGTTACCTAGTGAGGTCCAAGATAACCCATATATCCTTCCAAAATCTAATTGTTTTTCCATCACCTACTCGCCATCTAAGGCCTCTGTTGAAATCTTCTCTTAGTTTTACTAGTTTCTTCCATTGCCAAGATGCATTAGAACCACATTGATAGTTCCAAATGCATACACCTCTAAGGTATTTTTCTTCAATAATCTTTACCCAAATATTATCCGGTTCTGCCATGATTTTTCAAAGAAGTTTCATTTGTAGTGCTTTATTCATGTCTTCTGCTTTCCTAATACCAGTACCTCCCAAAGATCTTGGTTTACAAATTTTGACCCAACTAATTAACGGATGGAAGTTAGGACCTTTATTCCAAAAGAAATTCCGATTGAGTTGGTCCAATTCTAGATGGATGCTAGTTGGTAACATGAAAGCCTGCATTAAGTAACTCGGTTTGGCATTAAGGTTGGCTTTTATAAGAGTTATTATTCTTTCTTGAGACAGTGAGGATGCTTTCCATCTAGTTAATTGTTGTTTTGTTTTGATGATGACTGAATTGAAAATATCCTTATTGACACGACCGTTAATAATAGGACATCCAAGATATTGTTCTAGATTAGTTGATGCGTTGATCCCTAGATGTATTTGGATTCTTCTTTTTTTACTTTGATCAATGTTTGCAGTAGTTTGAAATGCAGATTTGTGATAATTAATGACTTGTCCGGAAATATCACAATAGTCTTTCAACAGTGAAATGATCTTATTACTTGCTATTTCATTTGCTTTGGAGAAGATTATAACATCATCAACAAAGGCTAGAAAAGGAATTCTTGTTCCATTTTTTGTGATTGGAAAACCCACATCCCTAGGATTCTCATTAGCCAATTTTTGTACATTTCTGGCCATTACTTCTGCACAAAGGTTGAACAGAAGGGGGGGAGAGGGGATCACCTTGACGTAATCCTCTCTGTGGCATAAAAATGTTTGTAGGTGAGTCATTAATCAGGATTGAGTATGAGACTGTAGAAACACATTCTAGAATCCAATTCCGAAACTTTTCTCCAAAACCGAATTTTTGGAGGACAGCTTTCAGAAAATCCCATTCAACTTTATCATAAGCTTTCTCCATGTCCAATTTGATGGCCATGAACCCGTCTTTTCCTTTTTTTGTTTTGAAACCATGAAAAATTTCATGTGCTATAAGAACATTATCTTGAATTGCTCTATTTTTGATAAATGCACTCTGAAGTGGGTGAATGAGTTTGGGAAGAACTATACTAAGCCGTCTGGCCAGAATCTTTGCAGTAATTTTATAAACGGTTGATACTAAACTTATGGGTCTATAATGACTAGTTTTCGATGGGTTATCTACTTTTGGTAGGAGCGCAATAAAAGTATGATTAACTTGCCTTAGGATTTTTCCAGTTTTGTAAAAGCTTTTAACAACCCTGATAACTGTTGGGCCCACAATATGCCAATATTTTTGGTAAAAACCGACAGGCATCCCGTCGGGGCCCGGAGATTTATCGCTGCCTATATCAAAAAGAGCATCCTTAATTTCCTTTGTAGAAACAGGCAAAGTGAGGTTGTCGTTATCTGATGTAGATACTTCTTGCTGGATGACTTGTAATTGGTTTCGGAGTTTGGACTGATCAATTATGGAGGCTTTGAATCGAATCTGGTAATCTTTGAGGAATTCATCATTAATATCCTTTTCTTGAGACAAAATCGAACCATCAATATTCGTGATCGTTGTGATAATTTTTTTATTCCTTCTCCCCGTTGCTTTCCTGTGGTGGAATTTTGTATTTTTATCTCCCAGTTGTAAATTTCTAGTTTTGGCTCTTTGGATCCAATATTTATGTTGGTATTCCACTAGGCATTCCCTCTTTCTAATTAGTCTATTAATTTTATCATTTTTCGATCTATCGAATTGTACGTAGCTTTGTTGTTGGAGAAGTTGTAGCTCATCATCTACAGTTTGTAATTGTCTGTGAATATTACCGAATTTGTTGCGGCTCCATTCCTTTAGTTTTTGTTTGAGTAAATGTGTCTTTTTTACTAGGTTGAACATATTTGAGCCATGATATTGGGTTCGCCATACTTGTTTGATGAGATTTTCGTAATCCTTTCTTTGCGTCCACATTGACTCGAATCTGAAAGGTTTGTTTTTATTAATTGATTGAGTGTTTTGAAGTTGCATGGATATCATGCAATGGTCTGAAGTCGTAAATGCGTGGTTTCTAGCATGTAGCCCAGGATATTCCTGAATGATTTCAAGGGACGTCATTATTCTGTCTAATTTCTCGTAAGTGTTATCGTCTCCATCTTGTTTCCTCTTCCATGTGAAGAAATTTCCTTTAGTGGGTAGATCTCGAAGGTTAAGCTGTTGGGAGAAGTGTTGAAGGCGGTCAAACTTTCCATTAGGAAGGGGAGCCCCTCCTTTTTTATCCGAAGGTTCTAATAATTCATTATAGTCACCGATTAAGATCATTGGGAGACTAATGTTAGTCATTTCAATTCTAAGGTTTGTCCAAAAGTCATTTTTCGCTTGTTCATTTGGGGGAGCATAGATGAATATTACCATGGTTTCGAAATTAGTGTGAACATTTTTATGTTTAGCTATGAGGTAACGGTCGCCTGATTTCACAATCTCAATCTGTTCTCCCTTTTGTTGATACTCTTTCCATAAAAGACACAGACCCCCAGCAAAACCCAATGCAGGACTGAAGCACATTTTATCAAACCTTGCATTTTTCCAAACTTTATCATTTGGTTCAAACTTGGTTTTCGTTTCAGCTAACATGATCATTTGGATGTGTTCGTTTTTACATGTAATGTTTAAATTAGTCCAAAAATTTCTTTTCTTTATACCTCTGCAGTTCCAAAAAGCGATCTTCATAATTTACAGATGGTAGGTGGTGGGAGGTTTCTTCCCTTTATTCTAAACCAAAGATGCAAATTGTGTTCCTTAAGTTCGAACACTTTATTTATTTTGCTAAGATGTAAACTGTGCTTATAGTCTTTCCTTTGATTATGGATCCCGATAGACTTGGGGCAATTTTTTGTATAGCTAGTTCGAAAATTGGTGTGGAAAGACGAGAAGCTTTGTTGTTTCCAAATTACCTGATTCAATGTACTACAAGATGAAAACAAATCTTTTTGTTCTATTACTAAATAGGGGTTTCTGGATAGTCCATAGTAAACACACATAGGAAACTTGGAGTGAAGAAATATAAGAAATTCTAAGTTGATCATCAACCTAAATGAAGCTCCAAATGGCCGAGGGGTGAAATCCCACCAAGTGGTCACCAAACTAGTATTGTGCTGAGAGCAAATACCAAAGATAAATTCTTGAATCTTCTTGTTACTGCTGGAATGCTGCTTGTTCATTATTTTGGTTGATTCCTTGTTGACAGAGGCGATAAACACCCGCTGAGCACTCCTCTCATTAGTATTCACCATCAGGACAACTAATGAGATAGAATTGTTCTTTTTCGAAACTTTAGTGATCATTGATGTGGTTTGTGTTTTTTTCTTTGACATTGTGTTGCTATCATGGTTTTTCGTTGTGTAGGGTTGATGAGCACTGAAATCTGCAAACACATGGACAAATCGCAAGCAGTAGTATATGCAACATTTGTTAAATAAAACAGACATCCTCCTAAGCTCTATTTTGTCGATCAACAAGAAGTTATTGGACTGAATATCGAACCTGCAATATTCAGTAGACTTTACTGAGTAATAGATCTTGAAAGGATTTTGTTGGTCTTGTGTATTTACTGGTATTAATCCAATACTACCCTCATCATTTCTATGCTTCTGTTTTGATTTAGTTCCTGCACAAACAACACACAAAACACCAAAGATAGACAACAAGCAGGAGACACAGACAAAGAACAAACACAACCAAAAATGACAAAGAAACTGAATAAAAGCCTGAATAACTGGAAAATTAAGAGTGCAGAAAATTAGTCTGGACAGTTCAGTGTTAAAGGCAAAAAAACATTTCACAATCCGATTGTTATTGAACTCGCAGGAGTTAAGAAGATAGTTGGTTGATAAGCTCAAGCTCATAAGAAAACTCACCAACCAGAAACGAGTACCCTTAAATTGTTCATTAAGATTGAAAATGGATGTCAACAAAGAGTTTTCATAGTTCAGAGTCGAAGTGGATGTCAAGAGAACCACCACATTCAAAGGTTTCATAATCAGGATCCATTTGTTCAAACGATCTGCGTTGCAACCAAACTCAGATCTAGTGTAATTTTGGGCGTATAAGGACTTCTTATCAGATTGTTCAAAACCAAGAGTATTCATGAGATCATAAATAACACACCATTTACTCGAACAAGAAAGGACAGTAAACAACCTGTCTTTGGATATTGATGACTTCCTGCTACTAAGCTTTGTACTGGTCAAGCTCCTCACTTGACAGATGGGGAAACAGATGGGAAAGAGAACCTGCCGAATCAGAGGCCATCTTCTCCACAAACGAGAAAGAGGTAGACGGATAGGTCTAGACAAAAGGCTCTTCCTCAAACGCCATAAAGAAATCGCCCTCCTCCCGCCACGCCCTTGCCTTCGATCCACCTTCGAACACCGGCCAAATCGTTCCTGATGCATCTCCGAAGATTTTTTTGATTCTTTCTTTCTTTTCTTGAAATTGAGGAGACGGAGAGAGTATAAATCAGACCCGATCGTCCTTCGACTTTTGTCAGGATAAACGCTTGAACCGATTGAGACGTGGTTCTCCCTCATCCATCGGAAGATCCATGGAAGAGCAATAGCTTTAGGTTTGGGATTGGGGGTTCTGAGTAGCGGCGATGGTAGAAGAGCTATTCGCGTGATATACACGTTCTTCAACTTGGAATCGAGTTTTTTCATCCCAACGAAACTAGATTAAGGGGGCTAGGCGGCGAATCTGAACGTATGTTTAGGGTTTTCTGAGTTTCTTTGGTGTGGAGGAGGAGAAGAACTTAGCGCGTGCTTGGCGCGTTCTTTAGGGGAGATTAGGGTTTTCTGAGTTAGTATACTCATATTAGAATAAAAGGTATGTACATACTTTCAAGGCTTAATCCTTAAATGTGCTATTTCGCTCCATAATTCGTCAAATTACCTACAAATGCAATAAAACTCTGTGTAGACCTCTATTCTTGCAAAGTAGGAGAATATAACCATAAATGCCATTAATGTATGTCTATGCATGCAAAATAAAGCGAAAATCTATATAAATACATGCCTAAAAATAGGTCATAATTCATGTCATCAATAGTCCACCGCAAGCAAAATATATGTGTTCTCGAATGAAGTAGGAAATGGCCCCATGAAATCAATTCCCCAAACATCAAATATTTCACAAAATATAAGAGAGGATTGGGGCATTTCATGTCTCCTTGAAAGATTTCCTACTCTTTGGCATTTATCACACACTTTGCAAAATGCAAAAGCATCTCAAAAAATGTGTGGCCAAAAGAAACCGGCATCCAAAACCTTTCTTGCAGTTTTGTTTGCCCCAAAGTGCCCCCACATGCTTCAGAATGACAGAAAGTTAGGACGGATTGTACCTCATTGTCCGGAATGCAATGCCGGATCACATGGTCACTACAATGCTTCCAAAGGTAAGGATCGTCCCAAACGTACTGTCGAGCTTCAGCCTTTACCTTCTCTCATTGTGCCTTGGTGAAGTCTGGAGGATACTCCTTCCTGACAATGAAGTTCACAATGTCAGCAAACCAAGACTTAAAAGATTGGAGTATAAGACAAACCTCTGACGACAATTCCGCAGGGGTGCCTAGACTGAGCCGTAGGGGCGGCTGGCCGCAGGGGCGGCTGGTTTGAGGCGCGGGGGCAGTTACACAACAGAGGGTTGTGTAAAATGTATCGTCTGGAAAACTTCCAACTATCTCTCTTCCTTTTCCTGGATCTTCCTCCTCTTGCACTAGTCTGCTTAAATGATCGGCCACCAAGTTCTCAGCCCCCTTCTTGTCCCTTATCTCTAGGTTAAACTCACTTAGAAGAAGCACCCATCGGATCAATCATGGCTTTGCCTCCTTCTTTGCCATAAGGTACCTAGGAGCTGCATGGTCAATGAAGATAATTACCTTTACCCAAGTAGGTACTGCCGGAATTTTTCAAGGGCAAAAACCACCGCCAATATTTCCTTCTCGGTGGTGGAGTAATTCCTTTGTGCTCCATTGAGTGTCATAGACGCATAATGGATCACATGGGAGCCCCGCCCGTCTTTTTGTCCTAAGACAGCTCCGACGGCGTAGTCACTAGCGTCACACATGATTTCAAAAGGTTTTTCCCAATCCGGGGAACGGATGATTGGTGCGATGGTAAGGCATGCCTTCAAAGTGTCGAAAGCTCTCTTGCAATCCTCATCCACTATGAAGGTGAAATCTTTCTTGAGCAATTCACATAGGGGTGCCGAGATCTTTGAAAAATCTTTGATGAAACGTCGGTAGAAACCTGCATGACCAAGAAAAGATCGCATTTCCCGAACATTAGTAGGATAAGGTAAATTTTGAATAACATCAACCTTTTCCTTATCTACCTCTATCCCTTTTGAGGATATTACATGTCCTAGCACAATTCCTTGTTCGACCATGAAATGACATTTTTCGGAATTAAGAACTAAATTGGTTTCAACACATTTTTCAAGAACAAGTTTCAAGTGTCCTAAACATGCGTCAAAACTATGTCCATGGACGGTAAAATCATCCATGAAGATTTCAATGAAATTTTCTATGTATTTGGAGAAAATACTTATCATGCACCGTTGAAAAGTGCTTGGTGCGTTGCGAAGTCCAAATGGCATTCTGTGATATGCAAAAGTGCCAAATGGGCAAGTGAACGTCGTCTTCTCTTGATCTTCTGGTGCAATGGCTATTTGGAAATAGCCCGAATATCCATCCAGGAAACAGTAGTACTGATGACTGTTCGCTCCTAAGCGTGCGTGTAATCAAGCTTTAAATTTATAAGACTAGAATCAAGTAAGCGAACCCGCAGTGTACGGATCGGCGTAGTAAAACAAGAATTCAAGAGTGTCGAACTCAGGGATTTGGGGGGAACAAATTCAGTTCGCAAATCGTCAAGCAAGTAAATGTAATAAGCTTTGCAAATATTGAGGAAAACAACAACCCTAAAGATCCAAGTATCTAATTGTGGCAATCGATTCAAGATATACTAAAGGACTAAGGACAGAGTTAAGAGTTGAAAAGGTATGCTAAAGTAAAGTAATGTACGGTGAAGTTCCAAGACTTTATATAACTTATCTAAAGACACTCTCTATAAAGGTTGTTGAGGCTTCAGTATAGAAAGGGTCTATGGACAAGAACTAATCTCAAATACCCAAACTTGTAACCCAAGGATCAAGACTAACTAGAACGATTAAGGTTGTGACACTCGAAATCGAAATAAAGGGTGATGAGTCTCACTACTACCTAGAAAAGGCAAGCCAAAACTAGATTAAAGCTAATATTTAACCTTGGATCAAAGTAAAAGCAAAGTTCATAAACTAGGATAAATCACGAGCAGATCTTGAGTTTCACGGCCGTGGAAGTCCAAGAACAGACCGTGATCTTGGTTGTCGACGAGATCTCTCTAACTCTCAGGGTCCAATATGTTTATGATCGATCTATCATTATCTAAGCCACAACTATCAACCCTTCACCTTAGAATTGCTAAAGGGTTTTAGCCAATAACCATTGTCATGATATCAAAAATCAATTTAAGAAGAATGAAAGATGAAACCCCTTGAAAACTCAAATATAACTCAAAGTCAATTCTCAAATCCAAACACAAAATGGAATATTCAATGGATTCAGAATATAACACAAAACCTCACAATGATCTTAGGCAAACACGAAGAACGGGATGTCTATCCGTCTTCAATATCAAAACCTGAGAAAAAGGGCGCAACTTCCGCCACACACAATCTTCGGGAATCCAAATTGCCGGTGCTTCCGCAAAGTTCCTCGCGAAACCCTAAGGCTAACTCTCCCCAAAGCGAGGTTACTGAAAACTCTCTCCTCCCGCCTTTTTATACGTAGAGTAAGAGATATCTCTCAGCCCAAATACGTAGATGATGTGGCAATAATTGATTCGTCAAAGGATCGCCTAAATCACGGTCTCTTGATGTTCCACGACCGTGGTTTAGGGCGTGGAATTGGATTACGGTGTCTCTCATCTTCCACGACCGTACTTTAGGCTGTGTAACTTACTGGAATGATCCACGCTAATGATGCCAAGATCCACGGCCGTGGTTTAGGGCGTTGACTCTTCTACGGCCGTATTTTAGGGCGTGGAAGTGTAGATTGCTTGTGGTTTCCTTTGTGTCGTGTCATTCTTCATCCTAGCTCCTTCTTTAGCTTCCATGATGTGTTCCTAATCCTCGGATATGCTCAAATCCTCTCTTATCTCTCTCAAATGGTCCGGTTTCAGCTCTTAATCACCTATAATCAACACAAAGCTAATGTAGACCTCCATATCGAAAATATAGATAAACAAGCTAATAAATGCTTCAATGCGTTATCTACGAACACAATAATGAATGAAAAACAACTAGAATAAGTGCCTACAATATCGCAATATTTCATGCTAACAAAATACCCCATACTTGTCACTTGCTTGTCCCTAAGCAAGGTCTTTGAAAGCTTAGAACACAAGTTAGGATGAAATATGCATGCAAACTCAAAAACAAAACATCTTTTAGGTAAGTGTGTGTTAGCATGAAATATTGTGATATTTTAGGCACGTTTTCTAAGTGTATTTCATTCATATTGGTATTCATTGATAAAGCATTGAAGCAATTGTGAGTTAGTTTATCTATTTTGTCGATATAGAGGTCTACATAAGCTTTGTGTTGATTGTAGGCAATTAAGAGCTAAAACCGAACGGATTGAAGGAGAATGGAGATAAATTGAGCAATGTCCAAGGATTGAGGACATCACTAGGAGCTAAGGAAGATGCTAAGTTGAAGAATAGCACGAGACAAAGGAGAATTACGATCTACATGTGTTCCACGCCCTAAAATACGGCCGTACTAGGATCCACACTCTAGACCACGGCCGTGGAACCTTGGAAAGACAAGCGTGGAGCATTCCAGCAAGTTACACGATCGTGGAAAGTTGTGACAAACCGTGATGAATTTCCACGCTCTAAACCACGCTCTAAACCACGGGCGTGGAATCTTAGGAAACCGTGATTCTGACGATCTTTTAACGTACAATTTGAAGCCATGATCTTTTGCACATTGGGCTGGGCTCATATTTTATCTTGCCCTATAAAAGGACAGAAAGAGAGAGATTCCGTCACCTTCGCTTAGACCTCCATGGAGAGACTGGGCTTAGCCCTATTGCGATTTCCGAATTGACGGAAAAGCTTAGAGAAAGGAGTGAAGATTTGGAAGATTGTTCGTAAGGAGATTTCATCTTTGTCCTTAGGTTTGATTAGAAGACGGATTGACATCCCGTTCTTCGTTCTTATCAAGGATTGTGATTGTTTGTGTTATTCTGAATCTACTTACATCATTGTTCTTTGTTTGTGGATTTGAGATTGATTTGAGATTTATTCAAGGTTTTCGAAGGTTTTCATCTTTCATTCTTTTAAATCTTGAATTTGATATCATAATGACTGTTGTTGGCTAAAACCCTTTAGCAATTCTAAGGTGAAGGGTTGATAGTTGTGGCTTAGATGATGATAGATCGATCGTAAACAGATTGGATCCTGAGAGTTAGAGAGAATCGCTGACGAACCTAATCCACAGTCTGTTCTTGAGCTTCCACGGCCGTGTAACTCAAGAACTACCCGTAATTTTGTGTCAGTTATGAACCTTGCTTTTACTTTAATCCAAAGTTAAAGATTTGCTTTAACTTAGTCTTAGCTTGCCTTTTCTAGGTGGTAGTGAAGCCTTAACAACCTCTACCTCGATTTCGAGTGTCACAACCTTAATCGGTTTAGTTAGTCTTGATCCTTGGATTATAAGTTTGGGTATTTGACGTTAATATTTATCTTTATAACCTTTCTATACTGAAGCCTCAACAACCTTTATAGAGAGTGTCTTTGGGTGAATCATATAAAGTCTTGGAACTTCACCGTACATTGCCTTACATTCGTATACCTTTGCATACCTCAACTCTGTCCTTATATCTTTAGTATATTTTGAATCGATTGCCACAGCTGGATTTCTGGATCTTTAGGATTGTTGTTTTCCCAATAATTTACAAAAGCTCATACATTTACTCGCTTGACAATTCTATAATTGGATTTTAACCCCCCAAATCCCTTTGTTCGATACTCTGGAATTCTTGCTTAACTATATCGATCCGTACACTGCGGGTTCGCTTGCTTGATTTCTAGTTTTATAAATTAAGACTTATTTGCACGCACGCTAAGTGGCGAACAAGTTTTTGGCGCCGTTGCCGGGGATTTGGTCTAGGCCGAATTCGGTTATCGGTTGTCAAGCTTGGGAGCTTTTCCCTTGTTATTTGATATCTCTTCGAGTGTATGCGCAGGTCTAGGAACAACGAAGACCTCTTACCTCTTGATCAAGAGCTTGAGAGGAATTTGAGGAGAAAGCTTAAGGAAAGAAAAATGGCTGAAGAAAGAGAACGTGATTTCCAAACGGAGTTAGCGGAGAAAGAAGCTCAACTCCAATGGAGTGAGAAGACTCGTAGGGAAGAGATGGATCGTCATCAAACGAAGGTTGATGATCTATCGGACATGATGTTTAAAATGAGGCTGGAAATAAAAAACCTCAAAGAGAAAAAGAAAAGAAGGAGACCGGGAAGATCGGTTAGAGCCAACTCATCCAATGAGGATAGCGACTCCTCCATGCCACCACTAGAGGAAATTGATCCAACGATCAATGTGAACCCATTCTTTCCACGGCAAGTTGTAAATCGCCGTGTTCCACCTAGAGGAGCAAGAGTCGAATGTGTAGATGAGGAGCCAAGAACTCTTGGCCAAAGGATGGATCCAACGCAGCAACCACGCCGTTTAGGTGTGAACTTTGATGCTGATGATGCACAAGGGTTTAACTTCAACCCTCAAGTTATTACCATTGTCCGCCAAAACCAATTTGGTGGAACAAGCGCTGAATCTCCACACCAACATCCACAAAAAATTGAGATTATGATGGAGACAATGAAGCCGAAGAACGCAACTACCAACAACTACAAACTCAAACCTTTCTTCTTCTCCTTGAAGGGGAAAGCATTGTCTTGGTATCAAGCTCTTCCAAGTGGGAAGCTTGAAACATGGGAGGATCTTTCTTCGGAATTCCTCACTAAGTTCTTTCCGCCATCCAAAACGGCGGAGCTAAGAGGTAAGATTAATGCATTTTCTATGAGATCTAACGAAAGTTTGTTTCAATCTTGGGAAAGATTTCAGGATTTGCTATTGGATTGCCCTCATCATGGCATATCCAAGCTTGCACTATTGGAGATATATTATAAGGGGCTGGATGTGGAGACACAATTCAAGCTCCAATCCCTCTCATGTGGTACATTCATGGACATGAGGGAAGATGACGCTTGGGACTTTATTGAGAAGCAAGCGCGAGTTATTGAGAAGTATTCTCATCGGAAAGTGGAGGCGAATCATGTGGATCAAGGAGCAAAGCTATCACAAGCAGCTCAAACTCAAATCTTTTCTCTCAATACGGAGATTAAAGAGTTGAAGGAAGCCATCAAAACCAACTTTCCGAAGCACAAGGAACAAGATGTGGGTTATTTAGGCAACAACAATAACCACAACGGTAATGAGAATACCAACCGCAACAACCGGAACAACAACCGGAACAACAATTGGAACAACAATAGGGGTTCAAACAAAAACAATTGGCGTTCCAATCAACAAAATTTCGGTAATTCTTATTCTTCCAATTCAGGAAATTCACTAACTCCACCTTCCTCTTCTTCCACTCCTTTAAAAAGCCAGGGGCAAACATCTAATGGTGGAAGTACTTCGGGGAAAGAGAAGCCCGATCCCATGTTGGAAACAATTTTGGGCAAGCTTCAAGGGTTGGAGACTTGCATCATCAAGGTTGATGATCACATTACTAAGGTTGATAAAGCCCAAAAGGTTTTAGAAAACCAAATGTTCAGCCATGCAGAGGAAGTTCCTAGGAATCAAGGGAAACTTCCAGGAAAAACGGAGGACAACCCAAAAGGAAGGGTGATGGCAATCACAACTAGGAGCGGAGTGACAACTACCGACCCGCAGCCTAAGTTTGTAGAAGTCTCTGTTGAGAAAGAGAAAGAAAAGGGGAAGGAGAAGGAAGATGTCTACGTTCCTCCTCCAGCTTACAAACCTCCTCTACCGTTCCCGCAATCTAGAGCAAGAGCGCGTCTAGACAAGCAATTCGGTAAGTTTATTGAACTCATGAGCAAACTGCATATTAATATACCTTTCATTGATGCTATTGTAGGTATGCCGGCTTATGATAAGTTCCTAAAGGAGATCCTCTCTAACAAAAGAAAGCTAGAGGATTTTGGAGAGGTTAAGATGAGTTCGGATTCTTCGGATCTCATCAAAACCATGAAAGAGAAGATGCCCCCAAAGCTAAAGGATCCGGGGTCATTTTGTATTCCCATAGGAGTGGGAGATATCACATATGATGCATTATGTGATTTGGGAGCAAGTGTGAGCATAATCCCACTTGCATTATGTAGGAAGATCGGTTTAGGCGATCCTAAACCGGTAAAGCTAGGTATTGTTGAAGACGTCCCGATCAAGCTAGGTAAATTCTATGTTCCTATAGATTTTGTTGTGCTTGACATTCCTGTAGATAGTCCGGTCCCGATCATTCTCGGAAGACCGTTTCTTGCAACATCCGGCCGCACAGTCGATTGCAAGAATGCTAGACTCGCCTTTGACATAGGAGAAGAGAATGTAGAGTTCGTTCTTTCCACTCTAGTGAAGGAACCAATATTTGATGAGGATATATTCAATATCCAAGATGAAAAGGGGCTATCTAGAGAGGAGGTAAGTGCTATTCTCTTCAAAGATCCTTTGCAAAAGGTTATTTCTATGAGCCTAATGGATTTAGGGGAAGAAGAGGAGTGCAATGAGGCAATTGAAGCCTTAGAAGCACAAGAAGAAGTGTGTGAAGAAGAGTTTGAAAAACTCCACGACGAGGCATAAAACGTACGGATCCACGATCATACACTCTATTCCACGGCCGTGGATTTCACCAAAAAAAGCGTGGAGCACTCCAGAGGCTTACACGGTCGTGGAGAGAACAGAGCAACCGTAAATGTTTTCCACGCCCAAAATCACGGCCGTGGAGGATGCAGAGAGGCCGTAATTTTGGGTGATTCCGAAGGCAATTGTGTCTCTTCTTCAACTTCTCTTGGTTCTTCTCCAACACCTTTTACTTCCTTAGACGCTTCTAAGGAACCATCGGATGCTCCTCAAGAACCATTGGAGACTCCTATAGCTATGGATTTGAAACAACTTCCTACACATCTAAGGTACGCATTTCTAGGACCTAATTCTACCTTTCCGGTAATTGTTAGTTCAGATTTAAGCGTAGATGAACATAGTAAACTTATGGTTGTCCTTAAGAAACATAGGAAAGCCTTAGGATATACTATAGAGGACTTAGTTGGAATCAAACCTTCCCTATGCATGCATAAGATATTAATGGAAGAGGACTTTAGGACTTCGCGACAACCTCAAAGGCGGTTGAATCCGACCATGAAGGAGGTTGTCAAGAAGGAAATTCTTAAACTTCTTGATGCAGGTATCATCTACCCTATCTCTGATAGCAAGTGGGTGAGTCCCGTACAAGTGGTTCCGAAGAAGGGAGGAATGACGGTCATCACCAACAAAAATAACGAACTCATTCCTACTCGAACCGTAACAGGATGGCGGATGTGCATAGACTACCGCAAGCTAAACAACGCGACGAGGAAGGATCACTTCCCACTACCCTTCATCGATCAAATGCTTGAAAGGTTAGCACAACATTCACACTTTTGCTATCTTGACGGTTATAGTGGTTTCTTTCACATTCCGATACACCCGGATGATCAAGAGAAGACCACATTCACGTGCCCGTGGGGTACGTTTGCCTATAGGAGGATGCCGTTCGGGCTTTGCAACGCCCCAGCCACCTTTCAAAGGTGCATGATGGCCATCTTCTCAGAATATATAGAGGAAATCATGGAGGTTTTTATGGATGACTTCTCCGTTTATGGTTCCTCTTTTGACAATTGCCTTTCTAACCTTGCTCTTGTGTTACAAAGGTGTGAAGACACTAACCTAGTTCTAAATTGGGAGAAGTGTCAATTTATGGTGAAAGAAGGCATTGTATTAGGACACTTAATCTCTAGTAGAGGGATTGAGGTGGATAAAGCTAAAATAGAGACAATAGAAAAGCTTCCTCCCCCAACTTCGGTGAAAGGGATAAGAAGTTTTCTAGGACATGCTGGGTTTTATAGGCGCTTCATAAAAGACTTCTCTAAAATATCAAAACCGCTTACTACTCTATTGATGAAGGATGCAATTTTTGAGTTTTCGCAAGAATGCTTAGATGCGTTTAATATGATTCGGGAAGCTCTAATTTCAGCCCCGATTATCCAACCTCCGGATTGGAATATTCCCTTTGAGGTTATGTGTGATGCAAGTGACGTAGCTATAGGAGCTGTCCTTGGACAAAGGAAGAAAGGGCAAACCCATGCTATCTACTACGCTAGCAAAACGCTAGATGAAGCGCAGCTCAACTACGCCACTACGGAAAAAGAATTTCTAGCTATTGTATATGCAATTGACAAATTTCGCTCTTATCTTGTAGGTGCAAAGGTGATTGTATACACGGATCATGCTGCGATCAAGTATCTCCTTGCAAAGAAGGATGCGAAGCCAAGGCTTATTAGATGGATTCTTCTCCTACAAGAATTCGATCTAGAGATCCGCGACAAGAAGGGTTCGGAAAATTCTGTTGCGGATCATTTGAGTCGTCTAACACATCTAGAAGACGACCATCTACCTATAGATGACTCCTTTCCGGACGAGCATTTACACATCATAGAGGAGTGCATCGATGTCATCGCCAAAGGTAACGAACCATGGTTTGCTGATTTTGTTAACTATTTGGTTTGTCAGGAATTACCGCCCGGATTATCCTACGCACAAAGAAAGAAATTCTTTAAGGATGTTCGGGAATACTTTTGGAATGAACCTCTCCTCTTTAAGAGAGGTCCGGATGGCATTATTCAGCGATGTGTGCCGGAAGATGAGATGCAAAGTGTCATCCGCCATTGTCATTCACTACCTTGTGGAGGACACGCTAGTTCGAACAAGACTAGCGCTAAGGTATTGCAATCTGGATTCTTTTGGCCTACTCTATTTAAAGATGTACAAACCTTTGTTTCATGCTGCGATGCTTGTCAAAGAACAGGAAATATATCTATGAGGAATGAGATGCCTCTCAACAACATCCAAGAGGTGGAGATCTTTGACGTTTGGGGAGTAGACTTCATGGGACCTTTCCCATCATCTTGTGGTAACCAATACATACTTTTAGCGGTTGATTATGTTTCAAGATGGGTTGAAGCGGTTGCCTCTGCCACCAATGATGCCATGGTAGTGGTTAAGTTCTTTAACAAGACCATCTTCCCACGATTCGGGACACCACGGACCATCATTAGTGATGAAGGCTCTCACTTTATTGCCCGGCGCTTTGAAGCTCTCTTAGCTAAGTATGGGGTGACTCACAAGATCGCCACTCCTTATCATCCACAAACTAGTGGACAAGTTGAGATCTCAAACCGGGAGATCAAAGGAATCCTAGAGAAGACGGTTTCAAGGACTAGGAAGGATTGGTCTTTGAAGCTAGATGATGCATTGTGGGCGTACCGGACTGCATATAAGACTCCCATCGGAACTACACCATACAACCTTGTGTATGGGAAGTCTTGTCATTTACCGGTAGAGTTGGAGCACAAGGCGTTTTGGGCAATCAAGTGGTTGAATTTCAGCTTGAAGGAAGCGGGAGAGAAGCGTCTCTTGGACCTAAATGAGCTTGAAGAACTTCGCTTGAACGCTTACGAAAACGCCAAGATTTATAAAGAAAGAGCAAAGCGTTGGCATGATAAGCATATCATTCCAAAGGACTTCAAAGAAGGAGATCAAGTTCTCCTCTTCAATTCAAGGCTTCGTCTCTTTCCAGGTAAGCTTAAATCTCGTTGGACCCGACCTTTTCTAATCAAACGTATTTTCCCCCATGGTGCAGTTGAAGTATGGGGTGAAACGGGCGGAAGCTTTAAGGTGAACGGTCAACGACTCAAGAAGTATACACCGGAACTCCAAGCTGAAGAGTTCGCGCCCACCGCACTCGAATAAGTGCGAATTTGGTCTAGCTACAGACCTTAAACAAAGCGCTTCTTGGGAGGCAACCCAAGGTATTGCATTTACGTTTTTGTTTTTGATTCATAGATTAGTTTAGTATAGACGTTTTGCTTTGTTTTGCCTTCGATACCTTCCGGTATGTTCGTGTTTTTGGATGTAGGAACAGTGGAAAAGAAAAGGGGAGGGAAAAACTTGAAGAAAAGTGACGAAACTTGGACTTTGGAGCATTACAGAGAGTTCCACGGCCTAAACCACAGCCGTGACAGCTACAGTGACCGTAATTTTCAAAAGCCTGAGAAAAATCACCAAAACCACGGCTCCGTACAATTCCACGGCCGTGGAAACCCCCGACAGACCGTGATTTTCAAAAATTTTTACGGCCACTATATAAACCACGTTTCTTCATAAAACACACCACAAAAACCCATTCCACGCTCCAAATCGCCGATTTCACTCCCCCTTTCTCAAATCATCATTTGTTAATCGTTTTTGACGATTCTTTGACCAAAACTGAAGCAAATCCAATCACCTACAAGATCCAAGCAACGATTCGAGCGGCAAATCACCGGAGAAGCCACAATTCGGATTTCAAAATCCGAAAACCTAGGTTTTTGGTTCTTTCTCTATCCTTGTCGATTTGACTTCGTTTTTGCTAGTATTTTTAGGATAACTGATTGGAATTCGACTGGAATTAGTTGAGGACTGCTTGCTGCTGAGTTTGGTGAATTTCTGTTGGATTTTGCGAAATTACGCGCCGAACCACGGTTTCTGGAGAAACCACGGCCGTGGAACCCCTAGAACAGACCGTGGAATTTGTCAGATATGGATTTTGTGAGAAGAGTGTCCGGTAGGAACAAGGATAAGAACAATGATAAGAACAAAAAGGGGAAGGGCAACCCCTCTTCCTCTTCTAGAGCACCACCCCCCATCCCCTTCACCTCCATCATCACCATCACCACCTCCCCCTAGGATCCCTACTATCCACGAGGATCATCTAGATGCCTTAGAGAGGATAGAGGAGAGGACGGTCATTGGACCTAGATACTGACTGGTTGAGGAGTTAGAGCCTCTACATGTGATAGGGGACCTTACTTGGCTTTTGGATAGAGCCGGTTTAGTCATCTTCTCCGCTATTCGGGAAGATGCTTATGAGGAGATCACTAGGGAGTTTGTGGTTTCCTTCGAGCATAGCCATGTTGACATGACAGTTTCTTTTCGGCTGATGGAGAGAAACTATGATTTTTCGATTAGAGAGTTTGGAGCCTTCTTTGGGTTCGAGGAGACCTTTAATGGTCGATTCCCCAGTGGTGTATACACCAAGGATTTCTGGGAGGAGATTGCTATGATTTACGCCAGCGAGGACCATTGGCAGCCTGCTGACACCAAGGCTAGATTGATCTACCATCTAACCTTGAAGATAGCTCATAGAGTGCTTTCTGAGTGTCTCTTCCCTAGGACGGAGACACCTCAGAAGATTAAGACAGATGAGCTGTTTCTTCTTTACATCATGTTGTATGGCAGGCCAGCTGACTGCGCTACCCTCTTAGCTGCTACCATGAGCAAGCTAAAGAATAAGAGGGCAGGCAACATTAGATACGGTGGGATGGTCACCCACCTTGCTAGACAGTTAGGGGTAGACTTCTCAGCTTGCACACGCATTGCAGCTAGACCCCTAGGACTTCAGGCCCTCATGACTAGAGGCATCATTTTTCCCACACATAGAGGCCCACCTTATGCTGCTATGCCTTGGGAGAGTAGGATAGGGAGAGGGATAGAGTGGATCCCTGAGTATTCCATTATGGCTGGACGGCATAATTGGAAGGCGACGTTCGCTGCCATGCATGCAAACAGATTGGTAGCCCCTCCCTATGTTCCACCACCACCAGTTGCAGTGGAGGAGATGAGAGGAGATGATTATGACGGAGGAGGAGGAGCTGATCATGACTTTGGTACATTCCCGGATCAGCCGGATGCAGTTCCCGACATGCCTAGACGTTCTCCCCGCCCTGCTAGAGCTTCAGGATCATCCTCTCGCTGTGCTAGTGTGAGCGAGAGGCCGACTTGGATGGCGGATCCTCCTGCTTGGTATAGGACGCAGCCGGATTGGATGGGAGCTCCACCGCCTTGGCATTCACAGCCGCCACCAACACCAGTACCAGCACCTTCAGATCCACCAGCGTGGTACAACCAGCCGCCTGGTTGGTACGAACAGTTGCCACAGTGGGCTACCGACCTTTCCGATAGGGTTGGATCTTTGGAGATTCGTGCTGATGCTAGGGATGCACGAGCTGACGATCTTGACCACATGATGAGAGATGTTTACCGCCAGCAGTTCGGGCGGTACTATGATCCCAACTTCTCCCCGTTTCCACCACCGCCTCCACCTCAGTGAGGACCTTTGATGATCGACCGTTTTAGCCGCTCCACCACCATTTTGTGAGTTCTTTTTCTTTCTTTCTTTTCTTCTTTTTCTTTTTGAACATTGATCGACCGTTTTAGCCGCTCCATCACCACTTGTGAATTGAGTTTTGATGACAATCGCATGCTTAAACAAATAGCGAATTGAAAAGTAATTGAATGAGTTGATTATTCCTCTTTTGCAAGTTTCATAATGTGATGAATGTTACTTAAATCATGTTGAGAAATCAAGGTTGAAATCACATGATAAGTTCTTATGCTTCTTTTTGAGATGATTCAGGCAATTCGATTTTCTTTCTTCTTCCTTTGATCATTTAGCCCCTCATTGAAATAATGGCCTCCTTTACCTATCCGGGAATTTGGAGGAGTTGATAATTGGCATGTTTGATGTGGGAGGGCCATAAAAGCAATACCTTGCATTCAAAAGAATAGAAAGAAATTATAGGTTTGGGGAAGTCAATCATGACGATGAGTAACTCGGCACCATTCACATAGCCGGGTGTTTGTGTCTTGCCAAAGTCGGATTGAGCGATATTCCTAACGGATTATGGTATGTGCATCAAGGGTTTGAGGCATCTCGTAAAAATGAGAAACGCCAATCTTCTAGGCTTTGGTTTTTGTGCACCTCTATCCATAAATCCAAAAGTAAAGTCGAAAAATGAATTGAAAAGAAGAGGGCGAAGCTCTAAGTTGAAAGTACTGTGGAAACCGCAAGGGAAAAAGAAAAGAATAGTTATCCACTTTCCCGGATTCATGCACCACATTCCTTAAAGTTTTCCTTCCTTTTCCACATTCTAGACCTTGTTGAAAGTCCTTAAGATCAAGAGAATGATATATGACTTGGTGATCTAAATTGAAGTTTCTTATGATTGATTTTGATAATGTTTGAAGGTTATGATGTTTACATGGAAGTTTGATTAATTCATGAGTTTTCTTTACTCTTTTCTCTTTGATTATGTATATGATAGTCTTATAAACGAATGAAGCAAGCTTTGAGAATGATTTGTTGATTAGAAAGCACATTCATCTAAAGGAAGTTTTGCTTTGAGAATATATCCATATTTCATCCTAACTTGAGTTTTAAAGCTCTTGAAAGACCTTGCTTAGGGACAAGCAAGTGGCAAGTATGGGGTTATTTGTTAGCATGAAATATTGTGATATTTTAGGCACGTTTTCTAAGTGTATTTCATCCATATTGGTATTCATTGATAAAGCATTGAAGCAATTGTGAGTTAGTTTATCTATTTTGTCGATATAGAGGTCTACATAAGCTTTGTGTTGGTTGTAGGAAATTAAGAGCTAAAACCGAATGGATTGAAGGAGAATGGAGATGAATTGAGCAATGTCCAAGGATTGAGGACATCACTAGAGCTAAGGAAGATGCTAAGTTGAAGAATAGTATGAGATAAAGGAGAATTACGATCTACATGTGTTCCACGCCCTAAAATACGGCCGTACTAGGATCCACGCTCTAAACCACGGCCGTGGAACCTTGGCAAGACAAGCGTGGAGCATTCCAGCAAGTTACACGGTCGTGGAAAGTTGTGACAAACCGTGATGAATTTCCACGCTCTAAACCACGCTCTAAACCACGGGCGTAGAATCTTAGAAAACCGTGATTCTGACGATCTTTTAACGTACAATTTGAAGCCATGATCTTTTGCACATTGGGCTGGGCTCATATTTTATCTTGCCCTATAAAAGGACGGAAAGAGAGAGATTCCGTCACCTTCGGTTAGACCTCCGTGGAGAGACTGCGCTTAGCCCTATTGCGATTTCCGAATTGACGGAAAAGCTTAGAGAAAGGAGTGAAGATTTGGAAGATTGTTCGTAAGGAGATTTCATCTTTGTCCTTAGGTTTGATTAGAAGACAGATTGACATCCCGTTCTTTGTTCTTATCAAGGATTGTGATTGTTTGTGTTATTCTGAATCTACTTACATCATTGTTCTTTGTTTGTGGATTTGAGATTGATTTGAGATTTATTCAAGGTTTTCGAAGGTTTTCATCTTTCATTCTTTTAAATCTTAAATTTGATATCATAATGATTGTTGTTGGCTAAAACCCTTTAGCAATTCTAAGGTGAAGGGTTGATAGTTGTGGCTTAGATGATGATAGATCGATCATAAACAGATTGGATCCTGAGAGTTAGAGAGAATCGCCGACGAACCTAATCCACGGTCTGTTCTTGAGCTTCCACGGCCGTGGAACTCAAGAACTACCCGTAATTTTGTGTCAGTTACGAACCTTGCTTTTACTTTAATCCAAAGTTAAAGATTTGCTTTAACTTAGTCTTGGCTTGCCTTTTCTAGGTGGTAGTGAAGCCTCAACAACCTCTACCTCGATTTCGAGTGTCACAACCTTAATCGGTTTAGTTAGTCTTGATCCTTGGATTATAAGTTTGGGTATTTGACGTTAATATTTATCTTTAGAACCTTTCTATACTGAAGCCTCAACAACCTTTATAGAGAGTGTCTTTGGGTGAATCATATAAGGTCTTGGAACTTCACCGTACATTGCCTTACATTCGTATACCTTTGCATACCTCAACTCTGTCCTTATATCTTTAGTATATCTTGAATCGATTGCCACAGCTGGATTCCTGGATCTTTAGGATTGTTGTTTTCCCAATACTTTACTAAAGCTCATACATTTACTCACTTGACAATTCTATAATTGGATTTAACCCCCCAAATCCCTATGTTCGATACTCTGGAATTCTTGCTTAACTATATCGATCCGTACACTGCGGGTTCGCTTGCTTGATTTCTAGTTTTATAAATTAAGACTTATTTGCACGCACGCTAAGTGGCGAACAGTGTGCTTCTAGTCAATAGATCATTCTCAAACCTTGCTTCATTCACTCTTGAAACGCTTATATACATAAACTAAAGAATGTAAAGTAAAGAAACATCATGAATTGGTTAAACTTTAAGGTAAACATCATAACCTTCAAACATTATCAAAATCAAGCATAAGAAACTTTAATTTAGATCACCAAGTCAAATAACATTCTTTTGATCTTAAGGACTTCCAAGTAAGGTTTAGAATGCGGAAGGGAGGGAAACTTATAAAGGATGTGGTGCATGAATCCGGGAAAGTGGATAACCCAACTCTTTTCTTTTTATTTTGAATTGCAACACCATCAACTTTGAGCTTTGCTCTCTTCTTTTTCACATTATTTTTCGATTTTACTTTTGGAGTTATGGACAGCGGGGCACAAAAACCGAAGCCTAGGAGATTGGCGTTTCTCAATTTTGAGATGCTTCAAACCCTTGATGCACATACCATAATCCGCTAGGAATATCGCTCAATCCGACTTTGGCAAGACACAAACACCCGGCTATGTGAATGGTGCCGAGTTACTCATCGTCATGATTGACTTCCCCAAACCTATTATTTCTATTCTTTGAATGCAAAAATTTGCTTTCATGGCCCTACCACATCAAACATGCCAAAACACAACTCCTCCAAATTCCCAGATAGGTAAGGGAGGCAATTATTTCATTGAGGGGCTAAATGAACAAAGAAAGGAGAAACAAAGATCGAATTGCCTTAATCATTTCATAAAGAAGTATAAGAACTCATCATGTGATTTCAACCTCGATTTCTCAATATGATTTAGATAAAACTCTTCACATTATGAAAATTGCAAGAAAGGATAATCAACACATTCAATTCCTTTTTCAATTCATTATTCGTTTAGACATACAATTGTCATCTAAAGTTCAATCCGCAAGTAGTAATTATCATAGAAATCATCTCAACTCTTAGAAGCACAAAACCTTTTTAGAATTTTTCAAAATTTTTCACATTTTTATGGGTTTTTCAAAAGCTTTTTCATGCAATGCAATAATGAAATGTGTGACTATGAAATGAAACATACAAAGTGTTATCGATCAAGGCAAGCAAATGTAGTAGAGTTATTACAACACATAGTCACACCCCACCCCATACTTTTTTTGAAAGGTTGGTAAGTAACTCCCGGTTCGATTGGCTTCGCCGATCTACATCCGGGACGGGAATAATTCGTGGCCCATTGTTGGGGGCTACCCCACCCCATACTTGAGACAAACATTGTCCTCAATGTTCAAAAAGAAATAAGGAAAAGAAAGAAAAGAAAAATGAACTCACTAGACGGCGGTGGGGCGGCTGAAACTGTCAATCGGCATAGCTCATCACTATGGTAGAGGCGGTGGTGGAAACGGGTAGAAGTCGGAGCTGAAGTTCCGCCCAAACTGCTGGTGGTAGATATCCCTCATCATTCGGTCATGCTCATCAGTCCGTACATCCCGAGCATCCTGGCGGATCTCCAAATTGCCGACTCTCCTGGAAAGGTCGGTAACCCACTCCGGTAGTTGCTCATACCATGCCGGTGCCTCGCCGTACCATGCAGGTGCATCCTGTGGGGCCGTTGCTGCTAGTGGCTGTGCATCATACCATGGTGGCAGAGCTCCCATCCACTCCGGCTGTGCTCTATACCAAGCGGGAGGAGTATCCATCCATGTCGGTCTCTCGCTCACACTAGCACGGCGAGAGGAAGAAGCACCGGAAGGTCTAGAAGGGCGGGGAGACTATCTAGGTAGGTCCGGAAAGATGTCCGGCTGATCCGGAAAGGTACCAAAATCAAGCTCATCACCTCCTCCTATATCCTCATCAACATCAGCAGCTGGAATCTAATCGGGGATGTAGGGAGGTGCTGCTAACCTATTCGCATGCATAGCACCGAAAGTCTCCTTCCAATTATGACGTCCAGCCATAATGAAATACTCGGGAAGCCATGGAATGCCTCTACCTCCTCTATCCTCCCATGGCATAGCAGTAGTAGGTGAACCTCGGTGTCTAGGAAAGATCAAACCCCTAGTCATAAGGCTCTTGAGACCTAAAGGTCTCGCCGCTATCCTAGTGCAAGCGGAGCAATCAATCCTGAGTTGCGTAGCTATGTGGGTAACTATCTAACCATACCCAATGTTCCCGGCCCTCTTATTCTTAAGCTTACTAATGGTGGAGGCTAAGAGGGTGGCACAATCGGCGGGTCTACCGTGTAGCATAGCATAGAGAAAGAACAACTCATCGGTCTTAATCTTTTGGGGGGTCTTGGTCCTAGGGAATAAGCACTCGGAAAGGACCCTATGAGCTATCTTCAAGGCTAAGTGGTAGATGAGCTTAGCCTTGGTATCAGCCGGTTGCCAGCGGTCCTCGCTAGCGTAAATCATGGCTATGTCCTCCCAAAAGTCCTTAGCGTATACACCGCTAGGGAAACGACCGTTAAAGGTCTCATGGAACCCAAAGAAGGCTCCAAACTGCTGGATGGAGAACTCATAGTCTGTCTCCATCAATCTAAAGGAAACCGTCCTATCGACGTGGCTATGCTCAAAGGAGATAACAAACTCCCTCGTAATTTCCTCATAAGCATCCGCTCTAATAGTGGAGAAAACAATCAGTCCGGATCTATCCAAGAGCCATGTCAATTCATTCACCACATTAAGTGGCTCCAACTCCTCAAGCAAGAGGTATCTAGGTCCTATGAACGGTCTTTCCTCGATCTTTTCTAAAGCATCGAGATAGTTTGGGTGAATGGTTGGGATTCTAGGGCGTGGCGGTGATGGTGGTTCACTAGGGGGGCTTGGGAAGAGGAGGAACTATCACCCTTTCTCTTCTTTTTCTTTCCTACACTTCTCGTGAACATTTTCTCAAATCCAGAAAAAACCACGGTCTGTTCTTAGGTTTCCACGGCCGTGGAAGTTCCAGAGACCGTGATTCGGCTCTGAATTGCTCAAATCTCAACCAAATCAACAACAAACTCAGCAGAACATGTCCTAGACTAATTCCAATCTCAATCCTATGCAATTTCTCTAAGTTCTTGCGAAAATTTAGCCCGAATTGACAAAGAAGAGAAGAAGAGTAAAAACCTAGGTTTTTGGATCTTTGAATCCAAATTTTGCCTTCTGGAGGGATTGTTCACTCGTTTTGTCGATTGGATCTTGTAGAAGAATGAAAATGCTCCACTTTTGCACCAAGAATCGTTCGAAACGATTACCGAATGAGGATTTGCGAGAGGTGGAGATTTTTCGGAGTTTAGGGCGTGGAAGAGGGAATAAGGGTGTTTTTGTGAAGGAAGGTGGTTTATATAGTGGCCGTAAAATTTTTTGAAAATCACGGTCACTCGGGGGTTTCCACGGCCGTGGTTTTGTACGGACCCGTGGTTTTTGGTGATTTTCTCAGATTTTGAAGAATTACGGTCACTGTAGCCTCCACGACCGTGGTTTAGGGCGTGGAACTCTCTGTAATGTGCCAAAATCCGAGTTTCGTCAATTTCTTCCAACTTTTTCCTTTCCCATTGCTTATTCCATTGCTCCTACATCCAAAAACACAACATACCGGAAGGAATGGAGGGCAAAACAAAACAAAAACGTCTAAACTAATCTAATCTACGAATGACAAATAAAAGCATAAGTGCAATACCTTGGGTTGCCTCCCAAGAAGCGCTTGTGTAAGCTCCGTAGCTAGACCGTACTTGCACCTATTCGAGTGCGGTAGGTGCGAACTCCTCAGCTTGGAGTTCCGGTGAGTACTTGAGTCGTTGACCGTTCACCTTGAAGCTTCCGCCCTTGTCACCCCATACTGCAACTGCGCCATGGGGAAAAACATGTTTTATTAGATAAGGTCCAGTCCAACGAGATTTAAGCTTACTTGGAAAGAGACAAAGTCTTAAATTGAAGAGGAGAACTTGATCTCCTTCTTTGAGGTCCTTTGGAATGATATGCTTATCATGCCAACGCTTCGCTCTCTCTTTTTCGATCTTGGCATTCTCGTAGGCGTTTAAGTGAAGTTCTTCAAGCTCGTTAAGGTCCAAGAGGCGCTTCACGCCCACTTTCTTCATGAGTTCCGGGTGGTATTTCCTGGCAAACCAAATAGTTAACAAAATCAGCAAACCATGGTTCGTTACCTTTAGTAATTTTGTCGATGCACTCCTCTATGATGTGTAAATGCTCGCCCGGAAAGGAGTCATCTATAGGTAGATTGTCGTCCTCTAGATGTGGTAGACGACTCAAATGATCCGCAACAGAATTTTCCGAACCCTTCTTGTCACGGATCTCTAGATCGAATTCTTGTAAGAGAAGAATCCATCTAATCGGCCTTGGTTTCGCATCCTTCTTTGCAAGTAGATACCGGATCGCAGCATGATCCGTGTATACAATCACCATTGCACCTACAAGATAAGAACGAAACTTTTCAAATGCATAAACAATAGCTAGAAATTCTTTTTCAGTAGTGGCGTAGTTAAGCTGCGCTTCGTCTAGCGTCTTGCTAGCATAGTAGATAGCATGGGTTCGTCCTTCCTTCTTTTGCCCAAGCACAACTCCTATAGCTACGTCACTTGCATCACACATGACCTCGAATGGAAGATTCCAATCCGGAGGTTGAATGGTCGGGCCTGAGATTAGAGCTTCCCGAATCTTATTGAACGCATCTAAGCACTCCTGCGAGAAATCAAAATTTGCATCCTTCATCAATATATTAGTAAGCGGTTTTGATATCTTAGAGAAATCCTTTATAAAACGTCTATAAAATCCAACATGTCCTAGAAAGCTTCTTATTCCCTTCACCGAAGATGGAGGAGGGAGCTTTTCTATAGTTTCTATCTTAGCCTTATCTACTTCAATCCCTCTACTAGAGATCAAGTGTCCTAGTACAATGCCTTCTTTCATCATAAATTGACACTTCTCCCAATTAAGAACTAGGTTAGTGTCTTCACACCTTTGTAGCACAAGAGAAAGGTTAGAAAGACAATTATCGAAAGAGGAACCATAAACAGAAAAGTCATCCATGAAAACCTCCATGATTTCCTCTATGTACTCCGAGAAGATAGCCATCATGCACCTTTGGAAGGTGGCTGGGGCGTTGCAAAGCCCGAACGGCATTCTCCTATAAGCAAACGTACCCCACGGGCACATGAATGTGGTCTTCTCTTGATCGTCCGGATGTATCGGGATCTGAAAGAAACCACTATAACCGTCAAGATAACAAAAATGTGAGTGTTGTGCTAACCTCTCAAGCATTTGATCGATGAATGGTAATGGGAAGTGGTCCTTCCTCGTTGCGTTGTTTAGCTTGCGGTAGTCTATGCACATCCTCCATCCCGTCACGGTTCGTGTAGGAATGAGCTCATTGTTCTTGTTGGTGATGACTGTCATCCCTCCCTTCTTTGGAACAACCTGTACGGGACTCACCCACTTGCTATCGGAGATAGGGTAGATGATACCTGCATCAAGTAGTTTAAGAATTTCCTTCTTGACAACCTCCTTCATGGTCGGATTTAACCGCCTTTGAGGTTGTCGTGAAGTCCTAAAATCTTCTTCCATTAGGATCTTATGCATGCATAGTGATGGCTTAATTCCTACTAGATCCTCTATAGTATAACCTAAGGCTTTCCTATGTTTCTTTAGAACAACCATAAGCTTACTATGTTCATCTTCACTTAGATCGGAACTAACAATTACCGGAAAGGTAGAATTAGATCCTAGAAATGCGTACCTTAGATGTGCGGGAAGTGGCTTCAATTCCATCACTATTGGAGTTTCTAGTGGCTCTTGAGGAGTGTCCAATGCTTCCTTAGAAATCTCTAAGGGTATAGAAGTTGTTGGAGAAGAATCAAGAGAAGTGGTAGAAAGAACGTAATTGTCCTCAGATTTTCCCAAAATCACGGCACCTCTGTTTCCTCCACGGCCATGGTTTAGGGCGTGGAAATCAATTACGGCACCCCTGATAGTTCCACGGCCGTGGTTTTGGCCGTGTAACTTACTGGAGTCCTCTGAATAGCTAATTACGGTCATGTTGGTGGGAACCACGGCTGTGGAATAGCACGACTGGCCGTGATTCCTCACGTTTTCTGACCCATCGTAGAGTTTTTCAAACTCTTCTTCATGCACCTCCTTTTGCTCCTCTAAAGCTTCAATTTCCTCGTTGCATTCCTCTTCCTCTCCTATGTCCATAATGATCATAGTAATCACCTTTTGCAAAGGATCTTTGAAGAGAATTGAGCTTACTTCCTCTCTAGATGCCTCTTCGTCATGGATGTTAAACATATCCTCTTCAAGAGCTGGTTCTTTCATCAAGGTGGAAAGAATGAACTCTACCTTTTCCTCTCCTATGTCGAAGGCGAGTCTAGCATTCTTGCAATCAAACATACAACCGGATGTTGCAAGAAACGGTCTGCCGAGTATGATCGGGACCGGACTATCTACAGGAATGTCAAGCACAACAAAATCTATTGGAATATAGAACTTACCAAGCTTGACCGGGACATCTTCAACGATACCAACGGGACGAGTTATGGATCGATCCGCCATATATAACGTCATCTTCACCGGTTTAGGTTCGCCTAGACCGATCTTCCTACATAAGGCAAGCGGAATGATGCTAACGCTTGCTCCTAAATCACATAATGCATCATATGTGACATCTCCTACTCCGATTGGAACACAAATGACCCCGGATCCTTCAGCTTTGGGGGCATCTTTTCCTTCATCGTCTTGATGAGATCCGACGAATCCGAACTCATCTTGACTTCTCCAAAGTCTTCTAGTTTCCTCTTGTTAGAGAGGATCTCCTTTAAGAACTTTCCATATGCTGGCATACCTATAATTGCATCAATGAAAGGTATATTAATATGCAGTTTGCTCATGAGTTCAATGAACTTACCGAATTGCTTGTCTAGACGCGCTCTTGCTCTAGATTGTGGGAATGGTAGGGGAGGTTTGTAAGCTGGAGGAGGAATGTAGGTGTAATAGCTAGGATTTCCGAATTCTATTTAATGTTGATTAACTTAATCGTATATAGTAATTGACATATAACTCGCAAAGATTTCGCAAGTGATGAGTATGAGTCCCACCGTTATGTTCCTAGCGTAATTTTGGACGTTTGGGAAAATTTTTACTTTTCCCCGGGTAATTATTTTTACCCTCCGGTGTTATTTGGAGCATTTGGGAGCTCCAATTAATAAAAATTCAGTTGAGAGAAATGATCAGGACATCGGATATATCCTAGATATGAAATAACATGGAGAGGCGAAACGAACAAAAGAGTCGCTATTTCGTTTCTTAACTGCTAAGAAAGACGGCTTAGGAATACACGTTTTCCGAGACAGTTGTGGAATAATTATCCCTACAATATTCCAGATTTAATATTCCAATCTCGAGAAGTTTGGAGAAGGAAGTTCGACCCGCCTTTGGATCGGTTAAAGGATAATTATCGACTTTGCTAAAGGATAATTATCGACTTTGCTATAAATAGAGGAAAATTCTTTATTAATTCATTTACTTTCACGTTTCCTCGTAAAAGCTATGATTTCTCTCAACCTTCAAATGCAGATCTACTCTCCGTTTTAAATCCGATTTCAATTCCGTTTGAGTTTCCGGATTCCTCTCTTCATTCTCTTCATATTGGTACCGAGTTTCTGCATTTCCGAGTATATAGAGGGCTGGTCGAGCATATATGTCACCAGGACGGTTCCGTCGCTCAAATTCCGGTGAATTTGATGCTGTCCATGCGTAGCCTGCGTTGTTGTGATTCCGAATCTTCTTCAGATCGTCAATCGGGTTAGTAACGAATAAGTTATGAATTTATTCGTTTTCCGTACTGCGATTTGGCCTAAATTGACTTTAGACTTGTCAAAATGGATAATTAGAAATTCTATCATGGTCGTTATATTATTCTGGTGATTATGGGTAGTTTGTTTGATGAAATCTGATGACAGGTGGGTTTAGAAATTGCTTGCAGGCAAAACGTTATTCTGGCGAAATTTAATTAATTAATTAAAGGTTAATTAATTAAATTAGGATTCGAATTGAGATTGAGGAATGTCGATTAGATACAACCTTGAGATTTGAGGAATTGTGAGTTATGTTGAGATATTGAGGTTTAGTTGGTTGTGAGGCTTATAGATTGAGTATGATCCTCATGGATCCCTTTGGGTCTAGGTGTGACCCCTTTGATGAATAGAGTATGATGTATCTTTATGCCTTGTTATTAGGCAGTGCCCTTCTCTTAGGATTGGTGGTTGTTGTGGTTGACCTGAGTACGAGGTTGAGGTAAGTCCGTAAGACTTACTTAGCTACCATCCCTATATCGGGTGTTTGCATGAGTGGTGTGTGCTTTATATGTTTGCTATGATAGCACGAGTTGTCGTTTTTATCGACCTATGTTCTATTGACTGCCCTATTGCGTGGCTGTAATAACCTTTCCCTTTCATCCCGCCGTGGAGTCTGGGAGGTTCTCTGATGTCGGGCCAGACTGGTTTACAGGAAGGGTGCAATCCACTCCCATAGGGTACACGGATTGTGTGACTGATACTCGTACAGCTGGACATTGCACTCAGAGGCGGGGATGTATCGGTCCTCGTGTCACATACTTTCATCTATCTATATATACGGTTTTTGAGTGAATGGTTATTATATAAAGATAATAAATGGGTAAATGTGTGATAGCATGCTGATGTGTTTATCTTTCATGATTGTGCTTGTGCTTATGCATTACCTCATATATGTTTGGTTAGCTAACGGTTTCATACCGTGTTGTAGATGTTTACAGGTTAGGTGCTGCTGAGTGATCTGGCAGGGTGACAGGCCGAAGACTCTCGTACATTAAGTGGTTGGTTTGGGATGGTTACCCTTCCCCTTTTGCGTGAGGATGATGTCTTGTTTTCCCTCTTGTGTGAGGATGTCGTTTTATGTACTCGGCTATGTTGTTGTTTACTTTGGGTCGTACAATTTACACTATTTTATGTATTTGTTTTATATCTGTCAGTGGCATGTTGTAAGGTCCAACGAATTTGTTGTCAAGCTAGGGTCAGGATCCATTGTGAGATCCTAGCTCAATGTGGCACTCCGAGTCCCGCGGATACGGGGTGTTACAGAGTTGGTATCAGAGCCCAGGTTGACAACAATGGCACTTGCTACCTGCAATAAGGTCTTATAGGTAAAATAAACAGAACCCGAAAGGGGTCTGACGTTTTAAAACGTTTTTGGTTTTAAGTGTGGTTTTGGGTTAGAATGTACGAGAAGTCGTCACCTCTTTTATGGATCTCTGCAGCGTAGATATGTATATATATATATATAGATATATATATATATATATATATATATATATATATATATATATATATATATATATATATATATGTATGTATATTATGGATTGTGTGGATGTATTATATATATATCGATACATATGGCATATATATAGCCTTGTAAGCTTAGTTGCGTATATCTTATAGATGGCTCAGACTAGAGCAGTATCTGTAGTGGGACGAGGTAGGGGTACACCCCCTCTTCCTTTGGTAACGTCAAGTCAGGGAACAGTTTCCGCTGTTGTTTCGCCTATGATAGAGAACGAGTTTGAAGAGAATGATCATGTCTCCATGAGCAGATCCGAGTTTCAAGAATATATGCGCCAAGTATATGAGGTTGTAATAGCGGGTAGACCTAAACCGGATCTACCAACATTTGTGGGACCAACTGAAGCTTCTGGATCAAAGAAGAAACAACGAGTCGAACTAGCGAAAGATGAGGTAGGCCTTCCAAGTGGTAAGCAGAATCCGGCTTGTGGACGTTTGAGTAGTCCCTGTTCTAAACGGACTTCTGATGAGAAGAGAACTTGTGATAATTGTGGGAAGCCTGGACACATAAGACCACACTGTCCAAAACTGCCGGTGATTTGCTTCACCTGTGGTAGACCTGGTCATAAAGCTGCCTTTTGGAGGCAAGGTGGAGTTGTATCACGACAGGGTTCTTCTTCTGCCAATATGACGGGAGGTGGTCAGAAGACCCCTCAGCAACAGACATAGGGACAATAGAGAATCCCAGATCGTCAGCCTACTCAAGGATCCGTTCCCAAACCGAGTAGAGATAGAGGTCGTGGTGGGAGTGCCATAGACACTAGAAAAGCTCAGGGTAGAGCCTTGGAGATGATAAGTGTAGAGGAGTCATCCGTACCAGTTACAGTTATGGGACGTTTATGTCTCATCTGTGGCTATCTAGATCATTTGCGCTCTGAGTGTCCCTTGGCACCGATAGCTTGCTTCACCTGTGGTGAACTAGGCCATATGACCCCTTTCTGTCAGCAAGGTGGTGTTTCTTCTCAGCAAGACCTTCCTCTTTCCGGTGCAGAAAGAGTGGAAGTGGAGGTTATGGCGATGACCTCAGTGATACCCGAGGAGCATAGACCCGAGATTTAGTGATGATATACAGTGGAGCTTCTAGTGTTAGCTGTACATGTACCATTCTTGTTAATGGTTTACCTAGTGGAGTTTTGTTTGTTGTGGGTGCTATGCACTTCATGTCTTTCGATGCATGCGTTAATAGTTGATTGTGTAAACAGTAGAATATAGACTTTCCTTTACATGATTACCAGTTAGGGGTCTGAGGTACCCGCGAGATTGTGATTGTCCCATTCATTCAGGGACTTGTGTATGGTTTATAAACTTCTTTGTCATGCCTTAGGTGCATGAGGAAGTCACTATGTGTATGGCTTGGATGAATAGATATCATGTCATGTTAGATATCAGTTGGAAGGTTGTTACAAACTCTACTGAGACCGATTAGACAGAGGTCTTCCGAGGTTACGACCTTTGAAGAGATGAGTCTTGTCATTAGTGCCGTATGAGCAGCGAAGTTGATAACACAAGGAGGTGATGTTTCTGATGTTATGATATGAAGAAGATAGTTCCACGTTGGAGGATATTCCAGTGGTTTATGAGCTTATAGACGTGTTACTGAACCGTCTAGTTGCCACCTCAGCGAGTGTGGACATTGTTATTAAGTTGAAGTGTGATACGACACTGATTGGGAAGGCCCATATCATATGGTGCTTGTTGAGATGTTGTAACTCAAGGATTGAAGAGTTGGCTGAGACGAGCTTCATTCGCCCTAATGTATCCAATGTCTCGTATTGACGACCTGATGAATCAGCTTCAAGGAGCAATCATGTTTTTCAAGATTTCCTTGCGCTCAGATTACTACCAATTGAGGGTGAGAGAGCAGGATGTGCATAGGATAGCTGTTCATACCCGTTATGGACACTACAAGTATGTAGTGATGTCAGTTGGGTTGACGAATGCCTTAGTAGTCTTTATGGAGTTGATGAATAGTATTTTCGTCGACTTCTTTGAACAGTCTATGGTGGTCTTCATTGATGACATTTTGATATACTCTCGTAGTAGAGAGAAGCAGACCGATCATCTGAGGACAATTTTGCTGATGTCGAGAGATAGAGGGTTGTATACTACGCTCTATAAATACGAGTGGGGTGCAAGTGGTAGCCTTCTTAGGCCATGTTGTCTCCGCCAGTGGGATCCTGGTTGATCTGACGAGGATTGAGTATGTTGCAAAATGGACGATACTGATGAACAATAAGGGAATGCGTAGTTTTCTCAGCTTAGCCGATTACTACCCACGCTTGTGGAAGGGTTTTGTGAATATGTATCCCTTTATGAGTCTTCTGAGGAAGACCCTCAGAATTGCGTGGTCAAAACAATATGCCAGAACGTTGAAGAGTGGAGGAGATATTTGACCTCTGCTTCGATTTTGTTATAGTCCGAAGGTTTTGGGGATTCCATAATATACGGTGATATATCCCGGCTAAGTTTAAGACACATATTAATACAGAGGAGTGGAGTTATGGATATGTGGGTCTACAGTTGATGACGTGTGAGGAGAACTACCTGACGCATGATTTAGAGTTAGCAGCGGAGTTGAATAACCACCAGCGTTAAGGACTCGAGTTGATCAAGACTTTAACCCAGAGATTCCATACTATTCAGAGAAGTTGAACGTTGTCACCAACAACTTGAACAGAAAGACGCCTCAAGAGAAGAAAATTGCGAGGCTGACAGTTCAGCCTTAACTTTAGAGAGATCCAGCTTGGCTAGAGTTGGACAATTAGTTCCTTGATGAGGATATCCAGTTATGCCTTAAAGGTTCTACCTGGTCTATTGGATGAGTCCAACAGAAGCAGGGGACCTGCCCGACCTTGTTGAAGATGGGAGAGAATATGTCTCGTAATGAGGCACCACAGTTCTCCATGAGATTAGATGAAATGATGAAGAGTCATGACCGCTTTTGTGCACCTGCTGATGTAGAGTGAGACATACAATTTTACAGTACATTCACTTATTACCTTACTCAGTACATTCAAGTACGAGTAAGAGGTACCACGAGGTGAGACGATTATATTGATGGAGAAGATGAAAACTGATGTAATCAGATTTTTGACACAATGTGTGACCTGTCAGCAAGTCAAGATAGAACATTTCCGACCTAGAGATCAGCTCCATCCACTACCAGTGCAGTAGTGGAAATGGTAAGACATCTTTATGGACTTTGTGATGGGATTGAGGCCCAGTGGGAATTTTGATGTATCCGGATTGTTGGTGATAGATTAACGGAGAGGCACGTTTTGCTCCTATTAGAGAGACGTGGACAGCGAATGTAGTGGTTGAGGAGTACACTAGACAGATAGTGAGACTCCATGGTGTACCGATAACAATCATCTCTGATCGAGATGGACGTTTTACCTTGAGATTTTGGGCAGAAAATACAGACTGCTTTGAGGGATGAGTTTACACTTTATGACTGCGTTTCACCCCCAAATAGATGGTCAGTCAGAGAGGACCATCCAAACCCTTGAGATATGTTATGAGCTTATGTATTGAACTGGAAACATGGATGGTTAGATTACCTCCATTAATGGATTTATTATGTGATAATGATTGACGCACATATTTTGGGATGCCCCCTATGAGGCATTTGACATATGTAGACGAGAGGCGTCGACCTCTAAAGTTTAACTGAGAGTTCATGACCGGCTGAGAGTATCTCTGCTGTGAAATGTTAGATGTGTTGGCATAAAAGGGAAAACGAGTTTCCAATATGTCGGTTTACTTGGAATCTTGACCAGAATTGTGAAGGCAACATGATGTTTAGCTTTGCCTTTGAGGTTAGAGGGTGTTTACCCAGTGTTCATATGTCTCAACAGAGGGAGTATATACCAGGTTCGAGACACCTAGTGAGTTATGATGATCTAGTGGTTAAGCCGAACCACATCCTTGTTGAACATTTGGTTACATTCCTGGAATGAGATATGAGACGCTTGAATTCGAAAGACTTTTCCATTTTAAAGGACGTAGTGGTCGAGGTGAGGACCTAAAGAGACCACATGAGAGACTGAGGACAGTATCCTGAGGAACTATCCAGAGTTTATGTCGAGACAGGTCCATCTGTGGGAGCACGAGTAGATTTTAGTGCTATCTTGATGAATGTTGTGCTTATGTGCTTATATGTCTTGATGTGTTTATTCCATGCTAGATGTGATGTGATTTATGATCTTAGTAGATCTTGTTGTGCTAGCGTAATGTATGTCATAGTTGGAGATGATTATTTCCTCCACGCTATTTGAGTATGATTTATATTTATAGCTGGAGATGGTTCTTTCCTCCATGCTATTTGAGTGTGATTAGGATTCAGCTGGAGATGGTTCTTTCCTCCATGCTACCTTGATGGACATAGTTTCAATGGAGATGTGATTCCTCCATGCGATATATATGCTTATGTTTTGGCTAGAGATGTGCTTCCTCTATGCCTTGTGATGTGGTATGGCGAGAGACGTGATTCCTCTACGCCTTTGGGTAGCGTTATGGCCCTGTTTTCTAGAGTTGATGATTCCTCGATGGTGACATTGAGGTTATAGATTGTTATAGGTGATGACCTTCTGAACGGAGATGTGATACCTCTGATAGAGAGAGTGAGAGTTATACCTCGACTTATGGGTCCGAGATGACTTTGGGATTTTGCAAGTTTCGGGACGAAACTTTTTTTAAGGGGTGTGTGATGTAATAGCTAGGATTTCCGAATTATAATTAATGTTGATTAACTTAATCGTTTATAGTAATTGACATATAACTCGCGAAGATTTCGCAAGTGATGAGTATGAGTCCCACCGTTATGTTCCTAGCGTAATTTTGGACGTTTGGGAAAATTTTTACTTTTTCCCCCGGGTAATTATTTTTACCCTCCGGTGTTATTTGGAGCATTTGGGAGCTCCAATTAATAAAAAATCAGTTGAGAGAAATGATCAGGACATCGGATATATCCTAGATATGAAATAACATGGAGAGGCAAAACGGACAAAAGAGTCGCTATTTCGTTTCTTAACTACTAAGAAAGACGGCTTAGGAATACACGTTTTTCGAGACAGTTGTGGAATAATTATCCCTACAATACTCCAGATTTAATATTCCAATCTCGAGAAGTTTGAAGAAGGAGGTTCGACCCGCCTTTTGATCGGTTAAAGGATAATTATCGACTTCGCTAAAGGATAATTATCATCTTCACTATAAATAGCGGAAAATCCTTTATTAATTCATTTCCTTTCACGTTTCCTCGTAAAAGCTCTGATTTCTCTCAACCTTCAAACTCAGATCTACTTTCCGTTTCAAATCCGATTTCAATTCCGTTTGAGTTTCTGGATTCCTCTCTTCATTCTCTTCATATCGATACCAAGTTTCTGCATTTCCGAGTATATGGAGGGCTGGTCGAGCATATATGTCACCAGGACAGTTCCGTCGCTCAGATTCCGGTGAATTTGATGTTGTCCATGCGTAGCCTGCGTCGTTGTGATTCCGAATCTTCTTTCAGATCGTCAATCGGGTTAGTAACGAATAAGTTATGAATTTATTCGTTTTCCGTACTGCGATTTGACCTAAATTGACTTTAGACTTGTCAAAATGGATAATTAGAAATTCCATCATGGTTGTTATATTATTCTGGTGATTATGGGTAGTTTGTTTGATGAAATCTGATGACAGGTGGGTTTAGAAATTGCCTGCGGGCAAAACGTTATTTTGGCGAAATTTAATTAATTAATTTAAGGTTAATTAATTAAATTAGGATTAGAATTGAGATTGATGAATGTCGATTAGATACTACCTTGAGATTTGAGGAATTGTGAGTTATGTTGAGATATTGAGGTTTAGTTGGTTGTGAGGCTTATAGATTGAGTATGATCCTCATGGATCCCTTTGGGTCTAGGTGTGACCCCTTTGATGAATAGAGTATGATGTATCTTTATGCCTTGTTATTAGGCAGTGCCCTTCTCTCAGGATTGGAGGTTGTTGTGGTTGAGCTGACTACAAGGTTGAGGTAAGTCCGTAGGACTTACTTAGCTACCATTCCTATATCGGGTGTTTGCATGAGTGGTGTGTGCTTTATATGTTTGCTATGATAGCACGAGTTGTCGTTTTTATCGACCTATGTTCTATTGACTGCCCCACTGCGTGGCTGTGATAACCTTTCCCTTTCATCCCGCCGTGGAGTTTGGGAGATTCTCTGATGTCGGGCCAGACTGGTTTACAAGAAGGGCGCAATCCACTCCCATAGGGTACACGGATTGTGTGACCGATACTCGTACAACTGGACATTGCACTCAGAGGCGGGGATGTATCTGTCCTCGTGTCACATACTTTCATCAATCTATATATACGGTTTTTGAGTGAATGGTTATTATATAAAGATAATAAATGGGTAAATGTGTGATAGCATGCTGATGTGTTTATCTTTCATGATTGTGCTTGTGCTTATGCATTACCTCATATATGTTTGGTTAGCTAACGGTTTCATACCGTGTTGTAGATGTTTACAGGTTAGGCGCTGCTGAGTGATCTGGCAGGGTGACAGGCCGAGGACTCTCGTACATTAGGTGGTTGGTTTGGGATGGTTACCCTTCCCCTCCCGCGTGAGGATGATGTCTTGTTTTCCCTCTTGTGTGAGGATGTCGTTTTATGTACTCGGCTATGTTGTTGTTTACTTTGGGTCGTACAGTTTACACTGTTTTATGTATTTGTTTTATATATGTCAGTGCCATATTGTAAGGTCCAGTGAATTTGTTGTCAAGCTAGGGTCAGGATCCATTGTGAGATCCTAGCCCAATGTGGCACTCCGAGTCCCGCGAATACAGGGTGTTACAGTAGGTGTCTTCCTTCTCCTTCCCTTTTTCCTTCTCCTTTTCGACGGGAACTTCCACAAATTTAGGCTGTGGGTCGGTGGTTGTTGCTCCGCTCCTAGTTGTGATAGCCATCACCCTTCCTTTCGGGTTATCCTTTGTCTTTCCTGGAAGTTTTCCTTGATTTCTAGGAACTTCCTCAACATTGCTAAACATTTGGTTTTCTAAAACCTTTTGGGCTTTATCAACCTTAGTGATGTGACTCTCCAATCCTTGAAGCTTTCCCAAGATCGTTTCCAACATGGGATCGGGCTTCTCTTTCCCCGAAGTGCTTCCACTATTAGATGTTTGCCCCTGACTTTTCAAAGGAATGGAAGAAGAAGATGGTGGAGTTAGTGAATTTCTTGAATTGGGATAAGAATTACCGGAGTTTTTTTTTGTTGGTTGGAACGCCAATTGTTGTTGTTTGAACCCCTATTGTTGTTCCAATTGTTATTCCCGTTGTTGTTGTTGTTCCAATTGTTCCGGTTGTTGTTCCGGCTGTTGCGATTGGTGTTCTCATTCCCATTGTGGTTATTGTTGTTTCCTAAATAACCAACATCTTGCTCCTTAGGCTTTGGAAAGCTAGCGTTGATGACTTCCTTCAATTCTTTAATTTCGGTGTTGAGAGAAAAGATTTGAGTTTGAGCAGCTTGTGTTAGCTTTGCTCCTTGCTCCACTCGATTAGCTTCCACTTTCCGGTGAGAGTATTTCTAAATGCCTCGGGCTTGCTTCTCAATGAAGTCCCAAGCGTCATCTTCCCTCATGTCCATGAATGTGCCACATGAAAGAGATTGGAGCTTGAATTGTGTTTCCACATCCAGCCCCTTATAGTATATCTCCAATAACTCCAATTTGAAAATGCCATGGTGTGGGCAATCCAACAATAAATCCTGAAATCTTTCCCAAGACTGAAACAAACTTTCATTAGATCTCATTGAAAAAGCATTAATTTTACCTCTCAACTCCGCCGTCTTGGATGGCGGAAAGAATTTGGTTAGGAACTCCGAAGAAAGATCCTCCCATGTGTTGAGTCTTCCATTTGGAAGAGCTTGATACCAAGATAAAGCTTTCCCTTTCAAAGAGAAAAAGAATGGCTTGATCTTGTAATTGTTGGTGGTTGCATTCTTTGCCTTCATTGTCTCCATCAAGATCTTAAAATTCTGTAAATGTTGATGTGGAGATTCGACACTCGTTCCTCCAAACTGGCTTTGGCAAACGATGGTAATAACTTGTAGGTTGAAGCTAAACCCCTGAATATCGTCAGCATCAAAGTTCACACCTAGTCGGCGTGGTTTCTGAATTGGATCCATTCTTTGGCCAAGAGTTCTTGGCTCTTTATCTACACGAGTGGCTCTCGCACCCCCAGCCGGGATGCGATAATTGGCGGCCGGTCTTGGATTATTCTGGTTTTCATTGATCGTTGGATCAATGTCTTCCAGCGATGGCATGGAGGAGTCGCTCTCTTCATCGGATGAGTCGGTTCTAACCAATCTTGTCGGTTTCCTTCTCTTCTTCTTCTTCTTGGAATCACTCATCTCCAGCCTCATTTGAAGCATCATGTCCTTGAGCTCATCAATTTGCAATTGATGACGCTCCGATTCTTCCTTGCGAGTCTTCTCGCTCCATCTAAGTCGAGCTTCGAAATCCTCCAACTCTGCTTGGATATCCCTCTCTTTACTTTCAGCCATCTTTGTTTCTTTGAGCTTCTTTCTCAAAGTCTTCTCAAGTTCTTGATCAAGAGGTAAGAGGTCTTTGTTGGTGTTAGACCTTCGCATATACCTAAGATAACCTGCAAATATCACTCAAAAGAGATATCAAATGACAAGAGCAAAGCTCCCAAGCTTGACAACCGATAACCGAA
This sequence comes from Fagopyrum homotropicum, assembly GCA_033239125.1. Taxonomy (NCBI): domain Eukaryota; kingdom Viridiplantae; phylum Streptophyta; class Magnoliopsida; order Caryophyllales; family Polygonaceae; genus Fagopyrum; species Fagopyrum homotropicum. The sequence continues at coordinate 98,131,444 of BSWB01000001.1, read as the reverse complement.
TTCGGCCTAAACCAAATCCCCGGCAACGGTGCCAAAAACTTGTTCGCTCCTAAGCGTGCGTGTAATCAAGCTTTAAATTTATAACACTAGAATCAAGCAAGTGAACCCGCAGTGTACGGATCGGTGTAGTAAAGCAAGAATTCCAGAGTGTCGAACTCAGGGATTTGGGGGGGAACAAATTCAGTTCGCAAATAGTCAAGCAAGTAAATGTAATAAGCTTTGCAAATATTGGGGAAAACAGCAACCCTAAAGATCCAGGTATCTAATTGTGGCAATTGATTCAAGATATACTAAAGGACTAAGGACAGTGTTAAGAGTTGCAAAGGTATGCTAAAGTAAAGTAATGTACGGTGAAGTTCCAAGACTTTATATAACTTATCTAAAGACACTCTCTATAAAGGTTGTTGAGGCTTCATTATAGAAAGGGTCTATGGACAAGAATTACTCTCAAATACCCAAACTTGTAACCCAAGGATTAAGACTAACTAGAACGATTAATGTTGTGACACTCGAAATCGAAATAGAGGGTGATGAGTCTCACTACTACCTAGAAAAGGCAAGCCAAAACTAGATTAAAGCTAATCTTTAACCTTCGATCAAAGTAAAAGCAAAGTTCGTAAACTATGATAAATCACGGGCAGATCTTGAGTTCCACGGCCGTGGAAGTCCAAGAAAAGACCGTGATCTTGGTTGTTGACGAGATCTCTCTAACTCTCAGGGTCCAATATGTTTATGATCGATCTATCATTATCTAAGCCACAACTATCAACCCTTCACCTTAGAATTGTTAAAGGGTTTTAGCCAATAACCATTGTCATGATATCAAAAATCAATTTAAGAAGAATGAAAGATGAAAACCCTTGAAAACTCAAATATAACTCAAAGTCAATTCTCAAATCCAAACACAAAATGAAATATTCAATGGATTCAAAATAAACACAAAACCTCACAATGATCTTAGGCAAACACGAAGAACGGGATGTCAATCTGTCTTCAATATCAAAACCTAAGAAAAAGGGCGCAACTTCCGCCACACATGATAGCATGAATTATAGTCTATATTTTGGGACTTGTTTAGACGTTTTATCTTCAATAATCTGCATGTTTGAATGTATGTTAAGTGATTATATTGTCGTTTCATCTACCTTTTCGGGAATCGAGGTCTACACCAAGTTTCGTTGTAATCGTAGGTAAAATGGCACATTTTGGACTGAAATGGAGCTAAAGGAGATAAGGAGTCATTGGAGCTACATTCAGGAGCTTAAGGAAGAATCCAAGAAGCATGGAAATGGATTAAAGATTCACTTTGGACCAGAATTAAGAGATTTCACATTCAGTTTAGAGTCACCTCGGTTGGCTACAGTGTCACCTCGACCGAGGTGATTTTGAGGAGCGTCTCGACCGAGGCGAATACCTTGACGCGGCGAGATATATTTTATTCTTGGTTGAGATCTTTTATTTTTGGAAGGAGAGATCTTATATTTTTGGGCTGGATTTCTGGAAGGAAGATTATATATTTTGGAGATCTATTTTAGAGATTAAGATATATTTTATTAGGAAACTATCTTTTCAAGATATTTTATCTTTGAAGGGTAATTTTCCTATATAAAGGGTTGGATTTTCCACAAGTTTAACCATGCTTATACATGCTTAGAAGCTGAGAGCATCCAACAATTGAGGGATTTTCTGGAGTTTTGAAGGAAGCTTTCAAGGAAGTTTGAAGATTGAAAGAAGGAAGTTCATAGCTTATTATAGCTTTTGTGAAGGGATTTGTAAGACTTTTTTAGATTCCCTTTGTTGATGGTCTTGTTGGATTTGTAATCCAAGGAACGCTGATTTATTTGATATTTGATTCAGTTATTGAAGCCTTGTTCTTAAGGTTCTTGTGTTCAAATATTCACTTTTTTCCCATATATTTGATTATTGCTTTCATGATGATGAGTGGCTAATTTCTTTGTGTGGTTCTAGGGTGATTGGCTGAAGGTTGTGGGAAAAACAATGATAGAATAATCTTAAATTCCAGTAGGACCCTAAAAGCTCGAGTCTTTATCCTTAACCCTAGAACATCTCGTTCAGTCGATGAACATCTCGGCCGGGGTGGAATTCGTCTGACCGAGGTGACTTATCTGATCCGTAACTGAGAGTTAAGTGTTAGAGTTTGCCAAATCTTATTCTTATTACACCTTTCCTGGTTCAATGCAAGTCTAGGATGAGACTTACCCGATAATTCCTTTGTTTGTTTACCCAAGATCATAAGTGTAGGTAATAAAGGTTTATCCTTTATTGGGGTTTGAGTGTGCCTTCATTCCATCTTTGTGAGTTAGCCTGAGACTTACCCGGTAAAGGTTGATTCTATTCCCTTAGTTGGAGTGTTAGTTTTAGATTATAATTCCTTTTCTTAGTACCTTGAGACTTACCCGGTAATAGGAGCTTTTGGTTTGGAGTTAGAGAGTAGTGAGACTTACCCGGTGATCTATTCCTCTTTAGTAACATCTTCCCTTTGCAAAACCTCAGCTTTGTCCGCTTATTCTTGAGATCTTGAGTTGGAACCACAACTAGATGCTTTTATCCCTAGAATTGCATATTTCCTTTAATTGACTTTTTATCATCCTTGATTGCTTTAGTTGCTTTTGTGGTTAGTTGCGATATTGACTACCTATATTGGTTTTGTTTCACCTAAATCCCTGAGATCGACACCCCGGAATTCTTGCTTTTACTACGATTGACCCGTACACTGCGGGTTCGCATCCTTGTTTTAGGCATACATCTAGGGTTATAAATTTAAAGCTTGCACACACCATTTGGAGCGAACAAGTTTTTGGCGCCGTTGCCGGGGACTTGGTCTAGACCGAGCCGGTTGCGGTTGTCTTTCGGGGCGCTTGCCCCTGTTGTTACTAACCACTCTACTTGAGTGACTTTCGCAGGTTCTTTCTTGTAGGTTTATGTGAAGAACCCGCGCTGGAAAGGAAATCGTTCCTTACGATCCCGAACTAGAAAAGACCTACAAAAGACGCTTGAAAGAAGCTAAGATGGCCAATCAAGAGAATCGTGTTCTTAAGGCCGAATTGAAGGAGGCAATGGAACAACTACGCCTCAGTAAAGAAGAACTACGACTCGAAAAGGAAGAAACTCGGGCAAGGATGGAAGCAATTGAAGCAGATATGGCAACTTTACGGGACCAATATCTACCTCGACCAGTTCCAGATCCTCGACCGAGGCAGGAACCAACTCTAGTTGCCCCGGCCGAGATACTTCCACCTCGGATGCCAGTCCGAGATGTTCTTTTTGCAGGTATTCCACAGACCCTAGGGCAGAGGATGGACCCCAACCAGCAACTGAGGTGTCCAGGAGTCAACCTAGGTGATCCAGCGGACCATGACTATGAACTTTGACCGCAAGTTCTCTCCATGATTCGCCAATGCCAGTTTGGAGGGCTAGAGAGGGAATCTCCGCATCAACATCTACAAAACTATGAGATCTTGATGGAGACCTTGAGACCTTCAAGGCTGGAAAACAACAATTACAAGCTAAGGCCTTTCTACTTCTCTTTGAAAGATAGGGCGCTTACTTGGTATCAATCTCTCCCTCCAGGAAAAATCAACACTTGGGAGGAGATGACGACGGAGTTCTTGACTAAATTCTTTCCCCCCTCAAAGACCGCTGAAATGAGAGGGAAGATCAATGCATTCATCATGAAGGACAAGGAGAGCTTGTCCAAGTCATGGGAGAGATTTAAAGACATCCTTTTGGATTGCCCACATCATGGGATTCCAAAGATAGAGTTGTTGGAGATATACTTCAAGGGACTGAACGGAAACACCCAGTTCAACCTTCAACTACTATCCGCCGGCACGTTCATGGATATGGCGATTGACGAAGCTTGGGAGTTCATAGAGAAGCAAGCTTTACACATGGAGAAATACTCCCACCAAGGAGCTGAAGGTGGAGTTAAAAGAGTCAACTTCCAAGAAGCTCCGTCAAACAATGATCAACTCACCTCTTTGAAGAATGATGTGAAGCAATTGAAAGACCTTTTGGTTGCTCAAACCCAAAAGGAAGAGGGAGGATATCAAGGAACAACAATCAAGGTTCCCGAAACAACAACTACAACAATAGAGGATCCAACAACAACAATTGGAGATCCAACAATCAAAAATTGGGTAACTCTTACTCTAACTCAAATTCAAACAATTCTTCTAATCCTTTCCTCTCTTCTTCTTCTTCTACTCCATTGAAGAGCCAGGAGCAAGGATCAAGTTCGTCCCATCCGGAAAAGAAAGATACGGTGCTGGAGGCCATCTTGATCAAGCTCAACTCTATGGAGACATCCATGACTTCATTTTCGAAGGCACAAAAAGCCTTAGAACAACAATTCTTTAATAAGGCGAATGAAGCGCCAAGAGATCCAGGGAAGCTTCTAGCAAGGACGGAAAGCAACCCCAAAGGACAGATCATGGCAATAACGACGAGAAGTGGACTGAAGACTGCAGATCCAGTGCCTCGGTCGATGCCAGTACAGACGAAGACCACCTCGGTCCAGACACAGTCGAAGAACACTTCGGCCGAGATGCCAACCGAGGTCGAACCTCAGAGAGCGTCGGACAAAACTGAACTTTATGTTCCACCTCCTGCATATAAACCACCACTTCCATTCCCCCAGTCAAGGGCTAGAGCACATCTAGACAAGCACTTTGGTAAGTTCCTTGACTTAATGAATAAACTACATATTAATATCCCTTTCCTTGATGCTATTCTAGGGATGCCCGCCTATGGGAAGTTCTTAAAAGAAATTCTATCAAGGAAGAGGAAGTTGGAAGACTTTGGTGAAGTAAGGATGACATCTAAATCCTCGAAGCTTATTCAAATCATGAAGGAGAAAATGCCACCCAAATTACGGGATCCCGGCTCGTTTTGCATTCCTATTCAAGTTGGGGATGTCACTTATGAGGCATTGTGTGATCTAGGAGCCAACGTGAGCATCATCCCGCTGGAGCTATGTGTGAGGATCGGACTTGGAGAGCCCAAGCCGGTGAAGATACGGTTGTACATGGCGGATCGCTCCATTACCCATCCCGTGGGCATTTTGGAAGACGTTCCGGTTAAGTTAGGTAACTTCTATTTACCTATAGACTTTATTGTGCTTGACATTCCCGCAGATTATCCCATTCCTATCATTCTCGGGAGACCATTTCTAGCAACTTCGGGTTGCAATGTGGATTGTAAGAACGCCAAGTTGCAATTCAACATTGGTGGTGATCAAGTTGAGTTTGCATTGCTTGCGGCAATGAAAGGAGAGCCGCTAGGAGATGATATCTTCAACATCTATGATGAAGAAAAATCAAGAGAATTAGTGAGCTCTATCCTTATTAATGATCCACTTGAGAGAGTTATTAGTTTTAGCTTAATGGAGGAAGGTATAAATGTTTCTTGTGATGCAAATATACAGAGGTTGAAGGCACTGGAAGAAGATCCAGAAGCTAAAAGGCTAACCCAGGAGAAGAAGATCTCCAGTTTCGGTCCCAATTGCAGTACCTCGACCGAGGCACCTTCTGGACCAAGCGAGGTGTTCTTGACTAAAGAACATCTCGGTCACCCTCTCTGGACCTCGACCGAGGTCGAAAGCGAGATGATGTCAACTGAGAATAACAAACTTCTTACTCCCTTTTCTGACATTCATCCTCAGTTGGTGGAACACTTTTTCCACCCAAAATTTGATAATAAAGGACCTTGGTATGCTGACATTGTTAATTATCTTGTTTGCCAGGAAATACCGCCCGGATTGACGTACACTCAAAGGAAGAAATTCTTTAATGATGTACGCCATTACTACTGGGATGAACCGTTGCTATTTAATAGAGGTCCGGATGGGATGCTTCGAAGATGCATTCCGGAAGATGAAGTTACTAGTGTCATACGGCATTGTCACTCACTTACTTGTGGAGGGCATGCTAGCGCTCACAAAACGTGCGCCAAGGTATTACATTCCGGTTTCTTTTGGCCTACATTATTTAAGGATGTGCAAACGTTTGTTGTCTCTTGTGATGCATGCCAAAGAACAGGGAATTTATCTAGGAGGAACGAGATGCCATTCAATAACATACAAGAAGTTGAGATCTTTGATGTATGGGGAGTTGATTTCATGGGACCTTTCCCATCATCCGGAGGAAACCTCTACATCCTTCTAGCTGTCGACTACGTCTCTAGATGGGTTGAAGCAATTGCCTCTCCCACTAACGACGCCATGGTGGTAGTGAAGTTCTTTAATAGGACTATCTTTCCATATTTTGTGACTCCACGCATCATCATCAGCGATGGAGGGACACATTTCATCAACCGGAAGTTTAAGGCACTTCTATCGAAGTATGGGGTAACCCACAAGGTAGCAACCCCTTATCATCCTCAAACTAGTGGACAAGTCGAGATCTTAAATAGAGAAATTAAAGCAATCTTGGAGAAGACCGTCTCTAGGACGAGGAAGGATTGATCCATGAAGTTGGACGACGCTCTTTGGGCCTACAGGACCGCATTCAAGACTCCCATTGGTACCACCCCTTATAATTTGGTATATGGGAAGTCTTGTCATTTACCCGTTGAGTTGGAACATAAAGCATATTGGGCGATCAAATGGTTGAACTTCGACATCAAAGATGCCGGTGAGAAGCGGCTATTGGACATCAACGAGCTAGAGGAGCTGCGTTTGAACGCTTATGAGAATGCCAAGATCTACAAAGAAAGGACGAAGAAATGGCATGACAAGCGTATCATTCCTAAGGAGTTTAAAGAAGGAGACATAGTTCTACTCTTCAACTCCCGCCTCCGCCTCTTTCCAGGTAAGTTGAAATCTAGATGGACCGGACCTTATGTTGTGAAACATGTTTTCCCTTATGGTGCAGTTGAGATTTGGGGAGAAACAAGTGAAAGTTTCAAGGTCAATGGTCATAGACTTAAGAAATACAAACCGGAAGTCTCGGTTGAGGAGGTTGCACCACTATACCTTGTTTAGAGACACCGTACGGTCCAGCTAGCGACCTTAAATCAAGCGCTTCTTGGGAGGCAACCCAAGGTATTGCTTTCTTTCCCTTTTCTAGCTTAGCTTTAGATAGTTTGCTTTTGCTTTGCTTTGCTTTGCTTTGTTTTTAGCGTCCTAGACAAACAACAGACAATCTCTAAGGAAGGAATACAACCCAGGAGCAACACTGGAAGGACAAAAGTTCGAGAATTTGAGAAGCCGGAGTTTGACTAGACAGATCTCGGTTGCTGTTAGACCACCTTGACCGAGATGATTCTTGAGCAACCGAGGCGACTAGGGTTACTGAAGACCCACCTCGGTCAGTACCACCTCGGTCCAGTCGAGACCATCTCAACCGAGGTGACAACAGTTCTAGAAAAGGGTATAAAAGGGGGTTGAGATTTCTCTCTCTTCCCTCTCTCACCTTCTCGACCGCGGCGTCCCAATTCACCTCGTTCTTTGATTTTTGCCCGTTTTCGACGATTCTTGCTTCCAAACTGCAAGGAAAGGGTAGATGATCGGTTTGTAAGCGACAATCTGCAACAAAAACGCTCCGAATCGACTGAATCTGGGGTAAATCGAAAAAACCCCTAACTCAATCTTCTTCCACTGTTTTCGATCAAATTGGGCTTTGGTTGCCCCTGCATTGTGTTGAAAAAGGATTAAGTACCCCAGAGGAACAATTGGTAGTGATATTGGGGGAAAATAACTGGATTTCTGAGAGTTTTTATCGAACAGTCATCTACCTCGGTCCAGTCGACCTGCGTCTCGACCGAGGTGTTCTTGGGGTCTAACAAGCCAACTGAGGTGATTTGAGAGAGAGTGAAAAATGAGTTGTGACAGGCAGATTGTTCTGAGGTATAGATCCTCTCCTTCTCCTTCTTCTTCTTCTCGCCGCTCCATACCGGTGATCCATGAGCGTCACCGAGTAGACTATGACCGTATAGCGGCGCGTCCAGTGATTGCACCACGATTTCTAGATGTGGCTGCGTTTGATTGCCTCCACGTAGATGATGATTTGAGGCGGATGATAGCTATGGTAGGGTTGGAGTAGTTTACTGAGATCAGAGCTCCAACCTACCTTGAGCCGACTTTGGAGTTTGTGAGCTCCGTGACTTACCTGCCTACTGAGCGTGCCATCAAGTACCGGTTGCTGAACCGGAACTACTTAGTTCCGATGGACCATTGGAGGGATATCTTCGGCTTCCCGACCCCCACAGTTGCTGATTTTCCTTCTCGAGCCGTGGCTCGAGAGTTCTGGGGCCAAATAGCTCACGTAGTTGAGCATGCTGATAGGTGGAGACCTGAGACTCCAGGGAGCGTATTATCTTCCACCTGGCCTTCAGATTATCCCACCGGATCTTAAGCGAGACACTTCTGGCGCGTACTGAGACGCCCCAAAAGATTAGACAAGGGGAGCTGCTGAGCCTGTACTGTATGGTGACCGGAGAAGTTCCGGACTTTGGAGTGATGCTGGTTGAGGATCTTCACGGGATCAAGGCGAAGGCGTGAGGAGATATCTGCTGCGGAGGTCTAGTGACTCACATCGCGAGTTACATGGACCTTGATTTGAGTGCTTGTACTATGGTGGAGGCTGCCAAGCCGCTTGGGTTGCAGGAGATGATTACGAGGAGGATCTTAGTTCCTCGCGGAATTACTACGCCATATGTGGCGATGCCCTGGGAGCAGACTGCACCTCAGGGTATTAGCTGGTCATCTTAGTTTTCTGTTTATGACCCGCAGTACTGGTACACAACGTGGATTCCTCTTATTGAGGACGCTAGGGACGTAGTAGTAGCAGCAGCTCAAGGGCAGGATGATGAGGTGGCTGATGAGGATAATGATGGCGGTGCTTCCATGGACACAGGGACAAATACTGCTGGCACCAGTATACCAGTCGTCGACCTGGACGACGAGTAGACTAAGGACGAGCCAGTTGCAACACCAGCACGTCCTGCCAGGCGTAGAGTACGCATGTAGAGGGATCCAGTCGCTCACCGCCGGATTGATCATGTGATGGATCAGATGATAGACTCCTACGCCGCCTTATCCCTAGAGATGATGAAGATATGGGAGAGCCAGCACTACCAGCACAGGATGGCTGAGATTCAGTTTCAGTAGGTCATGGGCTACCCGTTTGACCCATCTCAGTACCCGTACGTGCCACCACCACCACCACCGGATTGGGATTAGAGCTTGCAGGATTTCTTTATTTATTTATTATGCAGCTCAACTTTGTCCGGTGAGTATTCTGTTCTTAGACTTATTTGACCCATTGGGACAATGTGTCTTAAGTATGGGGTATGCGGATATGTATTATTTGACTTATGTGGATGATTGTATGACTCTTTATGACTTATTTATGATTTTATCCTGCTCTATATGCTTATCTGAGATTACATGCATGCATACATGTTATTTGATTGAAAAAAACGTCAAAAACTTGTTTAAGAAAATTTTTTTTGATCTCGACCGAAGTGACTCTGACCAATCGAGGTGCAGTACCTCGGTTGACTTAGAACATCTCGACCGAGGTGGTTTAACTAAGAAAGTTTTCGAAACGATTTTTGTGCTTCTTATCTGGATATGACCTCAGTGATGATTCTGTTTGCTGACTGGTTTTAAAAGCTTTATGTGTTTGAAAGGTTTTATAATATGTTTAAGTTGCTAAATTCTTTGTTTGAAATTTGTGGCATGTTTAATACTTTGTTTTTATCCAAATTATGTTGAATTTGAAGGTTGATACCACATGATGAGTTCTCTCACTTTTTTCCTGGGATGATTAAGGCAATTCATTCTCTTCTCTTCTTCTTCTTGATCATGCTTAGCCCCTCATATACATATTTGCCTTCCTTTACCTATCCGGAAATTTGGAAGCAAGCAAGTGAAAAGCAAGTGAAAGAAAGGTTAAGATGTTGGCTGCAAGTTAGAAAGAAACAAATAGGTTTGGGGAAGTCAATCATGATGATGAGTAACTCGCCACCATTCACATAGCCAGGTGTTTGTGTCTTGCCAAAGTCGGATTGAGCGATATTCCTAACGGGTCATGGTATGTGCATCAAGGGTTTGAGGCATCTCGAGAAATTGATGATTGCTGATTTCCTAGGCTTCGGTTATTGTGCACCTCTGTCCATGCATCCCAAAAAGTAAAAAAGTAAAATAAGCAAAGCTTATTGGTGGAAGATGTTGACGTTCAAAAGGAAGTGAAGTAAAGATCCTTTTCCTGGATTCTAGCACCACATTCCCTATATACATCCCACCCTCACACGTTTCTTGACCTTCTCTTGAAAAGACCTTGAGACCTCGAGCTTATTGATTAACTTGGTGGTTTAAACTGGATTGTACATGATTAATTTAGATGATTATGATTTATTATGCATTCTATGATTTTATGCAAAGATGAACAACTTTCTTATATTTATAAAATGTTTTGAACATGTATTGATTTTAAATTCCATGAAACATTCTCTTAGAGTGATCTATGAGTGGAGCACACTACTAAAAATGTTTTGAAATACTTTTCATTGATCTTTTTGACTTATAATCCATTATATCTTGTACTTAAGATTTGAAACTTGCTTGGGGACAAGCAAGGGACAAGTATGAGGTATTTTGATAACATGAATTATAGTCTATATTTTGGGACTTGTTTAGATGTTTTATCTACAATAATCTGCATGTTTGAATGTATGTTATGTGATTATATTTTCGTTTCATCTACCTTTACGGGAATCGAGGTCTACACCAAGTTTCGTTGTAATCGTAGGTAAAATGGCACATTTTGGACTGAAATGGAGCTAAAGGAGCTAAGGAGTCATTAGAGCTACATTCAGGAGCTTAAGGAAGAATCCAGGAAGCATGGAAATGTATTAAAGATTCACTTTGAACCAGAATTAAGAGATTTCACATTCAGTTTAGAATCACCTCGAGTGGCTACAGTGTCACCTCGACCGAGGTGATCTTAAGGAGCGTCTCGACCGAGGCGAATACCCTGACGCGGCGAGATATATTTTATTCTTAGCTGAGATCTTTTATTTTTATAAGGAGAGATCTTATATTTTTGGGCTGGATTTCTAGAAGGAAGATTATATATTTTGGAGATCTATTTTAGAGATTAAGATATATTTTATTAGGAAAATATCTTTTCAAGATATTTTATCTTTGAAGGGTAATTTTCCTATATAAAGGGTTGGATTTTCCACAAGTTTAACCATGCTTATACATGCTTAGAAGCTGAGAGCATCCAACAATTGAGGGATTTTCTGGAGTTTTTAAGGAAGCTTTGAAGGAAGTTTGAAGATTGAAGAAAGGAAGTTCATAGCTTATTATAGCTTTTGTGAAGGGATTTGTAAGACTTTCTTAGATTCCCTTTGTTGATTGTCTTGTTGGATTTGTAATCCAAGGAACTCTGATTTATTTGATATTTGATTCAGTTATTGAAGCCTTGTTCTTAAGGTTCTTGTGTTCAAATATTCACTTTCTTGCCATATATTTGATTATTGCTTTCATGATGATGAGTGGCTAATTTCTTTGTGTGGTTCTAGGGTGATTGGCTGAAGGTTGTGGGAAAAACAATGATAGAATAATCTTAAATTCCAGTAGGACCCTGAAAGCTCGAGTCTTTATCCTTAACCCTAGAACATCTCGTTCAGTCGATGAACATCTCGGCCGGGGTGGAATTCGTCTGACCGAGGTGACTTATCTGATCCGTAACTGAGAGTTAAGTGTTAGAGTTTGCCAAATCTTATTCTTATTACACCTTTCCTGGTTCAATGCAAGTCTAGGATGAGACTTACCCGATAATTCCTTTGTTTGTTTACCCAAGATCATAAGTATAGGTAATAAAGGTTTATCCTTTATTGGGGTTTGAGTGTGCCTTCATTCCATCTTTGTGAGTTAGCCTGAGACTTACCCGGTAAAGGTTGATTCTATTCTCTTAGTTGGAGTGTTAGTTTTAGATTATAATTCCTTTTCTTAGTACCTTGAGACTTACCCGGTAATAGGAGCTTTTGGTTTGGAGTTAGAGAGTAGTGAGACTTACCCGGTGATCTATTCCTCTTTAGTAACATCTTCCCTTTGCAAAACCTCAGCTTTGTCCGCTCATTCTTGAGATCTTGAGTTGGAACCACAACTAGATGCTTTAACCCCTAGAATTGCATATTTCCATTAATTGACTTTTTATCATCCTTGATTACTTTAGTTGCTTTTGTGGTTAGTTGCGATATTGACTACCTATATTGGTTTTGTTTCACCTAAGTCCCTGAGATCGACACCCTAGAATTCTTGCTTTTACTATGATTGACCCGTACACTACGGGTTCGCATCCTTGTTTTAGGCATACATCTAGGGTTATAAATTTAAAGCTTGCACACAACATTTGGAGCGAACAACACACAATCTTCGGGAATCCAAATTGCCGGTGCTTCTGCAAAGTTCCTCGTGAAACCCTAAGGCTAACTCTCCCCAAAGCGAGGTTACTGAAAACTCTCTCCTCCCGCCTTTTTATACGTAGAGTAAGAGATATCTCTCAGCCCAAATACGTAGATGATGTGGCAATAATTGATTCGTCAAAGGATCGCCTAAATCACGGTCTCTTGATGTTCCACGTCCGTGGTTTAGGGCGTGGAATTGGATTACGGTGTCTCTCATCTTCCACGACCGTACTTTAGGCAGTGTAAATCACTGGAATGCTCCACGCTCATGATGCCAAGATCCACGGCCGTGGTTTAGGGCGTGGACTCTTCTACGGCCGTATTTTAGGGCGTGGAAGTGTAGATTGCTTGTGGTTTCCTTTGTGTCGTGTCATTCTTCATCCTAGCTCCTTCTTTAGCTTCCTTGCTGTGTTCCTAATCCTCGGATATGCTCAAATCCTCTCTTATCTCTCTCAAATGGTCCGGTTTCAGCTGTTATTCACCTATAATCAACACAAAGCTAATGTAGACCTCCATATCAAAAATATAGATAAACAAGCTAATAAATGCTTCAATGCCTTATCTACGAACACAATAATGAATGAAAAACAACTAGAATAAGTGCCTATAATATCGCAATATTTCATGCTAACAAAATACCCCATACTTGTCACTTGCTTGTCCCCAAGCAAGGTCTTTGAAAGCTTAGAACACAAGTTAGGATGAAATATGCATGCAAACTCAAAAACAAAACATCTTTTAGGTAAGTGTGCTCTTAGTCAATAGATCATTCTCAAATCTTGCTTCATCCACTCTTGAAACGCTTATATACATAAACCAAAGAATGTAAAGTAAAGAAACATCATGAATTGGTTAAACTTTAAGGTAAACATCATAACCTTCAAGCAATATCAAAATCAAGCATAAGAAACTTTAATTTAGATCACCAAGTCAAATAACATTCTTTTGATCTTAAGGACTTCCAAGTAAGGTTTAGAATGCGGAAGGGAGGGAAACTTATAAAGGATGTGGTGCATGAATCCGGGAAAGTGGATAACCCAACTCTTTTCTTTTTATTTTGAATTGCAACACCATCAACTTTGAGCTTTGCTCTCTTCTTTTTCACATTATTTTTCGACTTTACTTTTGGAGTTATGGACAGCGGTGCACAAAAACCGAATCCTAGGAGATTAGCGTTTCTCAATTTTGAGATGCCTTAAACCCTTGATGCACATACCATAATCCGCTAGGAATATCGCTCAATCCGACTTTGGTAAGACACAAACACCCGGCTATGTGAATGGTGCCGAGTTACTCATCGTCATGATTGACTTCCCCAAACCTATTATTTCTATTCTTTGAATGCAAAAATTTGCTTTCATGGCCCTCCCACATCAAACATGCCAAAACACAACTCCTCCAAATTCCCGGATAGGTAAGGGCGGCAATTATTTCATTGAGGGGCTAAATGAACAAAGAAAGGAGAATGAAAGATCGAGTTGCCTTAATCATTTCATAAAGAAGTATAAGAACTCATCATGTGATTTCAACCTCGATTTCTCAATTTGATTTAGATAAAACTCTTCACATTATGAAACTTGCAAGAAAGGATTATCAACACATTCAATTCCTTTTTCAATTCATTATTCGTTTAGGCATACAATTGTCATCTAAAGTTCAATCTGTAAGTAGTAATTATCATAGAAATCATCTCAACTCTTAGAAGCACAAAACCTTTTTAGAATTTTTCAAAAATTTTCACATTTTTATGGGTTTTTCAAAAGCTTTTTCATGTAATGCAATAATGAAACGTGTGACTATGAAATGAAACATACAAAGTGTCATCGATCAAGGCAAGCAAATGTAGTAGAGTTATTACAACACATAGTCACACCCCACCCCATACTTGAGACAAACATTGTCCTCAATGTTCAAAAAGAAATAAGGAAAAGAAAGAAAAGAAAAATGAACTCACTAGACGGCGGTGGGGCAGCTGAAACTGTCAATCGGCATAGCTCATCACTGATGTGGAGGCGGTGGTGGAAATGGGTAGAAGTCGGAGCTGAAGTTCCGCCCAAACTGCTGGCGGTAGATATCCCTCATCATCCGGTCATGCTCATCAGCCTGTACATCCCGAGCGTCCTGGCGGATCTCCAAATTGCCGACTCTCCTAGAAAGGTCGGTAGCCCACTCCGGTAGCTGCTCAAACCATGCCGGTGCCTCGCCGTACCATGCATGTGCATCCTGTGGGGCCGGTGCTGCTGGTGACTGTAATATCCGGAATTTTTATTCCGTTTATTTCCGAATCAAATCGGACTTCGAGCCGTTGACGGTTTTCCATTCTATCTAGTATTTCTTTCTTCGCAAATTTTATCATTTTATGTAGAATATAATTCACATAAAATGATAGAATTATATCAAACCCTAATTCTTTTAATTATTTATCATTTTATGTAGAATTTAATTCACATAAAATGATATTATTATTCAAACACTATTTCTTATAATTAATCCTTAACGACGACTTTAGACGAGATCATGACAAGGCTGAGACGAGACTGTGACAAAGCTGTGACGAGACCATGACAGAGCTGAGACGAAGTCATGACGAAACCCGACAACTCTGTGACGAAGTCATGCATGGGCCTGACAAATCCATGACGAGTTTTTGACAAGTCTTGACAAACTTTCAGCCCACTTATTCTCACCTTATTTTCAGCCCATGTTGCTTGTTGGATTTAAATGGAATCCCTCTGCTTCTCACTTGTCTACATGAATCGGAGCAGCCCAGGAGGCCCAGCTGGATGTGGCCCAAAGTACTCCTCTCTTGTGTGCTGGCCAGTGACGTACAACAGCCCTAAAGATGTGCAAACCGTCGACCCTCCCTCTCCCCACCTTGTTGTCCTCGTCAAAGTCACTCTACCGCCATCCCTCAGCGACCCTTCATGCAGCCTGTCGAAGCACCCAACCATGGAGCCTTCTGCGCAGCCACAGCTCAGGCGGGAGTCTTGATCTGCTCGCCTTTGTACACAACCACCGGACTGCTGGATGCTTGGGACCAGATCTTCTCCCCTCTACACAAGCGGCGCTCTCCTCCACAATCGAGTACGTGATTCAGTGAGGATGGTCCTCCCTCTCCTTGTCTTCCTTGTTATATTCTAGGGCTGATGGATACTTGCAAACCTTGTACAGAAACACAGCAGTAGCGAGAAGGATTCCGGGTTGTTGACTGGGCATGAAGTGACAAGCAGGCTTTTTCGAGTCCATATTAGGGTATGTTAGACACCTCTTTTCTTGCTGAATTTTGGATATGTTGTAGTCAGTAGTATATAGTATATCATACTAAAATTTGGGAAGAATCGGAGTTACGGTTTGAGAGTTATGATGTTGCAAAGTTGACTCCTCATGCATTTTTTATAAGTGTGCTGAGTGTTGATGAAAACAGCAAGTGATGCTGTTTTGTGAGATGGTTTTGAATAAGCTCTTGATCTCCGTTGGGCTTGAATTTTGGATATGATATGGGTGGCATATTTTTGTATAACATATTAAAATTTGAGAGGAATCCAGCGAGTGGTTTGGGATTTATGATTTTTCAAAGATTGAGTCGTAAGCAGTTTTTCTGTTGTGCTGAAATTCGGTTTTGTGAGATAGTTTTAAATAGGATTTTTGATCTCCTTTGCGGCTGAATTTTGGATATATTAGAGATAAGATTTTATAGTAGAACATATCAAAATTTGGGATAAATCCAGCGAGTAGTTTAGGAGTTATGATTTTTCAAAGTTAAGACAGTGTGCTGCTTTTATTAAGTGTTGTAACCAACTTTAGAAATTTTTGTAGAAGCGATGCTTTAAAAGTTTTAAGAAATTCTTTCTCCTATGAGTAGATGGGATATCATAGATGATCTAGGGAATTATTTCGGAATTTTTATAAGATTATTCGAATTTTATATTTGAAGCTGTAGTTGGACTTTAGTGACTTTTCGGGAAATAGAAAATGGGTAATTTTTCTAGTTGCTACCTATAATCATCCTAGGGAGTAGAATATGGTTAGTTAGCCTCGAATTATAATTTAAGTACATATTCTGAGTTTTTGGAAGTTCCGGGACTAAGGGTAAAATAGTCATTTTACCTTAAATAAACACTGTAATAACTTCTGCAGATAGAATCGTATATCTTAAGAGTTTTAGACTTATAAGTATTCAGGGAAATGTGTTGACCCACGTGCCTCCTCTGACAGGCAACTGAGTTCTGCACTTACGGATTTAGTGGTGGTTAAGACAGAGTCGAGATTTGATTCTGGTAAGTCCACGGACTTACTTAGCTGACTTCTTGTATGAGTGTAATGTGTATGAGTGGTGTTTGTTAGTTATAATAAATAACGAAAACGGATTAGGTCGACTTTACTATTTACGTAATTGACCCAAGTGTATGATAACGGGTCGTGACATCATCTTCCTAGCTCTTGCGAGAGTCTAGGAGGTTCCCTGCGACCAGCCCAGTCAGGTAGACGGTCAGATGCATTAGTACCATTCCGCGTTGGTAAACAGAGACAGGGGCAAGGTTTGGAAATCCCTCGTGTCACAAAATAAGTATCATTAGTAATAACCTATCACCTAATTAAAGATAATAAAAGGATTGAGTGTTGCATGTTGATTGTGTATGTTGTGTGTTTGTGCTTTTACCTTTATCCTTATGCATAGAATGTTAGCTAACGGTTTTATACCGCTTGTAGTTGCCTTGCAGGTTAAGACAGTTGTAGAGAGATCCGGAGGAAATGGTCAGCCGGGTCCACTTACTCATTTAGTTGGGGACGGGAATGTCTTCTGTTCTTCATATGCGTCGTTTTAGTATCTTTTCTTGTACGGCTGATACATATTCTCCATGTATATATTTTTTAAAGTTTTCAAATGTTTTAAATACTTTTGTGCTTTGTTGTAAGATCCAAGTAAAATTATTGTCAAACTAAGGTCGGGACCCATTGTGCGGTCCTAACCAGTAGCTCCCCGAGTTCTCAGAATTTGGGGTGTTACAGTGGTTGTGCATACCATGGTAGCGGAGCTCCCATCCACTCCGGCTGTGCTCTATACCAAGCGGGAGGAGTATCCATCCATGTCGGTCTCTCGCTCACACTAGCACGGCGAGAGGAAGAAGCACCGGAAGGTCTAGAAGGGCGGGGAGACTATCTAGGTAGGTCCGGGAAGATGTCCGGCTGATCCGGAAAGGTACCAAATCCTGCTCATCACCTCCTCCTATATCCTCATCAACATCAGCATCTGGAATCTCATCGGGGATGTAGGGAGGTGCTGCTAACCTATTCGCATGCATAGCAGCGAAAGTCTCCTTCCAATTATGGCGTCCATCCATAATGGAACACTTGGGAAGCCATGGAATGCCTCTACCTCCTCTATCCTCACATGGCATAGCAGCAGTAGGTGGACCTTGGTGTCCACGAAAGATCAAACCCCTAGTCATAAGGCTCTTGAGACCTAAAGGTCTCGCCGCTATCCTAGTGCAAGCGGAGCAATCAATCCCGAGCTGCGTAGCTATGTGGGTAACTATCCCACCATACCCAATGTTCCCGGCCCTCTTGTTCTTAAGCTTACTAATGGTGGAGGCTAAGAGGGTGGCACAATCGGCGGGTCTACCGTGTAGCATAGCATAGAGAAGGAACAGCTCATCGGTCTTAATCTTTTAGGGGGTCTCGGTCCTAGGGAATAAGCACTCGGAAAGGACCCTATGAGCAATCTTTAAGGCTAAGTGGTAGATGAGCTTAGCCTTGGTATCAGCCGGTTGCCAGCGGTCCTCGCTAGCGTAAATCATGGCTATGTCCTCCCAAAAGTCCTTAGCGTATACACCGCTAGGGAAATGACCGGTAAAGGTCTCATGGAACCCAAAGAAGGCTCCAAACTGCTGGATGGAGAACTCATAGTCCGTCTCCATCAATCTAAAGGAAACCCTCCTATCGACGTGGCTATGCTCGAAGGAGATAACAAATTCCCTTGTAATTTCCTCATAAGCATCCGCTCTAATAGCGGAGAAAACAATCAGTCCGGCTCTATCCAAGAGCCATGTCAAATCATTCACCACATTAAGTGGCTCCAACTCCTCAAGCAAGTGGTATCTAGGTCCTATGACCGGTCTTTCCTCGATATTTTCTAAAGCATCGAGATAGTTTGGGTGAATGGTTGGGATTCTAGGGCGTGGATGTGATGGTGGTTCACTAGGGGGGCTTGGGAAGAGGAGGAACTATCACCCTTTATCTTTTTTTTCTTTCCTGCACTTCTCGTGAACATTTTCTCAAATCTAGAAAAAACCACGGTCTGTTCTTAGGTTTCAACAGCTGTGGAAGTTCCAGAGACCGTGATTCGGCTCTGAATTGCTCAAATCTCAACCAAATCAACAACAAACTCAGCAGAACCTGTCCTAGACTAATTCCAATCTCAATCCTATGCAATTTCTCTAAGTTCTTGCGAAAATTTAGCCCGAATTGACAAAGAAGAGAAGAAGAGTAAAAAACTTAGGTTTTTGGATCTTTGAATCCAAATTCGACCTTCTGGAGGGATTATTCACTCGTTTTGTCGATTGGATCTTGTAGAAGAATGAAAATGCTCCACTTTTGCACCAAGAATCGTTCGAAACGATTACCGAATGAGGATTTGCGAGAGGTGGAGATTTTTCGGAGTTTTGGGCGTGGAAAGGGGCGTGGAAGAGGGAATAAGGGTGTTTTTGTGAAGGAAGGTGGTTTATATAGTGGCCGTAAAATTTTTTGAAAATCACGGTCACTCGGGGGTTTCCACGGCCGTGGTCACGTGGTTTTTGGTGATTTTTCTCAAAGTTTGAAGAATTACGGTCACTGTAGCCTCCACGACCGTGGTTTAGGGCGTGAAACTCTCTGTAATGTGCCAAAATCCGAGTTTCATCAATTTCTTCCAACTTTTTCCTTTCCCATTGCCTATTCCATTGCTCCTACATCCAAAAACACAACATAACGGAAGGAATCGAGGGCAAAACAAAACAAAAACGTTAAACTAATCTAATCTACGAATGACAAATAAAAGCATAAGTGCATTACCTTGTGTTGCCTCCCAAGAAGCGCTTGTGTAAGGTCCGTAGCTAGACCGTACTTGCACCTATTCGAGTGCGGTAGGTGCGAACTCCTCAGCTTGGAGTTCCGGTGAGTACTTCTTGAGTCGTTGACCGTTCACCTTGAAGCTTCCGCCCTTGTCACCCCATACTGCAACTGCGCCATGGGGAAAAACATGTTTTATTCGATAAGGTCCAGTCCAACGAGATTTAAGCTTACCTGGAAAAAGACGAAGTCTTGAATTGAAGAGGAGAACTTGATCTCCTTCTTTGAGGTCCTTTGGAATGATATGCTTATCATGCCAACGCTTTGCTCTCTCTTTGTAGATCTTGGCGTTCTCGTAGGCGTTTAAGCGAAGTTCTTCAAGCTCGTTAAGGTCCAAGAGGCGCTTCTCGCCCGCTTCCTTCATGAATTCCGGGTGGTATTTCCTGGAAAACCAAATAGTTAACAAAATCAGCAAACCATGGTTCGTTACCTTTAGTAATTTTGTCGATGCACTCCTCTATGATGTGTAAATGCTCGTCCGGAAAGGAGTCATCTATAGGTAGATTGTCGTCCTCTAGATGTGGTAGACGACTCAAATGATCTGCAACAGAATTTTCCGAACCCTTCTTGTCACGGATCTCTATATTGTATTCTTGTAAGAGAAGAATCCATCTAATCAGCCTTGGTTTTGCATCCTTCTTTGCAAGTAGATACCGGATCGCAACATGATCCGTGTATACAATCACCTTTTCACCTACAAGATAAGAACGAAACTTTTCAAATGCATAAACAATAGCTAGAAATTCTTTTTCAGTAGTGGCGTAGTTAAGTTGTGCTTCGTCTAGTGTCTTGCTAGCATAGTAGATAGCATGGGTTCGTCCTTTCTTCTTTTGCCCAAGCACAACTCCTATAGCTACGTCACTTGCATCACACATGAGCTCGAATGGAAGATTCCAATACGAAGGTTGAATGATCGAGGCTGTGATTAGAGCTTCCCGAATCTTATGAAACGCATCTAAGCATTCCTGCGAGAAATCAAAAACTACATCCTTCATCAATAGATTAGTAAGCGGTTTTGATATCTTAGAGAAATCCTTTATAAAACGTCTATAAAATCCAGCATGTCCTAGATAGCTTCTTATTCCCTTCACCAAAGATGGAGGAGGGAGCTTTTCTATAGCTTCTATCTTAGCTTTATCTACTTCAATCCCTGTACTAGAGATCAAGTGTCCTAGTACAATGCCTTCTTTCACAATAAATTGACACTTCTCCCAATTAAGAACTAGGTTAGTGTCTTTACACCTTTGTAGCACAAGAGAAAGGTTAGAAAGACAATTATCGAAAGAGGAACCATAAACAGAAAAGTCATCCATGAAAACCTCCATGATTTCCTCTATGTACTTCGAGAAGATAGCCATCATGCACCTTTGGAAGGTGACTGGGGCGTTGCAAAGCCCGAACGACATTCTCCTATAAGCAAACGTACCCCACGGGCACGTGAACATGGTCTTCTCTTGATCGTCCGGATGTATCGGGATCTGAAAGAAACCACTATAACCGTCAAGATAACAGAAATGTGAGTGTTGTGCTAACCTCTCAAGCATTTGATTGATGAATGGTAATGGGAAGTGGTCCTTCCTCGTTGCGTTGTTTAGCTTGTGGTAGTCTATACACATCCTCCATCCCGTCACGGTTCGTGTAGGAATGAGCTCATTGTTCTTGTTGGTGATGACTGTCATCCCTCCCTTCTTTGGAACAATCTGTATGGGACTCACCCACTTGTTATCGGAGATAGGGTAGATGATACCTGCGTCAAGTAGTTTAAGAATTTCCTTCTTGACAACCTCCTTCATGGTCGGATTTAACCGCCTTTGAGGTTGTCGTGAAGTCCTAAAATCTTCTTCCATTAGGATCTTATGCATGCATAGTGAAGGCTTAATTCCTACTAGATCCTCTACAGTATAACCTAAGGCTTTCCTATGTTTCTTTAGAACTACCATAAGCTTACTATGTTCATCTTCACTTAGATCGGAACTAACAATTACCGGAAAGGTAGAATTAGATCCTAGAAATGCGTACCTTAGATGTGCGGGAAGTGGCTTCAATTCCATCACTATTGGAGTTTCTAGTGACTCTTGAGGAGTGTCCAATGCTTACTTAGAAATCTCTAAGGGTATAGAAGTTGTTGGAGAAGAATCAAGAGAAGTGGTAGAAAGAACGTAATTGTCCTCAGATTTTCCCAAAATCACGGCACCTCTGTTTCCTCCACGGCCGTGGCTTAGGGCGTGAAAATCAATTACGGCACCCCTAATAGTTCCACGGCCGTGGTTTTGGCCGTGTAACTTACTGGAGTCCTCTGAATAGCTAATTACGGTCATGTTGGTGGGAACCATGGCCGTGGAATAGCACGACTAGCCGTGATTCCTCACGTTTTCTGACCCATCGTAGAGTTTTTCAAACTCTTCTTCATGCACCTCCTTTTGCTCCTCTAAAGCTTCAATTTCCTCATTGCATTCCTCTTCCTCTCCTATGTCCATAATGCTCATAGTAATCACCTTTTGCAAAGGATCCTTGAAGAGAATCGAGCTTACTTTCTTTCATCAAGGTAGAAAGAATGAACTCTACCTTTTCCTCTCCTATGTCGAAGGCGAGTCTAGCATTCTTGCAATCCACCATACAACCGGATGTTGCAAGAAACGGTCTTCCGAGTATGATCGGGAGCGGACTGGAATGTCAAGCACAACAAAATCTATTGGAACATAGAACTTACCAAGCTTGAGCGGGACGTCTTCAACGATACCGACGGGACAAGTTATAGAACTTACCATTCATCGTCTTGATCGATCCGCCATATATAATGTCATCTTCACCGGTTTAGGTTCGCCTAGACCGATCTTCCTACATAAGGCAAGCGGAATGATGCTAACGCTTGCTCCTAAATCACATAATGCATCATATGTGACATCTCCTACTCCGATTGGAACACAAAATGACCCCATATCCTTCAGCTTTGGGGGCATCTTTTCCTTCATCGTCTTGATGAGATCCGACGAATCCGAACTCATCCTGACTTCTCCAAAGTCTTCTAGTTTCCTCTTGTTAGAGAGGATCTCCTTTAAGAACTTTCCATATGCTGGCATACCTACAATTGCATCAATGAAAGGTATATTAATATGCAGTTTGCTCATGAGTTCAATGAACTTACCGAATTGCTTGTCTAGACGCGCTCTTGCTTTAGATTGTGGGAATGGTAGGGGAGGTTTGTAAGCTGGAGGAGGAATGTAGGTGTCTTCCTTCTCCTTCCCTTTTTCCTTCTCCTTTTCAACGGGAACTTCCACAAATTTAGGCTGCGGGTCGGTGGTTGTTGCTCCGCTCCTAGTTGTGATAGCCATCACCTTTCCTTTCGGGTTATCCTCCGTCTTTCCTGAAAGTTTTCCTTGATTTCTAGGAACTTACTCAACATTGCTAAACATTTGGTTTTCTAAAACCTTTTGGGCTTTATCAACCTTAGTGATGTGACTCTCCAATTCTTGAAGCTTTCCCAAGATCGTTTCTAACATGGGATCGGGTTTCTCTTTCCCCGAAGTTCTTCCACTATTAGATGTTTGCCCCTGGCTTTTCAAAGGAATGGAAGAAGAAGATGGCGGAGTTAGTGAATTTCCTGAATTGGGATAAGAATTACCGGAGTTTTGTTGTTGGTTGGAACGCCAATTGTTGTTGTTTGAACCCCTATTGTTGTTCCAATTGTTATTCCGATTGTTGTTCCGGCTGTTGTGATTGGTGTTCTCATTCCCATTGTGGTTATTGTTGTTTCCTAAATAACCAACATCTTGCTCCTTAGGCTTTGGAAAGCTAGACTTGATGACTTCCTTCAATTCTTTAATCTCGGTGTTGAGAGAAAAGATTTGAGTTTGAGCAGCTTGTGTTAGCTTTGCTCCTTGCTCCACTCGATTAGCTTCCACTTTCCGGTGAGAGTATTTCTCAATGACTCGGGCTTGCTTCTCAATGAAGTCCCAAGCGTCATCTTCCCTCATATCCATGAATGTTGCACATTAAAGGGATTGGAGCTTGAATTGTGTTTCCACATCCAGCCCCTTATAGTATATCTCCAATAACTCCAATTTGGAAATGCCATGGTGTGGGCAATCCAACAATAAATCCTGAAATCTTTCCCAAGACTGAAACAAACATTCATTAGATCTCATAGAAAAAGCATTAATTTTACCTCTCAACTCCGCCGTCTTGGATGGCGGAAAGAATTTGGTTAGGAACTCCGAAGAAAGATCCTCCCATGTGTTGAGTCTTCCATTTGGAAGAGCTTGATACCAAGATAAAGCTTTCCCTTTCAAAGAGAAAAAGAATGGCTTGATCTTGTAATTGTTGGTGGTTGCATTCTTTGGCTTCATTGTCTCCATCAAGATCTCAAAATTCTGTAAATCTTGATGTTGAGATTCGACACTCGTTCCTCCAAACTGGCTTTGGCGAACGATGGTAATAATTTGTGGGTTGAAGATAAACCCCTGAATATCGTTAGCATCAAAGTTCACACCTAGTCGGCGTGGTTGCTGAATTGGATCCATTCTTTGGCCAAGAGTTCTTGGCTCTTCATCTACACGAGCGGCTCTCGCACCCCAGCCGGGATGCGATAATTGGAGTCCGGTCTTGGATTATTCTGGTTTGCATTGATCGTTGGATCAATGTCTTCCAGCGATGGCATGGAGGAGTCGCTCTCTTCATCGGATGAGTCGGTTCTAACCGATCTTGTCGGTTTCCTTCTCTTCTTCTTCTTGGAATCACTCATCTCCAGCCTCATTTGAAGCATCATGTCCTTGAGCTCATCAATTTGCAATTGATGACGCTCCGATTCTTCCTTGCGAGTCTTCTCGCTCCATCTAAGTCGAGCTTCAGGATCCTCCAACTCTGCTTGGATATCCCTCTCTTTACTTTCAGCCATCTTTCTTTCTTTGAGCTTCTTTCTCAAAGTCTTCTCAAGTTCTTGATCAAGAGGTAAGAGGTCTTTGTTGGTGTTAGACCTTCGCATATACCTAAGATAACCTGCAAATATCACTCAAAAGAGGTATCAAATGACAAGAGCAAAGCTCCCAAGCTTGACAACCGATAACCGAATTCGGCCTAAACCAAATCCCCGGCAACGGCGCCAAAAACTTGTTCGCTCCTAAGCGTGCGTGTAATCAAGCTTTAAATTGATAAGACTAGAATCAAGCAAGCGAACCCGCAGTGTATGGATCGGCGTAGTAAAGCAAGAATTCCAGAGTGTCGAACTCAGGGATTTGGGGGGAACAAATTCAGTTCGCAAATTGTCAAGCAAGTAAATGTAATAAGCTTTGCAAATATTGGGGAAAACAGCAACCCTAAAGATCCAAGTATCTAATTGTGGCAATTGATTCAAGATATACTAAAGGACTAAGGACAGAGTTAAGAGTTGCAAAGGTATGCTAAAGTAAAGTAATGTACGGTGAAGTTCCAAGACTTTATATAACTTATCTAAAGACACTCTCTATAAAGGTTGTTGAGGCTTCAATATAAAAAGGGTCTATGGACAAGAATTAATCTCAAATACCCAAACTTGTAACCCAAAGATCAAGACTAACTAGAACGATTAAAGTTGTGACACTCGAAATAAAAATAGAGGGTGATGAGTCTCGCTACTACCTAGAAAAGGCAAGCCAAAACTAGATTAAAGCTAATCTTTAACCTTGGATCAAAGTAAAAGCAAATTTCGTAAACTAGGATAAATCACGGGCAGATCTTGAGTTCCACGGCCGTGGAAGTCCAAGAACAGACCATGATCTTGGTTGTCGATGAGATCTCTCTAACTCTCAGGGTCCAATATGTTTATGATCGATCTATCATTATCTAAGCCACAACTATCAACCCTTCACCTTAGAATTGCTAAAGGGTTTTAGCCAATAACCATTGTCATGATATCAAAAATCAATTTAAGAAGAATGAAAGATGGAAACCTTGAAAACTCAAATATAACTCAAAGTCAATTCTCAAATCCAAACACAAAATGGAATATTCAATGGATTCAGAATATAACACAAAACCTCACAATGATCTTAGGCAAACACGAAGAACGGGATGTCAATCCGTCTTCAATATCAAAACCTAAGAAAAAGGGCACAACTTCCGCCACACACAATCTTCGGGAATCCAAATTGCCGGTGCTTCCGCAAAGTTCCTTGCGAAACCCTAAGGCTAACTCTCCCCAAAGCGAGGTTACTGAAAAATCTCTCCTTCCGCCTTTTTATACGTAGAGTAAGAGATATCTCTCAGCCCAAATACATAGATGATGTGGCAATAATTGATTCGTCAAAGGATCGCCTAAATCACGGTCTCTTGATGTTCCACGACCGTGGTTTAGGGCGTGGAATTGGATTACGGTGTCTCTCATCTTCCACGACCGTACTTTAGGCCGTGTAACTCACTGGATTGCTCCACGCTCATGATGCCAAGATCCACGGTCGTGGTTTAGGGCGTGGACTCTTCTACGGCCGTATTTTTGGGCGTGGAAGAGTACATTGCTTGTGGTTTCCTTTGTGTCGTGTCATTCTTCATCCTAGCTCCTTCTTTAGCTTCCTTGATGTGTTCTTAATCCTCGGATATGCTCAAATCCACTCTTATATCTCTCAAATGGTCCGGTTTCAGCTCTTATTCACCTATAATCAACACAAAGCTAATGTAGACCTCCATATCGAAAATATAGATAAACAAGATAATAAATGCTTCAATGCCTTATCTACGAACACAATAATGAATGAAAAACAACTAGAATAATTTCCTATAATATATCAATATTTCATGCTAACAATGACCTGCAAGACGTTCCAACATTTGATTAATAAAAGGTAATGAGAAATGGTCTTTTCGTGTTACCTTATTGAGCTTGCGGTAGTCAATGCAAACTCTCCATCCGGTTTTTGTTTTGCTTGGGACCATCTCTCCATGTTGATTTTCCACCATAGTAATGCATCCCTTCTTTGGAACTACTTGGGTTGGGCTAACCCAAGTGTTGTTCAAGATAGGAAAGATCATATCCGCTTGAAGGAGCTTCATCACTTCCTTTTTGACCACATCCATCATTGGCGGGTTCAACCTCCTTTGAAGTTGCCTAGAGGGCTTGCTATCGTCCTCAACTAGAATCCTATGCATGCAAGTGGAAGGGCTTATCCCTTTGATGCCCGCAATAGTCCATCCAAGGGCCGTCTTGTGCTCTTTTAGTACCTTCACCAACTTGTCTTCTTGTCCGGTAGTCAACTTGTTGGAGATGATCACCGACAAGGTATTGTGTTCTCCAAGGAAAACATACTTGAGTTGTGACGAAAGGTCCTTCAATTCTATTTCAAGTGCCTGCACTATGGACGGAACAAGCTTCTCGCTTGAGGTTAGTAAAGTGGGCCCAATGGCCAAATTGGAGATAGGTAGCCTTTTATGCCCATCTAATTGGGCTAGGACCTCTTTCATGCTAGATGTTAATACATAATCTGAATTGAAACCATCAATGTCATGCTCAATCACATTTCTCAATTCATCAACGTCATAGTTATCAAAAACATCTTGCACAAAAGGTTCAACAATGTCAATAGCACACAAAGAATGATCATCGCTAGGAAATCTCATTGCATCATAGATGTCAAATTCCACTACTTCTCCATCAAACTCCATGGTCAATTTACCACTAACATAATCAATTTTAGTCCTAGCCGTTTTCAGAAATGGCCTACCTAATAGAATGGGTGCAGCATGTGAATCATTTTCCATATCCATTACAAAGAAATCAAAAGGAATTATTAGGTTGTCTACCATTACTAATACATCTTCAATTATCCCTTTCGGGTACACATTAGATCTATCAGCAAGTTGTACTACAATCCTAGTTTCCATTAATGGCCCAAGGCCAAGTGATTTGTAAATCAAATATGGTAAAACATTGATAGAAGCACCGAGATCAAGCATTGCTTTGTCAAAGCGGGTTTCCCCTATAACACAAGGAATGCTTACCATGCCCGGATCGCTGCACTTCTTGGGCATTTTCCGTTGGAAAACTGCCGACACATGCTCACTCACTTGCACTTTTTGTTTCCCCTTTAGCTTCTGATTCCTCTTGATAGTGCAAAGTTCCTTCAAAAAACGAGCATACTTAGGAATACTTTTCACCAACTTAAGGAGGGGAATGTTTACCTCGCATTTGGAGAAGGTATCAAAGAGGTCCTTGTCCTCAATGATTCTTCTCTCCTTCAAAGCTTCAGGAAACGGAGCTGGTGGTTTCTTAGAGTACAATGGCGGGAAGTTAGGCCGGACGTAAGTATCCCTTTCAGCAGAACCTTCTGGTGTGATTTCCGCAGGGGCGTCAGCTTGAAAGCGCAGGGGCGGCTCAAAGGTTGCCACCGCAGGGGCGGGGACATCCAGCCGCAGGGGCGTCGTCTGCTCTGTGTTGGGCGCAGTTGCAGCCGTAGGGGCGGCTGTGGGTGCGGAAAAATCGACAGAAGGTTTTCTTTGTGATTCTTTTGCTGGTTTTTGTTGGATTTGCTTCCCACTCCTTAATGTTAGGGCACTGACATTCTCCTTGGGGTATATAAACGTCTGGGAAGGCAATCCTCCGGAAAGTTTTGACTCGGTCCTTGAAATGGCTTCCGCCATCTGACCAACCTGTTTTTCAAGGTTCTTGATGCTAGATTCTGTTGTTTGGACATGAGTAGCAAAGTGTTTAGTCAAAATGTGTAACATATCTTCAGTTTTTTGATACTTACCTTGACGGGGCTGTTGTTGGTTTTGTGGATCCCTCCAACGAAAATTATGTTGGTCACGTTAGTTTGGCATGAAATTCTGTGCATAGGGATCGTTCCTAGGTCTTTTCTATTGTGGTTGTCCATAACCCATTGCATTTACCTCAACATCGTCATCCTGGACTTGTGGGCACATGTCCGTTGGATGATACGGGTCAACACAAACTCCACAAGCTTTGAGCTGTTGTGGCATTCCCATGAGTGTTAGTCTCTTCACCATTTCCTTCAACTCCGCGAGCTCGGTGGAAATCTCGCTTTTCCCGGAACTCACAACATGAACTCCTTTCTTAGCCGAGGTCCTTCCAAAGTTCCGAGTACCTTCCGCTAGTTCCTGTATCTTTTCCAAAGCAAGGTCAGGAGTAGAGTTAAGAATATTACCTCCTCAAGCTGCATCGACGATCCTCCTTTCATTGTATAGCAAGCCATTGTACAAGTACAAGACTAGATCTTGAGTTGAATATCCGTGAAAAGGACAGTTGGATCGGAGGCGTGCAAACCTCTCGAAGTACTCGTAGAGAGTTTCATTTGCCTCTTGCTTGATGTTGCTTATAGCTTTCTTCAAGCTATTGGCCTTCTTAGCTGGAAAGTATTTCTCCAAAAACGCCTTGTGAAGGTTTTCCCAAGTGTCGATACTCCCGGATGGAAGGTGGTAATACCAATCATCCGTGGAATCTTTGAGTGTGAAACCGAATGCCCTCATCTTGATTTGTTCTTCGGTAATGTTGGCCGGCTTCATGCTCATACACACGGTATGGAACTTCCCAAGGTGCTTGATGGGGTCTTCACCACTTAGCCCATGGAAGGATGGGAGCAAGTGAATGAGGCCCGGCTTGAGCTCAAAGTTGACTCCTTCCCCTAATGCCGGTATAGTGACCGCAAGAGGGTTTTGAGCCAAGGTGGGCTGCGTGAGTTGACAAAGTGTACGGTCAGTCATCTCTTGTTGAAGTTGTTTTTGTCTTCGTTGCCGGATGTGCATCCTCTCAATTTCATGATCAAAAGTAGCAAGATCGGGATTAGTAGCACGGGTTTGAACCATGAAAATGGTTCAAACCAATAATCAATAATAACAATAAAACACTAAAACTCCCTGACAACGGCGCCAAAATTTGACCGAGTAGTATTTCTATGGTCGTCTATACCTAATCAAAAGTAAATCCCGACTTAGCACTAAGAACAAGTATAGTGATTAAGTAAGGGTCGAACCCAAGAGAGTTAAGGTGTTTTAGATGCGATTATCGATTATAGTGACAAGTAACAAGGGGGGGGGTTGGTTGAATTGATGCACACAAAACTTATGAAAACGATTAATGCGACAAGTAAGACAATGATGGATGAATCTACACTAGGTTGATTCTAAGCATGCAATTGCTACTTTGGTGAGTTCCTTTTACAAGTTTTCAAATAATCTCCCGTCTCGATCATATATATGTGTTGAGCCAACCGGCATCAACACAACTTACCAGGTTAGTGTTCTGTAAACCTACAAGAACAAATAACAAGTTAGCTTTCAAACAAAGACTAAGGGATATAAAGAGAAGATTAAAACCGTTAAACTTATCTTTATATTTGTGTTCCTTTTCTTTAAGTAATCACAACCCGTTATTACTTAAAGTTGCTACTAGATTAAAGACCCGAACCCGGAGCCTATTAATCCTAGTTGTTTGCATGCACTTTAGAACCTAAGGTGATTAATCTCAAGCAATAGTAAACATGCAATTAGACAATGGAGATCAAGGAAACACAAAGTATTACTGGATGAAAACTTATATTATAAAGAACTTACAACCAAAGTAACAATGCAGCTTCAAACCAACTCAATGTAGCAAGGGAGTTAGCAACTCATTACAAAGGTAGCAAGACAATCTAAGTGGATAATTGGTTGGCTAACAAGATGATAAGTTGGGTCATTCTAGCAATCAACCCAAAACTATTTATACTACAAAAAACACTAAATAGGAGTAAATGGCCGGCCTAAAACAACCACCTTTAATGCCATAAATGGTGTAAACGGCCGGAGTAAAGATTCTGGCGTTAAACTGCAGGGGCGGCCTTCAGGTCCGCAGGGGCGGTGAAGGCAAAAACGCTTAATCTTCTTCATGGCCGCAGGGGCGGCTAGGTGATTCCGCAGGGGGCGGATCTTTAATGTTCTTCAAACGTTTGACCTTTCAACTTCCTGACGTTTCTAATGCCAAGCCGCCAAGGCGTCCCTATGTCGACGCAAGGGCGGTGACACAGCCTCCTTGTCTTCCAGCTCCTAGTTTGAGGCGCAGGCAGGGGCGCAGTGGAAGGCGCAGGGGAGGTGGTCTTCGTCTCTTCAGGGCAGGTCACCGCAGGGGCGCCAAGGAGTGGCGCAGGGGCGGTGACACACTTCATGGCTGGCGCTGGTGAAGGTGCAGGGAGCGCTCCGGTGTAAGGCGTCACCCGCAGGGGCGGTGGAAAGGCTCGGCAGGGGCGGTGAGGCAACATAAGCTTTGCTTTGTGATCGATCTTCACCCCTAAGTGCTTATAACTCCTTCCTTAGCTTCTTTTAATCTTCTTCTTCTAGACCAAGGAGTTAGTAGCATAACCCGACACAAATGCAATAAAAAGACTCTAAAAACTACCCTAAATGATAGTGATTCCATCATCTATCAGGCACATAACTCAAAACGTCACACAAGCGTATACACAACTCAACAAAAGGAAACTGAAACTCCAACGTCTACACTATAGGTACATCCAACTCAACATAAAACTTCGAATAGTTCCTCCAGATACTATTCTCTATATCCCAAGTTGCCTCATCTGCTCCTCACATCGACCAATGAATCTTCATCATCGGTATGTCCTTCGATCGCAAGTGTCTCGTACTACGTTCTATGATAGCTACTGGGTGCTCTACAAACGTGTGGTCTGGCTCGACCACTAAATCCTCATGACTGATGATGTATCTTGGGTCTGGTACGTACTCCCGTAATTGAGACACATGGAAGACCAGATGAAAACCCTCTAGTCTCGGTGGCAGAGCAAGTTTGTAAGTTGCCTCTCCAACTCGCTCAAGAATCTCGAAAGATCCGACGTATCTGGGACTGAGCTTCCTAATAGCATGAAATATGACGATATTTTAGGCACATGTTTTGGTTGTTTTTCCCCTTCTTTTGTGTATATGGATATGAGTTTGAAGCATTTATGAGCACATTCACCAATTATGTTAGTATAAGATCTACACAAGATTTGTTGTGTTTTTAGGTGAATAAAGGCTTGGATTTGAGCATAAATGGAGTATGTAGGAGTGATTGATCATGCTAGACATCAAGAGGATGCATTGGAGTAGCTAAGGAAGGAATATGAGTAGAAAGCTTTGGGAAACAAGAGATTATGCACGTTTTAGGGATTCCACTGTCAAGTACAAGGAACCACGGCCGTGGTTTTGGTATTTAATTTAATTAAGGCCGTGGGAACTTTTGTAGAGAGCAATATGCCTTCCCACGGTGGTTTCCACGGCCGTGGAATTTTACTCTTGGCCGTGATTCTTCTAACGGTTATCACGTGTCATATTTTCCACGTCAACAACGGTTATGGGCTTTTCGTAACCTATTTTCTCCTATAAGAAGGCTGAAGGAAGAGAGAAAATGGATCCTTCGCGACACATTGGGTGCATACCTTTGGAAGATCTTATTGTGAGACGATTTTGGAAGGAAGATTTGGAGAAGTACGCACTTTGATATTGCGGAGTTGGAAGATCTTAGGGTTTCGCTTTGAAGGAGGATTGACATCCCATTCTTCTTGTTCTTTAAGATTGTGAGAGATTTTTGACTCTATTCTATATTCATTGAACATAAGTACGGAATTTGAGTTTGATTGAGATTGGTTTTGCATTCATTATTGAGTTTTCAAGGTTCTATCTTTTCTTTCTTTTAATCTTGATTATTGATTTGATGACAATGATTGTTGGCTAAAATCCTTAAGCGATTCTAAGGTGAAGGGTTGATAGTTGTGATATAGATGATGATAGATTTAACCAAAACAGATTGGACCCTGAGAGTTGCGAGAAACCTCGTCGTCGAGCCTTTCCACGACCTGTTCTTGAGGTCCACAGCCGTGATTCCTCAAGAACTGACCGTGGTTTTTTCCTGTTTAACGTGTTTTGCTTTGATCCAAAGTTAAAAATTGGCCTTAACCTAGCCTTGGATTACCTTTTCTAGGTAGTAATGAGACTCAACATCCTCTACTTTGGTTTCGAGTGTCACAATCTTAACCTTTTTGGCTTATCTTTGATTCCCTTGGGTTTGAGCATGGATATTTAAGAGTTTAATCTTGTCTTTAGAACCTCTTTATAACGAAACTCATCATCCTTTATTGAGAGAGCCTTTGGGTGAGACTTATGTGTTTTGGAACTTCACCGTACAATTCCCCGCCTTAGATCTATATCTTTGCAATCTTAACTCTATCCTTATACCTTTAGAACATCTTGAATCGATTGCCATAATCGAATACCTGAATCTTTAGAATTGTTGTTTTCCCATTAGCTTTACAAAAGCTTTTTACTTGCCGGACAATTTTACGAACTAAATTTGATCCCCCAAATCCCTGAGTTCGATACTCTAGACTTCTTGCTTTACTATACCGATCCGTACACTACGGGTTCGCTTTTCTTGATTTCAGATTTTATAAATTTAAGACTTTGCACGCACACTTTCGAGCGAACAACTTTTTGGCACCGTTGTCGGGGATTTGGTTTAGGCCAAATTCGGTTTTCGGTTGTCAGGCTTGGGAGCTTTTGCTCTTGTTATTGGATCCATCTACCTTAGAGATTTTGCAGAGTTCTCTTTAGGTATATGCGAAGGTCTCAATCTGAGAAAGACGTCGTTCCTTTTGACCCTGAACCGGAGAAGACTCTAAAGAAACGGTTAAGGGAGAAAAAGATGGCTAAACACAATGAAAAGAACCTCCAAGCTAAGTTGGATGAAATTAGAGCTTTCCTTATTGAGAGTGAAAGAAGACTTCTTGAAGAGAAAGCTATAGGTCGTGCTGATAGGGAGCGAATGCAAATTCAAAGGGATGAAATCCGGGCGATGGCATTAAAATCAAATTTGGAGAAAGGCGCCAAGGATAAGAGAGATGAATCATCCGATGATGATATGCCTGAGCTTGAAGATATACCACCTAATCCACCATTTAATCCTCGTTTCCATGTCGATCCTTGTGTTCATGTTAGAGATGCGAGAGCTGCTAATGTCGTGGCTGAGCAGCGAACTCTTGGACAATGTATGAACCCGAATCAGCAACCGCGCCATTTAGGTGTGAACCTTGGAGATCCAGATGAACATGCCTATGGGTTTTGCCCTCAAGTCTGTAACACCCCGAAACCGCGGGACTCGGAGTGTCACATTGGGCTAGGATCTCACAATGAATATTGACTTAGCATGACAACAAGTTCACTGGATCTTACAACAAGCACATGTAGATTAAAACCAAATACATAAAAGTTGTATAAGATACATCAAAAGAGTTTACAAACACAAAGCCGAGTACAAAACAACATCCATAAACATCTGGTACAAAAGATCCCATATCCCACGCAATCCTAATGTACAGAAGTCCTCGGCTGGTCACCCCATCTGGCTCACTCTGAAGTCTTCCTAACTTGCAGATCATCTACAACACAGAATACACCGTTAGCTACAATAATGAATAAGTATGAAGGTAATATCACAAACACACATCCACATCTCACACATGCAATGCCACACACATTCATTTATTATCTTTCAATTATGTTATTCCATTACTAATTCAACATCTTTTGTAACACGAGGAGCCTCAAGAACCTCGTCCCATCCAACGTAACACATGAGTTTTGCATGGGGGTGATCATCACTCGTCCCCTCCTGTGAGTCAGCTTCAGGGCACCTCCTCCTACCAGCAGGCGGAGGCAACTGGTCACAACCCGTTATAATACACTTGGGCCATTTAAAGTAATAAATGGTCATCCTAGTCCGGTTTAGGTTGTAAAAGCACAATCATATGAACACACACAACCATCACAATCACACAAACTCACAACTGAACGCTAAGTAAGTCCTACGGACTTACCTGTAATACTCGTATCCAAAACCACGTCACAGCTTCCCCTTGGTGAAGCAATCAATGCCTGCAATAGCAAGGCACACAACATCACATACTGTAAAGGTTAGGAGACTCGTCTCCATAACCATAACCAACCTACAACCTCAATCTAAACCTCAAGATCATAACATGTTCACAAATGCCTAAGGAATATCCTCAACATAAACCAAGTGCCTAAGGCACATCTCTATCATACCTCTCATCCTAACCAAGCTAGCCTAGCCAACATCTAAGCCAAAGCCAAAGGAAAGGAAGGAAGGAAGACATACCAACAAGGTATGCACCAACAGAAGAAAGGAACTCAAGGGCTGAACCACAAAGGCGCAGGGGCGGATCATAGGCAGGCGCAGGGGCGACCTAGTGCAGGCGCTAGGGCGGATGTCTGTGCAGAGACTTGGCCCCGACCTCTCTTTGATCCCTTTCTCGACTCTCTTCACTTCTTCACCACACCACAACAACACACATACATACATATACATGTGTGAACATCAAAACATTCAGGAGAGGGTCCAACACAAGTCTAACTTGTGATCCTAAGCTAAGAAGGAAGAAAGAAGCAAGAAAGAAGAAGAAAAGCAGATGGAAGTGAAGAGCTTACCACATCAACCCTAAGAAGCAACTAGGAGCAATAAACACGTCCACAACCTCAACAAAACAACAACAACTCTCAACATCATCCTCATGATCATCCAAAGCCAAACCACAACCAAACTCTCCAAAACTCTCTCACAAACACAAGGGAAGATCAAGGAAGAGAAAATGAAGAAGAAGAAGAACGTACAGAGGGAAAGGAAGCTGAAGAGGATGAAGAAACCCTCTTAAAGAAGCAAAGGAAGGTTTATAAAGGAAGCCAGCCACAAAGCACAAGTTAAAGGGTAAACGAAGGCGGCTGCAACCATACAGAGCCGCAGGGGCGGGTTCTGTGAGGCGCAGAGGCGCCTAGCCGCAGGGGCGGCTGACAGGGTCCAACTAAGGCTCAAACAAGGCTCAACAAGGCTCCTAGGCTCCAAGGACTAAGGCTCTTACATCACACCCCCATAAAAATTGGTTTCGACCCGAAACTTGCATGATCCCCAAATCCTCTCGGACCCATAAGCCAAGGTATAACTCTCTCTCTCAGAAGTATCATCATAACCTATTACATTCTATATCCTCAAACGCAGCATGGAGGAATCATCACTCCAAAAACACTATCCTCAACTCTAAACAAGGCCTAGATGAAGATCATCTCTAGCCAAACACTAACCACATCACGCTGGCATGGAGGGAAACCATCTCCAGCCAAAACGTACACACACACACACCATAACATGGAGGAAAGAACCATCTCCAGCTATACCTATCTCGCGCTAGCAACAAGATCTACAAATCATATGCACTTATAACTAGCACGAAAAGCACAACATATTACATAAGCACATAACATAGCATGCACTCACCAAGATGGCACTAAGATCTACTCGTGGATCCTACTGGTGCATCTATCTCGGCATAGAACTCTAGATAGTTCCTCTAGATACTATCATCAGTCTCCCATGTAGCCTCATCAGGTCCTCATCTAGAATACTGTATCCTCATCATGGGAATGTTCTTCGAACGCAGGCATCTCACATCTCTCTCTAGGACTGCAATAGGGTGCTCTACAAAGGTGTGGTTCGGATCAACCACCAAATCATCATAACTCACAATGTGCCTCGGATCTGGTATGTACTCCCTCAGTTGAGACACGTGAAACACAGGGTGACCACCCTCTAACCTCGGAGGCAATGTTAATCTTTAGGCTACTCTACCAACTCTATCCAGTATCTCGAAAGGACCGACATATCGGGGACTCAACTTTCCCTTTATGCAAAAACATTTGACGCCTTGCGTCGGAGATACTCTCAACCAAACATGAGCT
This sequence comes from Fagopyrum homotropicum, assembly GCA_033239125.1. Classification (NCBI taxonomy): domain Eukaryota; kingdom Viridiplantae; phylum Streptophyta; class Magnoliopsida; order Caryophyllales; family Polygonaceae; genus Fagopyrum; species Fagopyrum homotropicum. The sequence goes on along the minus strand of BSWB01000001.1, from coordinate 98,095,138 downwards.
CCTACCTTGAACTCTAGAGGTCGATGCCTCTTGTCTGCATACGACTTCTGGCGACTCTGTGCAGCCAACATCCTCTCTCTGATCAGCGCTACTCAAGCCATATCATCTTGAATCTGCTCTGGCGCTATCCCACTGATACTGCTAGGCTCGTCCCAGCATAAAGGTGTACAACACCTACGTCTATACAATGCCTCATAAGGAGCCATCCCAATAGATGCATGCCAACTGTTGTTGTATGAGAACTCAATGAGTAGAAGGTAGTCAGACCATCCCTGTCCCCAATCCAACACACAGGCTCGCAACATGTCCTCTAAGGCATGGATGGTGCTCTCTGACTAACCATCTGTCTGGGGTGAAACGCAGTCGTGAAGTGTAGACTCGTCCCCAAAGCAGTCTGAATCTGCTGCCAAACTCTCGAAGTAAACCGTCCATCACGATAAAAAATGATCGTCCTCGGTACACCATGAAGTCTCACTATCTGTCTAGTGTACTCCTCAACCAATCTACTCACCGGCCACGTTTCTCTGATGGGAATGAAACGTGCCGTCTTCGTCAGTCTATCAACAATCACCCAAATAGAATCAAACCTCCTACTGGTCTTCAACCCGGTCATAAAATCCATGGAGACGGCCTCCCATTTCCACTGCGGTACTGGCAGTGGATGAAGCTCACCTCCAGGTTTGAAATGCTCTATCTTAACCCGCTCACAGGTCGCACACTGGGCCACAAATGGTGCTACATTGGGCTTCCACCCTCCCCACCAATATGAGCGTCTCACAATATGATAAATCTTACTCGTACCTGGATGTACTAAGTAAGGTGTATAGTGAGCCTCCTATAAAAGCCTTTTGTCTCAACTCTGCGTCTGCAGGTACATAGATGCGATCATGGCGCCTCATAACTCCATCCGCTCCAATAGAGAAATGTGGTGCCTCTCCACGAGTCATCCTCTCTCTAATCTTCATCAAGGTCGGGCAGATCCCCTGCTTCTGTTGGATCTCATCCAATAGACCAGGTAGAACCTCTAAGGCAAATAACTGTTTATCCTCATCAGGAAACTAGATGTCCATCTCTAGCCAAGCTAGATCTTTTTGAGCTGAGGCTATACAGTAAGTCTAGCAATCGCCTTCTCTCGAGGCGTCTTCCTGCTCAAGGCGTCAGCTACAACATTCGCCTTGCAAGGATGATACAAAATCTCAAGGTCAAAGTCCTTGATCATCTCAATCCATCGACACTGGCGGTTATTCAATTCCCGCTGCGTGAAAATGTATTTCAGACTCTTATGGTCTGTGAAGATCTGACATGTAGCACCATACAGGTAATGTCTCTAGATCTTCAAAGCATGAACTACCGCTGCCAACTCCAGATCATGAGTCGGGTAGTTCTCCTCATACGTCTTCAGCTGTCGAGAGGCATATGCAATCACTCTGCCTCTCTGCATCAACACATATCCCAAGCCTTGCTTGGATGCATCACTGTAGACAACAAAATCATCAGAACCCTCTGGTTGTGCCAAGACAAGAGCAGAAGTCAAACGCCTCTTCAACTCCTCAAAACTCTGAGCACACTGGTCTGTCCATACAAATCTGGTAGTCTTCCTCAGAAGACTCGTCAGTGGACGGGCAATCACAAAAAATCCCTCCACAAAGCGTCTGTATAACCGGCTAGGCCAAGAAAGCTACGCACTTCCTTTACGTTCGTCGGTGTCGTTCATGCAGCAAGAAACTCGATCTTTGCCGGATCTACCATAATCCCGTCGGCGGAGACGATATGTCCAAGGAAAGCAACCTCAGACATCCATAACTCGCACTTAGAGAGCTTGGCATACAACTCTCTATCCCTCAAAATCTGCAAAACCGTCCTCAGATGACCGGCATGCTCCTCTCTACTACGAGAGTATACTAGTATGTCGTCATTGAAACCACCACGAACTGATCCAAGAAGTCGATGAAGATACTGTTCATCAACTCCATAAAAAATTATGGGCATTCGTCAGCCCAAATGGCATCACTACAAACTCGTAGTGTCTATAACGGGTACGAAATGCCGTCCTGTGCACGTCCTGCTCTCTCACCCTAAACTAGTGATATCCTGAACGCAAGTCGATCCGGGAGAAGACTTTCGCTCCCTGAAGCTGATCAAGTAGATCATCAATACGAGGCAGTGGATACCTGTTCTTGATGGTCACCTTGTTAAGCTCTTTGTAGTCTATACACAATCTCAACGATCCGTCCTTCTTCCGCACAAAGAGGACAGATGCACCCCATGGTGATACGCTAGGGCGTATGAAGCCCTTATCAGCCAACTCCTCGAGTTGCTTCTTCAGCTCTAACATCTCGACAAGTGCCATACGATATGGGGCCTTCGAGATGGGTCTAGTTTTAGGCTCCAAATCAATGCCAAAGTCTTCGCTCCTCTGAGGCGGCAAGATACACGGCTCTGCAAACATGTTTGTAAACTCACAGACCACTGGTATGTCCTTCAAAGCTGGACTCTATCCATCCTTCATGGCGTAGAACCAGAAGGCATCACATCCATGTGCAATCATTCTAGCTGCTCGTACTGCACTGATAACAGATCCCGTCTTCCCAAGGTCCCAACCCCGGAAGACCTCTATCGGACCTACGTCGGTAGAGACTGTAACAGTTCTCTTACCCATATCTAACACCGCACGGTGTCTACGCATCCAATCCATACCTAAAATGACTTCTTCATGCATCAAGGGCATGACTAAGAAGTCAATAAGCTATATATGAGTCCCTAAGCGTAGGGGACATCTACGTATCTCATAGGTACCTCTGACCCTACTACAATCAGGTAACCCTATAGTAAAGGGTGTCCCCTCTATGGTAGACAAACTCAAACGCTCAACACAAGCAGCAGAAATAAAAGAATGCGTAGCACCAATATCAAATAAAACCCTAACAGGTAAACCATGTAACACAATGGTACCTGTAGCAACGGGTGTTGGCGGCTCCTCAGCACTCCTCAGCTCAAAAATAAGACCTCGAGCTCCTTGAGCATCACTGGTACCAGCATCCCTATCTCTACCTGTACTCGGTCGTGGAGCAGAACCTTGAGTAGCAGGCGTGTCTGAGACTCTCTGTTGTCCCTGTGCTTGATGCTGAGGCGGTCTTTGTCCACCTCCTGCTGCAAATGCAAGGGAAGAACCCTACTGTGAAGACGCCTTGCCCTGACGGCAAAACGTAGCTCGATGTCCTGGCTTCCCACACGAGAAGCAAGTGAGTGGTGCTCGCGGGGACTCAGCCCTCATATGTCCATAGGCCCCGTAGTTGTAACACTGCCGGCCTCTCTCACTCCTCGGTGCAGACACTGGACCACTCGAGCGGCCCTGAGACTGGCCTCGCCCGTATCTAGATGCTCTTGCACCAGCCTGTCTTGTGTGCTGTCTCTTCTCAGACCATCTTGTTTGAGAAGTCCTCCTCTGGCTAGCTCTCTCTCTCATAAGCAGAGGCCCGATCCTGGTAATCTGTCAATGAATCACAGTGGAATCCTGCCATATACGAACGTGTGCTCTCCCTCAGACGACGGGAGAACAGATACAGATGATGGTCCTCAGATGGTGCAGCTTGACCCAATAATGTTAACTCAATCTAGAAGCGGCGAATAACATCTGTAATGTCCTCAAAACCCGCCTCCATGAAATCCTGCAGCTTCTCCCTCCTCAATGAAGCAGGGCAGAACTGCTCCCTCAGTAAGGTCCTCATCTGCTCATAGCTGGTAACTCGTGCTCTAACTATCCTCCACCACTGATGTGTCAGGTCACGGAATAGAGACTGTACTAGCTCTATCCGTCCGTCCTCAAGGCATCGAATAGACTCTAAAGCTGAGTCTACATGCCCAATCCACATCTCAGTCTGCAACCCAATCTCTCCTAAAAAGCGTGGTACTCCCTGCTGATGAAATGCCTTCAACCAGGCATCTAGTCGAGGCCCTCTAGTCTCCTCTATAGCTCGAGCAACCTCAGCAGCACGTGCCGGCATAACTTGCACCTGAGTAGCTCCATGGGATCTCTCAGATGATCCCTCATGCCCTGGTAGATCTGGGGCTCGTCTGCCTGCTCTAGTGGCCTCCTCAAAATGCATGAGGTACTCTTTGAACTCTGGTCCTCCAATGGAGACACGGTCTGAGCCATCAGACTGGGCTGGATGTACCCGCTGTCTCCTGGATCCACCACTCCTCGTCGCTAGGACAACACTCTCAACAACCTACTCAGAAGCCTCCTCCACCACCGGTGGATCAGCAGCGGGAGCTGGTCCCTGTCCTACCCCTCCTGGAGGAAGAGGTGGTCTACCTCTACCTTTGCTACAACAGCAGTAGCTCTAGCCCGAGCCATCTGCGGGGTATGCACACCTAATGTATAAGGCTCTATATAGGCCATATGCATAGATATATATAATACTTAATAATACATGCATACATATTAGCACATAGAAGATATCTATATATATATATATATATATCTATAAGGTCGAGATCCTCCGATGGGTGACGACTTCTGTACATACTATCCCAAAACATCTGTACTCGCTATAAAACCAAAATCCTTTTTCCAAGTCAGACCTCATGTGGGTTCTGTTTATTTATCTACTCTACCTTTATTGCAGATAGCAAGTGCAATTGTTGTCAACCTAAGGCTTTGATACCAACTCTGTAACACCCCGAATCCACGGAACTCGGAGTGTCACATTGGGCTAGGATCTCACAATGGATTCTGGCCCTAGCCTGACAACAAGTTCACTGAATCTTACAACATGGAACAGGTAGATTAAAACCAAATACATAAAAGCTGTGTAAGATACATCAAAAGAGTTTACAAACACAAAGCCGAGTACAAAACATCATCCATAAACATCTCGTATAAAAATCCCATATCCCACGCAATCCTAATGTACAGAAGTCCTCGGATGGTCACCCCATCTGGCTCACTCTGCAATCTTCCTAACTTGCAGATCATCTACAACACGGTATACACCGTTAGCTACAACAATGAATAAGTATGAAGGTAATAGCACAAACACACATCCACATCTCATACATGCAATGCCGCACACATTAATTTATTATCTTTCAATTATGTTATTCCATTATTAATTCAACTTCTTTTGTAACACGAGGAGCCTCAAGAACCTCGTCCCATCCAACGTAACACGAGTTTTGCATGGGGGTGATCATTACTCGTCCCCTCCTGTGAGATCATCTTCAGGGCACCTCCTCCTACCAGCAGGCGGAGGCAAGTGGTCACGACCCGTTATAATACACTTTGGCCATTTAAAGTAATAAATGGTCATCCTAGTCCGGTTTAGGTTGTAAATGCACAATCATATGAAAACACACAACCATCACAATCATACAAACTCACAATTGAATGCTAAGTAAGTCCTATGGACTTACCTGTAATACTCGTATCTAAAACCATGTCACAGCTTCCCCTTGGGGAAGTAATCAACGCCTGTAATAGCAAGGCACACAACATCACATACTGTAAAGGTTAGGAGACTCGTCTCCATAACCATAACCAACCTACAACCTCAATCTAAACCTCAAGATCATAACATGTTCACAAATGCCTAAGGAATATCCTCAACATAAACACAAGTGCCTAAGGCACATCTCTATCATACCTCTCATCCTAACCAAGCTAGCCTACCCAACATCTAAGCCAAGGCCAAGGCCAAAGGAAGGGAAGGAAGGAAACATACCAAAAAGGTTTGCCCTGAATGCACCAACAGAAGCAAGAACTCAAGAGCTTAACCACAGAGGCACAGGGGCAACTCACTCAAGGCGTAGGGGCAACTCACAAGCAAGCACAGGGGCGGCCTAGTGCAGGCGCAGGGGCGGCTGTCTATGCAGAGGCTTGGCCCCGACCTCTCTTTGATCCCTTTCTCGACTCTTTTCACTTATTCACCACACCACTACAACACACATACATACATATAAATGTGTGAACATCAAAACATTCAGGAGAGGGTCCAATACAAGTCTAACTTGTGATCCTAAGCTAAGAAGGAAGAAAGAAGCAAGAAAGAAGAAGAAAGGAAGATGAAGGTGAAGAGCTTACCACAACAACCCTAAGAAGCGTCTAGGAGCAATCAACACGTCCACAATCTCAACACAACATCAACAACTCTCAGCATCATCCTCATGATCATCCAAAGCCAAACCACAACCAAACTCTCCAAAACTCTCTCACAAATACAAGGGAAGATCAAGGAAGAGAAAATGAAGAATAAGAAGAACGTACAGAGGGAAAGGAAGCTGAAGAGGATGAAGAAACCCTCTCAGAGAAGCAAAGGAAGGCTTATAAAGGAAGCCAACCATAAAGCACAAGTGAAAGGATCAATGAAGGCGGCTGCAACCACACAGAGCCAGAGGGGCGAGTTTTGTGAGGCGCAGGGGCGGCCACCATGGTCCGCTGGGACGGCTGACAGGGTCCAACTAAGGCTCAACCAAGGCTCAACAAGGCTCCTAGGATCCAAGGACTAAGGCTCTTACAAAGTCATTACTGTGATCCGCCAAAGTCAGTTTGGTGGAATGGAAGCCGAATTTCCGCATCAACATTTGAAGAATTATGAGATTCTCATGGAGACTTTGAAGCCTCCAAGATCAATCAACAACAGCTATAAGTTGAGACCGTTCTTTTTCTCTTTGAAGGACAAAACCTTAGCTTGGTATCAAGCTCTTCCGGCTGGAAGAGTTAACACATGGGAGGAGATGACTTTGGAATTCCTGACCAAGTTCTTTCGCCATCCAAAACAGCGGAGTTGAGAGGTAAAATCAATGCCTTCGCTATGAAACCTAATGAAAGTTTGTTTAAATCTTGGGAAAGGTTTCAAGATCTTCTATTGGATTTGCCTCACCATGGCATTTCAAAGCTAGAATTATTGGAGATTTACTACAAGGGATTGGATATGGAAACACAATTCAAACTTGAATCCCTTTCTTGTGGAACTTTTATGGATATGAGAGAAGATGATGCTTGAGATTTTATTGAGAATCAAGCTCTAGTGATTGAGAAGTATTCCCATAGGAAGGTTGAGAGTGGGAATCGAGATTCCGGAGAGTCGGGAGCAAGATTGAATCGGGCAGCCCAAACTCAAATTTTCTCCCTCAACAATGAGATTAAGGAGCTGAAAATTTTTTTGAAGTCAAACCTTCAATCAAAAAAGGAGAAAGACGTTGGCTATCTAGGAAGGGAGAACAATCAAGGGAATAGGAATAACAACCGGAACAACTATTGGAACAATAACAACAACAACAACAACATCAACAACAGGAACTTCAACAACAATTGGAGATCCAACCAACAAAATCCCGGTAATCCGTATTCCCATGATGAAAATTCACTAACGCCTCCGTCTTCTTCTTCTACACCTTTGAAAATTCAGGGACAAGCTTCATCTAATTCAAACCAGCCGGAGACGGACAAATTTGATGGGATGATGAAACAATCGGTGGGAAGATGCAAGGAATGGAGAATTCCATTACTTCGATTTCTAAAGCACAAAAAGCTTTGGAAAATCAAGTGTTTAGCAAGTCTGGAGAAGTTCCTAGAGATCAAGGGAAGCTTCCCGGAAAAATGGAGGACAATCCGAAAGGGAGAGTGATGGCAATTACAACAAGGAGTAGTACAACAACCACCGGCCCGCAACCCACATTCATTGAGGTTCCCGTTGAGAAGGAGAAGGAAAAAGAGAAGGAAGATGTTTATGTTCCCCCTCCAGCTTATAAACCTCCTTTGCCATTCCCGCAATCTAGAGCGAGAGCGCGTCCAGACAAGCGTTTCGGTAAGTTTGTTGATCTCATGAGTAAACTGCACATTAACATACATTTTATTGATGAGATTTTAGGTATGCTCGCTTATGGGAAGTTCTTGAAAGAGATCCTCTCTAACAAGAGGAAACTTGAAGATTTTGGTGAAGTTTAGATGATTTCGGAGTCTTCGAAACTCATTAAAACAATGACGGAAAAGATGCCCCCAAAGCTGTGAGATCCGGGGTCATTTTGCATACCAATAGGAGTAGGAGAAGTCACATATGATTCACTTTGTGACTTGGGAGCGAGTGTGAGCATTATTCCACTTGCTTTGTGTGAGAAAGCCGGTTTAGGTTCACCTAAAACGGTGAAGATGATGTTGTATATGGCGGATCGATCCATTACTCGACCCGTTGGCATCATTGAAGACGTCCCGGTTAAGCTTGGTAAATTCTATATCCCTATAGACTTTGTTGTGCTTGACATTCCTGTAGATTATCCGGTCCTTATCATACTCGGGAGACCTTTTCTTGCAACTTCCGGTTGTATGGTTGATTGCAAGAACGCTAGATTGGCCTTTGACATTGGAGAAGAGAAATTTGAATTTGTTCTCTCAGCCTTGACAAAAGAACCCGCACTTGGAGAGGATATGTTCAACATATAGGATGAGGAGGATTCTAGAGAGGAAGTGAGTTCGATCTTGTTCAAAGATCCGTTAAAGAAGGTCATAACCATGAGCATCATGGAAAAGGGAGTGGAAGAGGACTGTAACGTTGAGATTGAATCCTTGGAAGAGTTAGAAGAAGTGCACATTTAAGAATTTGAAGAATTGGACGATGGTTCGGAAAATACCAGAAACCACGGTTCATCGGTGTTTTCCACGGGCGTGGTTTCATCAATTCCACCCGTGGAAATATATGTCGAGAGCAACCACTCGAATTACACTAAGAATCATGGCTAAAAATACACTTTCCATGGGCGTGGAAGTAAAAGTGGTGCCGTGGAACTTGGAAATTCTGAGGAAGGTTCCGTTCTTTCTACAAACGTTCTAGCTTCTTCTTCTACCACTTCCACACCCTTGGAGACATCCAAGGAGGCTTTGGAAATCCCTCACAATGCACCAAAAATCTACAACTTTGGAATTGAAGCCTCTTCCCGCACATCTAAGGTACGCTTTTCTTGGATCTAACTCTACGTTTCCCGTTATAGTTAGTTCTAGTTTAAGTGAAGATGAACATGATAAGTGATGACATGAATTATATACCATTATAATCATGCATATTGTAGAGGTTTACCTCGATTTATCTTGCATTTAGGGAGAACTTGTGTACCTTTTGTGTTCTATTCAATAATATTTCAGAAATAGAGTTCTACACGAGTTTTGGTTGAATTATAGGTAAATGGAGTGGATTTGAAAGCAAAAATGGAGCAAGGAGCATCTAAGGTCATTAAGGAAGCCAAAGGAGTCTTAGAGGAGTCACAAAGAGCAAAGGAATTGCGTAAAAGAAGCACAAGGAAGAGGAAGAAAACAAGCCAAAAGACGAGCACTTTCTGTTGAAGAAAATCGTGCCATTTACTATATAAATCGGACGATTTTTATCATTAAAAATCGAACGGTTTTATGGATAAATCGGCCAGCCCGATTTACTTTGTTTTTCGGCCAAATAAAAAGACGACACAAAGCCCATCAACTTTGGGCTCGAGAAGGGTTTTGTCAAACGGCCCATTAGCAAGAAACTATAGTTTGGAACCCTAGGAACGAAAACGGGAAGGCCGCAGCGGGAAATCTTTACACGTTAGGAAGAGATTGAGGATTCTTGGAGAAGGATTGAAGCACTTTTTCCGGGAAGTCAATCTTGATCATATTTGTGAGATTTCTTTGTTTTATTGAAGTCTTTGTGGTTTTTGAACACGATATTGAGTTAATTGAGAGATAAATTGATTACTTTCGAGATTGGTTTACAAATTTGAAGGTTATTGAGTTTTTATTCAAGATTCGGATTTATTTGAATTATTTCACTCAATCTTTAATTTGATTTGATTTTGAAAATGGTTGGCTAAACCCATTGTGATTCTGGGGAGAATAGTTGACGATTAAGGCTTAGATGATGATAGACTGAACTCATTCAAACATTTGGACCCTGGGAGTTTAGATTTTAGTTTTGCGACAACAGGAAAATCGGAATGTTCTTGAAGGAAATCGGCCAATTTAATGATGAACAACACGATTTATTCTTCTAACGAACTTTAATTGAATTAATCTTTAACCAAAGCTAATACTTGCCTAAATCCTAACCTTGTTTAACCTTTTTAACCTCTATTTGAATGTATGAAGAGACCTCAAACTTGATTCTACATTTAATAGATTAGATTACAAGATTTGGGTAATAGAGAGACTCAACATCCTTTATTAAGATTTTAAGTGTGCTTTCTATTCTTTATCTTGGAGAGTCATATCCTGAGGTTTTAGATAGTTAGTTTGAACATAATTCTTGTCTTTAGATCTTTCTATATTACAGTCTCAACAACCCTTATAGAGAGAACCTTTGGACTAGATAAATAGGTTTCGGAACTTCGCCGTACGATACCTAACTTTGAACACATAATCTTGGCAATATAAACTATGTCCTTATATCACTTAGAAGTGTCTTGAATCGAAAGCCGAAATCGGATACTTGAATCCTTGGAATCATTTCCCCCTTTATTAATCACAAAAGCTTTTGCATTTTCGCTAGATAATTGAATTTGAATTTATTCTCACCAAATCCCTGAGTTCGACTTTGGAATTCTTACCTTACTACAGCCGATTCGTACACTGCGGGTTCGCTTTGCTTTGAGTTCTAGATATAAATTTAAGACTTTGATGCACACACTTTCAAGTGAACAAGTTTTTGGCGCCGTTGCCGGGGATTTGGTCTAGACAAAATTTGGTTTTCGGTTGTCTAGCTTGAGATCTCTTGCTCTTGTGATTTGATTAGTCTACTTGAGTGATCTTTGCAGGTTCTTTAGGTATATGCGAAAGACTAGATCCACTAAAGATCTAGTTCCTTTTGATCCCAAATTGGAGAAAACTTTAAGAATAAAGTTGAAGGAAAAGAAAATGGCTGAAAATAACGAGAGAAACATCCAGGCTGAGTTGGATGAAGCCCAACGTCAACTAAAGTTGAGTGAGAAAGCTCGTGTAGATGCTGAAACGAGTCATCAATTCCAAATTGATGAACTCAGGGCTATGATGTTGGACATGAAGTTGGAATTGAACGAATCTAGGAAGAAAAAGAAAGTCAAAACACCGACTAAGTCCAATAGGAATGATTCATCCGATGATGAAGAACTTGACCCGGACATGCCGGCACTTGAGGAGATCGATCCAGTGATTCATCCTATTCGAAACACCCCAAGACCACCGGTTGTTCCTCACTTCCCAGCTAGGGATGTGAGAGTTGCTAATGAAGTTGATGGACCCCGAACTTTGGGACAAACGATGGATCCAATTCAGCAACCACGCCGTCTAGCTGTGGATTTCAGAGCTGAAGACATCCATGAGTTTAGCTTCTCACCACAAGTTATCACCATGGTTCGCCAAAGTCAGTTTGGTGGAGCAAGTGCTGAATCTCCACATCAACACTTGCAGAATTTCGAGATTCTCATGGAGACTATGAAGCCAAAGAAGGCTACTACAAGCAATTACAAGATCAAACCGTTCTTCTTTTCTTTGAAGGACAAAGCTCTAGCTTGGTACCAAACACTTCCAGCTGCAAAGCTGGCCACATGGGAGGATTTATCTTCGGAATTCCTCACCAAGTTCTTCCCGCCGTCCAAAACGGCGGAATTGAGAGGTAAGATAAATGCTTTTTCTATGAAACCTAACGAAAGTTTCTTTCAATCTTGGGAAAGGTTTCAGGATCTCTTGTTGGATTGCCCACACCACGGCATTTCAAAACTGGAATTATTGGAGATCTAATATAAAGGATTGGATGTGGAAACACAATTCAACCTCCAATCTCTCTCTTGTGGCACATTCATGGACATGAGAGAGGATGACGCTTGGGACTTCATTGAGAAGCAAGCCCAAGTGATTGAGAAGTATTCCCACCGGAAGGTGGAACCAAATAGCTGCAATCAAGGTGATCCAGGAGCTAAATTGAACCATGCTTCTCAAACACAAATATTTTCCCTCAACAATGAGATCAAAGAGTTGAAGGAAGTAATCAAAACGAGTCTTCAAAAGACTAAGGAGCAGGAAGCCAACTATATGGGAAGGGATAACAATCAAAGGAATGACTACCGGAATAACAACCAGAACTCTAACTGGAATAACAACAATAGAAACTCCAATAGCAACAATTGGAGGTCAAATCAACAGAATCCAGGTAATCCTTATTCTCGTGCTGAAAAAGCTCTAACATCTCCATCTTCTTCTACTCCTTTGAAAAGCCAGGAACAGTCATCAAATGGATCGAACAAACCCGATCCCATGTTGGAAACGATCCTAGGGAAACTACAAGGATTGGAGAGCTATATAACTTCAGTTGATAAAGCTCACAAAGCTTTGGAAATCCAAGTATTTAGCAAAGCCGGAGAAGTTCCAAGAGATCAAGGGAAACTTCCCGGGAAGACGGAAGATAACCCAAAGGGAAGGGTTATGGCAATCACTACTAGGAGTGGTGTAACAACTACCGATCCTCAACCTAAAGTAATTGAAACCACCACCAAAGAAGGAGAGGGAAAAGAGAAGAAAGATGTCTATGTTCCTCCTCCCGCCTACAAACCGCCTCTACCATTTCCTCAATCTAGAGCGCGAGCACGCTTAGATAAAGACTTCGGTAAGTTTATTGAGCTTATGAGTAAGCTGCATATTAATATACCTTTTATGGATGCAATTTTAGGTATGCCAACTTATGGGAAATTTCTCAAGGAGATCATCTCTAACAAGAGGAAATTAGAAGACATTGGAGAAGTCAACATGAGTATGGAGTCATCCGAACTCATCAAGACTATGACAGAGAATATGCCACCTAAGCTACGTGATCCAGGATCATTTTGCATACCCATCACTTTGGGAGAGGCTACTTATGATGCACTTTGTGACCTTAGAGCAAGTGTGAGCATCATACCTCTTGCTTAATGCAAGGCGGTTGGTCTAGGAGAGCCTAGACCGGTGAAGATAACACTCTACATGGCTGATCGTTCCACCACTAAGCCAGTTGGGATATTAGAAGACATTCCTGTAATACTCGGTAAGTTTTACATTCCTATAGATTTTGTCGTTCTTGACATCCTTGCAGATTATCCAGTTCCCATCATTCTTGGGAGACCATTCCTTACAACATCCGGATGCATGGTAGATTGCAAGAATGGCTAGCTATCCTTCAATATAGGTGAAGAGAAAGTGGAGTTCGTACTCTTCTCTTTAATCAAGGAGCCAACCTTGAGAGAAGATGTCTTTGACATCTTTGATGAAGAAGAATCCAGAGAGGTAGTAAGTTCAATCTTAATGAAAGACCCTCTTCAAAAGGTTCTTAGTATGAGCATCATGGAGGAAGGAGTAGAACATGATTATGACGATGATGTGATAGCATTAGGAGATGTGGAGGAAGACTCAGGAACAGGATTTGAAAATCTAGAATCAACCCCGAAAACTGTGAAAAAAAATCGACCTACACGAAATAAATCATTCGATTTCTGAAAAGGTAAGTCGATTTTTGACAACAGGAAGAAAAATCGACCCACAAATCGTCCGATTTTCTTCAGGGGAAGTCGATTTATCGAAGAATTTTCCGAATCCTACAAACTTGACTGCAGTTGTTCTCAACTCTAATGATACACCTTCCCCACCTTCAGAGGCTTCTCCCATGACATTAGAAGGTCATGAATCATCGGTCAAAGTACCTCCATCATTGGAATTAAAGCCCCTCCCTACACACCTAAGGTACGCATTTCTTGGCACTAATTCTACATATCCGGTTACAGTTAATGCGAATCTGAACGATGTTAAGCTAGAGAAGCTCATGAATGTTTGAAGGCAACATAGGAGAGCATTAGGCTATACTATTGATGATTTGGTAGGTATAAAACCTTCCCTATGTATGCATAAAATTTTAATGGAAGAGGACTACAAACCTTCACGTCAACCTCAAAGACAGTTAAATCCGGCAATGAAGGATGTCGTGAAGAAAGAAATCCTTAAGCTACTTGATGCAGGTACCATCTTCCCTATTTCCGATAGCAAATGGGTGAGCCCAGTACAGGTAGTACCAAAGAAAGGAGGCATTACCGTTGTTGCCAACAAAAACAACGAACTTATTCCCACAAGGACAATTACGGGGTGGCGAATGTGCATCGACTACCGTAAGCTGAACGTGGCCACTAGGAAGGACCACTTTCCCCTTCCTTTTATTGATCAAATGTTGGAAAGGTTAGCCTAACACTCTTACTTTTGTTATCTAGATGGATATAGCGGTTTCTTTCAGATTCCCATTCACCCGGATGATCAAGAGAAAACGACTTTCATATGCCCTTGGGGTACGTTCGCCTATAGAAGAATGCCGTTCGGTCTATGCAACGCTCCAGTAAACTTTCAAAGGTGTATGATGGCAATCTTCTCCGAATACGTAGAGAATATCATGGAAGTCTTCATGGACGACTTTTCGGTATACGGTTCTTCCTTTGATAACTGTCTCTCTAACCTTTCATTAGTTCTTAAGAGATGTGAGGATACTAACTTAGTTTTAAACTGGGAAAAGTGTCACTTCATGGTCACTGAAGGGATTGTGTTAGGTCATCTAGTATCACAAAGAGGAATAGAGGTTGATAGAGCTAAGATAGAAACTATTGAGAAGCTACCTCCTCCCTCTTCTGTAAAAGGAATAAGAAGCTTCCTAGGACATGCAGGCTTCTATAGGAGATTCATAAAGGATTTTTCTAAGATTTCAAAACCCTTAACTAATCTTTTAATGAAAGACGCAACTTTCGAATTCTCGAAGGATTGTTTAGATGCTTTTTGCAAGATCAAAGAAGCTTTGATTTCAACACCAATCATCCAACCACCCGATTGGACTCTTCCTTTCGAGGTTATGTGCGATGCAAGCGACGTCGCTATAGGAGCCGTACTTGGACAGAAGAAAGATGGTCGCACTCATGCCATCTACTATGCTAGGAAGACGCTAGACGAGGCTCAATACAAATATGCCACCACGGAAAAGGAACTCTTATCTGTAGTTTACGCTTTTGAAAAATTTCGTTCCTATCTTGTAGGTGCAAAGGTGATTGTCTATACAGACCATTCAGCAATACGTTTACTTATTCACGAAGAAGGATGCGAAGCCAAGGCTTCTAAGATGGATCTTACTCTTACAAGAGTTTGATTTGGAAATTCATGATAAGAAGGGGTCGGAAAACTCCGTTGCTGACCATCTTAGTCGTCTTCCATACCTCACCGACGAGACGGATGAACTTCCTATAGACGACTCATTCCCTGACGAGCAACTACATGAGATTGAAGAGTGTCTTCATCACATCTCAAAAGGTAATGATCCATGGTTTGCTGACATTCTAAATTACCTTGTTTGTCAGGAGATTCCCCCCGGATTTTCGTATGCTCAAAGAAAGAAGTTCTTTAAGGACGTCCGACACTTCTATTGGAATGAACCTCTTCTATTCAAACGAGGTCCCGATGGCATATACAGGAGATGTATCCCAGAAGATGAGGTGAAAAGTGTCATCCGCCATTGCCATTCTCTTCCATGTGGAGGACATGCTAGTTCCCACAAGACTTGTCCTAAGGTACTTCGTTCCGGTTTCTTTTGGCCTACACTATTCAGAGATGTGCAAAAATATGTTGTTGCTTGCGATGCTTGTCAAAGGACAGGTAATATATCTAGAAGGAATGAGATGCCTCTCAACAACATACAAGAAGTAGAGATCTTCGATGTATGGGGAGTAGACTTTATGGGACCTTTCCCATCTTCTTGCGGAAACCAATATATACTTCTTGCCGTAGACTATGTCTCGAGATGTGTTGAGGCAATCGCTTCTCCTACTAATGATGCAATGGTAGTGTTGAAGTTCTTCAATAGAACGATCTTCCCAAGGTTCGGAACTCCCCAAACCATCATTAGTGACGGAGGAACGCATTTCACAGCCCGTCGATTTGAGACTCTATTGGCTAAGTATGGGTTGACCCATAAGATAGCTACACCATTTCATCCGCAAACTAGCGGACAAGTTGAGATATCCAATAGAGAGATCAAGGGAATTTTAGAGAAAACTTTCTCTAAAACAAGGGAGGATTGGTCAATGAAGCTTGACGATGCATTATGGGCGTATAGAACTGCCTTTAAGACACCGATAGGTACGACTCCATATAATCTCGTTTATGGTAAATCTTGTCATCTTCCTGTAGAGCTAGAGCATAAAGCATATTGGGCCATCAAGTGGCTCAACTTTGACATGAAAGAAGCTGGAGAGAAGCGACTTCTAGATATCAATGAGCTGGATGAGATCCGGCTAAATGCGTATGAAAACGCAAAGATCTACAAGGAAAGGACGAAGTGTTGGCATGATAAGCATATCATTCCAAAGGATCTGAAAGAAGGAGATAAAGTCCTTCTATTCAACTCAAGGCTTCGACTATTCCCATGTAAGCTTAAATCCCGTTGGACAGGACCTTATGTAATTAAATGAATTTTCCCCCATGTTGCAGTTGAAGTATGGGGTGAACAAAGCGGAAATTTCAAAGTTAATTGCCAACGGTTGAAGAAATACACACCGGAAGCTCCGGTCGAGGAGATAGATCCTATCCTCCTCCATTGAACAAAAACCATACACCGTCCAGCTAAAGACGATAAATCAAGCGCTTCTTGGGAGGCAACCCATGATAGTATAATTTTCCCTTCTTTCATCACTTAGTTAGCTTAGTTTAGTTGCTTTGTTTCTTTTATTTTCGCTTTTGCTTGTTCCTCGATACACTCTTGGTTTGTTGTGTCATTAATCACAGGTAATTAGGTCCAATTTGAGAAATCAATGAAGTGAGGGAGCATAATTCAGTTCCAATCACAATTTTCAAGAGGAACAAGGAAGAAAATCGAGTTACACAAAGTAAATCGTTCGATTCAAGAACAGAGCAAGTCGATTTTTGACAACAGGAAGAAAAATCGACCCACCAAATCGACCTACCCAAATAAATCGTCCGATTTTTCTTTGTGTTCTGAGAAAATGAAAGAAAATCGTCCCGACGAATAAATCGCCCAGATAAATCGTCCGATTTTCTTCATTAAATCTCAAGCCTATATAAAGACTTAAACACTCGATTCCCTCATTCCACAAAACCTCCATTCCCGCTTTCTTTCTCTCAAAAGCTCCGAAAATTGCCCACCCCCTAAATTCCTCATTCCTTAATCGTTTTGAACGATTCTTGGCTCCAAACTGAAGCATTTTCAACAAGGAACAAGGATCTAGCAACAACAAACTCGGCAATTGACTCTTCCATCCGGAATTCAGGTTTTTCATTCCGAAACCTAAGTTTCTCATTCGAATTTGAATCTTGTTTAGAAAGTGTTTGTTTGTTGCGATTGATTGAGGGGTTTGTTTAGGAATTACTATAGGAGACTGTGTGTGGTGATAGTTTAGTCAGAACTTTACAGAATTGTGAGAATCATAGAAATCGACAGAAAAATAGACCTGACCCAGAAAAATCGGACGATTTTTGCCAAGAACAAGCCGATTTGTAGTTGCAGAAATGGATATTCTGAAGAGAATAACTAGAAATGCGGGGAAGAAGAAGGGATCTTCTTCCAAAGCCCCTCCCATACCTCCACCACCCTCTCAAACCATTCCAAAACTTCCACCTCCCACATCCAAACACAAGAAAAGATATGAACGTATCTTAGACCGCCCATTCACCCCTCCTCGATACATTGTGCTAGACGACTTTGACTCCTTGTTTGTTCGAGAGGATGTGGACATGATGTTAGATAAAGCTGGGTTGAGTCAGTTTGCTATGATAAGAGAAGATGCTTACACCGAGATCACCTTAGAATTCTTTAGCACATTCGAGCATGACCCTAGAGAGAGAGTGGTCTCTTTCCGTCTCATGAACCGCAACCATGCTATGAGTATAGATGACTTTGGAGATTTGTTTGGTTTCTCTTACTCTAATGCAAGCACATTTGCGAGAGGAGTAAGCGCTAGCGCTTTTTGGGAAACCATTTCGGTGGGAAAATATGGAGGAGATAAGTGGAGACCCGGGAATTCGAAGGAGGCTAGTATGTACAACCTCTCCTTTAAGGTAGTACATATGATCCTTAGTGAAAGCTTATTTGCTCGTACGGAGACCCCACAGAAGCTCAAGGCTGACGAGCTCATCATCTTATACTGTATGACATGCACTACCGTCCCTGACATCACCTCCATGCTTGCTGACTATCTAGGAAAGATAGCCAACAAGGCAAAGGGTGACATTTGTGTTGGAGGCCTTGTCACTCATGTGGCTAAGGCATTGGAGTTAGACTTCTCGGGTTACACTCTAGCTGAGAGTGCCCTGCCCTTAGGTTCACAGAGATTGGTTGTCCGACAGGTTTTGATTCCTCGAGGGAGAGGAACCCTTCATATGCCCATGCCATGGGCAAAGGATCCAAAGAAGAAGCCATCCGAGATTATTTGGAAGTCCGAATACACTATTCGGAATAGGAGGAATTGGAAGGAAATGTTCGAATTGATGCTTGAGGAGATATCTCCTCCTATGTATTATGATGATGATGCAGGTGACGCTAAGGACAAGGAGGATGATGAGGATGGAGCACACTAGGGGAACATGCTCGAGTTCGAGAGTGACACTCATAGTGGTCATGCCACGGATGCTATGGACACCGACACTCATGGTGCCGAACCTAGCAGGACTAGTAGAGGCACTGAGGAGACAGAGGATGACATGCAGCCACCTCGCCACTCTTTTGCACATGCCCCAGGCAATGGACGAGGACGTCCACTTCCCCGCCACTTTAGAAACTTAGTCTCTAGCTTCCAGAGCCTCCGCACCGACTATCACACTCTCCACACCGACTACGACACCTTGAACACTCAATTCAGGGAGTACCGGCAAGAGACGGACGCTAGGCATTCCTCCTACAACGGCCAGATGAGAGACTTATACTACCATTAGTTCGGCCACATCTATGATCCTAGTGCATCGATGTATCCGTATCCTCCACCTCCACCACCGACCGAGGATTGAGCTTCCACTTCTTTTACATTGTAAGTATTTTTCTCCATCTTATGCTTGATTTTCACATTGGGGACAATGTGGATGTTAAGTATGGGGTGGGGGTACTTACAATATCTTTTACTTCATCTTAGCACTCTATGCACTTTGTACTACTTTTGATGATTTGGCTTGTAATAACTCTTGCACTATATGCTTTCCACTATGACATTCACATTTGCATGCTATTTTTCAATTACTATGAGTTTTCAAAAATTTTTGTGCTTCTTATGATGGAAATGACCTCTATGATGAGAATTGTGATGTGGATAGGCAAAAAGATGACTTGGTTGTGTTGAGATTTTAATCATAGTGATAACACGATTTATGATCTAGATTTAGACACTCATTTAGATAGATTTTCCGCTCATTCATGCATGGTTTAGCATTAGTTCACGGCGTTTGCACTCAAATCACGTATTTTGTCGAGATAGACGTCTACTCGGACTTTTGCTTGCTTAGTAGGTATTTTGGGAGATTTAAGAGCCTAATCGATACATCCGAGGATCATTCCTCGAGATGACACACTTCCGGACTCATTGGAATGCAAGCTAAGGGCTAAGGAGGACTCATGGAACCTTGCCAACACAAGCCATGCACCAAATCATGGCTTAACGAGCCTAGAAGCAACCTCTGGACCAAGCCACGGTCTGGACCAAGACCACGGCCGTGGACTTGCCCGTGATTCTTGCCAGGACCACATTGACAGCTGGCCACGATCTCTTCCATTGCTCTTGCATCCTAGTGGGTATTTAAAGGATTTTGCAGGCTGTAATTGGGGATCCTTCTCCTCTCTTTTGACCTACCTTTCTTCCCCAAAACACTTCTCCATTGTTGCCTCTCTTCCAAAAACCCATTAGGGGTGTTCTTGGAAGAGATTAGTGTAGATTCTCGTTTTAGAGTGAGATTAGATTGGATTCGAGTGAAGTTTCGATTGTTGTCAAGTTGGATTAGCTCTTGGAGCCTTGTAAGGATTTGGTAATTTCTATTCTATGCTTTTAATATCTTTTCTTTGGATTGTTTTTCATCATTTGACCATGACTTGCAAGCATGCTTTATTTGTGGAGATTGATCTTGAAATGAATGTTGTTGGCTAGATAGATAATGATTCTAGGGTAAGGAAAGAAGGGTTATGGCTAGGACCATGATAGGATGAACTTAGATTTTTACCCTTGGATGACTCTTGTTCTTGAAATCCTAGTGTTTGTTGAGCTAATTCTATCCTAGGGTGACCTAGTGTTAGCAACTAAGTGTTTAGGAGAGACTTACCCGGTGATTCTTACTCTTAGATTCAAAAGATGACAAACCCTAGGTAGTGGTGAGCCTCACAAGCCGCCATTGGACTAAGTGTGCTAGGATAGTCGTTTAGGACTTCCCTTTTCGAGACTTACCCGGTAAGGATAGGTTAGACCCCTAGGTGACAATCCGGTTTGTGTAGAATTCCTATCCTTAGGTTCTTAGAGACTTACCCGGTGATGAGACCTTAGGAATGGACTAGTGGACCATGAGACCTACCCGGTAATTGATCCCAATCTAGAAACGCTTAATCCCATCATATCATAGTTAATCCGAGGAATGAATAGATAGCTTGAGTCTATGCCATAACCGGATTTCCAAACTCTAGAATCCGCTTTGTTATTTCCATTCTCCTATCTTTAGTGTTAGTGTGTGTTTGTGTTGCTTGATTGTGTTCACATACTTGTGATCTTTGTTTGATCACCCAAAACCCTCCAAAAACATTGCGTTTTCCATTTTCTTTATTCCTTATCTTATCTTAGTCTAGATTCACACTATTTTCGATCATTGAATGACTTAGTTTCACCTCAGTCCTTGAGTTCGACCTCGGAATACTTTCCTTTCTACAAAACGACCCGTACACTGTGGGTTTCGCTAGGTAGTTTAGGATTTAGTTCGAGTTATAAATTTAAAACCCATTTGCGCATCACAATCTTAGCGTAACAAGTATTTGGCGCCGTTGCCGGGGACTAGGTTAAGATTAAGTCATTTGCTTTTGATTGTTTTTAGTGTTTATCTTTCTTGTTACTTTTGATCTTGTGTTGTTTTTGTCTTTGCCTTTTCATGTTTTCCATGGACGGATTGTACCTCCAAGACGACCTTGACAACATGGAGTATGAGGAGTGGATGAAAGGCCAAGATCTAGGACCTCTCCATGATGAGTTTGAGTATTGGGAGGAGTTCAATGTCTATCATGAGTCCCATGATCAAGCTCACATGATTACATTACCTCATGAGGAACCTCACCATCAACTTCATGAAGATCGATTGGAATCAATGCTAGAGGAAATGTTGAGGAAGATGGATGATCTAGAAAGCAACCTTGCTTCCATTTCTAGTTCCCACATGGAGCTTGAGGCGGAAGTATGTCATCAAGAGGAGGTTCACTATGAGGGGATCCAAGAATTGTCCGGTTCAACCATAGCCAATAGAAGCCTTGAGGAAGAGTTGAATGAAGCTCGAGAGCAATTGTGGCTAAGGGATTTGGCCCTGAAGGAAGAAAGGAGATTGAATATCGAGAGAGAAGAACAAATGAGGAGGGAGATTGAGGAGATTAAGAATGCTCTTATGCTAGGAGATCCTACCATTCTTCAAGGTTCACCTCCATCTCCTTCACCTTTAGAGGAGTGCAATGAAGTATTCTCATCCCCGGACATCCTTGCCAGCAACCCCAGAACCATACATGAAGAGCTCACTTGGAACGGATGCAACAGAGTGAACCACGGCCGTGGAGGACAAACCACGCCCGTGGGAGCCAACAGAGAGAACCACGGCCGTGGAGTACAAACCACGCCCGTGGAAGGTTCTGTCCTGGACGATCCTAAGCTAATTTCAGCTCCTTCCGGTCCTTTCTTGCTTGCCCGGAGTACATACGAAGATTGGAGCCCCTTTCCTAAGGATTCTCCATTATTGAATGAAGAAAGCAAGCATGATGGATCCATGATGGTTATGAAGTACTTCAATGAAGTATTCTTTCCGAGAATCGGCTTTCCTCGGATCATAGAGGATGAGGATGACAAGCGCTTCACCGGAGTGACCGCGGAGTATAAATTACCTAAGTATGGGGTGGCACCTATGGTTGCAACTCTATACTATCATCAAGGAAGCGGTGATGAAGGAGTCTACTACTCACCGGTGAAGAGAGAACTTAAGGCTTATTTGGGCATCAAGTGGCCCTTGCTTGTCATCATGGATTCCGGGAAAAGATGGTTGCTTGGACTCCTCAAGCAAACCATGGTATTCGAGGTGGATTAACATATCCACGGAGTTTGGTCAAGCTAATGACCTAAAAGAAGCGCTTAATGGGAGGCAACCCATTGGTACAACTCTTTCCCATTTCTCTTTTGCTTTTGTGTGTTTTTGTGTTTTGTGTTTGTGTAAAATTTTAGGTAATGAGGAAGCCTTGCAAGGCGAGTTGATGACGATGATTCCGTTTTCAAACATGGGTGGAGCGGACGTGAGGCTTGGATGGCTTGAGGTGTCTTGTTAGATGGAAGAGCTCCCATCTCACATATACCTTGGCGCGGGTCTCGACGCCGGAATGATTATGAAGAGCTCTCTACCATGCTTGATCGATCACCCATCACCACCACTCCACACGAGTTCATCCCAAATACCATAGCAAACCATTTTTACATTGTGAGAACTTTCTTTCACTCTACTTTACTTCATTTACACATTGGGGACAATGTGTTTCTAAGTATGGGGTGGGGTTTGCATGATCGTTTGCATGATGAGCATCTAGGGTAGTTTAATATTTGCACATATCTTGCATTGTTCATACATATTTCAAAATTCCAAAAAATCGAAAAATTTTAAAAATTTTTGTGCTTTCTAGGTTTGCATATGACCCTAATGATGAACCTTGTCTTGTGGATTGGCTATGGATGGCCTTGTGTGTTTAATTGATGATGCATATGTGGACTTGAAATACTTATCTTGAAATCCATGAATGACTTGTGATGATGATGCTTGCCTTGATTTAATTGAAGGTTGAAAGTCGAAATTACATGATAGTTCTTGCACATCAATTAGGAGTGATTAAGGCAATTCATCTTCCTCTACTTCTCATCTTGATCATGTTGCTTGAGCACCTCAATTGAGATAAATTTGACCTCTTTTGACCCATCCGGGATAGGAGCATGTTAGTGTGTTGATGTGTGTGAAAAGCAAGTGTGGGGTGAAGTTGTTGATGAAAGGAATGTCATGAATGAAATGCTGAAATGGTTGTGAAAGTGTAGCCAAAAATATAGGTTTGGGGACGTTGGCTTAAATGACAAGTAACTCGGTACACTTCACATAATCGGGTGTTGGTGCCTTGCCAAAGTCAAATAAACCGATAGTCCCAACGAGCTTTGGTATGTGTGCCCGGTGTGGATGCACCTCGAAAAATAGAAAAAGCCCGAGGATGGCTAATCACCAAGGTTTCGGCTTTTGTACACCAATGCCATTGTCTCAAAAATAAGTCAAAGAAAAAAAGAGAAAAAGAAAAAGAAAAGAAAGAAAAGAAAATAAAGAAAAATATGCACTTGGGGGAAGTTGATAAAAAATGTGAAGTTGTGGTTGTTTAGTTCCTTTCCCGGATTAGCATCACATAGCCTAGAAAATTCCCACCTAATCACAACGTTTCTTGGCCTTCTATTTTACAAGTCCTTTTGACCTACTTGCATGTGTGTAAGACTAAGTGATTTAGATTGGATATACTCATGATCATCTTGACTTCTTCATCTTTACATTTCATTGAATGCTATCAAGTTAAGTGTGATTGTCTTTCCATGCTTTCATTTACTTGATACATAATTGCTTGTGCATTGCCATGAAACATGACTATGAAGGTGATCCGATATTAGAAGCACAACTCCAAAAAGATTTTGCCATTTTTCTGCATACATAAATCATGTCATCTCTTAGTCTATAGTTGGGAATTTGCTCGGGCACGAGCAAACCTTAAGTATGGGGTATTTTGATAACACGATTTATGATCTAGATTTAGACACTCATTTAGATAGATTTTCCGCTCATTCATGCATGGTTTAGCATTAGTTCACGGCGTTTGCACTCAAATAACGTATTTTGTCGAGATAGACGTCTACTCGGACTTTTTCTTGCTTTGTAGGTATTTTGGGAGATTTAAGAGCCTAATCGATACATTCGAGGATCATTCCTCGAGATGACACACTTCCGGACTCATTGGAATGCAAGCTAAGGGCTAAGGAGGACTCATGGAACCTTGCCAACACAAGCCATGCACCAAATCATGGCTTAACGAGCCTAGAAGCAACCTCTGGACCAAACCACGGTCTGGACCAAGACCACGGCCGTGGACTTGCCCGTGATTCTTGCCAGGATCACATTGACAGCTGGCCACGATCTCTTCCATTGCTCTTGCATCCTAGTGGGTATTTAAAGGATTTTGCAGGCTATAATTGGGGATCCTTCTCCTCTCTTTTGACCTACCTTTCTTCCTCAAAACACTTCTCCATTGTTGCCTCTCTTCCAAGAACCCATTAGGGGTGTTCTTGGAAGAGATTAGTGTAGATTCTCGTTTTAGAGTGAGATTAGATTGGATTCGAGTGAAGTTTCGATTGTTGTCAAGTTGGATTAGCTCTTGGAGCCTTGTAAGGATTTGGTAATTTCTATTGTATGCTTTTAATATCTTTTCTTTGGATTGTTCTTCATCATTTGACCATGACTTGCAAGCATGCTTTATTTGTGGAGATTGATCTTGAAATGAATGTTGTTGGCTAGATAGATAGTGATTCTAGGGTAAGGAAAGAAGGGTTATGGCTAGGACCATGATAGGATGAACTTAGATTTTTACCCTTGGATGACTCTTGTTCTTGAAATCCTAGTGTTTGTTGAGCTAATTCTATCCTAGGGTGACCTAGTGTTAACAACTAAGTGTTTAGGAGAGACTTACCCAGTGATTCTTACTCTTAGATTCAAAAGATGACAAACCCTAGGTAGTGGTGAGCCTCACAAGCCGCCATTGGACTAAGTGTGCTAGGATAGTCGTTTAGGACTTCCGTTTTCGAGACTTACCCGGTAAGGATAGGTTAGACCCCTAGGTGACAATCCGGTTTGTGTAAAATTCCTATCCTTAGGTTCTTAGAGACTTACCCGGTGATGAGACCTTAGGAATGGACTAGTGGACCATGACACCTACCCGGTAATTGATCCCAATCTAGAAACGCTTAATCCCATCATATCATAGTTAATCCGAGGAATGAATAGATAGCTTGAGTCTATGCCATAACCGGATTTCCAAACTCTAGAATCCGCTTTGTTATTTCCATTCTCCAATCTTTAGTGTTAGTGTGTGTTTGTGTTGCTTGATTGTGTTCACATACTTGTGATCTTTGTTTGATCACCCAAAACCCTCCAAAAACATTGCGTTTTCCATTTTCTTTATTCTTCATCTTATCTTAGTCTAGATTCACACTATTTTCGATCATTGAATGACTTAGTTTCACCTCAGTCCTTGAGTTCGACCTCGGAATACTTTCCTTTCTACAAAACGACCCGTACACTGCGGGTTTCGCTAGGTAGTTTAGGATTTAGTTCGAGTTATAAATTTAAAACCCATTTGCGCATCACAATCTTAGCGTAACACATAGCATGAATGAGCTTACTTTTGTTACTTGAACACATGAATAAGTTATATGATTTAGATGTTATGATAAGAGAATGAAATAATAGTCGAAGCTATATTGAAAGTTCTTTTACATCATATAAGAATGACCAAGGCAATTCACTTCTTTTCTCTTCTCATATCTTGATCATGCTAGCCCCTCAATGAAATATGTGACCCTCCGTTTACCATCCGGGAATTAGGATAAGTGATTGAAAAAAAGGCATGTTTGATGTGGGAGGGCCAATGAAAAAGTGTTAAGTGAAAGTGTAGCAATTCATAAGTTTGGGGACGTTGAACATGAGGATGAGTAACTCGGCACCATTCACATAGCCGGGTGTTTGTGTCTTGCCAAAGTCCGATTGAACGACAAGTCCTAACGGGATATGGTATGTGCATCAAGGGTTTGAGGCATCTCGAAATTTGAGAAACGCCGATCTCCTAGGCTTCGGTTATTGTGCACCTCTATCCATACTCTCAAAAAGTAAAGTATAAAGAAAGCAAAGCTTTTACATGCAAAGCATGTGCGGTGAAGTAAAGTTCTTGAAGGTATTATGTTATTTCTCTTTCCCGGATTAGCACCACAATTGCCTAAAAGAATCTCCTAGGTTGACCCAGTCCTAGTTGCCCCGGCTGAGATACACCCACCACCTCGGATGCCAATCCGAGGTGTTCTTATTGCTGGAGTTTCACGAACCCTAGGTCAAAGAATGGACCCCAACCAGCAAGTTAGGCGTCCAGGAGTCAACCTAGGAGATTCAGTTGAGCATGATTATGAACTTACACCTCAAGTTCTAACAACGATTCGACAATGTCAATTTGGAGGTTTGCAGAGAGAGTCTCCGCATCATCACTTGCATAATTATGAGATTCTGATGGAGACTTTGAGACCATCAAGAGTGGAGAATAACAACTACAAGTTGAGGCCTTTCTATTTCGCTTTGAAAGACAAGGCGCTTGCTTGGAATCAATCTCTTCCGGCCGGAAAAATGAACAATTAGAAAGAGATGACAACGGAGTTTCTTACTAAATTATTTCCCCTTCCAAGGCCGCTGAATTGAGGGGCAAGATCAATGCTTTTATTATGAAGGACAAAGAGAGTTTTTCCAAATCATGGGAGAGATTCAAGGATCTTTTGTTGGATTGCACACATCATGGGATTCCAAAGATCGAGTTGCTGGAAATTTACTTCAAGGGTTTGGATGGAGATACTCAATTCAAGCTCCAATTACTTTATGCCGGCACCTTCATGGATATGCCGATAGATGAAGCTTGGGATTTCATTGAAAAACAATCTTTACACATGGAGAAGTACTCCTATTAAAGAGCTGAAGATGGAGCAAGGAGAGTTAGCTTTCAAGACACATCATCAAATGGAGCTCAACTCAACTCGCTTAGCAATGAAGTGAAAGCATTGAAGGAGCTTTTAGTAGCTCAAACGAAGAAGGAGCAAGACTGATAGGTGATGAAATCACTATCATTTAGGGTAGTTTTTAGAGTCTTTTTATTGCATTTGTGTCGGTTTATGCTACTAACTCCTTGGTCCAGAAGAAGAAGAAGACTAAAAGAAGCTAAGGAAGGAGTTATAAGCACTTAGGAGTGAAGATCAATCACGAAGCAAAGCTTATGTTGCCTCACCGCCCCTGCGGAGCCTTGCCACTGCCCCTGCGGGTGACACCTTACACCGGAGCGCTCCCTACGCCTTCGCCAGCGCCGGCCATGAAGTGTGTCACCTGCGCCTCCCACTGCGCCCCTGCTTGCGCCTCAACATGGGAGCTGGAAGACGAAGAGGTTGTGTCACCGCCCTTGCGTTGACATAGGGACGCCCTGGCGGCTTGGAATCAGAAACGTCAGGAAGTCGAAGGGTCAGACGTTTGAAGAGTATTGAAGATCCGCCCAGCGGAATTACCTAGCCGCCCTTGCGGCCATGAAGAAGATCAAGCGTTTTTGCCTTCACCGCCCCTGCGGAGCTGAAGGCCGCCCCTGCGGTTTAACGTTAGAAGCTTTACTCCGGTTGTTTATACCACCTATATGGCATTAAAGGTGGTTGTTTTGGGCCGGCCATTTACTCCTATTTAGTGTCTTTTGTAGTATAAATAGTCCTTGGTTGATTGCTAGAATCATCGAACTTATCCATCTGGTTAGCCAACAAATTATCCACTTAGATTGTCTTGCTACCTTTGTAATGAGTTGCTAACTCCCTTGCTACATTGGGTTGGTTTGAAGCTGCATTGTTACTTTGGTTGTAAGTTCTTTTTAATATAAGTTTTCATTCAGTAATACTTTGTGCTTCCTTGATCTCCATTGTCTAATTGAATGTTTACTATTGCTTGAGATTGATCACCTTAGGTTCTAAAGTGCATGTAAACAACTAGGTTTAATAGGTTCCGGGTTCGGGTCTTTAATCTAGTAGCAACTTTAAGTAATAACGGGTTGTAATTACTTAAAGAAAAGGAACACAAATATAAAGATAAGTTTAACGGTTTTAATCTTCTCTTTATATCCCTTAGTCTTTGTTTGAAAGATAACTTGTTATTTGTTCTTGTAGGTTTACGGAACACTAACCTGTTAAGTTGTGTTGATGCCGGTTGGCTCATCACGTATATATGATCGAGACGGGAGATTACATGAAAACTTGTAAAAGGAACTCACCAAAGTAGCAATTGCATGCTTAGAATCAACATAGTGTAGATTCATCCATCATTGTCTTACTTGTCGCATTAATCGTTTTCATAAGTTTTTGTGTGCATCAATTTGACCAACCCCCCCCCCTTTTGTTACTTGTCACTATAATCGATAATTGCATCTAAAACACCTTAACTCTCTTGGGTTCGACCCTTACTTAATCACTATACTTGTTCTTAGTGCGAAGTCGAGATTTACTTTTGATTAGGTATAGACGACCATAGAAATACCGTCGGTCAAATTTTGGCGCCGTTGCCGGGGAGTTTTAGTGTTTTATTATTATTATTGATTATTGTTTTGAACCATTTTTATGGTTCAAACCCGTGCTACTAATTCCGGCTTTGCTTCTTTTGATCCAGAAATTGAGAGGACGCACATCCGGCAATGAAGACAATAACAACTTCAACAAGAGATGGCTGACCGTACTCTTCGTCAACTTACGCAGCCCACCTTGGCTCAAAACCCTCTTGCGGTCACTATACCGGCATTAGGGGAAGCAGTCAACTTTGAGCTCAAGCCGGGCCTCATCCACTTGCTCCCATCCTTCCATGGGCTAAGTGGTGAAGACCCCATCAAGCACCTTGGGAAGTTCCATACCGCGTGTATGAGCATAAAGCTGGCCAACATTACTGAAGAACAAATCAAGCTGAGGGCATTCGGTTTCACACTCAAAGATTCCGCGGATGATTGGTATTACCAGCTTCCATCCGGGAGTATTGACACTTGGGAGAACCTTCACAAGGCGTTTTTGGAGAAATAATTTCCAGCTAAGAAGGCCAATAGCTTAAAGAAAGCTATAAGCAACATCGAGCAAGAGGCGAATGAAACTCTCTACGAGTACTTCGAGAGGTTTGTGATGACATGAATTATATACCATTATAATCATGCATATTGTAGAGGTTTACCTCGATTTACCTTGCATTTAGAGAGAACTTGTGTACCTTTTATGATTTATTCAATTATATTTCGGAAATGGAGGTCTACATGAGTTTTGGTTGAATTATAGGTAAATTGAATGGATTCGGAAGCAAAAGTAGAGGAAGGAGCATCTAAGGTCATTAAGGAAACTAAAGGAGCCTTAGAGGAGTCACAAAGAGCAAAGGAGTCGCGTAAAAGAAGCATAAAGGAGAGGAAGAAAACAAGCCAAAAGACGAGCACTTTCTGTTGAAGAAAATCGTGCCATTTACTATATAAATCGGACGATTTTTATCATTAAAAACCGAACGGTTTTATGGGAAAATCGGCCAGCACGATTTTCTTTGCTTTTCGGCCCAATGGTAAAGACGACACAAAGCCCATCACTTTTGGGGCTACAGAAATGTTTTGCCAAACAGCCCTATAGCAAGAAACTATAGGATGGAACCCTAGGAACAAAAACGAAGAGGCCGCAGCGGGAAATCTTTACACGTTAGTGAGATATTGAGGATTCTTGGGGAAGGATTGAAGCACTTTTGCCGGGAAGTCAATCTTGATCATATTTGTGAGATTTCTTTGTTCCATTGAAGTCTTTGTGGTTTTTGAACACGATATTGAGTTAATTGAGAGATACATTGATCAATTTTGAGATTGGTTTACTGAATTGAAGTTTATTGAGTTTTTATTCAAGATTCGGGTTTATTTGAATTATTTCACTCAATCTTTATTTTGATTTGATTTTGAAAATCGTTGCCTAAAACCATTGTGATTCTGGGGAGAATAGTCGATGATTGAGACTTAGATGATGATAGACTGAACTCATTCAAACATTTGGACCCTGAGAGTTTAGATTTTAGTTTTGCGATAATAGGAAAATCGACTTGTTCTTGGATAAATCGTCCGATTTATCTATGAACAACACGATTTATTCCTCTGACGAACTTTAATTGAATTAATCTTTAACCAAAGCTAATCCTTGCCTAAATCCCAACCTTGTTCAACCTTTTTAACCTCTATTTGAGTGTATGAAGAGACTTCAAACTTGATTCTACATTTAATAGATTAAGATTAAAAGATTTGGGTAATAGAGAGACTCAACATCCTTTATTAAGATTCTAAGTGTGCTTTCTATTCTTTACCTTGGATAGTCATATCGTGGGGTTTTAGATAGTTAGTTTGAACATAATTCTTGTCTTTAGATCTTTCTATATTGCAGCCTCAACAACCATTATAGAGAGAACCTTTGGACTAGACAAATAGGTTTCAGAACTTCACCGTACGATACCTACCTTTGAACACATAATCTTGGCAATATAAACTCTGTCCTTATATCCATTAGAAGTGTCTTGAATCTAAAGCCGAAATTGGATACTTGAATCCTTGGAATTATTTCCCCCTTTATTAATCACAAAAGCTTTTGCATTTTCGCTAGATAATTGAATTTGAATTTACTCTCACCAAATCCCTGAGTTCGACTCTGGAATTCTTACCTTACTACAGCCGATCTGTACACTGCGGGTTCGCTTTGCTTTGAGTTCTAGATATAAATATTAAGACTTTGACGCACACACTTTTGAGCGAATAGTTTGCACGCCTCCGATCCAGCTGTCCTTTTCACGGATATTCAACTCAAGATCTAGTCTTGTACTTGTACAATGGCTTGCTAGACAATGAAAGGAGGATCGTCGATGTAGCTTGCGGAGGTAATATTCTTAACTCTACTCTTGACCTTCCTTTGGAAAAGATACAGGAACTAGCGGAAGGTACTCGGAACTTTGGAAGGACCCCTGCTAAGAAAGGAGTTCATGCTGTGAGTTCCGGGAAGAGCGAGATTTCCACCGACCTCGCGGAGTTGAAGGAAATGGTGAAGAGACTAACACTTATGGGAACCCCACAGCAGCTCAAAACTTGTGGAGTTTGTGGTGACCCATATCATCCAACGGACATGTGCCCACAAGTCCAGTATGACTACGCTGAGGTAAACGCAATGGGTTATGGACAACCACAGCAGCAAAGGCCTAGGAACGATCCTTATGCACAAAATTTATGCCAAACTGGCGTGACCAACAGAATTTTCGTTGGAGGGATCAACAAAACCAACAAAAGCAGCCCCGTCAAGGTAAGTATCAAACAACTGAAGATATGTTGCAGGTTTTGACTAAACACTTTGCTACTCATGTCCAAACAATAGAATCTAGCATTAAGAATCTTGAAAAACAGGTTGGGCAAATGGCGGAAGCCATTACAAGAATTGAAACTAGGGCCTCCGGAGGATTACCTTCTCAAACGGTTATAAACCCAAAGGTGATGCTGGAAGAGGCTCAATCATAGAGGAAGAGTCCCTACGTCGAGCCAACGACGTAAAACAAAGGCGCTACTCGGGAGGTAACCCGAAGGAATAAGAAGAGGAGTTTCTGTCAAGAAAACCACCACTGCAGTGACACCCATGGCCAGCGCCGCCCCCGACGCTAGGCCAACGTCTACTCACGTTGGCCACCGCCCCGTGGTGACACCCGACGCCCCTGCGGCGGCCACCCTTGACACACATCCTCAGCTCCGCCCCCGGCGCTAAGGCTGCGTACCCCTCTTCCTTGTCACCGCTCCCGCGTTGACAAACGCCGCCCCTACGGTTTTATTAAGGAAAGAAAAAAAATACACTTTCCAAAAATAACCTACATCTACCGCCCTCTTCACCCCCTCTCCATTCATTCTTCGAAACCTAGCCGACTCGCCTCCCACGCCCTTTCGCCCTCCGGAAGATCTCGCACCGCCCTGTCCAGACGTTGTTGCGCCACCTCCGGCAACCTAGTGTCACCGCCTCTTTGTGACACCAACCATCCCCACCACCACACACAAACACCACCTCAACCCTCTCACTCTCAAAATTCCACTGCCCCACCTCCGGTGACGTCTGCAACAGCAAAGAAGACGCCGGAAAAGCCCCATCGCCACCACCTTCACCGAACTCCCAAATTGCCTTCTGCTCTTCGCCCGCCCCCGCGCCTGCAAGCTCCTGCCCCTGCGGAAAACACAACAGAGGGTTCGTTTCTTACTGAATTTTCTGAAATTTCTAATTTCTTTGATTGTTCAAACTGCAAGAGATGGAGAATCAGAAGAAGTATAAGTTTTCAGAAACCGAGACGATGCGGTATAGGATTGCACAAAGTCGGGATGTGTATGCAACCCGATTTCTGGACGTTCCTACTTTGGAACAATTAGGCATGTTGGAGAGCATGCAGGAACTTCTCAACAACGCTGGGCTCGGGGATTTTCTTATAACAACCGCCCCAACATACCCCGAGCTCAGCCGCCAGTTCATTGCCACCTTCAAAATGGAAACAGTGGACCATGGTGTGTTGGACTTACATTCAAGTTCAACAAAAGGAAGTACACATTGCACTACACCCAGCTGTAGGAGGCCTTAGGGGTGACTATAGCCGCTTCCGACGACTGGTGGGAACCTATCCCGACACTTGATTTGATGGAGTTTTGGCAGGCCGCCACTAGGTCTGAGTTTCATGCAGGGGGTGAGTACTCCAACAAATTTACTCACCCCTGTTTGAGGCTCATCTCGAAGGTATTCATGAGTGTCTTCTATGAACACAAGGAGGAGAATAAGGTTGCTCTTAAGGACCTTCCACTGCTATATGCTTGCCTCTCCACGAACGACTGGGTACCGGATTGGCCATACCTTTTCCTTACCGCTTTGAAGCAGATTATGAAGAATGAGCCTCGAGATATCGTGGGAGGAGGGATCATCTCCTTGTTGGCTGCACGGGTGATGGATCTTTCTACACTGGAGGACGGATTAGAAGCCCCACTTTATACGGAGGGTATGTTGAGGAGGTGTAGGCTCCTCAAGAGAGACGGGGAGCACCGATTTTGGCTCTCGTTAGCAGATGAGAGTCACATCACCTACCTCCCCCGACGACTTCCATTGGGAGACGAGCTCTCCTATTTGTATGTACCGGATGACCCAGTTCCTCCAAGACGACCTCAGGCGGATATTGTTGGGAGATACGCAGCCGGCTCCAGCCGAGCCCTCGCCACTGATGAGGAGATGCCGACAGCAGCACACGACAGTCAGGCCACGGAGGGTGTGCAGGCTCAGATGGAAGCCTTGACAACACAACACTAGGCATGGCAGACCGAGTACCAGCGGTCCATGCTTGAGCACCAGCAGGCGTGGCAGTCCAGTTTCGCCTCCTCCATGACCACTCACTTTGACCGCCGCCAGGATGCTTGGCAGGCGGCTCATCAGCAGCAGTTGGAGACTCAGCAGCAAGCATTGCAAGCTAGCTACGAGACATCATTTAGAGAGAGGATGGAGGCTCAGGAGGGCCGTATCAACACGCTCCACCGCCGGCAGGAGCACTTCTTCCGCCATTTTTCTGACCCACCGGAGGAGGGTCCTGGTGATCCATCCGCACCACCCCACTGAGGGGTACATTTCTCTTCCCTTCTCCCACATTTATCTTTGCCTCATTTCCACTTTGAGGACAAAGTGTACTTCAAGTATGGGGGAGGGATATATCATTGCTTGTACAGTTCATTTGAGTTTTTATTTGATTTGTTTTTGCATCTTTGAAATTAGATTGATATTCACAAAAAAAAAAGAAAAAGCCAAAGAAATTGAAAAAGGCATGAAAATCCTTGGATAAAGTGAGATCATCAAAAGAAGAAGAGTGGCAAGGTGAAAACCCGAAAGGGCGTCTTGGTAAAATGAGCGACACCGAGTGTAGGATTCCCTTCCGGCGTTTGGCGACATAAGAAGGGGAGTCATAAGGAGGTTGTCCTGGTAGACCACTCTTGGAGCAATAAGGATGGTAGTTTCTCCTTTTTCTT
The DNA here is from genome assembly GCA_033239125.1 of Fagopyrum homotropicum. Classification (NCBI taxonomy): domain Eukaryota; kingdom Viridiplantae; phylum Streptophyta; class Magnoliopsida; order Caryophyllales; family Polygonaceae; genus Fagopyrum; species Fagopyrum homotropicum. The sequence goes on along the minus strand of BSWB01000001.1, from coordinate 98,061,014 downwards.
CACACTTCCTCTCTTTTCCTTCTTTCTTTCTTGGCTTTTCTCTTGTTTTCACTATCTTTCTTGCTTACTCATGCTTCTTGAGGCCTTTGAGTCTAGTTGCTGTCATTTGTTTTACTCGGGACGAGTAAAAGGTCTAAGTATGGGGGAGTTTGATAGGTGATGAAATCACTATCATTTAGGGTAGTTTTTAGAGTCTTTTTATTGCATTTGTGTCGGTTTATGCTACTAACTCCTTGGTCTAGAAGAAGAAGACTAAAAGAAGCTAAGGAAGGAGTTATAAGCACTTAGGAGTGAAGATCGATCACGAAGCAAAGCTTATGTTGCCTCACCGCCCCTGCGGAGCCTTGCCACCGCCCCTGCAGGTGACGCCTTACACCAGAGCGCTCCCTGCGCCTTCGCTAGCGCCGGCCATGAAGTGTGTCACCGCCCCTGCGCCACTCCTTGGCGCCCTTGCGGTGACCTGCCTTGAAGAGACGAAGACCAACTCCCCTGCGCCTCCCACTGCGCCCCTGCCTGCGCCTCAACATGGGAGCTAGAAGACGAAGAGGCTGTGTCACCGCCCCTGTGCTGACATAGGGACGCCCCGGTGGCTTGGCATCAAAAACGTCAAGAAGTCGAAGGGTCAGATGTCTGAAGAGCATTGAAGATCCGCCCCAGCGGAATTGCCTATCCGCCCCTGCGGCCATGAAGAAGATCAAGCGTTTTTGCCTTCACCGCCCCTGCGGAGCTGAAGGCCGCCCCTGCGGCTTAACGTCAGAAGCTTTACTCCGGCTGTTTACACCACCTTTATGGCATTAAAGGTGGTTGTTTTGGACCGGCCATTTACTCCTATTTAGTGTCTTTTGTAGTATAAAAAGTCCTTGTTTGATTGCTAGAATCATCGATCTTATCCATCTTGTTAGCCAACAAATTATCCACTTAGATTGCTACCTTTGTAATGTGTTGATAACTCCCTTGCTAGATTGGGTTGGTTTGAAGCTGCATTGTTACTTTGGTTGTAAGTTCTTTTTAATATAAGTTTTCATTTAGTAATACTTTGTGCTTCCTTGATCTCCATTGTCTAATTGCATGTTTACTATTGCTTGAGATTGATCACCTTAGGTTCTAACGTGCATGTAAACAACTAGGATTAATAGGTTCCGGGTTCGAGTCTTTAATCTAGTAGCAACTTTAAGTAATAACGGGTTATAACTACTTAAAGAAAAGGAACACAAATATAAAGATAAGTTTAACGGTTTTTATCTTCTCTTTATATCTCTTAGTCTTTGTTTGAAAGCTAACTTGTTATTTCTTCTTGTAGGTTTACGGAACACTAACCTGTTAAGTTGTGTTGATGCCGGTTGGCTCATCACATATATATGATCGAGACGGGAGATTACTTGAAAACTTGTAAAAGGAACTCACCAAAGTAGCAATTGCATGCTTAGAATCAACCTAGTGTAGATTCATCCATTATTGTCTTACTTGTCGCATTAATCGTTTTCATAAGTTTTTGTGTGCATGAATTTGACCAACCCCCCCCCCCCCCCTTTTGTTACTTGTCACTATAATCGATAATTGCATCTAAAACACCTTAACTCTCTTGGGTTCGACCCTTACTTAATCACTATACTTGTTCTTAGTGCTAAGTCGGGATTTACTTTTGATTGGGTATAGACGACCATAGAAATACCGTCGGTAAAAGACGTTGGCTACCAAGGAAGAAACAACTATCAAGGGCCGCGGAACAACAATTACAACAACAACAGAAACTCCAACAACAACAATTGTAGATCTAATCAACAAAACTCCGGTAACCCTTATTCTTATGCTGAAAATGCTCTTAACACACCCTCTTCTTCTTCTACTCCATTGAGAAGCCAGGAACCTGCATCAAGTTTGTCCCAGCCACCAAAGAAACTAGATGCTGTGCTGGAGGCAATTTTGATCAAGCTCAACGCTATGAAGACATCTATGAATTTATTCTCAAAGGCACAAAAAGCTTTAGAGCAAAAATTTTTCAACAAGGCGAATGAAGCGCCAAGAGATCCAGGGAAGCTTCCAGCAAGGACAGAAAACAATCCAAAAGGACAGATCATGGCAATTACAACACGCAGTGGATTGAAGACTGCAGATCCAGTACCTCGGTCGAGCCTCGATCAGACGAGGAACACCTCGGTCGAGGTGCCAACCGAGATGGAGCCCCAGAAAGCGAAAGATAAATCTGAAGTTTATGTTCCACCTCCTGCTTATAAACCACCACTTCCATTCCCTCAGTCAAGGGTGAGGGCACATCTAGACAAGCACTTTGGTAAGTTTCTAGACCTTATGAATAAACTACATATTAACATCCCTTTCCTTGATGCCATTCTAGGGATGCCCGCCTATGGGAAGTTTCTGAAAGAGATCCTATCAAGGAAGAGGAAGCTGGAGGATTTTGGTGAAGTAAGGATGACATCTATATCTTCAGAGCTCACTCAAATCATGAAGGAGAAGATGCCACCTAAATTGAGGGATCCCGGTTCATTTTGCATTCCCATCAAAGTTGGGGATGTCACTTATGATGCATTATGTGATCTAGGAGCCAACGTGAGCATCATCCCGCAAGAGCTTTGAGAGAAAGTCGGACTTGGAGAGCCCAAGCCCGTGAAGATGACGTTATACATGGTGGATCGCTCGATTAACCGTCCCGTCGGTATTTTGGAGGACGTTCCCATCAAGTTAGGTAATTTATACATACCTATAGACTTTGTTGTGCTTGACATTCCCGCAGATTATCCTATCCCTATCATTCTTGGGAGACCATTTCTAGCAACTTCGGGTTGCAACGTGGATTGTAAGAACGCCAAGTTGAAATTCAACATTGGCAGAGATCATGTGAGTTTGCATTGCTTGCTGCAATGAAAGGAGAGCCGCTGGAGGATGACATCTTCAACATCTATGATGAAGAAGAATCTAGAGAATTGGTAAGCTCTAACCTTATTAAAGATCCTCTTGAAAATGTTCTAAGTTTTAGTTTAATGGAGGAAGGTATAGAGGTCTTTGGTGATGCAGATGTGTGAAGCTTGAAGGCATTGGAAGTAGATCCAGGAGCTAGATTTGATAAACTGATTCAGGAGAAGAAAAGCATGTTAGGTTTTGGTCCCAGATCCAGTACCTCGACCGAGGCACTTTCTGGACCAAGCGAGGTGTTCTTATCTGAAGAACATTTCGGTCACCTACCTCGGGCCCCAACCGAGACAGCAAGAGAGCTGATGTCAACTGAGACTTCTGAAGGTCTAGTTCTTCGATCTAAGTCCACTTCGCTGGAAGGAGGAGGCACAAATCCACCTCTGAAAGCACCCCCAGTTCTGGAGCTTAAACCACTTCCGAGTCACTTGAGGTATGCTTTCCTTGGTCCGGATTCCACTTATCCCGTCATCGTTAGTGCTTCCCTTTCTGAAACTGAATTATCTAAACTGATGCTTGTTCTGAGGAAACATCGAAAGGCTTTAGGTTATACTATTGATGATCTTGTTGGTATTAAGCCTTCTTTTTGCATGCATAAGATACTAATGGAAGACAATCATAAGACTTCACGGGAACCTCAAAGACGGTTAAATCCGATCATGAAAGAGGTTGTGAATAAGGATATTCTTAAGTTGTTGGATGCAGGTATCGTATTTCCCATATCGGATAGCAAATGGGTGAGCCCGGTGCATGTAGTTCCCAAAAAGGGAGGGATGACCGTTGTGACAAACAAGAGCAACAAGTTAATTCCTACTAGGACCGTTACGGGCTGGAGGATCTGCATTGAGTATAGGAAGATGAACGTGGCCTCTCGAAATGACCATTTCCCGCTTCCCTTCATCGACCAAATGCTTGAATGGTTATCTCAACACTCCCATTTTTGCTATTTAGATGGTTATTGTGGCTTCTTTCATATTCCTATCCATCCGGATGATCAAGAGAAGACCACTTTCACTTGTCCATGGGGGACATTCACCTATCGGAGGATGCCATTCGGATTGTGTAACGCACCTGCTACCTTTCAGCGTTGTATGATGGCTATCTTTTACGATTACATTGAGGAGATCATGGAGGTATTCATGGATGACTTTTCGGTACTTGGTTCCTCTTTTGATAATTGTTTGGCTAACCTTTCTCTAGTGCTAAAACGTTGTGAAGACACTAATCTTGTTTTGAATTGGGAGAAGTGTCACTTTATGGTTAGCGAAGGAATTGTTCTAGGACACCCCGTTTCCAACCGAGGTATTAAGGTCGATCGAGCTAAGATCGAGACTATTGAGAAACTTCCTCCCCCTTGTTCTGTTAAGGGTACGCGGAGTTTTCTCGGGCATGCAGGCTTCTACAGGAGGTTCATCAAGGATTTCTCTAAAATCTCTAAACCGCTGACTAATCTTTTGAATAAAGATGTTTTTTTTGAGTTTTCGCAAGAATGCCTTGATGCTTTTTACAGGATAAAGGAAGCGTTGATAACGGCTCCAATCATTCAACCTCCCGATTGGACCTTGCCCTTTGAGATCATGTGTGATGCTAGTGATGTGGCCGTAGGAGCGGTACTTGGACAAAAGAAGGATGGCCGGACCAACGTCATTTACTATGCTAGCAAGACGCTAGATGAAGCTCAACTGAACTACACAACCACCGAAAAAGAGCTTTTGGCAGTTGTTTATGCTTTTGAGAAGTTTCGCTCTTACTTAGTGTGAGCGAAAGTTTTTGTTTACACTGACCATGCACCTTTTCGTTACTTACTTGCAAAAAAAGATGCAAAGACGTGCCTCATGCGTTGGATTCTCTTGCTTCAAGAGTTTGACCTAGAGATTGGCGATAAGAAGGGATCCGAGAATTCTGTCGCGGATCACCTCAGCCAGCTACCTCTCTCCTCGCTCGAGAAGGATGACCTACCCATTGATGACTCGTTTCCCGATGAGCACTTGAATTAATTGGAACATTGGATAGAATCCTTTGTTTCACCCCATGATGAAGATGAAGTATGGGTGAGGACACCTTCCAACATGTTTGAGGATGACGTACGGTCCAACTAGCGACCTTAAACCAAGCACTTCTTTGGAGGCAACCAAGGTTTTGCTTTCTTTTCTCTTTTCTAGCTTAGTTTTAGATAGTTTTCTTCGTTTTGCTTTTGCATCCTGAAGACAGGAACGAGGTACTTTCTAAGGAAGGATTACAGCTCAGGAGCTACACTCGAAGGACAGAAGTTCGAGAAATTGAGAAGACGGAGCTTGATTGAGACACATCTCGGGTGTAGTCACAGGACCTCGACCGAGATGTTCTTGGCCAACCGAGGCGACTAGGTTTGACATCCAGTCTGACACCTCGGTCCACTCGGGACCATCTCGACCGAGGTGTAATCAAATTCAGCGAGGGGTATAAAAGGCCCGAGGGTTTCTCACTCTTCTAATTTTTCCCTCTATACCCTCACCTCGACCGCGGCGGCCTCCTACTCCCAAATTCTCGATTCTTGCCCGTTTTCCACGTTTCTTGGCTCGAATTCACCGGAGGAATCAAGATATTTAGTTTCCAAGCATCAAACAACAAGTAAAATGCTTCAATCTGCAAAATCTGGGGTATTTCGTTCCAAACCCTAACTCTTCCCTTCTTTTGTCGATTCTGAGCAGATCTGGCTTTGGTTGCCACTGATTATTGTTGAAAAAGATATAAGTTCCCCTTAGAAAGCTTTTGGTAGTGTTTTTGGGGGAAAAATCTTACAGATTCAGGGAGTGTGTTCGAACAACTATTCGCCTCGGTCCAGTCGATTGTGTCTCGGCCGAGGTGTTCTTAGGGCAACCGAAGTGTTCTTCATCAGAAAAATGAGCAACAGATCTGATCATCAGTTGGCCTTGAAGGACATGCCTAGCAGTTCACACCATTCTTCCCCTTCCTCTTCTTCTCAATTTTCCATTCCGGTGATCCACGAGCGACACCAGAAGGATTATGATAGGATTTGCGGACGTCCGATCGTTGCCCCGCGTTTTCCGCATTTTCTTGACGCTAATGCCTTCGAGTGCCTCCATGTGGTGGATGACTTGAAGAAGATGATCTCCATGGTTGGATTGGAGGAGTTCATGGATATCAGAGCGTCGGCTTATCTGGAGCCGACGATGGAGTTTGTCAGTTCTATGACATACGTGCCGGAGCGCCAAAGAATCAAGTACCGGCTGCTAAACAGGAACTACGTAGTTCCGATGGATCACATTATAGAGATTTTCGGTTTCCCTACACCAAATGTGACTGATTTTCCTTCCCGAGCTGTGGCTCGGAGTTTTTGGAGCGAGATAGCCCATGTGACGGACCATAGTGACAGGTGGCGTCCCGGAGATTCTTGGGAGCGTATTATCTTTCATCTTGCCTTCCTCCTTGCTCATAGGATTTTTAGTGAGACTCTTTTGGCGTGTACTGAGACGCCCTAGAAGATCCGTCAGGGGGAGCTGCTGAGTTTGTTAAGTATTGTGACTGGAGAAGTGCCGGACTTTGCTGCCATGCTGGCAGATGATTTGCACAATATCAAGGGGAGATCGAAGGGCGATATCTGTTGTGGTGGGCTGGTAACCCATATCGCCACTTCCATGAGCTTGGACTTATCTAGTTGTACACTGGTTGTGGCTGCGAAACCACTGGGACTGCAGGAGATGATCACTAGACGCATTCTATTTCCTCGTGGCCTTGGCATACCCTACGTTGCTATGCCATGGGAGACGACATCACCTCGGGGCATTATGTGGTCATCTCAGTTTTCTATCTTTGATCATCAGTATTGGTCTGCTGCTTGGTTCCCTTACATGTATGATGCTGGAGATGTAGCTGATGATGATGATGATGAGGGGTATGATGGAGGAGCTGCCATGGAGACCGGTACTGATACCGGCGGACCTAGTGCTCCCGTTGTTTACCTTGATGACGAGGCGACAAAGGATGAGAGAGTAGCACCACCACCACCGCAACCTCATCGCAGATCCTGCCGATTCAGAGATTCTGAGGCACACCAGAGGATTGATGATCTCACTGACCAGATGATAAATGCATACGCAGCCCTGACAGTTGACATTCACCACCGCTTCGATGATGAGCGCCGAAATATTGAGGGATGGACGCATCATATGATGGAGAGCCAACACTTCACTAGACAGATGATGGAGATCCAACATCAGCATGTTATGGGCTATCCATTCAACCCGTCCTAACATCCCTACATTACACATCCACCACCGTCAGCTGACGAGGATTAGAGCTTTATGGATATCTTATTTATTTATTATGCAGTTCAACTAGGTTCGGTGAGTTTTCTGATTCCTTAGACTTATATTTGACCCATTGGGACAATGTGTCCCAAGTATGGGATATTTGGATGTATTTATATGACTTATGTGTATGGCTTGTATGACTCTTATGGATATTATTGTCTTATTTTGCTTTGTGTGCTTATCTGCCATTACATGCATACATACAGGTTTCTATTTGATAAAAATGTCAAAAAACTGGTTTGAAACAAAATTTTAGGACCTCGACCGAGACGTTTGTGTCCGATCGAGGATGAACACCTCGGATGACGCCAAACACCTCGACCGAGATGGGCTTTTAACTGAGAGTTTTTTGAAAAAAGGTTTTGTGCTTCTTCTCTCGATATGAATTCGATGATGATTTTGTTTGCAGATTGGTTTTGAAATCTTTATATGCTCGGAAGGTAATATGATATGTTTAAGTTGCAAAATTCTTTGTTTGAAGTTCTAGCATGTTTAATATTTTGTTTTTATCAAAATTATGTTGGATTTGAAGGTTGACACCACATGATGAGTTCTATCACATTCTTCTTGGGATGACTAAGGCAATTCATTCTCTCCTCTTCTTCTTGACCATGTTTTAGCCCCTCATATACATATTTGCCTCCCTTTACCTATCCGGGAATTTGGAAGCAAGTGAAGAAAAGCTAGTGAAGTGAAGTTGAGACCTTGGCTGAAAGTGTTAGAAAAAAACAATTAGGTTTGGGGACGTTCATCTTGATGACGAGAAACTCGGCACCATTCACATAGCCGGGTGTTTGTGTCTTGCCAATGTCGGATTGATCGATAGTCCTAACGGGTCATGGTATGTGCATCAAGGGTTTGGGGCATCTCGAGAAATTGATGATTGTTGATCTCCTAGGCTTCGGTTATTGTGTACCTCTGTCCATGCATCCCAAAAAGTAAAGTAAAGTAAAAATAAGCAAAGCTTATTGGTGGAAGATGTTGAGATTCAAAGAAAGAGAAGTAAGATCCTATTCCCGGATTCTAGCACCACATTACCCTATATACATCCCACCCTGACACGTTTCTTGACCTTTTTTGGAAGTTCTTGAGACCTTGAGTTTGTTGATTGACTTGGTGGATTATACATGATTGATTTCGATAAATATGATTTATTATGCATCCTATGATTTTATGCAAAGATGAACAACTTTCTTATATTTATAAAATGTTTTGATCATGTTTTGATTTTATTTGCCATGAAGCATTCTCTTAGGGTGATCTATGAGTGGAGCACACCACCAAAATGTTTTGAAATGTTTTTCATTGATCTTTTTGATGACTTATAATCCATTCTATCTTGTATCTAAGATTTGGATCTATCTTGGGGACAAGCAAGGGACAAGTATGGGGTATTTTGATAGCATGCATGTCTATATTTTGGGATTGGTTTAGACGTTTTATCTTCATAAATCTGCATGTATGGATGTATATTCTTTGATTATATTGTTGTTTTGTCTACCTTTGCGGGAATCGAGGTCTACATCTAGTTTCATTGTAATTGTAGGGAAAATGACACGTTTTGGACCAAAATGGAGCTAAGGAAGCTAAGGAGTCAATGGAGCTACGTTCTGAAGCATTGAGAAGTTATAAGAACATCTCAGGATAACATGGAAATGATTTATAAGATTGATTTTGGACCAGATTAGAGAGTTTCATTCTCAGCTGAGACTCACCTCGGTCAGCTACAGTAGCACCTCGACCGAGCTGATCTTCACGAGCGTCTGGACCGAGGCGAAGTGATGACCGGACACGAGATTTTTAATTTTTGCTGAGAACTTCTATTTTTGGAAAGTCAATATCACATATTTTTGGCTGGATTTCTGGAAGATAGATATCTTTTTGGCTGATATATTTTGGAAGATATGGAGATATATTTTTAAAAAATTATATTTTTAAGATATTTTATTTTTGGAAGATAACTCTCCTATATAAAGAGTTGGATTTTTTGCAATTCGGCCATCTTTGGATCAGAGAATTTTTGAAGAGTTTTGAAGGAAGGTTGAAGGAAGTTGAAGGAAGTTTTGAAGGTTGAAGATCAAGGAAGGAAGGAATCAAGTTTTGAGGTTGGCTTTGAAGAAAGTTTCTAAGACTTTCTTAGTTGGTTTGGTTTTGTTGTCTTTTCTGATTTGTGATTGAGGAACGCTGATTGTTTGTTTGTTTGATTCAATTATTGAGACCTTTGTGTTAAGGTTTTCTTGTTTGAATATTGATTCTTTTCTTATATATTTGATTATTGTTATCATGATGATTGTTGGCTAAGTTCTTTATGCGATTCTAGGGTGATTTGTTGAAAGTTGTGGGAAAGACGATGATAGAATGATCTTAATCCCAGTGGACCTTGAAAGCTTGAGCTTTTACCTTAACCGACGAACACCTCAGTCAGTCATTGAACATCTCGGCCGGGATGGAATATTACTGAATGAGGTGAGACCTTTTCTGATCCTTATCTGAGTTGAGGTTTCAGTTTGCCAAATCATATCCTTGTTATACTTTTCCTGGTCCAACACAAGCTTAGGATGAAACTTAGCCGGTGATTCCTTTGTTTGTATACGCAAGATCATGAGTGTTAGGTAATAAAGGTTTATCCTTTATTGGGGTTTGAGTGTGCCTTCATCCCATCTTTAAGAGTTAGCGTGAGACTTACCCGGTAAAGGTTGATTCTATACCCTTGGGTGGTGTGTTGGTTTGAGATTATAGTTCCTTTCCTTAGTATCTTGAGAGTTACCCAGTAAAAGGATCTTTGGTTTGAGATAGTGAGTAGTGAGACTTACCCGGTGATCTATTCCCACCTTAGAAACACCTTCCCTTTGCAAACCTCAACTTTGTCCACGTTATCCTTTGATATCTTGAGTCGGAACCACAACTGGATGCTTTAATCTCTAGAATCCGCATTCCCTTTACTTGACTTTTATATCATCTTTGATATTTGCTTGTTGCGTGATTGTTATCGACAACCTGAATTACCGATCTTTGTTTCACCAAAGTCCTTGTTTTCGACCCTGGAATTCTTGCTTTTATTACAATTGATCCGTACACTGCGGGTTCTCTATTTGCAATTATTCTTGGTATAAATATTAAAGCTTGCACACACCTTTTGGAGCGAACATAGCACAACATTCTTATTTTTGCTATCTTGATGGTTATAGTGGTTTATTTCAGATTCCGATCCACCCGGACGATCAAGAAAAGACCACTTTCACGTGCCCATGGGGTACATTCGCTTATAGGAGGATGCCATTCAGATTGTGCAATGCTCCAGCCACCATTCGCTTATAGGAGGATGCCATTCGGTGAAGGGGATTAGAAGTTTTCTAGGACATGTTAGATTCTATAGGAGATTCATTAAGGACTTTTCAAAGATCTCTAAACCGCTAACTAATCTATTGATGAAGGATGCTATTTTTGAATTTTTAAAAGAGTGTTTAGATGCTTTCTACAAGATTCGAGAAGCTTTAATCTCAACCCCAATAATTCAGCCTCCGGATTGGAGTCTTCCATTTGAGGTCAGGTGCGATGCAAGTGACGTAGCGGTGGGAGCGGTGCTTGGACAAAAGAAAGATGGACGCACTCATGCCATCTATTACGCTAGTAAAACACTAGATGAAGCTCAACTCAACTAGGCCACAAAGGAAAAGGAATTTCTTGCTATTGTATATGCATTTGAAAAGTTTCGATCTTATCTTGTAGGAGCCAAGGTGATTGTATACACGGATCATTAAGCCATTCGGTATTTGCTTGCCAAGAAAGATGCAAAACCAAGGCTGATTAGATGGATCCTTCTCCTTCAAGAGTTCGATCTTGAGATTCATGACAAGAAAGGATCCGAAAATTCTGTTGCGGATCACTTGAGTCGTCTACCACGTGTCGTCAATGACGACTTACCTATTGATGGATCTTTCCCGGACGAACAATTGCATCTAATGGAAGAGTGCATTGATCATATTTCTAGAGGTAACGAACCTTGGTTTGCTGATTTTGTGAATTATTTGGTTTGTTAGGAAATACCTCCCGGACTATCCTACGCTCAAAGAAAGAAGTTCTTTAAGGATGTCCGCCAATACTATTGGAATGAACCTCTACTCTTCAAGAGAGGTTCAGATGGCATCATTAGAAGATGTGTGCCTGAAGATGAAATGCAAAGTGTCATTCGTCATTGCCATTCTCTTGCTTGTGGAGGACACGCTAGTTCTCACAAGACTAGCGCTAAGGTATTGCAATCCGGATTCTTTTGGCCTACATTATTTAAAGATGTGCAAACCTTTGTTGCTTGTTGCGATGCTTGTCAAAGAATAGGGAACATATCTAGAAGGAATGAAATGCCTCTCAACAACATCCAAGAAGTGGAGATCTTTGACGTTTGGGGAGTTGACTTCATGGGACCATTCCCATCATCTTGTGGTAACCTATACATACTTCTAGCTATAGACTATGTTTCAAGATGGGTTGAAGTTATTGCTTCTCCAACTAACGATGCGATGGTGGTTGTTAAGTTCTTTAATCGAACTATTTTCCCAAGATTTGGGACACCCCGGACCATCATTAGTGACGAAGGATCACACTTCATCGCCCGTCGATTTGAAGCTCTACTAGCTAAGTATGGGGTGACTCACAAGATCGCCACCCCTTACCATCCACAAACATGTGGGCAAGTGGAGATTTCCAAAAGAGAAATCAAAGGAATTTTGGAGAAAACGGTGTCCAGGACAAGGAAGGATTGAGCGTTAAAGCTTGATGATGCACTATGAGCATATAAAACGGCATACAAGACTCTCATTGGCACAACACCATACAATCTCGTGTATGGGAAGTCTTGTCATCTTCTGGTGGAGCTGGAACACAAGGCTTATTGGGCTGTCAAGTGGTTGAACTTTGGCATGAAGGAGGCGGGAGAGAAACATCTCTTGGATCTCAAGGAGCTAGAAGAACTCCGCTTAAACGCCTAAGAAAATGCCAAGATTTACAAAGAGAGAGCGAAGCATTGGCATGATAAGCATATCATTCCGAAAAACTTCAAAGAAGGAGACCTTGTTCTTCTCTTCAATTCTACACTTCGACTCTTTCCAGGTAAGCTTAAATCTCGTTGGACAGGACCTTATGTTATTAAACACGTTTTTCCCATGGTGCAGTTGAAGTATGGGGTCAGAAGTGCGGAAGTTTCAAAGTGAATGGCCAACGACTCAAGAAGTACTCGCCGGAACTCCAAATTGTGGAAGTCGTGCCGATTCTCCCCAGTTAAGAAGAAAGAATTGGTCTAGCTACGGACCTAAAACAAAGCGCTACTTGGGAGGCAACCCAAGGTAATGCATTCTTGTTTTTCTTTTTTGTTTTTCTTAGATTAGATTAGTGTAGGTTGTTTTTGTTTGTTTTTCATTGGTATCTTTCCTGTATGTCTTGTGACTTTGGATGTCAAGGTGAAGAACAACCAAAAAGAAGTGAAGAAAGCCAAAGGATCGACGAATTTATGGATTTTGAGCAAAATCGTGCACTTCCACGGGTTTAATTGCAAAACCACGGCCGTGGTTTATCTATTTTAGGCCGTGGAGAAACAAGTCGAGAGCAGCCAAAGAAAAAGGTGTAAAATCACGGCCGAGGACACAACTTCACGGCCGTGGAAGTAATAGAGGGGCCGTGATTTTTGAAATTTTGACGGGGCTATATAAGTTCTTCTTCTTCACAAACCACAAGCCTTTACCCTCTTCTCCACGCCTCTCTTCCACGCCCCAACCCCTCAAACGCAAATCTTTCATTTGGCGATCATTTGCACGATTCTTCGCTCCAAATTGAAGCAAACTTCATTCTATTGCGGATTGTGACAACAAATAGCACAAACATTCAGCAATCGGGCGCGATTTTGAATTTCTTCAAATCCAAAACCTAGGTTTTCTCTCAACTCTATCCTTGGTTGATTTCCTTCGTTTTCTTCAAAGATTTTTAGGAGAACTGAACGGAATTAAACTTAGAAATAGTTTAGGACTGTTGTTGTTGAGATTGTTATGGAATTTCTAGATTTTTGAGCAAAATCGTGCACTTCCACGGGCTGCCGTACAAAACCATGGGCGTGGTTTCACCAAGAACAGGCCATGGTTTTTGAAAAATGTTTGGGACTCGCAAATCAAACCCAAACAAAAAGAAAGGAGGCGAAGGCTCCTCTTCCCAACCCCTCCCGCTCCTCAACCTACCCCTAGGATCCCCACAATCCATGAGTACCATAAGAAAGCTTACCGAAAGATCCATGAGCGCAAGGTTATTGCTCCTAGGTACATTGTGCTTGAAGAGTTTGAGGATTGGCATGTGGTGAATGATCTTAGATGGATGCTTGATAGGGTTGGACTCACACAATTTGCGGGCATTAGGGAGGAAGCCTATGAGGAAATTGCAATGGAGTTTTTGAGTTCTTTTGACCATAGTTCCGTGAATCGAACGGTTTCCTGCCATTTGATGAACCGCACTCATCACTTTACCATAGCCTAGTTTGGATCTTTCTTCGGTTTTGGTGAGACCTTTAATGGGACATTTCCTAGGAGCTCTCGAGCTCGTGAGTTTTGGGAGGAGATTTTTATAGTTGTAGGTTCCGAGGACCATTGGCAACCTAAAGATTCGAAGGCCAAGCTGATTTATAAACTCTCCTTCAAGATTTCCCATAGGATGCTCTTCGAATACCTTTTCCCTAGAACCGAGACCCCCCAGAAGCTCAAGGCTGATGAGCTTTTTATCCTTTATTGTATGGAGGCCAGTGTCACTCTGGATTGCGCCACTATGCTTGCTGCTACTCTTAGCAAGATCAAGAACAAACCTAAGGAGAATACCGGTTATGGTGGGTTGGTTACACACATAGCAAAACAGTTGGGGCTTGATTTTTCGGCTTGTGAGTTCACAGCTTTTGCGAGGCCTCTAGGGCTTCAGGGCTTCATGACTCGGGGACTCTTGATTCCCGGCCACCGAGGTCCACCATTTGTATCCATACCTTGGGAAGACAAGGGAGGACGAGGCATTCCATGGAGCGCTGATTACTCCATCCGGGATCGACAAACTGGAAGGCAACTTTTATCCCGATGCATGCCAACCTCCTTGGAGCTCCTGCCTATTACCCCGAGGATGAGCCTGCTGCTGTTGATGAGGAAGGTGATGAGGAGATGGGTGGTGATGAGTTCCAGGATACTGGAGGTGCTGAGCAAGCTTTTGGAGATTTTCCGGATCAGCCGGCGGAATTCCAGGAGCCGTCTAGGAGATCTACCTAACAGCAGCGGCCTTCCGCTTCTTCTTCCACCTGGCGTGCCAGAATGAGCGAGAGACCTACTTGGATGGATGCACCGCCGACATGGATTGATGCTCCACCAACTTAGATGGGAGTGCAGCCGGAGTGGATGGCACAACGGCCAACATGGATGGATGAGTAGCCGACATGGGTCACCGGACTTACGCAAAGGATGGAGGCATTTGAGACCCGCTTTGATGCATGTTACGCTAGAATTGTACCACGCAATAGTCTTAAAATTTATAACTCGATATATTTTCCTAACTCCTAGCGAACCCACAGTGTATGGGTCGTTTTGTAGCAAGGATAGTATTCTAAGGTCGAACAAGAAGACTGAGGTGAAATCAAATCAAACAAGTGATCATGAATAGGGCAAATCTAGTTAAGAAGAGATGAAAGAAATAAAGAAATGAAAATCATGATATTTTTGGTTGGGTTTTTGTGGTAATCAAGCAAGATCACAAATCATGCAAGATTATGAATCAAACAAACAGCTCAAAATAGCAACAAAAACAAGCAACACAAGAACAAGATATGTAATCAAGTGAGAAAAGCGGTTTCTAGGGTTTGGAACTTCCGGTTATGGCATTGGACTCAAGCTTCTAATCAACCTTGGACAAGCTGCGGTATGTTGGGAAAGGGTGTTTCTGCAATGGGATCAATCACCGGGTAGGTCTCATAGTCAACTAATCCCGCACCTAAGGTCCTATTACCGGGTAAGTCTCTAGGAACCTAAAGTTGGGAATTCTACACAAACCGGATTACTATCTAGGGGTCAAACCTCTCCTTATCGGGTAAGTCTCGGGAAGACAAGTCCTAGGCAACAATCCTAGCCCACTCAGTCCAATAGCGGCTTGTGAGGCTCACTACAACCTAGAGTTCATCATCATTGGTATCTAAGGTCGGGAATTACCGGGTAAGTCTCTTCCCTCAGATAGCTTGCTAGCATTAGGTCACCCTAGGCTAGATTATGCTTAACAAACACTAGGTTTTCAACAATCTAACATCCTAACATTCAGATTCATCAATACAAGCACAATATAGAAAACCACGGCCGAAACCACGGTCTAGATTTTAGATGAACAGGCCATGGTTCTATCAGGGGTTAGGTTTCGAGCAAGCAAATCATCCAAAGGTACATTCAAGTCTATTCTATCATAGTCCAAGCCATAACCATCATTCCATCACCCTAGAATCACAACTACTTAGCCAACAACATGCATTTTAAGATCCAAACTCAACATGTAAGCATTCATGGCTTCCATAGCAAGAAAATGAAATAAGAGTGAAAAGAAACAAGTAATCTTAGCTGAATATGAGATTAAACAAGACTTACAATCCCTCAAACGCAACTCCAAAACGTTCCTTACAATGCTTTCAAAAGTTATTCAACAAAAACCACTAAAAATCACTCAAAGGTTCACTCTAAATCTCTATCTTGATGTGTTATTCTTCCTCCAAAATGAGAGTGTTCTTCTTCTCCAAGAAATTCCCAATGTGGATAATGATGAGGTGTGAGAGAATGTGGGAATCCCCTAGCAACAGCCTGCAGGACCACTTATATTCTCCACCAAGAGCAAGGGTCGGGCAAAGAGATCGTGGGACACGTGTCAAGGTTGTCCAGAGAAAATCACGGCCAAAACCACGGTCGATATTTTCCTCTAGGCCATGGTTCTAACTAGAAAACTCTCCTTGGATCACCAAGTCATGAGTTGGTGGAAGGCATGCACCAACAAGGTCCTATGTGTTCTTCTTTGCTCCTAGCTTGCTCCTTAATGAGTCCGGAAGTGTGCCATCACTCCAATGTGTCGATTAAGTCCAAGAGCTCCCCAAAATACCTACAAAACCGACAAAACCCCGTGTAGACGTCTATTTCGCCAATATGCATGAATTAAGCGTAAACGTCACGACTAATGTCAAACCATGCATGAATAATGGGAAAAACTATCTAAATGAATGCCTAAACTAACGTCATAAATCGTGTCATCAAAATACTCCATACTTGTCGCTTGCTCGTCCCCGAGCAAGGTCCAACTATATGCTACGAGATGGCATGATTTATGAATGCGTAAAAACAGAAAATCTTTTTGGAATTGTGCTTCTAAAGATGGATCACCTTCATAGTGATGTTTCATGGCAAAGGATGAGCAAATATGTATCAAGAGAACAAATGCACAGAAAGACAATTACACTTAACTTGAAATTATATATGCAAAGTAAATCGAGAATGTCTAGATGATCATGAATATATCAAATTTAATCACTTAAGTCAAAGCACATGTGCATAGAGGTCTTAAGGACTTGCAAAAGAAGAGGCCAAGAAACGTTATTAAAGGTGGGGATTTTGGGTAATGTGATGCTAATCCGGGAAAGGAACTAACTCCACAACTTCATTTTTGTTTAACTCCACCATAAGTGTATATTTTTCTCCATCTTTTTCTTTTCTTTCTTTCCTTTTTCTTCTCTTTTTTTTTTTCTTTCATTTATTTTTGAGACAATGGCATTGGTGTACAAATGCCAAAACCTTGGTAATTAGCGGACCTTGGGTTTTTTTATTTTTCGAGGTGACTCCCACCGGGCACACATACCAAGGCTTGTTAGGACTATCGGTTAATCCGACTTTGGCAAGACACAAACACCCGATTATGTGAATGGTGCCGAGTTACTCGTCATTAAAAACAACGTCCCCAAACCTATATTTTTTCTACACTTTCACAACAATTTCAGCACTTCATTCATCAACAACTTCACCCCACACTTGCTTTTAACACACTAGCATGCTCCTATTCCCGGATGGGTCAAAAGAGGCCAAATTTCGTATCAATTGAGGTGCTTCAAACAATATGATCAAGATGAGAAGAATAGTTATGAATTGCCTTAATCATTCCTATATGATGTGTAAGAACTAACATGCGATTTCGATAATCAATTATCAATCCAACCTAGACAACAATCTTCATTACAATTCATACATGGAATTCAAGATAAGTATTCAAGTCCACATATGCATAAATTCTTTCAACACACAAGGACATCCATAGCCAATTCACAAAACAATCTCATCATAAGGGTCATATCCACACTAGGAAGCACAAAATTTTTTAAAATTTTCTATTTTTTTTTGGAATTTTTGAGATAAATATGGACAATGCAAAACATAATGAAACATGTGACAATATATGAAACTATCCTAGATGCAATCATGCAAATGATCATGAAAACCCCACCCCATACTTAAAACCACATTGTCCCCAATGTGCAAATTAAATAAGGAAGTGAAAGAGAGTCCTCACAATGTAAAAATGGTGTTTTCGGTATTTTGGTCCACTCATGTGAAGTGATGGTGGATGATCAATCAAAGGTGGTAGAGAGCTGTTGATGTTCATTATGGCATCGGGACCCGCGCTAAGCACCGCAAGCCATCTAAGTCCCACGTCCGCTCCACCCACATTTGATGCGGGATCATCAACATCATCTTCATGCCTTGCAAGACTCCTTTGTTCCCTAGACTCTAGCACACAAACACAAGACACACAAACACACCAAAACAAAGACAAAAGCAAAAAGCGAACAACGAAAATAAAAAACGAAAAGGGAAAGATATGTACCAATGGGTTCCGTCCCATTAAGCGCTTCTTTAAGGTCATTAGATTGACCAAATCCGGGAGCGTTTCACTCAAGGTGAAGTGGGGCAATCATATCCACCGGAGATTCCGGGATATACTTCTTCAAACGGTGCCCATTCACCTTAAAATCTCCACAATGCTCCCCACCTATCTCAACCGCTCCATGGGGAAAGACCATCCTCACCACATAAGGACCCGTCCATCTGGACTTTAGCTTTCCGGGGAAGAGCCGCAGCCTTGAATTGAAGAGAAGGACTAAGTCACCTTCACTCAATTTCTTTGGGATTAGACGTTTGTCATGCCAACGCTTGGTCCTTTCCTTGTAAATCCGGGCATTTTCATAAGCATCCAACCGGATCTCCTCAAGAGCATTAATGTCTAGCAACCTCTTCTCACCGGCTTCCTTGAGATCAAAATTCAGCCACCTTATGGCCCAATATGCCCTATGCTCCATCTCCACCGGAAGGTGGCAAGACTTGCCATAAACTAGCTTGTAGGGAGTGGTGTCAATTGGTGTCTTGAAGGCGGTTCTATATGCCCACAAAGCATCATCAAACTTCATAGCCCAATCTTTTCTTGTCCTAGAAACCGTCTTCTCAAGTATACCCTTGATCTCCCGGTTGGAGAACTCTACTTGGCCACTAGTTTGGGGATGGTAAGGTGTGGCCACCTTATGAGTCACCCCATACTTAGCCAAAAGTGTCCCAAAGTTCCTATTGGTGAAATGCTTCCCTCCATCACTTATGACCACTCTTGGTGTTCCAAACCTAGGGAAGATGATTCGGTTGAAGAACCGCACCATTACCTTGGTAACATTTGTGGGAGAGGCAATTGCTTCCACCCATCTCGACACATAGTCCACCGCCAAGAGAATGTAGAGGTTGCCACATGAAGAGGGGAATGGCCCCATTAAGTCCACATCCCAAACATCAAAGATCTCAACTTCTTGGATATTGTTCAAGGGCATCTCATTCCTTCTTGAGATGTTTCCCGTCCTTTGGCAAGCGTCACAAGCTACCACAAAATTCTGCACATCTTTAAACAAGTTAGGCCAATAAAAACCGGATTGCAATACCTTTGCACACGTTTTGTGTGAGCTAGCATGGCCTCCACATGGCAAGGAGTGGCAATGACGGATCACACTCTCCATCTCGTCCTCGGGAATGCACCTCCTAAAGACTCCATCCGGTCCTCTCTTGAACAAGAGAGGCTCACTCCAATAGTAATGCCTCACATCCTTGAAAAATTTTTTCCTTTGGGCATATGATAAACCGGGTGGCACCTCTTCACACACAAGGTAGTTCACTATATTCACATACCATGGCTCACTCCCCCTACACACTTGAAGTAAGCCCTCCTCCATCATTTGCAATTGCTCATCCCAGAATGAGTCATCAATCGGGATGTCATCTCTTCCAATCTCCAATGGTGGTAGCCTACTAAGATGGTCCGCTACTGAATTTTCGGAACCTTTCTTGTCCTGAATTTCCAAGTCGAATTCTTGGAGGAGAAGGATCCACCGAATCAAGTGAGGCTTGGCATCTTTCTTTGTGAGGAGATAACGGATCGCAGCATGATCCGTGTACACAATAACCTTTTCTCCAACAAGATATGACCGGAACTTCTCAAAGGCATACACTACCGCTAGCAACTCTTTTTCGGTTGTGGCATAGTTGAGTTGGGCATCATCTAGCGTCTTGCTAGCGTAGTAGATGGCATGTGTAAGCCCATCTTTCTTTTGTCCTAAAACAGCCCCAACGGCCACAAAACTTGCATCACACATTACTTCAAATGGTAAGCTCCAATCCGGAGGTTGCATGATAGGGGCGGAGATCAAAGCATCCTTCAACCTACAAAACGCTTCAAGACAATCCTTGGAGAAAACAAACTCAACATCCTTCATTAGTAGGTTAGTGAGAGGCTTAGAAATTTTAGAGAAATCTTTTATAAACCTCCGGTAAAAACCGGCATGCCCTAAGAAACTCCTTACCCTTTCACCGAGGTAGGTGGTGGCAACTTCTCTATCGTTTCTATCTTTGCTCTATCAACCTCAATGCCACGGTGGGATACCAAGTGTCCCAACACTATGCCTTCCCTTACCATGAAGTGGCATTTCTCCCAATTCAACCCAAGATTAGTTTCCTCACATCTCTTCAACACCAAAGATAAATTAGCCAAGCAATTATCAAATGAAGAGCCATACACCGAGAAATCATCCATAAACACTTCCATAATACTCTCAATATATTCAGAAAAAATAGCCATCATACACCTTTGAAAGGTGGCGGGTGCATTACACAACCCAAATGGCATCATTCTATATGCAAATGTTCCACAAGGACAAGTAAATGTTGTTTTCTCTTGGTCATCCGGGTGAATAGGAATTTGGAAAAAAATCACTATAACCATCAAGGTAACAAAAATGTGAATGTTGAGCTAACCTTTCTAGCATTTGGTCAATAAAGGGAAGAGGGAAGTGATCTTTCCTAGAGGCCACATTAAGTTTCCTATACTCAATACACATTCTCCACTCCATAACCGTCCTAGTTGGGATTAGTTCATTGTTCTCATTAGTTACTACGGGTCATACCACCCTTCTTAGGAACAACATGTACGGGACTAAGCCAATTACTATCCGAAATCGGGGAAAATGATTCCCGCATCTAGCAATTTTAAGATCTCTTTCTTGACTACCTCTTTCATAATAGGGTTCAATCTTCTTTGAGGTTCAATTGAAGGTTTATGGTTGTCTTCCATCAAGATTTTATGCATGCACAAGGATGGTTTAATGCTAACTAAGTCGTCAATGATGTATCCAATAGCTCTCCTATGTAATTTCAATCCATTCAACAATCTATCAAGCTCATCATCATTCAAAGATGCATTCACAATCACGGGATAAGTAAAATTTAGACCAAGGAAAGCGTACTTTAAATGAGAAGGGAGAGGTTTGAGATCAATTTTAGGAGGACCTTTATCGGTTGGATGTGATCCATATAGCTCCACATTAGATGAATCCAAAGTCATTGAAGACTCTCCAAGACTCCTTGAAGCTTGATCAACAACTAAAGGACTTTATAGATAAACCACGGACAAAACCACGACCTGTGGCACAACCACGGGCGTGGAATTGGAAAAGCTAGCACAATTGGACACTCCAGAGGTTTCCACGGTCGAAAATACGGGCGTGGTTTTATGCCTTAGACCGTGGTTCTTACAGTGCTTCAGCACTCCTTCGTGCACTTCAGCACTTGTCTCCTTTTCTAATGCATCCAAAACTCAAATTTCTTCATTGCAATCATCCTCAACTCCTTCCTCCATGATGCTCATGCTAAGAACTTTCTCTAACGGATCCTTGATTAGGATTGAGCTCACAACTTCCCTAGACAAGTCTTCCTCGACAATGTTGAAGATGTCTTCAACAAGGGTTGGCCCCTTCATCATTATGGACAGCTTGAACTTGATATTCTCTTCTCCTATGTTGAAGAAGAGGATCCCATTTTTGCAATCCACTAAGCATCCAGATGTGGCTAAAAATGGCCTTCCTAAAATGATGGGAACCGGGTAATCTGTTGGGATGTCCAAAACAATGAAATCGATTGGGACAGAGAACTTCCCAAGTTGAACTGGTATGTCCTCTAGGATTCCCACGGGGTGAGTGATGGATCGGTCCACCATGTAGAGGGTCATCTTGACCGGCTTCGGTTCTCCTAACCCAACCTTGTTGCAAAGTGCAAGCGGGATAATGCTTACACTTGCTCCAAGGTCACATGGAGCCTCATATTGCACTTCTCCAACTCCAATTGGAACACAAAAATGTCCCGGATCTCGCAGCTTAGGAGGCGTCTCCTCCCTCATGGTTTGAATCAACTTGGAAGATCTCTTTGTCATCCTCACTTCTCCATACTCCTCCAACTTCCTCTTGTTGGAGAGTATCTCCTTCAAAAACATTCCATAGGCCGGCATACCTAGAATAGAATCCATGAACGGAATATTAATATGTAATTTACACATGAGTTCAAGGAATTTACCGAAATGTTTATCCAAGCGAGCTCTTGCTCGTGATTGTGGAAATGGTAGTGGTTGCTTGTATGGAGGAGGTTCCACATATGTTTGCTCATCCTTCTTGCTCTTGCCTCCTTCTTGCAAAGGTTCTTCTTCCACTACTACTTGCTTTCCCTTGTCATTCTCCTTAGGTAAGGGATCTTTCATGCTCAGCCCGCTCCTTGTGGTATTGGCCAACACTTGGCCTCTTGGATTGTCCTCGGTCCTCCCGGGAAGCTTTCCCGGATCCCTTTGTGCTTTACCCGCCTTTTGGAACACTTGTGCTTCTAGCACCTTTTGAACCTTCGAAATGGATGTCACCGTGCTCTCAAGCCCACTCAACCTCCCTAGCAATTGTTCAAACATCATCTCGGTTCTATCCTTTGGAGGTTGAGCAAAACCGGGTGGAGGCTCTTGCGAAGCCTTCGGTTGTGGTGGTGCGCTTGTGGAAGCGGGAGGGTTCAAGGCACCATCCGGGTTAGAATAGGAGAACCCGTGATGGTTGTGATTAGGCCGGTAATTGTTGGATTGCCGGCTGTTGTTGTTGAAGTTCCTAGGGCCTTGATAATTGTTGTAGTTACCCCTTCCCATGTAGTTAATATCCTCCTCTTTGGAAGCCAAATTGGCTTGCACTTGCACTTGAGGACTTGCTTGATTCTTTAAGGTTGTGGTACACAAATCCCTCAAGGACTTAAGCTCATTATTGATTGCATCAAGTTTGTAGTTGCTCATGGTGACTTCACTTACTTCATATACTCCCGATTTCCTCCCATCACTCTTCCTATGGGAGTACTTTTCTATCACCAAGGCTTGCTTCTCTACAAACTTCCAAGCCTCATACACATTCTTCTCCATGAATGTTCCTCCGGAAAGTGATTGGAGCTTGAATTGACTATCCTCATCAAGCCCCTTGAAATAAATCTCCAATAGCTCTATCTTCGGTATCCCATGGTGTGGACAATCTAGGAGGAGGTCTTTGAACCTCTCCCAACATTTGAATAGGCTCTCCTTATCCTTCATCATGAAGGCATTGATCTTTCCTCTTAGCTTGGTTGTATTGGAAGGTGGGAAGAACTTTGTTAAGAACTCGGTTGTCATCTCCTCCCAAGTACCCACACATCCTAGTGGAATGGATTGGTACTAAGCCAAGGCTTTATCCTTAAGTGAGAAGGAAAAAGCCCTAAGCTTGTGGTTGTTGCTCTCCAATCTAGATGTCCTTAGAGTCTCCATCAAGATCTCATAATTCATCAAGTGTTGATGAGGAGACTCTCCTTCCATCCCTCCAAATTGATTGTGCCGGATCATTTGTAGCACTTAAGGGTGGAGCTCGTAGTCATGGGCTGCGGGATCTCCTAAGTTTACACCCGGACGGTGCACTCTTTGGACTGGATCCATATGTTTCCCTAGCGTTTGTGGCTCCTCAATGATGATCGGCTCAAACCGAACATTGACCGCCGGCTGCGGTGGTGATGGAGGTTGTTGACGATTAAGCTCCCTTTGCACAAGTGCTTGCCTAATCTCTTCAATTTCCCTCCTAGTTGCTTCTTGCCTCTCATTGGCAAGTCTCCTGTCATTCTCCAAGGCTTTATCCCTTAGCCTAATTTGCTCTAAGGAATCATTCAACTCAGCTTGAAGATCTCTTCCGGCCATCTCCTTCTTCTTCTTAATGCTCTTGGATCTAGTCTTAAGGGTTTTCTCCGGTTCGGGATCGAATGGAGCTAAATCCTTGCCACGAGATCTTCGCATGCATCTAAAGAGTGAGAGATGTCATGAAAATTCAAAGACACAAACCAAACAAGATCAAAAGCAACAAGAAAGACCTACACTATAAACAATCAAACACAATGATTCAATGTAGACCTAGTCCCCGGCAACGGCGCCAAAACCTTGTTCGCTAGAATTGTACCATGCAATAGTTTTAAAATTTATAACTCGATATATTTTCCTAACTCCTAGCGAACCCACAGTGTATGGGTCGTTTTCTAGCAAGGATAGTGTTCCGAGGTCGAACACGAAGACTAAGGTGAAATCAAATCAAACAAGTGATCATGAATAGTGCAAATCTAGTGAAGAAGAGATGAAAGAAATAAAGAAATAATAATCATGATATTTTTGGTTGGGTTTTTGTGGTAATCAAGCAAGATCACAAATCATGCAAGATTATGAATCAAACAAACAGCTCAAAATAGCAACACAAACAAGCAACACAAGAACAAGATATGTAATCAAGTGAGAAAAGCGGATTCTAGGGATTGGAACTTCCGGTTATGGCATTGGACTCAAGCTTCTAATCAACCTTGGACAAGCTGCGGTATGTTGGGAAAGGGTGTTTCTCCAATGGGATCAATCATCGGGTAGGTCTCATGGTCAACTAATCCCGCACCTAAGGTCCTATTACCGGGTAAGTCTCTAGGGACCTAAAGTTGGGAATTATACACTAACCGGATTACTATCTTGGGGTCAAACCTCTCCTTACCGGGTAAGTCTCGGGAAGACAAGTCCTAGGCTACAATCCTAGCACACTCGGTCCAATAGCGGCTTGTGAGGCTCACTACAACCTAGAGTTCATCATCATTGGTATCTAAGGTCGGGAATTACCGGGTAAGTCTCTTCCCTCAGATAGCTTAACAAACACTAGGTTTTCACTACAACCTAGGTTATGCTTAACAAACACTAGGTTTTCAACAATCTAACATCCTAACATTCAGATTCATCAATACAAGCACAATATAGAGAACCACGGCCGAAACCACGGTCTAGATTTTAGATGAACAGGCCGTGGTTCTATCAGGGGTTAGGTTTCGAGCAAGCAAATCATCCAAAGGTACATTCAAGTCTATTCTACCATAGTCCAAGCCATAACCATCATTCCATCACCCTAGAATCACAACTACTTAGCCAACAACATGCATTTTAAGATCCAAACTCAACATGTAAGCATTCATGGCTTCCATAGCAAGAAAATGAAATAAGAGTGAAAAGAAACAAGTAATCTTAGCTGAATATGAGATTAAACAAGACTTACAACCCTTCAAACACAACTCCAAAACGTTCCTTACAATGCTTTCAAACGTTCTTCAACAAAAACCACGAAAAATCCCTCAAAGGTTCACTCTAAATCTCTATCTTGATGTGTTGTTCTTCCTCCAAAATGAGAGTGTTCTTCTTTTTCAAGAAATTCCCAATGTGGATAATGATGAGGTGTGTGAGAATGTGGGAATCCCCTAGCAACAGCCTGCAGGACCACTTATATTCTCCACCAAGAGCAAGGGTCGGGCAAAGAGATCGTGGGACATGTGTCAAGGTTGTCCAGAGAAAACCACGGTCGATATTTTCCTTTGGGCCGTGGTTCTGACCAAAAAACTCTCCTTGGATCACCAAGTCATGAGTTGGTGCAAGGCATGTACCAACAAGGTCCTATGTGTTCTCCTTTGCTCCTAGCTTGCTCCTTAATGAGTCCGGAAGTGTGCCATCACGAAGAATGATCCTCCAATGTGTCGATTAAGTCCAAGAGCTCCCCAAAATACCTACAAAACCGACAAAAGCCCGTGTAGACGTCTATTTCGACAATATGCATGAATTAAGCGTAAACGTCACGACTAATGCCAAACCATGCATGAATAGCGGGAAAAACTATCTAAATGAATGCCTAAACTAAAGTCATAAATCGTGTCATCAATGCAGATGATGATGAGCCCCGTGACAACGCAAGGATCCTCCGAGACGTTTACCGGGAGCAGTTTGGGCGTCCATATGACCCAAACTATTACCCGTTTCCACCACCTCCACCGCCTATGTGATAACTTGATCGGTTTGAATTGCTCCACTGCCTTTGTGAGTTTCTTTGCTCTTTTTCTTTTTCTTTTTCTTTTTTTCGCACATTAGGGACAATGTGTATCTTAAGTATGGGGTGGAGTATGATTCTCATGTGATGTAAACTTGACATACTGCTTCGTTCTTATCCATGAACACTTGCATCTTTTATTTTCTTATCACACCTTTCCTTTTTGTATTGCATTTTTAAGCTTTGAAAAACCATAAAAATTTGAAAATATTGTGCTTCTAGGATTTGAAAAGACCTCAATGATTAATTTTCTTGTGCATTGAATTTTTGATGACATTTATGTGTTGTTTGAACTTCTTGCAAGTTTCATAATGCAAAAATTCTTGTCTAAATCATGTTGAGGAATGAACTTGAAATGGCATTATAAGTTCTTGCACTTCTTTTTGAAATGATCAAGGCACTTCGATTTTTCTTGCTTCTTCTTTATTCATTTAGCTCCTCAATGAAATTTTTGCCTCCTTTACCTATCCGGGAATTAGGAAGTGTGTAATGTTTGGCATATTTGATGTGGGAGGGCCATGAAAGAAAAAAAAAGTGCATTTAAAGTATAGAAAAACAGGTTTGGGGACGTTGAACATGAGGATGAGTAACGCGGCAACATTCACATAGCCGGGTGTTTGTGTCTTGCAAAGTCCGATTGAACGATAGTCCTAACGGAATATGGTATGCACATCAAGGCTTTGAGGCATCTCAAAAATTGAGAATCGCCGATATCCTAGGCTTCGGTTTTTGTGCACCGTTGTCCATACTTCCAGAAAGTAAAGTAAAAGAAAAGTTTGCATGCAAAGCATGTTTGGGAAGCAATTGTTAGCATGAAATATTATGATATTTTAGGCACGTTTTCTAAGTGTATTTGATTCATATTGATAGTCTTTGATTTAGCAATGTTGCATATGTGAGCTAGTTTGCCTATATTGTCGATATGGATGTCTACACTAGCTTTATGTTGAAATATAGGTGATTGAGAGTCATTTCCGAACGGAATCGAGCAAAGAAGAGTTGATTGAATATGTCCATGGATTGAGAGCATTATAAGGAGCAAATTGGAGTTCAACTTGAGGAATGCACGAGGCTAGGGAAGAATCACGTTCTTGCCCTAAACCACGCTCTAAAATACGGCCGTATTACAAACCACGTTTAGTTCCACGGCCGTGGAAACCTGCAAAGAGAGGCGTGATGCATTCCAGTAACTATTACGGTCGTGGAACATATGATCCAAACCGTGACACAATCCACGCTCTAAATTACGGTCGTGGAATCTTCCACCACCGTGATCCTGGCGATCTTTTTCGCCACATTTTGAAGCCACGATCTTTTGAAGATTGGGCCGGGCCGATATTTTATCTTGTCCTATAAAAAGACGGACGAAGCAAGATTCTGTCATCTTGGCTTAGGGAGTTTTGGCGATTTCCGCAAGCCCGTCATCGACGCCTACGCCTCGTTTAGCCCTTGCTTGGAAGCATTGACATCTCGTGGGAGATCGAAGTTCGCGTTTGAGAATTGCCCTAATCTCGCACTTTTGGCGGAGATTGCTGTTGAGATCTCCAGATTGGCGGAAGATCGAAGCTTTTGGAAGATTGTTGCAAGAAGATCTCTCTTCTTGTTTAGGTTTGACTTGGAAGACGGATTGACATCCCGTTCTCCTTTCTTTCCTAAGATTGTGATTGTTTGCCTTATTTTAAATCATTTGACAACATTCTTTCTTGGTTGTGACTTTGAGATTGGTTTGAAGATTATTGAAAGTTTTCGGAAGTTTTCATCTTTCTATCTTTTAATCCTTAAATTGATATCAACATGACTGTTATTGGCTAAAAACCCCTAACAATTCTAAGGTGAAGGGTTGATAGTTGTGGCTTAGATGATGATAGATCGATCGTAAACAGATTAGACCCTGAGAGTTTGACAGAATCGTCGACGAACCCTAAATTACGGGCTGTTCTTGAGTTCCACGACCGTGGAGTCTCAAGATCCAACCGTAATTTCCCTTAAGTTTACGAACCTGCTTTTACTTTAATCCAAAGTTAAAGATTTGCTTTAACTTAGTTTAGACTTGTCTTTTCTAGGTGGTAGTGAAGCCTCAACAACCTCTACCTCGATTGTGAGTATCATAACCGTAATCGGCTAAGTTAGTCTTGATCCTTGGATTACAAGTTTGGGTATTTGACATTAATTTTTGCCTTTAGAACCTTTCTATATTGAAGCCTCAACAACCTGTATAGAGAGTGTCTTGTAGGTGAGTCATATAAGGTTTTTGGAACTTCACCGTACGATTACCTTAAATTAGCATACCTTTGCATATCTCAACTTTGTCTTTATATCATTAGTATATCTTGAATCGATTGTCACAGCTTGATACTTGGATCTTTAGGATTGTTGTTTTCCCAATATTTGCAAAACTCTCATATTTACTCGCTTGATAATCTGCAATTGAATTTGTTCCCACCCAAATCCCTGTGTTCGATACTCTGGAATTCTTGCTTAACTACGTCGATCCGTACACTGCGGGTTCGCTTGCTTGATTCTAGTTTTATAAATTTAAAACTTATTTGCACACACCTCTAGGGGCGAACAAGTTTTTGGCGCCGTTGCCGGGGATTTGGTTTCGGCCGAATTCGGTAGCCGGTTGTCAAGCTTGGGAGCTTGCTCTCGTTATTTGATATTACTTTGAGTGCATGCGCAGGTCTAGGAACACCAAAGATCTCTTCCCTCTTGATCAAGAGCTAGAGAAAACTTTAAGGCAAAAGCGCAAGGAAAAGAAGATGGCTGAAAGACACGAACGTGATCTTCAAGCGGAGTTGGCGGAGAAGGAAGCTCAAGTCCAATGGAATGAGACTCTCCGCCAAGATGAGATGGATCGTCATCAATCTCAAGTTAACAATCTACAAGACATGATCTTCCAGATGAGGGTAGAGATGAGCAACCTTAAGAATAAGGGAAGCAAGAAATCTTCAAGGAAAGCATCAAGGTCTAGAAGAAAAAGTCACTTGTCCGCCGATGATAGTGATTCTTCCATGCCACCGCTAGAGGAGATTGATCCCACGATCAATGTGAATCCTTTCCATCCACGGGGAGCTGCCAATCGTCGTGTTCCACCTAGGAATGCGAGGATCGAACGTGTAGATAATGAGCCAAGAACTCTTGGCCAACGGATGGATCCAACACAACAACCACGCCGCTTGGGCGTGAATTTCGATGTTGAAGATGTGCAAGGGTTTAGCTTCAACCCTCAAGTCATTACTCTTGTTCGCCAAAACCAATTTGGCGGGACAAGTGCTGAATCTCCACACCAACACTTGCAGAACTTTGAGTGTATGATGGAGACAATGAGACCAAAGAGCGCTACTACCAACAGCTATAAGCTCAAGCCTTTCTTCTTCTCCTTGAAGGGGAAAGCGTTGTCTTGGTACCAAGCTCTTCCTAGTGGGAAACTAGATACGTGGGAAGACCTTTCCGCGGAGTTCCTCACCAAATTCTTTCCGCCTTCCAAAACGGCGGAACTTAGAGGTAAGATTAATGCTTTTTCCATGAGACCTAACGAAAGTTTGTTTCAATCTTGGGAAAGGTTTCAGGATTTGCTCTTGGATTGCCCTCATCATGGCATATCCAAACTTGCCTTGCTGGAGATTTACTACAAAGGGCTGGATGCGGGAACGCAATTCAACCTCCAATCCCTCTCATGTGGAACGTTCATGGACATGAGAGAAGATGACGCTTGGGACTTCATTGAGAAGCAAGCAAGAGTCATAGAGAAGTATTCCCACCGGAAAGTGGAGGGAAATCGTGTGGAGCAAGGAGCAAAGCTCACACATGAAGCTCAAAATCAGATTTTCTCCCTCAACAATGAGATCAAAGAGTTGAAAGAGGCTATCAAGACCAACTTCCCAAAGCAACAAGGGAAGGATGTTGGTTATTTGGGCAACAACAATAACCGGAATAACAATTGGAATGGAAACAACAACAACCGGAACAACGATTGGAACAACAATAGGGGTTCAAACAACAACAATTGGCGCTCCAATCAACAAAATTCCGGTAACTCTTATCCTTCCAATTCTAATTCACTAACTCCACCTTCCTCTTCCTCCACTCCTTTGAAAAGCCAGGGGCAATCATCTAATGGAGGAAACACTTCGGGGAAGGAGAAGCCCGATCCCATATTGGAGACGATTTTGGGAAAGCTTCAAGGGTTAGAGAACCGCCTCATCAAGGTTGATGATCAAGTTTCTAAGGTTGACAAAGCCCAAAAGGTTTTAGAAAATCAAATGTTCAACCAAGCGGAGGAAGTTCCTAGGAGTCAAGGGAAGCTTCCAAGAAAGACGGAGGACAACCCTAAGGGAAGGGTGATGGCGATTACAACTAGGAGCGGAGTAACAACCACCGATCCGCAGCCTACGTTCGTTGAAGTCCCCGTAGAGAAGGACAAGGAGAAGGGGAAGGAGAAGGAAGATGTCTATGTTCCTCCTCCAGCTTACAAACCTCCCCTACCATTTCCTCAATCTAGAGCGCGAGCGCGCCTAGACAAACAATTCGGTAAGTTCATAGAACTCATGAGTAAGCTGCATATTAACATACCATTTATTAATGCTATTGTAGATATGCCGGCTTATGGCAAGTTCTTGAAGGAGCTCCTCTCTAACAAGAGGAAGCTAGAAGACTTCGGTGAGGTCAAGATGAGTTCGGATTCTTCGGATCTCATCAAGACCATGAAGGAGAAAATGCCCCCAAAGCTGAAGGATCCGGGGTCATTTTGCATTCCCATTGGAGTGGGAGATGTCACATATGACGCTTTATGTGACTTAGGAGCAAGTGTGAGCATCATACCACTTGCATTGTGTAGGAAGATCAGTTTAGGCGACCCTAAACCGGTGAAGATGACGTTATACATGGCGGATCGATCCATCACTCGCCCCGTCGGTATTGTAGAAGACGTCCCGGTCAAGCTAGGTAAATTCTTTGTTCCCATTGATTTTGTCGTGCTTGACATTCCTGCAGATAGTCCGGTCCCGATCATACTCGGAAGACCATTTCTTGCAACTTCCGGCTGCATAGTCGAATGCAAGAATGGTAGACTCGCCTACGATATAGGAGAAGAGAAAGTAGAGTTCGTTCTTTCCACTCTAGTGAAGGAGCCAATCTTTGATGAGGATATTTACGATATCCAAGATGAAGAAGGTTTGTCTAGAGAGGAGGTAAGTGCGATTCTCTTTAACGATCCTTTACAAAAAGTTATCACTATGAGTCTAACCAATGTAGGGGAAGATGAAGAGTGCAATGAGGCAATTGAAACCTTAGAAGCACAAGAAGAGATGCATGAAGAGGAGTTTGAGAAACTCCACGATGAGGCTGAGAATGTCAGAATCCACGGTCAAACCCTGTATTCCACGACCGTGGATTCCACAACCAAAATCATGCCTCATTCCAGGGGATTATACGGTCGTGGAGAAGATGTGACAACCGTATTTCCCTTCCACGCCCTAAACCACGGCCGTGGAGGACATGATCCACCCGTAATTTTGGCCGTGGAAGAGAGTGATCGAGACATTTCTTCAACTTCTTCTGATTCTTCTCCAACATACTCAACACCCTTAGAAACTTCTAAGAAGACGTCGGATGCTTCTCAAGGATCGTTGGAAGCTCCGAAAGCAATGGAACTCAAACCACTTCCTACTCATCTAAGGTACGCTTTTCTAGGATCTAATTCTACCTTCCCGGTTATTGTTAGTTCCGATCTAAGCATAGATGAACATGAACAGCTCATGATTGTCCTCAAGAAACATAGGAAAGCTATAGGCTATACTATCGAGGACTTAGTAGGAATTAAACCCTCCCTATGCATGCATAAGATACTAATGGAGGAAGATTTTAGAACTTCAAGACAACCTCAAAGGCGGTTGAATCCGACCATGAAGGAGGTTGTCAAGAAGGAAATTCTTAAGCTTCTTGATGCAGGTATCATCTACCCTATCTCCGATAGCAAGTGGGTGAGTCCAGTTCAAGTAGTTCCGAAGAAGGGAGGAATGACGGTCATCACCAACAAGAACAACGAACTCATTCCTACCCGAACCGTAACTGGATGGCAGATGTGCATAGACTACCGCAAGCTCAACAACGCAACACGGAAGGATCATTTTCCATTGCCAATCATTGATCAAATGCTTGAAAGGTTAGCGCAGCATTCACATTTTTGCTACCTTGACGGCTATAGTGGTTTCTTTCAGATTCCGATACATCCGGACGATCAGTAGAAGACCACATTCACGTGCCCGTGGGGTACGTTTGCTTATAGGAGAATGCCGTTCGGGCTTTGCAACGCCCCAGCCACCTTCCAACGGTGCATGATGGCCATCTTCTCCGAATATGTAGAGGAAATCATGGAAGTCTTCATGGACGACTTCTCCGTATACGGTTCCTCTTTTAACGATTGCCTTTCTAACCTTTCTCTTATTTTGCAAAGGTGTGAAGACACTAACCTAGTTCTTAATTGGGAGAAGTGTCAATTCATGGTTAAGGAAGGAATCGTATTAGGTCACTTAGTCTCTAGTAGTGGGATAGAGGTAGACAAGGCTAAGATAGAGACCATAGAGAAACTTCCTCCCCCAATTTCGGTGAAAGGGATAAGAAGTTTCCTAGGACATGCTGGATTTTATAGACGTTTCATCAAGGACTTTTCTAAGATATCAAAACCTCTCACTAATCTATTGATGAAGGATGCGGTTTTTGAGTTTTCGTAGGAATGTTTGGATGCGTTTAACACCATTCGGCAAGCTCTAATTTCAGCACCTATTATCCAACCTCCGGATTGGACTCTACCCTTTGAGATTATGTGCGACGCTAGTGACGTAGCTATTGGAGCTGTTCTTGGACAACGAAAGGAAGGGCGAACCCATGCCATATACTATGCTAGCAAGACGCTAGACGAAGCGCAGCTCAACTACGCCACTACCGAAAAGGAGTTTTTAGCAATTGTCTATGCTATTGACAAGTTTCGCTCTTATCTTGTAGGTGCAAAGGTGATTGTCTACACGGATCATGCTGCGATCCGGTACCTCCTTGTGAAGAAAGATGCGAAGCCAAGATTGATTAGATGGATTCTTCTCCTACAAGAATTCGATCTTGAGATCCGCGACAAGAAAGGTTCAGAAAATTCTGTTGCGGATCATTTGAGTCGTCTAACACATCTAGAGGACGACCATCTACCCATTGATGACTCCTTTCCGGACGAACACCTACACATTATAGAGGAGTGCATCAACGTGATCTCCAAAGGTAACGAACCATGGTTTGCTGATTTTGTTAACTATTTGGTTTGTCAGGAGATACTGCCCGGACTATCCTATGCACAAAGGAAGAAGTTCTTTAACGACGTCCGGGAATACTATTGGAACGAGCCTCTCCTCTTTAAGATAGGTCCGGATGGCATCATTCGGCGATGTGTGCCGGAAGATGAGATGCAAAGTGTCATCCGTCATTGTCATTCACTACCTTGTGGAGGACACGCTAGTTCGAACAAAACTAGCGCAAAGGTATTGCAATCTGGATTCTTTTGGCCTACTTTGTTTAGAGATGTGCAATCCTTTGTTTCCTGCTGCGATGCTTGTCAAAGAACAGGCAATATCTCTAGGAGGACCGAGATGCCCCTCAACAACATCCAAGAGGTGGAGATTTTCGACGTTTGGGGAGTCGATTTCATGGGACCATTCCCATCTTCTTGTGGAAACCAATACATACTATTGGCGGTAGACTACGTTTCTAGATGGGTGGAAGCAATTGCCTCTCCCACCAATGATGCCATGGTAGTGGTTAAGTTCTTCAACAAGACCATTTTCCCGCGATTTGGGACGCCAAGGACGATCATTAGTGATGGAGGTTCTCACTTCATAGCCCGTCGCTTTGAAGCTCTTCTAGCTAAGTATGGGGTTACTCACAAGATCGCTACCCCTTACCATCCACAAACAAGTGGACAAGTTGAGATCTCAAATAGGGAGATCAAAGGAATTCTAGAGAAGACGGTTTCCAGGACAAGGAAGGATTGGTCTTTGAAGCTTGAAGATGCATTGTGGGCATACCGGGCTGCATACAAGACTCCCATAGGAACCACACCATACAATTTTGTGTATGGGAAGTCTTGTCACTTGCCAGTAGAGTTGGAGCACAAAGCGTTTTGGGCTATCAAGTGGCTGAATTTCGGCATGAAGGAAGCGGGAGAGAAGCGTCTCCTCGACATCAATAAGCTGGATGAACTCCGCTTGAATGCTTATGAAAACGCTAAGATCTACAAGGAAAGAGCAAAGCGTTGGCATGATAAGCATATCATTCCAAAGGACTTCAAAGAAGGAGATCAAGTTCTCCTCTTCAATTCAAGGCTTCGTCTCTTTCCAGGTAAGCTTAAATCCCGTTGGACCGGACCTTTTCTAATTAAGCGTATTTTCCCCCATGGTGCAGTTGAAGTATGGGGTGAAGCGAGCAGAAGTTTTAAGGTGAACGGCCAACGACTCAAGAAGTATACGCCGGAACTCCAAGCTGAAGAGTTCGCGCCTACCGCACTCGAATAAGTGCGAGATTGGTCTACATACGGACCTTAAACAAAGCGCTTCTTGGGAGGCAACCCAAGGTATTGCATTTTTGTTTTTATTTTCGATTCATAGATTAGCTTAGTATAGACGTTTTTGCTTTGTTTTTGCCTCGATTTCTTCCGGTATGTTCGTGTTTTTGGATGTAGGAACGATGGAAAAGGGAAAGAGGAGGATAATGTCAAAGAAAAGTGACGAAATTTGGACTTTGGAGCTTTACAGAAGGTTCCACGGTCTAAATTACGGTCGTCATAGCTACAGTAGCCGTAATTTCCAAAAGCCTTTGAAAAATCACCAAAACCACGGTTCCGTACATTTCCATGGCCGTGGAACACCCCGACAGACCGTGATTTTCAAAATTTTTCCTGCGACTATATAAGCCACATTCTTCACAAAAACCACCCAAAACCCCTCTTTCCACGACCTAAGTGCCGAAAACCCACGACCCTCTCTCAATTCTTCGTTTCCTAATCGTTTTCTACGATTCTTCTTCCTAAACTGCAGCAAATTCAACCACAAACAAGATCCAAGCGACGAATCGGACGGAAATTCACCAACAAACGCGCATTTCGGATTTTTCAATCCGAAAAAGAGGTTTTCTTCTCCCTTCTTGATTCTCGCCGATTCGGTTGTTTTTGTTAGAGATTTTTAGGAAGAACTGATTGAGACCGGAAGGAATTAGACTAGGACTGCCTGTTGTGGAGATTGATTGCTGATTTGCTGAGATTTGTGATTTTCTGAGACGAATCACGGTCTCTGGGTAAATTACGGCCGTGGTTTTCTGAAAAACATACCGTAATTTTGAGCAGAATGGATTTTGTGAGAAGAGTTTTGGGGAGGATAAAAGAGAAGAAGAATGAGCAGAATAAGAAGAGGAAGGGTAATCCCTCCTCCTCCTCATCCTCTAGGGCACCACCACCCTCTTCACCTTCACCTCCATCCTCACCTTCACCTCCATCCTCACCCCCTCACCCTAGAGTCCCGACCATACACGACGATCATCTTGATGCACTTGATAGGATCAAGGAGAGGGCAGTAATTGGCCCTAGATATTTGTTGTTGGAGGATCTAGCTCCTCTCAACATTGTTGATGACCTTACTTGGCTCTTGGATAGAGCCGAATTAGTTGTCTTCTCGGCTATCCGAGAAGACGCATATGAGGAGATTACACGGGAGGTTGTGACATCCTCTGAGCACAGCCACGTGGATAGGACCGTCTCTTTCCGCCTTATAGAGAGAGATTATCAGTTGAGTATCCGTGAGTTTGGGACCATTTTCGGGTTCCATGAGACCTTCAATGGTCGATTTCCGAGTGGTGTTTACCCCAAGGACTTTTGGAAGGAGGTTGCAATGATTTACGCCGACGAGGACCGTTGGCAACCCGCTGATACCAAGGCTAGATTGATGTACCATCTAGCCTTGAAGATAGCTCACCGTGTTCTTTCGGAGTGTCTCTTTCCTAGGACGGAGACGCCCCAAAAGATCAAAACGGATGAGCTATTCTTGCTTTACTGCATGCTTTATGGACGCCGGGCTGATTGTGCCACTCTCTTGGCTGCTACGATGAGCAAGCTCAAGAACAAGAAGAAGGGAAACATCGGATATGGTGGGATAGTTACCCACATTGCTAGGAGTTTTGGTGTCGACTTTTCTGCTTGCACCCGCATACCGGCCGTTCCTTTAGGGCTGCATGCTTTCATGGTTAGGGGTCTCATCTTCCCCACACATAGAGGTCCGCCTTATGCGGGCATGCCTTGGGAGAGTAGGACGGGTAGGGGTATAGAGTGGCTGCCGGAGTACTCCATTATGGCGGGACGCCATAATTGGAAGGAGACGTTCGCTGCTATGCATGCGAACAGGATAGTAGCTCCCCCTTATGTCCCACCACCAGTTGTCGAGGAGGAGGATATGGGAGATCAGTTTGAGAGTGGAGGAGGAGCCGAGCAGGAGTTTGGCACGTTTCCGGACCAGCCGGAGGCGGCCCCAGATGTACCTACACGCTCTCCACGTCCAGCTAGAGCCTCAAGCTCGTCATCTCGCCGCGCTAGCGTGAGTGAGAGGCCCACGTGGATGACCACACCTCCCGCATGGTATGGCGTTCCCCCTCCTTGGTCTATAGAGCAGCCAGCAGCACCTCCACCAGCACCAGCGCCATCCGACGCCCCAGCATGGTACAGTCAGGCCCCGGGATGGTACGAGCAGATGCCGGATTGGGCCACCGGACTTTCAGAGAGAGTAGGAGCGCTAGAGATCCGGGCCGATGCTAGAGACGGACGCTTAGACGACCTTGACCACATGATGAGGGACGTCTACCGCCAGAATTTTGGGCGGTTCTATGATCCGAGCTTCTCTCCATTCCCGCCTCCGCCGGCACCGCAGTGATTTGATGCATGACCGTTCGTTTTAGACATTCCCGCCACCACTTTGTGAGTTCCTTTTTCTTTTCTTCTTTCTTTTCTTTCTTTTGAACATTAGGGACAATGTTCGTCCTAAGTATGGGGTGGGATGTACTAAAAGTTTGTAATAACTCTACTCACTATGTTGCTTTTATTCGAGACTATCATTGCATGTTCATTATGTGTTTCACGTTTCATTATCGTATTGCATGAAAAAGAACTTGATAAACCATAAAAATTGAAAAATTTTGAAAAATTTTGTGCTTCTAATGAATTGAAATGATTTCTATAATAATCACTACTTGTGAATTGAGTTTGATGACAATTGCATGCTTAAAAGAATTGTGAATTGAAAAGAATTTGAATGAATGAATTTTACCTCTTTTGCAAGTTTCATAATGTGATAAATGTTACCTAAATCATGTTGAGAAATTGAAGTTGAAATCACACTATAAGTTCTTATACTTCTTGTTGAGATGATTAAGGCAATTCGATTTTTCTTTCTTCTTTCTTTTGACCATTTTAGCTCCTCATTTAAATATTAGCCTCCTTTACCTATCCGGGAATTTGGAGAAGTGAATGAAAAAGGCATGTTTGATGTGGGAGGGCCATGAGAGCAATTATTTGCAATCAAAAGAATAGAAAGAAATTATAGGTTTGGGGAAGTCAATCATGATGATGAGTAACTCGGCACCATTCACATAGCCGGGTGTTTGTGTCTTGCCAAAGTCGGATTGAGCGATATTCCTAGCGGATTATGGTATGTGCGCTAAGGGTTTGAGGCATCTCATAAAATTGGGAAACGCCAATCTCCTAGGCTTCGGTTTTTGTGCACCTCTGTCCATAACTCCAAAAGTAAAGTCGAAAAATGAAAAGAAGAGAGCGAAGCTCTAAGTTGAAGTGTTGTGGAAACCGCAAAAGAAGAAGAAGGTAGTTGTCCACTTTCCTGGATTCATGCACCACATTCCCTTAAAGTTTTCCCTTCCCTTCCATATTCTAGACCTTTTCTTTGGAAGTCCTTAAGATCAAAAGAATGTTATATGACTTGGTGATCTAAATTGAAGTTTCTTATGATTGATTTTGACAATGTTTGAAGGTTATGATGCTTGTTTAGAAGTTTGATTGATTCATGAATTTTCTTTGCTTTTTACTCTTTGATTGAGTGTGTGAAAGTTTGATAAACGATTGAAGCAAGGTTTGAGAATGATCTATTCTTTAGAAGGCACATTCATCCAAAAGAAGGTACACATATTTCATCCTAACTCTTGTTTAGAATTTTTTGAAAGACCTTGCTTAGGGACAAGCAAGTGTTAAGTATGGGGTTAATTGTTAGCATGAAATATTATGATATTTTAGGCACGTTTTCTAAGTGTATTTGATTCATATTGATAGTCTTTGATTTAGCAATGTTGCATATGTGAGCTAGTTTGCCTATATTGTCGATATGGATGTCTACACTAGCTTTATGTTGAAATATAGGTGATTGAGAGTCATTTCCGAACGGAATCGAGCAAAGAAGAGTTGATTGAATATGTCCATGGATTGAGAGCATTATAAGGAGCAAATTGGAGTTCAACTTGAGGAATGCACGAGGCTAGGGAAGAATCACGTTCTTGCCCTAAACCACGCTCTAAAATACGGCCGTATTACAAACCACGTTTAGTTCCACGGCCGTGGAAACCTGCAAAGAGAGGCGTGATGCATTCTAGTAACTATTACGGTCGTGGAACATATGATCCAAACCGTGACACAATCCACGCTCTAAATTATGGTCGTGGAATCTTCCACCACCGTGATCCTGGCGATCTTTTTCGCCACATTTTGAAGCCACGATCTTTTAAAGATTGGGCCGGGCCGATATTTTATCTTGTCCTATAAAAAGACGGACGAAGCAAGATTCCGTCATCTTGGCTTAGGGAGTTTTGGCGATTTCCGCAAGCCCGTCATCGACGCCTACGCCTCGTTTAGCCCTTGCTTGGAAGCATTGACATCTCGTGGGAGATCGAAGTTCGCGTTTGAGAATTGCCCTAATCTCGCACTTTTGGCGGAGATTGCTGTTGAGATCTCCGGATTGGCGGAAGATCGAAGCTTTTGGAAGATTGTTGCAAGAAGATCTCTCTTCTTGTTTAGGTTTGACTTGGAAGACGGATTGACATCCCGTTCTCCTTTCTTTCCTAAGATTGTGATTGTTTGCCTTATTTTAAATCATTTGACAACATTCTTTCTTGGTTGTGACTTTGAGATTGGTTTGAAGATTATTGAAAGTTTTCGGAAGTTTTCATCTTTCTATCTTTTAATCCTTAAATTGATATCAACATGACTGTTATTGGCTAAAAACCCCTAACAATTCTAAGGTGAAGGGTTGATAGTTGTGGCTTAGATGATGATAGATCGATCGTAAACAGATTAGACCCTGAGTGTTTGAGAGAATCGTCGACGAACCCTAAATTACGGGCTGTTCTTGAGTTCCACGACCGTGGAGTCTCAAGATCCAACCGTAATTTCCCTTAAGTTTACGAACCTGCTTTTACTTTAATCCAAAGTTAAAGATTTGCTTTAACTTAGTTTAGACTTGTCTTTTCTAGGTGGTAGTGAAGCCTCAACAACCTCTACCTCGATTGTGAGTATCATAACCGTAATCGGCTAAGTTAGTCTTGATCCTTGGATTACAAGTTTGGGTATTTGACATTAATTTTTGCCTTTAGAACCTTTCTATATTGAAGCCTCAACAACCTGTATAGAGAGTGTCTTGTAGGTGAGTCATATAAGGTTTTTGGAACTTCACCGTACGATTACCTTAAATTAGCATACCTTTGCATATCTCAACTCTGTCTTTATATCATTAGTATATCTTGAATCGATTGTCACAGCTTGATACTTGGATCTTTAGGATTGTTGTTTTCCCAATATTTGCAAAACTCTCATATTTACTCGCTTGATAATCTGCAATTGAATTTGTTCCCACCCAAATCCCTGTGTTCGATACTCTGGAATTCTTGCTTAACTACGTCGATCCGTACACTGCGGGTTCGCTTGCTTGATTCTAGTTTTATAAATTTAAAACTTATTTGCACACACCTCTAGGGGCGAACAACAATGTTCTTCAAGCTTGTGTTGTGTAGTTCCTTTTTCCCGGATATCGCACCACATTACCTTATGAAAAATCCTACCCATTCACGTTTCTTGACCTTTAGTTGAAAGTCCTTAAGATCTTTGGATTGTTGTTTGGCTTAGTGATCTAAATTGAAATTCCACATGATTGATTTTGACATTACTTTGGGTTATGATGTTTGTCTTGAAGCTTTTGCAACGTATGATGTTTCTTTTTCATGACATGATTCGTTTTGTGTACATTGAAGTTTCAAGGAAACATGAAGCAAGATTTGAGAGCGATCTATTGATTAGAAGCACAATACCAAAAAGATTTGTTTTGTTTTGCATTCATATTTCATCCTACCTTATGTTCTAGCTTTAGAAAACCTTGCTTGGGGACAAGCAAGAGACAAGTATGGGGTATTTTGATAGCATGAAATATGACAATATTTTAGGCACATGTTTTGATTGTTTTTCCCTTCTTTTGTGTATATGGATATGAGTTTGAAGCATTTATGAGCACATTCACCTATTATGTTTGTATAGAGATCTACACAAGCTTTGATGTGTTTTGAGGTGAATAAAGGCTTGGATTGGAGCGTAAATGGAGTATGTAGGAGTGATTGATCATGCTAGATATCAAGAGGATGCATTGGAGTTGCTAAGAAAGGAATATGAGTAGAAAGCTTTGGGAAACAAGAGATTTTGTGCATGTTTTAGGAATTCTACGGTCAAGTACAAGGAACCACAACCGTGGTTTTGGTATTTAAATTTAGGGGGGTGTATTCAATTAAGAGTCTATAGGAATTTTTTGGAGTTTAAAAGTCTATGGGTATTGAATATAGATTTTTAAAAGTCCATATAAATCTGTAGATATTCAATTAGGATTTAAAATTTTTCATTAAATTCCTATGGTATTTAAAAGTTTGTGTATTTTAAAAGAATCTATTATTTCACTGATTTTGTAGGATTCTTCGTTACTTTTATAACTATCTAAAATCCATAGAAATCTTCCCCCAACACATAAGATTTCCACAAAATTTGTACTGACTCTATATAGAATTAAAATTTCCCACAGAATTTGCAAATCCTATGATTATTA
Source organism: Fagopyrum homotropicum (assembly GCA_033239125.1). Lineage (NCBI taxonomy): Eukaryota > Viridiplantae > Streptophyta > Magnoliopsida > Caryophyllales > Polygonaceae > Fagopyrum > Fagopyrum homotropicum. The sequence continues at coordinate 98,019,801 of BSWB01000001.1, read as the reverse complement.
AGAATCCGTCAAAATCTTTAAAAGTCTCGATTGAATACACCCCCCTTAATTAAGGCCATGGGAACTTATGTCGAGAACAATATGCCTTCCCACCGTGGTTTTCACGGCCGTGGAATATTACTCTTGGCCGTGATTCTTCTGAGGGTTGCCACATTCCATATTTGCCACGTCAGCAGCGGTTATGGGCTTTTCGTAACCCTATTTTCTCCTATAAGAAGGCTGAAGGAAGAGAGAAAGTGGATCCCTCGCGACACATTGGTTGCATACCTTTGGAAGATCTTATTGTGAGAAGATTTTGGAAGGAAGATTTGGAGAAGTACGCACTTTGATATTGCGGAGTTGGAAGATCTTAGGGTTTCGCTTTGAAGGCGGATTGACATCCCGTTCTTCTTGTTCTTTAAGATTGTGAGAGATTTTTGACTCTATTCTATATTCATTGAACACAAGTATGGAATTTGAGTTTGATTGAGATTGGTTTTGCATTCATTATTGAGTTTTCAAGGTTCTAACTTTTCTTTCTTGTAATCTTGATTATTGATTTTATGACAATGATTGTTGGCTAAAACCCTTAAGCGTTTCTAAGGTGAAGGGTTGATAGTTGTGGCATAGATGATGATAGATTGAACCAAAACAGTTTGGACCTTGAGAATTGCGAGAAACCTCGTCGTCGAGCCTTTCTACGGCCTGTTCTTAAGTTCCACGGCCGTGGTTCCTCAAGAACTGACCGTGGTTTTCTCCTGTTTGACGTGTTTTGCTTTTGCTTTGATCAAAAGTTAAAGATTCGCCTTAACCTAGCCTTGGCTTACCTTTCCTAGGTTGTAGTGAGACTCAATATCCTCTACTTTGGTTTCGAGTGTCACAATCTTAACCTTTTTGGCTTATCTTTGATTCCCTTGGGTTTGGGCATGGATATTTGAGAGTTTAACCTTGTATTTAGAACCTCTTTATAACGAGACTCATCATCCTTTATTGAGAGAACCTTTGGGTGAGACTTATGGGTTTTGGAACTTCACCATACAATTCCGTACCTTAGATCTATATCTTTGCAATCCTAACTCTATCCTTATACCTTTAGAACATCTTGAATCGATTTCCACAATCGGATACCTGAATCTTTAGAATCGTTGTTTTCCCATTATCTTTACAAAAGCTTTTTACTTGCTGGACAATTTTACGAACTGAATTTGATCCCCCAAAATCTTTGAGTTCGAGACTCTGGAATTCTGGCTTTACTATACCGATCTATACACTACAGGTTCTCTTTGCTTGATTTCAAATTTTATAAATATAAGACTTTGCACGCACACTTATGAGTGAACACTTCCCCTTGATGCCGAAACGTCTAGCGCCTTGTGTCGGAGATACTCTCAGTCATACCTGAGCTCCAAATCTAAACTTTAGAGGTTTGCGCCTCTTGTCAACGTAGGAATTCTGGTGACTCTGTGTTGTCATCATCCTCTCTCGGATTATCGCTACTTGAGCCATATCGTCTTGCATCTGCTCAAGTGCTACACTGCTAGCACTACTCGGCTCGTCCCAATATAGCGAGGTACGATATCTTTGTCCGTATAAGGCCTCATAAGAAGTTATCCTGATCGATGTGTAACAAATGTTGTTATATGAAAACTCCACTAAGGGAAGGTGATCTGGTCACACATGTCCCTAGTCTAACACGCAGGCTCTCAGCATATCCTCCAGGGTCTAGATGGTCCTCTCAGGTTGACCATCGGTTTGAGAATGATAGACGGTCGTGAACTGCAAACTCGGACCTAGGGTTGCATGCACTTGCTACCAAAACCTCAAAGTGAACTGTTCATCTCTGTCAAAGACTATAATCCTAGGTACACCATGAAGTCGCAGTATCTCCCTACTGAACTCCTCGACTAATCGACTTACCGCCACGTTTCCTTGATCGGAATGAAATGTGCAGTCTTCGTCAGTCGATCTACTACAACCTAGATGGCGTCAAAACTCCAACTCGGTTTCAGACCGGTGACAATCCATCAAGATGTCTTCCCACTTCCACTTAGGAATGGGAAGTGGGTATAGCTCTCCTCTTGGTCGGTGATGCTTGATCTTGTCATGCTAACAGTTCACACACTGAGCTACATATCTCGTCACGTCTGGCTTCAGACATCCCCACCAAAAGGAGCGTATGATGTCTTGATACATCTTACTCGCGCCGGGATGCACTGTGTAAGGTGTAGCATAAGCCTCTTGTAAGATTTGCTATCTTAGCTCTTGATCTGAGGTCACACATACGCGCTCCTAGGTTCTCAAAACTCCATCGGCACCGACTGCAAACTATGGCGCCTCTCCTCGAGACATCCTGTCTCGAATCTGTGTCAAAGTTGGGCAACTCTCTTGTTTTTGTCGGATTTATACCAATACATCAGGTAACATCTCCAAGGTGGACAGATGGTTGTCGGAATCCGGAAAGTGGATATCCATCTCTAGCCATGCCAAGTCTCACTATAATGAGGCTGAGCTGTCAGCCGAACGATCGCCATCTCCCTGGGAGTCTTCCTACCGAGGGCATCAACTACCACCTTCGTCTTCCCCGGGTGGTATAAGATCTCAAGATCAAAGTCCTTGATCAACTCCAACCATCTCCTCTAATGGTTATTCAACTCCCGCTGAGTGAATATGTACTTCAGACTCTTATGATCTGTGAATATCTGACATATAGCTCTATACAAATAATGCCTCCAGATCTTCATACCGTGAACAACAACAGCTAACTCGAGATCGTAGGTAGGGTAGTTCTCCTCATACGTCTTCAGCTATCTAGACGCGTATGCTATAACCTTACCCCTCTGATTAGAACACATCCCAAGCCTAGCTTGGATGCATCATTGTAAACCACAAAATCTTCAATGTCCTCTGGTTGGGCTAGGATAGGAAAGGAAGTCAACCTTCTCTTCAGCTCCTCAAAACTCTGCAAGCACGGCTCGGACCACACGAATCTCGTAGACTTCCTCAGCAAGGAAGTGAGCGGTCGGGCGATAACCGAAAAGCCCTCCACAAAACGGCGGTAGTAGCTAGCCAAGCCTAGGAAGTTGCGTACCTCCTTAACGTTCCTAGGAGGCGGTCAAGATGCTACAACCTCGATCTTCTCCGGATCTACCTTGATCCCTTTGGCGAAAACAATATGACCAAGGAAGGCCACCTCAAACATCCAAAACTCGCACTTAGAGAGCTTGGCGTAAACCTCTCTATCCTGGAGGACTTGGAGTACGATCATCAAGTGTCTTGTGTGCTCCTCTCTGCTACGAGAGTATACCATAATATCATCGATGATGACCACCACAAACTAGTCTAGGAAGTCGATAAAGATGTTGTTCATCAACTCTATGAACACGGCGGGTGCATTCGTGAGCCTGAAAGGCATCACTACAAACTCATAGTGACCATATCTTCTCTAAAATGTCATCTTGGCTATGTCCAGCTCTCTCACCCTCAGTTAGTGATAACCGGATCTCAAATCGATCTGAGAAAACACTGAAACTCTGTGCAGGTGATCAAAACAGATCGTCGATTCGGGGAAATGGGTAATTATTCTTAATTGTTACCTTGTTCAACTCTCGGTAGTCAATACATAACCTCATCGACCCGTTTTTCTTCCTGACGAAGAGTACTGATGCACCCCAATGAGATACACTAGGGTAGATAAAACCCTTCTCAACTAACTCCTCGAGCTCCTTCTTTCGCTCAACTATCTTGATAAGCTCCATGTGATAAGGAGCCTACCAGATCGGTCTGGTCGTCGGATCTAACTCAATGCCAAAGTCCACACTCCTCTATAGAGGTTAACTTGATGGCTCTCCGAACACGTCGTTTAACTCAATTGCTACCGGGATCTTCTCTAGTGTTGGACTCGTACTATCCTTCATGGCATAGCACCAAAAAGCCTCGCAACCTTGACCGATAAGTCTCACAGCTTGGAATGTGCTGATGACTGTACCAATCTTTCCAATATCCCAACCTCGGAAAATCTGTACATGGCCTGACTCCATAGTCACCGTTACTGTCCTCTTGCTGATGTCAAGAACTGCCTGATGTAAATCCATCCATTCCATGCCCAAGATGACTTCATCATGTGCTAAGTACATCACGAAGAAGTCAGTTGGTCAATCACGACCTCCCAATCTAATAAGGCAATCACGAACCTCCCATGTACCTCTAATCTTACCTCCACCGGGTAACCCTATAAAGAAAGGTATCCCCTCTACGGTAACTAAGGTCAATCTATCTACACATGCATCAGATATAAAAGAATGCATAGCATTGGTATCGAAAAGAACTCTGACAGGAAAACCATTAATATGAATGGTACATGTGGTCGCTAGAGTTTTCGGCTCTACTGCACTCCTCAACTCATAAACACTAGTTGAGGCACCTCTTGTGTCTGCTGTACCACCACCTCGTCCTCTACCTCTCCCTTGTCCCTGAGCGAAACCTTGAAGAGTGGTATAACTAGGAACTCTTTGTTGCTGTAGTTGATATTGGGATGGCCTCTGCCCACCTCCGGCGAAGCTAGCACGTGACAAACCCTGTTGTGATAACGTGTTTCCCCGTTGGCAAAATGCAACTCTGCGTCCAGGCTTGCCACAAGAAAAGAAAGGTAGTGCAGTATTCTTACAATCATCCCTCATATGTCCGATACCTCCGCAGTTATAACACTCTCGTCCTATGTCGGAACTCTTCATAGTCTACTAGAAATCAGAGCGTCTTGGCGTCTGACTATGCCCGAATCCCGATGCTCCAACTCCAGTAATGGCTTGTCTAGTCCTTTGTCTCTTCTCAAGACCTCCTGCCTGAGAAGCTCTCTAGTGACTCGGTCGGTCTCTCTCGTAAGCAGATGCTCTATTCTGATAGTCCGTCAAATACTCGCAACGGAAACCAGCAAGATAAGAGCGAGTAGACTCTCTCAACCTCCGAGAGAAAAGATAAACATGCCGATCCTCGGGTGGGGCAGACGGCCCTAACAAAGATAGCTCCTCCTAAAACTTGCCGACAATCTCACCAATAGGGATATCCTCGAATCTAGCCTCGAGGAAATCTTGTAGTCGATCTCTCCTCATCGCTACGGGGCAGTAGCGATCTCTGATTATTGTCTTCATATTCTCATAACTCGTGACCTTACCGCGAATGGTCCTCCACTAGTGATGAGTCTGGTCTTGCAGCAACGACTGTGCTATATCGACTCGATGACCCTCTAGGTAGCGGATCGCCTGGTAGCAGAATCAACCTGGCCTAGCCAAAGCTCCACCTCCAATCCTATCTTTCCTTCAAAAGAAGGAACCTTCAGCTGGTTGAAGGACTTCAACCAACGGTCAGGTCTTGGCTCTATCGCCTCATCCGGAATTCTAGCAACCTCAGCAGCTATAGTAGGTGCGGCAACAACCTGCGTCACCATTTGTGAAACCTCAGCCGATCTTGCGGGTACTGGCGGTGCTGAGGTAGGTCCTCCAGTCCTGATAGCCTCCTCGGTTCTCTGCACATAGTCACGGCATGTAGATACTCCGATAGACACTCAACCAGACTCGGTCGACTGCGCTCTCTGTGCTCTGGACCTAGCAGTGGTCCCGTTCCTTGCCTCGGGAACAACACTCTCAACGACTTCTTCAAAGAACGCCTCTACGATGGGCGGATCAACAATAGGGGATTGACCCCGACCTCTAGCTAGTGGAGGTCTTCATTTACGTCCTCGTCCACGGACTGTAAGTGGAAGAGGTCGTCGACCGCTTCTTCGCCTTACAATAGATGTAGCTCTAGTACGCGCCATTTGCGATAGAGATACATATAGATATATAAGGCCATACTATCAACTACTGAAGAAATCCAGAAATAGCACATAAAAGGCCAACATGAAAAGAAAACTAAACTGCTGAGATCCGTGGAGGTAGTGGTGGTTGCTCGTACATCTATCCCAGACCGACAAGTTTAAAACAAAACCCCCATTTTAAAAACGTAGACCCCTTGCGGTTCTGTTTATTTATCTATCCGACCTTTAGAAGATTTTGAGTGTCATTGTTGTAAAACTGGAGCTCTGATACCCTATTGTAACACCCCAAATTCTAGGAACTCGAAGCGTTACGGGCTAGGACCTCATAATGGGTCCTGACCCTTAGAGTAACAACAATAACATCGAATCTTGCAACAAGGCACAAATAATGAAAACCAAAACTTATATAAAAACCAAAGGTTTAACAAAAGGGGAAAGCAGAAGACTCGCAGCCGAGTTAAAAAACAAACTGAAAAGACAACAATAGAAATATAAACCCGATCTCGTCCTATAATGTCCGGGAACCCCAATTGACCACACTATCCGGATCACTCAGCAACATCTTTTACCTGCAGGGCATCTACAACATCGGTATAAACCGTTAGCTAACATTCTAGATATCAGAAAGACAATAAAAGCACAAACACACATAAGGAGGTAAACACATAGCATGCTCTCAATCAACCGGTTATTATCATCTATTAAGTTATTCCCTTTACTAATTCAACTTATGTTGTCCACGAAAATCACTGTGATCTCGCCTCTCTCCCCTTTCACCAACAAGAATAGAGGCGATGCATCCCACCATTACCTATTGGACTGGTCGCAAGAGCACCTTCTAGTTTCCCCATTTTGAACTGGACAAGTGGTCACCGCCTAGTTATGATACACTTGGGCCAATTAAGGTATAAACTCATCTTAGTCCGGTTTTCCGTTATAACGATAATCAACAAACATAACCGATACGGTCAAACCAATATACATAATGCAGCTAAGTAAGTCCAAGGGACTTACCTCACTCGAAGGTAACTCAGAAAACAGGTACTGCTGAGTTTCCCGAAGGAAAGGGTAAATGCCTGCTCAGACAAGGCATCGCAAATCGGAAACGCAACGAATGTTAGAAGTCTACATACTTTTAGTCTCAATGATCTCTATTAGATCTACTACGACCTGCTAGAAGTTCCCTACTTCTAGTCTCAATGATCGCTAACTGATCTCAACATGTTAGGAGAAGGATTCTTAGTCTCAAGGTTCGCAAGGAACGTCATCAACAACACAACTCAAGGGCGTAACCAACTCATGGGGATAAACAAGCCACTAAATGGCATTTACACTAATAATATAGGTCCAACCTAGTATGATCTAGCATAAGGAAAGGGAAAAGGAAGCAAGGAAGGAAGCAACTCACCAAAGATGCAGGTGAACCGCGGAGGCGGCAGATAGAGGCGTGGGGGCGGTTTCTGCAACACAAGCGACATCGGCTTCTTTGACAGCAACAACACAACAATAGAAAAAGGCTCGACTTCTCCACTCCACACACAACAACTCTTCAACCAAGGAAGCCAGGAACACATACTCGTCAACAACGAAGGATAACAAGAATCAAGACTTGATCTTGATTCATGTGAAGAAGAAGAAGAAGAAGAAAAGAGAAAGAGAAAGAGAAAGAAGAAAAGAAGAAAAGAAGAAGGAAGAAGTGTTTTCTCCAAAACGTGTGTGCAAAAAGTCTTAAATTTATATCTTGAAATATATGCCTGAACGTGTGAGAACCCGCAGTGTACGGATCAGTTGTAGTAACGGCTAATATTCCTGGGTCGATCACAGGGATTTAGTGAAAACAAATTCAGGTAAGCAATATAACATCGGAAGCATGCAATAGTAATTATCAAAAGCAATGATAGGAATATGTAATATAATAGGGAAACACATATTCTAGAGATCAAGGTCTCCAATTGTGGTTATCGATTCAAGATGTCTAAAGATGTATAGGACAAAGTTGTGATTGCAAAGGAAGGGTGTTTCAAACTTGGGATAGATCACGGGGGAGGTCTCACTATCCGCTATTCCAAACCAAAGAAACTTATCACCGGTAATACTCAAAGCATCAATGGAAAAGGAATAATAGTCTCAAACCAACCACTCAACCTAAGGGAATAGAATTTGTAAAAAAAAACTCTAAATAAAGATAGACTTTGTACATAATTTCAAAAGTATACAATTCCAACTATCTAAAATGCTCCCAATGAATTCCCCTTCTCCAAGTAAAGATAGACTTTTTACATAATTTCAAAAGTATACAATTCCAACCAAAATCTTACGCATATGTTGTTAGCCCACAGACCGTCACTTCTGCTTCTCTATGTTGTGACACACTCATTGAATCTAGGAAAATGCGCATCTCCTACCCGGAGGGGGTACGTGGTCTTGCTATAGCCGAAATTGAAGCTGATATTGTGTCTACGTTGGAGGACAAGTGGAAAACAACAGCCATTATTAAGGTACTCGGGAGGAACGTTGCGTTCGGGTTGCTTGAACGAAGGCTCTACCAATTATGGCGTTCATCAAGATCAATGACTATTCTCGATTTACCTAATGGCTATTATGTTGTTCGTTTTGATCGGGAAGATGATTTCCTTAGAGCACTAACTGAAGGGCCTTGGGAAATCTTTGGCCACTATATAACTACTAGGCCATGGGATGCTCAATTCAACCCCTTCAATGACACCCTTCGCACTATGTTCGTGTGGGCTAGACTGTCAGAACTCGCCATGCAACTTTATGATGAAGTTGTCTTGTATGGACTGGCTTCGGCATTGGGAACCCCTCTCAAAGTTGATATGGCGACGTTGTATGTTACCAGAGGAAAATTTGCCAAAGTATGCATTGAAATAGAAGTGGATAAACCACTGATTGGAACCATATTGGTTGTTGATGCCCGTGTGCACGCTGAGTAAGAGGGTTTATATTCTATTTTCCATAGTTGCAGATTGTATGGTCATGGAGTTCAGAGGTGCCCATCACGTGAAAGCCATGCCACTGGAAATGAAAGTACTAATGTGGAGGGTTAGGTACACACTACTGAACAAGTTTTTGAACAAACGACGCAAGGAGGCACTGAAACACCAAAAGAACCATCCAATGAGGAGACCTATTTGGGTTCATGGATGACGTTCAATAGACGCCCAAGACGCAAAGAAGGGGATAAGGAGAAGAGTCAACCCAGGGAGGTGGTGCCGGTGTCGAATAGCTTCCAACCGATTGCTCCGGTGAAGGAAGACCTATGGGCAATCATTCCTCCTACCATTAATGGCATTCAACCTGCGGCTAATGATGAGACATCAATTATTGTGGAGGTTACGAATGAAGAATTAAATAGTAAGATGGAAACAGCCAGCCACCATTATGTTTGCCAATACGTGGATGAGATAAGGTCAAACCCTAGTACACATAAATAACCCAAGAGAGCAAAGACAACATCATCAATGACATAGGTGCATGCCCAACAGACTGAATCCAATAAAGACTTAAACTATATCAACCGAAACAACCAATCACTATTCTCAAAAGGATCACGATTCAAGAAAGGGAGCACAATATCGAACTCGGGCAACAGTTAGGTACTACGAGCTCAAATCAAGTCGTTACTGATATGGATATTGAAGATCCTAGTCCACATATAGAAGTTAATCCCCCAGATGACGTGATCTTAGAGATTGTATCAGATCATCGACATCCTTTTCCGCAGATTCTCCATCTGTAAGTGGTTCTAAATGAATGGAATCTTTTGGAATTGTAGGGGTGCGGGTAATCGACGATTCCGCAAATCCCTAAATTATATGCTCAATCGTCATAAACCTGATTTTCTAGCCTTGTTTGAAACTAAGATAGCCGGGGACAATGCTAGAGAGGCATGCTCACGTATCAAGTTTACGGACCATGTCCGTGTTGACGTTGTCGGATTTGAAGGCGGCATGTGGTTCTTCTAGAATTGTGCTTGTCTGAATGCTACGATCAAGCAGACTGAGCTTAATTTCATCCACGTATCGATCACTTTAGATGACGGATTGCAGGAGCTTTTTGTGGTGTATAATCTGCCTACTCCTGCTCGCACACGTACTTATGGGAGCAAACTGTTGAATGCAATACAAAACTGCAATGGGAATATTTTTGTAGGAGGTGATTTCAACTACGTGCTTGACTTGTCGGAGTGTGGTGGCCCCTCAAACAAGCTCTCTCCAGATTTTGTTTTGTTCAAGAAGTGGGTGAATGACACACAACTTATCGACATGGGATTCAATGGGCCTGCATTCACTTGGAATCGTGGCCTGGACGCTCGGCACAGACAATCCAAAAGGTTGGATCGATTTTTTATGAGCATGGTGGCTAGGGTTTCTTGAACTAAGGCGACGGTACATCACTTACCTTCTTAATCCTCTGATCACAATCCTTTGTTGTTGCAGCTTCGACCCCCTAGAAGAATCAACAGAAATAGACGGCCATTTTGGTTTTGTGGGAATGTGGCTCTCTCATCCGGACTTCCTAGGTGTGGTAAAAGAAGGATGGACTTCTGTTGAAGATCATCAGATTTCTCGGGCTTTGGAGTTATTGAGGCCGAGACTGTTTAGATGGAACGTTGAATGCTTTGGAAGGGTTGAGCTGAGAAAGAAGGAACTGACTGAGAAGATGCTCTCTATACAAAAGGAACTGGAACAGAACTTGAACCAAGGGCTTCTTTAAATGCATATTCAACTGGAAAAAGAATTTAAAGAAGTGCTCCGATAGGAGGAAATCTTGTGATTCCAGAAGGCATGAGATAAATGGATTCTGGAGGGTGACCACAACACTTCATTTTTCCATACTAGTACAATCGTTAGAAGGAGGAGGAATAGAGTAGATGCAATCAAGAATAATGAAGGGGTGTGGATTTCAAGCCAAGCCACGCTTGAGGCTAACGCCCTTGGTTATTTCAAAGAGTTATTTTCAGATGAACAGGTTACTGAATACCCCGGGAATGTAGCTTGCAATTTTCCCTCACTACTTATAGAGGGAATCAATTCCCTTTGTTTACCTATTACAATGTTGGAGATCAAGAGCACGTTAATGATAATGGGTTCATACAAGACCCCTGGGAGCGATGGTTATCATGCCATTTTCTTTTAAAAGTGTTGGGAGACGGTTGGCTCTCGGGTGTTGGATTGTGTCAGTCAATTCTTTGACACTAATGTCATGCCTCGAAGTCTCAATGAAATTATCATCGCTCTCATCCCTAAGTGTACGAGCCCGGATCATATGTCGAAGTTTAGACCCATTGGCCTCTGTAATGTGGTCTATAAACTGATATCTAAGATCATTGTATCACGATTACAACCTGTGATGGGGAAAATTGTTAGCCCCTACCCAAAGTAGTTTCATCCCCGGAAGGTATATTGAAGATAATGTATCCTTGGTTCAAGAAGTCTTACATTCCATTTCTAAGAAGAAAAGTGGTAGACGCTGGATGGATTTTAAGATTGACCTTGAGAAGGCCAATGACAGACTGAATTGGCAGTTCATTAAAGAAACTTGTGTACTTCTTGGTCTTCCTGATGAATGGGTACAAACAATAATGAGCTGTGTTAGATCTTCTTCAATGAAGATTATATGGAATGGATAACTTACTAAGGGGTTTACGCCTACGAGAGGGGTTCAACAGGGCAACCCTATCTCCCTGTATATCTTTGTTCTTTGCCTAGAACATTTGAGTCACTCAATCCAAGAGCTGGTTGAGTGTTCGCTATCAAACGTGTGTGTAATCGTGAACGATATAGCATTAAATTTATAACCTAAAATATAAGCCTAAAACAATATGTGAACCCACAGTGTACGGATCAATTGTAATAACATCAAATACTCCAAGGTCGAACACATGGACTATGGTGAAACAAAGCATGGTATATCAGGTTTTCAGTCAAAATAAAGCAACGAAACAAAGATATCAAAGATGATGTAATAATTAGATAAAGGAATGCAGATTCTAGAGGTCAAAGCATCCAGTTGTGGTTCCGACTCAAGATCTCAAAGGATAATGTGGACAAAGTTGAGGTTTGCAAGGAAAGGTATTTCTAAGGTGGGAATAGATCACCGGGTCAGTCTCACTACTCACTTTCCCAAACCAAAGGACCTATCACCGGGTAAGTCTTAAGGTACTAAGGAAAGGAACTATAATCTCAAACCAACACACCACCCAAAGGGATACAACTAACCTTTACCGGGTAAGTCTTAGGCTAACTCACAAAGGTAGGATGAAGGCACACTCAAACCCTAATAAAGGATAAACCTTTATTACCTAACACTCATCATCATAGGTATACAAGCAAAGGAATCACCGGGTATGTCTCATCCTAGGCTTGCGTATGGACCAAGAAAGGTGTAATGTTCGCTCACAAGTGTGTGCGTCAAAGTCTTAAATTTGTATCTAGAACTCAAAGCAAAGTGAACCCGCAGTGTACGGATCAGTTGTAGCTGTAACACCCCGAATTCTAAGAACTCGGGGAGCTACTGGTTAGGACCTAACAATGGGTCCCGACCTTAGTTTGACAACAATTTTACTAGGATCTTACAACAAGGCACAAAAGTATTAAAAACATTTGAAAACTTTAAACAATATATACATGAAAAATATGTATCAGCCTTACAAATCAAAGGTACTAAAACGACGCATATGAAGTATATAAGACAACCTCGTCCCCAACTAAATGAGTACGTGGACCCGGCTGACCATTCCCTCCGGATCTCTCTACAACTGTCTTAACCTGCAAGGCATCTACAAGCGGTATAAAACCGTTAGCTAACATTCTATGCATAAGTATAAAGGTAAAAGCACAATCACACATCATACACAATCAACATGCAACACTCAATCCTTTTATTATCTTTAATTAGGTGATAGGTCATTTCTAATGATACTTATTTTGTGACACGAGGGATTCCCAAACCTCGCCCCTGTCCCCGTTTACCAACACGGAATGGTACTAATGCATCTGACCGTCTACCGGAATGGGCTGGTCGCAGGGAACCTCCTAGACTCTCGCAAGAGCTAGGCAGATGATGTCACGACCCATTATCATACACTTGGGTCAATTACGTAAATAATAAATTCGGCCTAATCCGGTTTTGTTGTTTATCATAACTAATAAACACCACTCATACACATTACACTCATACAGGAAGCTAGCTAAGTAAGTCCGTGGACTTACCTGAATCAGATCTCGACTTTCTAATTCGCAAATCGATCTGTACAGTAGGAATTCAGTGGCCTGTCAAAGGAGGCAAGTGTGTCAGTACACTTTCTAGGTGATTAGAAGTCTAAGACTTCTAAGATAGTAGGTCTTAATAGAACGGAATTGATTATAGTATTAATTTATGGTAAAATGACTATTTTACCCTTGGTCTCGAAACTTCCAAAAATTCCCTAATTCATGCCTAAACTCTTATTTGAGACTAAAGAGTCATATTCTAACTCCTAAAGATGAGTTTGGTTACAAACTGACAATTTACCCATTTCCTTATTTTCGGAAAGATCGTTAAGGTCCAACTTCGGCTTCAAATATAAAATTCGAATAAACTTATAAAAATTCCGAAATAATTATCTAGATCATCTATGATAACCAATATACTCATAGGAGAAAGAATTTCTTAAAACTGTTAAAGCATCACTTCTACAAAAATTTCTAAAGTTGGTTACAACACTTAACAAACAACACACTGTCTTAACTTTGAAAAATAATAACTCCTAAACTACTCGCTGGATCTATCCCAAATTTTGTTATGTTCTACTGTAAAATCTTATCTACAATATATCCAAAATTCAGCCGTAAAGGAGATCAAAATCCTATTTAAAACTATCTCACTAAACCGAATTTCAGCACAACAGAAAAACTGCTTACGACTCCATCTTTGAAAAATCATAAATCCCAAACCACTCGCTGGATTCCTCTCAAGTTTTAATATGTTCTACAACAATATGTCAACCATATCATATCCAAAATTGAAGCCCAACGGAGATCAAGAGCTTATTCAAAACCATCTCACAAAACAGCATCACTTGCTGTTTTCCCCAACACTCAGCACATATATAAAAACTGCATGAGGCGTCAACTTTGGAACACAATAACTCTCAAACCGTAGCTCCGATTCTTCCCAAATTTTAGTATGATCTACTATGTACTACTGACTACAACATATCCAAAATTCAGCCAAAAAGAAGAAGTCTAAATTACCCAAATCTGGACCCGAAGTTGACTGCTCGTCACTTCCGAAAACTGAGAAAAACGTAACAGCTCTCTGCGGTTGTTTTCTTGACTGAAATGTATGGGTTTAAAGATGGTTTAGAGGCACCCATTGACACATACACATGGAGGGGAAGTAAGGAGATAGATGTGGGTCTTACCCGGCTCCAAACTTGAAAGCATGAAGGACGAGGATGGCTCTCACGTTCATAGCCTTGTCGGAAACTGAAGAGGTCCAATGGGAGGCTGTTGTGCACGACTCCAGGGTGGAACACTCCCGGGTTTCAGTGTGTACGCAGATTGTTGTGCTGCTGTGTGGTTGTTCGACAGAAACGAGGGGAGATGCAACGCAGCAGGTCCTCCCTAGCTGACGGGAATAAAAGGCAACAGAAGGAAGGAATCCAGAAGTGAGGCGTGAGGTAAGGCGGAAGATCAGGGGGAGGCACGCAGCAGGCTAACTTCTGTAAGCGTGGAAGGAACGTGGGGAGCTGCTCCATTAATTGCGGGTATAAGTGAGATAGGAGAGAGCGTAGAGTGGATCTGAGCGTGTTGCTGGGAAGCAGAAGGAGAAGAGACCGTATGTCCCTAGGCTGGAGCGAAGCAGCAATGCACCATTCTGGGCTGCACATATGGGCATGGGCGAAGCAGCAATCAGCAAGGCAGCGTCCAGGGTTGTAAGTTGTTGTACGGGCTGCAGTAAGGAGTGGGCTGGCGCTGGAGCTGAAGCAAGAGTGGGCATGAGTTCGGGTTGCTTCTGGCTGGGTCCGAAGTCAATCTTGGGTTGTTGTGGTTAAGCAAACTGGGCTGAGATTAAGGTAGGAATAGTGGGCTGAAAAATACAAGAAAGATGGCTGAAATAATTGCAAGAAAGATGGGTTGAATTGTTTGTCAAAAATCTGTCAAAACTCGTCATGGCCTTGTCAGGCCCATGAATGAGTTTATCACAGATTTGTCGGGCTTTGTCATGGCCTCGTCTCATCTTAGTCATGATCTCGTCACAGCTTGTCATGATCTCGTCTAAAGTCATCGATAGGAATGAATTATAATAACTAGGGTTTGATATAAATCTATCATTTTATGTGAACTGAATTCTACATAAAATAATAAATAATTATAGGAATTAGAGCTTGATATAATTTTATCATTTTATGTGAATTAAATTCTACATAAAATAATAAAATTTATGAAGAAAGAAATACTAGATAGAATGGGAAACCGTCAACGGCTCGAAGTCCGATTTGATTCGGAATTTAGCGGAATAAAAATTTCGGATATTACAGTAGCAAGGTAAGAAATTCCAGAGTCGAACTCAGGGATTTGGTGAGAATAAAATCAAATTCGATTATCTAACAAAATGCAAATACTTTTGTGATTAATAAAGGGGAAATGATTCCAAGGATTCAAGTATCCGACTGCGGCTATCGATTCAAGACACTTCTAAAGATCAAAGGACAGAGTTTATATTGCCAAGGCTATGTGTTTCAAAGGTAGATATCGTACGGTGAAGCCCGAAACCTATTTATCTAATCCAAAGGTTCTCTCTATAAGGGTTGTTGAGACTGCAATATAGAAAGATCTAAAGACAAGAATTACACTCAAACTAACTATCCAAAACCCCAGGATGTGACTCTCCAAGGTAAAGATAAAAAGCACACTTAAAACCTTAATAAAGGATGTTGAGTCTCTCTATTACTCAAATCTTGTAATCTTAATCTATTAAATGTAGAGTCAAGGTTGAAGTCTCTTCATACACCTAAATAGAGGTTAAAAAGGTTAAGCAAGGTTGGGATTTAGGCAAGGATTAACTTTGGTTAAAGATTAAATCAATTAAAGATCGTCGGGGGAATAAATCGTGTTGTTCATGAGAAAATCGTCCGATTTTCCTGAAGAACAGTCCGATTTTCCTGTTGTCGCAAAGTTAAAATCTAAACTCTCAGGTTCCTAATGTTTGGATGAGTTTAGTCTATCATCTTCTAAGCCTCAATCATCAACTA
The DNA here is from genome assembly GCA_033239125.1 of Fagopyrum homotropicum. Classification (NCBI taxonomy): domain Eukaryota; kingdom Viridiplantae; phylum Streptophyta; class Magnoliopsida; order Caryophyllales; family Polygonaceae; genus Fagopyrum; species Fagopyrum homotropicum. The sequence goes on along the minus strand of BSWB01000001.1, from coordinate 98,003,752 downwards.
TTCTTCCCAGAATCACAATGGTTTTAACCAACCATTTTCAAAATCAAATCAAAATTAAGATTGAGTGAATAAATCAAATAAACCCGAATCTTGAATAAAAACTCAATAACTTTCAATTCGGTAAACCAATCTCAAAACTAATCAAAGTATCTCTCAATCAACTCAGTATTATGTTCAAAAACCACAAAGATCAGAATGGAAACAAGGAATCTCACAAATATGATCAAGATTGACTTCCCGGCAATATCGCTTCAATCCTTCCCCAAGAATCCTCAATCTCTCTCAAACGTGTAAAGATTTCCCGCTGCGGCCGTCCCGTTTTCGTTCCTAGGGTTCCAACCTATAGTTTCTTGCTAATGGGCCGCTTGGCAAAACACTTCTCTAGCCTAAAAGTGATGGGCTTTGAGTTGTCTTTACCATTGGGCCGAAAAACAAAGAAAATCGTGCTACCCCGATTTTCAAGCAAAACCGTTCGATTTTTAATGATAAAAATCGTCCGATTTTTGTTGTAAATGGCACGATTTTCTTCAACAGAGAATGCTCGTCTTTTGGCTTGTTTCCTTCCTCCCTTTTATGCTTCTTTTACGCAACTCATTTGCTCTTTGTGATTCCTCTAAGACTCCTTTAGCTTCCCTAATGGCCTTAGATGCTCCTTGCTCCACTTTTGCTTCCGAATCCACTTAATTTACCTACAATTCAACCGAAACTCATGTAGACCTCTATTTCCGAAATATATATGAATAAAACACAAAAGGTACACAAGTTCTCTCTAAATGCAAGGTAAATCGAGGTAAACCTCTACAATATGCATGATTATAATGGTATATAATTCATGTCATCAAAATACCCCATACTTGCCCCTTGCTTGTTCCCAAGCAAGACTCAAACTTAGAATACAAGATGCCATGGATTATATATGTATGAAAACTCGAAAACATTTTATTTGATAGTGCTTATTCTTATTGGATCACCCTCAAAGTGATATTTCAAGGCATAGGGAGACAAGGCATGTATCAATGATAATAATAGCAGGGACTAACTCTCTTTTCTTCCTCAAAAACATAAATAAAGAACATGATAAAGATGTAGAGGCAATTAAAATCAAACAAGTCTAAGCCATGAAGTCTTAATTACATGCATAAAAGTCTCAAGGTCTTCTAATCAAAGAAAAGGTCTAAGAAACATGTTAAAGGAGGGAATTATTTTAGGCAATTGTGGTGCTAATCCGGAAAAGAAGAACAACATAATACCTTCAAGAACTTTACTTCACCGCACATGCTTTGCATGTAAAAGCTTTGCTTTCTTTATACTTTACTTTTTGAGAGTATGGACAGCGGTGCACAATAACCGAAGCCTAGAAGATCGGCATTTCTCAATTTCGAGATGCCTCAAACCATTGATGCACATACCATATCCCGTTAGGACTTGTTGTTCAATCGGACTTTGGCAAGACACAAACACCCGGCTATGTGAATTGTGCCGAGTTACTCATCCTCATGTCCAACGTCCCTAAACTTATGAATTGCTACACTTTCACTTAACACATTTTCATTGGCCCTCCCACATCAAACATGCCTTTTTTAATCACCTATCCTAATTCCCGGATGGTAAAAGGGAGGTCACATATTTCCTTGAGGAGCTAGCATGAACAAGATATGAATTAGAGAAGAAGTGAATTGCCTTGGTCATCCTTATATGATGCAAAAGAACTTATAATATAGCTTTGACCATTATTTCATTCTCTTATCAAAACATCAAAATCATATAAATCATTCATATGTTTAAGTAAGAAAAGTAAGCTCATTCATGCTATAATCAAAATCTCAACATAACCATGTCATCTTTTTGCCTTTTCCACATCACAATTCTCATCATAGAGGTCATTTCCATCATAAGAAGCACAAAATTTTTTTTGAAAACTCATGATATTTGAACGAAAGCATGCAAATGCAAATGTCATAGTGGAAAGCAAGTAGTGCAAGAGTTATGACAAGCCAAATCATCTAAAGTAATACAAAGGTCATAGAGTGCTAGAATGAAGTAAAAGAGATTATAAGTACCCCCACCCCATACTTAACCTTCACATTGTCCCCAATGTGAGAAATCAAGCATAAGTTGGAGAAAAATACTTATAGTGTAAAAAGGAGTGGAATCTCAATCCTCGATCGGTGGTGGCGGAGGTGGAGGGTATGGATACATCGGTGCACTGGGATCATAGAAGTGGCCGAACTGATGGTAGTACATGTCCCTCATCTGGCCGTCATAGGAGGAGTGTCTAGTGTCCGTCTCCTGCCGGTATTCCTTGAACTGAGTGTTCAAGGTGTTGTACTCGGTGTGGAGGGCCTGATAGTCGGAGCGTAGACCTTGGAAGCTAGAGACGAGGTCTCTAAAATGGCGGGGAAGTCTATGTCCTCGTCCATGGCCTCTACCGTGGTTAGGAGCATGTGTAAAGGAGTGGTGGGGTGGCTAGATGTCATCCTCTGTCTCCTCGGTGCCTCGACTGGTCCGGCTAGGTCCTGCACCATGAGTATCGGTATCCATGGCATTCGTGGCGTGACCACTATATGTGTCACTCTCGAACTCGAGCGTGGTCCCCTGGTGTACTCCATCCTTATGATCCTCCTCATCCTCAATGTCACCTTCATCATCATCATAATACAAAGGAGGAGCTATGTCCTCAAGCATCAGTACAAACGTTTCCTTCCAATTACTCTTGTTCCGAATGGTGTATTCGGACTTTCAAACAATCTCGGATGGCTTCTTTTTTGGATCCTTTGCCCACGGCATGGGAACATGAAGAGTTCCTCTCCCTCGAGGAATCAAGACCTGTCTCGCAATCAATATCTGTGATTCTAAGGGCTGGGCACTCTCAACTAAGGTACAATCCGAGAAATCTAACTCCAATGTCTTTGCCACATGAGTGACAAGGCCTCCAACACATATGTCACCCTTTGCTTTGTTGGCTATCTTTCCTAGATAGTCAGCAAGCATAGAGGTGATGTCGGGAATGGTGTTACATGCCATGCAATACAAGATAAAGAGCTCATCAGCATTGAGCTTTTGTGGAGTCTCCGTCCGTGCAAACAAGCTCTCACTAAGGATCCTATGCACTACCTTAAAGGAAAGGTTGTACATGCTAGCCTCTTTCGAATTTCCGGGTTTCCACTTATCACGACCATACTCTTCCACTGAGATGGTCTCCCAAAAGGCACTAGCACTAACTCCTCTCGCAAATGTGCCTGCATCAGAGTAGGGAAAAACAAACAAATCCCGAAAGTCATCAATAGTCATAGCATGGTTGTGGTTCATGAGGCGGAAAGGACTGTTCTCTCTCTAGGATCATGCTCAAATGTGCTAAGGAATTCTAGGGTGATCTCGGTGTAAGCATCCTCCCTAATCATATCAAACTGACTCAGCCCAACTCTATCTAACATCATATCCACATCCTCTCGAATAAACAAAGAGTCTAAGTCATCTAGCACAATGTGTCGAGGAGGGGTGAAGGGACGATCTAAGAGACGTTCATATCTCTTCTTATGTTTGGATAGGGGAGGGGGGGAGTTTTGGTATGGCTTGAGAGGGTGGTGGAGGTGGGGGAGGGGCTTTGGAAGAAGATCTCTTCTTCTTCCCCGCATTTCGAGTGATTCTCTTCAAAGTCTCCATTTCTGCAACAAAAAAATCGGGCTGTTCTATAGTAAATCGGACGATTTATCTGGGCTGGGTCGATTTTTCTGTCGATTTCAACAATTTTCACAATTCTGTAAAGTTTTGACCAAACTATCACCACACACAGTCTCCTATTGTTGTTTCTAAGCAAACCCCTCAATCAATCTCAGCAAACAAACAATCTCTAAGCAAGAATCAAAATCGAGCGAAAAACTTAGGTTTCGAATTGAAAAACCTGAATTCCGGATGGATGAGTCGATTGCCAAGCTTGTTGTTGCTAGATCCTTGTTCCTTGTCGAAAATGCTTCAGTTTAGGGCCAAGAATCGTTCAAAACGATTAAGGAATGAGGAGATTAGAGGGTGGGCGATTTTCGGTTCTTTGAGAGAAGGGAAATCGGGAATGGGGAGTTTGTGGAATGAGAGAATCGAGTGGTGAAGGCTTTAATTAGGCCGGAGATTTAATGAAGAAAATCGGACGATTTAATGAAGAAAATCGGACGATTTAATTGGGCGATTTATTTATCGGGGCGATTTTTCTTCATTTTCTCAGCTCAAAGAAGAAAATCGGACGATTTAATTCAAGGGGGTCGATCTGGGGGGTCGATTTATCTCCCTGATGCCAAAAATCGACTTGCTTTGTTCCTGAATCGAACGATTTGCTTTGTGTAGCTCGATCTCTTTCCTTGTTTTTCTTGAAGATTGCAATTTGAACTAATTTATGCCTCCTAACTTCATTGGTTTCTCAAATTGGACCTAATTTCCTGCGATTATTGACACAAACAAACCAAGAGTGCATCGAGGAACAAACAAAAGGAAAAACAAAAGAAGCAAAGCAACTAAACTAAGCTAAACTAAATGAGAAAAGGAGAAAAGAGTTATACTATCATGGGTTGCCTCCCAAGAAGCGCTTGATTTATCGTCTTTAGTTGGACAGTGCTTGGTTTGGTGTTCAATGGAGGAGGATAGGAGCTATCTCCTCAACGGGAACTTCCGGTGTGTATTTCTTCAATCGTTGGCCATTCACTTTGAAGTTTCCGCTTTGTTCACCCCATACTTCAACTGCACCATGGGGGAAAATTCGTTTAATTACATAAGGTCTTGCCCAACAGGATTTAAGCTTACCTGGAAATAGTCGAAGCCTCGAGTTGAATAAAAGAACTTGATCTTCTTCTTTCCAATCCTTTGGAATGATGTGCTTATCATGCCAACGCTTCGTCCTTTCCTTGTAGATCTTTGCGTTCTCATACGCATTCAGCCGGATCTCGTCCAGCTCGTTGATATCCAAAAGCCGCTTCTCTCCGGCTTCTTTCATGTCAAAGTTGAGTCACTTGACAGCCCAATATGCTTTATGCTCTAGCTCTACAAGAAGATGACAAGATTTACCATAAACAAGATTATATGGAGTCGTACCTATTGGTGTCTTAAAGGCAGTCTTGTATGCCCATAGTACATCCTTAAGCTTCATTGACCAGTCCTTCCTTGTTTTAGAGACAGTTTTTTCTAAAATTCCCTTAATCTCTCGATTGGATATCTCGACTTGTCCGCTAGTTTGCGGATGGTATGGTGTAGCTATCTTATGGGTCACCCCATACTTAGCCAATAGAGTCTCAAATCGACGGGTTGTGAGGTGTGTTCCTCCATCACTAATAATGGTTCGGGGATTCCCGAATCTTGGGAAGATCGTTCTATTGAAGAACTTCACCACTACCATTGCATCATTAGTAGGATAAGCGATTGCTTCTACCCATCTTGAGACATAGTCTACGGCGAGGAGTATGTATTGGTTTCCACAAGAGGATGGGAATGGTCCCATAAAATCTACTCCCCAAACATCGAACATCTACACTTCTTGTATGTTGTTGAGGGGCATTTCATTCCTCCTAGAAATATTACCTGTCCTTTGACACGCATCACAAGCAACAACATATTTTTGCACATCTTTGAATAAGGTAGGCCAAAAGAAACCGGAATGAAGTACCTTAGCACATGTTTTGTGGGAACTAGCATGTCCTCTACATGGTAGAGAGTGGCAGTGGCGGATGACACTTTCCACTTCATCTTCTGGAATGCATCTTCTGTATATGCCATCGGGACCTCTTTTGAAGAGAAGAGGCTCGTTCCAATAGAAGTGTCGGACGTCCTTAAAGAACTTCTTTCTTTGAGCATATGAAAGTCCGGGGGGAATCTCCTGACAAACAAGGTAATTTACAATGTCAGCAAACCATGGATCATTACCTTTCGAGATGTGTTGAAGACACTCTTCAGTCTCATGTAGTTGTTCGTCAGGGAATGAGTCATCTATAGGGAGCTCATCCATCTCGCCAGTGAGGTGTGGAAGGCGACTAAGATGGTCAGCAACTGAGTTTTCTGAGCCCTTCTTGTCCCGGATCACCAAATCGAACTCTTGTAAGAGTAAGATCCATCTTAGAAGCCTTGGCTTCGCATCCTTCTTCGTGAACAAGTAGCGGATTGCTGAATGATCCGTATAGACTATCACCTTCGCACCTACAAGATAGGAGCGAAATTTTTCAAAAGCATAAACTACGGCTAGAAGTTCCTTTTCCGTAGTGGCATAATTGGATTGAGCCTCATCTAGCGTCTTGCTAGCATAGTAGATGGTGTGTGTACGACCATCTTTCTTCTGTCCGAGTACGGCTCCTATAGTGACGTCGCTTGCGTCGCACATGACCTCGAAAGGAAGAGTCCAATCGGGTGTTGGATGATTGGTGCTGAAATCAAAGCCTCTTTGATCCTGCAAAAAGCTTCTAGACAATCTTTCGAGAATTCGAAAGTTGCGTCTCTCATTAAAAGACTAGTTGAGGGTTTTAAAATCTTAGAAAAATCCTTTATGAATCTCCTATAGAAGTCTGCATGTCCTAAAAAGCTTCTAATTCCTTTCACAGAGGATGGAGGAGGTAGCTTCTCAATAGTTTCTATCTTAGCTCTATCAACCTCTATTCCTCTATTTGATATTAGATGACCTAACACAATTCCTTCGGTGACCATGAAATGACACTTCTCCCAGTTTAAAACTAAGTTAGTATCTTCACATCTCTTAAGAACTAATGAAAGGTTAGAGAGGCAGTTATCAAAGGAAGAACCATATACCGAAAAGTCGTCCATGAATACTTCCATGATGTTCTCTACATATTCTGAGAAGATTGCCATCATGCACCTTTGGAAGGTGGCTGGAGCGTTGCATAAGCCGAATGGCATCCTTCTATAAGAAAACGTACCCCAAGGGCACGTGAAGGTCGTCTTCTCTTGGTCATCCGGGTGAATGGGAATCTGAAAGAAACCGCTATATCCATCTAGATAACAAAAGAAAGAGTGTTGGGCTAACCTTTCCAACATCTGATCATTAAAAGAAAGGGGAAAGTGATCATTCCTGGTGGCCACATTCAGCTTACGGTAGTCGATGCACATTCTCCATCCCGTAACTGTCCTTGTGGGAATAAGCTCGTTGTTTTTGTTGGCAACAACGGTAATGCCTCCTTTCTTTGGTACTACCTGCACTAGACTCACCCACTTGCTATCGGAAATAGGGAAGATGATACCTGCATCAAGTAGCTTAAGGATTTCTTTCTTCACGACCTCTTTCATGATCAGATTTAACCGTCTTTGAGGTTGACGTGAAGGCTTGTAATCCTCTTCCATTAGGATTTTTTGAATACATAGAGAAGGTTTAATGCCTATCAAATCATCAATAGTATAGCCTAAAGCTCTCCTATGTTGCCTTAGAACATTCATAAGCTTCTCTAATTCATCATCATTCAGTTTCGCACTAACTATAACAGGATATGTAGAGTTAGGCCCAAGAAATGCATACCTTAAGTGTGTAGGAAGGGGCTTCAATTCCAATGAAGGAGGTACTTTGATTGATGATTCATGACTGATAGGTGATGGAATCACTATCAATTAGGGTAGTTTTTAGAGTCTTTGTATTGCATTAGTGTCGGTTTATGCTACTAACTCCTTGGTCCAAAAGAAGAAGATCAAAAGAAGCTAAAGAAGGAGTTACAAGCACTTAGGAGTGAAGATCGATCATGAAGCAAAGCTTCTGCTGCCTTACCGCCCCTGCGGGTCCTTGCAGCCGCCCCTGCGGTGACTTGCCTTGACGAGACAAAGACCAGCTCCCCTGCGCCTCCCACTGCGCCCTGCCTGCGCCTCGCCTTGGGAGCTGGAAGGTGAAGAGTTTGTGTCACCGCCCTTGCGTTGGCCTTAAGGCGCCCTTGCGCCTTGACATCAGAAACGTCAAGAAGGCGAAAGGTCAGACGTTGAAGTGCATTAAAGATCCGCCCCAGCGGAGTTGTGTAGCCGCCCCAACGGAGTTGTGTAGCCGCCCCAGCGGTTCTGAAGAAGATCAACCGATTCTAGCTAAACCGCCCCTGCGGTTCCTGAAGGCCGCCCCTCCGGTTTAACGCCAGAAGCTTTACTCCGGCTGTTTACACCACCTTTATGGCATTTAAGGTGGCTGTTTTAGGCCGGCTATTTACTCCTAATTAAGTGTCTTTTGTAGTATAAATAGTCCATGGCTGATTGCTAGGATCATCCATACTTTTCCCCACAAAATCGATTTTAGACTTGAGTTTTCCATTGTAATGAGTTGCTAACTCCCATGCTGCATTGGGTTGGTTTGAAGCTGCTTTGTTACTTTAGTTAAGTTCTTTTTAATATAAATTTAGTAATGCTTTGTGTTTCCTTGATCTCCATTGTTTAATTGCATGTTAACTATTACTTGAGATTGATCACCTTAGGTTCTAAAGTGCATGTAAACAACTAGGATTAACAAGTTCCGGGTTCGGTTCTTTAATCTAGTAGCAACTTTAAGTAATAACGGGTTGTAATTACTTAAAGAAAAGGAACACAAATATAAAGATAAGTTTAATGTTTTAATCTTCTCTTTATATCCCTTAGTCTTTGTTTGAATGCTAACTTGTTATTTGTTCTTGTAGGTTTACGGAACTTTAATAGGTTAAGTTGTGTTGATGCCGGTTGGCTCAACACATATGTATGATCGAGACGGGAGATTACTTAAAAACTTGTAAAAGGAATGCACCAAAGTAGCAACTACATGCTTAGAATCAACCTAGTGTAGATTCATCCATTATCGTCTTACTTGTCGCATTAATCGTTTTCATAAGTTTTTGTGCATCAATTCAACCAAACCCCCCCCCCCACCCCTTTGTGTCACTTGTCATTATAATCGATAATTGCATCTAAAACACCTTAAATCTCTTGGGTTCGACCCTTACTTAATCACTATACTTGTTCTTAGTGCTAAGTCGGGATTTACTTTTGATTGGGTATAGACGACCATAGAAATACCTTCGGTCAAATTTTGGCGCCGTTGCCGGGGAGTTTTTGTGTTTTATTGTTATTATTGATTATTGGTTTGAACCATTTTTATGGTTCAAACCCATGCTACTAATTCCGACTTTGCTTCTTTTGATCCAGAATTTGAGAGGACGCACATCCGGCAACGAAGACAACAACAACTTCAACAAGAGATGGTTGACCGTACTCTGCGTTAACTTACGCAGCCCAACTTGGCTCAAAACCCTCTTGCGGTCGCTATACCAGCACTAGGGGAAGGAGTCAACTTTGAGCTAAAGCCGGGCCTTATTCACTTGCTTCCATCCTTCCATTGGCTAAGTGGTGACGACCCCATCAAGCACCTTGGGAAGTTCCATATTGTATGTATGAGCACGAAGCCGGCCAACATTACCGAAGAACAGATCAAGATGAGGGGATTCGGCTTCACACTCAAAGATTCGGTGGATGATTGATATTACCACCTTCCATCCAGGAGTATTGACACTTGGGAGAACCTTCACAAAGCGTTCTTGGAGAAATACTTTCCAACTAAAAAGGCAAATAGCTTGAAGAAAGCTATAAGCAACATCGAGCAAAAGGCAACCGAAACTCTCTACGAGTACTTTGAAAGGTTTGCACGCCTCCGATCCAGCTGTCCTTTCCACGGATATTCAACTCAAGATTTAGTCTTGTACTTGTACAATGGCTTGCTAGACAATGAAAGGAGGATCGTCGATGCGGCTTGCGGAGGTAATATTCTTAACTCTACTCCTGACCTTGCTTTGGAAAAAATACAGGAACTAGCGGAAGGAACTCGGAACTTTGGAAGGACCCCGGCTAAGAAAGGAATTCATGCCGTGAGTTCCGGGAAGAGCGAGATTTCCACCGAGCTAGCGGAATTGAAGGAAATGGTGAAGAGGCTAACACTTATGGGAACACCGCAACAGCTCAAAGCTTGTGGAGTTTGTGCTGACCCGTATCATCCAACGGACATGTGTCCACAAGTTCAAGATGACGATGCTGAAGTGAACGCAATGGGTTATGGACAACCACAGCAGCAAAGACCTAGGAACGATCCCTATGCACAGAATTTCATGCCAAATTGGCGTGACCAACAGAATTTTTGTTGGAGGGATCAACAAAGCCAACAACAACAGTCATGCCAAGGTAAGTATCACTCAACTGAAGATATGTTGCAGGTTTTAACTAAACACTTTGCTACTCATGTCCAAACAACAGAATCTAGCATCAAGAACCTTGAGAAGCAGGTTGGTCAAATGGCGGAAGCTATTTCAAGGACCGAATCAAGGCTTTCCGGAGGATTGCCTTCCCAAATGTTTATAAACCCCAAAGAGAATGTTAGTGCCCTAACATTAAGGAGCGTGAAGCAAATCCAACAAGAACCAACAAAAGAGTCACAAAGTGAACCTTCTGTCGTTATTTCCACACCCACAGCCGCCCCTGCTGCTGCAGCTGTGCCCAGCCCAGAAGGAAGGACGCCCCTGCGGTTGGCTGCCCCCGCCCCTATGGTAACAACCCCTGAGCCGCCCCTGCGCCTTCAAGCTGACGCCCTTGCGGAAAACACAGCAGAAGGTCCTGCTGAAAAGGATACTTACGTCCGGCCTAACTTTCCGCCGCTATACTCCGTAAAGCCACCGGCTCTTTTTCCTGAAGCATTAAAGGAGCGAAGAATCATAGAGGACAAGGACCTCTTTGAGACTTTCTCTAAATGCGAGGTAAACATTCCCCTTCTTAAGTTGGTGAAAAGTATCCCTAAGTATGCTCTTTTTTTAAGGAAATTTGCACTATCAAGAGAAATCAAAAGATAAAGGGGAAACAGAAAGTGCAAGTGAGTGAACATGTGTCGGCAGTTTTCCAACGGAGAATGACCAAGAAATGCAGCGATCCGGGCATGGTAAGCATTCCTTGTGTTATAGGGGAAACCCGCTTTGACAAAACAATGCTTGATCTCGGTTCTTCTATTAATGTTTTGCCATATTCGATTTACAAATCACTTGGCCTTGGGCCACTAATGGAAACTAGAATTGTAGTACAACTTGCTGATAGATCTAATGTGTACCCGAAATGGATAAATGAAGATGTATTAGTGATGGTAGACAACCTAATTTTTCCTGCTGATTTCTTTGTAATGGATATGGAAAATGACTCGCATGCTGCACCCATTCTGTTAGGTAGGCCATTTCTGAAAACGGCTAGGACTAAAATTGATTATGTTAGTGGTAAATTGACCATGGAGTTTGATGGAGAAGTAGTGGAATTTGACATCTATGATGCAATGAAATTTTCTAGCGATGATCATTCTCTATGTGCTATTGATGTTGTTGAACCTTTTGTGCAAAATGTTTTTGATAACTATGACGTGGATGAATTGAGAAATGTGATTGAGCATGACATTGATGGTTTCAAATCAGATTATGTGTTAACATCTAGCATGAAGGAGGTCCTAGGCCAATTAGACAGGCACAAAGGGCTACTTATTTCCAATTTGGCCATTGGGCCCACTTTACTAACCCCAAGCGAGAAGCTTGTTCCGTCCATAGTGTAGGCACCGGAAATAGAATTGAAGGACCTTCTGTCACACCTCAAGTATGTTTTCCTTGGAGCATACAATACCTTGCCGGTAATCATCTCCAATAAGTTGACAACCGGACAAGAAGATAAGTTGGTGAACGTACTAAAGGAGCACAAGACGGCCCTCGGTTGGACTATTGCGGACATCAAGGGGATAAGTCCTTCCACTTCCATGCATAGGATTTTACTTGAGGACGAAGCCAAGCCCTCTAGGCAACCTCAAAGGAGGTTGAACCTACCAATGATGGATGTAGTCGAAAAGGAAGTGTTGAAGCTCCTCCAAGAGGATATGATCTTTCCTATCTCGGATATCACTTGGGTTAGCCCGACCCAAGTGGTTCCAAAAAAGGGAGGCATCACTTTGGTGGAAAATCAGCATGGAGAGATGGTCCCAAGCAAAACACAAACCGGATGGAGAGTTTGCATTGAATACCGCAAGCTCAATAAGGTAACACGAAAAGACCATTTCCCATTACCTTTTATTGATCAAATGTTGGAACGTCTTGCAGGTCATCAATACTACTGTTTCATGGATGGATATTCGGGCTATTTCCAAATAGCCATCGCACCAGAATATCAAGAGAAGACGACGTTCACTTGCCCATTTGGCACTTTTGCATATCGTAGAATGCCCTTTGGACTTTGCAACGCGCCGGGCACTTTCCAACGGTGCATGATAAGTATTTTCTCCGAATACATAGAAAATTTCATTGAAGTCTTCATGGATGATTTTACCATCCATGGAGATAGTTTTGACGCATGTTTAGGGCATTTAAAACTTGTTCTTGAAAAATCTGTTGAAACCAATTTAGTTCTTAATTCGAAAAAATGTCATTTCATGGTCGAAAAAGGAATTGTGCTAGGACATGTAATATCCTCAAAAGGGATAGAGGTAGATAAGGCAAAGGTTGATGTTATTCAAAATTTACCTTATCCTACTAATGTTCGGGAAATCCGATCTTTTCTTGGTCATGCAGGTTTCTACCGAAGGTTCATCAAAGACTTCTCAAAGATCTCAGCACCCCTGTGTGAATTGCTCAAGAAAGATGTCACCTTCATAGTGGATGAGGATTGCAAGAAGGCTTTCGACACTTTGAAGTCATGTCTCATCACCGCACCGATCATCCGTTCTCCGGATTGGGAGAAACCTTTTGAAATCATGTGTGACGCCAGTGACTATGCCGTCGGAGCTGTCTTAGGACAAAAAGACGGACGGGCCTCCCATGTGATCCATTGTACATCTATGACACTAAATGGAGCACAAAGGAATTACTCCACCACCGAGAAGGAGATATTGGCGTTAGTTTTTGCCCTTGAGAAGTTCAGGCAATACTTACTTGGGGTAAAAGGTAATTATTTTCACTGACCATGCATCCCTTAGGTACCTCATCGCAAAGAAGGAGGCGAAGCCACGATTAATCCGTTGGGTGCTCCTTCTAAGCGAATTTAACCTAGAGATAAGGGACAAAAAGGGAGCTGAGAACCTGGTGGCAGATCATTTGAGCAGACTAGTGCAAGAGGAGGAAGAACTAGGAAAAGAAAGAGAGATATCCGGAAGCTTTCCAAACGATACATTCTACACAACTCTCTGTTGTGTAACCGCCCCCGCGCCTCACACCAGCCTCTCCTGCGGCCCCGTCTAGGCGCCCCTGCAGAATTGTCGACAGAGGTTTGTCTTAAGCTTCAATCTTTCAAGCCTTGGTTTGTTGACATTGTGAACTTCATTGTCAGGAAGGAGTATCCTCTAGACTTCACCAAGGCACAACGAGAGAAAGTAAAAGCTGAAGCTCGACACTACGTTTGGGACGATCCTTACCTTTGGAAGCATTGTAGTGACCAAGTGATCCGGCGTTGCATTCCGGACAATGAGGTACAATCCGTCCTAACTATCTGTCATTCTGAAGCATGTGGGGGGCACTTTGGGGCAAACAAAACTGTAAGAAAAGTTTTGGATGCCGGTTTCTTTTGGCCACACATTTTTCGAGACGCTTTTGCGTTTTGTAAAGTGTGTGATAGATGCCAAAGGGTAGAAAATCTTTCAACGAGACATGGAATGCCCCAATCCTCTCTTATATTTTGTGAAATATTCGATGTTTGGAGAATTGATTTCATGGGGCCGTTTCCTACCTCATTCGGGAACACATATATTTTTCTTGCGGTAGACTATGTTTCCAAGTGGGTGGAAGCAAAGGCCACCAAAACTGATGATTCAAAAGTAGTTGCAGCTTTTCTGAAGGAAAATATCTTTGCAAGATTTGGAATCCCAAAAGCCTTAATCAGTGACAGGGGTACCCATTTTTGCAACAAGACGATCACGGCTCTCCTTAAGAAATACCATGTTCACCAAAGAGTGTCAATAGCTTAACATCCACAAACAAACGGCCAAGCCGAGGTATCTAACCGGGAAATAAAGACCGTCCTTGAAAAGACGGTTTCTCCCGGGCGGAAGTATTGGAGTGCAAGGCTAAATGACGCCCTATGGGCATATCGGACAGCCTACAAAACTCCCATCGGAATGTCTCCTTTTTAGGCTCGTGTTTGGGAAAGCTTGCCACCTACCGGTGGAGTTAGAGCACAAAGCTTGGTGGGCGGTAAAGAAGTGCAACATGAACATAGAAGAAGTGGGAGAATTCCGGAAGCTCCAATTGCAAGAGTTTGAGGAACTAAGGCTAGATGCATATGACCATGCCACCACATACAAAGAAAAGACCAAAGCATGGCATGACCGGAACATCCTCCGGAAGGACTTCAAGGTAGGTAATAAGGTACTTCTCTTTTAATCCCGTTTGAAATTCTTTGCATGTAAGCTGCGTTCAAGATGGACAGGGCCGTTCATAGCAGCCGAAGTATACCCTCACGGGGTTGTGGATCTCTATGACCCCCAAACGCACAAGGTGTTTAAGGTGAACGGACAAAGGCTAAAGCCTTACCTTGAAGGAGTCAAGAACGATCTGATTGACGAGATGGTACTAGAGGAGGCACAATCAGAGCAGTAGAGATCTTACGTCGAGCCAACAACGTAAAACAAAGGCGCTTCTCGGGAGGCAACCCGAAGGAATAAAAAGAGGAGCTTTTGTCAAGAAATCCGCCCCTGCGATGACACTCAGGCCAATGCCACCCCCAGCGCTGGGCCTGCGCCTGCAACATCCCTGTCACCGCCCCCCCAGCACTTGTCACCGCCCCCGCGGTGACATCCTCACGCCCCTGCGGCGGCCATCCTTGACACAAATTCCCAGCGCCGCCCCCGGCGCTGGCCCTGCGTGCCCCTCTCCCTTGTCGCCGCCCCCGCGGTGTCCAACCCCTGCCCCTGCGGGTTTACCCAGAAAAGAAAAAAAATAAGATCTCGAAAAACACCTACACCTACCACGCACCACCCACCAACCCTCCTCACCAAACACAACCACAATCCCTCGCACCTTTTCTCTCAAAGCTGCGAACGCCCCTGTACCCTCATAAAAACCACCCAAACACCCTCTCCGACGCCCCTGCACCACCAACACCAAGGACGCACACCTCCAATGCCCTTGCGCCACCTGCCCTCGTGCCAAACGCCACCTCCCTTCAATTGCAACGATTTTCCACTCCTGCGCCACCTTCAACGTCGCTTGCACCAAAAACCACCACCGGAGCCACTCCAAGATGCCAGCACCTTCGAAGCATTAGAAAAATCACCTTCTGCTGTTCTCCTGCACCTGCGCCTGCAAGCATCCGCCCCTACGCCTGCACAGCCGCCCTTGCGGAAAAATCAACAGAAAGGTCGATTCTTTTCCTTTTTTCAAACGTTCACTAATCCTTTGCTTCAAATACTTGCAAGAATGGAAGCCCCAAGGAAATACAAGATAACGGAAACAAAGAAGGACCGATATAGGATTGTGCAGGATCGAGTTGTGTGTGCAACTCGATTTCTACATATCCCGACCTTGGAGAAACTGGGCATGCTAGAGAGCATGCAAACGTTCTTGGCGAATGCTGGGCTAGGAGATTTCCTCCAGAAGAGTGCTCCGACATATCCGGAGCTCAGCAGACAGTTTATCGCCACTTTCACAATGCAGAAGGAAGACCACGTGTGTACCAGCCTCACCTTCAAGTTCAACAAGGTAAAGTACACGCTTGACTACAACGATTTACGGGAGGCTTTTGGGGTGACTCTAAACCCCTCTGAGAACTGGTGGGATCCAGTCCCGGCCCTGGACCTATGTGAGTTTTGGCAAGCAGCTACCGGGTCGGAGTTCCATGTTGGGGGTGAGTACTCCAACAAACTCACTCACCCTAGTTTGAGGTTGATTTCCAAGATCCTCATGAGTGTCTTCTGTGGACACAAAGAGGAAAAGAAGGTCGCTCTCAAGGACCTCCCACTACTCTAC
Organism: Fagopyrum homotropicum; assembly: GCA_033239125.1. Classification (NCBI taxonomy): domain Eukaryota; kingdom Viridiplantae; phylum Streptophyta; class Magnoliopsida; order Caryophyllales; family Polygonaceae; genus Fagopyrum; species Fagopyrum homotropicum. Next base: position 97,987,814 of record BSWB01000001.1, on the reverse strand, counting down.
TCCTTCCTTCCTCACAGCGAGAAACTGATGGATTGGCCCTCTCTCTTCCTCGCCGCTTTGAAGCGGATTAGGAGGAATGAGCCGAGGGATATTGTCGGTGGTGGGGTGATCTCTTTGATCGCCTCACAAGTGATGGACCTGTCCGAGTTAAGGGATGGGATGACGGCTCCTCTCTACACTGAGGGGATGCTTAGGAGGTGCAAGCTCCTCCGGCGGGACGGGGAGAACTTGTTTTGGATCTCCCTTGCAGATGGGAGCCACCTCACCTACCTCCCCCGACCTTTACCATTAGGAGGTGAGCTCTCTGAGATCTACATACCGGCAGATCCTTTCGTGCCGAGGAGGCCACTAGTGGCCATGGTGGAGAGGCATGCCGCCAGCTCCAGCCGGGCGCATCAGGAGGAGCACCTGCCCATCCCAGATGACGAGGAGATGCCCACAGCGGCACCAGAGGAGGACCCGGCCCTTGCGAGCCTTCAGGCTCAGATGGCGGCCATGACGACCCAGCACGAGCTTGGCAGTCCGATTACCAGCGGACTATGCTAGAGCAGTAGCAGATCTGGCAGGACACTTTTGCCACCTCCATGACCTCACACTTCGACCAGAGGCAGGAGGCCTAGCAGGCAGCCCAGCAGCAGCAGCTGGAGGCTCAGCATCTGGCTTGGCAGGCCAGTTTTGAGGCCTCTTTTGGTCGCCGCATGTCTGCCCAACAAGACCGCATTGATGACATCTACCAGCGCCAGGAGCATTTCTTCCGCCACTTCCCCTACCCGCCGGAGAAGGGTCCAGGTGGTCCATCCGGACCATCCCAGTGAGGGGTACATTTCTTTCTCTTCTCCCTTATTTATCTTTGACTCATTTCCACTTTGAGGGCAAAGTGTACTTCAAGTATGGGGGAGGGATATATCATTGCTTGTACAGTTTATTGTGTTGTTTTTGGCATTTATTTTGCATTGCTGAAATTCACAAACAAAAAAAAAGAAAAAAAAAAGAAAAAAAGAAAAAGCCAAAGAAGTGAAAAAAGGCATGAAAATCCTTGGATAAACCGAAAACCCGAAAGGGCGGTTTAGGTAAAAAGAAGGTAGTCCGACCAACCTTAAGTTGGTCCAAAATTGGACTTGAGGGATGTGAGTTTAAGTGAGAAAAGAAGAAGAGTGGCAAGGTGAAAACCCGAAAGGGCGCCTTGGCAAGATGAGCGACACCGAGTGTAGGTTTCCCTTCCGGCGTTTTGGCGACATAAGAAGGGGAGTCATAAGGAGGTTGTCCGGGTAGGCCACTCTTGGAGCGATAAGGATGGTAGTATCTCTTTTTCTCACATTTCCTCTCTTTTCCTTCTTTCTTTCTTGGCTTTTCACTTGTTTTCCATTATTTTTCTGCTTACTCATGCTTCCTGAGGACTTTGAGTCTAGTTGATGACATTTGTTTTTACTCGGAACGAGTAAAAGGTCTAAGTATGGGGGAGTTTGATAGGTGATGGAATCACTATCAATTAGGGTAGTTTTTAGAGTCTTTTTATTGCATTAGTGTCAATTTATGCTATTAATTCCTTGGTCCAGAAGAAGAAGATCAAAAGAATCTAAAGAAGGAATTACAAGAACTTAGGAGTGAAGATCGATCACGAAGCAAAGCTTCTGCTGCCTTACCGCCCCTGCGGGTCCTTGCAGCCGCCCTTGCGGTGACTTGCCTTGACGAGACAAAGACCAGCTCCCCAGCGCCTCCCACTGCGCCCTGCCTGCGCCTCGCCTTGGGAGCTGGAAGGTGAAGAGTCTGTGTCACCGCCCTTGCGTTGGCCTTAAGGCGCCCTTGCGCCTTGACATCATAAACGTCAGGAAGACGAAAGGTCAGACGTTGAAGTGCATTAAAGATCCGCCCCAGCGGAGTTGTGTAGCCGCCCCAGCGGTTCTGAAGAAGATTAACCGATTCTGCCTAAACCGCCCCCCTGCGGTTCCTGAAGGCCGCCCCTGCGGTTTAACGCCAGAAGCTTTACTCCGGCTGTTTACACCACCTTTATGGCATTTAAGGTGGCTGTTTTAGGCCGGCTATTTACTCCTAATTAAGTGTCTTTTGTAGTATAAATAGTCCATGGCTGATTGCTAGGATCATCCATACTTTTCCCCACAAAATCGATTTTAGACTTGAGTTTTCCATTGTAATGAGTTGCTAACTCCCTTGCTACATTGGGTTGGTTTGAAGCTGCTTTGTTACTTTGGTTGTAAGTTCTTTTTAATATAAGTTTTTATTCAGTAATGCTTTGTGTTTCCTTGATCTCCATTGTTTAATTACATGTTAACTATTACTTGAGATTGATCACCTTAGGTTCTAAAGTGCATGTAAACAACTAGGATTAATAGGTTCCGGGTTCGGGTCTTTAATCTAGTAGTAACTTTAAGTAATAACGGGTTGTAATTACTTAAAGAAAAGGAACACAAATATAAAGATAAGTTTAACGGTTTTAATCTTCTCTTTATATCCCTTAGTCTTTGTTTGAATGCTAACTTGTTATTTGTTCTTGTAGGTTTATGGAACTTTAATAGGTTAAGTTGTGTTGATGCCGGTTGGCTCAACACATATGTATGATCGAGACGGGAGATTACTTAAAAACTTGTAAAAGGAATGCACCAAAGTAGCAATTGCATTCTTAGAATCAACCTAGTGTAGATTCATCCATTATTGTCTTACTTGTCGCATTAATCGTTTTCATAAGTTTTTGTGCATCAATTCAACCAACCCCCCCCCCCCTTTGTGTCACTTGTCATTATAATCGATAATTGCATCTAAAACACCTGAACTCTCTTGGGTTCGACCCTTACTTAATCACTATACTTGTTCTTAGTGCTAAGTCGGGATTTACTTTTGATTGGGTATAGACGACCATAGAAATACCTTCGGTCAATGACCTTCTAATGTCATGGGAGAAGCCTCTGAAGGTGGGGAAGGTGCACTATTAGAGTTGAGAACAACTGCAGTCAAGTTCGTAGAAACCGGAGAATTCATCGCTAAATCGCTCCCCTGTGAAGAAAATCGTCCGATTTTTTGGTCGATTTTTCTTCCTGTTGTCAAAAATCGACTTGCCTTTTCAGAAATCGAGTGATTTATTTTGTGTAAGTCGATTTTTTCACAGTTTCCGGGGTTAATCTTAACTCTTCAAATCCTGCTCCTGGTTCTTCCTTCGTATCTTCTAATGCTTTTACCTCATCATCACAATCATGCTCTACTCCTTCCTTCATGATGCTTAAGAACTTTTTGAAGTGGATCTTTCATTAGGATCGAACTCACCACCTCTCTAGACTCTTCTTCATCAAAGATGTTAAAAACATCTTCTCTCAAGGCTGGCTCTTTGATTAAAGAGGAGAGTACGAACTCCACTTTCTCTTCACCTATGTTGAAGGATAGCTGTCCATTCTTGCAATCTACCATGCATCCGGAGGTTGCAAGGAATGGTCTCCCAAGAATGATGGGAACTGGATAATCTGCAGGGATGTCAAGAACGACAAAATCTATAGGAATGTAAAACTTATCGAGTTTTACAGGAATGTCTTCTATTATCCCAACTGGCCTGGTGATGGAACGGTCGGTCATGTAAAGCGTCATCTTCACCGGTCTAGGCTCTCCTAGACGAACCGCCTTGCATAAAGCAAGTGGTATGATGCTCACACTTGCTCCAAGGTTGCAAAGTGCATCATAAGTAACCTTTCCTAAGGTGATGGGTATGCAAAATGATCCCGGATCACGCATCTTAGGTGGCATATTCTCTGTCATTGTCTTGATGAGTTCGGATAACTCCGTGCTCATCTTAACTTCTCCAATTTCTTCTAATTTCCTCTTGTTAGAGAGGATTTCCTTTAGGAATTTTTCATAAGTTGGCATACCTAAAATTGCATCCATAAAAGGTATATTAAGATGCAGCTTACTCATAAGTTCAATAAACTTACCGAAGTGTTTATCTAGCCGCGCCCGCGCTCTAGATTGAGGAAAAGGTAGAGGTGGTTTGTAGGCGGGAGGAGGAACATAGACATCTTCCTTCTCCTTTCCTTTCCCTTCTTCGGTGGTGGTTTCAACTACTTTAAGTTGAGGATCGGTGGTTGTTACACCACTCCTAGTAGTGATTGCCATAACCCTTCCCTTTGGGTTATCTTCCGTCTTCCCGGGAAGATTCCCTTGATCTCTTGGGACTTCTCCGGCTTTGCTAAACACTTGGTTTACTAAAGCCTTGTGAGCTTTATCAACCGAAGTTATATAACTTTCCAATCCTTGTAGCTTCCCTAGGATCGTCTCCAACATGGGATCGGGCTTGTTCGATCCATTTGATGATTGTTCCTGGCTTTTCAAAGGAGTAGAAGAAGATGGAGATGTTAAAGCTTTTTCAGCATGAGAATAGGGATTACTTGGATTTTGTTGATTGGATCTCCAATTGTTGTTGTTGGAGTTCCTATTGTTGTTATTCCAGTTGTTGTTCCGGTTGTTGTTCCGGTAGTCATTCCTTTGATTGTTATCCCTTCCCATATAGTTGGCTTCTTGCTCCTTATCCTTTTGAAGGCTAATTTGATGACTTCCTTCAACTCTTTGATTTCATTGTTGAGGAAGAATATTTGTGTTTGAGAAGCGTGGTTCAAGTTAGCTCCCGGATCTCCTTGGTTCCGGCTATTTGGATCCACCTTTCGATGGGAATACTTCTCAATCACCTGGGCTTGCTTCTCAATAAAGTCTCAAGCATCATCTTCTCTCATGTCCATGAATGTGCCACAAGAGAGAGATTGGAGATTGAATTGTGTTTCCACATCCAAACCCTTGTAGTAGATCTCCAACAACTCCAGCTTTGAAATTCCGTGGTGTGGGCAATCCAATAAGAGATCCTGAAACCTTTCCTAAGATTGAAACAAACTTTCGTTAGGCTTCAAAGAAAAAGCATTTATCTTACCTCTCAATTTCGCCGTTTTGGATGGCGGGAAGAACTTGGTGAGGAATTCCGAAGATAGATCCTCCCATGTGGCCAGCTTTGCAGCTGGAAGTGTTTGGTACCAAGATAGAGCTTTGTCCTTCAAAGAGAAGAAGAACGGTTTGATCTTGTAATTACTTGTAGTAGCTTTCTTCAGCTTCATGGTCTCCATGAGAATCTCGAAATTCTACAAGTGTTGGTTTGGAGATTCAACACTTGCTCCACCAAACTGACTTTGGCGAACCATGGTGATGACTTGTGGTGTAAAGCTGAATTCCTAGATGTCCTCAGCTCCGAAATTCACACCTAGATGGCGTGGTTGCTGAATTGGATCCATCCTTTGCCCCAAAGTTCGGGGCTCATCTCCTTCATTAGCAACTCTCACATCCCCAGCTGGAATGCGAGGAACAACCGGTGGTCTTGGGTTGTTACGAACAGGATGAATCACTGGATTGATTTCCTCAAGTTCCGGCATATCCGGATCGAGTTCTTCATCATCGGATGAATCATCTCTAGTGGACTTAGTTGGCTTCTTGATTTTCTTCTTCTTCCTAGCATCATTCAACTCCAACTTCATATGTCCAACATCATAGCCCTGAGTTCATCAATTTGGAATTGATGACTCGTTTCAGCATCTACACGAGCTTTCTCACTCAACTTAAGTTGACGTTGAGCTTCATCCAACTCAGCCTGGATGTTTCTCTCGTTATTTTCAGCCATTTTCTTTTCCTTCAACTTTCTTCTTAAAGTTTTCTCCAATTCGGGATCGAAAGGAACTAGATCATTGGTAGATCTAGTCTTTCGCATATACCTAAAGAACCTACAAAGATCACTCAAGTAGACAAATCAAATCACAAGAGCAAGAGCTCTCAAGCTAGACAACCGAAACCGAATTTCGTCTAGACCAAATCCCCGGCAACGGCGCCAAAAACTTGTTCGCTCAAAAGTGTGTGCGTCAAAGTCTTAAATTTGTATCTAGAACTCAAAGCAAAGCGAACCCGCAGTGTACGGATCAGTTGTAGCAAGGTAAGAAATTCCAAAGTCGAACTCAGGGATTTGGTGAGAATAAAATCGAATTCGATTATCTAACAAAGTGCAAATACTTTTGTGATTAATAAAGGGGGAAATGATTCCAAGGATTCAAGTATCCGACTGCGTCTATCGATTCAAGACACTTCTAAAGATCAAAGGACATAATTTATATTGCCAAGGCTATGTGTTTCAAAGGTAGATATCGTACGGTGAAGTCCCGAAACCTATTTATCTAATCCAAAGGTTCTCTCTATAAGGGTTGTTGAGGCTGCAATATAGAAAGATATAAAGACAAGAATTACACTCAAACTAACTATCCAAAACCCCAAGATGTGACTCTCCAAGGTAAAGATATAAAGCACACTTAAAACCTTAATAAAGGATGTTGAGTCTCTCTATTACCTAAATCTTGTAATCTTAATCTATTAAATGTAGAATCAAGGTTGAAGTCTCTTCATACACCTAAATAGAGGTTAAAAAAGTTAAGCAAGGTTGGGATTTAGGCAAGGATTAACTTTGGTTAAAGATTAAATCAATTAAAGATCGTCGGGGGAATAAATCGTGTTGTTCATGAGAAAATCGTCCGATTTTCCTGAAGAACAGTCCAATTTTCCTGTTGTCGCAAAGTTAAAATCTAAACTCTCAGGTTCCCAATGTTTGAATGAGTTCAGTCTATCATCATCTAAGCCTCAATCATCAACTATTCTCCCTAGAATCACAATGGTTTTAGCCAACCATTTTCAAAATCAAATCAAAATTAAGACTGAGTGAATAAATCAAATAAACCCGAATCTTGAATAAAAACTCAATAACTTTCAATTCAGTAAACCAATCTCAAAACTAATCAAAGTATCTCTCAATCAACTCAGTATTATGTTCAAAAACCACAAAGATCGGAATGGAAACAAGGAATCTCACAAATATGATCAAGATTGACTTCCCGGCAATATCGCTTCAATCCTTCCCCAAGAATCCTCAATCTCTCTCAAACGTGTAAAGATTTCCCGCTGCGGCCGTCCCGTTTTCGTTCCTAGGGTTCCAACATATAGTTTCTTGCTAATGGGCCGCTTGGCAAAACACTTCTCTAGCCTAAAAGTGATGGGCTTTAAGTCGTCTTTACCATTGGGCCGAAAAACAAAGAAAATCGTGCTAGCCGATTTTCAAGCAAAACCGTTCGATTTTTAATGATAAAAATCGTCCGATTTATGTTGTAAATGGCACAATTTTCTTCAACAGAGAATGGTCGTCTTTTGTCTTGTTTCCTTCCTCCCATTTATGCTTCTTTTATGCAACTCCTTTGCTCTTTGTGATTCCTCTAAGACTCCTTTAGCTTCCCTAATGGCCTTAGATGCTCCTTGCTCCACTTTTGCTTCCGAATCAACTTAATTTACCTACAATTCAACCGAAACTCGTGTAGACCTCTATTTCCGAAATATATATGAATAAACACAAAAGGTACACAAGTTCTCTCTAAATGCAAGGTAAATTGAGGTAAACCTCTACAATATGCATGATTATAATGGTATATAATTCTTGTCATCATTTAACAAGGATAGGATTTGGCAAACTAAAACCTAAACTCAGGAATGGATCAGATAAGGTCACGCCTCGCTCAGTTCATGTCCGATCTCGGTTGAGATGTTCTATGAACTGACGGAGGTGAGGTTTTGTTAAGGTTTGGCTTGAGCTTTCAAGGTCCACTTAGGTAAAGGCTCATTCTTTCATCGTCTTTCCCACAACCTTCAGTCAATCACCCTAGAATCGCACAAGAATTTTGCCAATAGTCATCATGATAATATCAATCAAATATATATGAAAAGAAGCAATATCCAAACAAGAAAACCTTAACACAAAGGTCTCAATAATCACTCAATCAAACAAACAATCAATCCAAACAACCAGCAAACTATGTTCCTCAATCACAAACCAAAAGACATTAATCAAAGAACCTAAGAAAACCTTACAACTTCCTTAAAAAGCCTTCAACTTTCACTTCAAAGCCAACTTCCTTCAACTTCCTTCCTTCCTTGGAATATCTTCAATCTTCCAAACTAATCTATTAACCAGCCATACTTCCATCCTAGAAAATATCTTCCAATTTATAGGAGAATCACTTGCCAAAAATAAAATATCTTATGGGCCATGGGCCGTGCGTCTCGATCCAGCCCAGTAATTCATCTCGGTCGAGGTGATATTGTATCCAACCGAGATGATCTTCAGCTTCGTACAAATCTCTCAAAACTGATCCAAAATCAAACTTCTGTCCAACTTCCATGGTTCCTATGTCTTTTTGTAGCTCCTCAATGTTCCATAATGTAGCTCCAATGACTCCTGAGATCCCTTGGCTCCATATTACTCTAAAATGTGTCATTTTCCCTACAATTACAACAAAACTAGGTGTAGACCTCGATTCTTGCAAATGTAAACAAAACAACATAATGATCAAGAATATACATCCATGTATGCAGATTTAAAAAGATAAAACGTCCAAACCAATCCCAAAATATACACTATAATACATGCTATCATTGAGAAAGGAGTATGGAAACCCATAAAGATCAAGAGGGATTGTCCTAGCATTACACATATTTTCTTCGCCAATAATATTGTGTTGTTTGTTGAAGCTTCCATTGATCAAATCAAGGTGATTAAAGAGTGCCTCAGAAAGTTTTGTGTTGTGTTTGGGCTGAAGGTTAGTGTGCAGAAATCCAGTTTTTGTGTTTCTCCAAATGTTACTAGAAGATTCAGAGACAGACTACAAAACTTTGATTTCATTACTGATAAACTCAAATAAAGGCTCAACGCCTGGAAAGGTCACCTCCTGAGTTTTGCGGGATGATTGACCCTCGTCAAATCCGTTCTCAATGCAATCCCTACCCACGTCATGAAAGTGATGAGGCTTCCGGTGAAGGTGTGTACGGACATTGATAGAATCTGCTGCAATTTCCTATGGAATGACAATGAAGTTAAGAAGCATATGCACCTTGTCGCTTGGAAAGAATGTGTGCAAACCAAGAGATCTCAAGGGACTGGGCATCAGAAAGTCGTTGGACACTAACCGTTTACTGCTCGGAAATCTGGTCTGGCATTTGATTCACGAAGGAAGTAAACCATGGGCAAGGATTTTTGCTGCCAAGTATAGTCTGATGGGTGTTTGACAGATTTTGGACGCTTCTATCTATAAGAAGGGTTCTATTCTTCTGCGCAATATTATCTGGGCAAAAGAAGATGTTATCAAGAAAGGGGTCAGATGGTATGTGGGAGACGGGAGAACCATTAGGTTTTGGCTTTATAAATGGTGCAGTGACTGCCCGCTTGTTGGTTCCATGTCTCACCAGCTTGATGATACGACACTGGTTAGGATGGTTTTTGAATACTGGATCCAGGGGGAGGGATGGAATTGGGATGTTCTAGTTGACGCTCTTCGTTTAACGTCTTGCCATTGCATTGTGAACTACTCAATGCACACCATCAAAGACTATACTGACGGTGTATACTGGATAGATGAGCCCGACGGTAAGTTCTCCTTTTCTCGGCATTCAAGAATTAATATGCTATTGACATCATTGATAACACCGATCAAAAGTTGTTCAAGCTCATTTGGAAATTACGTGTGCAAGAAAGAGTGAAGACATTCCTATGGTTATTGATATGTGGAAGGCTAATGACAAATGTTGAGCACGTCAAGAGGCATATGGCTTCATCTGATTTATGTCCCTGCTGCCTTTCTGCGCCTGAAACTCTGATGCATACTTCAGAGACTTCCATGAGGTATCTAGATTGTGAGGAGATATGGTGAACCCCAACTTTGTTGCTCCGTTCTTTACATTGAGAGGTAACGAGTGACTGTTATTCAACCTTTCTTCTTCATCTCCCCATGCACATGAAATGTCCTAGGTTGGTTGGTTCGTAACAACCATATGGTACTGTTGGAAATGGAAAAACGAAATGGTTTTTAGAAGTGTATTGGTGCCAAACTATAGGACGATCATCATTTCCAAGCATATTGCTTCTATATCTCATGCTAGGAGATCTTTGGGAGGGACTTCGTCCAACAGGATTCCGATTGAGCTACATGTCAGATGGCTTCCTTCCACACATGGTTATGTTAAGGTCAATACTGACGGGGTTGTTTCTAGTGATAGAGGGTTTGCAACTACGGGGGGTGTGATCCGGGATGAGCATGGCCGATGGGTAAAAGGTTTTGCTTTCAAGGTTGGGTTGTGTTCTGTCCCTTCTGTTGAATTTTAAGGTATGTTTGTGGGGCTCTATGTGGTGTGGGAGTTGGGATTTAGACATAATCAATTCGAGACTAACTCTGAAACGGTTGTTAACCTTGTGACAAGTCACCTTCAACAACTACACCCCTTATCTAGTATGGTAGCTGACTGCCAAGGCTTCCAACGTAGAGGTTGGACCTGTCAACTTCGTCATGTGTACCGCGAGGCAAATTATTGCGCAGACTATCTCGCTTCTTTTGCTTCTTCTTTTCCTTTAGGATTCTACATTCTTAATGATCCAAGTACGAATCTTGTAACTCTTATGAACAATGATACTAAAGGAGTAGCGATCCCGAGGTATGTGAAATGTTAGCTATTTAGTTTGCTGGAATAAATGACGGGTCATGCTAAGGCATGCCCGACACCCCTTACCAAAAAAACACCTAAGGGAATAGAATTAACCATCACCGGGTAAGTCTCAAGTTAACTCACAAAGGCAAGAGGAAGACACACGCAAATCTAATAAAGGATAAACCTTTATTACCTAGAACTCATCATCTTTGGCAACCAAGCAAAGGAATCATCGGGTAAGTCTATTCCCAAGTAAGAATATAGGTTAAAAAGGTTCAACAAGGCTAGGGTTTAGGCAATCTTTAACCAATACTTAAAGATAAAACATTGTATGCATGGAAGAGGAAATATTGGTCAGTTCTTGGTGAAATCTCGGCCGAGATTCTCAAGAACAACCCGAGATTTGTCTCCTGTGAAGGTTGAATTTCAACTCTCAGGGTCCAATCTACTTGTAAAGGTCAATCTATCATCATCTAAACCACAACCTTCAACCAATCACCCTAGAATCGCAAGAGTTTTATCCAACAATCATCATATTCAAATCAATAATGCAATATATAATCAAGAATAGAATGCAATCAAATAAACCAAAAGAAACGCAAGAATTGTAAGCAAGGCGTTCTATAATATCATAAACTGAATCAAATCAAATAAAAAAATCCAATCTTTAATCAAAAGGGAAAATAAATCAAGAACCTAAATTTTATCAAGAATCATTATTCAAATCTTCCCTCAACTGTTGTTGTCGTACGAGTTGTCAATCCGTGTCAATTCCATCCTAAATTTATCAAATTCAGTCCTTCTTCGTTGGGCATCTTCGGTGGGAGTGTCTTCTTAACGTTGAAGGCTATGAGATATTTATAGGGATAAATCTTGGGTGTTTACAAGCATGGGCCTTAAAGATAGATCACAAATTAAAGATAAACCCTAAATTAAAGATAAACTACAACTTAAACATAACACCCTAAATTTTTTGACCGAAAAAGAAATTGAACCCGCTGGTATCAGATCCTACTCTAGCGCGTATCATAGCCCACTCCGTAGTATCAAAGCCCACTCCAAAGTATCAGAGTTCACTTTAGCGATATCATAATTGCTATAAATGTATGTCTATGCATGCAAAATAAAGGGAAAAACTACATAAATGCATGCCTAAATATAGGTCATAATTCATGTCATCAAGAAGCATGCATCAACTATACATGAACGTCAGAAGGATCAAGGGATGAAGAACTTACACGTTCTGTAGAAGATCACAAGGAAAGGCCGCAAATTTGCTCGAGGTTGAAGAAAATGTAAGCAAGAAGAGGAAAAAGGAAGAGACGGCTAGAATATATAGAGAACGGTTGGGAAAAGAACAAGGAAGGTTTGATCTAGTGTTAGAAGATAGAGGGAAGACGGGCCAAAACCCCACAACTCGCACAAGATAAGAAAAGAAGAAGATAGGACAACTCGTAAACGAGTTTGACCAAGCCGCACTTGCGGCTGGGCCATGCCGCGACCGCGGCAGAGAGGCTGAGCCGCGCCTGCGGCCCTCCGTCACCGCAGGGACAGTGAAGGCAAAAATAGAGCGTTACACTTTTGGCCTTTAGCAAATACACCCAAAATTTTCTTGAAAAATGATCAATAAAGGAAATAAAATATTTTCTTCCTCCTATAGTATCGACTTGGGCAGGGCCCCAAAGATCAAAATGAATGTATTCAAGAGGATATTTAGCAACATAGGTAGATCTTTTGAAAGTTAACCGAGTAGCTTTACCAAAAATGTAGTTTTCACACATGTCTAATGCAGCATGTTTATGATCAAAATAACCATTTTTTTACATGTGATGCAAGCCTTTATTTCCTATATGTCCAAAACGAGCATGCCACAATTTGGTTTGATCAAGATTCATGTTGACAACAGAATTTATAACATTGAATTCAGGAGAACCAACAACATGATATAAACTATTTTTCTTCACACTTTTGAGGAGGATTTTACCATTTTTATTCACATTCCTAACACCATTACTTGTGTGAATCTGGCAACCTAGGTCATCAAAAACACTTTCAGACAGTAAAATTCTTCTAAGTTCAGGCACCCACCTAACTTGTTGAAGAGTTCGGATTTTATTATCGTGCATCATGAAAGGAATATTACCTATGCCTTTTATAGGTAAGGAAGTATGATCTCCTAATCTAACCACACCATTACCACATTTATGTAGAAAATCAAAAAAACAATTTCATGAGGAGTGGAATGCATGGTACAACCGGAATCAAGTATCCAAGCATCAAAATCATCATTAGAAACAACAAGCAATTCATCATCATAGTAAGCATGAGACTCAAGAATATTGGTAGAACCATTCTTGGACTTACTACCATCATCCTTTTTCTTCTTAATACAATCAGGAGTCTTGTGACCCTTAATACCACAATAGTAACAAATAATCTCCATTTTAACGGATTCGATCGCGAAAGCCCAAACTGCATAAAAGGCGATTGGCGCTTACATTGCAAGATGAACCATCCGCTCCTTTTACCAAAGTTGCTATTGGATTGAGTGTGCTAGGATCGTTGCCTAAGACTTACCTTTTCTGAGACTTACCCGGTAAGGAGGGGTTTGACCCTTAGGTAGTGGCCCGGTTTGTGTAGAATTCTCGACCTTAGCTCCTTGAGATTTACCTGGTAATAGGACTTAGGTTTGAGACTAGTAGAACATGAGGCTTACCCGGTAATTATTTCCATTAGAGAAACACCCTTTCCCGACAACTACAACTTATCCTTTGATGTTTAGAAGCATGAGTCCAATGCCATAGCCGGAATTCTTGATCTCTAGAATCCGCACTTCTTACCCTTATCACCTATCTTTGTGTTGCGTGTTCATTGTTTGATTGTTTTCATATCTTTTGATCTTGTTTGATCACAAAAAACATTGTGATTTTCTTTTCTTTATTCCTTTCCCATCTCTTAGTTTAGATTTGCACTATATATCCTCGATCATTAAATGGTTTAGTTTCACCTCTATCCTTGTGTTCGACCTCGGAATACTTTCCTTTCTACAAAATGACCCATACATTGTTGGTTCGCTAGGTAGTCTAGGAGAATAGATCGAGTTTATAAGTGTAAAGCTTTTTGTGCTACTATCTAGTGCGAACGGGCGCATACGAGCCTAGACCGCAGGGGCGGCAGCGGCGAGCCGCAGGTGTGGCCCTGCCCAGCCACTGGTGCGGCAGCCCCTTTGATCCGCCAGTGCGTGTCTTCCAGTCCGCGGGTACACCCTACAACATTGACCGTCTCTCCTCCTTTGTTCTCGTGCACGTGAGGAAGTTGGGTATGGATTATCGGGTAAGGACCCCACTCCCCTTCACTAAATTACCCTCTCTATATATTCGTTGATTAGAACCCCGTTGTGATCTTGGAACATTTCATAACAATCCTAGAGAATGGCTTGAAGAGCTTATGTGTTTCCTAGTTCTAAGAAGTGACCTACAATCAACTTCGGGTCCAGATTTGGGTAAGTTAGACTCCTCCATTGTTGCTGAATTTCGGATATGTTATAGTTGGTATTGCATAGTAGAACATACTAGAATTTGAGAGATTTCCGAGTTATAGTTTAAGAGATATGGTTCTCCAAAGTTGGTTCCGCATGTCGTTTGTATGATGTGCTGAAATATTCTAAGAGTTGAGAAAAACTACTTGTGATGCAGTTCTGTGAGATAGATTTGAATGGGTTTTTATCTCTGTTGGACTTGAATTTTGGATATGTTGTTATGGATATGCATAGTAGAATGTGTTAAGGTTTGAGAGCGATCCATTGGTTTGATCCGGATTTGTGATGTTCCGAAGTGGGGTATAAGTATAGTTTGGTTTTAGAAGAGTTGTGCTAGGTTTAAGTGTGTGTGTTCTTGGAGATGGTTTGGGATTGTGTATCTTTATGGATTATATCATAGGAAGTCGTGGTTGGGCATGTGAGTAGGTGTCTTGGTATGTTTTGGGATTTAGTAGTAGTATGTTAGTTGAGCCTTAGTAGTAGATAGTAAGTTTGAAAGATAGTCATCTTTCAAACTTAGTAGATCCTTCATCCGGAGAGTTAGATATCTGGGTTGGGTTTCTAGTAGAAGTTCTTGAGATTTCAGGGAACCTTTAGAGTTTTACAGATTCTAGGGGTAAAAGCGTCTTTTCTCAGAAAATAGTTGGTTTAGTGTTGTTTCTCGGTTTTTTGTTGTTGACCTAGAAGTTGGGACTTCTAAGGGTCGGATAGTATATTGATATGAGCTCTATGTGATGATCAGGCAGTCGAGATTATACTCAGTGAGATCAAGTGATATGGTTGACGGGACTTGACCGGTTTAGGTAAGTCCTTTGGGTTGGTGTTTGCGTTACGTGTTTATATTATGTTGTTAGTTATATACAACCGACTTATAATTGGGCCACGGGTAATGGTCGGTGATCACTTGTCCAATTCTCTTGAGGGAGTCTAGGAGGTGTTTCGTGACTTTGCCATATTAGGATATACGGGGAGGGTACCGATCCACTCCATGTGGTATACGGGTCGGTGCGCCAAACCACTCTGGCTGGATAAAAGTTTAAGGGCGGGAGTCTAAGACTTCTCGTGTCACACTCATAATTGAATAAAGTGAATGACTTTAACGAAGGTAATAATCGGATTTTTGTGATATCATGCTATGTGTTTAGATGTTACTTTGATGTGTGTTTGTGCTTATGTATTCTTCTGATGTTAGATTGTAGCTAACGGTTTTATCCGTGTTGTTAGTTCTTCGTAGTTCTTGGTAGTTATAGAAAGATGCGGAGCAGATGGTTAGCTAGGTCCACGTACTCATTTAGATGGGGACGAGGGTGTCTTAAACATTGTATTAATTATCTCAATCTTGTAAGGCTGATACATAGCATTCATGTAAATATTATTTAATGTTTTCAAATGATTTAAATACGTTTGTGCCTTGTTGTAAGATCCTAGTAAAGTTGTTGTCAAACTAAGTTCAGAACCCATTGTGAGGTCCTAACCAGTAGCTCCCCAAGTTTTGAGAACTTGGGTTGTTAAAATATGGTATCAGAGCAAGTTGGCAACAATGGCACTTGGAATCTTCTAAAATACCGAATGTAGAAATAACCAGAACCCAAAAGTGGTCCTAAAATTTCAAAATGAATTTCCATTTTTAAAAATCATGTGCATAGTCGGGTGTTTGGTTACTAGTACGTTGGACCACCATCGCTCTCCGTGGATATCTGCAACTTGGAATGATAGGTAACTTATTATACAGAATTATTATGATGTGTATTAACGTATGTTATATATATGTACATGTGTAACATGTTAGTATCCTAAAGGGTATTTTATATCCTTTAGTTGCGATATCATGAAGCGGTCATTGCCTCATGATAAATCAGTAGCGGATTTGAAGAGTTTTCAACACGAGACAATGGACTCAGACCTTGGATTGAGAATTATACTTTGGTGGGCATCCTGGTGACCCCTATAAATCATCCGAAGAACAAATGGGCAAAGAAGTAAAGATGTTGAGATAAATTTCACCACAAGGACAATCAGATGAGAAAGAATTTCCCGAGTCAACGCGGATTAGAGATAACAATATTGGAACAAGAATCAAGTAGAACGGATTACATCCAATAATTACGGAATAAAGGACAAAAGAGACAAAGTGTCGACCGGATATGAATATCTAAATGTACACGGAATGAAGACTTACAATTGAGTGTATAGGTGAAAAGCAAACTTCACAAGTGTGGAGATGTTTTCACTTCCTCAGAGGAATAAGAAGTTTGAAAGAAATCGCGAAGCTAGTATTAAAAGAGTAGAAGCCTTGTAGAAGAGTCAACGGAGTTTCATGAAGGCAATATTGCAACCAACACCAGCAAAGGAATGTGTATGTGAGAATAGCCTTGGTGGACTCGAGAGATCAAGGTAACTCAAGTTATCACGGGACATAAGTCACCAAAACAGACGGTCCATATAAGAGAAACTACAAGTGCTGTTTTTGTAACACCCGAGGTCTTTGGGATGTTGTCTTCATGCCAACCATGTTGGCGCGGAAACTTCCAAAGAGGTCACCCATCCTGAAATTGCTCCCGCATGAGCACACATAACTCTAGAGTTATTTGTCCTCACTCTACCACTGGAAAAGAATAATTCTTGTTGACATGGGTAGCAACTCATCCTTATAAGTAAATCCTCGTTCATATGATACGGGATGACAATTTTACGGGGTGTTACAGTTTGGTATTGACGATTTATGTACAAATAGGAAGAGGTAATTGCAACTGAAGATTTATGAAGTAACTTTATGGACGCCTTGGGGGATCTCCTCAAGTAGTCAACGACGATCTTCTTAAATCAGCTAATGGAATAGAGAGAATCATGTTAGAGGTTGCTTACAAGCTAGTTGAGAGCAGACTCCGGTTTGAGTCAAGAGTATGGACCGGTGTCAGAAGAATTAAGAGAGTAAGAAGAGGAGGTTGTTTTCCCTAGTTATCTTACCTCAATAAGGCAAGTAAGGAGAGGACTTGAACTCCTTACAGATAGACCGGAGGGTGTGTTTTGATGAAAGAGCTTTGGGAGTCAATCATTTTGGACTCACAGAAAATGTTCTTATGATTATTGGGTGACAATAGAATAATCGGAGTAGTGCAACGGAAGCGTGGTGGGACCGAACCCACAAAACGGGAAGCTTAAGGGTGCAATAGGGTGACGTGTTTAGTTTAAGGCGATGATAGTTGAAGAAATGCATTTTGTTGGGAATACATAGGAGATCGACTACACGGAGTGACTGGAAATACGGTATGTGAATTGTATCAACCAACAAGGTAGACAAGGAAGTAGGTGCATATAGAGGTTACAGAAGAGAGTGGTACCCTATTATGGATCCAAGTGAAGCATGACGACTTCGTCACATGTCGACAGACGGGTAGTTTTGGAATTTAATACCTAATGGAGGACTATAGAGTCATTTTCATGATGAATTGGGAGAAGAGTTGATGATGTAATAAAAGTATTGTGTAGGGTCAGCACTAGAAAGCTCAGTAAGTAACTATCATATTGAGTCGAAAGACATATAAGAAAAAGAAGTTACGGAGTATGCTTGCAACGCAGTAACCGTGCATAGAGGAAAATAATCTCGGAGTAGAGTATACGTGTAAGGTTATATCTGAACGAATCCGAGTTGCATTTGAGTCAGAGGGATATTGTTGGGCTGATAACCCACAATGGAAAGAGTACAATGCAGATAGTGTGTTAACAATTATTGAGTAGTTACGACCAAATGACGGTGATGTGAGATCACCTTGTGGCTAGTACCATCATTCCGGATATATTACTACACTGCTTCAAGATCTTTGGAGCTAAATGAGAAGCGAGGCTAAGTTAAGGATAAACTAGAGACCTATTAAGCAGAATAATGATGTCAAGTGGATGCAGAAGGATGACCTACGGGGTTTGGACGATTAAGCTATATCGAGTTAAGACCCGAGAAAAAGTAGGTGATGATTCCTTAATTGGGGAACAATATGACTAGTCATACTAAGGAGACGAGATCAACGAAGTTGTCTTACAAAGACCAATAAGCACTTAGAAAAGTGTCGTGAGAAATTTAAGATCATCGTTCCGGAGATGATTAATTAACTAAAATTTGACCCATATTGGGGAGAGTAACCCCAATTTTACACAATTTCAGTTGGAGGGATACCTACCAGACACGAGTAGGTCATCAAATTAAAGGACCGGACAGTTGCACCGGAGGATACCGGTGAGGTATCCGGTAACCACTCTAGAATATGGTAACAGGCGCTTGTGATATAAGTACATGAAAAGATTTTGGAGTCAGTGGTTTTATGAAAAGCTAACGAAGCTACCTGAGATACTGTGGATAGTATGAGACGTGACCTTTCAGAGGCCTATGCAGAGATAGTTGTAACCTTGGAGCGACGAGTTAGGGCATGACCCTGTATCTGAGTGATATTGTTTGACTACTTGTTTGTTTCATGCTTGAGTGCTTAGTAAGTGATGTGTGTTTTATTGGTGACTGTGATGTGCGAGGTACTTATATGTGGAAACAGCGAGACTCGTGATGTAGTGATTAGGTACACTGGACTTGTACCTTTTATGTGCCTTGAAGCCCGGCCTTATTATTGGAGTAGTTTCAGGGCAAAAATTATTTTAAGGGGGGATTAATGTAATACCCAAAAATTTTACTTCCGGCTATTTCAGAAACAAATCAGAACTCGACCATTTGTGACTTTTTCCGGCGCTTTATTTCTTTTGTATGGACTCCGACTTTATGTTGTCTTCTTTTAAATTTCGGGACAAAACTTATTTTAAGGGGAAACTGATGTAACATCAGGAAATTTAATTTCCGGTTAATTTCTATAAAAACCGGACCTTGACTGGTTTTGGACTTTTTTCCCGGCTTAGTATACTTTTTTGTGACACCGAGTTCTTATTCTTTGATCTTTTTATCGTTTTTTGTGAGAACCTTACTCACATAAAATACACAAGTCTATCTACCTTCTTTAATCTTTAAGCTTAACTATCCGGGCCCATCAGGACACGCCATCATGAGCAAACCGGACAGGTCCATTAAGGACTGATGGGAGTCTTCTATTATTTCCTTCTTACGGTTCTTCAACAAACCCTAGAGGAGCAGCCTCTCTCCTTCATTTCTTCTATTCACGCTGGAACTAATGCCAATTGTTGCTCCTTCATGCTAGCCTTGATTTTTCCTTCTAGTACCTGATCCACACCGGTCTGCTGCTCCTCTCCGTCGACACCAGCAACGAGTCTGAGGCAAGTTTCCCTTCCCATTCTCCGTCACGCAGGAGCCAGTGACCGGGTCTCGTAACCGCTTCTGCGCACAACAAGTGGTGGTGTCCTCCTCTTCGAGCCCAGCAAGCTTGAGCAAGCTTCCTTGAGTCCTGTGTAGACGACCATCGTTTGGGCCTCACAGACGGCCACGTAGCATGGGAGCCTTTGACGTCTTTTGTAACTTCGACCGCGGGAGCGCCAGAGGAGAGCCGTAGGGGCGCCTATGAGCTCAGGCCGCAGGGGCAGCACCGGCGAGCCGCGGTTGCGGCTCAGGAGCCGCAGGTGCGGCCCCTGCCCAGCCGCTAGTGCGGAAGCCCCTTTGATCCGCCATTGCGTGTCTTTCAGTCCGCGGGTGCGCCCTACAGTAGTGACCGCCTCTCCTCCTTCGTTCTCGTGCATGTGAGCATGTCAGGTTTGGATTGCCATGCAAGGACTCTATTCCCCTTCATAACATTATCCTTTCTATATATGTATTGATTATAACGCCGTTGGGATCTTGGAACATTTCATAGCAGTCCTAGAGGATGACTTGAAAAGCTTATGCGTTTCTGAGTTTTTAAGAAGTGACCAACAGTCACCTACGGGTCCAGATTTGGGTAAGTTAGACTCCTCCTTTATTGCTGAATTTCGAATATGTTATAGTTGGTATTGCATAGTAGAACATGTTGGAATTTGAGAGTATTCCGAGTTATAGTATAAGAGATATGGTTCTCCAAATATGGTTCCTCATGCGGTTTTTATGATGTGCTGAAATATTCTAACTATTAAGAAAGAGTACTTGTGATGCAGTTTTGTGAGATAGATTTGAATGGATATACATAGTAGCATGTGTTAAGGTTTGAGAGTTATCTATTGGTTTGATCCAGATTTGTGATGTTCTGAAGTGGGGTGTAAGTATAGTTTGGTTTTAGAAGAATTGTGCTAGGTTTAAGTGTGTGTTCTTGATGGTTTGGGATTGTGTATCTTTATGGATTATATCATAGGAAGTCATGGTTGGGCATGTGAGTAGGTACCTTGGTATATTTTAGGATTTAGTAGTAGTATGTTAGTTGAACCTTAGTAGTAGATAGTAAGTTTGAAAGATATAGATATTTGGTTTGGGTTTCTAGTAGAAGTTCTTGAGATTTCAAGGAACCTTTAGAGTTTTCCGAAACCGAGGGGTAAAACTGTATTTTCTCATAAAAGAGTTGGTTTAGTGTTGTTTCTCGGTTTTCTGTTGTTGACCTAGAAGTTGGGACTTCTAAGGATCAGATAGTATATTGATATGAGTTCTATGTGATGATCAGGTAGTCGAGATTATACTCAGCGAGATCAAGTGATATGGTTGACGGGACTTGACCGGTTCAGGTAAGTCCTTTGGGCTTACTTAGTTACAGTCTTATGTTGGTTGAATGACATGAGTGGTGTTTGAGTTACGTGTTTATAATATGTTGTTAGTTATATACAACCAATTTATAATTGGTCCACGGGTAACAGGTGGTGATCACTTGTCCAGTTCTTGTGAGGGATTCTAGGAGGTGCTTCATGACTATGCCAGATTAGGATATACGGGGAGGGTACCGATCCACTCCATGTGGTATACAGGTCGGTGCGCCGAACCACTCCGGCTGGATAAAAGTCTAAGGGCGGGAGTCTAAGACTTCTCGTGTTACACTCATAATTGAATAAAGTGAATGACTTTAACGAAGATAATAATCGATTTCTGTGATATCATGCTATGTGTTTACATGTTGCTTTGATGTGTGTTTGTGCTTATGTATTCTTCTGATGTTAGATTGTAGCTAAAGGTTTATTCGTGTTGTTAGTTCTTCGTAGTTCTAGGTAGTTGCAAAGAGATCCGGAGCGGATGGTCAGCCGGGTCCAGACACTCATTTAGATGGGGACGGGGGCGTCTTCAGTTTCTTCATATACGTTGTATTAATTATCTCCGTCTTGTAAGGCTGATACATAACATTCATGTAAATTATTCAATGTTTTCAAATGATTTAAATATGTTTGTGTCTTGTTGTAAGATCTTGGTAAAGTTGTTGTCAAACTAAGGTTGGGACCCATTGTAAGTAATTAACCAGTAACTCTCCGAGTTATGAGAATTTGGGGTGTTACAGGCGTCAACTCCTAACGTTCTTCAATTTTTTAAGTGAAACGACGTCGTTTTGGAAAAAGGCCATGGATCGGCGTGCCACATGGCGCGCCCTAACTGGCCTAAATCTGGCCAGTGACAGTTCGCCATATGGTAGGGGTTTTAATTAATTCCAAATCCCCCTTTTCCTGTATAAATATTAATTATAAAAAATTTATTTTTAAATAAGATTTAATTTTACCTATCCAATGACACTCATTTTCATATGTTTTGATTTTTTTTTGACTTCTTGTATCGTATATAGTGTTTTATGTTGTGAAAAATTAGCATTTTTAAGTATTTTTTTACAAAAGAATTTATTTATATCAATCTAATATGATATTTATTAATATATGTATTTTAATTTTTTATATAATAAAAAAACACGATTTAAAATAGATCTTAGACATAAAATGAAACATTAACTTACAAATAAAAATCCAATTTAATAAAAAATAAAAATTCATTAATTTTATCTATCCAACGACACCCATTTTGCATATATTGTTTATTTTAGTATGTATTTTTTGTTATTTAAATTGTGTTTTTTTTATGAAAAAATTTGGTAAAATAGGCTCTTTTTTATGAGTATTTGCTTTGTAGACCCCTCTAACTTTTACACTCTAATTGACTTACCATTATTACTCTATTAGGGGTACATTTACTAAATGTATTTATAATATGGGTTTGCTTAATAGATCAATATATGTTAAAGGCCTAGTTAGTGAATTTGGCCCTTTTTTTTATTAAGTTGATTGTTAATTAAAATTTTCTTTTATTAATTTTAAAATATATCTATATTATTAAATTTTATGGCTAATTTTTATTTATAATAGTATTAGTAATATTATTTAATACTAATTGATACATAAATATACAATTCATTAATTTATTGAACATAAATAAGAAAGTAAAAAGTGTGAAATAAGAGTTCGGGGCTCTTTATTGTGAGTGAAAATAAATGAAAAGTTGAAATTAGGCTATTAAGCTGATGTGGCAATTATCTTTCTAACATAGAATGAAAAAAAATAGTAGACCGGAGCTCTCTATTTCACATGGTCTTACTATCTCTGGTGTGAGTGCTCTTTAGACCTATACAAAAGCGGGCTCGAGCCGTACCATAACTAAAAACTCTACCCAAAAGGTGCGGCTCAGGCCAACCCGACTCGATTTGTCTGGTCACAAACGCTATCCATGTCCACCCACGTAAAAAGCGGACGGGCTGTCGGGCCGGTTCGGTTGACCCGTATGTACTTGATTGTGCGTTTTTTCCGGGATTTATTGTTCAAAACAAGTAATATAATGTACTAGTGTCTAGTCCCGTGCTATGCACGTGCTTTTACAAATAATTTTACAAGTAAAAACATAATTATTTGTTTAATCAAATTATGTTTCCTAAAAAAGTTTTAAGCGTTTATGTTTAATATAATATTTATTATTATTATTAGAAAAATAATTCAAGTTATTTTTTTCCAATAAAATAATAAAAATGTTAAATGAATTCAAATTATGGAAGCAATTTTTACCAAAACTACCATAAATTGTCTAATATTACAAGAATACCAATAATTAATAAATTAAATAAATCACTAGTTATTTGTAATACTTTGCAAAAAAAATCACCTTATTATATAGCCTTGTGGAGATTATATTTTGAAGTGATTTTTTTCCTGGAACATTGAGAATGAATGCTTCTTATTTTAAACAGGTCTTCTCGATTCTTATATTCAAAATAATTTAGGTGTAATAAAAAAAATCATTTATTTACTCTACAAAAAAGGCCAAGAATAACCATTTCATTAATCTCGATAATGGCGTTTCTCCAATTTACAAGTTCATGTTTTTCTAATCCATTCTTTCATATATTAAATATTTGCCTCATGTTGTTAGTTGATTGTGTATTGCACCTTGCAAACTAAAAATAATACTACTAACTCCTTATAAAAGCAATTCGTATATTTGATATCTTTGATTACTTAATTATGACTTTTATCACTTAAAAAATATTTTAGAATGCAAAAGTGTATAGTTTTTTAGAATTGTAAGATTGAATACATATATAAAGAGAATGATTAAAAAAAACATTTGTAATTATAAACAAGAAAAAACATTATCTTAAACCTTGCAAACCAAAAATAACATCACTAACTCCTACAAAATAACATCACTAACTCCTTTAAAATAGAAACTTAATCAGTATATTTACTATCTTTGTTTTACTATAATAATTATGATTTTATCACTTAAATAATTATTTTAATGTAGTAATATATATATATATATATATATATATATATATATATATATATATATATATATGCTTTTGTTCAGGTACGGTTCAATTAATGCGGTACGGCCGTGCGGGCCGAACGTACGGCCGACACGTGTCCCGGTTAAAAAAAACATTCGTTTTTTTTTTCCGAGACGAATGTTTTTTTTTGTTTTTTTATTTTCAGAAACGAATGAAAATTTGTTTGAACTACCATGTTATAATTTATGCACTATTCTCCTATAAACTTTGAACTATTCTCATATAATCCATGAACTATTACTTTTTAATATATTATATCAAATTATTTATAGATTAATCGTTTATATGTTATGAACTATTCAATTGTAATTCATGAACTATCATTTTATAAGTTATGCACTATCCTTTATAAATTTTGCACTTTGAACTATTCTATTATAAATCATGAACTATTCTATTATAATTCATGAACTATCTCATAATAAGTTTTGAACTATTACTTTCACTCCTTTATAAATTTTGCACTTTGAACTATTCTATTATAATTCATGAACTATTCTATTATAATTCATGAACTATTCTATTATAATTCATGATTTATCCCATAATAAGTTTTTAAACTATTACTTTCACTCCTTTATAAATTTTGCACTATGAACTATTCTATTATAATTCATGAACTATCCTTTTATAAGTTATGAATTATTCCTTAATAAGTTTTGAACTATTACTTTCACTCGTTTCTGGAAAAAAAATATATTTCTTTTTTTTTTCGGGACGCGTGTCTGCTGTACGTTTAGCCGCACGCCCGTACCGGAATAATGTGCCTTACCTGAACAGCACCCTCTATATATATATATATAAACAATCAAATCAAGAAGTTTTTTTTTATCATAAACAATCAAATCCAAAAGTGGATTAAACATATAATTATGCATAAATTTTATATTAATATTTTATACATTAACAAACATACAAAGTGTATACTTTATTAAACTACTTATTGATTTTATGAAAATAAAAAATAGGACAAAGTAAAGCAAAAATAAAAGAGAATAATGGAATTTAAAGGCATGCAAACAAAGAAGTGCTCTCGTGTTGTTGTCTTCTTCCTCGTATCATATTCATCTTATCAATCTTAAACACCGGATATCATCCCTAGATGGAGGCTATTTTGCAAGTTAGTCACGCACTCACACTACGCTCAAATTTGAAAATGTTGTGTTTTGGACATCTTTTGAACTTTAACAAATAAAAAAAACACAATATCAATAGACGATTTCTCTATTACAAAAAAAACTAAAGCGCTTACAAGAGGAATCCAAAAGGAAGGTCAAAGGCGACGATGGTGGTGAATAAGGTTGCATATGTGGTAGGGCGTCGGTGACAAATCGGAAAAGGTGCGGATGATAAACTTATTTTTATGTTGTCATATTCAAGATTATCATCAACTGTATTGTCACCGAATGTATCGTTGTCAATTTGTCATTATATTATCACCAACCTATTGTCATCATTTTCATTGTCATCTACTATAATGTTACCGACTATTTAGTTAGCATCTACCAATTTTCATCGGTTGTACTATTAATAAAATCATCAACAATAAACAAAAAAAAATATTTTTGAGAAGATTGGTGAAATAAGACATCTTTTGTAACTTATAGACTAACTAGGCCCATAATTTTCTCAATTAAAAAATAAAGGTAAAAATGAGTGGATTTGACCGAAAATAAGCAAAGAAGTTATGATAGTTATGTTATATTATTAATTAATAACTATCTAATTAATGGTAACCGTTTGAAAAAAAAAGAAATTGTATTGTAACGATTCTGCAAAAATAATCTCTCCTCTTATTTATAATAAATAAAAGATTGTGTTAGTTGTAGGATTTGAACTCTGAATGAGTTGGCCCTGCCTCCCACCCTTATACCAGCTAGACTAATTAAACTTTGTGTATTCTCTTGATGATACACAATATTAATACACAATGTTAATACATAATTTCAATTACACAAAATCGCAGACTTGTGTACATGACAAAAACAAACGGAAGTTCTGTAATAAAAAAATGACCGAATGTGTTAACTACATAAATTGACATAACAAATGAAATTGTGTAACCAAACCTTGTGTAAATGACGGACTTGTGTAACCAAACTTTAGGTAAATGACAGACTTGTGTAACCAAACTTTGGTTAAATGATAGACTTGTGTAACCAAACCTTGTGTAAAAATGACAGACTTGTGTACATAACATAATTCGTATAAACTTTTTATGTATTCCTTCCTTATTTAACGGTTTGAATTTATTATTTCCGTAAAACAATGCTGAGAATATCACATACTAATATATCCGGATTAGTTTTATTAACGATTTATGATATTGGTTAGCATCTTTAATTAAGCAGAATATTAAAATTAAATAGGAGAGAGAAGAATGACAAATTAGTTAAGATCTTTAATTATTTTCAAACAAATCTTTTTTGTGAAAATAAAAAGGGCATAGTTTGTGTACACATAACAAAAAGTGTCTAGTTTATACTATATGTTACAAAAACTACCTACTTAGCCAACTCATCCAATATTTTCTTACAAATACTTTTAATGGCAAGCAACGTGGTGACCACACATTTACTTAAAAGGGGATCAAATACAAACTGCAAAGCAATCCATCGGGCATAAGCCACACCTTGAGAGTAGTTGGAATTAAAAGTATGTAACCTTGAAGGAGTTTCATCCAAAATGTGCAAACCTAAAGAAACGATATAGGCCAGAGATGCTAGATAATTTATTGTTGGGTTGGCTTCGCCGTATATATTGAATATAATATGATATATAGTTTATAGTTGAAGAGTAAGGAACGACACAAATAACATCTATTGTAAAATTATAATTGTCAATTTAATACAATTAGTGATTTGAGGAGTTTATTAGAGGTATACCATAAGTTGGTTGTTTTGGATGAGTTATTTGTAACTCTCAAATTAAACAATTAGTAATTTTGAGGAGCTAATTAGCGATTATTATGAGAAAATTTTTAATATAAATCATTGAATGTTTAAAATATGAAAAGTCATTTGTTCTTCAAAAGTTAAATAATATGATTTTAATATAAATAGAATTTTAAAGTTTTTATTTATTATAACCAATCAAATAAAAAAATAGAATAAATATAAAATAATGTATTTATATAATATGAATATGTTATACATTATAATTGTCAGCTTAATAGTGATTTGATGAGTTAATTAGAGGTATATCATAAGTTGATTGTTTTGGATGAGTTATTTGTAACTCTCAAAACAATTAATTAGTAATTTGAGGAGTTAATTAGAGGTTATCAAAAAAAAATGTTTAATATAAATCATTAAATGTTTGAAATGTGAAAATTCATTTGTTCTTCAAAACTTGAAAATACAGGATTATAATAAAAATCAATCATTGTCATCAAAAACTAAAAATATAGAATTTCAAAAGTTTTTCTAAGATAAACAATCAAATAAAAAAGTGATTTAAATTTGTAATTATATATAGATTTAATATTAATAGGTAATACATTTGTCAATACACAAAATGTATACTTTAATAAAATAAAATTTTTGCTTTTGTGAAGATAAAAAAAAAGAAGAGGAGGTACAAAAACAAAAGAGATTTGGGAGAATTAATTGGATAGCATCTCATCTCATCTTATCTTATCTTATCTTATCTTATCTTATCTTATCTTATCTTATCTTACTACATTATAATTTTGGCTTTTTGAGTCATTAAATGCTCCTTTTATAGTAAACTTTGATGAGGTTTTAAAATTTAATATTATGTGACATATATTATATTTTTGTAGTCCAAAACTTGTATAGACATAAATAAAGATAAACAAGTTAATGAGGTTTTACAATTTGATATTATGTGACCTATTTTATATTTTTGGAACCAAAATTTTCTATAGACCTAAATAAAAATAAACAAGTTTTCAAACTCTCAAACTTCTCTAACATCTTACTACACTATAATTTTGGCTTTTTGAGTCCTTAAATGCTCCTTTTATAGTAAAATTTGACGAGATTTAAAATTTAATATTATATGACATATTTTATATTTTTGGAGTTCAAAACTTGTATACACATAAATAAAAATAAACAAGTTGACGAGGTTTTACAATTTGATATTACTTGACCTATTTTATATTTTTAGAGGCAAAAAAAATTTATAGACCTAAATAAAAATAAACAAAACTCTCAAATTTTTTTAACATTTTCATGAAGTACTAATTTATTATCATTAATTACTTTGATTGATGCAAAAAATATAGCTTAAATAAACCAATATCATATTTTAATTAAATATTTACTTTTATAATTAAAAGTACTTTAATCTTAAATTACAATATTAACATAATCGGTCAATCTTGTACCATTATCTTCAAATCACAAGTCCTAATGATGCGAGACATATATATTAAAAGCACAAGGGTGGAACATCACTTATATTTAAAGATCAATCTCACCGTACCAATAACTAGCAATTTCCTTGATAAAATACAAATGTATCATCGTCGCATTATTATATCCGCATGCTTCGCTCGCGACCTCGACCTAGTGTGGCAAAATAAGGTCTTAACTGTAATATCCAGAATTTTTATTCCGTCGATTTCAGTTATAAATTAGATCTCGATCTATCAATTCATATCCGTCTACTTAGTTAGGCATATTAAGATAAAAATTATCATTTTATGTGACTTACCTTCACATAAAATGATAGAACTTTTTATAAGTTTATCATTTTATGTGACTTACCTTCACATAAAATGATAGAGTTTTGTAACCAAACCTAAACTGTAAAATAATCCGTATCCGGTTATTCCGTACATTAATTTCGGGTTCTCGATTCCGAACTATAATTAGTACCGGGCTACGATTCCTTTCGTTCCAACAGCCCAGTCCGGGAGCTGCTCCAGCTGCTTGTCCAGCCGCTGCCTTGTCCGCCCAGCCCTATGCGCAGCCCAGCCTTCTGCAGCCTTCAGCAGCCTTGTCCGCTCCAGCCCAGAAGACGCCCAGCTGCCTCACGCTTCCAGCCCAGCAGCAGCAGTGCCATCGCCAGCCCAAGGGAGTTCCGCCTGCTTCAGCCCAGCGCCACTCTAGCCAGCGCCAATCCAACAGCACAACTCCAGCCCATTCCTCAGGCCCAACCGGAAGCAAAAAGGAGAAGCAAGCCCAGCTGTATTATAACAGTTTCAACGTGTGGTTTAATGCTGGGAGAGAGCTGATGCAGTTGCCATAAAAGGCTCCTAGAATCACGCTGTATAATCTCTCACCTTCCTCCCATTTCACGTCCACATTCAGAAGCCACACTACCCTCTCTTGCTGATTGAAATCTCCAACGTAACGTGCTCTTCCTCACGTCCCAGCCGCTGCACACATCCATTCTGCGTCCCTTTCTTCTGTATACACGTTCCAGCCTCTGCATCCATTCTGCGTCCCTTCCTTCTACACACACGCTCCAGCCTTTGCTCCTTTCTGCGTTCCTTACCTTCTGCACACGTCCAGCCGTTCCAGGCGTAGGAAGCACTCTGGGAGAAGCAACGTACCTCACGCAGATTCTGTGTATTTCGGTAAGGATTAATCTACCATTCATCTTCACCTCTTTAATTAGTCGTTCTTGAATACCTGCGATGACAACTCCATCTCGACCACTCCGTGACAGTAGCAAGGCTGGAAGGAGTCGGCCAATCCGTGTAGTAGTAGAGCCAAGCCGAACCTGCTTCTCCTTCTGAACCGTCACACAAGGGAGCCAGAAGGGCATCCGGAACTGTGTTGAAGACGCCTCAGCCAGTAGAGGTTGAAGAGGTGAGTCATCGTTTCTGCAGTCCAAATCCTTGCCTCTAGAAGTTATGTATGTATACTATTTCCGTAATGCTAGAATGATGAACTGCTGTAGTCGGACTTGAACATGGGTTAGGTTGACCTTGTGTAGCTGCTGAGCATATAGACCTAAGGATAGGATTAAAGGACTGCTGTATTTTTATGAACAATGGAAATAAGGTGGCTGCTGTAAATTCATTTTATTTCCTTCAGCTTTTAGGTTACAAACAGCCCATCTTGTCGATCAATTATTAAACGTTTGGGGAAAGATCCACCGTTGAATTTTGGATATGTTGTAGATGGATATATGCAGTTTAGCATATTAAAATTTGAGAAGAAATGAACGGTCAGATTGAAAGTTATGAGCTCCCGAAGTTAGGTAGTTGAGCAGTTTTGGTAAACTTGAATTTTGGCTAAGTATAGGAAATTAGAGTGAAGGAACCGACTTTGTGAATTATTATAAAAATATTGGCTGAACAGTTTGGAGAAATTCTTTCTTCTAAGGTTAGATAGAACCTCATAGATGATCTAGAGATTTAATTCGGAAATTTTATAAGCTGTTAAGAATTTTATATTTAGAGCCGAAGTTAAACCTTTTCGATTCTTCCGGAAAATAGAAACATAGGAAAAACGTCAGTTTGGAACCAAATAAAATTTTAGGAGTTAGAATATATTTTTAGAACCTCAAATAGGAGTTTAGACTTGAAATTTAAGGTTTTCGAGAAAATCGGAACCAAGGGTAAAATGGTCATTTTACCCTAAAACTAATACTGTAACTAGTACGTCTTAATACCTTATTTGATCTTAGAAGTCTTAGACTTCTATCTACGTGAAAGTGTGCTAATACACTTATCGCCTTTGACAGGCAACTGAGTGGTTACAGTTTACAGAGCGAGTGGTTTATAAAGAGTCGAGCGTTATAACAGGTAAGTCCTTGGGGCTTACTTAGCTGACTGCTAAATATGAGTATAAATGATGATGGTGGTGTGTGATTGACATGTTAGAGAGATAGGTTGTGATATATAATTACCGACCTATATTTTTGGCCTAAGAGTAACGGGCGGTGGCATTCTGCTCAGTAGCTCGCGGGGCGCTGGGGGTTTCTTTCGGGACTAGTCCATACATGGTTTGTAGTGATACTACCAATGGAAGTCAGCTAGACCTACACCAGTTGGATAAGGAACGGAGGCGAGAACTAATAATACTTCTCGTGTCACAACTTAAATTGAATAATGTGAATCACTTAAATAATAGATAATAATTGGTTGAGTGTCAGCATGATGTTTGTTTAATTATGTTTCTGCTTGTGTTTGTGCTGTTATCATTTTGCTTATATTTGGATAGTTAGCTAACTGTTGATATGTTGTTTAGACTTGACACAGATTAGAGCAGATGCCGAGTGATCCAGATGGTAGTGGTCAGCCGGGGTGTCGTACTTTAGGACTTTTTACAGTTTCTGCATTGTGGGTTTTACAGTTGAACATTGTTTCCTTTCGTACTTTGTTATATTCCGTTTTCCGGCTGTAGTCGATCTGGTCACATTCATGCATTATTAAGAACTATTTTAGAATTTCTGATTTTTCCTTATTTGTGCCTTGTTGTAAGATCTCATTAAGTTGTTGTCAAACTAAGGTCGGGACCCACTGTGCGGTCCTAACCAGTAACTCCCTAAGTTGTAAAACTTGGGGTGTTACAACATGGTATCAGAGCTCTAGGTTGGCAACAATGGCACTTGAATCTTCTAAAAAGGTCATATAAGTAAATAAACAGAACCCGAAAAGGGTCTGAGTTTTCCAAAGAAAATTTTTGGTTTTAAAATGCATACAGAGTCGGGTTGGGATAGAAAGTACGGATGACCACCACTACCTCTGCGGATCTCGGTAATCTTAGAATAATTATAGACTTGTACTGTTATGATAGATTAGCTAGTTTATAACTGTAGTTATTACTATTCGTGCAGATGGCACGTACTAGGGCTGCACAAGTGACTGGCCGAGGTAGGGGTCGTCCCCCCCTTCCCCCAGTCAGACAGGATCGAGCTGATAGCACCCCTACTGTTAGAGGGCGTGGTCGTGGGGGTAGACCTCCACTAGGGAGAGGTCGAGGACGAGTTCCTCGAGATGACCCACCTGCAGCAAGCGTACCAGAGGTTGCTGTAGAAGAAGTAGCTGAGAGTGTAGGCCCCGAGGTCAGGCCTGAGACCGCCGCTAGGTCGGGAGCGCAAGGAGCACGTTCTACTGAGTCAGGACGTGTTTCTATTGGAGCATCGGAGTATAGGGAGTTCAGAGCCTATGTTGAGCGCAGGGAAGAAGCTGCCAGAGTGGAGAGGCTTACTCAGGTACCACCAGTGGTGCCGGCTAGGTCAGCTCAGGTGACACAGGGAGTGTCTCAGGTGCCGGCTGTATCTGAGAGGAGGGCTGATGTTGATAGAGCACCTACTGGGGCCAGAGCCCCGAGACCGGATGAGTGGTTGAAGGCTTTCAACTCTCAGAAGGTCCCCTCATTCAGCGGAGAGATAGGGCTAGAGGTGGAGCACTGGATAGGGAAGATTGAGACTACTTTGGAGGCAATACGTTGCCCCGTGGATCGACAGGTAGATCTGATACAGACCTGCTTCACAGATGATGCTCATTCATGGTGGCGTACCATTCGTGGCCGAGTCACCAGCTGGGAGCAGATGAAGAACATTGTTAGAGACAGGTACTGCCCAGTTTCGCTAAGGAGGGAGAGATTCCAGGATTTCATTGAGGCGGGGTTTGAGGATATCCCGATTGCTGCAGCCATAAAGAAGTTTCAGAAAGAGTTGACTTTGCTTGGACCATCTGCACCTCCAGAAGAGCAGCATGTTTATCTTTTCTCCAGGAGGTTGAGAGAGAGTACCCGATCCTACCTGGCTGGATTCCGCTGTGAGACCTTGTCTGATTATCAGGATATGGCCTCTACTTATGAGAGAGATAGGCCAGCTTCTAGGAAAGCAGCTCAGTCTAGTGGGCCGGATAAGCGGCAGAGGACAGGACATGCTGGTAGCAGTGCAACAGTAGCAGGTTATGGTAGAGGACAGACTCAGGGGAGGTCCAGCTACCACTCTACAGTTCGAACTCCCAATGGAGATCGACAGTGCTTTAACTATGGTGGCCGTGATCACATCAAGACGGATTGCCCGAAACCACCTGTCACTTGCTTCACTTGTGGGAAGCCGGGACACAGGGCTACTTTCTGCCGTCAGGGCAAGGCTTCTTCTCAGCAGGGATCGTCTCCTGCAGGTGCTGAGAAGAGTGTACAGAGACCCCCTCAGTACCGAGCTCCGAGTCAGCAGCAGCAGCAGTACCGGGCTCCAGGGCATCCTGCTTCATACAGTACTGCACAGGGATCAGGTCGTGGCAAAGGACGTGGTAGCACCACTGACACCAGGGGAGGACCATCGAGAGTGTTCGAGCTGAGGAACACTGAGCAGCCTGCAGCACCTGCGACCACAGGTACTATTTGGATCCATGACTTACCTGTGAGAGTTTTATTTGATACGGGTGCCACGCACTCCTTTATATCAGATGCATGTGTAGATAGGTTGTCCTTAGCTACAGTAGAGGGTGTACCTTTTGTGGTTGGGTTACCAGATGGGGGTAAGGTTAGAGGATCTCGAGAGATTTATGACTGCCCTATTCACCTGGGAGGCCGGATCTGGTTAGTAAATTTTCTAGTCATGCCCTTAGCACATGAGGACGTGATATTAGGGATAGATTGGATGACTAGACATGGAGCCGTCTTGGATATTGGTAGGAGGACTGTGACGGTTGCCACGGAGGAGGGCCACAGAGTTATATTCCGAGGTTGGGACCTCGGAAAGTCCGGTACAGTTATCAGTGCAGTGAGGGCAGCCAGATTGATAGCACAGGGTTGCGAGGCCTTCTGGTGTTATGCCATGAAGGAGCGCAAGAGCTTGACAGTAGAGGAGATACCAGTCGCATGCGAGTTTGCAGGGGTCTTCAGGGACGACTTACTAGGGCTACCTCCACAGAGGAGTGTGGACTTTAGCATCGAGTTAGAGCCGGGCACGAGACCGATCTCGAAGGCCCCGTACCGCATGGCCCCGATAGAGCTGCTTGAGCTGAAGAAGCAGTTAGAGGAGTTAGCAGAGAAGGGCTTCATACGTGTTCGCTCCAAACGGTGTGTGCAAGCTTTAAATTTATAACCCTAGACTTAAGCTTAAAACAAGGATGCGAACCCGCAGTGTACGGGTCAATCGTAGTAAAAGCAAGAAAATTCCAGGGGTCGATCACAGGGACTCGGTGAAACAGAGTCAATACGGTGTGCTTATGTCAATACTAACCACAAGAGCGATTAACACAATCAAAGATGAATAAGAAGTCAATAAAGCAAACATGCAATTCTAGGGATTAAGGCATCTAGTTGTGGTTCCAACTCAAGATCTATAGATAAGCGGACAAAGCTGAGATTTTTGCGTGGGGAAGGTGTTACTAAAGTGGAGTAGATCACCGGGTAAGTCTCACTACACACTAATCCTAAACCGTAACTCCTATTACCGGGTAAGTCTCAAGGAATCAAGATAAAGAACTATAACCTCAAACTAACACACCATCTAAGGGAATAGAATCAACCTTTACCGGGTAAGTCTCAGGCTAACTCACAAAGATGGGATGGAAGCACACTCAAACCCCAATAAAGGACAAACCTTTATTACCTACACTTATGATCGTTAATACACAAACTAAGGAATTACCGGGTAAGTCTCATCCTAAGCTTGCTTTGAACCAGGAAGGGTGTAATAAGAATAGGATTTGGCAAACTCTAACACTTAACTCTCAGTTTTAGGTCGGATAAGTCACCTCGGTCAGCCAGTTTCCACCCCGGCCGAGGTGTTCATCGACTGAACGAGATGCTTAGGGTTAAGGTTAAAGACTCGAACTTTCAGGATCCTACTGGAATCTAAGATTATTCTATCATCGTTTTTCCCACAACCTTCAGCCAATCACCCTAGAATCACACAAGGAAATTAGCCACTCATCATCATAATGAAAGTATTAAAATATATGGGAAGAAGGTGAATATTTGAACAAAGAAGAATTTAATGAAAAGACTTCAATAACTGAATCAAATATCACAACAAAGCGTTCCTTGGATAACAATCCAAAAAGACAAGACAACAATTGAGGGAATTGAAGACAATCTTACAAAACCCTTCAATAAAGCTATAAAAGCTATGAACTTCAATCTTCCTTCAACCTTCAAAAAGGTTCTTCAAATCTCCCAACTTGGAGTAGGCTGCTGCTGCGTATTTTTCGGTGTAAGCGGGCTCTTGTGATCCGAAGATGGTCGAATTGTGGAAAATCCAACCCTTTATATAGGAAAATTACCCTTCCAAAGATAAGATATCTTAAAAAGATAATTTCCTAATAAAATCTATCCATATCTCCTTAAAATAAATATCTTCCTAAGATAATTTTATAGGAAATATCTTAAAAGATAACTTCCTAATAAAAATATATCCTATCTCCTAAAATAAATATTTTCTTAAGATAATTTTATAGGAAATATCTTAAAAGATAATTTCCTAATAAAATATATCTTATCTCCAAAATAGATCTCCTAAAATAAATTATCTTCCTTCCAGAAATCCAGCCCAAAAATATGAGATCTTCCTTCCAAAAATAAAAGATCTCAGCCAAGAATAAAATATTCTCGCCGCGTCCCAGGTGTTCGCCTCGGTCGAGTCGGCGTCTCTGGATCACCTCGGTCGAGATGAATCTCTGGTCAACCGAGGTGAGTCACAACTGAATGTGAAATCTCTCAAAACTGGCCCAAAGTAAATCCTTAATCCATGGCTATGCTTCCTGGATGTAGCTCCAAATGACTCTTGACTTCTTTTGCTCCTTTTTGATGCAAAACGTACCATATTACCTGCAATTACAACGAAACTAGGTGTAGACCTCGATTCTCGCAAAGGTAGATGAAATGGCAGTAAAATCACATAATGTATATACAAACATGCAGATTATTGAAGATAAAACGTTCAAACAAACCCCAAAATATAGACTATAATTCATGCTATCAAAATACCCCATACTTAGCCCTTGCTTGTCCGCAAGCAAGTTCCGCATATAGAAGACAAGATAGAATGGATTATAAGTCAAGAAAAATCAATGAAAAAGCCTTTCAAAAACTTTTTATGGTGTGCAACTACCATAGATCACTCTAAGAGAGTACTTCCTGGAATTTAAAAACTCAATATGCTCAAAACATTTTATAAATATAGGAAAGTTGTTCATCTTTGCACAAAATTATAGAATGTATAATAAATCACAATTATCAAAATTAATCATGTATAATCCAGTTTAAACCGCTAAGTCAATCAACAAGCTCAAGGTCTCAAGGGCTTCCCAAAAGAAAAGGTCAAGAAACGTGTAGGGTAGGGATGTATGTAAGGTAATGTGGTGCTGGAATCCGGGAAAAGGATGAACTTCACTTTTACTTTGACTTGCAATACCTTCCACCAATAAGCTTTGCTTATTTCGCACTTTCCTTTTACTTTACTTTTTGGGATGCATGGACAGAGGTGCACAATAACCGAAGCCTAGGAAATCCGCAATCATCAATTTCTCGAGATGCATCAAACCCTTGATGCACATACCATGACCCGATAGGAATATCGCTCAATCCGACTTTGGCAAGACACAAACACCCGGCTATGTGAATGGTGCCGAGTTACTCATCTTCATGATTGACTTCCCCAAACCTATTATTACTTTCTAGCACTTTCACTTCCAGCCCACTTCTCAACTTTAACTTGCTTTCACCACTTTGCTTGCTTCCAAATTCCCGGATAGGTAAAGGGAGGCAAAATGTATATGAGGGGCTAAGCATGATCAAGGAGAAGAAGAAGAAGAGAATGAATTGCCTTGGTCTTTCCAAGAAGAAAGTGAGAGAACTTAACCTGCGGTGTCAACCTTCAAATTCAACATAATTTGGATAAAAACAAAGTATTAAACATGCCAATAATTTTAAACAAAGCATTTAGCAACTTAAACATATCATAAAACCTTTCAAACACATAAAAAATTTAAAACCAGTCAGTAAACAAGATCTTCACTGAGATCATATCCAGATAAGTCACACAAAATCGTTTTCGAAAACTTCTCAGTTAACCCACCTCGGTCGAGGTGTTCTTGGTTCAACCGAGGTGAATCACCTCGTTCGGCCAGAATCTCCCCGGTCGAGGTCAAAAAAATTTTCGGTTTCGACGTTTTTTTTTTCTTTTTTTTTTTTTTTTTTATAAAATATTTTTTTGTTTTTTTTTTCAATCAAATAACCTGTAGGTATGCATGTAATATCAGATAATCACATAAAAGCAAATGAAGCATAAATATGAAAATATCCGATAAATATAATACATCAAAAGTAGTCGAATACATCACGTAGTCAAGTAGTCAAATAGCAAACACCCCATACTTGAGACACACTGTCCCAGTGGGTATAATAAAAGTCTAAACAAGAGAACTCACCGAGTAAAAGCCGAACTGCATAAAAAAAGATATAATAATAAAGTCCTGCAGCTCCTCAGTAGTCTCGATCCGGTGGTGGTGGTGGTATGTAGGGGTACTGAGTCGGGTCATAGGGATGGCCCATGATACGCTCAAACTGTAGCTGAGCCATCATGTGCTGATGATGCTGCCGCTCCTGCATCTCGCGGATATCCAGCAAAAGTGCAGCATATGAGTCGATAACCTGATCCGTCAGGTCATCGATCCGTCGGTGTGCAGCTCTGTCCCTAACTCCACGCCTCCTGCGTCTAGCAGGTCTGACTGGAGATGCCTCAGCTGGCGCCGGCTCAGTGTCCTCCTCGTCGTCATCCAAATCAATAATAGGTGGCGCGCTCGTCCCAGCTGTATCTGTACCTGTGTCCATCGGGACGCCACCTCCTCTCTCATCTACTATATCATCATCATCGTCGTCCTCGTCCTCAACCTCCTCCTCAGCCTCAGCAGGGGTAGCTGCTCCCTCTCTGTAATCCTCCATAAGTGGACCCCATGCTGTCTGCCAGTAGTGTGGATCAAAGACAGAGAACTGTGCAGACCATCTGATGCCCTGAGGTGCAGTCAGCTCCCATGGCATAGCAACGTAAGGTGTAGTCAAACCACGGGGAACTAGAATCCTCCGTGTAATCATCTCCTGAAGTCCGAGCGGCTTGGCAGCCGCCACCATGGTACACCTGCTCAGATCCATATCCTGATACCTAGCGATATGGGTCACTATCCCTCCGCAGCATATATCTCCCTTCCCTTTGGCCTTGATCCTGTGCAGATCCTCTGCCAGCATCAATCCAAAGTCAGGGTATCCACCTGTGACCATGCAGTATAAAGAGAAGAGCTCCCCCTGTCGGACCTTCTGGGGCGTCTCAGTACGCGCCAGAAGCGTCTCGCTGAAGATCCTGTGTACCAACCGAAAAGCTAGATGATAGATAAGCTTCGCCCTGGAATCACCAGGGCGCCACCTGTCTGCATCCCTCGTAATGTGGGCGATCTGACCCCAGAACTCTCTAGCTACAGCTCGGGTCGGGAAGTCTACAGCAGTGGGGGCAGGGAAGCCAAAAATGTCTCTCCAGTGGTCAAGAGGTACTAAGTAGTTCCGGTTCATCAACCGGTACTTCACAGCCCTCTCTGTGGGAGGTAAGTGAAGGAACTGACAAACTCGAGGGTCGGCTCAAGGTAGGCTGGGGCTCGGATCTCAGTAAACTGATCCAGCCCGACGGTGGTGATCATCCTCCTAAGCTCTCCATCTACGTGGAGACAATCAAAGGCAGAAACGTCCAGAAATCTAGGAGCGATAACTGGACGACTAGCAATACGATCATAATCTACCCGGTGTCTCTCGTGAATCACCGGGATAGAAGGTCGGGATGAGGAAGAAGAAGGGGAAGGAGAGGATCTGTCTCTAAGGGCTAACAATCTGTCAGAACTCATCTTAAAACTGTACTGTCAGACTACCTCGGTCGACTGACAAACTCCAAGAATCGCCTCGACCGAGGTGCAGGTCGACTGGACCGAGGCGAAGGCAGTGCGATTTCCAACTCTCTGAATTTCAGTTCTTTTCCCCCAAAAATCACTACCGATGCTTCCTAAGGGGTACTTAAAGGTTTCCTCAACAGAATCAAGGGCAACCAAAGCCCAAATTTCAGTAAACGAACGAGTTTAGGTTTTCGAACGTTTTTACCTCGTTCCGGTCGAAACGCTCAAATTTCTTGCAGATCTGTAGTTGCAATCGACTCCTCTATCCTTCAATCTCGGTTTGGAAGCAGAAAACGTCGAAAACGAGCAAGAAACGAGGTGAGCGAGGTGCGTCTGTTCGCCGCGGTCGAGGAGGGTAAAAAAAATGAAAATGTAATTTTTCCCCCTTTTATACTTTTACTGGATCTGCTGTCACCTCGGTCGAGATGGTCTCGACTGGTCCGAGGTGGTATGGACCGAGGCGGTTCTGCAGAAACCCTAGTCGCCTCGGTTGCTCAAGAATCAACTCGGTCGAGGTGCTTTGACAGTGACCGAGGTCTTTCTGTCTTCTCAGAATCTCGAACTTCTGTCCTTCCAGTTGTGCTCCTCCTTAGATATTCCCTGTTGTCTGTCCAGAACGCCAAAAACAAAGCAAAGCAAAGCAAAAACAAAAACTATCTAAGCTAGACTAGAAAACGGGAAAGAAGAGCAATACCTTGGGTTGCCTCCCAAGAAGCACTTGATTTAAGGTCGCTAGCTGGACCATGGTGCGTCTCAAACGAGGTAGATTGGTGCAACCTCCTCAACCGGCGTTTCCGGTTGATACTTCTTAAGTCTATGACCGTTGACCTTGAAATTTCCGCTAGTTTCTCCCCATATCTCAACTGCACCATGAGGGAAAACATGTTTCACAACGTAAGGCCCGGTCCATCTAGATTTCAACTTACCTGGAAAAAGGTGGAGGCGGGAGTTGAAGAGTAGAACTAAATCTCCCTCGTTAAGCTCTTTTGGAACGATACGCTTGTCATGCCATCTCTTTGTTCTTTCCTTGTAGATTTTGGCATTCTCATAGGCGTTCAACCGCAGCTCTTCCAGCTCATTAAGCTCCAATAGTCGTTTCTCACCAGCCTCCTTGATGTCAAAGTTCAACCATTTGATAGCCCAATATGCCTTGTGCTCCAGCTCAACGGGCAAATGGCAAGACTTCCCGTATACCAAATTGTAAGGGGTGGTACCTATGGGAGTCTTGAATGCTGTCCTGTACGCCCAAAGAGCATCGTCCAATTTCATGGACCAATCCTTCCTCGTTCTAGAGACGGTCTTCTCCAAAATTGCCTTGATTTCTCTATTTGAGATCTCGACCTGTCCACTAGTTTGAGGGTGATAAGCGGTTGATACCTTGTGGGTTACCCCATACTTTGATAGAAGTGCCTTAAACTTCCGGTTGATGAAATGCGTTCCTCCATCGCTGATGATGATGCGGGGAGTTCCAAATCGTGGAAAGATAGTTCTATTCAAGAACTTTACAACCACCTTGGCGTCGTTAGTGGGAGAAGCAATGGCTTCAACCCATCTAGAGACGTAATCAACTGCAAGGAGAATGTAGAGGTTTCCTCCGGAGGATGGGAAAGGTCCCATGAAGTCAATCCCCCATACATCAAAGATTTCCACTTCTTGGATGTTGTTAAGTGGCATCTCGTTCCTCCTTGACAAGTTCCCTGTCCTTTGGCATGCATCACAAGAAACAACAAAAGATTGCACATCCTTAAATAATGTAGGCCAAAAGAAACCGGAACGCAATACCTTAGCGCATGTTTTATCGGTGCTAGCATGTCCTCCACAAGGAAGTGAATGACAATGCCTTATGACGCTATTAACTTCATCTTCCGGAATGCACCTTCGAAGCATCCCATCCGGTCCGCGCTTGAATAGCAGCGGCTCATCCCAGTAGTAATGTCGTACTTCCTTGAAGAATCTCTTCTTTTGAGAGTACGTCAAACCGGGCGGTATTTCCTGGCAAACAAGATAATTTACAATATCAGCATACCAAGGACCTTTATTATCAGAAAGTTGGTGGAGGGAATGGTCCGCCAACAGTGGGTGAATGTCAGAGAAAGGAGTAAGAAAATTGTTATTCTCAGCAATCTCAGTTGACATCGTCTCGCTGTCGACCTCGGTCGAGGCGCAAAGGCGTTGACCGAGGTGTTCTTCAGTCGCCTCGCTCAGTCCAGAAAGTGCCTCGGTCGAGGTACTGCTACTGGGTCCGAGGCTGGAGATCTTCGTCTCCTGGATCAGCTTCTCTGTTATAGCTCCTGGATCCTCTTCCAGTGCCTTCAAGCTCCGTATATCTGCATCACAAGAAGCATCTATACCTTCCTCCATTAAACTGAAGCTTATGACTCTTTCGAGCGGATCGTTAATAAGGATAGAGCTCACCAATTCTCTTGATTCTTCTTCATCGTAGATGTTGAAGATATCATCAGTTAGTTGCTCCCCTTTCATGGCTGCAAGTAGTGCGAATTCCACCTCATCGCCACCAACGTTGAATTTCAACTTGGCGTTCTTGCAATCCACGTTGCAACCCGAAGTTGCTAGAAATGGCCTCCCGAGAATAATAGGTACTGGATAATCTGCGGGAATGTCAAGTACAACAAAATCTATAGGTAGATAGAAGTTACCTAACTTGACCGGAACGTCTTCCAAGATGCCCACGGGATGGGTAATGGAGCGATCCGCCATGTAAAGTCGAATCTTGACCGGTTTGGGCTCTCCAAGACCGATCTTAGTGCACAACTCCAGCGGGATGATGCTCACGCTGGCTCCTAGATCACATAGGGCTTCACAAGTGACATCCCCAACTTGAATGGGAATGCAAAATGAGCCGGGATCTCTTAACTTAGGTGGCATCTTTTCCTTCATGATCTTGATAAGCTCCGAAGATTTAGATGTCATCCTAACTTCACCTACATCCTCCAGCTTCCTCTTCCTTGATAAGATTTCTTTTAAGAACTTCCCATAGGCGGGCATACCTAGAATGGCATCAAGGAAAGGAATATTAATATGTAGCTTATTCATCAAGTCAAGAAACTTACCGAAGTGCTTGTCAAGATGTGCTCTGGCCCTGGACTGGGGGAATGGAAGTGGTGGT
The DNA here is from genome assembly GCA_033239125.1 of Fagopyrum homotropicum. NCBI lineage: Eukaryota > Viridiplantae > Streptophyta > Magnoliopsida > Caryophyllales > Polygonaceae > Fagopyrum > Fagopyrum homotropicum. The sequence goes on along the minus strand of BSWB01000001.1, from coordinate 97,946,073 downwards.
TTATATGCAGGAGGTGGAACATAAGTTTCTGTCGTTCCTCCTGCTTTCTGTTGCGCCGCCTCGGTTGGCATCTCGGTCGAGGTGTTCTTCGACTGGGTCTGGACCGAGGTGGTCTGCATCGAGCGAGGTACTGGATCTGCAGTTTTGAGTCCACTCCTCGTCGTTATGGCCATGCACTGGCCCTTAGGGTTAGTTTCCGTCTTTGCTGGAAGCTTCCCTGGATCTCTTGGCGCTTCATTCGCCCTATTAGCAAGTTGTTGTTCGAAGGACTTTTGGGCCCTCGAAAATGAAGTCATAGAATTCTCCATAGCACTAAGCTTGATCAAGATTGCCTCCAGGACTGCGTCTTTCTTTTCCGGCTGAGACGAACTTGATCCTTGCCCTTGGCTCTTCAATGGAGTAGAAGAAGAAGAAGGAGAAGAGAGGAAAGGGTTAGAGGAATCATTAGAGTTGGAGTTTGAATGGTTGTTACCGTGGTTTTGGTTATTCGCCCTCCAGTTGTTGCTATTGGATCCTCTATTGTTATTGTTGTAGTTGTTTCGGGGTCCGTTGTTGTTGTTACGGTACCCGTTATTGTTGTTGTTGTTCCTTTGCCCTTGCTCTTCCTTCTTAGTTTGAGCCATCAAGAGCTCCTTCAATTGCTTCACGTCGTTCTTCAAGGACGTGAGTTGATTGTTGTTGGGTTGAGTCTCTTGAAAGTTGACTCTTTTAACTCCACCTTCAGCTCCTTGGTGGGTGTACTTCTCCATGTGCAAGGCTTGCTTCTCAATGAAGTCCCAAGCCTCGTCAACCGCCATGTCCATGAATGTACCGGCGGAGAGTAGTTGGAGATTGAACTGGGTGCTTCCGTCCAGCCCTTTGAAGTAGATCTCCAACAACTCGATCTTTGGAATCCCATGATGTGGGCAATCCAAAAGGATATCCTTGAACTGCTCCCAAGATTTGGACAAGCTCTCCTTGTCCTTCATGATGAAAGCGTTGATCTTCCCTCTCATTTCAGCGGTCTTTGAGGGGGGAAAGAATTTGGTCAAGAATTCCGTAGTCATCTCCTCCCATGTGCTAATTTTTCCTGGGGGAAGAGATTGATACCAAGTAAGAGCTCTATCTTTTAAAGAAAAGTAGAAAGGTCTTAGCTTGTAGTTGTTGTTCTCAATTCTGGAAGGTCGCAAGGTTTCCATCAAGATCTCGTAGTTTTGAAGATGTTGATGCGGCGACTCCTTCTCTAGCCCTCCGAATTGGCACTGGCGAATCATGGCTAGAACTTGCGGTCGAAGTTCGTAGTCATGATCTGCTGGATCTCCTAGGTTCACTCTTGGACGCCTCAGTTGTTGGTTAGGGTCCATCCTTTGACCTAGGGTTTGTGGAATTCCTGCAAGAAGAACATCTCGGACTGGCATCCGAGGTGGAAGTACATCGGCCGGGGCGTCGGGTACTGGAATCTGCCTCGGTCGAGGATCAACTACTGGATCCTGCATCGGTCGAAGTAGAATCTGGTTCCGAATGGTAGCAATCTCAGCTTCGATTGCTGCAGTCCTGGTGCGATTCTCCTCTTTCTCTTGCATGAGTTCTTCCTTGCTGAGGCGCAGCAGCTCCTGCGTCTCTCTCAATTGGGCCGCAAGATCGCGATCGTCTTGTTGGGCCATCTTCGCTTCTCTCAAGCGTCTCTTGTATGTCTTTTCTGGTTCGGGATCGTAAGGAACGATTTCCTTCCCAGCGCGGGTTCTTCGCATACACCTAAGAAAGAACCTGAAAAGTCACTCAAGTAGAGTGGTTAGACAAAACGGGGCAAATGCCCCAAGAGCAAACCGTACCGGCTCGGTCTAGACCAAGTCCCCGGCAACGGCGCCAAAAACTTGTTCTTTGGCGAAACTCTGTTCCGTTGCCGGAACGAGAGCTTTGTATGTACCTAAGAACACAAACCTGCAAGAACACTCAAGCAAAAAGATCAGTAGAAAAAGCAAGAACAGTCCCCGGCAACGGCGCCAAAAACTTGTTCGCTCCAAACGGTGTGTGCAAGCTTTAAATTTATAACCCTAGACTTAAGCTTAAAACAAGGATGCGAACCCGCAGTGTACGGGTCAATCGTAGTAAAAGCAAGAAAATTCCAGGGGTCGATCACAGGGACTCGGTGAAACAGAGTCAATACGGTGTGCTTATGTCAATACTAACCACAAGAGCGATTAACACAATCAAAGATGAATAAGAAGTCAATAAAGCAAACATGCAATTCTAGGGATTAAGGCATCTAGTTGTGGTTCCAACTCAAGATCTATAGATAAGCGGACAAAGCTGAGATTTTTGCGTGGGGAAGGTGTTACTAAAGTGGAGTAGATCACCGGGTAAGTCTCACTACACACTAATCCTAAACCGTAACTCCTATTACCGGGTAAGTCTCAAGGAATCAAGATAAAGAACTATAACCTCAAACTAACACACCATCTAAGGGAATAGAATCAACCTTTACCGGGTAAGTCTCAGGCTAACTCACAAAGATGGGATGGAAGCACACTCAAACCCCAATAAAGGACAAACCTTTATTACCTACACTTATGATCGTTAATACACAAACTAAGGAATTACCGGGTAAGTCTCATCCTAAGCTTGCTTTGAACCAGGAAGGGTGTAATAAGAATAGGATTTGGCAAACTCTAACACTTAACTCTCAGTTTTAGGTCGGATAAGTCACCTCGGTCAGCCAGTTTCCACCCCGGCCGAGGTGTTCATCGACTGAACGAGATGCTTAGGGTTAAGGTTAAAGACTCGAACTTTCAGGATCCTACTGGAATCTAAGATTATTCTATCATCGTTTTTCCCACAACCTTCAGCCAATCACCCTAGAATCACACAAGGAAATTAGCCACTCATCATCATAATGAAAGTATTAAAATATATGGGAAGAAGGTGAATATTTGAACAAAGAAGAATTTAATGAAAAGACTTCAATAACTGAATCAAATATCACAACAAAGCGTTCCTTGGATAACAATCCAAAAAGACAAGACAACAATTGAGGGAATTGAAGACAATCTTACAAAACCCTTCAATAAAGCTATAAAAGCTATGAACTTCAATCTTCCTTCAACCTTCAAAAAGGTTCTTCAAATCTCCCAACTTGGAGTAGGCTGCTGCTGCGTATTTTTCGGTGTAAGCGGGCTCTTGTGATCCGAAGATGGTCGAATTGTGGAAAATCCAACCCTTTATATAGGAAAATTACCCTTCCAAAGATAAGATATCTTAAAAAGATAATTTCCTAATAAAATCTATCCATATCTCCTTAAAATAAATATCTTCCTAAGATAATTTTATAGGAAATATCTTAAAAGATAACTTCCTAATAAAAATATATCCTATCTCCTAAAATAAATATTTTCTTAAGATAATTTTATAGGAAATATCTTAAAAGATAATTTCCTAATAAAATATATCTTATCTCCAAAATAGATCTCCTAAAATAAATTATCTTCCTTCCAGAAATCCAGCCCAAAAATATGAGATCTTCCTTCCAAAAATAAAAGATCTCAGCCAAGAATAAAATATTCTCGCCGCGTCCCAGGTGTTCGCCTCGGTCGAGTCGGCGTCTCTGGATCACCTCGGTCGAGATGAATCTCTGGTCAACCGAGGTGAGTCACAACTGAATGTGAAATCTCTCAAAACTGGCCCAAAGTAAATCCTTAATCCATGGCTATGCTTCCTGGATGTAGCTCCAAATGACTCTTGACTTCTTTTGCTCCTTTTTGATGCAAAACGTACCATATTACCTGCAATTACAACGAAACTAGGTGTAGACCTCGATTCTCGCAAAGGTAGATGAAATGGCAGTAAAATCACATAATGTATATACAAACATGCAGATTATTGAAGATAAAACGTTCAAACAAACCCCAAAATATAGACTATAATTCATGCTATCAATACGCCCTAGTGTTTCTCCCTGGGGCGCACCAGTGTTATTTGTGAGGAAGAAAGATGGATCGATGAGGTTGTGTATCGACTACAGGAAGCTGAACAAGGTCACCATCAAGAATAAGTACCCATTGCCTCGCATAGATGATATGTTGGACCAGCTGCATGGAGCGTCAGTGTTCTCGAGGATAGATTTGAGGTCGGGTTATCACCAGCTGAGGGTGAGAGATCAGGACATACCTAAGACGGCATTCCGGACTAGGTATGGTCATTATGAGTTTGTAGTGATGTCATTCGGGCTCACTAATGCGCCAGCAGTATTTATGGAGTTGATGAATGGGATTTTCATCGACTTCCTAGACCAGTTTGTAGTGGTCTTTATTGACGACATTCTAGTTTACTCTAGAAGTCGAGAGGAGCATGCCGGACACTTGAGGACAGTGCTGCAGATTCTACAGGATAGTCAGCTATATGCTAAATTATCCAAGTGTGAGTTCTGGATGTCAGAGGTGGCATTCCTTGGCCATGTAGTGACTGCTGAGGGGATTAAGGTCGACCCAGCGAAGATTGAGTCAGTGTCATCTTGGCAACCTCCGAAGAATGTTAAGGAGGTTCGCAGCTTCCTTGGATTGGCAGGTTATTACCGCCGGTTTGTGGAAGGGTTTTCTCTGATCGCCCGACCACTTACTTCTCTCCTAAGGAAGACTACTCGGTTCGTCTGGTCTGAGCCGTGTCAGCAGAGTTTTGAGGAACTGAAGAAGAGATTGACGTCTGCGCCAATCTTAGCACAGCATGAGGGTACAGAGGACTTTGTAGTGTACAGTGACGCATCCAAGCTGGGCTTGGGGTGTGTTTTGATGCAGAGGGGTAAGGTCATAGCGTATGCGTCTCGACAGCTGAAGACGTATGAGGAGAACTACCCCACTCACGACCTAGAGTTAGCTGCTGTAGTACACGCTCTTAAGATTTGGCGTCATTATCTCTATGGAGCGACCTGTCAGATCTTCACAGACCATAAGAGTCTGAAGTACATATTCACTCAACGGGAGTTGAATAACCGCCAGAGGCGGTGGCTAGAGTTGATCAAGGATTTTGACCTTGAGATTCTTTACCACCCCGGAAAGGCGAATGTAGTTGCTGACGCTTTGAGTCGGAAGACGCCTCAGGAGAAGGCGATAGCTCGGTTGACAGTACAGCCACAGTTACAGAGAGACTTAGCTTGGTTGGAAGTAGAGATCCAGTTCCCCGATACAGCTCATCAGTTAGCCACCTTAGAGTTACTTCCTGACCTGTTGGGTGAGATCCGACAGAAGCAGGAGACCTGTCCGACTTTGACCCGGATCCGAGACCGGATGTCACGAGATGAGGCACCTCAGTTCACTATCGGTGCCGATGGAGTGATGAGACGATAGGACCGTGTCTGTGTGCCATCAGACAGTGAGCTGAGACAGAGGATACTAGGTGAGGCTCATGCTACCCCTTACTCCGTACATCCAGGAGCGAGTAAGATGTATAAGGACGTGAGACGTTCCTTCTGGTGGGGTGGTTTGAAGCCTGATGTGGCCCGATATGTAGCCTAGTGTGCGACCTGTCAGCAGGTCAAGATTGAGCATCGTAGATCCGGAGGAGAGCTACACCCACTTCCGGTACCACATTGGAAGTGGGAAGACATTTCTATGGATTTCGTTACCGGATTGAGGCTCAGCAGAGGTTTTGATACCATTTGGGTAGTAGTAGACCGTCTGACGAAGACCGCACGTTTCATTCCGATTAAGGAAACGTGGCCGGTAAGTCGTCTAGCAGAGGAGTTCACCAGGCATATTGTGAGACTCCATGGAGTACCGAGGACTATCGTCTCTGACAGGGATGGACGTTTTACCTCGAGGTTCTGGCAGCAGGTACATACTGCTCTGGGTACGAGTCTTCACTTTACCACTGCCTACCACCCACAGACAGACGGTCAGTCAGAGAGGACCATCCAGACCCTAGAGGACATGTTACGGGCATGTGTGCTAGATTGGGGACAGGTATGGCCAGATCACCTCCCACTAGGAGTTTTCATATAATAACAGCTGGCATGCGTCTATTGGGATGGCACCTTATGAGGCTTTGTACGGACGGAGATGTCGTACACCGCTATGTTGGGATGAGCCTAGCAAGGCTGATGGAGTAGTACCAGATCAGATACAGGACGACATCGCCCGGATTGCCTTAGTCCGGGAAAGGATTTTAGCAGCTCAGAGTCGTCAGAAGTCCTACGCCGACAAAAGGCGTCGACCTTTGGAGTTTAGAGTAGGTGCACAGGTGTGGTTGAGAGTGTCACCTACGAGAGGAGTTAGACGTTTCGGCATTAAGGGGAAGTTGAGTCCCCGGTATGTCGGCCCATTTGAGATCGTAGAGAGAGTCGGAGAGGTTGCCTACCGACTAGCACTGCCACCGAGATTGGAGGGAGTACACCCGGTTTTTCATGTATCTCAGCTGCGAGAGTACATACCGGATCCTAGACACGTCATCAGTCACGAGGATCTGATAGTTGAGCCAGACCACACTTTTGTGGAGTACCCAGTAGCCGTCCTAGAGCGTAGCGTTAGGCGCCTGCGTTCAAAGGAGATACCGATGCTGAGGATTCAGTGGTCTAGACGAGGAGTCGATGAGGCTACCTGGGAGACAGAGGAGAGTATTAGACGTAATTACCCTGAGTTCTTTGCGGAGTTAGCCGCTACCTCAGTACCGACGGGTTAGTACTAAGACGAGACCTTTATATGACTTCTGTGATTATATGTTTACATAATTGTTTATGTCTATGTGCTTGATGACGTGAGTAGTTGCTTGCTAGAATATATTTCTCGAGGGGGAAGTGTATGGGGTAGGTACCCTATCCTAAGTTTCGGGACGAAACTTATTTTAAGGGGGTACTGATGTAATATCCGGAATTTTTATTCCGTCGATTTCAGTTATAAATTAGATCTCGATCTATCAATTCATATCCGTCTACTTAGTTAGGCATATTAAGATAAAAATTATCATTTTATGTGACTTACCTTCACATAAAATGATAGAACTTTTTATAAGTTTATCATTTTATGTGACTTACCTTCACATAAAATGATAGAATTTTGTAACCAAACCTAAACTGTAAAATAATCCGTATCCGGTTATTCCGTACATTAATTTCGGGTTCTCGATTCCGAACTATAATTAGTACCGGGCTACGATTCCTTTCGTTCCAACAGCCCAGTCCGGGAGCTGCTCCAGCTGCTTGTCCAGCCGCTGCCTTGTCCGCCCAGCCCTATGCGCAGCCCAGCCTTCTGCAGCCTTCAGCAGCCTTGTCCGCTCCAGCCCAAAAGACGCCCAGCTGCCTCACGCTTCCAGCCCAGCAGCAGCAGTGCCATCGCCAGCCCAAGGGAGTTCCGCCTACTTCAGCCCAGCGCCACTCTAGCCAGCGCCAATCCAGCAGCACAACTCCAGCCCATTCCTCAGGCCCAACCGGAAGCAAAAAGGAGAAGCAAGCCCAGCTGTATTATAACAGTTTCAACGTGTGATTTAATGCTGGGAGAGAGCTGATGTAGTTGCCATAAAAGGCTCCTAGAATCACGCTATATAATCTCTCACCTTCCTCCCATTTCACGTCCACATTCAGAAGCCACACTACCCTCTCTTGCTGATTGAAATCTCCAACGTAACGTGCTCTTCCTCACGTCCCAGCCGCTCCACACATCCATTCTGCGTCCCTTTCTTCTGTATACACGTTCCAGCCTCTGCATCCATTTTGCGTCCCTTCCTTCTACACACACGCTCCAGCCTTTGCTCCTTTCTGCGTTCCTTACCTTCTGCACACGTCCAGCCGTTCCAGGCGTAGGAAGCACTCTGGGAGAAGCAACGTACCTCACGCAGATTCTGTGTATTTCGGTAAGGATTAATCTACCATTCATCTTCACCTCTTTAATTAGTCGTTCATGAATACCTGCGATGACAACTCCATCTCGACCACTCCGTGACAGTAGCAAGGCTGGAAGGAGTCGGCCAATCCGTGTAGTAGTAGAGCCAAGCCGAACCTGCTTCTCCTTCTGAACCGTCACACAAGGGAGCCAGAAGGGCATCCGGAACTGTGTTAAAGACGCCTCAGCCAGTAGAGGTTGAAGAGGTGAGTCATCGTTTCTGCAGTCCAAATCCTTGCCTCTAGAAGTTAGTGTATAACCTTATGTATGTATACTATTTCCGTAATGCTAGAATGATGAACTGCTGTAGTCGGACTTGAACATGGGTTAGGTTAACCTTGTGTAGCTGCTGAGCATATAGACCTAAGGATAGGATTAAAGGACTGCTGTATTTTTATGAACAATGGAAATAAGGTGGCTGCTGTAAATTCATTTTATTTCCTTCAGCTTTTAGGTTACAAACAGCCCATCTTGTCGATCAATTATTAAACGTTTGGATAAAGATCCACCGTTGAATTTTGGATATGTTGTAGATGGATATATGTAGTTTAGCATATTAAAGATTGAGAAGAAATGAACGGTCGGATTGAAAGTTATGAGCTCCCGAAGTTAGGTAGTTGAGCAGTTTTGGTAAACTTGAATTTTGGCTAAGTATAGGAAATTAGAGTGAAGGAACCGACTTTGTGAATTATTATAAAAATATTGGCTGAACAGTTTGGAGAAATTCTTTCTTCTAAGGTTAGATAGAACCTCATAGATGATCTAGAGATTTAATTCGGAAATTTTATAAGCTGTTAAGAATTTTATATTTAGAGCCGAAGTTAAACCTTTTCGATTCTTCCGGAAAATAGAAACATAGGAAAAACGTCAGTTTGGAACCAAATAAAATTTTAGGAGTTAGAATATATTTTTAGAACCTCAAATAGGAGTTTAAACTTGAAATTTAAGGTTTTCGAGAAAATCGGAACCAAGGGTAAAATGGTCATTTTACCCTAAAACTAATACTGTAACTAGTACGTCTTAATGCCTTATTTGATCTTAGAAGTCTTAGACTTCTATCTACGTGAAAGTGTGCTAATACACTTATCGCCTTTGACAGGCAACTGAGTGGTTACAGTTTACAAAGCGAGTGGTTTATAAAGAGTCGAGCGTTATAACAGGTAAGTCCTTGGGGCTTACTTAGCTGACTGCTAAATATGAGTATAAATGATGATGGTGGTGTGTGATTGACATGTTAGAGAGATAGGTTGTGATATATAATTACCGACCTATATTTTTGGCCTAAGAGTAACGGGCGGTGGCATTCTGCTCAGTAGCTCGCGGGGCGCTAGGGGTTTCTTTCGGGACTAGTCCATACATGGTTTGTAGTGATGCTACCAATGGAAGTCAGCTAGACCTACACCAGTTGGATAAGGAACGGAGGCGAGAACTAATAATACTTCTCGTGCCACAACTTAAATTGAATAATGTGAATCACTTAAATAATAGATAATAATTGGTTGAGTGCCAGCATGATGTTTGTTTAATTATGTTTCTGCTTGTGTTTGTGCTGTTATCATTTTGCTTATATTTGGATAGTTAGCTAACTGTTGATATGTTGTTTAGACTTGACACAGGTTAGAGCAGATGCCGAGTGATCCAGATGGTAGTGGTCAGCCGGGGTGTCGTACTTTAGGACTTTTTACAGTTTCTGCATTGTGGGTTTTACAGTTGAACATTGTTTCCTTTCGTACTTTGTTATATTCCGTTTTCCGGCTGTAGTCGATCTGGTCACATTCATGCATTATTAAGAACTATTTTAGAATTTCTGATTTTTCCTTATCTGTGCCTTGTTGTAAGATCTCGTTAAGTTGTTGTCAAACTAAGGTCGGGACCCACTGTGCGGTCCTAACCAGTAACTCCCTAAGTTGTAAAACTTGGGGTGTTACATTAACATGGTGTATGCAATTTAAACATATAATTATGTAAATATTTAATATTAATAAGTTATACTTATACTAATACACAAAGTGTATACATTAATAAAATACATTTTTATTTTTGTGAAGATAAAAAAATAGGAAGTACAAAAACAAAAAAAAATTGAGAGAGTTAATTAAATAGTATGTGGCAAAACCATAAGTCCTAATGATGCGAGACATATATATTAACTAGGCTGGAGCGCGTGCTCCGCACGCGCTTGAATGAAGGTCTTGTACAATGACATTGTTAACTTAATGTAAAATAACTTCTTGCGCATAATAAAACATAAACATGTTAAGAAACATGTACATAATAGATTGACGAACATCATAAGGTAACTGAGTAAATATTGGGTTGTCGTAGATGAGCTGTAGAGTTGTTGATGTCAACGTCGAGAAGATTCCTTTTTTGCTGATCTTGGTGACCATATATAGTGACAGAGTGTATGTAGGTGTGGAGGTGTTAATCTTCGTTGAGGTACCGAACTGTCATAGGATTATTATTTGTTGAAGCTGCAAATTTAATATTTAGTAAAATTAAAAAAGGAAACATTTCTAAAAAAAATAGAATCGGGAAATTGATAGTGATAGTAAGAAAAAATGGAGGATTCTAATGTTTCTTACGTTCTTCGAAGTTATACTCACGAGCCTTTTGCAAAATTTCAAATGACACCGTGTTTTTTATACTGTCATCAAACCCAATGACATCGTCCTCCTTTGTAGTAAATACATGAATACCTTGTCTTCTTTTAGTTCGAGATAATGCGACGTAAATTTGTCCATGAGCAAAACATGGCTCGCGTAAGTATAGCGTAACTTGGTCTAGGGTTTGACCTTGAGATTTGTTTATAGTCATGGCGAAACAAAGCTTTATGGGAAACTGTTTTCTCTAGAAAGCAAAAGGGTATTTAGTAGTAGAAGGCTTTAATATTATTCGTGGAATAAGCGCTTGCTCTCCTTTGTAATTTCCAGTAGTTATCTCACAATGGATTAAATTTTTATGGAATTTTTTACATAGTAATCTTGTACCATTACATAAGCCATTTAGAGGATCCAAATTTCTTAAAAGTATAACTGGGCAATTCTGCTTCAGAACCAAAAGATGAGGGCTCATTCCATTCGGATGTAATGTGTTTAAAAATTCAATTGGATATATGTTACGGCAATCATCTGTGACTGAGTCAAAGCTGGTATATGTTTTAGCCGCTCCTGGGAAATTCGATATCATTTCTTCGTTTATGTAGTCTACATCGATGTTTTTTGGAGTTAATATTGCCCAGGTAGTAAAAATGTCATGAGTCAAATAACAAGTGAACATTTCTAGGAAAGTATTGTTAATTAACAATTCTGTTGTACTTTGTTTGATATCTGTACACTGGATTAGTTCCTGTGGTAATTTGACTATATGCTTGTTCTTCTGTCTGTAGTTTTCCGTCGCCCAGATTAAGCAAAAAATTGGCGAATTCAGGATCTTCAGAAGCCCTGATATTTTCATCAAGTTTAAATTTTACTAATCTCGGCCAAATTGTAGAACTGACTAAACTTGCGTTTATTGCTTCTTTCTGGCCCTTATGTGGAACGACAGGCAGTACTTGACGAAAATTTCCACCGAATACAACTATCTTCCCCCCAAAAAGTTCTGATGAGTTACATATATCTTGCAAAAGTGCATTTAGCGATTCAATATTTTGTTTTTTAGCCATTGAAGTTTCATCCCATATAATTAATGTTGTTTGACGAAGTAAATTTGCTAGATTGCTTTGTTTAGATACATTACAAAACTGATTGATGTTGTCGTCTATGGGTATTTTGAATCGAGAATGAGCGGTCCGTCCGGTTGGTATATTTTTATACTGATACGGCTTGAGAAGGCCTTACAAGATCACTAAAAAGGTTACAACATGCTGACAAGCCCTTTATTTGCTCTTCCAAATAGATCCTAAAAAGGCTATATAGATGCATGTAATTGTAATGCATTGTTTACAGTTGTAAAAGTGTTTCCAATTACATGATCATGTGGATGAAGTGTCAAATAAAGGGTTATCATTCCAATCAACAGTTTGATTTTCATAAACAACAATATCATGTCCATATCCTTCCCAATCCTCAACTATTCTACTGCATTTTTGCTTCTCTTGTGAAGGCAGTGCAAATAAGTTCTTGGTAACGTGACGAACCTCATCCAGGAATGAACTCGTCACTCCATGATGTATGATGTATAGCCTGATTCACAAACAAACACCCAATTCTGAAAAGATATGCACATCTCAGCATTTTCAAGAGCGAATTGAGATCTTATAATAAATGACAGTGATTGACCAATTGTTGGGCACCCATATCAGGACTGATTTTGTAAAGTGCAGTTACTCGACCCACTATCAAGCAAGGTTCACATATGACAGAAAGGAGGTGAGAAGCAACTCCGGTTAACTTATGGTCACACTTTGAACACAATGAAGGCATCTTCAAGATATAATACATGAATATGTGGTTCTACTATCATGATGTATGACTAACAGATAATTTTTCTTCTCTGATGAATAATAACTTACTTACTGTTAAAAGAGTTAAAATGTAAGTGAAGTCGAAAATACTTGAAAATGAAAGAGATGAAATATAATCAAAACTTAAAGAGCCCAATTCAAATCGAAAGGTAACAAGCAGTTTAAGACACATCTTTCAAATTTTCAAGCAGACAATTCATGGACATTAATGGAAGCTAATACAAATTCACGAAAACATGGAACTGAATGTTAAATTAAAATAGTAGGTTGATAATGTATATAATTACCTTAAGATTCAAAACAACAAATTCAATGGTTGCTGAAATTTATGAGAACTTTGTCTGTAGTAGAGAAAAACATGTTTTTATTAAGGGGATTAGGTGTAAAATCAAAATTAATATGTAATTAAAAAATTGAGAAGAACAAACAAAAGCTGAACTAGATAAGCTAATAATTGAACTTGGTGCTACTTAGTGCAATCAAATGTATAATTCAGCAACCAATTTCATGGGGAATTTGGTACAAATTAATCTACCATGGCTGAATCCAAATCCTATATAAAAAGAAGAAACAAAACAGTGCGAACAAAAAAGTAAAGAAGCACAGACCTCCGCAAGATGTGCTAGGTTGCAAAGAGAGATAATCAGCATGAATATCCTTATTAGGGATATTGGGAACCAAAGAGGAACATTAAGATCAGTCTCCGTCGGGAGACTTCGATACCTTGGAGCGCTTACTCTAACAAAATAGAAGAAAAATCAAATCAAAGCATTGGAAAACGAAGAATGAGGCAAAACTGTGGGAGCAAAATCAGGTAACCATTCTGCATAAAAGAGATTTCACAATTTCACTTCTGATAAAAAGAAACATGAATATATTTTGCAAACAAAGCATCAAAAGGGAAATGAACTTGGTGTAACTGGATGCTCCAAATTCACGCACGAAAACCTCAAAGGCTTGATAAGTGAATGAAGCGGCTCCTTTTGTTGGATGACTTAGTGGAACCACCAATCTTCTTGATGACTGGTGATATGAATCTATTAAGCTCTCTATTTATCGACATGAGAAGAGGTGTCCTCTTCCTGTTCGGTTCGTCAATCCAAGACTTCCTACCAATTTAAGGATTGTCCTACCAGGTAGTGGCATATACGATTGTCCTACCAAGTGAGCTGCCAAATTTGAAGATCCACACAATTTCAGAAAATAAAAACGTAAATTGAGGAGAGATTTGGAGATGATAAGATGTGAAGATCAGGAGATTAAACCTAGAATAGAGAGGTCATTGTAAATATTAAGGGAGATAGATATATCACTTACCGTTTGACAGGCCGCTGCACAAAGAAAACTCTAATTGAATGGTCGAAGGAAAAATTACCCGAAGAAGATGAAGAACTCGGTGGAAGAAGAGAGAAAGGCTGCAAAAAAATTAAATCAGTGCTTTTCCATGTAAAATACATTAAAACGGAAGATACAATTATTACCATGAGCACAAAGATGTTCAGAGATTATCCAGAAAGTACAAAAGCAAAATTCTCACTTAAAAATACATTCTCATCAATAGAGGAATGTGGTTTAATACTAGTATTGCAGAATCCTAAAATCATATAGAATGGCCTCTCAATTCTCAACATACCAAATTATTAGATAAGTGTATCAACCAACATCTTTGAGTAAGCTTTTCTCTTTTGATCAGGCATATCAACAATCTGATGAAAGTTCAAAATTAAAATAAAAACAAAATCAACCTATTATGGATTTGTGTGGAAAGTAGAAGATCAAAATTAGGTTTATCTGTCCCAATTCTATGGTTGTTGGTATCTGATACAAAGGTATGTATGAGTATGAGTGATATAGAGGCAAATGATATGGAGTGATAATCAGTAACATACCAACACACATATAAACCGGTTGCATGATGCCGCATAACTCCTTAGTTTATGTGTTCTTGCGATTCTCAGATGCTCCCTAGAATAGATAAAAATAACATTAAAATATATGAGAATCATCATTGTTAAGAAATAAATGAAATAATCCAAATGAAAAATACATCAGTATTAGAATTATTGAAGTGATGGTAGTGTAGGATAGGACAAATGGAGTACAATTTTGTCTCAGTTCAATAATTGAAGAGGTTTGCTAAGTAAATTCAAGTGAATTATGTTTGCTGAGAATCAATTGGTCTCCCGTTTGAGCTAACTGAGCTTGAGATCTAACTGAGCTATTGAGATCGACTCCTCTCAAAATCTTAACAAAAATCATAATCTAACAGTGAATGCTTGAATTTACTTAGACATGATATCATGTCTAAGTAAATTCAACGGTATTGAATGATTATAAGAAAGTATAAAAGCATTTCTCAATATCATAATCTAACAGTGATCCTATTGAGATCAAAGTAATCAAGTGGATTTTGAATTCCATTATCGGTAATTTGGTGATGTCCAGGTTAGTATTCTCTTGATTGGATTGACGATTCTTAATTTTTTTGCTCATGAAGTTTTCATCTAAGCTTGCTATGTGTTATGATGCGGTTGGTTTATAACATACTAATAAACACCTCAAAGAGCTTGTTAAAAAATTGAAACTTCCTATTATGCTTTAAACATACAGAATCCATGAAGAAAAGGCCAGAAGGCAGAAGCAGCTCACTTCAAAACAGGAATAATCGCAAAATAATCTCAGCGGGTGGTCCTTCCGCCTTACACTCTGAAGTCTTAAACTGAGAAGCAAAGAAAATAAAATATTAAATAAATCCACTTGGGTTAGAGAAGTTAAAATAAGAGAAGTTTGTTTGAATTCTCTTTATGAAAGTTACAAAAACCTGAAGCGTGCAGATGGTTTCTCAAGATTCTTGGAATTCACTCAGAATGGGATGGTGCTGAGGGAACACATAAACAGGTTGGTTCAAGAGAATCGAAGAGATTAATACTCAAACTCACAAACTCAAATTGCAGAACAAGATCCTGATCCTGCGAAAATGAACATAAAGTAATTATGTAATAAAGCAAAATTCGTGTAGTCGGGGTTAAAAAGGTTTCGATCCGATCGATTGGAAGTAATTGGAAAGAAAACATTAAACATCAATTAATGAGCATGTAATAGAAGAAGAACAAGAGCTTGCAATCGAAGAAGAGCAGATACAATAGGAAACCCTAGAAAAATGAATTGTAAGCTTACCTCAATCGAGAGACCGGATTATCGGCTGATTAGGGATTGAACGCCAAAATTCTGAAAAATACAAATCTAAATTAAGAGATCGAGAAAATGATCGAGTAAGCAACTGAGAACAAGGGGCGAGGAACCTGAATATGAGATCGATTGACCACAAAAGCTTATACCTACCCATGAAGATGCCAAATCGCAGCACCCACAACAAGAAAGTAAAAAGCATACTGCAACAACATAGAAAATGGAAGATTTTGAACAAATTTAACAAAAATTAACCTATTATGTTTTTTGATTTATATGTGCCTTCAATACTTCTTGTATCATCTTATCTGGGTCATTAAGATGTCACTCCAAGTTAGTATTTTCCTCGCTCTGTAAGAAATGATTGTTAAACTATAAACTAAAGCAGTCAAACCAGTAATTCATTAGAAGTTTATGAAGAAGCAATTCATCAAACACCTTATGGGCGTACCTTCCTTGATGTATCTAAGCTTTTTATGAAATCAAGAGCACCTAGCATTAGGATCACCTTATGGGCAGAAGTCGAAGACCGAATGCGCAAGCTTTCCATCTATGAGCCAAACAAAACCCTAACCTTTATTAGTAACTGTCATCTTGATACCAACTCCAACCTCATCGGTATGGCGGATTTGGACGGAGGAGATATGAGATCTGGTGGGGTCGTTGCAAACAAAACCAGAAGACTGCGGCTCCCATTTCTTCTATTGAGTTCAAATCAAGCAATTTTAAAATGGAAGATCCATTTGAGAGGAGGAGAAGAGGAAGGGAAAGCCATGGCCACGGAGAATCAAGATTGAGGGGGGGGAAGAAACCTCGCTGAAAGATGCAGATCGAGTAGGCGAGAGATGCTTCCTGGAGAAGGGAACCCTGTCCGGAGAAAGAAACGCGTGTCCAACGATGGCACATGGCATTCATTTGAAGACGGTGGTGGCAACCGTTCATCAAAGAAAGCGGCAAGAAGAAGGGAGAGTAACACGTATCCTCAAAAAATTCACATACGTGGCGCAAAACAGATGAAGGGAGACATACGTACAAACACGTAACACCATCAGTAACCCGTTTTATGGTCCGGCCCATATAAATTCGGCCCAAAATCCGGGACGGTAGAAAACAGAAATCTACTGTAGCAATCTACCAACTCTTCCATTTAAAGTAGTAAGGAAAACACAAGGTAGATCGTCACTTGTATTTAAAAATCAATCTCACAGTACCACTAAGTAGCAATTTCCTTGATGAAATACACATGTATCATCGTCGCATATTAGCACGCGGCGTTGACATAGTGTGACAAAATAAGGGTTTAACATGGTGTATGCTATTTAAACATATAATTATGTAAATATTTAATATTAATAGGTTATACTTTTACTAATACACAATATGGTTTTTGCTATTCATACCACCATATACATGCTATACATACCACATCTACGCTTACGCATTGCGTAGGCGTAGTAAAAAAAAAAAAAAAATTTTTTTTTTTTTTTATACCTTACTACGCCTATGCATTGCGTAGGCGTAGTAAGTTTCCCTTCATTTTCCGAAGAGAATATATGCTACGGACTACTACGCGTACGCGATGCGTAGTCGTAGTACACCTACGACTACGCATTGCGTACGCGTAGTAGGACTACACATCGGCCATGCGTAGTCGTAACCATTTTCCTTTATTTTTGAACGAAATGAGCTTCTTGCTACGGCTACGCATTGCGTACGCGTAGTGAGGGTACGAATAACATGAATACGTGGGTACGAATAGCAATCTGGATTCTGGACACAATATACTTTAATAAAATATATTTTTATTTATTTATTCAGACGGACGAACAGACTAATCCGAATTTGTACGGGTCTAGTTCTCTTACATCTTACCTACATTACCGTTATTTGTAATATTTGGGCCAGATGAAAATCGTTAAAATTGATAGTGGGCTTATCTAGCCCATCTTTCATATTTGTTGGAGCTAAAACCCTAGCCGATCCAGTTGCAGGGGAAATAAGCAAATGCACGGCGGCCTCCCCTTCTTCGCCGTTCAATCGTAACAAGGTATTGTTTCTTGTTTCAAAATCGAAAAATGAAGGTATGTAATCCGTCCAACCTTTAGTAGGATCAACATTGATGTGCAGTTTTCTTCGTTTGAAATTCGTGCTGATTTGGTTTTTGTTTTGCTTCAGTTCAACATCGCGAACCCTACAACTGGGTGCCAGAAGAAGCTGGAAATCGATGATGACCAGAAGCTGTAAGACTATTCTCCCTTTTATTTTAATTTCTCAGATCTGCAGTCGTTTTACACTTCTTATGCCATCTGTAATCGAAGCTGATAGAGAATTATGTACACTTCTTAAAAACCTGCACGACCCCGCTCTATTCGGCTCAAGTGTCAACTCGGTACTCGGGTCTATATCCTTGTTGCAACTAGTGGGGGCGTGTTGGAAATAATAACTTTCCAAATTGAAAGTTTCATTGTGGACACTCGGAGACTACTCGGAGACTAGTATATAAGTTTGGTGGTCTACTCCTCTTTACCTGTCCATCTGTATCTGATCCGTCTGTATCTGATCAAACTAATTCTCAGCTTGGGCTGTAGGCAGTTCTAAGCTTGTGTACTCTCTCTTCCGCACATGTCATTTGATGTTTCAAGAACGTTATTGCAGATGTTTAGTCCTAGGCTGGCCTTGCACTAGACTGATTCATTATCGAGTTTATTAAGCTTAAGTAGATAATGCACATGGTAGAACTCAGGTTCCAACACGTAGAATTTGATGAAGAACAGTATGAGTAAGACTAGAGAATTGTATCTTAGTTGGAAGGCGGTGTTATGTTTGATGCTTTTTAATCCCTATGCATAGGCTAAGGTATAAAGTGAAGCATTTATGCCCATCTTCAACCATTTGTAAAAGTTGAGGGAATAAGTTAATCGTAAATAGTTTTTCCTATATAGGTGTTCATGTATCTATAATTGGGAGCTACATTGCTCACTGCTGATCAATTTATGCCATATTCATCTTGACTGCTCAAATGCTGGAATTTAATACTCAATTTTTTATATTTATAATATTATTCTACAGCCGTGCTTTCTTTGACAAGAGGATCTCACAAGAGGTCAACGGTGATGCGTTGGGAGAGGTATGCATTTGCTGAGTTTGTTTTCCCCGGTCTGTTATTTGTAAACACTGACATGCTATTTCATCTGGAACTGTCATTTGTGTTGTATTTCCGAATTCAGATATGCGGGGGAAGCATGGGAAACATATCATTCACCCACAGCAAAGTCCATCCTCATCCCATTCACCTTCAGCCATTACCACATGCCTAAAACTGCTCAAAATTAGTACACCTTTGTATCCCTCACTAGTCACTACTTCTCTCTTCCTTCACGTTCCTTACCAACCACATCTACAGTTTTATGGGGTCTGGTGACATTTCTTTTACCCAGAGGAGACTTTAGGACTTCTGTGATACATATTTGAATATAAATGTGCTTCTGGGCTGGACTTTATATTAGGCTGGATATTTTTCTTATTTGTACGTTATTTAAGTTATATACTTAGGTATTTGTTTTTACTCAATTAAAATCTTTTTTAACGACTTTCATTACTTTTTATTATTATTCTTAGTTACTTAAAGTTCTGAAATATTTTGGTGATAAATGTTTGTTTTCATGTATCATTCTGTGATTTATATCTGCTCTACTTTTAAATGATAAAACAGTTTTGTTTCTTTGTAACATAGGCAGCATGAAGTATCTAAAAATTGCTGTTTTCTTCAGGAGTTCAAGGGCTACGTGTTCAAGATTATGGGAGGTTGTGACAAGCAAGGTTTCCCAATGAAGCAGGGAGTGCTGACCCCTGGCCGTGTTAGTCTCTTGCTTCACAAAGGTCTGCCATTACTCACTTTCCCTTACACGGTTCTTTTTAGAGTTTCGTGTTCACCTTCCTGTCTGGTTGCATTTTTGGACTTTACTTTAGATGTGTTTGTAGTTGTGTTTTCTAGCAGAAGCTTGTTTTGCTGAATTTTAGTACATGATTTCACAGGTACCCCTTGTTTCCGTGGTTATGGGAGGAGAAATGGAGAACGAAGAAGGAAAGCAGTACGTGGATGCATTGTTAGCCATGACCTCTCTGTTTTGAACTTGGTTATTGTAAAGAAGGGTGAGAATGACCTTCCTGGGCTCACTGACACAGAGAAGCCAAGGATGAGGGGTCCCAAGAGAGCATCGAAGATTAGGAAGCTCTTCAATCTGTCCAAGGAGGACGATGTACGCAAGTATGTTAACACATATCGCCGCAACTTTACTAGCAAAACTGGTGGGTGCTTTAAAATGTTATTTTCAATTACCTCACGTGTAAAACAAATTTATCTTCTATTTAGATATGATTTGTTAACTTTTTATGGTGTTTTCAGGCAAGAATGTTAGCAAGGCACCTAAAATCCAGAGGCTGGTGACCCCGCTCACCCTCCAGAGGAAGAGAGCTAGAATTGCAGACAAGAAGAAGAGAATTGCAAAAGCTAAAGAGGAAGCTGCCGAGTATCAGAAGCTTTTGGCCTCGAGGTTGAAGGAGCAACGTGACCGTCGGAGTGAGAGCTTGGCAAAGAAGAGGTCGAAGCTTTCTGTTGCCTCTAAGCCTTCTCTGGCTGCATAAGCATAAGCTTGACGTCGGACTGTCATCCTTTTGAGAAGTTGGGTACTTATATCAAGCAGCATAGATGTACTGAACTATTTGGTTAAACTTTGAGTATCTACATAACATTCAAAATTTTGTTTTTGCTTTTACTTGGGGTTTGCACTTATAGGCCAACCTCTTACAATCGAATTGCTGTGCATTTGCTGATCAACATGAGTGCTTTCTTCATATTTCGCATACATGTTTTGTTTGGGCTATGCTACTTTATAAATTTAGACCCGGGCAAGATAAATGGACTGGAGACAAACACGAACAAACCTTAAGTCTATTTTGTCTGAAAGTCCAGTCCCGACGGGTATGGGTTTGGATAAGTGCTCATATCCGTATAAAATATGAAGCAGTATAAAATATTGTGATTGTTAGATGTATTCATGTAAAGAAGTTCAAAAATCATTTAATTCTTCCGGAATTTTTTATAAAAATTTTTCGGTTTAATTCCATGTTTGGTCTCCGAAGTGTGGATGTCGTTTGGAGCCGAAATGAGCCTTAATTCAGCATTTGGGTCCCGAGCCGAAACATTAAGGGCTCGTTTGGTACGATTTTCATGGAATCAAAAATCGGAATCGGAATGAGTCATACCAATACCTCGTGTTTGGTAGCACTTGGTATCGGAATGAGAATGATTCCATGGAATGACTCAATCCAACTCTAGAGGAGAAGACTCAATCCAACTCTAGAGGAGAAGTTGATTCCATAATTTCCATAATTTAAAGGTGGGTATCATCCATTCCAACATAAACTCATTTCAAATTTAAAACTACATTTATATATTTTCATTATATATATATATATATATATATATATATATATATATATATATATATATATATATATATATATATATATATATATATATATATATATATATATATATATATATATATATATATATATATATATATATATATATATATATATATATATATATATATATATATATATATATATATATATATATATATATACCTACTTATTTAGTTTCACAAAATAAAAATAATATTTTTTTATAAAAACATTTATTGTCCATCAATTAATTTAATTTATATTATTATTTTGTAGTAAAACATGATTTTGACAAAAAAATTTTTTATTAACTATGATAACATATTTCATTCAAGATGTAATGTAAACGAAAATGCTCAAAAACAATATAATTGGTTCAATTAAAAAAAAATATTTTGATAGAAGAAGTTATATACTTATGTATTTGGGTTGACGATTGGTGAGTGTTTCTTTAAGTTATTAGTTAATCTTTTTTTTAAATGTAGTTTAAAAAATAGTATATATTTACATTGTAAACTTTCACACATATATCATTAAAATATTATACGATTTCTTGTTTCATAATTCATATGAATTTAAAAGCATGTCTCAAAAATCTTTCATTTCAACATCATACCAAACCCCAAGTATTAAGAATGACTTATTCCAATTCCTTATTCCATTTCGATTCTTGATTCCAACCTCATTCATACGCTCATACCAAACGAGCCCTAATAGTTTTGCGTTTGAGCCCTAAATCCGAAACCATTTCTACATTTGACCTCCAAAAGCATACTTATCTTGTGTTTGGAGTGTCAAACCGAAGTCTTCAACGGTCATATTTTTAAAATTTTTATGACTTATACTTCATATGGCTAATTGCTGAAATATGACCTTTGCAAAGCAGTCATATTTTTTCCTATATAATCGACTCATTCCCTCATATTTCACAAAGCCTCCTCCCCAAAAGAAGATGGAATTAAAAGATTTCGTCTAACATTGACATTGGAAACTGAACTAATGAAGAACAACCATCCAATGATGAGTGTGTCGGATGATGAGGAAGAAGTAGAGGAAATAAATTATACAAATGTGTTTAGTGTACTTGCATAATATTTTCTAGATTAGGATCCCTTAGTCAATTGGGTTCGTGAAGAAGGTAGAAAACTTCATATGTTGATTATAATATCAAAATCATATTTGCTTGGGACACACTGATATGAGAATGTTATATTTGTCCCATAGCCGTTGTAATTCTTCTTTCCTCCATAGAATCCGCTGTTGGGTTGAGCAAGATCATCTCACGTTGTTTGAGAAGTAGTCGTTGCAAGATCTTCATCTTCAACGTACTTGAGAGTTGTTGGAGATCTTCAAGCCCTAGATCTCCTCTTCTTCACTTGAAAGCCGTTGGATATCTTTAAGAATCTTCACCATGATCTTCCTCAACAAACTTATTTCAAGCCGCTGAAGATCTTCTCTTAGGATCTTATCTTCAACTCCTTCAGCCGAGATCTTCTTTCCTAGATCTTTGCATTGGTTAAGATCTTATCTTCAAATGCCTTTATCCGAGATCTTGTGAGATCTTTTTGTTTGGTTTGTTGGCTTTTGAAAGATCTTCTCCTAGAGTTATTGTAGGTGTCCTTGATTTGTAATAAAACTCTTAGCCGAGCTCTTCCCTTGTAATGCTATCACACACTTTAACAAACAAACCAAGCCATGCAATCTAGAAATATATTCGATATTTGTTAGTTTATAAAACCGAATTTATATGTTAAGTCTTCCATCATTTAAATAAAACAATTCATATCAAAGGTGGAGTTATCAATCTCCCTCTTGATGGAAGACAAAACAAATATCGTACCTACATTTAATGTTAGATATATGCATGCATATAAATATTTCGAAAAAATAAAATGCAGAATGCAGTAATGTCGGATCACATAATTTCTCCCCCTTTGTCTTTCAACAAGGGAGAAAAGTAATTAAAGTACGAGAGTTAAATATTACAGACCTAAGTTTCACAAAACAAAGTTTTAAAATAGTAGCCCACAAACGCGTTTCAAGGCCTTGAAATTTAAAACAAAGAAAAGTTGAAGCGCATGTCGAGGTCTTGACATTCAGTTTCAAGGCCTTGAAATCTATTCCTTGTACCACTTTGAATCGCGATGCCCTCGACTTTGGATACATTATAGCACTTCTGCCTCCATCTTGTATGGGCTTCGTCCAATGTTCACATCTTCTCGTTCTCATCAACCCTGCGTTCATCCACAACATTCCTATATTTATTCACGACACTAAACTTCTCAATAGTCAGAATGATTGACTCCTTAGAAGGTGGTTGAAGAATCGGTCGATTGTTGTAATTTTTATAACACTGAAGCAACACGTCTGAAGATTTTTTTCCCCTCGTTTTCTTTGCATCATCTTCATTCAGTGGCATTATGCTCCCTGCGGCTCTGCACGTAAGAGCATTCAAATGAAACATTTGATATACCTTTGAGTGCATAATCACCAAGAGGTCTTGAGAAGCATCGAGTCTGTCAGTCATCTCAAACCTAAAATCAACCATATCTCTTCGCAAAGTTTCCAAACCAAATTCTACAACATCTAACCTTTTAGAAGCAGAATATGATCCGATATCCCTTTCCTTCAGAGTCCACTCTCCATTCAATGTCTTTTCAATACCTAGACTTTTAAAACAATCTTCATCTATCTTCCCAGAGGCCACCTGTGTGTCCTCATTCAAAGTGTTGATTGAGAAGTATTTGAAGATTTTTGTAAGGAGATTAGCCTAAGGAAGGGGAATTTCGCTAGGGGAATTTCGCTGGTGTGAAACATGTGATTGAGAATGAGATTATGGAGATCAACATCTAAGTCATTCAACATATGATATATCAACCAAAAGATTGGGCAGTCAACAACTCTCTACAGTTAGATTTGGGTATGACACATCTCACAAGCACATTAAACACTATTTTTGCTTCAAGAGTGCGAGATGAATGAGAAGGCTGTCGGGAAGAGGAGTTGGAAGGAGAAAAATTTTATTTAGCCAAACGGACGCTTTCGGCTCGAGGAGGGTGATGATAGAAGGTAGAAGTAGGAATCCCTAAAATCTAAGCAATAGTTGTAGAGGTGAGAGAGATCGATTTACCTTTCACAATGGATTCTAGGGTTAGTTCTCCCCTTTCTCTTCTTGTTGTTAGATTCACATAGAATAACCTCGTGAGTCTAGTGAATTTCACCTCTCCTGGATTCAGTATCTTCCAGATTGAGCATCCTTTCAGTAGAGTGATGCATGGAAGGTTGAGAGATTGTAGAAACTCCAGATCTACTGACTCGCACATGCATAACAGATAGTTGTGAAATCCATCAAGCCAAGTGCCCATAACTTTGAAATTTCCGAACCAGTTTGTCGGCATCCCTGTCTGAGCACAAATATCAATGTTTGCTGGAGGTGACGGTGTACCCGAGTCCGAGGAATCGTGAACCATTGCATCCATTGATTGTCCAAGGGAGGAGTTTTTGGTCTTCTTTGTCATTGGAGATGAAGCGGCACGGTTTGATGATCTTTTGAGAGCCATGGATGAGCATTTGTGAGAGAGAGAGAGAGTTTTGAAAAATTGAAAGAGTAAAGTGCACAAGGTTTTTTTTAAAGTTTTAAACGAAGGAAAGAAGAGATAAAATGGAAAGTAGGAGTGCTTTTTAAGAGAGAATGTCAAATCAATTTAAGACATATCATGATCTTGATAGAATCAAGGCCTTGATAACCGAATTTTTGATTTTCATGCTTTTCTAACAAATCTTAACGAATTTTTGGTTTGAATGAACCTCTTGTTTGTGTACCTTGTGTACAAGCCTTACATAGTTCATCAACCTTGAAGTTTAAGTTTGGTAAACCACGTACGAAATCTTTTGAAATGAGTTTCTTCATCGTGTGCATTCTTACGTGACCAAGTCGTCTATGCCAAAGCCTTGGATCGTCAGTCAAGGCCTTGAGACACGTTAATCTTGTTCCTGAAACTTGGTTAGTGCTCATTGAATATACATTGCTGCATCTAGAAGCTGTAAGCACGACATCACTAGATAGTTTATCTTGAACTTCACATTTTTTTGAATCAAAGATCACTTTGTTACCTTTGTCACATATTTGAGAAAAACTGCTACGCAGATTATATCTTAATCCGTCAACAAGATAAACATCATCAATAAATTTAGATGAATTATAATCAATTTTATCAATGCCAATGATGTTACACTTCCCTTTATCACCAAGAGTAATGGTTCTAGAAGATTGCTTCTTTAAATCTAAAAATAGTGAGCTTTTTTTTCACTCATATGTCTTGAACAATCACTATCTAATATCCATTTACGCTCCTTAACCTTGATGATATCCTGCAAAACAACAAATTCAACCTTTCCGGGTAGACCAAATGACATATTTTGGTCCATACTCAAGTTCAATCATGTTTGGTGGTCTAGTACCTTTAGGAACCCAGATTTGCTTAACTTGTTTCCTTAGACATAGAGGATAAGTATTTCTAATGATGTACGGATCATTTCTTCTATATGGGCAAATTGATTTTAGATGTCTCTTTTTACAACAGAAACATGTGGGCATGTGTAAACTTCTTTTAGCTTTAAAAAACGTGGTAGTCGTTTTTCTTGGAAAATTCATGTGATAACCAATACCACTCTTTCTAAGAGAGGATTGTTGTTCACACATCATGCTTTTGAGGTTAGCTTTCGAAGGAGTGAATTGAATAAGTACGTGCAGCCTTCTGGTCTCTACACGTCATAGTTAGATCAATCTTCTCTTTCTCTAGATTAATATAATCTTGATGTAGAGAAGAGAGATTGTCCTTAAGAATCGCATTTTCCGATTCCAAGGCCTTGATACCGTCCGTAATACCCTTAGTCTTCATAGGGACCCCACCCCTGTGGTTTTTCATGGCTGCAGGTGCGGTGCACCGCCCCAACGACACTGAGGACCCGCCCTGCAGCTGAGGCGGTTGCAGCCATTTTTGTTGACTCCTTGACCCGTGCTTTTAGTTGTGGCTTCCTTTATAAGCTTTCTTCTTCCTTCCTGATGAGGGTTTCAATCTTTTCTACCCAGCTTCATCTCTTATCCCACGTTCATCTTCTTCTCTTTTCTTCTCTTTCTTGAGTTTTCTTTGGGATTTCTTCAAGAGCGAGCCTTGTCGAATCTTGGCTGTGTGGTATTGATGGTTTAAGGTTATGCTGATGATGATTTTGGTATTGTATGTTGTGTCTTGAGGAGCACAACTTACGGAAGACGTCCGGTGTGGCTAAGGTAGGTTTCTTTGTTTCTTCCTTTTTCTTCTTTAGCTTAGGATCCCACAAGCTATGTTTGTGTTTGATCTTCCAGGACAATTGTTGACATATATGTTGTAAGAGCCTTAGTCTTTTATAGATTCGCGCCTGCGCCTCAGTTGAGACGTAGGTGCTGAACCTTGCCTGAGCCGCCCCTTGCGGCCAGACCACCGCCCCCAGCGCCCTTGTTGGCCTCCCCCGCGCCTCCTGGGTCCTCCCCTGCGGATTCTAGTGGGTTGTAGCCTTCTTCGTTGACCTTGACCCGTGCTTTTGGCTGGCTTCCTTTATAAGCCATCCCTTTGCATCCTAATGAGGGTTTCTCATCTTCTTCCAGCTCCATCTTCTCCCCTCACGGTCTTCTTCTCTTCTTCTTCTTCCTTCGATATTCTTCTTGCTTTGTTTGGATTTTGAAGAGAGTTTTGTGTGGATTTAGTTGATGATGATGTTGTATGTTGTTGCTGATGTGCTGTGGTAGATGTTGAGGTGGTGAGGATTCTGTTTGAGCAGTTGTGGTGAGTTCTTTCTTCCCCTTCTCCTCTTCCTTCTTTCTTTCTTCTCTTTCTCTTCTTTCCTTCCTCTTTAGCTTAGGATTCCACAAGATTGATCTTGTGTTGATATTCATGAGCTTGTGTTGATGTATATATATATATATATATATATATATATATATGTATATGCATGTATATAGTTGCTGGCTGGTGAAGATTTGAAGAGAGTCGAGCGAAGGATCGAAGAGAAGTCGAAGACGTGCTCACTGCTGTCTGACCGCCCATGCGCCACCAAGGATCGCCCCTACGCCTGATGGAGCCGACGCCCCTGCGTGTGGAGCCGTGGCCCCTGCGCCTCCCTGTGTCTAGCTCTTGCGTCTTCCTTGTCACACATATGCGTCTTATTCAGGGCTTGTCTAGGATAACATGGACCCTTTCCTTTCCTAGTATGAGTGGTTAGTATCATGCTAGGCATGTGTATGAGGATAGGATGATGATGATTATGATATCGATATGTGCCGGTTTTGGCTTTGAGGATTAATAGGTTGTGAGGCTTATAGGATGATCATGATTCTTTTGGATCCCTTGGGTCTAAGTTTGTCCCCTTTGATTGATAGGAGATTTGATATATCTCCGTGCCTTGCTATTAGGCAGTGTTGTTATCTAGATTGAGGTTGATCGTGGTTGAGAGCATTAGAGGTTGAGGTAAGTCTGTAGGACTTACTTAGCTACCATCCTTATATTGGGTGTATGCATGAGTGGTGTGTGTTATATCCTTGATTGCATGCGATATTGATTACAACCAACCTATGTTTTATTGATAGCCCCCTTGTAGTGGTTGTGATAACCTTTCCCTTTCATCGTGTAAGGAGTCTGGGTGGTTCTCTAAACTCAGACCAGACCGGTATACGGGATGGGCACTTCACCACTCCCACAGGGTAGTACGCCAATACTACTCCAGCCGGCTATATCACACAGAGGCGAGGATGATACGTTCCTCGTGTCACATAGTTTCATATATATATATATATATATATATATATATATATATATATATATATATATATATATATATATATATATATATATATATATATATATATATATATATACGATTTGAGTGTATGACTATTATATATAAAGATAATTAAAGCGGGTAAATGTGTGAGAACATGATTATGTGTTTATGATTCCATGATTTATGCTTGTGCTTATGCATTATCTTATATACGAATGGTTAGCTAACAGTTTTATACCGTGTTGTAGATACTTTACAAGATAGGAGGACTGCAGAGTGATCCGGCAGGGTGACTAGCCGAGGACTTCCATACATAGGTGTTGCATGGGCTATTGGGTATGTTTGTACATGTTGGATATGTTGTTGTGTTGTTGTTGTTGTTTTACACTCGGCTATGATTTTGTATACTCTTTTGTTATACAGTTGTATCGTTTTATGTATTTGTTTTTATATCTGTCGGTGCCTTGTTGTAAGGTCCGGTGAACTTGTTGTTAGGCTAGGGTCAGGATCCACTGTGAGATCCTAGCCCATGTGATGCCCCGAGTCCCGCGGATTTGGGGTGTTACAGAGTTGGTATCAGAGCCTTAGGTTGACAACATTGGCACTTGCAACCTGCAATAAAAGTCGGATAGATAAATAAACAGAACCCGAAAGGGTTTGACGTTTTCAAAGGATTTTTGGTTTTAAAACTGTGTATACAGTGTTTTCGGATAGAATGTACGGGAAGTCGTCACCTCTGTCGTGGATCTCAGCAGTATAGATATGTATATATATGTATTATGGATTGTATGTGGATGTGTGTTATACATATATATATGTATACATATGGCATATATACAGCCTTATAAGTTAGGTGTGCATACCCCGCAGATGGCTCGGACTAGAGCAACTTCTACTGTGGGCCAGGGTAGAGGCAGACAACCTTTTCCTCTGGTAGCGATAGGACAGGGACCAGTTCCCGCTGCTGATCCGTTAGTGGCGGAGAATGTTTATGAAGAGATTGTTGAGAGCGTCGTTCCTGATACTAAGAGCGGTGGATCTATGAGATAACGATCACAACGAGTCCAGTCAGATGACTCGGATCGTGTCTCTGTGAGGGGACCAGAGTTTCACGCGTACATTAGACAAGTTGAGGAGGCTGCCAGAGCGGGTAGACGTGCCCTTGATCTTCCAACACAGGAGGGATCTTCTGATATGTCCCAAGGAGCTACTCAGGTGCCAATTTTGCCGGCACGTGTTACTCAGATTGTTAGAGCTCCAGAGGAGTATAGAGGGCCTCAACCGGATACTTGGTTGAAGGCATTCCATCAGCTGGGAGTACCACCTTTTTCTGGGAAGGTGGGATTTGATAGCATGTATTATAGTCTATATTTCGGGATTAGTTTGGACGTTTTATCTTCATAAATCTGCATGCATGGATGTATATTCTTGATCATTATGTTGTTTTGTTTACCTTTGCAAGAATCGAGGTCTACACCTAGTTTTGATGTAATTGTAGGAAAATAACACGTTTTGGAGCGATATGGAGCTAAGGGATCTAAGGATTCATTGGAGCTACATTATGGAACATTGAGGAGCTACAAGAAAGGCTTAGGAACCATGAAAGTTGGACAGAAGTTTGATTTTGGACCAGATTAGAGAGATTTGCACGTAGTTGAGGACCACCTCAGATGGGCTGGATCGAGACGGACGGCCACAGCCCATAAGATCTTTTATTCATGGCTGAATATCTTTTATTTTTGGCAAGTGATTTTCCTATATATTGGGATGGATTTTCTGGATGGAAGCATGTCCAGTTGGTTGATTAGTTTGGAAGATTGAAGATATTCTAAGGAAGGAAGGAAGTTGGCTTTGAAGATAAAGTTGAAGGCTTTTTGAAGGAAGTTGTAAGGATTTCTTAGATTGTTTGATTGTTGTCTTTTGGTTTGTGATTGAGAAACGCAGTTTGCTGTTTGTTTGATTGAGTTATTGAGACCTTTCTGTTAAGGTTTTCTTGTTTGGTTATTGATTCCCTTCTTATATATTTGATTATTGTTATCATGATGATTATTGGCTAAGTTCTTTGTGCGATTCTAGGGTGATTGGCTGTAAGTTGTGGGAAAGACGATGAATGAATGAGCCTTTACCCCAGTGGACCCTGAAAGCTCGAGCCATACCTTAACCGAACCTCACCTCGGCCCGTTCATAAAACATCTCGACCGAGATGGAACATGAACTGAGCAAGGCGATTTCTTTCCTGATCCATATCTGAGTTGAGGTTTCAGTTTGCCAAATCCTATCCTTGTTATACCTTTCCTGGTCTATACGCAAGCCTAGGACGAGACTTACCCGGTGATTCCTTTGCTTGTATACCTAAGATAATGAGTGTTAGGTAATAAAGGTTTATCCTTTATTAGGGTTTGAGTGTGCCTTCATCCTACCTTTGTGAGTTAGCCTGAGACTTACCCGGTAAAGGTTAGTTCTATCCCCTTGGGTGGTGTGTCGGTTTGAGATTGTAGTTCCTTTCCTTAGTTCCTTTCCTTAGTTCCTTGAGACTTACCCGGTGAGAGGATCTTTGGTTTGGGATAGTGAGTAGTGAGACTTACCCGTTGATCTATCCCACCTTAGAAATACCTTCCCTTGTATACCTCAGCTTTGTCCATGTTATCCTTTGATATCTTGAGTCGGAACCACAACTGGATGCTTTGACCTCTAGAATCTGCATTCTCTTTATGTGATTATTACATCATCTTTGATACCTTTGCTTTGTTGCTTATTTTTGATTGACAACCTGAAATGCCATGCCTTGTTTCACCATATTCCTTGTGTTCGATCCTGGAGTATTTATTGTTATTACATTTGATCCGTACACTGCGGGTTCGCATATTGTTTCAGGCTTATATTTTAGGTTATAAATTAAAGCTATATCGTTCACCATACACACACGTTTGAGAGCGAACAAGTTTTTGGCGCCATTGCCGAGGACTTGGTCAAGACCAAGTCCGGTTATTGTTGTCCTTTTAGGGCTGCTGCCCTTTTTGCTATTGATTACTTTACCTTAGTAATTTCGCAGGATCTTTCTTTAGGTTTATGCGAAGAACTCGTGTTGGAAAGGAAATCGTTCCTTACGACCCCGAACCAGAAAAGACATACAAAAGAAGATTGAAAGAAGCTAAGATGGCCGTTCAAGATAATCGAGATCTTGAAGCCGAATTGAAGGATGCATTGGAACAACTTCGTCTCACTAAAGAAGAATTGTGGAGAGAGAAAGAAGAGACTCGTGCAAGAATTGAACAAATTCAAGCTGATATGGCCGCACTACGAGCCCGGATCTTACCTCGACCGGACCTAGTTGCTCGATTGAGGCAGGATCCAACCCTAGTTGCACCGGCCGAGATACACCCACCACCTTGGTTTCCGGCTATGGTTGACCGAGGTAACCTTTTTGTTGGAGCTCCACAAACCATAGGTCAAAGGATGGACCCGAATCAACAAGTGCGGCGTCCAGGAGTTAACCAGGAGATCCAGGTGAGCATGATTATGAGCTTCGACCTCAAGTTCTAACTATGATTCGACAATGTCAATTTGGAGGCATGAAAAGAGAATCTCCACATCAACTCATTCAAAACTATGAGATTCTTATGGAGACTTTGAGACCATCAAGAGTGGAGAACGACAACTGCAAGCTAAGGCCTTTCTACTTCTTTTTGAAAGACAAGGCGCTAGCTTGGTGTCAATCTCATCCAGCTGGAAGAGTTAACAGATGGGAAGAGATGACTATGAAGTTTCTTACTAAGTTCTTTCCCCCATCAAAGACCGCTGAATTGAGGGGTAAGATCAATGCTTTTGTTATGAAGGATAAAGAAAGTTTGTTCAAGTCATGAGAGAGGTTCAAGGACCTTTTATTGGATTGCCCTCACCATGGGATTCCGAAGATTGAGTTGCTAGAGATTTACTTCAAGGGGTTGGATGAGGAAACTCAATTCAAACTCCAATCACTTTCTGTTGGAGCTTTTATGGATACACCGGTTGATGAAGCTTGGGAGTTTATTGAGAAGCAAGCTTTACACATGGAGAAATACTCCCATCGAAGAGTTGAAGATGGAACGAGGCGAGTTAGCTTTCCGGATACAAGTCTTACAAATTCAAGTGCTGCTCAACTCACCACACACAATAATGAAGTCAAAGCATTGAAGGAGCTTTTGTTAGCTCAAACTAAAAAGGAGCAAGATGCTGGATACGTGGGGAGAGGAAACTATCAAGGACCGAGGAACAACAACAATTACAACAACAACAACAAGAATTTCAACAATAATTAAAGATCAAATCAACAAAATCCCGGTAACCCTTATTCTAATGTTGAAAGTGCTCTTAATTCCGCTTCTTCTTCTTCTTCTTTTTCTTCTTCTTCTTCTTCTTCTTCTTCTTCTTCTTCTTCTTCTTCTTCTTCTTCTTCTTCTACTACTACTCTATTGAGGAGCCAGGAGCCGTCATCAAGCTCATCCCAACAGCCCAAGGAGAAGCCGGACGTTGTGATGGAAGCTATTTTGATAGAGCTCAACCAGAATTCTATGAACTCGTTTTCGAAGGCACAAAAAGCCTTAGAACATCAAGTTTTCAACAAGGCTAATGAAGCACCAAGAGATCCTGGTAAACTTCCAGGAAGGACAAAGAACAACCCAAAAGGGCAGGTCATGGCAATAACAACACGCAGTGGATTGAAGAATGCAGATCCAGTAACTCGTTTGGACCACGATCAGACGAGGAACACCTCGGTAGAGGTGCCAACCGAGATGGATCCCCAGAAGCAAAAGAGAAGACTGATGTTTATGTTCTACCACCTGCTTATAAACCTCTACTCCTGTTCCCTCAGTCTAGGGCATGAGCACATCTAGACAAGCACTTTGGTAAGTTTCTTGACCTTATGAATAAGCTACATATTAACATCCCTTTCATTGATGCTATCCTAGGAAATGCCCACCTATGGGAAGTTTCTGAAAGAGATCTTGTCAAGGAAGAGAAAGCTGGAAGACTTTGAAGAAGTGTGGATGACTTCTAGATCTTTGGAGCTCATTCAAATCATGAAGGAGAACATGCCGCCTAAGTTGAGAGATCCCGGTTCATTTTTCATTCCCATCCAAGTTGGGGATGTGACTTATGATGCACTTTGTGATCTAGGAGCTAGTGTGAGCATCATTCCTCTAGCACTTTGTGAAAATATCGGTCTTGGAGACCCCAAGCCCGTGAAGTTGACGTTATACATGGCGGATCGTTCCATTACCCGCCTCGTTGTAATCTTGGAAGACGTTCCCGTCAAGCTAGGTAATTCCTATATACCTATAGACTTTGTTGTGTTGGACATTCCCGCAGATTATCCCATTCCTATCATTCTCGGAAGACCATTTCTTGCAACATTGGGTTACAACGTCGATTGTAAAAATGCCAAGTTGTCATTCAACATTGGTGGCGATCATGTGGAGTTTGCACTTTTGGCTACAATGAAAGGAGAGCCTTTGGAAGATGATATCTTCAACATCTATGATGAAGAAGATTCTCGAGAATTGGTGAGCTCTATCCTTATTAAAGATCCTCTTGAGAAAGTTTTGAGTTTTAGTATGATGGAGGAAGGTGTGGATGTTTTGTGAGATGCAGATGTACGAAACTTGGAAGCAATGGAAGCAGATCCAAGAGCTGGATTCGATAAACTCATTCAGAAGATGAAAAGCACATTAGGTTTCGGTCCCAGTTCCAGTACCTCGACCGAAATGGTTTCCGGAGCAAGAGAGGTGACCTTCTCTAAAGAACACCTCGGTCCATCATCTCGGACCATGATAGCATGAATTATAGTCTATATTTTGGGGTTTGTTTGGACGTTTTATCTTTCATAATCTACATGTTTGTATGTATAATATGTGATTATATTACCATTTCATCTACCTTTGCCGGAATCGAGGTCTACACCTAGTTTTGTTGTAATCATAGGTAAAATGGCACGTTTTGCATCAAAAAGGAGCAAAAGGAGCCATGGAGTCATTGGAGCTACATTCAGGAACATAAGGAACCATCCAGGAAGCATAGCCATGGATTAAAGATTCACTTTGGACCAGATTTAAGAGATTTACACGCAGCTAAAATTCACCTAGGTCAGCTACAGTGTCACCTAGACCGAGGTGAACACCTAGACCGAGGTGAACACCTAGACCGAGGTGAACACCTAGACCGAGGTGAACACCTAGACCGAGGTGAACACCTAGACCGAGGTGAACACCTAGACCGAGGTGATCCAGAGGAGAGATTTCACATTCAGTTGTGATTCACCTCGGTTGACTACAGATTCACCTCGACCGAGGTGATCCAGAGAAGTCGACTCGACCGAGGCGAACACCTAGGACGCGGCGAGAATATTTTATTCTTGGCTGAGATCTTTTAAATTTGGAAAGTGATCTTATATTTTTGGGCTTGGCTCTTGGAAGGAAGGAGATATGCAGAATCATATATTTTACCTATATTTATGGGAGAATATCTTTCTAAGATTTATTATCTTTGGAGGGTTATTTTCCTATAAAAAGGGTTGGATTTTCCACAAATCCAAGGAGTGCTTAGAGTCCGCTTACACCGAAAAATACGCAGCAGCAGCCTACTCCAAGTTGGGAGATTTGAAGAACCTTTTTGAAGGTTGAAGGAAGATTGAAGTTCATAGCTTTTATAGCTTTATTGAAGGGTTTTGTAAGATTGTCTTCAATTCCCTCAATTGTTGTCTTGTCTTGTTGGATTATTATCCAAAGAACGCTTAGTTGTGATATTTGATTCAGTTATTGAAGTCTTTTCATTAAATTCTTCTTTGTTCAAATATTCACCTTCTTCCTATATATTTTAATACTTTCATTATGATGATGAGTGGCTAATTTCCTTGTGTGATTCTAGGGTGATTGGCTGAAGGTTGTGGGAAAAACAATGATAGAATAATCTTAGATTCCAGTAGGATCCTGAAAGTTCGAGTCTTTAATCTTAACCCTAAGCATCTCGTTCGGTTGATGAACATCTCGGCCGGGGTGGAATTCTTCTGACCGAGGTGACTTATTTGATCCGTAACTGAGAGTTAAGTGTTAGAGTTTGCCAAATCCTATCCTTATTACACCTTCCTGGTTCAAAGCAAGCTTAGGATGAGATTTACCCGGTAATTCCTTAGTTTGTGTATCAACGATCATAAGTGTAGGTAATAAAGGTTTATCCTTTATTGGGGTTTGAGTGTGCTTCCATCCCATCTTCGAGAGTTAGCCTGAGACTTACCCGGTAAAGGTTGATTCTATCCCCTTAGATGGTGTGTTAGTTTGAGGTTATAGTTCTTTATCTTAATTCCTTGAGACTTACCCGGTAATAGGAGTTGCGGTTTAGGATTAGTGTGTAGTGAGACTTACCCGGTGATCTACTCCACTTAGTAACACCTTCCCCACGCAAAAATCTCAGCTTTGTCCGCTTATCTATAGATCTTGAGTTGGAACCACAACTAGATGCTTTAATCCCTAGAATTACATGCTTGCTTTATTTGACATCTTATTCATCTTTGATTGTGTTAATCGCTCTTGTGGTTAGAACTAACGTAGCATACTGTGTTGACTTTGTTTCACCGAGTCCCTGTGATCGACCCTTGGAATTTTCTTGCTTTTACTACGATTGACCCGTACACTGCGGGTTCGCATCCCTGTTTTAAGCTTAAGTCTAGGGTTATAAATTTAAAGCTTGCACACACCGTTTGGAGCGAACAAGTTTTTGGCGCCGTTGCCGGGGACTGTTCTTGCTTTTTCTACTGATCTTTTTGCTTGAGTGTTCTTGCAGGTTTGTGTTCCTAGGTACATTCAAAGCTCTCGTTCCGGCAACGGAACAGAGTTTCGCCAAAGAACAAGTTTTTGGCGCCGTTGCCGGGGACTTGGTCTAGACCGAGCCGGTTGCGGTTTGCTTTCGGGGCATTTGCCCCTGTTGCTACTAACTACTCTTTCTATGAGTTTTGTAGTTTTCAGGATTTCCGATGACTACATTTGATCTAGCCTGGATAGCAAGACAAAGTGCTAGGGCGGACCATTATGAATACTTGGAGGAGAAGTACTCCTTCTATTGGTTCAACAATGAATGGGAAAGAGAAGAGGCCATTCAGCATGAACTTGCGATATGGGATGAGAAGAATGTCCCTAAAAAGATTTATGAGCAACCTTTTGAAGACTCTCTCGAATCAAGATTGGAGAAGTTGATGAAGAAGGTGGAGGAGCTCAAGGAAAGCACCCTATCCTATGCTAAGCCGAAAGAGGAGCATAAGGAAGTGTTGCACGTTCCAAGCATTCCTCCAGTCGAACCCAAAATTTCTCCTGAAACTTCTGAGGAAGAGGAGGATATGGAAGGTCTCGATCTGACTGTTGAGACCTCGGTCGAAGTGGAAGAGATCTCGGCCGAGATGGAAGAATCTGCAAAACTGGAAGCAGAAGATGCAGAGAACCTTGGTCAAATTACTGAGATTGTGACCAAGGTGGAAGAAAGATCAACTGAGTTGAGAGAGATTTCATGTGTTGGTTATCAACCTAACATGAAACCTGATCCGAGCTTTGGAGAACTTTACAAGGTAAGTTCTCTTGCTCCATTCGAAATCCCTATTAAAATTTCTGAATTTTTCAGGAATGCACCGGAGAGTTGGAGGTCTCTTCCGAAAGAACCTCCCAAGATCAAGATGAAGTCTTCCTTTAAACTGTTGGAAGAAGATACTCCTTGGATTATAAGGAGTGGAGTTTGCAAGCACTACACCGTTAAGGCGATGAAGTGTCTCTTGTTCAAGTATGGGGTCCCTCGCATGCTCAGGACCCTGTACCATCCCCAAGCTATAGATGGGGAAGCTGCTATAATTCTCGAGAAACTGTTTTCTCGATCAAGGAAAGGATGGGACACGAGAAATGTCCCATTGAAGTGTAGGAAGTCTAGACGAATTCCGGTGAGAATCAAACCGTACAAGCTTGTACGTGGGAGATCTTACCATTTGCCGGTGAAGTTAGGAACCGGAACCTTCTTGGAAGATTTTTACGGATGTGATGAGCACTCCACGACATTCGAAGTGCATTGAGTAATCCCATTCCGTATGGTCCAGCTAGCGACCTTAAACCAAGCGCTTCTTGGGAGGCAACCCAAGGTATTGCTTTCTTCTCCCTTTTCTAGTTTAGTTTAGATAGTTGCTTTGTTTTTGTTTTCCTCTAGACAACAACCAGGTATTCCAAAAGGAAGGATCACAGTTCAGGAGCTACACTGGAAGAACAAAATTTCGAGAAGTCGAGGAAACGAGCTTTACTGAGATACATCTCGGGTACTGTCAGAACACCTCGACCGAGATGTGCTTCGCCAACCGAGATGGTCATTTCTGGGAGCTGTTTCTTACTCCTTCATGCAGTTTAGCTATATTCGGTGAGTATCCTGTCCTTAGACTTATTTTGACCCACTGGGACAGTGTGTCCCAAGTATGGCGTATGCGGATATGTTATTTGACTATGGATGATTGTATGCTACTTTGATGGATATTTATGATCTTATTATATTCACTTTCGCTTCTATATGTTTATCTGAGATTACATACATGCATACAGGTTATTTGATTGAGAAAAAACGTCGAAACTGAAAGAAAACTGGTTTTAAAAAAAAAAAAAAAAAAAATTTTCAACCTCGACCGAGTCAGTATTGGCCAAACGAGGCGTTTCACCTCGGTTGAACCAAGAACATCTCGACCGAGGTTTGTTAACTGAAAGTTTTCGAAAACGATTTTGTGTTACTTATCTGGATATGATCTCAGTGAAGATCTTGTTTACTGACTGGTTTTGAATCCTTTATGTGTTTGAAAGGTTTTATAATATGTTTAAGTTGCTAAATGCTTTGTTTGAAATTATTAGCATGTTTAATACTTTGTTTTTATCCAAATTATGTTGAATTTGAAGGTTGACACCGCAAGTTAAGTTCTCTCACTTTCTTCTTGGAAAGACCAAGGCAATTCATTCTCTTCTTCTTCTTCTTCTTCTTGATCATGCTTAGCCCCTCATATACATTTTGCCTCCCTTTACCTATCCGGGAATTTGGAAGCAAGCGAAGTGGTGAAAGCAAGTTAAAGTTGAGAAGTGGCTGGAAGTGAAGTGTTAGAAAGCAATTTTAGGTTTGGGGAAGTCAATCATGAAGATGAGTAACTCGGCACCATTCACATAGCCGGGTGTTTGTGTCTTGCCAAAGTCGGATTGAGCGATATTCCTAACGGGTCATGGTATGTGCATCAAGGGTTTGATGCATCTCGAGAAATTGATGATTGCAGATTTCCTAGGCTTCGGTTATTGTGCACCTCTGTCCATGCATCCCAAAAAGTAAAGTAAAAAGTAAAAAGTGTGAGATAAGCAAAGCTTATTGGTGGAAGATGTTGCAAGTCAAAGTGAAAGTGAAGTTCATCCTTTTCCCGGATTCTAGCACCACATTACCTTACATACATCCCTACCCTACACGTTTCTTGACCTTTCTTTTGGGAAGCCCTTGAGACCTTGAGCTTGTTGATTGACTTAGCGGTTTAAATCGGATTATACATGATTAATTTTGATAATTATGATCTATTATGCATTCTATGATTTTATGCAAAGATGAACAACTTTCCTATATTTATAAAATGTTTTGATCATGTTGAGTTTTTAAATTCCATGAAGTATTCTCTTAGAGTGATCTATGATTGTAGCACACTTTGAAAATGTTTTGAAAGACTTTTCATTGACTATTAATCCATTCTACCTTGTCTTCTATATGAGGAACTTGCTTGGGGACAAGCAAGGGCTAAGTATGGGGTATTTTGATAGCATGAATTATAGTCTATATTTTGGGGTTTGTTTGGACGTTTTATCTTTCATAATCTACATGTTTGTATGTATAATATGTGATTATATTACCATTTCATCTACCTTTGCCGGAATCGAGGTCTACACCTAGTTTTGTTGTAATCATAGGTAAAATGGCACGTTTTGCATCAAAAAGGAGCAAAAGGAGCCATGGAGTCATTGGAGCTACATTCAGGAACATAAGGAACCATCCAGGAAGCATAGCCATGGATTAAAGATTCACTTTGGACCAGATTTAAGAGATTTACACGCAGCTAAAATTCACCTAGGTCAGCTACAGTGTCACCTAGACCGAGGTGAACACCTAGACCGAGGTGAACACCTAGACCGAGGTGAACACCTAGACCGAGGTGAACACCTAGACCGAGGTGAACACCTAGACCGAGGTGAACACCTAGACCGAGGTGATCCAGAGGAGAGATTTCACATTCAGTTGTGATTCACCTCGGTTGACTACAGATTCACCTCGACCGAGGTGATCCAGAGAAGTCGACTCGACCGAGGCGAACACCTAGGACGCGGCGAGAATATTTTATTCTTGGC
Organism: Fagopyrum homotropicum; assembly: GCA_033239125.1. Classification (NCBI taxonomy): domain Eukaryota; kingdom Viridiplantae; phylum Streptophyta; class Magnoliopsida; order Caryophyllales; family Polygonaceae; genus Fagopyrum; species Fagopyrum homotropicum. The sequence goes on along the minus strand of BSWB01000001.1, from coordinate 97,906,879 downwards.
TGAGATCTTTTAAATTTGGAAAGTGATCTTATATTTTTGGGCTTGGCTCTTGGAAGGAAGGAGATATGCAGAATCATATATTTTACCTATATTTATGGGAGAATATCTTTCTAAGATTTATTATCTTTGGAGGGTTATTTTCCTATAAAAAGGGTTGGATTTTCCACAAATCCAAGGAGTGCTTAGAGTCCGCTTACACCGAAAAATACGCAGCAGCAGCCTACTCCAAGTTGGGAGATTTGAAGAACCTTTTTGAAGGTTGAAGGAAGATTGAAGTTCATAGCTTTTATAGCTTTATTGAAGGGTTTTGTAAGATTGTCTTCAATTCCCTCAATTGTTGTCTTGTCTTGTTGGATTATTATCCAAAGAACGCTTAGTTGTGATATTTGATTCAGTTATTGAAGTCTTTTCATTAAATTCTTCTTTGTTCAAATATTCACCTTCTTCCTATATATTTTAATACTTTCATTATGATGATGAGTGGCTAATTTCCTTGTGTGATTCTAGGGTGATTGGCTGAAGGTTGTGGGAAAAACAATGATAGAATAATCTTAGATTCCAGTAGGATCCTGAAAGTTCGAGTCTTTAATCTTAACCCTAAGCATCTCGTTCGGTTGATGAACATCTCGGCCGGGGTGGAATTCTTCTGACCGAGGTGACTTATTTGATCCGTAACTGAGAGTTAAGTGTTAGAGTTTGCCAAATCCTATCCTTATTACACCTTCCTGGTTCAAAGCAAGCTTAGGATGAGATTTACCCGGTAATTCCTTAGTTTGTGTATCAACGATCATAAGTGTAGGTAATAAAGGTTTATCCTTTATTGGGGTTTGAGTGTGCTTCCATCCCATCTTCGAGAGTTAGCCTGAGACTTACCCGGTAAAGGTTGATTCTATCCCCTTAGATGGTGTGTTAGTTTGAGGTTATAGTTCTTTATCTTAATTCCTTGAGACTTACCCGGTAATAGGAGTTGCGGTTTAGGATTAGTGTGTAGTGAGACTTACCCGGTGATCTACTCCACTTAGTAACACCTTCCCCACGCAAAAATCTCAGCTTTGTCCGCTTATCTATAGATCTTGAGTTGGAACCACAACTAGATGCTTTAATCCCTAGAATTACATGCTTGCTTTATTTGACATCTTATTCATCTTTGATTGTGTTAATCGCTCTTGTGGTTAGAACTAACGTAGCATACTGTGTTGACTTTGTTTCACCGAGTCCCTGTGATCGACCCCTGGAATTTTCTTGCTTTTACTACGATTGACCCGTACACTGCGGGTTCGCATCCCTGTTTTAAGCTTAAGTCTAGGGTTATAAATTTAAAGCTTGCACACACCGTTTGGAGCGAACAAGTTTTTGGCGCCGTTGCCGGGGACTGTTCTTGCTTTTTCTACTGATCTTTTTGCTTGAGTGTTCTTGCAGGTTTGTGTTCCTAGGTACATTCAAAGCTCTCGTTCCGGCAACGGAACAGAGTTTCGCCAAAGAACAAGTTTTTGGCGCCGTTGCCGGGGACTTGGTCTAGACCGAGCCGGTTGCGGTTTGCTTTCGGGGCATTTGCCCCTGTTGCTACTAACTACTCTTTCTATGAGTTTTGTAGTTTTCAGGATTTCCGATGACTACATTTGATCTAGCCTGGATAGCAAGACAAAGTGCTAGGGCGGACCATTATGAATACTTGGAGGAGAAGTACTCCTTCTATTGGTTCAACAATGAATGGGAAAGAGAAGAGGCCATTCAGCATGAACTTGCGATATGGGATGAGAAGAATGTCCCTAAAAAGATTTATGAGCAACCTTTTGAAGACTCTCTCGAATCAAGATTGGAGAAGTTGATGAAGAAGGTGGAGGAGCTCAAGGAAAGCACCCTATCCTATGCTAAGCCGAAAGAGGAGCATAAGGAAGTGTTGCACGTTCCAAGCATTCCTCCAGTCGAACCCAAAATTTCTCCTGAAACTTCTGAGGAAGAGGAGGATATGGAAGGTCTCGATCTGACTGTTGAGACCTCGGTCGAAGTGGAAGAGATCTCGGCCGAGATGGAAGAATCTGCAAAACTGGAAGCAGAAGATGCAGAGAACCTTGGTCAAATTACTGAGATTGTGACCAAGGTGGAAGAAAGATCAACTGAGTTGAGAGAGATTTCATGTGTTGGTTATCAACCTAACATGAAACCTGATCCGAGCTTTGGAGAACTTTACAAGGTAAGTTCTCTTGCTCCATTCGAAATCCCTATTAAAATTTCTGAATTTTTCAGGAATGCACCGGAGAGTTGGAGGTCTCTTCCGAAAGAACCTCCCAAGATCAAGATGAAGTCTTCCTTTAAACTGTTGGAAGAAGATACTCCTTGGATTATAAGGAGTGGAGTTTGCAAGCACTACACCGTTAAGGCGATGAAGTGTCTCTTGTTCAAGTATGGGGTCCCTCGCATGCTCAGGACCCTGTACCATCCCCAAGCTATAGATGGGGAAGCTGCTATAATTCTCGAGAAACTGTTTTCTCGATCAAGGAAAGGATGGGACACGAGAAATGTCCCATTGAAGTGTAGGAAGTCTAGACGAATTCCGGTGAGAATCAAACCGTACAAGCTTGTACGTGGGAGATCTTACCATTTGCCGGTGAAGTTAGGAACCGGAACCTTCTTGGAAGATTTTTACGGATGTGATGAGCACTCCACGACATTCGAAGTGCATTGAGTAATCCCATTCCGTATGGTCCAGCTAGCGACCTTAAACCAAGCGCTTCTTGGGAGGCAACCCAAGGTATTGCTTTCTTCTCCCTTTTCTAGTTTAGTTTAGATAGTTGCTTTGTTTTTGTTTTCCTCTAGACAACAACCAGGTATTCCAAAAGGAAGGATCACAGTTCAGGAGCTACACTGGAAGAACAAAATTTCGAGAAGTCGAGGAAACGAGCTTTACTGAGATACATCTCGGGTACTGTCAGAACACCTCGACCGAGATGTGCTTCGCCAACCGAGATGGTCATTTCTGGGAGCTGTTTCTTACTCCTTCATGCAGTTTAGCTATATTCGGTGAGTATCCTGTCCTTAGACTTATTTTGACCCACTGGGACAGTGTGTCCCAAGTATGGCGTATGCGGATATGTTATTTGACTATGGATGATTGTATGCTACTTTGATGGATATTTATGATCTTATTATATTCACTTTCGCTTCTATATGTTTATTTGAGATTACATACATGCATACAGGTTATTTGATTGAGAAAAAACGTCGAAACTGAAAGAAAACTGGTTTTAAAAAAAAAAAAAAAAAAAATTTTCAACCTCGACCGAGTCAGTATTGGCCAAACGAGGCGTTTCACCTCGGTTGAACCAAGAACATCTCGACCGAGGTTTGTTAACTGAAAGTTTTCGAAAACGATTTTGTGTTACTTATCTGGATATGATCTCAGTGAAGATCTTGTTTACTGACTGGTTTTGAATCCTTTATGTGTTTGAAAGGTTTTATAATATGTTTAAGTTGCTAAATGCTTTGTTTGAAATTATTAGCATGTTTAATACTTTGTTTTTATCCAAATTATGTTGAATTTGAAGGTTGACACCGCAAGTTAAGTTCTCTCACTTTCTTCTTGGAAAGACCAAGGCAATTCATTCTCTTCTTCTTCTTCTTCTTCTTGATCATGCTTAGCCCCTCATATACATTTTGCCTCCCTTTACCTATCCGGGAATTTGGAAGCAAGCGAAGTGGTGAAAGCAAGTTAAAGTTGAGAAGTGGCTGGAAGTGAAGTGTTAGAAAGCAATTTTAGGTTTGGGGAAGTCAATCATGAAGATGAGTAACTCGGCACCATTCACATAGCCGGGTGTTTGTGTCTTGCCAAAGTCGGATTGAGCGATATTCCTAACGGGTCATGGTATGTGCATCAAGGGTTTGATGCATCTCGAGAAATTGATGATTGCAGATTTCCTAGGCTTCGGTTATTGTGCACCTCTGTCCATGCATCCCAAAAAGTAAAGTAAAAAGTAAAAAGTGTGAGATAAGCAAAGCTTATTGGTGGAAGATGTTGCAAGTCAAAGTGAAAGTGAAGTTCATCCTTTTCCCGGATTCTAGCACCACATTACCTTACATACATCCCTACCCTACACGTTTCTTGACCTTTCTTTTGGGAAGCCCTTGAGACCTTGAGCTTGTTGATTGACTTAGCGGTTTAAATCGGATTATACATGATTAATTTTGATAATTATGATCTATTATGCATTCTATGATTTTATGCAAAGATGAACAACTTTCCTATATTTATAAAATGTTTTGATCATGTTGAGTTTTTAAATTCCATGAAGTATTCTCTTAGAGTGATCTATGATTGTAGCACACTTTGAAAATGTTTTGAAAGACTTTTCATTGACTATTAATCCATTCTACCTTGTCTTCTATATGAGGAACTTGCTTGGGGACAAGCAAGGGCTAAGTATGGGGTATTTTGATAGCATGAATTATAGTCTATATTTTGGGGTTTGTTTGGACGTTTTATCTTTCATAATCTACATGTTTGTATGTATAATATGTGATTATATTACCATTTCATCTACCTTTGCCGGAATCGAGGTCTACACCTAGTTTTGTTGTAATCATAGGTAAAATGGCACGTTTTGCATCAAAAAGGAGCAAAAGGAGCCATGGAGTCATTGGAGCTACATTCAGGAACATAAGGAACCATCCAGGAAGCATAGCCATGGATTAAAGATTCACTTTGGACCAGATTTAAGAGATTTACACGCAGCTAAAATTCACCTAGGTCAGCTACAGTGTCACCTAGACCGAGGTGAACACCTAGACCGAGGTGAACACCTAGACCGAGGTGAACACCTAGACCGAGGTGAACACCTAGACCGAGGTGAACACCTAGACCGAGGTGAACACCTAGACCGAGGTGATCCAGAGGAGAGATTTCACATTCAGTTGTGATTCACCTCGGTTGACTACAGATTCACCTCGACCGAGGTGATCCAGAGAAGTCGACTCGACCGAGGCGAACACCTAGGACGCGGCGAGAATATTTTATTCTTGGCTGAGATCTTTTAAATTTGGAAAGTGATCTTATATTTTTGGGCTTGGCTCTTGGAAGGAAGGAGATATGCAGAATCATATATTTTACCTATATTTATGGGAGAATATCTTTCTAAGATTTATTATCTTTGGAGGGTTATTTTCCTATAAAAAGGGTTGGATTTTCCACAAATCCAAGGAGTGCTTAGAGTCCGCTTACACCGAAAAATACGCAGCAGCAGCCTACTCCAAGTTGGGAGATTTGAAGAACCTTTTTGAAGGTTGAAGGAAGATTGAAGTTCATAGCTTTTATAGCTTTATTGAAGGGTTTTGTAAGATTGTCTTCAATTCCCTCAATTGTTGTCTTGTCTTGTTGGATTATTATCCAAAGAACGCTTAGTTGTGATATTTGATTCAGTTATTGAAGTCTTTTCATTAAATTCTTCTTTGTTCAAATATTCACCTTCTTCCTATATATTTTAATACTTTCATTATGATGATGAGTGGCTAATTTCCTTGTGTGATTCTAGGGTGATTGGCTGAAGGTTGTGGGAAAAACAATGATAGAATAATCTTAGATTCCAGTAGGATCCTGAAAGTTCGAGTCTTTAATCTTAACCCTAAGCATCTCGTTCGGTTGATGAACATCTCGGCCGGGGTGGAATTCTTCTGACCGAGGTGACTTATTTGATCCGTAACTGAGAGTTAAGTGTTAGAGTTTGCCAAATCCTATCCTTATTACACCTTCCTGGTTCAAAGCAAGCTTAGGATGAGATTTACCCGGTAATTCCTTAGTTTGTGTATCAACGATCATAAGTGTAGGTAATAAAGGTTTATCCTTTATTGGGGTTTGAGTGTGCTTCCATCCCATCTTCGAGAGTTAGCCTGAGACTTACCCGGTAAAGGTTGATTCTATCCCCTTAGATGGTGTGTTAGTTTGAGGTTATAGTTCTTTATCTTAATTCCTTGAGACTTACCCGGTAATAGGAGTTGCGGTTTAGGATTAGTGTGTAGTGAGACTTACCCGGTGATCTACTCCACTTAGTAACACCTTCCCCACGCAAAAATCTCAGCTTTGTCCGCTTATCTATAGATCTTGAGTTGGAACCACAACTAGATGCTTTAATCCCTAGAATTACATGCTTGCTTTATTTGACATCTTATTCATCTTTGATTGTGTTAATCGCTCTTGTGGTTAGAACTAACGTAGCATACTGTGTTGACTTTGTTTCACCGAGTCCCTGTGATCGACCCCTGGAATTTTCTTGCTTTTACTACGATTGACCCGTACACTGCGGGTTCGCATCCCTGTTTTAAGCTTAAGTCTAGGGTTATAAATTTAAAGCTTGCACACACCGTTTGGAGCGAACAGACCACGACCAAGACAGCCTCCAAAGCAAGCGAGATGGAGTCAACTGAGGACCACCTCGGTTCAGCACTTCGGTCTAACCCTAGATACCTCGAGAAGGACGATCTGTCCATTGATGATTCATTCTCTGATGATCATTCGCAATTGGTGGAGCATTGGCTTCGCCAAGTTTCTAATGGAAAAGAGCCTTGGTATGCTGATATTGTTAACTATACATCACTACTATTAGAATGAACCACTACTCTTCAAGAGGGGTCCAAATGGGATACTTCGATGATGCATTCCGGAGGATGAAACTGCTAGTGTCATACGGCATTGTCACTCACTTCCTTGTGGAGGACATGCTAGCGCTCACAAAATATGCGCTAAGGTATTACGTTCTGATTTCTTTTGGCCTACATTATGTAAGGATGTGCAAGCTTTTGTTGTCTCTTGTGATGCATGCCAAAGAACTGGGAATTTTTCTAGAAGGAATGAGATGCCGCTCAACAACATTCAGGAAGTTGAAATCTTTGACGTATGGGGAGTTGATTTTATGGGACCTTTCCCATCATCAGAGGGGAACCTCTATGATGACATGATTTATGACGTTAGTTTAGGCATTCATTTAGATAGTTTTTCCCGGTATTCATGCATGGTTTGGCATTAAGACGTGTCGTTTACGCTTAATTCATCCACATTGTCGAAATAGACGTCTACACGAGATTTTGTCGGTTTTGTAGGTATTTTGGGGAGCTTTTGGGCTTAATCGATACATTTGAGGATCATTCCTTATAGTGGCACACATCCACACTCTTTAAGAAGCAAGCTAGGAGCAAAGGAGAACAAAAAAGACCTTGTTGGTGCATGCCTTACACCAACTCATTACTTGGTGATCCAAGGAGGGTTTCTGGTGCAAAACCGCGGCCTAGAGTCCAATTCCACGCCTGTGGTTTCTGTGTTTTGCCCGTGGTTTTTGTGTTTTGCCGTGGTTTTTGTTTGGACAGATTTGACACTTGTCACACGATTCCTTTGCCCGACCTTTGCTTTCCTTTGGTGGAGTACTTGAGCTGCTTTTGCAGGCTGGCCTTGGGGACTGTTGGAGGAACTCTTTCCTCTTGTTGCTCTCTTCCAAGCCCCTTGTGGGTGTTCTTGGGGGAGATTAGATTAGAACATTATCAATCTTAAGATCTAGAGTGAGTTTGAGTGGTTTTAAGGAGATTCTTGTGGAAGCTTGTAAGATCCGACTTGGAGATGCCCTTGAAGCTTTGTAAGATTGTTTTAACCTTCTATTTCAGCTTAGTTCATTCTCTTTCATTGTTCTTATCTTCATTTTCTTGCCATGGAATGCATGCATGCTTGTATAATGATGTTTGATCTTGAAATGAATGTTATTGGCTAAGTCGTTGTGATTCTAGGGTGAAGGAATGATGTTTATGCTTTGGACTATGATTGTATGGAGTTGCATGTTAGCTTAGGTTGGATTTGTGTTCGAAACCCTAACTCAGCATAAAATCACGGCCTGTTCTTCATGCTTCCACGGCCGTGGTTTCCATGATCCACCCGTGGTTTTGTTCTGTTGTACTTATATTGATAAGTATGGATGTTAGGATGTAGATGTGTTGAACTCCTAGTGTTTGTTGAGCCTAATCTAGCTTAGGGTGACCTAATATTAGCAACCTTTTTGAGGAATGAGACTTACCCGATAATTTTCTCTCTTAGATACATAAGATGATGAACTCTAGGTAGTAGTGAGCCAAAAAAGCAGCTATTGGATTGAGTGTGCTAGGATCGTTGCCTAAGACTTAACTTTTCCGAGACTTACCCGGTAAGGAGGGGTTTGGCCCTTAGGTAGTGGCCGGTTTGTGTAGAATTCCCGTCCTTAGGTTCCTTGAGACTTACCCGGTAATAGGACCTTAGGTGCGATACTAGTGGAGCATGAGACTTACCCGGTGATTGCTCCCATTAGAGAAACACCCAACTCCGAAGAACCGCAGCTTTCCTTTGATGTTTAGATGCATGAGTCCATTGTCATAATTGGAATTCCGAATCTCTAGAATCCGCATTTCTTACACTTATCACCTATCTTGTGTTTGTGTGTTCATTTGCTTGTTTGTGTTGATATATTTTTTTATCCTTGTTTGATCACCCAAAACCAACCAAAAATATAGTGTTTTGCACTTTCTTTATTCCTCATCTTATCTTAGTTTAGATTTGCACTATACATGATCATTGAATGACTTGATTTTACCTCAGTCCTTGTGTTCGACCTCGGAATACTTTCCTTCCTACATAACCATCCGTACACTGCGGGTTTCACTAGGTAGTATAGGATTTTAGATCGAGTTATAAATTTAAGACTTTGTGTGTGCATGTTTTGGGCGAACAAGTTCTTGGCACTCTTGCCTTGGATTTGTGTTGTACATTTCTAGCGTGACAAGGTTTTGGCGCCGTTGCCGGGGACTAGGTCTAGATTAAGTCATTTGCTTTTGATTGTTCATAGTGTTTATCTTTCTTGTTACTTTCGATCTTGTGTTGCTTTTGTCTTTGCATTTTCATGTTTGCCATGGACGGATTGTACTTCCAAGACGACCTTGACAACATTGAGTATGAGGAGTAGATGAAAAACCAAGATCGAGGACCTCTCCATGTTGAGTTTGAGTATTGGGAGGAGTTTAATGCCTATCATGAGTCCCATGATCAAGCTCACATGACTACATTGCCTTATGTGGAACCTCACCATCAACCTCACAATGACCGAGTGGAATCATTATTAGAACATTTGTTGAGGAAGATGGATGATCTAGAGAGCAACCTTGCTTACCTTTCGAGTTCCCACATGGAGCTTGAAGCGGAAGTGTTAAGACAAGAAGATGTTCACCATGAGGAGATCCACGAAGTGCCCGATTCAACTATGACCATTAGAGACCTTGAAGAAGAGTTGAATGAAGCTCGGGAGCAATTGTGGCTAAGGGATTTGGCCATGGGGAATACAAGAAGATTGGCTTTAGAAAGAGAAGAACAAATGAGGAGGGAGATTGAGGAGATTTGGCTTGCTCTTTTGCAAGAGAAGTCTATCCTCCTTCAAGTCTTACCTCCACCTCCTTCACCTTTGGTGGAGTGCAATGAAGTACTCTCACCCCTAGACATCCTTGCCATCAACCCCGGAGCCACACTTAAAGAGCTCACGAGGGAGGAAGAGAACTGGCAGAACCACGGCCCAGAGGGCCAAACCACGCCCGTGGTTTCTCGTTTTCTGCCCGTGGAAAACCATGTCGTAGCCAAATTCTTCCAGAACCACGGCCCAGAGGGCCAAACCTCGCCCGTGGTTTTTGATTTTTGCCCGTGGTTTTGTGTAGAGAGCCCTAACCTGACTTCAACTCCTTCAAATCCTTTCTTGCTTGCCCGGAGTACACACGAAGATTGAAGTCCCTTTCCTAAGGAGTCTCCCATGTTGAATGAAGGAGGCAAGCATGATGGATCCATGATGGTTATGAAGCACTTCAATGAAGAATTCTTTCCAAGAATCGGCTTTCTTCGGATCATAGAGGATGAGGATGGCAAGCATTTCACCGGTTTGACCGCGGAGTACCAATTGTCTAAGTTTGGGGTGGCACCTATGGTTGCAACTCCATACTATCATCAAGGAAGCGGTGATGAAAGAGTCTACTACTCGCCGGTGAAGAGAGAACTTAAGGTATATTTGGGCATCAAGTGGCCCGTGCTTATGATCATGGATGCCGGAAAGCGATGGTTGCTTGGACTCCTCAAGCAAACCATGTATTTCAGGTGGATTGACACATCCACGGAGTTTGGTCAAGCTAATGACCTAAAATAATCGCTTCTTGGGAGGCAACCCAAGGGTAACAACTCTTTCCCTTTTCCCTTTCGTTTTTGCTTTTGTTTTTGTTTTTGTTTTTGTTTTTGTGTGTTTTTGTGTTTTGTGTTTGTGTGCTAGATTTTAGGTAATAAGGAATCCTTGCAAGACAAGTTGATGATGATGATCCCGTTTTCAACCATGGGTGGAGTTGACGTGAGACTTGGACGACATAAGGTGTCTTTGAAGGGTGGAAGAGCTCCCATCTCGCATACACCTTGGCGCGGGTCTCGAAGCCGGACTGACTATGAAGAGCTCTCTACCATGTTTGATTGATCATTTATCACCACCACTCCACATGAGTGAACCGAAATACCGAAAGCACTACCATTTTTACATTATGAGCATCTTCTTTCACTTCTTTATTTAATTTGCACATTGGGGACAATGCGATTTTAAGTATGGGGTGGGGTATTCATAATATCTTTGCATGATCGCATCTAGGATAGTTTCATTTATTGTCACACGTTTCTTATCATGTTTTTGCATTGTATATACATATATTAAAATTCCAAAAAAAAAATAAATCAAAAAATTTAATTAACTTTTGTGCTTCTACGTAGGATATGACCCTAATGATGATTTTTTTTTATGGATTGGCTATGAATGACCTTTGTGTGTTGAATGAATTTATGCATTGTGGACTTGAATACTTCTCTTGATTTCCATGTATTAATTGTGATGAAGATTGATGTCACGACCCGTTATCATACACTTGGGTCAATTAAGTAAAGTTGTGTATTAATTGTGATGAATTTATGAATTGTGGACTTGAATACTTCTCTTGCATGGTTCTTCTAATTCCATCTCTTGGCCTCGTATGCCCGAGTTCCTTGTACGACCTTCTATTCTTCCTCATCTGATTGTGCTTGTGGTATAAATTATCTTCACAACTTTACTTACTTGCTCACTTGTTCTTTGGATGATATGTAAGGAGCACCAAGCGGCCCACCCGAGTATAATACTCAATTCAAGGTCTGATTCCATTGCCTCGTTATAGAGACTCTTCAAGTCCGCTACTGATTTATCATGAGGCGGTAATCGCTTCGTGATATCACGACTAAAGGATATAAAATATCCTTTAGGATACTAACAAGCTAAGCATACACATGTATATAACATATAATAATAAAAAATGATAAAAAGTCTATATACTAACTCCTACCGATCCAAGTTGCAAAGATCCACGGAGAGCGATGGTGGTCCGACGTACTACTAACTCAACAACCTGACTATGCGTGTGTGTAAAAACAGAAATCCGTTTTGAAAATTTTAGACCCCTTTCGGGTTATAGTTATTTTATACATTTGGTCTCTCGGATCTCTCTACAACTGTCTTAACCTGCAAGGCATCTACAAGCGGTATAAAACCGTTAGCTAACATTCTATGCATAAGTATAAAGGTAAAAGCACAATCACACACATACACAATCAACATGCAACACTGAATCCTTTTATTATCTTTAATTAGGTGATAGGTTATTACTAATGATACTTATTTTGTGACACGAGGGATTCCCAAACCTCGCCCCTGTCCCCGTTTACCAACGCGGAATGGTACTAATGCGTTTGACCGTCTACCTGACTGGGCTGGTCGCAGGGAACCTCCTAGACTCTCGCAAGAGCTAGGCAGATGATGTCACGACCCGTTATCATACACTTGGGTCAATTACGTAAATCATAAAGTCGGCCTAATCTGGTTTCGTTGTTTATCATAACTAACAAACACCACTCATACACATTACACTCATACAAGAAGCCAGCTAAGTAAGTCTGTGGACTTACTTGAATCAGATTTCGTCTCCTTAATCACAACACAAGCTGTAACTGTATAACTCGGTTGCCTGTCAAAGGAGGTAAGTGGATCAACACATATCCAATATACTTAGGACTTCTAAGATATAAGATCCTATCGGAAGAGAATATACTAAAATACACGTCTAAGGTAAAATGACCATTTTACCCTTGGTCCCGAATCTTCTAAAAATCTCATAATATGTACTTAAATTCTTACTTGAGACTAACTGTCATATTCTAACTCTTGAAGTTGGGTTTAGGTAAAGATTAGAACATTACATGTTTTCTTTAATATTCTAAAAAGGTCACTAGGGTCCAACTTTGGCTTCAAATATGAAATTCGAATAAACTTATAAAAATTCCGAAATAATTCTCTAGATAATCTATGATATCTCATCTACTCCTAGGAGCAAGAATTTCTTAAAACTGTTCAACCATCACTCCTACAAAAATTTCCAAAGTTGGTTACAACACTTGAAATTTTCTATACTTAGCCGATTCCTGAGTATGTTTTCTAACTGTACAACAAGTCCACTTTGAGCCTCTATAATTCTAAATCGCACCGTTGGATTCATCCCAACTTTTGACATATTAACCTATGCATGGCACTAAACAACATCTCAAAAACCGAACGGTGGATCTAATCTCTAAGGCATCAAAAACTATGCTCAAACGTGACTGATCAACACAGTTTCTGGAATTTCAGCAAACTGTCTTAACTTTGAAAATTCATACCTCCTAAACCGCTCGCTGGATTTATACCAAATGTTGATATGTTCTACTAAAATATGACAACTATATCATATCCAAAATTCAAGTCCAACAGAGATCAAAAGCCTATTCAAAACTATCTCACAAAACAGCATCACATGATGTTTTTCCCAACACTCAGCACAGTTATAAAAAAAAACTAGATGAGGAGCCAACTTTGGGACACGATAAATCCCAAACTGTAACTCCGATTATTCTAAAATTTTATTATAATATATTATGTAATACCAACTAAGACATATCCGAAAATCAGCCAGAAAGGAATTGTCTAGCTTACACAAAAACGGACCCGAAGCTGACTGCTCAACACTTCCGAAAATTCAGGAAAACGCAAGAATCTGTACAGCTCTCCTACGGTTGTTCTGAGTAGGTTTAACAGACGAAACGGGTACACGTTAAGCAAGGAAAAGGTGGACTGAAGTGTAGTGTAGCAAGGGTTACAAGCCTTACCCGATTCCGAGACTCGAAGGCATGAAGGAAGATGGCCCGAAGGCTGCTGCTGCTGTCCCTGAGGCGCATTTGCAGTGAGTGGGACACACACTCTAGGGCTGGCTATGTTGTGTCGTTGTAGCTGCGTGATTGGAGGGCTGGAGAGGGGTGCGACAGTGGCCTAGGAGGCGCACCCGCGGCCCTAGTGCGGCGCTCCCACAACCTGGTTCTCAACTGCCCAGCTGCTAGAGCAAACACGCGCCATCTGCTGTTCTCCTGGTGCTACTGTGCACAAACTAAATGGGATGGAAGGCCGCCTGCTGTCTTGGACCGAAGGGGAGAAGGAGACGGCTTCAGTCGAGTATGTTGGAGGCGAGGAGAGGCGTTAGGTGAGCAGCGAGATGTTCGCTCCTGGTATGGCAACGAGGCGGTCATGCTTGAGGAAAGAGAGATAGACGACGAGAGTGAAGGCCGCTGCTCCTTGGCGTGCAGAAGTTCACATGGAAGCTAGGGCACCTCGCGTCTCTCACAGATGGGCTAGGTAGAAGCATGTATGCGGGCTGGAGCAGGGAGATGCAAGGGAGAGTGAAGGCCGCTACTCTTTCTTCTTCTTGCTGGGCTTGAAGTGCCGCTGGGCCAGCACACAGGCAAGGACAAATTCTGGGCTGGAGCAAAGGCAAGGGTTGGGCTGAAACAAGGTAAAAAATAAGAGTGGGTTGAGTTGTCACAACTTGTCAAAAGTCGTCATGGCTTTGTCAAGCCCATGCATGGCCTCGTCATAGAGTTGTCGGGCTTCGTCATGACCTTGTCTTAGCTCTGTCATGGTCTCGCCACAACTTTGTCACAGTCTCGTCTCAACCTTGTCATGATCTCGTCTAAAGTCCTCGTTAAGGATTAATTATAAGAATTAGGGTTTGATATAATTCTATCATTTTATGTGAATTAAATTCTACATGATAAATAATTATAAGAATTAGGGTTTGATATAATTCTATCATTTTATGTGAATTAAATTCTACATAAAATGATAAATAATTATAAGAATTAGGGTTTGTTATAATTCTATCATTTTATAGGAATTAAATTCTACATAAAATGATAAAATTTGTGAAGAAAGAATTACTAGATAGAATGGGAACCGTCAACGGCTCGAAGTCCGAATTGATTCGGAATTAAACGGAATAAAAATTCCGGATATTACATCAGTACCCCCTTAAAATAAGTTTCGTCCCGAAACTTAGAACAAGGTACTTAATTAAACGACTTTCATAAATAAACTGGTATGTCCTAGTCTCACTAAATTTTTATTCGTTTCCTAAACTTCTCTAACCCTATCAAAGCGTAACGAAAAAAAAACTGGTCGTTACATCAGATCCCCCTTAAAATAAGTTTCATCCCGAAACTTAGGGTAAGACAATCCTGATCGGCCTTTAAGGCACCAAATGGGTGTGTTTGATCACTACACAAAAGTCTCGTCGTTTCCACATCTAAGTTTCCCGCACATCAAGATTACCAAAAGCACACATCACTGACTAAACACTCAATCATCAAATAAACAAGCAGTCAAACAATATCACACATACAAGGTCAAGCCCTAACTCGTCACTCCCGAGGTTACAACTATAGCTACATAGGTCTTTGAAATGTTACGTCTCTTACTATCCCCAATCTTAGGTAGCCTTATCGGCTTCTCATAAAACCACTGAATCTTAAATCTTTTCTGGTACTTAGATCACAAGCGCCTGCTACCACGTTCTAGAGTGGTTACCGGGTATCTCACCGATGTCATCCGGCTCAACTGTCTGATCCTCTAATCTGATGACCTAACTCGTGTCTGGTATGTATTTCTCCAATTGAGAATCTCAAACTCAGGTCCCTGACTTAGTCTCCGTGGAAAACTGAGGTTGCACTCTCTAATAGGGTGAGGAATATTATTCCATCAGTCACTTTTAAACCGCTTTAAAACTTCTAATGGTTGCCTTACCAACTCACTTCTAGATCCTTTGATGACCCTACGGAAAATGATCTATTCAACTTTCTTCCCTTCGTTATGACCACTTGCTTCCGGCCTTCTGAAAAGGTTCTGACTACACCATCAGGTCCAAGGTCTTGGACATCCACCAACACTTACCAAGTGCTCAATGCTCTTCGTATCACGACTCACTTGGTCTTGTCTTTTAATATTACTCAGTCATCTTATTCCTCAGGTAAGGAATCGTCACCTTTACCCTTTTCAGGTCTAACACTCGAGACAACTAAAATCAATCTAGTGGTCATCCTCTTTGTTCACTTGGCATTATTATATTATATATAGATCTCTAATATATCGTTAGCTCAACCTTAGGCTTCTCAAGCATTTTCCAAATCTTAAGTGACCCAGAACATGTCCGGAATGACGGTATTAGACACAAAGTGATCTCCTATCACCGTATTTGATCATAACTACTCAATAATTGTTAGCATACCATCAACAGTGCACTCTTTTATCCACCATGGTCACCAACCCGATAGTATCCCTCTGACTTAAAACGCAACCCGGCGCCGTTCTGATATAACATTACACGTAACTCAACTCCGAGATTTTTCTTCCTCTGTGCCCGGTTACTGAGTTCTTAGTATACTCCTGTAGCTTCTTTTTCTTATGCATATTTCGACTCGATATGATAGTTACCCACTTTGAGCTTTCTAGTGCTGACCCGGTACAACACGTTTATTACTTCGTCATCTATTCTCTTAATCCATCGGGAAAACGGCTCTAAAGTCCCCCATTCGGTATTAAATTCCAAAATTACTTGTCTATCGACAGGTGACAAAGTCGTCATGTTTCACTCAGATTCATAATAAGGTACCAGTACCTTTCCATAACTTCTATATGCACATACTTTCATGTCTTGACTAGTTGGTACGGTTTTCATACCAAATCTTCAGTCGCTCCGCATGGCTTATTCCATGTTTGTTCCCAACAAAACACATTTCTTTAACTATCATCGCCTTAACTCAACACGCCATTTTTCTGTAACCTTGAGCTTCCTATTCCTTGAGTTAGGACCCACCACGCTTCCGCTGCGCTACTCTGATAATTCTATTGTCACTCATTAATCATAAGGACGTTTCTGTAAGTCTAAAATGATTGACCCCAAAACTCTATCTTCCACTCACACCATAAGCCTTAACCGGATGAAGTACATGTAATTTCCTTACTTGCCTTCCTGAAATAAAATAACGATTAGAAAAAAACCTCTTCCGTTTACTCCTTTAATTCTTCTAACACAGATCCAACCTCCCTGACTCGACCAGAGTTTGATCTTAACCAGACAAGAAACAACCTTTAACGCGATCCTCTCGATAACTTTTGTTCATCCCAGAAGGTTGACGTTGCCTACATGAGAAATCCTCCAAAGGCGTCGATAAAGCTACTTCATAGATCCCCAGTCACCATTATCTCTTCTTATCTATATATAACTTGTCAATATCAAACAACACTTGCACATCCTCAGCTAAAGTTGGTCAATTTATAGTTGACTTATCTCAAAATCCCGGGCTTACTCTTCTTATACCTCTATTGGCAAAAATAATTCCTTGGTGAGCATCACCTACTCCATAAATCTTTTTATACTACTTTAGTTCGTTCTATCTTCCACCCTTCCGTTTCCTTTGGGCTAACTCCATTTCTCTAGTCCGATTGTGTCATTCGTCTGACATAAATAGTCGTTTCAAGTCTTCTACGATAGCTTGCAAGCGTCTTTGCAATTCTTATGGTCGTAATGATCATCCACTTGCAGTTCCTCTTACATGGACCATCTGGGTTGATGGCTTAGGTCCCGTGATAATTGGGGTTACCCTGGACTCTCTAGTCCAGCAAGGCCATTCATCCATACACATTTCTTCACTGGAGTTAGTGGTAATATCGCCTTCATGAAACTCCGTTGACCCTGCTACAGGCTTCCATTCTTTAGATATTGGCGTCGCGGTTTCTTTCAAACTTTTTATATCTCTGAGGAGGTCAAAACCTGCCCACACTTGTGGCGTCTGCCTTTTCGCTTTTACACTCAATTGTAGGTCTTAATTCCGTGCACCTTAGATTCTCACACCCGGGCTGACACTCTGTCTCTTCTGGCTTCTCATGCCCATAATAGTCTATGAGGCATCCGCCTCGATAGTAATGTCCTTGATTTCGAAATCTTGGTTATACTCAATTCTACTTGTCTCATTCCAATATTGTTATCTCTACTCCGCACTCTTGTAGTCTCTTGCATGGTTCTTCTAATTCCATCTCTCGGCCTCGTATGCCCGAGTTCCTTGTACGACCTTCTATTCTTCCTCATCTGATTGTGCTTGTGGTATAAATTATCTTCACAACTTTACTTACTTGCTCACTTGTTCTTTGGATGATATGTAAGGATCACCAAGCGGCCCACCCGAGTATAATACTCAATTCAAGGTCTGATTCCATTGCCTCGTTTTGGAGACTCTTCAAGTCCGAACTGATTTATCATGAGGCGGTAATCGCTTTGTGATATCACGACTAAAGGATATAAAATATCCTTTAGGATACTAACAAGCTAAGCATACACATGTATATAACATATTATAATAAAAAATGATAATAAGTCTATATACTAACTCCTACCGATCCAAGTTGCAGAGATCCACGGAGAGCGATGGTGGTCCGAGGTACTACTAACCCAACAACCCGACTATGCGTGTGTGTAAAAACAGAAATCCATTTTGAAAATTTTAGACCCCTTTCGGGTTCTAGTTATTTTATACATTTGGTCTTTCGGATCTCTCTACAACTGTCTTAATCTGCAAGGCATCTACAAGCGGTATAAAACCGTTAGCTAAAATTCTATGCATAAGTATAAAGGTACAAGCACAATCACACACATACACAATCAACATGCAACACTGAATCCTTTTATTATCTTTAATTAGGTAATAGGTTATTACTAATGATACTTATTTTGTGACACGAGGGATTCCCAAACCTCGCCCCTGTCCTCGTTTACCAACGCGGAATGGTACTAATGCGTTTGACCGTCTACCTGACTGGGCTGGTCGCAGGGAACCTCCTAGACTTTCGCAAGAGCTTGGCAGATGATGTCACGACCCGTTATCATACACTTGGGTCATATACGTAAATCATAAAGTCGGACTAATCCGGTTTCGTTGTTTATCATAACTAACAAACACCACTCATACACATTACACTCATACAAGAAGCCAACTAAGTAAGTCTGTGGACTTACTTGAATCAGATTTCGTCTCCTTAATCACAACACAAGCTGTAACTGTATAACTCGGTTGCCTGTCAAAGGAGGCAAGTGGATCAACACATATCCAATATATTTAGGACTTCTAAGATATAAGATCCTATCGGAAGAGAATATACTAAAATACACGTCTAAGGTAAAATGACCATTTTACCCTTGGTCCCGAATCTTCTAAAAATCTCATAATATGTACTTAAATTCTTACTTGAGACTAACTGTCATATTCTAACTCTTGAAGTTAATTTTAGGTCAAGACTAGAACATTACATGTTTTCTTTAACATTCTAAAAAGGTCACTAGGGTCCAACTTTGGCTTCAAATTTGAAATTCGAATAAACTTATAAAAATTCCGAAATAATTCTCTAGATCATCTATGATATGTCATCTACTCCTAGGAGCAAGAATTTCTTAAAACTGTTCAACCATCACTCCTACAAAAATTTCCAAAGTTGGTTACAACACTTGAAATTTTCTATACTTAGCCAAAATCTGAGTATGTTTTCTAACTGTAAATCTGAGTATGTTTTCTAACTGTACAACAAGTCCACTTTGAGCCTCTATAATTCTAAATCCCACCGTTGGATTCATCCCAACTTTTAACATATTAACCTATGCATGGCATTTAACAACATTTCAAAAACCGAACGGTGGATCTATCTCTAAGGCATCAAAAAGTATGCTTAAACTTGATTGATCAACACACTTTCTGGAATTTCAACAAACTGTCTTAACTTTGAAAAATCATAACTCCTAAACCGCTTGTTGGATTTATCCCAAATTTCGATAAGTTCAACTAAATAATTCCAACTATATCATATCCAAAATTCAAGTCCAACAAAGATCAAAAGCCTATTCAAAACTATCTCACAAAACAGCATCACATGCTGTTTTTCCCAACACTCAGCACAGTTATAAAAAAAACTAGATGAGGAGCCAACTTTGGGACAAGATAACTCTCAAACTGTAACTCCGATTATTCTCAAACTTTATAATAATATACTATGCAAAACCAACTAAGACATATCCGAAAATCAGCCAGAAAGGAAGAGTTGGACCCGAAGTTGACTGCTCAACACTTCTGAAAATTCAGGAAAACGCAAGAATCTGTACAGCTCTCCTACGGTTGTTCTGAGTAGGTTTAACAGACGAAACGGGTACACGTTAGGCAAGGAAAAGGTGGACTGAAGTGTAGTGTAGCAAGGGTTACAAGCCTTACCCGATTCCGAGACTCGAAGGCATGAAGGAAGATGGCCCGAAGGCTGCTGCTACTGTCCCTGTGGCGCATCTGCAGTGAGTAGGACACGCACTCTAGGGCTGGCTATGTTGTGTCGTTGTATCTGCGTGATTGGAGGGCTGGAGAGGGGTGCGACAGTGGCCCAGGAGGCGCACCCGCAACCCTAGTGCGGCTCTCCCACAACCTGGTTCTCAACTGCCCAGCGGCTAGAGCAAACACGCGCCATCTGCTGTTCTCCTGGTGCTGCTGTGCACGAACCGAAGGGGATGGAAGGCCACCTGCTGTCTTGGACCGAAGGGGAGAAGGAGACGGCTTCAGTCGAGTATGTAGCAGGCACGGAGAGGCGTTAGGTTAACAGCGAGATGTTCGCTCCTGGTATGGCAACGAGGCGGCCATGCTTGTCGAAGGAGGAATGAGAGATAGACGACGAGAGTGAAGGCCGTTGTTCCTTGGCGTGCAGAAGTTCACAAGGAAGCTAGGGCACCTCGTGTCTCTCACAGATGGGCCGGGTAGAAGCATGTATGCGGGCTGAAGCAGGGAGATGCAAGGGAGAGTTAAGGCCGCTGCTCTTCTTCTTGTTGGACTCGAAGTGCCTCTAGGCCAGTACACAAGCAAGGACAAATTCTGGGCTGGAGCAAAGGCAAGGGTTAGGCTGAAACAAGGTAAAAAATAAGAGTGGGCTGAGTTGTCACAACTTGTCAAAACTTGTCATGGCTTTGTCAAGCCCATGCATGGCCTCGCCACAGAGTTGTCGGGCTTCGTCATGACCTCGTCTCAGCTCTGTCATGGTCTCGTCACAACTTTGTCACAGTCTCGTCTCAACCTTGTCATGATCTCGTCTAAAGTCCTCGTTAAGGATTAATTATAAGAATTAGGGTTTGATATAATTCTATCATTTTATGTGAATTAAATTCTACATGATAAATAATTATAAGAATTAGGGTTTGATATAATTCTATCATTTTATGTGAATTAAATTCTACATAAAATGATAAATAATTATAAGAATTAGGGCTTGATATAATTCTATCATTTCATGTGAATTAAATTCTACATAAAATGATAAAATTTGTGAAGAAAGAAATACTAGATAGAATGGGAACCGTCAACGGCTCGAAGTCCGAATTGATTCGGAATTAAACGGAATAAAAATTCCGGATATTACATCCACGCAGTTTGGTATAGCTAATGACCTAAAATAAGCGCTTCTTGGGAGGCAACCCAAGGGTAACAACTCTTTTCCTTTTCCCTTTCGTTTTTGCTTTTGTTTTTGTTTTTGTTTTTGTTTTTGTTTTTGTGTGTTTTTGTGTTTTGTGTTTGTGTGCTAGATTTTAGGTAATAAGGAAGCCTTGCAAGGCAAGTTGATGATGATGATCCCGTTTTCAACCATGGGTGGAGTGGACGTGAGACTTGGACGGCATAAGGTGTCTTTGAAGGGTGGAAGAGCTCCCATCTCGCATACACCTTGGCGCGGGTCTCGAAACCGGAATGACTATGAAGAGCTCTCTACCATGTTTGATTGATCATTTATCACCACCACTCCACATGAGTGAACCGAAATACCGAAAACACTACCATTTTTACATTGTGAGCATCTTCTTTCACTTCTTTATTTAATTTGCACATTGGGGACAATGCGATTTTAAGTATGGGGTAGGGTATTCACAATATCTTTGCATGATCGTATCTAGGATAGTTTCATTTATTGTCACACGTTTCTTATCATGTTTTTGCATTGTATATACATATATCAAAATTTCAAAAAAAAATAAATCAAAAAATTTAATAACTTTTGTGCTTCTAAGTAGGATATGACCCTAATGATGATTTTTGTTTTTGTGGATTGGCTATTGATGGCCTTTGTGTGTTGAATGAATTTATGCATTGTGGACTTGAATACTTCTCTTGATTTCCATTTATTAATTGTGATGAAGATTGTTGTCTAGGTTGGATTGAGAATTGATTATCGAAATCGCATGCTAGTTCTTACACATCATCTAGAATGATTAAGGCATTCATCTCTTCTTCTCATCTTGATCATGTTGTTTGAGCACCTCACTTGATATGAAAATTTGACCTCTTTTGACCCATCCGGAATAGGAGCATGATAGTGTATTGTGTGTGAAAAGCAAGTGTGGGGTGTTGAAGGAAGTGTACGAATGTTATGAATGAAGTGCTGAATGTGTTGTGAAAGTGTAGAAAAAAAAAGGTTTGAGGATGCTGGTTTTGATGACGAGTAACTCGGCACCATTCACATAATCGGGTGTTTGTGTCTTGCCAAAGTCGGATTAACCGATAGTCCTAGCGAGCCTTGGTATGTGTGCCCGGTGTGAGGCACCTCGGAAAAATCCAGAGGACCACTAATCACCAAGGTTTAGGCTTTTGTACACCAATACCATAGTCTCAAAAATAAATGAAAGGAAAAGAAGAAAAAGAAAAGAAAGAAAAGAAAAAGATGGAGAAAATATAAACTTATGGTGGATGTGAACAAAATGAAGTTGTGGAGTTAGTTCCTTTCACGGATTAACATCACATGACCTAAAAATTCCCACCTTTGACACGTTTCTTGGCCTCTTCTTTCCTAAGTCCTTAAGACCTCTATGCACATGTGTTTTGACTTAAGTGATTTAGATTCGATATTTTCATGAACATCTAGACATTCTCGATTTACTTTGCATATATGATTTCAAGTTAAGTGTGATTGTCTTTCCATGCATTTATTCTCTTGATACACATTTCCTCATCCTTTTCCATGAACATCACTATGAAGGTGATCTATGACTAGAAGCACAATTGCAAAAATATTTTCCGTTTTTCCGCATTCATAACTCATGCCATCTTTTAGCTTAGGTTTGAACCTTGCTTGGGGACAAGCAAGTGGCAAGTATGGGGTATTTTGATGACATGATTTATGACGTTAGTTTTGGCATTCATTTAGATTGTTTTTCCCATTATTCATGCATGGTTTGGCATTAGTTCGTGACGTTTACGCTTAATTCATCCACATTGTCGAAATAGACGTCTACACGAGCTTTTGTCGGTTTTGTAGGTATTTTGGGGAGCTTTTGGACTTAATCGATACATTCGAGGATCATTCCTTATGGTGGCACACATCCGGACTCTATAAGGAGCAAGCTAGGAGCAAAGGAGAACACAAAAGACCTTGTTGGTGCATGCCTTGCACCAACTCATGACTTGGTGATCCAAGGAGGGTTTCTAGTGAAAAACCACGGCCAGAGGCCAATTCCACGCCCGTGGTTTCTGTGTTTTGTCCGTGGTTTCTGTCTGGACAACTTTGACACTTGTCACACGATTCCTTTGCCCGACCTTTGCTTTCCTTTGGTGGAGTACTTGAGCTGCTTCTGTAGGCTATCCTTGGGGACTATTGGAGGAACTCTCTCCTCTTTTTGCTCTCTTCCAAGCCCCTTGTGGGTGTTCTTGGGGGAGATTAGATTAGAACATTATCAATCTTAAGATCTAGAGTGAGTTTGAGTGGTTTCAAGTGAGATTCTTGTGGAAGCTTGTAAGATCCGACTTGGAGCTGCCCTTGAAGCTTTGTAAGATTATTTTAACTTTCTATTTCAACTTAGTTCATTCTCTTTCATTGTTCTTATCTTTATTTTCTTGCCATGGAATGCATGCATGCTTGTATAATGATATTTGATCTTGAAATGAATGTTATTGGCTAAGTAGTTGTGATTCTAGGGTGAAGGAATGATGTTTATGCTTTGGACTATGATTGTATGGACTTGCATGTTAGCTTAGGATGGATTTGTGTTCGAAACCCTAACTCAGCATAAAATCACGGCCTGTTCTTCATGCTTTCACGGCCGTGGTTTCCATGATCCACCCGTGGTTTTGTTCTGTTGTACTTATATTGATAAGTATGGATGTTAGGATGTAGATGTGTTGAACTCCTAGTGTTTGTTGAGCTTAATTTAGCTTAGGGTGACCTAATGTTAGCAACATTTTTGAGGAATGAGACTTACCCGGTAATTTCCTCTCTTAGATACATAAGATGATGAACTCTAGGTAGTAGTGAGCCAAAAAAGCCGCTATTGGATTGAGTGTGCTAGGATCGTTGCCTAAGACTTAACTTTTCCGAGACTTACCCGGTAAGGAGGGGTTTGGCCCTTAGGTAGTGGCCGGTTTGTGTAGAATTCCCGTCCTTAAGTTCCTTGAGACTTACCCGGTAATAGGACCTTAGGTGCGATACTAGTGGAGCATGAGACTTACCCGGTGATTGCTCCCAGAGAAACACCCAACACTGAACAACCGCAGTTTTCCTTTGATGTTTAGATGCATGAGTCTATTGCCATAATCGGAATTTCGAATCTCTAGAATCCGCATTTCTTACACTTATCACTTATCTTGTGTTTGTGTGTTTGTTTGCTTGTTTGTGTTGATATATTTTTTATCCTAGTTTGATCACCCAAAACCAACCAAAAATATAGTGTTTTGCACTTTCTTTATTCCTTATCTCATCTTAGTTTAGATTTGCACTATACATGATCATTGAATGACTTGATTTCACCTCAGTTCTTGTGTTCGACCTCGGAATACTTTCCTTCCTACATAACGATCCGTACACTGCGGGTTTCGCTAGGTATTATAGGATTTTAGATCGAATTATAAATTTAAGACTTTGTGTGTGCATGTTTTGGGAGAACAAGTTCTTGGCACTCTTACCTTGGATTTGTGTTGTACATTTCTAGCGTGACAAGGTTTTGGCGCCGTTGCCGGGGACTAGGTCTAGATTAAGTCATTTGCTTTTGATTGTTCATAGTGTTTATCTTTCTTGTTACTTTTAATCTTGTGTTGCTTTTGTCTTTTCATTTTCATGTTTGCCATGGACGGATAGTACTTCCAAGACGACCTTGACAACATGGAGTATGAGGAGTGGATGAAAAACCAAGATCGAGGACCTCTCCATGTTGAGTTTGAGTATTGGGAGGAGTTTAATGCCTATCATGAGTCCCATGATCAGGCTCACACGACTACATTGCCTTATGTGGAACCTCACCATCAACCTCACAATGACCGAGTGGAATCATTATTAGAACATTTGTTGAGGAAGATGGATGATCTAGAGAGAAACCTTGCTTACCTTTCGAGTTCCCACATGGAGCTTGAAGCGGAAGTGTTACGACAAGAAGATGTTCACCATGAGGAGATCCAAGAAGTGCCCGATTCAACTATGACCATTAGAGACCTTGAAGAAGAGTTGAATGAAGATCGGGTTGTGGCTAAGGGATTTGACCATGGGGAATGCAAGAAGATTGACTTTAGAAAGAGAAGAACAAACGAGGAGGGAGATTGAGGAGATTTGGCTTGCTCGTTTGCAAGAGCAGTCTATCCTCCTTCAAGGCTTACCTCCACCTCCTTCACCTTTGGAGGAGTGCAATGAAGTACTCTCACCCCTAGACATCCTTGCCATCAACCCCGGAGCCACACTTGAAGAGCTCACGAGGGAGGAAGAGAACTGGCAGAACCACGGCCCAGAGGGCCAAACCACGCCCGTGGTTTCTTGTTTTCTGCCCGTGGAAAACCATGTCGTAGCCAAATTCTTCCAGAACCACGTCGTTCGGGAAAATTACGAAATTCACAAAAACAATAATAATTATACGTTATTCATTAGGATTAACCTAATTTAGCATTATTAATGTATGTCCTTTGAAGACAACCCAAATAAGGGTAGTTTTGTATGATTTGTAAATTATGGATGCTTTGGGTAATTAATGACTTTTACCTGAATTCGCACGTAATCACACGGTTCCAGCAGAAGGTGTTTCCGACCAACTGATCAACGGTCTCAGAGACACCGTCGAGGACTATGTCAACTACAGCAGCCGTCGAGCACCCTCCGTTCCGGCCAACGGCGTTGTTCCTTCTAGACGGGGCAGTCAACGCTCCGTTACCTAACGACAAGACAAGGAGATTTTCCACGCCGTTAACTGACGGAAAATCAACCTTGTTATGAAGTACATGGGTAACAGCAGCGGCCGTTGGGTTGTTCATGACAAAGCCACCATCAACCGCAAGACACGAGTAATATAACACAAGAATATTGAAAAAGAGGCAAAATGTAGGAACCCAAAACTTACTCGTTATCTTCTTCCATGAGAACGACTTCAAATTTCCGTACAAAATCTTCACCCAAACTGCAGAACACGAGTAATATAACACGTCGACTTATGTTTAACAACCTAAACTAGTTGTTCTTTTATAGATCTCCTAATCCTACTCGATCTTTTATAGACCTCCTAATCTTACTCGATATTTACCCACAAATTATTACGTAAATAAGTTTCCAAAGATATTATAAAAGTCGGTTCACTTAAATAAAAATCTATTTATCTTTGTAGAATTTTATCTGAAAAATATTTTTCTTCTAACAAAAATATACTTAGATCTTTGTATAAAAATTGGCACCGTTAATTTTTTGATTCTTCTAACAAAAATATTTTTCGTATAAAAACTAATGGTTCTTTATGCAGTAACAAAAATATACTTAGATCTTTGTATAAAAGTCGGTTCACTTCAATATTTATGCAGTAATTTAAAAGATAAAATTTAATAGCTTTTAGATTAAATTTTCTAACAAAAATATACGTAAATAAGTAATTCTTCTAACAAAAAATATTTATGCAGTAAAAAATATACTTGAAAAATATTTATATTTAGAACTTTCACTTTTCAATTCTTTCTTTATAATATATGCTACGTAATTTAATAGCTTTTTCGTATTTTTTGATTTTTTGGGGTGAAATTTACGTATTTTTTGATCTCAGAATAATACATGTGCATTCAGCATTTGTTCGTGTATTTTGATACTTGATTTGTTCGTATGTTTTAAATTTTAACGAAAATATAGCTGATATTATGATTCGTTGTCTCTTTAATTATGTTAGGTAATTTATTGCTTTTAATAGATTACTTTTTACAAATCCTGTAAATTAAATATTTTTTATTTAAAATTGTATAAACTATTTTTACTATTACTTTTAACTAAAATATAGCTAATATCATAAATATTTGAGAAATTTGGTTTAACTACAACATTTGTTTCAAAGTTTTTATTTGGGTAGTGCGACTGAATCCAATATTGAATTTCCTACGTAGCTCAAAAAGGAGCATCAAGTCATAACGTAGTTCTGAAAAAATTATTTTATTTTGTATGCGATTTTATTTATATTTTTAAAATCAATTTAATATGTGCGGTTGGACTCGACAATTTATAAGTGGAGATTCATACGCAGTCTTATTTAAGACATCAAATCACGCACGCGTAGTTCTTTTATGTATTTTTTTTTTGTTTAAGTCCAAGATTTATCTCAAAGTTTACTTTGCTTGGACGGGTCGATTAAATCCAATTTAAGTTGATATTGAATTTTCTACATAGCTAAAAAAAGCATCAAGTCATAACGTACTTCTTTTGCGAAAAAATATATTATGACTTTATATATTATTTTTTTTTAAAAGAATTTGGTAAAATAGGCCCATTCTTATTTACTTTAGTATTCTATACCCCAATTTTTTTTAACCCCTGTAATTTGATATTAAGTAACCCAATTTTTTACTAACGTGCTCTACTTTGAACTTCCTTCTCGCTTCTCTTCCTTCATTACCAGCACATCAAACCAGGATATCTTTCCCATTTCCATCGTCTCTTCCACTTCCATCTTTATTTCTCGGCGATCTCTCCCATTCCGACTCTCAAGTTCATCAATCTATCTCCGGCGATCTCTCCCATACCAGAATATCTCAACCATTTCATTTTTTTTCCTTCTGACTTCTATATAAACCCTAATCAACCAGAAAAAATATGAAATTTTCTTATTGAGAGATTATTTATAAAGCTCAAGACTTACTACAGAAAAATATTGATTGAACACAATAATTTAACATATATCCCTAAATATAATCAAATTTAGGAGAATATCATAAATAGAAAAAATATTGATTGAAAAAGAGCCAGAAGGTAGCCAAAGAAGGGAACGCAACAATCAACATATATCCCTAAGAGATCTTCTAAACAGCGTTGCTCTTCTGGTATCAAGACGAAGACGTTCCACGTTGAACCGATTTCCATTGATCTTGCTAGGCTGCAACGTACCATCATCAAGAGATCAACGAATGACAAAAGTGTGTTCTTTTTAATCCAATTCTCATGAATCAATGTTAGATTAATAAAAAACATATATTGACACTAAAAAGTTGTAATTTGTAGGTAATGATTTCTTATGTGTTGAAACTTAGTTCTTATTATATTGAGTTCTTGACTGCGTATTGGAGATTGCTCAAATCCAGGAGAATATAATATACTTAATGACTATGTATCCTAAAGCTAGCAGAAACTGAAAAAAAATATTTGATTAAACCCCAAGAGAAGAGACAAAAGGACAACGTAACAATCAATATATATCCCTAAAGCTAGTATAAACTCAATACTTACTCGTTCTCTTCTTCCATGAGAACAACTTCACCTAAACTGCAGAACAAAAAAACGAATATGTTAATAAAAAGAAAATTTTGGCATTGTTAATTCTTTTAGATTTCCATCCTAAACCTGAATTATCCAAGGACTTATATTTAACAACCTACACTAGTTTCCGTACCATACACAAGTAAGTGGCTCAACAACGTTGGGGAGGAGGTCGCATCAATTTATAGACCTCTTAATCCTACTTGATCGTGAATTATTACGTAAATAAGTTTTCAAAGATATTACAAAAGTCGGTCCAGTTGAATAAAAAACTATTTATCTTTGTAGAATTTTATCTGCAAAGTATTTTTCTTCTAACAAAAATATACTTAGATTAAATTTTTTGATCCTGTAATCCGCTTTAGAACTTTCCCTTTTCAATTTTTTTTATAATGTATGCTTGGGAATTTAATAGCTTTTACGTATTTTTTTTTTATTTTTTGGGGTGAAATTTACGTATTTTCTTATCTCAGAATATGATATGTGCATTCAACATTTGTTTGTGTATTTTGATACTTGATTTGTTTGTATGTTTTAAATTTTAACGAAAATATAGATGATATTATAATTCGTTATATCTTTAATTATGTTAGGTAATTTATTGTTTTTAATAGACTACTTTTTAAAAATCATGTAAATTAAATTATTTTGATTTAAAATTGTATAAACTATTTTTACTATTACCTTTAACGAAAATATAGGTAATATCATAAATATTTGAGAAATTTGGTTTAACTACAACATTTGTTTCAAAGTTGATTTTATTTCGGTAGTGTGAGTGAATCAAATATTGAATTTCCTACGTAGCTCAAAAAGGAGCATCAAGTCATAATATAGTTCTGAAAAAATTATTTTATTTTGTATGCGATTTTATTTATCTTTTTAAAGTTAATTTTATAGGTGCGGTTGGACTCGATAATTTATAAGTGGAGATTCATACGTAGTCTTTTTGAAGACATAAATAACGCACGCGTAGTTCTTTGATGTATTTTTTTGTTTAAGTCCAAGATTTATCTCAAAGTTTACTTTACTTGGACAGGTCGATTAAATCCAATCTAAGTTGATATTGAATTTTCTACATAGCTAACAAAAGCATCAAGTCGTAGTTTTTTTGCGAAAAAATATATTATGATTTCATACTTTTTTTTTTGAAAAAATTTGGCCAAATATGCCCTTTTTTATTGAATGAATTGGTGACATTGGCCCCGAAAGGCTTCATCTTTTTAGTTTGGCCCCTATGGTTTCCACCACTAAACTATAATACAAGAATGAAAAAGAAAAATATAATAAATAGAAATAGGTGCAGAGGAGTCACATCTTAATCAGATGAATAGTGTTGAAATGGACATTTATGGGCGGGAGTTTCAAAACTACTCTAAGGAAGAATAAATGGTGGATCTCCATCATTTTCTTACCCACCTTTTCCACCATTTATTGCAAAGGAGTCATATTCTTCATATTGGTGCATCTCAAACACAAATATTCCCCATTTCTACTACAAAAAACTCCATGGATGACGTTTTTTGCTTCAGCAAGGGCTGTTGGGTATGCTTGGTAACCGGTTGGTGGGAAAGTACTGGCGAAAAAGGGAAGTCCAACGAGGCTTGGTTTCCAACCGCCGGAGTTTCGTGACAAAGATTCCGACGAAGATGAGGCTATTGTTGCGGAGGCCGCCGAGAAAGAGGAGTCCGACGAAGATTCCGACTAGGCTTGGTAAGTTGGTACCAGATTTGTATTTTTTGGGTAGGCTATCATGGCGGAGGATGCTAGGGCTTCCGTTGTTCTTCAGTCTGGAGTTCGTCATTGATACTCCGTCGCTGCCGGGAACCATATTTTTTTTTGGGTAGGCTATTTGTACTAGATTTTGGGTAGGCTATATAGATTTTGGGTATGCTTTTGATTCGTTTTGTTAAGTAGCATTGTGTATATATTTTGATGAATTGTGTATACTGTTAGAGCATTATTGATAAGTTTGGGCATGTGTGTTTAATCTTACAAGATTATATATGTGTGGCAAAATGTTACCCAATTCATGGGTATGATTATTTTATTGGGTATATGTTATTATTTTTGTGATATGTTTCTTATTGTTATGTATGTTTAAAGTGAAATATTGAGTATGTTTTTATGGGTACCCGAACTGTGTTATAATAATCAAATGTCATTTGATATTGATGTTTGTGCACAATATCGATTTTGTGTAAAATTTAGGTACGACAACTTCAAATTGAGTATTATTTTAGTATCAAATGTGAATTAAATTGAAGATAAAAAAATGAATTGGGTATGAAAAGGTCATCATTTTGGGTATGAAAAGAGTTGTTTTGGAGAGAATGTAAAAATCATCATTGCTTTGTAGAGGGGTCACATCGACGGATGCCTCATGATGAAAAGACTGCAGAGTACTTTATCCTTTTTCAAACCTATCATTTGCTTCAATAATTACGCAAGAAGGATATTATTGTGTATGTTACTGGTTTTTCGTGTAATATTGCAAGAAGATGAAGTTACGAGGGAAACAAAAAGGGAGTTTGCAGTGAAATGAGGTTTCTGGAGCCATGTCACTTCGTCGGCTGAATTGACAGTGTACTTTATTCTTTTCAAGCCTTTCCTTTGCTTTTATATTTACATCATGAAATATGATATGATGTAAATGGATATATTTTTGCAAAACATTTCAATAGGGGGTTAGTTTGTATAGTGTATTATTGTAATGGGTACATTCCACCAATGTAATAGCTAGGATTTCCGAATTCTAATTAATGTTGATTAACTTAATCAGTGATAGTAATTGACATATAACTCGCGAAGATTGCGTAAGTGTTGAGTATAAGTCTCACCGTTATGTTCTTGGCGTAATTTTGGGGTTATGGTGAAATTTTCACTTTTTCCCCCGGGTAATTATTTTTACCCTCCGGTATTATTTGGAGCATTTGGGAGCTCCAATTAATAAAAATGCAGTTGAGAGAAATGATCAGGACATCGGACATGTCCTAGATATGAAATAACATGGAAAGGCAAAACGGCCAAAAGAGTCGCTATTTCGTTTCTTAACGGCTAAGAAAGACGGCTTAGGAATACACGTTTTCCGAGGCAATTGTGGAATAATTATCCCTACAATATTCAAGATTTATTGTTCCAATTTCGAGAAGTTTGGAGAAGGGGGTTCAACCCGCCATTTGATCGGTTAAAGGATAATTATCAACTTCGCTAAAGGATAATTATCGACTTCGCTATAAATAGCGGAAAATCGTTTATTAATTCATTTCCTTTCACGTTTCCTCATAAAAGCTCTGATTTCTCTCAAACTTCAAACTCAGCTCTACTCTCCGTTTCTAATCTGATTTCAATTCCGTTTGAGTTTCTAGATTCCTCTCTTCATTCTCTTCATATCGGTACCAAGTTTCTGCATTTCCGAGTAGATAAGGACCTGGTCGAGCATATATGTCACCAGGACAGTTCCGTTGCTCAGATTCCGGTGAATTTGATGTTGTACATGCGTAGCCTGCGTCGTTGTGATTCCGAATCTTCTTTCAGATCGTCCATCGGGTTAGTAACGAATAAGTTATGGATTTATTCGTTTTCCGTACTACGATTTGACCTAAATTGACCTTAGGCTTTTCAAAATGGATAATTAGAAATTCCATTATGATCGTTATATTATTCTGGTGTTTATGGGTTGTTTGTTTGATGAAATCTGATGACAGGTGGGTTTAGAAATGGCATGCGGGCAAAACGTTATTCTTATAAAATTTAATTAATTAATTATAGGTTAATTAATTAAATTAGGATTAAATTTGAGATTGAGGAATACTGATTAGATGCATGCTATGTGTCAGAATGAGTTGAGGACCATGATGATTTTATGGATATCGGTTATGGCTTTAAGGTTTAGTATGTGTACGAGTATGATGAGATGTTACGTTGAGGATATGCCTTAGGCATTTATGAATGTGTTGATGATCTGAGGTTTAGATTTGAGATATAGGTTGGTTGTGGTTAGTGAGACGAGTCTCCTAACCTTTGCAGTATGTGATTGTGTGTGCCTTGCAATTGCAGGCGTTGATTACTTCCTCAAGGGGAAGCTGTGACGTGGTACAGGTTACGAGTATATCAGGTAAGTCCATAGGACTTACTTAGCGTGCAGTTGTGGATTGTATGATTGTGATGGTTGTGTGTGTTCATATGATTGTGCATTTATAACCTAAACCGGACTAGGATGACCATTTATTACATTTATTTGGCCCATGTGTATTATAACGGGCGGTAACCACCGGTCTCCGCCTGCTGGTTAGGAGGAGGTGCCTGGAATCCAGTAACACAGGGGGGACGAGTGACGATCACCCCCAATGCAAACCCCTGTGTTAACGGGGAAAGGGACGAAGTTCTTTAGGTTCCTCGTGTTACAAAAGAAGTTGAATTAGTAATGGAATAACGTAATGAAAGATAATAAATGAATGTGTGTGGCATGCATGTATGAGGTGTTGATGTGTGGTTGTGCTATTACCTTCATGCTTTTCATTGTTGTAGCTAACGGTTTCATACCGTGTTGTACATGATCTGCAGGTTAGGAAGACTGCAGGGTGAGACAGATGGTGTGGCCAGCCGGGGACTTTTGTACATTAGGATGCGCGGAATATGGGATCTTTTGTATCAAATGTTGTGGTTTGATGTTTTGTACTCGGCTTTGAGTTTGTAAACTCTTTTGATGTATCATATATAGCTTTATGTATTTGGTTTTAATCTACATGTGCCTTGTTGTAAGATCCAATGAACTTGTTGTCAGGCTAGGGTCATGATCCATTGTGAGATCCTAGCCCAATGTGACACTCCAAGTCCCGTGAATTTGGGGTGTTACAACCCAAACCGCCTTTCCTTTAGTTTTCTATACCTCAATTTTTTTAACCCCTGTAATTTGATATTAGGTAAAAATCAACCCAAATTTTTACTAACGCGCTCTCTTGTTTACTTTGAACTACCTTCTCGCTTTTCTTCCTTCATTACCATAACATCAAACCAGGATATCTCTCCCATTTCCATCGTCTCTTCCACTTCCATCTTTATTTCTCGGCGATCTCTCCCATTCCGACTCTCAAGTCCATCAATCTATCTCCGGCGATCCCTCCCAACCAGGCCGGATATCTCAACGATTTCATTTTTTTTCCTTCTCACTTCTATATAAACCCTAATCAACTAGAAAAATATCTAAGTGATCCAAGGTTAATGCTCAACGATCCTCCCTGTCTGATGTACCTAATTTCCAACTATTAACCCCAACTCAACCTACACCGGTTGAAGAGTTTGTTACAATTCAGGGGCAAGTACCTCCAATGTCTGATAAGGAGGAAGAAATGCAAATAGTTGTCGCTGCAGGCCCAAGCCAATAAATCGGCATGGTTAGTACGACTTTGATACTCTCTGATTTGCACTCTGTTTTCTGGTATATGGTTATCGATATGAGTTTGATATTAAAGTTTGATTAGTTTATCGTATGGTTTCTGATATGTTTTTCTAGTATGATTTTCGGGTATGTTTTGCTGGTATTAGTTTCTAGTATGTTTTTTCTGGTATTAGTTTTTTGTATGTTTTTCCGGTATGAGTTGTTGGTGTGTTTCCTGTGTATATTGATATGATTTGCCTAGTATGCTTTTTGGTTTGAGTTTTTGATATTAGTGTTGTATGGTTTCTCGTATGGTTTGTCTATATTGATATGATTTTCTAGTATGAATTCTGGTATGATTTGTCTATATTGATATGGGTTTTCCTAATTAGTTTCATGTGAGGTTTTGATATGATTTTCTGGTATGCAATATGGAATGTTGATGAGTCTAATAAATAAATTTGGGAAAAGTGTAAGTTAGTATTACAAGTCACCAATCAGTGATGGATCTAATGGGAATCCTAACGTGAACTTGTTATTCAGAAGCCGCCAATGGTATAGTGATATAGATTGTAGTCACGGGTGGCTTCTACATTGATATTGCAGCCCAATAAATAACTTAACTTACAGCATAACCTCATCTCTCTTATCATGGTAGCTATATTCCAACTCAGCATCTGGGTATGTACTAACCACTCACAAGTAGTTCGGGTGTGTTGGTTCACATGACTTGTTGAAATCAGTTTTATATATCTATACTCAAGAAGGGATAATTATTATATATATTAAAAAAAAAGAACGATCAATTCGTCTAGTAAATTGAAGTTGAGATGAATCGACAAATGAATATACCGTCGTTTGATGAATCGAAGTTAATTGAGATGAATTGACAAATGAATATACCGTCGTAAAATTGAGTAATGTTGATATACATTATCAATCAATACCAGAAATGTTTCCTATCAACACATTTATTTTGAAATATTGTTGGGACGTAGGGAAAAGTATCTCATATCAATAACACACTCACGTGATACTACCATATAAGCATCAAGGTTATTGGTTTTGCTTGTATGTGTGGTTTACTGAACGTGTACCCCATGTCATTTGCTCGGACGGATATATAAGAAAAGGTTAACAAATATATTAGGGAAATTAACGTCCAATCACCTCCAAAATCCTGTATGACTTGGAAGCTAAATAAAATCTATTCAGCAAAACAGCAAGCATAATTCATATGGACGGATTAAGTAACGTTGGTTTATACTATACTAAACTTTGTACAATGGTCCCAAACTTGAATTAAATTTCTCAAATCAGCTGTAAAATTTCATTTTTCTTTTAGATGCCAAAGCAACTTGCGTACTACACTGGACGCTATAAATTAGCAATCTGATCTCAACACTACACTGCACCTAAACAACTTTTAAGTATTACTCTTCACAATCAGTCAATGGCTTCCAAGAGCTCTCCAGTAGCCACTGCTCTTTTCCTCTTCATCAACCTCATTTCCTTGGCACTCGTAACTTGTTGCTACACTTGTGGCCAACCCACACAAAACCTACCTAACCCAAACATACCTAACCCTAACCCTAATCCGAACACCCCTGGATCTCAAGGCCATTGCCCTAGAGATGCCCTAAAACTCGGGATTTGCACTAGGGTTCTTAACGGCCCAGTGAACGCAGTCATTGGTACGCCCCCTGACCATCCTTGTTGCACGGTGCTTGACGGGCTCCTTGATCTTGAAGCCGCGGTATGTCTTTGCACCGCCATTAAGGCTAACATTCTTGGCCTCAACCTTAACATTCCTATTGCTCTTAGCCTTCTCATCAACACTTGTGGCAAGAATCTTCCTTCTGACTTCCAATGTGCCTAGTCTTCTTATTAACAATATCCAGTTTCTGTGGTTTACTTCATTTCTTCCATTTTTAAACTCTTTAGGTCCACCTTGTATTGGTATCCTCTGGTTTTTTAAGATTTTAATTCATGTATGTTATGTTGCCACCAATATCGTTGTTCTTGCATCATTGTAATTGAAGAATTTATGATGAAGTATTTGCTTGTCGATCTATTGGATTTGGATATGGCTCCTCATTCATAGATTTTGTTGGACAAATAACAATAAACGTAATCTCAATCAGGATACCCGATGGGGAATAAGACAACAGCAGAGTCTCTCTCTACATTTATATATAGGTTGAAGGATAATTAGTAATAAAGTACATTCTGCACATTTACTTGTGAACAATAATCGTGTAAGATTACTTAACGGCGTTGTCCCCAAACGAGGGACGAGGATATCCACCAATTTGGGTAAATAAGACACCGTCACATCTATCTAGCTGCAGCTCGGGGGACTGTTCAGAACCGTTTGCTTGTTGCAAATTGCCGACTTAGAAGTCCGACGGAGTTGCTGAGTAAATCTGCTTGTTGGGAATCACCATAGAAGAAGACGAGGTCGAAAACGAATCTGCTTGTCGCCATTAACAGTATCTAGAAGCGAGAAGTTGCGAGCGAATCTGCTTGTCACCATTTGTAAACCACCGCGGATTAGCCAATCAATTTTTCCTAAAATTTTACTTTAGGTTTACACTGACCCTGTATTTATTTTTTACCTTTTATATTAAAACGGTACCGAATGGTTCTACACTATTCTATAATATGGGAACCGGACTGGACCAAACTTTAAATTAAACACTCCGGTTACTAAATTTTCTAACAAATAATCGCATGAATTGAACCAAATCGAGCCGTTAAATTTCGGTTTGGGTTCCAACGGTTCCATTAAGGACCAGACCAAACTAAAAACCCTAGTATCATGAACATTGATGCCGGAAATGGATGACACAAAAAGGCCTTCTTAAGGGGACTTTGTGTTGCAGATTCCTCGGTCATACGTAATGTTTTTTGTAGCTCTAACTTCAGGGAGGAACGTACACCCTGTACAATTGATGCCAGAAATAGCTGAAACACAAAAAGATAAGGTAGATAAAAAAATATAGAAAGAGAAGACTTTCTATACTATTGGTGAAATATAACATATCAAATGGTGTGTGAAATGCATGATTCTAAAGGTTATATGATGATATTTGGAACTCTATAGTTTAACATCTAACAAACTTGCTTCATAAGGATAATACTGATAGAATAAGTAAATAATGTAAATAGAGGGCTGCCTATTGTAATTATGTAAAGTCTGTTCATTATTAAAATGAGCCGTCTGATCACGGAAACCCTAAGGGGAATATTATCCAAACTCTCACATGGTATCAGAGGTTTCTGTCCTCTAACTCTATTCCGCTGCTTCTTTCCCTTAAATGTGTTTTTTTCTTTTCTCACCGGCAATCTCACTCTGATGGCCGACAAAAAGCCTTCCTTCCACTCCGCTCTCGGAATCTCCAGCATCAAGAACAACATCGCTCTTGTTCTGGATCATGATACTCCGTATACATCTTGGGTAACCCTATTTCACGTTACTGCGAAAGCTCATAATGTTCTTGATCATATTGATGAATCTGTTCCGCGACCTACGGAGATCGACAACTCCTTATGGCTTCAAGTTGATGCAACTGTCCTTCAATGGATATACAGTACGGCTTCTCGTGACATTCTTCTTCAAATCCTTGACCCCGACGACACCGCGCTACAAGCCTGGAACCACGTCAAGGATATTTTTCAAGATAACAAGAACACTAGGGCGGCGTATCTTGAGCACGAGTTCTCCAATTGTAAGTTATCCGGTTTCTCCTCCCGTCAAATCTTTTTGTCAACATCTCAAGTCCTTGGCAGATCAACTAAAGGGTGTCGGATCACCGATTCCTGCAACTCGATTAGTCCTTCAACTAATCTCGGGTCTCCCGTCTGAATACAATGCCGTGGTGAGTTTTATTCAACAAACGGATCCTCTTCCGAGTTTTATCAAAGCCCGTTCTCAATTGCTTCTCGACGAAACCCGGCTGGCGGCACAAACGGGCGCCGACAAAACCTCGTCACTGCTACTGCTGTAGCGTCATCTGGGTCTACTACTCACCATCCGGCCCAATCCACTGCAGACAAGCCCAATACCGCAAGGCCCAGAGGGAAAAGAATAAAAACAAAAATAATGGCCCAGACGGAAAAGCCCAATACCGTTATGTCTTCAGGCCGCAGTACGGATGGATGCCACTAACTTCAGGATATAATGGGCCGCCTCCTGCAACATCTTGGACGCCAGCCCACTCTTCTTCTGGCCCAGTACCACCACCACCTTGCCTCTACCCAAACAATCAGCAAGGACTTCTTGGGGTTGGCCTAGTTTTCAGCTCACCTTAGGCCCATTTTGCGAATGATCACAATACATCTGTTGCTCAGCCCATGTCTTTGGACCAATCCTTCGCCACAATGACATTAAACCCAACGGACAATTTATGGTACATGGACACGGGCGCCACCTCGCACATGACGAATAATTCCGGTAATCTCTCGTTTATTTCGTATAATGGTCCATTAAATTCCATAATTGTTGGCAATGGTATGTGTATTCCTTCTACACGTCTTGGTGATGCTATCCTACCCACCCCAAACAAACCTCTCCGTTTATCTAATATTCTTGTCGCACCCAAAATTGTCAAAAACCTCGTCTCCGTTAGATGTTTTACAACTGATAATATTGCTTCTATGGAATTTGAGTCTTTTGGTTTCTCTGTGAAGGATCTACAAACGGGGACCGTTCGTCTGAGGTGTAATAGCTCCGGAGAGCTCTATGTGGTTACCAATCCACCCATTAGTCCATCTCATGCCCTCTCGGCCGAGTCTTCTTCCACTTGGCATGCTCGTCTAGGTCATCCCGGCATGCCGGTCTTTAATTTTCTTCACAATTCTTCTTTTTTTAAATGTGTTAAGGAGACATCTCCTTCTATTTGTCATGCATGTCAACTTGGAAAACATCATAAACTTGCGTTTGATCGCTCATAAATAGTACTTTTGCTCCTTTTGACATTATTCATAGCGATATTTGGACCTCTCCTATCCCTAGTTGGGAAGGTTTTAAATATTACTTGTTATTTCTTGATGACTTTTCTCACTTCTTATGGGTCGATCCAATCAAGTTTTAGTCACAAGTTTTCGATCTCTTTGGGCAATTTCACAAACTAGTTCAAACACAATTTCATACAAACATCAAAAGTTTTCAATGCGACATGAGGCGTAAGTTTAACAACACAAATTTTCACAATTTTTTTGCTACTCATGGCATTTCTTTTCGATTTTCGTGTCCTCATGCCTCCCCTCAAAATGGCAAAGTTGAGCGTACCTTTCGTAAGATCAATAATATGATGCGATCCCTTCTGTTTCATGCGTCTATTCCCGTCTCCTACTGGCCTCACGCATTAGAGACATCTTGTTACCTCCTCAATATTCTTCCATGCACCACTATTCAAAATAAGTCTACCACCCAAGTGCTATACCGCACTACACCATCCTTTCATCATCTCCGGGTTTTCGGTTGTCTTTGTTATCCCAATCAAAGTGCAACTATTTCCCACAAACTTCAACCTCACACTACAAGGTGCGTTTTCCTAGGGTACCCCAATCATCATCGGGGTTACACATGTCTCGAGTTAGGTTCAAATAAAATTATCCTTTCCCGTCATGTCACTTTTGATGAGTCTCAATTCCCATTTTCAACCCGGAATGACACTTCCCCGGAATCCTATAATTTTTTCACCGATGACGAAACTTCCCCATACATAAATGCTTTACTTAGGAACCTTGAGAATAATTCCCAACAAGCTTCTACAAGCCCACCTGCGCCTGGTCCACCTGTGCCTGGCCCACCTGCATTTGGCCCAGCTTCTGCAAGCCCACCTGTGCCTGCCCCACCTGTGTCTGACCCAGCTTCTCTATCCGGCCCTCTTTCCCCAAAGAAAAGAGCTACCTCCAGCCCCATACTTTTCCCTGGGCCGTTTTTCAATTCCAGCCTAGCCTCCCCTACAGGCTCACCTTTAATTCTCAGCTCACCCACAATCCCACACCAATTAAATCCGGTTTCCAGCTCCACCTCCCAACTTATACATTCCGTAGCTGCTCCACCTACTGTAGTGCCCACCCGGCCTCAGACCCGGAGCCAATCCGGTATTATGAAACCCAAACCTATCTTCGACCTATCTGTCTCCACTAATCCGTCGTCCCGTCGTATCTCGTCCTTACCCAAATCACATAACCTAGCTCTTTAGGATACGTATTGGAACCATGCCATGGTTGATTAATATCGAGCCCTTATGCGAAATAAAACTTGGGTTCTGGTTCCTCGTCCTAACGATGCTAATATTGTGCGGTGTATGTGGATCTTTCGACATAAGTACAGGTCCGATGGCTCTCTGGAGAGATACAAGGCTCTTTTAGTTGCAAATGGATGTTCTCAACAGATTGGAGTGGACTGTGATGAGACTTTCAGCCCAGTGGTCAAACCAACTACCATCCGCATGGTTCTTAGCATTGCTCTATCTTGTTCTTGGTCCATTCACCAGCTCGACGTTCAAAATGCTTTTCTTCATAGACATTTAAATGAAACGGACTACATTTTTCAACCTCCAGGTTTTCATGATCCATCTCGACCTAATCATGTATGTCTCCTCCAGAAGTCCCTGTATGGCCTCAAACAGGCTCCCCGCGCTTGGTTTCAGCGCTTTGCAGGCTTTCTGACCCGCATTGGCTTTATCGGCAGTAAGAGTGACTCTTCTCTCTTTATTTACCGACAGGGTACTAACACTGCGTATCTGCTGCTTTATGTTGATGACATCATATTAACTGCATCCTCTGATTATCTGTGAACTCACCTGATCATGCTTTTAAGCAAGGAATTTGCCGTCAAAGATTTGGGCACACTTTCTTATTTTTTAGGGCATCACAATTTGTTAGATTCCACTGGATTATTCTTGTCCCAGGACAAATACGCCAGAAAGATTGTTGACCGTGCCAAAATGACCAACTACAAACCTTTCTACACCTGCTGAACCCTCTGTGAAACTCAGTGCCTCATCTAGTCCTGCAGTCACTGACCCAACATTGTACAGAAGTTTAGCAAGAGCTCTTCAATACCTAACTTTCACACGACCCGACATTAGTTTTGTAGTACAACAAGTTTGCCTCTTCATGCATAATCCCACAGAAGCTCACTACGCTTCCCTCAAGCGTATCATCCGCTACATTTCAGGCACATCTTCCTTGATATCACAATTTCTCCTTCTCCGAAGTCAGATCTTATTGCTTATACAGATTTTGACTGGGTTGGATGTCCTAATACCCGCCGATCTACCTCCGGTTATTGTGTCTTCTTCAACGATACTTTAATCTCGTGGTCTTCCAAAAGTCAATCGGTGGTTTCCAGATCTAATGCCGAGGCTGAATACAGAGGAGTCGCCAATGTTGTATCGGAATGTTCATGGCTTCGCAATTTACTGCTTGAGCTTCATTGCCCCCTTACCAAAGCTATTGTGGTCTACACTAACAACATCTCAGCAACGTATCTTGCCAGCAACCCGGTTCAACACCAACGAACCAAGCACATCGAGATTGACATTCACTTCGTCCGAGATAAAGTTGCCCGCGGTCACGTTCGAATTCTACACGTCCTTTCGGCTTTTCAATGTGCAGATATTTTTATAAAAAGGTTGCCTAGACAATTGTTTATAGATTTTGGATCCAGTCTTAGTGTTCTACCTCCTCTAGTTTCGACTGCAGGGTTATGATAAAATAAGTAAATAATGTAAATAGAGGGTTGCCTATTGTAATTATGTAAAGTCTGTTCATTATTAATATCAGTCGTCTGATGACGGAAACCCTAAGGAGAATATTATGCAAACTCTCACAAATACATCTTGCTTAAGATGTTATAAGCTTTCCACGGAGGCTAAGAATCTACCAAAACACAAATCAAGTAAATAAATCAAATTCATTCTTTTGGTTCTCCATTTTCATCAAATCAGGGAACAATATAACAATTGCAATTGCAAAGTCATACATCAGCATTTGAGATTGTGAGTGGGAACTTATCGTTGCATCCAGGATGTCGCATAGCACCCTACAACGATGAAACTCTAATAACATTAATCAACAAAATTTAGCTCATCAGAAAAAAAAAGACGAACACTAATAAATCCAAAAGCTTATA
This sequence comes from Fagopyrum homotropicum, assembly GCA_033239125.1. Taxonomy (NCBI): domain Eukaryota; kingdom Viridiplantae; phylum Streptophyta; class Magnoliopsida; order Caryophyllales; family Polygonaceae; genus Fagopyrum; species Fagopyrum homotropicum. The sequence goes on along the minus strand of BSWB01000001.1, from coordinate 97,865,139 downwards.
GATATATTTAAAATGTTGATAGTCCACATTAATTCCCCGTTCCTCTACACATAGTACACTGAAGTGCTTGCCATCCAATTCCAAAACATGCCCGACAGTTCCTGTGAATTAAGGATAAGGAATTTAAAAAAAAGTCAACAAGAGTGAAAATTACAACAATTTGATGCATTGAACAACCTTTTTTAATTTAAGAAAAGAACACTAGACAACCCTCCAATATTTCTGCGGATTTGATACATGCAGGATTATATAAAATATGTCCATAAGAAAATAATGGTTCAGATAGTTTCATTTGTAAGATCATCCACATTAACAGAAGCAATACATTCCTTGTCCGACATTAAGGAATTTGACCTAAACAATTTTCGATGATTAAACTCCACAACTGAATTTCCATACAATATAGCTATTGTGTCATAACATATTCAGTACAAGGTTTCATGCCTAATACCATTAGAGGTTTCCATCATCCTACCTAACCCCCACCAACCCAAAAAAATTCACAGTTAATACACTTGTAAAATGAAGATGAAATTCAATGATGGTCAATCACAATCCAACACAGGTTATCAGACAAAAAGGACACGATCCACAAGAGAGAGCAATTGTATCAAGTTCAGAACTGGGACACATGAGGTACATTAGTTTTGTTAGCTTATTGAAATGAACAACTATATATTGTAAATAGGAAGGAGAGTTATTTTAATGGGAAGCTCAAAGAAATTAACAACATCCTGGCCCTGGTTGATGACGTGATTTATGACGTTAGTTTAGGCATTCATTTAGATAGTTTTTCCCGTTATTCATGCATGGTTTGACATTAGTTCACGACGTTTACGCTTAATTCATGCATATTGTCGAAATAGACGTCTACACGAACTCTTGTCGGTTTTGTAGATATTTTGGGAGCTTTTGGAGCTTAATCGATACATTCGAGGATCATTCCTCATGATGGCACACTTCCGGACTCATTAAGGAGCAAGCTAGGAGAAAAAGAAAACACATAGGACCTTGTTGGTGCATGCCTTGCACCAACTCATGGCTTAATGATCCAAAGGGAGCTGTAAATTGTAAAACCACGGCCCAGAGGCCAGAACCACACCCGTGGTTTTGGCCGTTATTTTCTTTGGACAGCTGTGACAACTGTCCCACGATCTCCTTGTCCGACCCTTGCTCTTGGTTGAGAATATAAGTGGTCCTACAGGCTGTTGCTAGGGGATTCTCTCCCACATTCTCACACACACCTCATTTCATTGGGGGAACTCTTGGAGGAGAAGGAAAACTCTCTCATTTTAGGAAGAAGAAGAACAACATCAAACTTAGAGTTTTTGGAGCTTTTGAGTGATTTTTAGTGACCTTTGTTGAGAACATTTGGAAGGATTGCAAGGAACATTTTGGAGCTGTGTTTAAAGGGTTGTAAGTCTTGTTTCATCTTATATTAAGCTAAGACTACTTGTTTCTTTTCACTTTCATTTCATTTACTTGCTATGGAAGCCATGAATGTTTGCTTGTTGAGTTTGAATCTTATAATGCATGTTATTGGCTAAATAGTTGTGATTCTAGGGTAGTGGAATGATGGTTATGGCTTGGACTATGATAGAATAGACTTGAATGTACCTTTTGATGACTTGCTTGCTCGAAACCTATCACCAGAAAGAAACCACGGTATGTTCATACCTTTCCACGTGGTTTAGGATGATTCACCCGCGGTTTTCTTTGTTGTGCTTGTATTGATAAATCTGAATGTTAGGTTGTTAGATTGTTGAAATCCTAGCGTTTGTTAAGCATAATCTAGCCTAGGGTGACCTAATGCTAGCAAACTAAGTGAGAGAAGAGACTTACCCGGTAATTCTCGATCTTAGATACCAAAGATGATGAACTTTAGGTAGTAGTGAGCCTCACAAGCCGCTATTGGACTGAGTTTGCTAGGATTGATACTTAGGACTTGCCTTCCCGAGACTTACCCGGTAAGGAGAGGTTTGACCCCTAGATAGCAATCCGGTTTGTGTAGAATTCCCAACTTTAGGCTCATAGAGACTTACCCGGTAATGGGACCTTAGGTGCGGGATTAGTGGACCATGAGACCTACCCGGTGATTGATCCCATTTTAGAAACACCTTTTTCCAACATACCGCAGCTTGTCCAAGGATTGATTAGAAGCTTGAGTTCAATGCCATAACCGGAAGTCCTAACCCCTAGAATCTGCTTTTCTCTCTTTGATCACATTTCTTGTGTTTGTGTTGTTTTTTTGAGTTGCTAGCTTGAGTTGTTAGTCTAATTTATAATATTGCATGATTTGTGATCTTGCTTGATCACCACAAAAACCAAACCCAAAAATATCATGATTTTTTTTTATTTATTTCCTTCTCTTTTCTTAGACTAGATTTGCACTATCCATGATCACTTGTTTGATTTGATTTCACCTTAGTCTTCGTGTTCGACCTCATAATACTATCCTTGCTACAAAACGACCCATACACTGTGGGTTTGCTAGGAGTTAGGAAATTATATCGAGTTATAAATTGTAATGCTTTTGTGTTATACATTTCTAGCGTAACAAGTTTTTGGCGCCGTTGCCAGGGAATAGGTCTAGATTGAATCATTTTGTGTGATTGTTTATAGTGTAGATCTTTCTTGTTGCTTTTGATCTTGTTTGGTTTGTGTCTTTGAATTTTCAGGACATTTCTCATTCTTTAGGTACATGCGAAGATATCGTGGCAAGGATTTAGCTCCATTCGATCCCGAACCGGAGAAAACCCTTGAGACTAGATCCAAGAGCATTAAAAAGAAGAAGAAGATGGCCGGAAGAGATCTTCAAGCTGAGTTGAATGAGGCCTTAGAGCAACTTAGGCTAAGGGATGAAGCCTTGGAGAATGAGAGGAGACTTACCAAGGAGAGGCAAGAAGCAACTAGGAGGGAAATTGAAGAGATTAGGCAAGCTCTTGTGCAAAGGGAGCTTAATCGTCAACAACCTCCACCACCACCACCACTACCACCGCAGCCGACGGTCAATGTTCGGTTTGAGCCGATCATCATTGAAGATCTACAAACGCTAGGGCAACGTATGGATCCAGCCCAAAGAGTGCACCGTCCGGGTGTAAACTTAGGAGATCCCACAACCCATGACTATGAGCTCCACCCTCAAGTGCTACAAATGATCCGACATAATCAATTTGGAGGGATGGAAGGAGAGTCTCCTCATCAACACTTGATGAATTATGAGATCTTGATGGAGACTTTAAGGCCACCTAGATTGGAGAGTAACAACCACAAGCTTAGGGTTTTTTCCTTCTCACTAAAGGATAAAGCCTTGGCTTGGTACCAATCAATTCCACTAGGACGTGTGGGTACTTGGGAGGAGATGACAACCGAGTTCTTGCCAAAGTTCTTCCCACCTTCCAAGACAACCGAGCTAAGAGGGAAGATCAATGCCTTCGTGATGAAGGATAGAGAGAGCCTATTTAAATCTTGGGAGAGGTTCAAAGACCTCCTCCTAGATTGTCCACACCATGGGATACTGAAGATAGAGCTATTGGAGATATATTTCAAGGGGCTTGATGAGGATAGTTAATTCAAGCTCCAATCACTTTCCGGAGGAACATTCATGAAAAAGAATATGGATGAGGCTTGGGAGTTTGTAGAGAAGCAAGCCTTGGTGATAGAGAAGTACTCCCATAGGAAGAGTGATGGGAGGAAACCGGGAGTATATGAAGTAAGTGAAGTCACCATGAGCAACTATAAACTTGATGCAATCAACAATGATCTTAAGTCTTTGAGGGAGTTGTGTCTCACAACCTTAAAGAATCAAGCAAGTCCTCAAGTGCAAGTGCAAGCCAATTTGGCTTCCAAAGAGGAGGATGTTAACTGCATGGGAAGGGGTAACTACAACAATTCAAGGCCCTAGGAACTTCAACAACAACAACCGACAATACAACAATTACCGGCCTAAACACAACCATCCCAGGTTCTCCTATTCTAACCCGGATGGTGCCTTGAACCCTCCCGCTTCCACAAGCGCAGCCCCACCACCTAAGGCTTCACAAGAGCCTCCACCCAGTTTTGCTCAACCTCCAAAGGATAGAACCGAAATGATGTTTAAACAATTGCTAGGAAGGTTGAGTGGACTTGAGAGCACGGTGACATCCATTTCTAAGGCTCAAAAGGTGCTAGAAGCACAAGTGTTCCAAAAGGTGGGTGAAGCACAAAGGGATCCGGGGAAGCTTCCCGGAAGGACCGAGGACAATCCAAGAGGCCAAGTGTTGGCCATTACCACAAGGAGTGGGCTGAGCATGAAAGATCCCTCACCAAGGGAGAATGACAAGGGAAAGCAAGTAGTAGTAGAGGAAGACCCATTGCAAGAAGAAGGAGGCTAGGCAAGAACAAAGATTATGAGCCAACATATGTGGCACCTCCTCCATACAAGCCACCACTACCATTCCCACAATCACGAGCAAGAGCTCGTTTGGATAAATATTTCGGTAAATTCCTTGAACTCATGTCTAAATTACATATTAACATTCCGTTCATGGATACAATTCTAGGTATGCCGGCCTATGGAAAGTTTATGAAGGAGATACTCTCCAACAAGAGGAAGTTGGAGGAGTATGGAGAAGTGAGGATGACAAAGAGATCTTCCGAGTTGATACAAACCATGAGGGAGGAGATGCCTTCTAAGCTGCAAGATCCGGGATCTTTTTGTGTGCCAATTGGAGTTGGAGAAGTGCAATATGAAGCCCTATGTGACCTTGGAGCAAGTGTAAGCATTATCCCGCTTGCACTTTGCAACAAGGTTGGGCTAGGAGAACCAAAGACGGTCAAGATGACCCTCTACATGACGGACCGTTCAATCACTCACGTGGTGGGAATCCTAGAGGACATACCGGTTCAGCTTGGGAAGTTCTATGTGCCAATCGATTTTGTTGTTTTGGACATCCCGGCGGACTACCCGGTTCCTATCATTTTGGGAAGGCCATTCTTAGGCACATCCGGATGTTTAGTGGATTGCAAAAATGGGATCCTCTCCTTCAACATAGGAGAAGAGAATATCAAGTTCAAGCTGTCTACAATGATGAAGGGGCCAGCCCTTGGTGAAGATGTCTTTAACATTTTTAAGGAAGAGGAGTCTAGAGAAGTTGTGAGCTCAATCCTGATCAAGGATCCACTTGAGAAGGTTCTTAGCATGAGAATCATGGAGTAAGGAGTTGAGGAAGATTGCAATGAAGAAATCCAAGCTTTTTTTTTTTAAGAAGGTTACGTAGATCACCCGGTTCGATCGGCTTAGCCGATCTACGTCCGGATCGGGTAGAAAGTCGTGGCCCATTGCTGGGGGATACTCTCCCAATATCAGTTTTTCCATACATGCCGCTAGGAGGATTCAAACTCGAATCTCCAAGCTAAACACTTAAGGAGCCTAGCACCACATCCCACTAGACCAAATGAGTATTGGTAAGAAATCCAAGCTTTGGATACATTAGAAAAGGAGACAAGTGATGAAATTAAAGTGCACGGAAGAGTGCTGAAATACAGAGAAAACCACGGCCAGGGGGCCAGAACCACGCCCGTGGTTTCAACCGTGGAACTCTCTGTAATGTCCAATTGTGCCAGCTCTTCCAATTCCATGCCCGTGGTTGTGCCAGAGGTCGTGGTTTTGCCCGTGGTTTCTCCAGAAAGTCCCTTAGTGGTTGATCAAGCTTCAAGGAGTCTTGGAGAGTCTTCAATGGCTTTGGATTCATCTAATGTAGAGATATATGGATCACATCCAACCGATAAAGGTCATCCTAAATTTGATCTCAAACCTCTCCCTTCTCATATAAAGTATGCCTTCCTTGGTTCAAATTCTACCTATCCCGTGATTGTGAATGCATCTTTGAATGATGATGAGCTTGATAGATTGTTGAATGAATTGAAATTGCATAGGAGAGCTATTGGTTACACCATTGATGACTTAGTTGGCATTAAACCTTCCTTGTGCATGCATAAAATCTTGATGGAAGACAACTATAAACCTTCAATTGAACCTCAAAGAAGATTGAACCCAATTATGAAAGAGGTAGCCAAGAAAGAGATCCTAAAATTGCTAGATGCGGGAATCACTTTCCCGATTTCGGATAGTAAATGGGTTAGTCCCGTACATGTTGTTCCTAAGAAGGGTGGTATGACCATAGTAACTAATGAGAACTATGAACTAATCCCAACTAGGACGGTTACGGGTTGGAGAATGTGTATTGACTATAGGAAACTTAATGTGGCCTCTAGGAAAGATCATTTCTCTCTTCCCTTCATTGACCAAATGCTAGAGAGATTAGCTCAACATTCAAATTTTTGATACTTAGATGGTTATAGTGGATTTTTCCAAATTCCTATTCACCCGGATGACCAAGAGAAAACAACATTTACTTGTCCTTGAAGAACATTTACATATAGGAGGATGCCATTTGGGTTGTGTAATGCACCCGCCACCTTTCAAAGGTGTATGATGGCTATATTTTCTGAATATATTGAGAATATTATGGAAGTGTTTATGGATGATTTCTTGGTGTATGGCTCTTCATTTGATAATTGCTGGGCTAACTTGTCTTTGGTGTTGAAGAGATGTGAGAAAACTAACCTTGTGTTGAATTGGGAGAAATGCCACTTCATGGTGAGTGATTGGGAAACTTGGTATCCCACCTTGGCATTGAGGTTGATAGAGCAAAGATAGAAACGATAGAGAAGTTGCCACCACCTACCTCGGTGAAAGGGGTAAGGAGTTTCTTAGGGCATGTCGGTTTTTACCGGAGGTTTATAAAAGATTTCTCTAAAATTTCTAAGCCTCTCACTAACCTATTAATGAAAGATGTTGAGTTTGTTTTCTCCAAAGATTGTCTTGAAGCGTTTTGTAGGTTGAAGGATGCTTTGATCTCCGCCCCTATCATGCAACCACCGGATTGGAGCTTACCATTTGAAGTAATGTGCGATGCGAGTGATGTGGCCTTTGGGGCTGTTTTGGGACAAAAGAAAGACGGGCTTACACATGCCATCTACTACGCTAGCAAGACGCTAGATGATGCCCAACTCAACTATGCCACAACCGAGAAGGAGTTGCTAGCGGTAGTGTATGCCTTTGAGAAGTTCCGGTCATATCTTGCTGGAGCAAAGGTTATTGTGTACACGGATCATGTTGCAATCAGTTATCTCCTTACAAATAAGGATGCCAAGCCTCACTTAATTCGGTGTATCCTTCTCCTCCAAGAGTTCGATTTGGAGATTCGGGACAAGAAGGGGTCCGAAAATTCAGTAGCGGATCATCTTAGTAAGCTACCACCATTGGAGATTGAAAGAGATGACATCCCGATTGATGACTCATTCCGGGATGAGCAGTTGCAAATGATGGAGGAGTGCTTGCTTCAAGTGTCTAGAGGAAGTGAGCCATGGTATGCGGATATAGTGAACTACCTTGTGTATGAAGAGGTGCCACCCGGTTTGTCATATGCCCAAAGGAAAACGTTTTTCAAGGATGTGAGGCATTACTATTGGAGTGAGCCTCTCTTGTTCAAGAGAGGACCGGATGAAGTCTTTAGGAGGTGCATCCCGGAGGATTAGGTGGAGAGTGTGATCTGTCATTGCCACTCCTTGCCAAATTGAGGCCATGCTAGCTCACACAAAACGTGTGCAAAGGTATTGCAATCCGGTTTTTATTGGCCTAACTTATTTAAGGATGTGCAAAATTTTGTGGTAGCTTGTGACGCTTGCCAAAGGACGGGCAACATTGATAGCATGAATTATAGTCTATATTTTGGGACCTGTTTAGACGTTTTATCTTCAATAATCTGCATGTTTGTATATATATTATGTGATTATATTGTCGTTTCATCTACCTTTGCGGGAATCGAGGTCTACACCAAGTTTCGTTGTAATCGTAGGTAAAATGGCACGTTTTGCATCAAAAAGGAGCGAAAAGAGCTAAGGAGTCAATGGAGCTACATTCAGGAGCTTAAGGAATAATCCAGGAATCATGGAACTGGATTAAAGATTCACTTTGGACCAGATTTGAGAGATTTCACATTCAGTTATGATTCACCTCGGTTGACTACAGAGTCACCTCGACCGAGGTGATCCAGAGGAGCCGACTCGACCGAGGCGAACACCTTGGACGCGGCAAGAATATTTTATTTTTGGCTGAGATCTTTTATCTTTGGAAAGAGGATCTTATATTTTTGGGCTGGATTCCTGGAAGTAAGAAGATAATTTAGCCCATATATTTTACCTATTTTTATGGGAAGAGATCTTTTTAAGATATCTTATCTTTGGAGAGTAATTTTCCAATAAAAAGGGTTGGATTTTCCACAAATCCGTATCTCGCATACATCGTGCTTAGACAATCTGCATACACCGAAGATCCGCTACAGCCATACTCCAGTTGGGAGATTTGAAGAACCTTTTTGAAGGTTGAAAGAAGAAGTTTATAGCTTTTATAGCTTTGTGAAGGGTTTTGTAAGATTCCTTTAGATTCCCTTCATTGTCGTTTGTCTTGTTGGATTTTAATCCAAGGAACGCTTGTTGTTTGATAATTGATTCAGTTATTGAAGCCTTTCTCTTAAGGTTTTCTTGTTCAATTATTCTCTTTATTCCCATATATTTGATTATTACTTTCATGATGATGAGTGGCTAATTTCCTTGTGTGATTCTAGGGTGATTGGCTGAAGGTTGTGGGAAAAACAATGATAGAATAATCCTAATCACAGTAGGACCTTGAAAGTTCGAGTCTTTACCTTAACCCTAAGCATCTCGCTCAGTCGATGAACATCTCGGCCGGGGTGGAACTTGACTGACCGAGGTGACTTATCTGATCCAAAATTGAGAGTTAAGTGTTAGAGTTTGCCAAATCCTATCCTTATTACACCTTTCCTGGTTCAATTGCAAGCCTAGGATGAGACTTACTCGGTAATTCCTTTGTTTGTTTACCTAAGATCATAAGTATAGGTAATAAAGGTTTATCCTTTATTGGGGTTTGAGTGTGCTTTCATCCCATCTTTGTGAGTTAGCCTGAGACTTACCCGGTAAAGGTTGATTCTATTCCCTTAGATGGTGTGTTAGTTTGAGGTTATAGTTCTTTTCCTTAATTCCTTGAGACTTACCCGGTAATAGGAGTTACGGTTTGGGATTAGTGAGTAGTGAGACTTACCCGGTGATCTAATTCACTTTAGTAACACCTTCCCTATGCAAAAATCTCAGCTTTGTCCACTTATTTCTAGATCTTGAGTTGGAACCACAACTAGATGCTTTAATTCCTAGAATTGCATATTTGCTTAATTGACTTTATATCATCCTTGATTGTTTTAATTGCTTTTGTGGTTAGTAATTACATAGCTTACCTATTCCTGCTTTGTTTCAGTAAGTCCCTGTGATCGACCCCTAGAATTCCTTGCTTTTACTACGATTGACCCGTACACTGCGGGTTCGCATCCTTGTTTTAAGCTTACATCTAGGGTTATAAATTTAAAGCCTGCACACACCGTTTGGAGCGAACAAGTTTTTGGCGCCGTTGCCGGGGACTTGGTCTAGACCGAGCCGGTTGCGGTACGCTTTTGGGGACTTGCCCCCGTTTCTACTAACCACTCTACTTGAGTGACTTTCGCAGGTTCTTTTTCTTAGGTTTATGCGAAGAACCCGCGCTGGGAAGGAAATCGTTCCTTACGATTCCGAACCAAAAAAGACATACAAACGACGCTTGAGAGAAGCGAAGATGGCCGACCAAGACAATCGCGATCTTGAGGCCGAATTGAAGGAGGCGTTAGAACAGCTACGCCTCAGCAGGGAAGAACTGAGGCTAGAAAAGGAAGAAACTCGCACCAGGACTGAAGCGATCGAAGCAGGTATGGCAGCTCTACGAGACCAGTATCTACCTCGACCGAACCCAGATCCTCGACAAGGCAAGACCCTATTCCAGACCCTCGACCGAGGCAAGTCCCAGTACCTGTTGCCCCGGCCGATGTACTTCCACCTCGGATACCAGTCCGAGGCGCTCTTTTTGCAGGAATCCCGCAAACCCTAGGGCAAAGGATGGACCCAAATCAACAATTGAGGCGTCCTGGAGTTAACCTAGGAGATCCGGCGGACCATGACTACGAACTTCGACCGCAAGTTCTTTCCATGATTCGCCAATGCCAGTTTGGAGGGCTGGAGAAGGAATCTCCGCATCAACATCTGCAAAACTATGAGATCTTGATGGAGACCTTGAGACCCTCAAGAATAGAAAACAACAATTACAAGCTAAAACCTTTTTACTTTTCTTTAAAAGATAGAGCTCTTACTTGGTATCAATCTCTTCCTCCAGGAAAAATCAATACTTGGGAGGAGATGACTACGGAATTCTTAACTAAATTCTTCCCCCCCTCTAAAACCGCTAAAATGAGAGGGAAGATTAATGCATTCATCATGAAGGACAAGGAGAGCTTGTCCAAGTCATGGGAGAGATTTAAAGATATTCTTTTGGATTGCCCACATCATGGGATTCCAAAGATAGAGTTGTTGGAGATATACTTCAAGGGACTGGACGGAAGCACCCAGTTCAACCTTCAACTACTATCCGCCGGCACGTTTATGGACATGCCGATTGACGAAGCTTGGGAGTTCATAGAGAAACAAGCTTTGCATATGGAGAAATATTCCCACCAAGGAGCTGAAGGTGGAGTTAAAAAAGTCAACTTTCAAGAGGAGCCATCAAACACTAATCAACTCATCTCTTTGAAGAATGACGTGAAACAATTGAAGGAGCTCTTGGTCGCTCAAACCAAGAAGGAAGATCAAGGATCAAGGAACAACAATGGATACCGTAATAACAACAACAACAACGGTTCCCGGAACAACAATTACAACAACAATAGAGGATCCAATAGCAATAATTGGAGGGCAAACAACCAAAATTCGGGTAACCCTTACTCTAACTCTAATTCGAATGATTCCTCTAATCCTTTCCTCTCTTCCTCTTCTTCTCCTTCTACTCCATTAAAGAGCCAGGAGCCTGGATCAAGCTCATCCCAGCCGGAGAAGAAAGATGTTGTGCTGGAGGCTATCTTGATCAAGCTTAGTGCTATGGAGACATACATGACTTCATTTTTGAAGGCCCAAAAAGCCTTTGAACAACAACTTGCTAGTAGGGCGAATGAAACGCCAAGAGATCCAGGGAAGCTTCCAGCAAGAACGGAAAGCAACCCTAAGGGCCAGATTATGGCCATAACGACGAGGAGTGGACTGAAGACTGCAGATCCAGTGCCTCGGTCGGTGCCAGTACATACGAAGACCACCTCGGTCCAGGTGCAGACGAAGAACACTTCGGCCGAGATGCCAACCGAGGTGGAGCAACAAAAAGCAGAGGAGAAAACTGAAGTTTATATTCCACCTCCTGCATATAAACCACCACTTCCATTCCCCCAGTCAAGGGCCAGAGCACATCTAGACAAGCACTTTGGTAAGTTCCTTGACTTGATGAATAAACTACACATTAACATTCCCTTCATTGATGATATTCTAGGGATGCCCGCCTATGGGAAGTTCTTGAAAGAGATTCTATCAAGAAAGAGGAAGCTGGAAGAATTTGGTGAAGTAAGGATGACATCTAAATCCTCGGAGCTTATTCAAATCATGAAGGAGAAGATGCCACCTAAGTTGAGAGATCCCGGCTCATTTAGCATTCCCATTCAAGTTGGGGATGTCACTTGTGAAGCCTTATGTGATCTAGGAGCCAGCGTGAGCATCATCCTGCTGGAGCTATGTGTTAAGATCGGACTTGGAGAGCCCAAGCCGGTGAAGATTCGATTATACATGGCGGACTGCTCCATTACCCATCCCGTGGGCATTTTGTAAGACGTTCCGGTTAAGTTAGGTAACTTCTATTTACCTATCGACTTTGTTGTACTTGATATCCCCGCAAATTATCCTGTTCCTATCATTCTCGGGAGGCCATTTCTAGCAACTTCGGGTTGCAATGTGGATTGTAAGAACGCCAAGCTGAAATTCAATATTGGCGGAGATGAAGTGGAATTCGCATTACTTGCGGCCATGAAGGGAGAGCAGCTAGGAGATGATATCTTCAACATCTATGATGAAGAAGAATCAAGAGAATTGGTGAGCTCTATCCTTATTAACGATCCACTTGAGAAGGTTATTAGTTTTAGCTTAATGGAGGAAGGTATAGATGCTTCTTGTGATGCAGATATACGAAGCTTAAAGGCGCTGGAAGAAGATCCAGGAGCTAAAACTGAGAAACTAATCCAGGAGACGAAGATCTCCAGTTTCGGTTCCAGTTGCAGTACCTCGACCGAGGCACTTTCTGGACCAAGCGAGGCGACTGAAGAACATCTCGGTCAACGCCTCTGCGCCTCGACCGAGGTCGAAGGTGAGATGATTTCAACTAAGACTTTCGAAAGTCCAGTTTCTAAATCTACTCCACTGGAAGGAGGAAGCAAGGATCCCCCTCAGAAAGCACCCCCAGTTGTGGAGCTTAAACAACTCCCAAATCACTTGAGGTATGTCTTTCTTGGACCGGATTCTACTTATCCCGTTATTGTTAGTGCTTCCCTCTCCGAATCTGAATTGTCTAAACTAATGCATGTCCTGAGAAAGCATCAAAAGGCTTTGGGTTATACTATAGATGATCTTATTGGCATTAAGCCTTCTTTCTGCATGCATAGAATTCTAATGGAAGACAATCATAAGACTTCACGGGAACCTCAAAGACGGTTAAATCCGATCATGAAAGAGGTTGTGAAGAAAGAAATTCTTAAGTTGTTGGATGCAGGTATAACATATCCTATCTCGGACAGCAAATGGGTTAGCCCAGTACATGTAGTTCCGAAGAAAGGAGGGATGACCGTCGTGACGAATAAGAACAACGAGTTAATCCCGACTAGGACCGTCACGGGCTGGAGGGTTTGCATCGATTATAGGAAGCTGAACACGGCCACTCGGAAGGACCATTTTCCACTTCCCTTCATTGATCAAATGCTCGAACGGTTGGCCCAACATTCACACTTCTGCTATTTAGACGGCTATAGTGGTTTCTTCCAGATTCCTATCCATCCGGATGATTAGGAGAAGACCACTTTCACTTGTCCGTGGGGGACATTCTCTTATAGGAGGATGCCATTTGGATTATGCAATGCACCCGCTACCTTCCAGCGATGCATGATGGCTATCTTTTCCGAGTATATAGAGGAGATCATGGAGGTATTTATGGATGATTTTTCAGTATATGGTTCCTCTTTTGATGATTGCCTATCTAACCTTTCTCTAGTACTACAAAGGTGTGAGGACACTAATCTTGTCTTGAATTGGGAGAAGTGTCATTTTATGGTTAATGAAGGCATTGTGCTAGGACACCTCGTTTCTAATCGAGGTATTGAGGTCGATCGCGCTAAGATCGAGACTATTGAGAAACTCCCTCCCTCTTGTTCTGTTAAAGGTGTGAGGACTTTTTTCGGGCACGCAGGTTTCTACAAGAGATTCATCAAGGACTTCTCTAAGATTTCTAAACCTCTAACTAACCTCTTGAATAAAGATGTTGTTTTTGAGTTTTCGCAGGAGTGTCTTGATGCATTTTTCAGGATTAAGGAAGCGTTGATCTCCGCTCCCATTATCCAACCTCCGGATTGGACCTTGCCCTTTGAGATCATGTGTGATGCTAGTGATGTGGCCGTAGGAGCGGTGCTTGGACAAAAGAAGGATGGCCGGACCACCGCCATTTACTATGCTAGCAAGACGCTAGATGAAGCCCAGCGCAACTACGCCACCACCGAGAAGGAGCTATTGGCGGTTGTATATGCTTTCGAGAAATTTCGTTCTTACTTAGTAGGAGCGAAAGTCATTGTCTACACTGACCATGCAGCCATCCGTTACTTGCTTGCTAAGAAAGATGCCAAGCCACGCCTTATTCGATGGATTCTCTTGCTTCAAGAGTTTGACCTAGAGATCCGCGATAAGAAGGGATCCGAAAATTCTGTTGCGGATCACCTCAGTCGGCTATCTCCATCTTCACGCGAGAAGGACGACCCACCCATAGACGATTCATTCCCCGATGAGCACTTGCTCTTGTTGGAGCGTTTGATAGATTTACTTATCTCACCCCATGATGAAGGTGAAGTATGGGGTGAGGACACCTCCCATCACGCATAGAGATGCCGTATGGTCCAGCTAGCGACCTTAAATCAAGCGCTTCTTGGGAGGCAACCCAAGGTATTGCTTTCTTTTTCCCTTTTTCTAGTCTAGTTTAGATAGTTTGCTTTTGCTTTGCTTTGTTTTGTTTTGGGCGTCCTAGATAGACAACAGGTGACATTAAGGAAAGAATACAACCCATGAGCACAACTGGAAGGACAGAAGTTCGAGGATTTGAGAAGACGGAGTTTGACTAAGACACATCTCGGTTGCTGTCACAGGACCTCGACCGAGATGTTCTTCGCCAACCAAGATGATCTTATCCGGGAGTTGTTTCTTATTTCTTTATGCAGTTCAGCTACGTCCGGTGAGTACTCTATTTCAGACTTACTTTGACCCATTGGGACAATGTGTCCCAAGTATGGGGTATTTGGATTTATTTATGTGACTTATGTGACTTATGTGTATGCTTGGATGACTCTACCGGATATTACTGTTTTATCTTGCTCTATGTTTATCTGAGGCTACATGCATGCATACAAGTTATTTGATTGAGAAAAACGTCAAAAACTAAGTCAAAAACTGGTTAAAAAAACATTTTTATGACCTCGACCGAAGTGATTCTGACCAATCGAGGTGCAACACCTCGGTTGACTTAGAACATCTCGACCGAGGTGGTTTAACTGAAATAGTTTTCGAAACGATTTTTGTGCTTCTTTTCTGGATATGACCTCAGTGAAGATTTTGTTTGCAGACTGGTTTTGAAATCTTTTTATGTTTGAAAGGTTTTATGATTTGTTTAAGTTGCTAAATGCTTTGTTTGAAATTTGTGGCATGTTTAATACTTTGTTTTTATCCAAATTATGTTGAATTTGAAGGTTGACACCACATGATAAGTTCTCTCACTTTCTTCCTTGGATGATTAAGGCAATTCATTCTCTTCTCTTCTTCTTCTTGATCATGCTTAGCCCCTCATATACATATTTGCCTCCCTTTACCTATCCGGGAATTTGGAAGCAAGCAAGTGAAAAGCAAGTGAAGGAAAAGTTGAGATGTTGGCTGGAAGTTAGAGAGAAACAAATAGGTTTGGGGAAGTCAATCATGATGATGAGTAACTCGGCACCATTCACATAGCCGGGTGTTTGTGTCTTGCCAAAGTCGGATTGAGCGATATTCCTAACGGGTCATGGTATGTGCATCAAGGGTTTGATGCATCTCAAGAAATTGATGATTGCTAATTTCCTAGGCTTCGGTTATTGTACACCTCTGTCCATGCATCCCAAAAAGTAAAGTAAAATAAGCAAAGCTTATTGGTGGAAGATGTTGAAATTCAAAGCAAGTGAAGTAAAGATCCTTTTCCCGGATTCTAGCACCACATTCCCTATATACATCCCACCCTCACACGTTTTTTGACCTTCTCTTGAAAAGTCCTTGAGACCTCGAGCTTGTTGATTGACTTGGTGGTTTAAACTGGATTATACATGATTAATTTCGATAATGATGATTTATTATGCATTCTATGATTTTATGCAAACATGAACAACTTTCTTATATTTATAAAATGTTTGAGCATGTTTTGATTTTAAATTCCATGAAGCATTCTCTTAGAGTGATCTATGAGCGGAGCACACCACCAAAAATGTTTTGAAAGACTTTTCATTGATCTTTTTTTACTTATAATCCATTCTATCTTGTACTCAAGATTTGGAACTTGTTTGGGGACAAGTATGGGGTATTTTGATAGCATGAATTATAGTCTATATTTTGGGACCTGTTTGGACGTTTTATCTTCAATAGTCTGCATGTTTGTATATATATTATGTGATTATATTATCGTTTCATCTACCTTTGCGGGAATCGAGGTCTACACCAAGTTTCGTTGTAATCGTAGGTAAAATGGCAGGTTTTGCATAAAAAAGGAGCGAAAAGAGCTAAGGAGTCAATGGAGCTACATTCAGGAGCTTAAGGAATAATTCAGGAATCATGGAACTGGATTAAAGATTCACTTTGGACCAGATTTGAGAGATTTCACATTCAGTTGTGATTCACCTCGGTTGACTACAGAGTCACCTCGACCGAGGTGATCCAGAGGAGCCGACTCGACCGAGGCGAACACCTTGGACGCGGCAAGGATATTTTATTCTTGGCTGAGATCTTTTAGCTTTAGAAAGAGGATCTTATATTTTTGGGCTGGATTCCTCGAAGTAAGAAGATAATTTAGCCCATATATTTTACCTATTTTTATGGGAAGAGATCTTTCTAAGATATCTTATCTTTGGAGAGTAATTTTCCTATAAAAAGGGTTGGATTTTCCACAAATCCGTATCTCGCATACATCGTGCTTAGACAATCTACATACACCGAAGATCCGCTACATCCATACTCCAATTGGGAGATTTGAAGAACCTTTTTGAAGGTTGAAGGAAGAAGTTTATAGCTTTTATAGCTTTGTGAAGGGTTTTGTAAGATTCCTTTAGATTCCCTTCATTGTCGTTTGCCTTGTTGGATTTTAATCCAAGGAACGCTTGTTGTTTGATAATTGATTTAGTTATTGAAGCCTTTCTCTTAAGGTTTTCTTGTTCAATTATTCTCTTTATTCCCATATATTTGATTATTACTTTCATGATGATGAGTGGCTAATTTCCTTTTGTGATTCTAGGATGATTGGCTGAAGGTTGTGGGAAAAACAATGATAGAATAATCCTAATCATAGTAGGACCTTGAAAGTTCGAGTCTTTACCTTAACCCTAAGCATCTCGCTCAGTCGATGAACATCTCGGCCGGGGTGGAACTTGACTGACCGAGGTGACTTATCTGATCCAAAATTGTGAGTTAAGTGTTAGAGTTTGCCAAATCCTATCCTTATTACACCTTTCCTGGTTCAATTGCAAGCATAGGATGAGACTTACCCGGTAATTCCTTTGTTTGTTTACCTAAGATCATAAGTATAGGTAATAAAGGTTTATCCTTTATTGGGGTTTGAGTGTGCTTTCATCCCATCTTTGTGAGTTAGCCTGAGACTTACCCGGTAAAGGTTGATTCTATTCCCTTAGATGGTGTGTTAGTTTGAGGTTATAGTTATTTTCCTTAATTCCTTGAGACTTACCCGGTAATAGGAGTTACGGTTTGGGATTAGTGAGTAGTGAGACTTACCCAGTGATCTAATTCACTTTAGTAACACCTTCCCTATGCAAAAATCTCAGCTTTGTCCACTTATTTCTAGATCTTGAGTTGGAACCACAACTAGATGCTTTAATCCCTAGAATTGCATATTTCCTTAATTGACTTTATATCATCCTTGATTGTTTTAATTGCTTTTGTGGTTAGTAATTACATAGCTTACCTATTCATGCTTTGTTTCACTAAGTCCCTGTGATCGACCCCTAGAATTCCTTGCTTTTACTACGATTGACCCTTACACTGCAGGTTCGCATCCTTGTTTTAAGCTTACATCTAGGGTTATAAATTTAAAGCTTGCACACACCGTTTGGAGCGAACAAACATCTCAAGGAGGAATGAGATGCCCTTGAACAATATCCAAGAGGTTGAAGTCTTTGATGTTTGGGGTGTGGACGTCATGGGGCCATTACCCGCTTCATGTGGAAACCTCTACATTCTCTTGGCAGTGGATTATGTGTCGAGATGAGTGGAGGCAATCGCCTCTCCCACAAATGATGCCAAAGTTATGGTGCGGTTCTTCAACCGAGTCATCTTCCCTAGGTTTGGAACACCAAGAGTTATCATAAGTGATGGAGGGAAGCATTTCACCAATAAGAACTTTGGGACACTTTTGGCTAAGTATGGGGTGACTCATAAGGTGGCCACACCTTACCATTCCCAAACTAGTGGCCAAGTGGAGATCTCCAACCGGGAGATAAAAGGAATACTTGAGAAGACGGTTTCTAGGACAAGAAAAGATTGGGCTATGAAGCTTGATGATGCTTTGTGGGCATATAGAACCGCCTTCAAGACACCAATTGGCACCACACCCTACAAGCTAGTCTATGGCAAGTCTTGCCACTTTCCGGTGGAGATGGAACATAGGGCATATTGGGCCATAAGGTGGCTGAATTTTGACCTCAAGGAAGTCGGTGAGAAGAGGTTGCTAGACATTAATGCTCTTGAGGAGATCCGGTTGGATGTTTATGAAAATACCCGGATTTACAAGGAAAGGATCAAGCGTTGGCATGACAAACGTCTCATCCCAAAGGAGTTAAGTGAAGGTGACTTAGTCCTTCTCTTCAATTCAAGGCTGCAGCTCTTTCCCGGAAAGCTAAAGTCAAGATGGACGGGTCCTTATGTGGTAAGGAAGGTCTTTCCCCATGGAGCAGTTGAGATAGGTGGGGAGCATTGGGGAGATTTTAAGGTGAATGGGCACCGTTTGAAGAAGTATTTACATCCGTCTCCCTCTTATTACATATAATTGCCTATACTAGCATATACTTCTATACCCCCTTCAAGTTGGACGAGGGTAAAGGAGACCAAGCTTGGCAGAGAAAATTTTGTGTTGCTGTTCTCCTAGAGCTTTAGTGAAGACGGCATCAAGCTGGAGAGAGGAGGGAACATGAACGGTAGTGATGAAACCTTTCTGAACTTCATCACGAACGAAATGGCAATAAATATGAAGATGTTTAGTGCGTTCATGGAAAACGTGGTTCGTTGCAAGGTGCTGAGCTGTTTTATTATCACAGTGTAGACGAAAGGGAAGAGGAAGATGCAAATGGAGTTCCGTCAAAAGGCCATCAAGCCAAATAATTTCACTTGTGGTCATGGACATGGCACGATACTCGCTTTCAGTAGATGATTTTGAGACAGTCTTTTGCTTCTCTGTCTTCCATGAGAAAAGTGATCGACCAGAATTAGGCAATAGCTAGTGACAGAACGACAAGAGAATGCACATGCACCCCAGTTTGCATCATTATAAGCAGTGAACTAAAGATCATATTGAATGGGATAGAATAAGCCAAGGTCCATAGTGCCTCTCAAATAATGAAGTCAATGGAGAATTGCTTGCCAATGAGGGGAGCGAGGTGAAGCCAGAAATTGGATAAGTTATTGTACATGAAAAGCAATATCAAACCTTGTAAGAGAGACACACAAAAGACGTCCAATGAGGCGACGATAGATCTCAAGATCAGGAAGCAAATCTTCATTAGTCAATGTCAAGTGGAGATTGTGTTACATGGGAAAAGTAGTAGGTTTGTAGTGAGCAAGGTTGCAATCCATGATAATATCATGAATATGTTTACGTATATTAATGAGTATGCCAAAAGAAGTATTGGTAATCTCCATACCAAGGAAAAATCTAGCCATGTCAAGATTCTTGATAGTTAAAGCTTCATGTAGACGAGCTTTGTGAGACAAAATATCAGAAGGATTATAGGCCGTGATAAGGACATCATCAACATAAACTAAGACAAAGATGATACTGGAAGAGGACTACTTAATGAAGAGAGCATAGTCCTATCGAGACTGAGCATAACCAGATGTATAGGAGCTTGGTGAGTTTAATGTTTCAATGTCTACTTGCCTATTTTAATCCATAGAGAGACTTCTTTAGGCGACAAACATGACCATGAGGAGCCTTGGTGAAGCCTTAAGGAGGAATCATATAGACTTCTTCATCAAGAAAGCCATGAAGAAAGGCATTATTTATATCTAATTTGTAAGAGCCTTAGTCTTTGGAGCTTAGGAGTCTTGGTGAGCCTTAGTGAGCCTTGCCTTGACCCCTGTTAGCCGCCCCTGCGCACCACCTGGGCCGCCCCAGCGACTAGGCGCCCCTACACCCTAGGCTAGCCGCCCCTGCGGCTCTGTATGACTGCAACTACTTTTGTTGACTCTTTGACCGTCCTTTGTGGCTGGCTTCTCTTATAAGCTTTGCCTTGCTTCAGATGAGGGGTTTCTTACCTCTTTCCAGCTTCTTCATCCTCTCCACATTCTTCATCTTCTCCTCTCTTTTTCCTTGATCTTCTTTGCCTTCTCTTGATCTTGTGTGAGTAAGTTCTTGAGAGTTTGAGTGTGGTTTTGGCCTTGGATGATCAAGTGGTTGTTGCTGAGTGTTGTTGGTGTTGTGTTGGGGTGATAGACGTGCTGATGCTCCATAGTTGCAGCTTAGGGCTTGTTGTGGTAAGTTCTTCTCCTTCATCTCTCTTCCTTCCTTCTTCTTGCTTCTTTCTTCCTTTCTAGCATAAGATCACAAGCTAGGCTTGCGTTGGATCCTTTCCTAGATGGTTGATGATCATATATGTGTATATGTTGTTGTGGTATGTTGAAAAAATGAAGAAAGTCGAGAAAGGGATCGAAGAGAAGTCAAGACCAACTCTCTGCACAGTTGACCGCCCCTGCGTCTTACTCCAGTAGCCCCTGCGCCTGGTATGTGAGCCGCCCCTGCGCCTTTGGTGAGCCGCCCCTGCGCCTCACTGGATCAACCTTGTGCTCTTGCTTCTGTTGGTACATACCTTGTTGGAATGTCTTCCTTCCTTTCTTTCCTTTGGCCTTGGCTTAGTTGGTAGCTAGGCTAGTGTGGTTAGGATGTGTTGTATATTGGAGTTGTGCCTTAGGCACTTGTGTTGATGTTGAGGTTATGTTGTAGGCATTTGAGATCTTGTTGTGATCTTGAGGTCTAGATTGAGGTTGTAGGTTGGTTATGGTTATGGAGACGAGTCTCCTAACCCTTGTATTGTATGATGTTGTGTGCCTTGCTATTGCAGGCATTGGTTTCTTCCTGAAGGGGAAGTTGTGACGTGGTATTGGATACGAGTATGTGAGGTAGGTTCACAGGACTTACTTAGCGTTCAGTTATGAACTTGTGTGATTGTGATGGTTGTGTGTGTTCATATGATTGTGCATTTATAACCTAAACTGGACTAGGATGACCATTTATTACTTTTAAATTGCCCAAGTGTAATATAACGGGCGGTAACCACCGGTCTCCGCCTGCGGTTAGGAGGAGGTGCCTAGAAGCCAGTAACACAGGGGGGACGAGTGATGATCACCCCCATGCAAAACCCATGTGTTAACGGGGAAAGGGACGGGGTTCTTAAGGCTCCTCGTGTTACAAAAGAAGTTGAATTAGTAATGGAATCACGTAATGAAAGATAATAAATGAATGTGTGTGGCATTGCATGTATGAGATCTTGATGTGTGTTTGTGCTATTACCTTCATGCTTATTTATTGTTGTAGCTAACGGTGTATGCCGTGTTGTAGATGATCTGCAGGTTAGGAAGAATGCAGAGTGAGCCAGATGGTGTGACCAACCGAGGACTTCTGTACATTAGGATGCGTGGGTTGGGATCTTTTGTATCAAATGTTTATGTTTGATGTTTTGTACTCGGCTTTGTGTTTGTAAACAATTTTGATGTATCATATACAGCTTTTATGTATTTGGTTTTCCTCTACTTGTGCCTTGTTGTAAGATCCAGTGAACTTGTTGTCAGGCTAGGGTCAGGATCCATTGTGAGATCCTAGCCCAATGTAGCATTCCAAGTCTTGTGGATTTGGGGTGTTACAGAGTTGGCATCATAGCCTTAGGTTGACAACAATGACACTTGCTATCTGCATTGAAGGTAGAGTGGATAAATAAACAGAACCCACACAGGGTCTGACTTTTCAAAAGGTTTTGGTTTTAAAGCGAGTACAGATGTTTTGGGATAGTATGTACAGAAGCCGTCACCCATTTGAGGATCTCGACAGTATAGATATATATATAGATATCTCTTATATGCTGATGTGTATGCATGTACTATTAAGTATTATATATATATATATACATAGGGCCTATATAGGGCCTTATACGTTAGGTGTGCATACCCCGCAGATGGCTCGGACTAGAGCTACCGCTGTTGCAGGCAGAGGTAGAGGTAGACCACCTCTTCGTCCAGGAGAGATAGGACAAGGACCAGCTCCCGCTGCAGATCCACCAGTGGTGGAGGAGGCTCTTGAGGAGGTTGTTGAGAGAATAGTTCCAGCTACAAGGAGTGGTGGGTCCAGGAGACAGCCAGCCCATCCAGGCCAGTCTGATGGCTCAGATAGTGTCTCTATAGGTGGATCAGAGTTTAGAGAGTATCTTAGGCATTTTGAGGAGACCATTAGAGCGGGCAGACGAGGCCCAGATCTGCCAGGGCATGAGGGATCATCAGAGAGATCCCATGGAGCTACTCAGGTGCCAGCTGCACCGGTTCATGTTGTTGAGCCAGCTCGAGTTGTGGAAGAGACCAGAGGGCCTCGACCAGATACCTGGTTGAAAGCATTCCACCAGCAGGGAGTACCACACTTCTCTGCGGAGATCGGCCTAGAGACTGAGGTGTGGATTGGGCATGTAGACTTAGCTTTAGAGTCTATTCGCTTCCTAGAGGACAGACGGATAGAGCTAGTACAATCTCTATTCCGTGACCTTGCACACCAGTGGTGGAGGACAGTTAGAGCATGAGTTACCACCTATGAGCAGATGAGGACTATGTTGAGAGAGCAGTTCTGCCCTGCCTCACTGAGAAGGAAGAAACTGCAGGATTTCGTGGAGGCGGGTTTTGAGGAAGTGCCCATTACAGACGCTATTCGCCGCTTTCAGACTGAACTAGCATTGCTGGGTCCTACTGCACCATCTGAGGACCAGCATGTGTACCTTCTCGCCCTTCATCTGAGGAAGAGCACATGATCATATATGGAGGGATTTTAATGTGACTCATTGGCAGACTACCACGATCGGGCCTCTTGCTATGAGAGAGAGAGCTAGCCAGAGGAGGACTTCTCGGACAAACGGTCTGAGAAGAGACAGCGTACCGCACCAACTGGTGCAGGAGCATCTGGATACAGGCGAGGTCAGACTCAAGGCCGCTCGAGTGTTCCAGTCTCTGCACAGACAGCTGAGAGAGACCGGCAGTGTTACAACTGCGGGGTCTATGGCATGTGAGGACTAATTGCCCTAGAGCACCACTGACTTGCTTCTCGTGTGGGAAGCCAGGACATAGAGCTACGTTTTGCCGTCAGGGAAAGCCGTTGTCACAGCAGGGTTCTTCCTCTGCACGTGTAGCAGGAGATGGGCAGTGACCGCCTCAACATCAAACACAAGGACAATAGAGAGCTCCAAGCATGCTTGCTACTCAAGGGTCAGCTCCAGGACCGAGTAGAGGCAGAGGTAGAGAGGCTGGTACCAATGATAGCCGAGGAGCTCGGGGTAGAGTTTTTGAGCTGAGGAGTGCTGAGGAGCCGCCAGCACCAGCTGCTACAGGTACCATTCTGTTACATGGTTTACCTGTTAGATTTTTGTTTGATATGGGTGCTACGCATTTATTTATTTCTGCTGCTTGTGTTGAGCGTTTGAGTTTGTCTACCATAGAGGGGACACCCTTTACTATAGGGTTACTTGATGGTAGTAGGATCAAAGGTACCCAGGAGATACGTAGTTATCCCCTACGCTTAGGGACTCGTGTACTACTTGTTGACTTCTTAGTCATGCCTTTGATGCATGAAGAAGTCATATTAGGTATGGATTGGATGCGTAGATAGCGTGCGGTGTTAGATATGGGTAAGAGGACTGTTACAGTCTCTACCGACTTAGGTCCGATAGAGGTCTTCCGGGGTTGGGACCTTGGGAAGACAGGATCTGTCATCAGTGCAGTACGAGCAGCTAGACTGATTATGCAGGGATGTGATGTCTTTTGGTGCTACGCCATGAAGGATGGAGAGAGTCCAGCCTTGGAGGACATACCAGTGGTCTGTGAGTTTATAAACGTATTTGTAGAGCCGTCTAGCCTGCCACCTCAGAGGAGCGTAGATTTTGGCATTGACTTGGAGCCTGGCACGAGACCCATCTCGAGGGCCCCATACCGTATGACACCTATCGAGATGTTGGAGTTCAAGAAGCAACTCTAGGAGTTGGCTGAGAAGGGCTTCATACGCCCTAGCGTTTCACCATGGGGTGCACCTGTCCTCTTCGTGTGGAAGAAGGATGAATTGTTGAGACTGTGTATAGATTACAAAGAGTTGAACAAGGTGACCATCAAGAACAGGTATCCACTACCTCGTATTGATGATCTACTTGATCAGCTGTAGGGAGCGATAGTTTTCTCCCGGATCGACTTGCGTTCAGGATATCACCAGCTGAGGGTGAGAGAGCAGGATGTACATAGGATGGCATTTCGTACCCGTTATGGACACTACGAGTTTGTAGTGATGCCATTCGGGCTGACGAATGCCCCAACAGTTTTCATGGAGTTGATGAACAATATCTTCATCGACTTCCTGGATCAGTTTGTGGTGGTCTTCATTGATGACATTCTGGTGTACTCTCGTAACAGAGAGGAGCATACTGGGCAGTTGAGGACAGTTTTGCAGATTTTGAGAGATAGAGAGTTGTATGCCAAGCTCTCTAAGGTGAGTTATGGATGTCTGAGGTTGCTTTCCTTGGACATATCGTCTCCGCCGACGGGATTATGGTAGACCCGGCGAAGATCGAGTATGTTGCTGCATGGACGACACCGACGAACGTCGAGGAAGTGCGTAGCTTTCTTGGCTTAACCGGTTATTACAGACGCTTTGTGGAGGGATTTTCTGTGATTGCCCGTCCACTGACGAGTCTTCTGAGGAAGACTACTAGATTAGAGATGCATCCAAGCTAGGCTTGGGATGTGTGTTGATGCAGAGAGGCAGAGTGATTGCATATGCGTCTCGACAATTGAAGACGTATGAGGAGAACTACTTGACTGATAATCTGGAGTTGACAACGATAGTTCATGCTTTGAAGATCTAGAGACATTACCTTTATGGTGCTACATGTCAGATCTTCACAGACCATAAGAGTTTGAAGTACATTTTCACGTAGCGGGAATTGAATAACCGCCAGCGTCGATGGCTTGAGTTGATCAAGGACTTTGACCTTGAGATTTTGTATCATCCTGGCAAGGTGAATGTAGTAGCTGATGCCATGAGCAGGAAGACGCCTCGAGAGAAGGCGATTGCCAGACTTACTGTACAGCCTCAGCTTAAGAGGGATCTAGCCTGGCTAGAGATGGACATCCAGTTTCTTGACGAGGATGCCCCGTTGTTTGCATTAGAGGTTCTACCTGGTCTGTTGGATGAGATCCAACAGAAGCAGGGGACCTGCCCTACCCTAACGAGGATTAGAGAGAGGATGTCTCGTGGAGAGGCACCGCAGTTCTCTATTGGAGTAGATGGAGTTATGAGGCGCCATGATCGCATTTGTGTACCTGCTGATACAGAGTTGAGACAACGGATTTTACAGGAGGCTCATTGTGCACCTTACTCCGTACACCCTAGTACGAGTAAGATGTATCATGATGTGAGACGCTCATATTGGTGGGGAGGGGTGAAGCCCGACGTAACAAGATTTGTGGTTCAGTGTGCGACCTATCAGCAGGTCAAGATAGAGCATTTTAGGCCTGGAGGTGAGCTCCATCCACTGCCAGTGCCGCAGTGGAAGTGGGAGGACGTCTCTATGGATTTTGTGACTGTGTTGAGGACCAGTAGGAGCTTTGATGCCATTTGGGTGATTGTTGACAGACTGACAAAGATGGAACATTTCATATTCATCAAGGAGACGTGGCCAGTGAGCAGATTAGGTAACGAGTACACTAGACAGATAGTGAGACTCCATGGGGTACTGAGGACGATCGTTTCTGATCGTGATGGACGATTCACATCGAGATTCTGTCAGCAGATTCAGACTGCTTTGGGGACGATTCTACATTTCACGACTGCGTTTCACCCCCAGACAGATGGTCAGTCAAAGAGGACTATCCAAACCTTAGAGGATATGCTGCAAGCCGGTGTGTTAGATTGGGGACAAGGATGGTCTGATTACCTCCCACTCGTTGAGTTCTCATACAACAACAGCTGGCATGCATCTATAAGGATGGCTCCTTATGAGGCACTGTATGGACGTAGGTGTCGTACACCTTTATGTTGGGATGAGCCTAGCAGTATCAGTGGGATAGCGCCAGAGCAGATTCAGGATGATATGGCTCGAGTAGCGCTGATCAGAGAGAGGATATTGGTTGCACAGAGTCGCTAGAAGTCGTATGCAGACAAGAGGCGTCGACCTCTAGAGTTCAGGGTAGGAGCTCATGTTTGGTTGAGAGTATCTCCGACGCGAGGCGTCAAACGTTTTGGCATAAAGGGGAAGCTCAGTCCCTGATATGTCGGTCCTTTTGAGATACTGGATAGAGTTGGGCGAGCAGCCTACAGATTAGCATTGCCTCCAAGGTTAGAGGGTGTTCATCTTGTATTTCATGTGTCTCGGTTGAGAGAGTACATACCAGTTCCGAGGCACATCGTGAGTTATGATGATCTGGTGGTTGAGCCGGACCACACGTTTACAAAGCACCCTATTGCAGTCCTAGAGCGAGGTATGAGACGTCTGCGTTCGAAGGACATTCCTATGTTGAGGATACAATGGTCGAGACGAGGACCAGATGAGGCTACCTGGGAGACAGAGGATAGTATCCAAAGGAACTATCTAGAGTTTTATGCTGAGCTAGATGCACCAGTAGGATCCACGAGTAGATCTTAGTGCCTTCTTGGTGAGTGCATGTTATATGCTTATGTGATATGCTGCGTTTTTGTGCTAGCTGTGATATGTGCATATGATCTGTTAGATCTTGTTTGCTAGTACTAGATAGGCATAGTTGGAGACGGTTCTTTTGTCCATGCTATGGTATGTGTGTTAGGATTAGCTGGAGATGGTTCTTTCCTCCATGCTACCTTTGATGGACATAGTGTGAGTGGAGATGGTTTTCCTCCACACGGTAGTGATATGTGTACGTTGTGGCTGGAGACGGCTTTCCTCCATGCCAGTGTGATGTGGTTAGTGTTTGGCTAGAGGTGATCTTCCTCTAAGCCTTATGTAGAGTTATTATGCTGGAGTTGTGATTCCTCCATAATGTGTTGAGGATATAGAATGTTATAGGTTGTGACCTGATGTTCTTGAGGACAGAGTTGTACCTCGGGTTATGGGTCCGAGAGGCTTTGGGATTTTGCAAGTTTCGGGATGAAACTTGTTTTTTGGGGGGGTGTGATGTAAGAGCCTTAGTCTTTGGAGCTTAGGAGTCTTTCTGAGCCTTAGTGAGCCTTGCCTTGACCTTTGTTAGCCGCCCCTGCTCACCACCTGGGCCACCCCAGCGGCTAGGCGTCCCTGCGCCCTAGGCTAGCCGCCCCTGCGGCTCTGTATGAGTGCAGCCACTTTTGTTGACTCTTTGACCGTGCTTTGCGTCTGGCTTCTCTTATAATATTTGCCTTGCTTCAGATGAGGGGTTTGTTACCTCTTTCCAGCTTCTTCATCCTCTCCACGTTCTTCATCTTCTCCTCTCTTCTTCCTTGATCTTCTTTGCCTCTTTTGATCTTATGTGAGTAAGTTCTTGAGAGTTTGAGTGTGGTTTTGGCCTTGGATGATCAAGTGGTTATTGCTGAGTGTTGTTGGTGTTGTGTTGGGGTGATAGACGTGTTGATGCTCCATAGTTGCAGCTTAGGGCTTGTTGTGGTAAGTTCTTCTCCTTCATCTCTCTTCCTTTCTTCTTCTTGCTTCTTTCTTCCTTTCTAGATTAGTATCACAGCTAGGGTTGTGTTGGATCCTTTCCTGGATGGTTGATGATCATATATGTGTATAAATGTGTATATGTTGTTGTGGTGTGTTGAAGAAGTGAAGAAAGTCGAGAAAGAGATCGAAGAGAAGTCAAGACCAACTCTCTGCACAGTTGGCCGCCCCTGCGTCTTACTCTAGTAGCCCCTGCGCCTGGTGTGTGAGCCGCCCCTGCGCCTTTGGTGAGCCGCCCCTGCGCCTCACTGGATTAGCCTTGTGCTCTTGCTTCTGTTGGTACTTACCTTGTTGGTATGTCTTCCTTCCTTTCTTTCCTTTGGCCATGGCTTAGTTTGGTAGCTAGGCTAGTATGGTTAGGATGTGTTGTATGTTGGAGTTGTGCCTTAGGCACTTGTGTTGATGTTGAGGTTATGTTGTAGGAATCTTTGAGCTTGTTGTGATCTTGAGGTCTAGATTGAGGTTGTAGGTTGGTTACTGTCATGGAGACGAGTCTCCTAACCCTTGCAGTGTATGATGTTATGTTCCTTGCTATTGCAGGCATTGGTTTCTTCCCCAAGGGGAAGCTGTGACGTGGTATTGGATACGAGTATATGAGGTAAGTCCATAGGACTTACTTAGCGTTCAGTTATGGATTTGTGTGTGTTCATATGATTGAGCATTTATAACCTAAACCGGACTAGGATGACCATTTATTACTTTTAAATGGCCCAAGTGTATTATAACGGGAGGTAACCACCGGTCTTCGCCTGCGGGTTAGGAGGAGGTGCTTGGAAGCCGGTAACACAGGGGGGGACGAGTGATGATCACCCTCATGCAAAACTCCTGTGTTAACGGGGAAAGGGACGGGGTTCTTAAGGCTCCTCGTGTTATAGAAGAAGTTGAATTAGTAATGGAATCACGTAATGAAAGATAATAAATGAATGTGTGTGGCATTGCATGTATGAGATGTTGATGTGTGTTTGTGCTATTACCTTCATGCTTATCTATTGTTGTAGCTAACGGTGTATACCGTGTTGTAGATGATATGCAGGTTAAGACGACTACAGAGTGGCCAGATGGTGTGACCAGCCGAGGACTTTTGTACATTAGGATGCGTGGGTTGGGATCTTTTGTATAAGATGTTTATGTTTGATGTTTTGTACTCGGCTTTATGTTTGTAAACACTTTTGATGTATCATATACAGCTTTTATGTATTTGGTTTTCCTCTACTTGTGCCTTGTTGTATGATCCAGTGAACTTGTTATCAGGCTAGAGTCAGGATCCATTGTGGAATTCTACCCCAATGTTGCATTTCAAGTCTTGTGGATTTGGGGTGTTACATAATTGATGGAATGGCCAAGCATGAGCAGTAGCTAAAGCCAAAGACTGGATAAAAGGTGTGCTTATAATCTTTGTTCTTGATTTGATTGTAACCCTTGGCAACTAGATGTGCCTTATGTTGTTCAATGGAGCCATCTGATCTATATTTGAGTTTATATACCCACTTGGAACCAATAACAACCTTGCCTAGGGGTAATGAAGTGACCTCCCAAGTTTCATTAACCTCCACTGCCTCTAACTCTTTGGCCATAACATCAAGCCAAGGAGGAGAGTATTTTGCCTGGTTGTAATGAGAAGGCTCAAAAGAATTAAGAACCGTCTAGAAGGTTTGAATGAAGTCATCTGAGTGAGAGGACAAATTAAATATGGAGAGATCATGATGAAGATAAACAGAAGCACATGCATAATCATGTAAGTAAGAAGGCTTATGAATGGTTCGACCATGGTCTTTGAGTTGAAATAATGGGAGAAGTAGGTGAGTGAGCAAAAGGGACATGTATGGGATGAAGAAAGGAAGAAGTGGTGGAGGTAGGAGGAGAGAAGAGTCATGGGTAGGTTTAGGAGGTGTAGGAAGGGAAGTAGGAAAAGAAAGGATTGGATCAAAAGTGAGAGAAACAAGAGGCAAGGATGGGGAAGGAGAAGGAATATGTGGAGAGGAGAAAGGAAGCTTGAATGGAAAAACATGTCCTGAAATGTAACATGGCAACTAATAACAATTTTGTTGGTGGCGAGATTGAGAAGTTTATAGGATTTTTAACTTGGAGGATAACCCAGGTGAGGGCATATGAGGGCTTGGTGTTGTGTAGGAGTTCAAAAGGGGTCTGTTAATGTAGGACATGTGAGGGCATTAAATTAATTAAATAGGTTGCAGCCAAGAATGCACTCTCCCCATAGAGACAGGGCTAAGTTGGCATGCAATTTGAGAGCTCGAGCAGTCTCAAGAAGATGTCTATGCTTCCTCTCAACATGAGCATTTTGTTGAGGAACATAAGGGGTAGATCTATGATGAATAATGCCATGATGAAGAAAGAGCTCATGAATATTGTGTTGGAGAAATTCTGCTCCATTGTCTAATGTGAAAATTCGGACCTTCTTTCTGAGTTGAGTATGAATATAAGTAAGAAAATGTGTGATAATTCTGAACACCTGCTGCTTGTTAGACATGAGAAAAGTCTAAGTACTCCTAGAACAATCATTAATAATAGTTGGGAAATACTTAGCACCACACATAGCAGAGGTATGATAGGGGCCTCATATATCAACCTGGATCAATATAGGACTTGACATCATAAAGGATCAAGAAGGAGTCTTAAAGATAGAAAAAGATATGAGAAAAAACCATAAAAGAAGATATAAGACGGAACTAAAAGATAACACGCTCAAAAGACAAAAAACGGATCAAGACATGATATAATCGGCCGATTTTCTTACAGATAGACCGATTTCTATCTTAATCGTCCGATTCCGTGTAGGAGTCTTCAAAAGATCAAGATTTGCAACCCTACTTTTTTCCTATAAATAGAGATGTCTCTCCACATTCTAAATCATCCAATTTCAATAGAAGTATACTCAGGAAGCATCGAAGAAACCCTAGGAGGCGGGGTTGAAGATTGAAAGTCAAGATCAAAGAAAGAATTGCGTTCTTGAGAGGTTTTTCTAGTTTTTAATCTTTTTATCATTGTGAACACAAGTTTGTAGTTTGGTTTTGGTTTTTATTTGGTTTTCAGAGATTATGAACCTTTGTTAAGGTTTTGTTTATTTTTATTTCAAGATTCAAGATTTTCTTAACTTTCTTGATTCAATACCTTTCTTAATTTTAACAATGTGTGTTATTGGCTAAAACCCTTGCGATTTTAGGGTGATTGGTTGAAGATTGTGGTTAAGATGATGATAGAATGAACCTCACGTTGAGATTGAACCCTGAGAGTTGAGTTTTACCTTTGCAGAAAAGAAAAATCTGGTTGTTCTTGAGGAAATCGACCGATTTTCTATGATGAACATATCGATTTTCCTTGTGTCGTACCTATCTTGCTTTATCCTTAAAACCAAAGTTAAAGATTGCCCAACTCACCCATCAGACCAATATCCTGCTGTAATACCTCATACAAAGTGATTGCGAAGATCCTTGCCTCACGCCTTAATGCAACTCTCCCTTCTATCGTTGAAGATACCAAGGAGCCTTCATCAAGGGTAGATCAATAAAGCATAATATCCTTATATGTAATGAGCTTCTCAAGAGCTACTCCAAACGCCACATCTCACCTAGATGTGCCATAAAGATTGATATCGCAAAGGACTTCGACATGATCGACCATCATTTCATCTTAAACTGTCTTGGTCCTATGGGCTTCCCTGATAGCTTCATAGACCTCATAAGAAAGTGCATCACCTCCCCAACATACTCCATCAACATAAACGGCTCTTTGAACGGTTTCTTCATGGGCTCCAGAGGACTTCGACAAGGTTGCCTCCTTTCTCCTCCCCTATTTGTCATAGCTATGGAAGTTCTCTCCTCAATGTTTAATACCAACACTGCAAATCCTAATTTCAACCTCCACCCCAAGTGTAGCTCCCCCAGAATTACCCACTTGTGCTTTGCTGACGATCTAATGCTCTTATGCCGTGGTGACAAAACCTCAATTGAAATCCTTACAAACACACTGCAGTCATTTGGAAAATACTCTGGCCTTTACCTAAACTCCACAAAATCTACCCTCTTCATTGGAGGCCTTTCTCCTCTAGAGAATGACTCCCTCTCTAGCTTTACCGGCCTGTATCTAGGTACTCTCCCTTTCACCTACCCGGCATACCTATCGGCAGTAAACGTCTCAACACCACAGACTACAAGCCTCTAATAAACAAAATCACCATAACATAATTAATACTTGGAGCGCAAGAAACCTCTCATATGCCGGTAGAGTTCAAATCATATCCTCCATCCTCATGGCCATCAATTACTTCTGGAATGTTGTCCTTCTGATCCCTCATGGCATCATCTCCAACATCCAAGGTCTACTCCGATCCTTTCTCTGGTCTGGCATTGACTCTGGTTCTTGTGCCCTCATTGCTTGGTCGAAGGTTTGCTCTCCCAAAGACAAAGGCGGGCTGGGTTTCAAAGAGTTGATTTCCTGGAATAAAGCATATATTGCCAAGCTTCTTTTCCAATTGGACCACCTGGACAAATTCCCTAGCCTTTGGTCTGAATGGGTTCATCACAACATTCTCAAGGGCACCTCCATATGGAATCACTCCCCTAGCTACAAGTACAGCCACACTTGGAATGCTATCCTTAAAATCAGGGATGAGATCATCGACTCTGGAAATGCTACCATTTTCCATACAGCTACTGAGAACCCCAACGGCACCTTCTCAACGACGGCTGCCTTCAATCTCACCTGGAAACCAAACCACCTGATCAACCTTCCCTCCACGGCTCCATCTGGAATAATACCAACGTTCCAAAATACAGGTTCATCTCTTGGTTGGCCTGCCACAAGCGACTCCCAACCCTCGCCAAACTGCTCTCTTGGAAAATTGTCCCTACTGATACTTGCAAGCTCTGTAGCCTCCACCCCGAAACTGAAGACCATCTCTTCCAAGACTGTAATTACTCTACTGCGGTTTTGGACCAGCTCTTCTCTTGGCTCCGGGAACCTGCTCCTCATCACTCTTGGCCAGACTTCTGGATTTGGTTCAGCTCTCTTAAATACCAGAAGAATGACCTGAGATCTCACATTCGTATCTCTACCGTCACCAGCTATATCTACTTCGTCTGAAAAACCAGAAATGAACTCATCTTCAACCACAAGTTCAATCATCCTACTTCAACATCTCACACAATCATCTCCACCACCAAGAATTTCGTCGCAAGCACATGGAGAAATAGATCTCCAGAATCCACATCCTGGGCCAAGATCTTAGGCATTCAATTCTCTTAACTGCTTCCTTTATGTTCCTTTACTTTCCTTTCTAGTTGAACCTTTGGTACATTCTTTCTGATAATACAAATTCGTTTTTTAAAAAAAAGTTAAAGATTGCTTAAACCCTAGCCTTGTTGAACCTTTCTAACCTATATATGAGTGTAGGAAGAGACTTACTTGGTGATTCCCCTGCTTGGTTACCAACGATGATGAGTTCTAGGTAATAGAGGATTCAAAACGCTCTATTAAGGTTGACTGTGCCAAATCTTCTACCTTTGTGATTTAACCTGATTCCCTTGGGCTGAGTGTTTGGTTTGAAAGTATAATCCTTCCGTTAGATCTTTATCTTATCGAGACACAATATCCTTTATTTAGAGCTTTTGGGTTTGGATAAGTGGATAGTGGAGACTTTACCGTACATTATCCTGTTTTAGAACATATTTCCTTTGCAATCTCAACTCTGTCCATATATGTTTAGAAGTCTTGAATCGAAAATCATAAAACGTTTTATTCATATTCAAACAACTAAAAAATTCATATTTGACCAACGTATGATTTATTTGTATGTAATTCCGTAGCAGAAAGAAAAACTCTTTCACAAATCACTTCTGCCTAAATATATCCATGGAATGTGTATGTCTTGAAAGTCGTACTCTGGTTTCTCTGTTTGGACCAAACACTCCAAATAATTGAATAAACAGTTGAAGTAGGTTTGAGTCCTTACGTGAAAGAATGCCTATAAGACTATAACTTACTCCTCTAAATTCCTGAACAGATATCCTCAATATGAACCCAATAAGAGAAAAAATATAAATAAACAACATTCCTTGCTACTAGTCTTATATTACAAAGCTAGACAATGAACATCAATTCAATGTCCAAATCTTTAGGAGGCCTCCGGTTCTCCGGAAACTTAGGAAGTAGAGCCGCCAAGTGCAAACCTATATCAGTATACATTTGAAAACTTTGATCCGCCTCATCTCTCTCACTAAACTCTTCATTCACAATTTTACCATGCATTGTATTCACAACAGTATCGGACACCTTTGATTCGAGCTCTGTCAACGAATCCGATACTCCCTCGATCTGAGAAGGTGTAAGCTTACGAGAATTGGGGTTGTGGTACTTGAAAAACGTATGTAAAACTTGCGTTACCCAAGATTGTGAGTTGAAGGTCCATGTCCCTGTCTTCCAATCAAAATGGTATAGGGGAAGAAACCTTTGGCCGTAGTTAGCAACAAAATCAACACCTTCAAGAATGAACTCGACTTCTTCATCCGTCAGGTAAAACGGAAAACTAATCCTCGTCCACCCCGGCTTCACTCCATGGTATCCCTGAGACCACCCAAATATGATCTTTGTTGTAAGTGATGATGGAGTCACAAAAATAAAATTGTATTTGCCTAAAATAAAATCTATTAAAAAAAAAAAAACTCTTTCCTATTCTCTTGAACTCAAACCCTCCCCTCCAAATACCTCCTTTCCTTGTTCTATGAAATGACCTAGAGAGCTATATGAATTTTATCCACCTAAGGAAAAATAATTTCGAAGGAAGCCCCAGTACAGTCCCCCTTATATCCGTCCCTGTTTCTTGTTGAGCACAAAAATCAATTAATGACAAATAAAAGTGTTTATTTATTACCTTTTGTATGGAAGATCTAATGGCAAGAGAACGTTGTTTGTCAACATTAAGAAGGGAGTGACCATAGGGGCCAGCACAAGCACATCCTCCCCTAGCTTGTATGCCAAACAAGTCATTGAGGAGCTTTGCGACGAACGGGCCGTGGAGGGGCTTCTGGCTCTTGTTTGGATACACAAGGAAAGACAAAATGGCTTGTCTAGGAGCCTTTGTGTTCCCCAAGATCTCAATGTTTTCATTACGGGAAACCTTCATAACTGCTCTTTCAATGTACTTTCGCTCTATATCGTGGATTGTCTTGTGACCAATGGACTCTTTCACCCAAAACGCCAAGGCTGCCCTTATTGTTTGCGTTATCGGAGGAGTTCCTCCATTCTCTCTCTCTTCTACATCTTCATAGTACAAGGTGTCCTCTTCACTGAAACCATTAACATACGAAACGGTGCCTCCCCCACAGGTTGAAGGGCAAGTAGAGCCAATGAGATAGAGAGCCTTGTTCATCACCAATATCCCCGGGCTCCCTGGCCCGCCCAGAAACTTGTGCGGGCTCAGGAATATCGCATCGTAGCCGTCCTTTTCTCCGGATCTCATACTGATTTCCACGTGGGGTCCACTGCCAGATCACAATTCAATTTCAGAGATAACTTATTTTACTGCAATTGGTTATGAATCATGCACGCTGCAATTAATAATATAATGCATACCTGGCAGCGAAATCAAAGCAAGCGAAGGCACCGTATCGATGAAGCAACGTCGCAATAGCTCTACTGTCGGAATATATCCCAGTAACGTTACTACAAGCTGAGAACGAGCCAAGCATCGGACGGTTGGTATCCTTGTAACACTCAAGCTCGGCCTCGAGACCAGTTAGGTCAACGTGGCCATCGTCCGTCAACCCAATCTCCACCACCTCTGCCAGGCTCCTCCTCCAGGAGAGGAGGTTCGAGTGGTGCTCGTAGGGGCCCACAAACACCACCCACCTCTCCTCGTTCTTGAGTAGTCTCTCTAACACCCTCTCTCGTAGATTTGTTGCCGGAGCTGCTATCCCCATGACTTCTTGTAGCCGCTTGATCGCCGCCGTGGAGCCAGAGCCGCAAAACAAGATGGCGTCTTGATCCCCACCGCCCAAGCAGCGCTTGATGTAGCGCGTGGCTTCTTTTACCATTTTTGTTGTCCGATGCCCTACGTAGCTGTCGCTTGTATGTGTGTTGCCTGCTCATTATTAGTTATACTTAAAACACATTATTTCAACCAAATTATTATTGTTTTATATAAGCGGTTGACGTACCGTAAAATGGGAGAACCTGACGGAGAATGTAGTTTTCGATATAGAGAAGAGATCTGCCGGAGGCAGTGGTGTCGGCGTACGTAATCCTACGCCTCCCAAACGGAGAGGTAAAAACGGCATCATTTCCGATGATCTGAGAGCGAAACCACCGGAGCTTCTTCTCGGGGTTTGATCCATCAGTGGGGTCTGCGTACCAGCTCGGATACGGATCCATGATCACGCTAGTGGATGATTAAACGAGTTAGCTAGGCTAGGTGGGCAGATCACTGCTTTCAGCTACGTGGTTCATTAATAGCAGCACATGAAATTGGTGATTGTGTCTCTACTATATTGATGCGGGGCACGTAGGTATGTGTTTATATTAGCACGTTAATTGTATATTGATATGCTGCAGTTCAAGTCAGAGAAGAAAAGACAATAGTTGAATGTTTCGCACACAGCGTCACAGGCCAGTGCGCTACGTACTGTTGGCGACGAATTCCACTGCTTCTGTCTGTTTGATGGGTTGTGAATCTGCCATGCCCGGCCGCCGCCAAATTGGATCGTCGCTCTATTTTCTTAAATTAATGTTTACGCATGGTCTCATTTTCAGAGTATAAGCTATATATATATTTCGATTACATGGTCAAAGTTCTCTTACTCAAAGTATAAGGCCAGGTGTTCTATTATAAAATATACACGCATACAGTGAGAATAAGTCCATAGCTAAGCCATATACCTATATTAATTATACTAAACTCATTTTAGTATGTAAACTAATTTTGTAATTAAATTGGTTTGATTGTAAATGATGCAAGCTGGTACGTGTAAGCTTCAATAGTTGGTTGTAGATTGGATTCGCGGTGGCAATTCGTTGGGTGCAACCGTGGAAGGTTGTCGCCCATACATACAAAAGTAGAATCAAGATATGAGAAGATAACACGTGATTTGTTGACATAGATCAACTTTCTTTGCTCGCATAGTTGAGGTATGCATTCAACAATAAAATTTTGGGTAGACTAATTTAAATTAGGCAATAATCGATATTCATCGACGGATTTTAAACATCTATTATGCCAGCAAATTATTTTCCGTGTTTCTCAATATTTTTATGGGCTAATTAGGTAACTAGGCTGTTTTTTATTATTGTACACTAAGTAGGCTTTTTTCAGTTTTCTAATTAGTAAATATACCCCATTAATATTTTTACCGTTCATACAAACCTAAAATTCACGTTCCTTCGCTTTTCTCTCCCGGTCGCTTTCCTCTGGCCGCCTCTCCCCTAACGTCGTTGGAGTGACTCTGCCGCCTGCTCCACCACCTCGCCTGCTCCACCGCCTCTCCCTTAACCATCGCTGGAACTGGAAGCCGCCGCCAGCCCTTGGTCGACCTTCGATCCCTTGCCTCGCAGATCTGCAGAGAATGGAGGTACGAGTTCGATCCGTTGCCTCACAGATCTGCAGAGAATGACGGTATGAGTACGGTATGAGTTCGATCCCTTGCCTCTAAAATGAATTCGATCTGTTAACCTCTGGAATGAATTCGTTGTTGTGTGGGTGGGTGGGTATACATCAGAAGGTAATCTACAATCCGATCTGTTAACCTTTGGAATGAATTCGACATTCTGCAAAGCAAGAAGGATGCAGGAAAGTGTTCATTGTTTGCTGTGATTTCCATTGCTTTTGATGAATTCAAATTGATACAGTAAACTAATTTCCTGCGTGAGAAGAAGAAAGTGTTCATTGGTTTTGTAGTGGGTGGTGGGGTGTGGTGGGGGGTGGTTGTTTTTGGCCGCTGACGGTGCTGCGTTTGAGGGGTAGCTTCTACGTGTACATATGTTTGTTTTGCATTTTAATGAAGGGGGAGGGTAGGCTCTTTTACGGTATGTAATTTTATGATGGTCTTACCTAGTATGTAATCTTATGGTATGTAATCTTATTGGATGAAAATTTGGTGTAAAAAAAATTCTGGTATGAAAAAATGCAGTTTTATGGTATGTAACTGTATGGTATGTAATTTTATGGTATGAAAATCTGGTATAAAAAAATTCTGGTATGAGAAAATGCAATTTTATGGTATATAACTTTATGGTATGTAATTTTATGGTATGAAAATCTGGTGTAAAAAAATTCTGGTATGAGAAAATGCAATTTTATGGTATGTAACTTTATAGTATGTAATTTTATGGTATGAAAATCTAGTGTAAAAAAATTCTGGTATGACAAAATGTAATTTATGGTATGAAAATCTGGTATAAAAAAATTCTGGTATGAGAAAATGCAATTTTATGGTATGTAACTTTATGGTATGTAATTTTGGTATGTAATTTATGGTATGAAAAAAATCTGGTATGACAATTTCTGGTATGGCAAGTTCTGTTATGAGAAGTTCTGGTATGACAAAATTCTGGTATGAAAATAATTTCTGGTATGAGAAATTCTGGTATGAAATTTCTGGTATGAAATTTCTGGTATGAAAATTTCTGGTATGAAAATTATGGTATGAGAAATTCCGGTATGAGAAATTAATTCCAGAAAATAAAAAAGAAATAAAAAATAAATAAAAAAAAGCAAGAAAAATAATAAAAGAAAACAAATTCAGTAATTAAAATTTAAAACTTATACTTATATAACAAATAACAAACATCATTTATTATTTCTTTCTAAATAGAAGGGTTAATATTTTTTACCTACTATTAAATGAAAGTGGTAAAAAAATTTGGGGTACACTTTCTTAAACAAAAACTCAAAAAAGCCTAGTATGTCAAATTCTCCCTATTTTTATTAAGATTAGATTAGGTACATATATTTAAAATAAATAAACTTTTTAATATTATAAATTATATCTTATTTTCTGTACAAAAAATAGTTTAAATAGTAGCATTTGCATATTTATCCAATAAGTCTTCATTAATACTTTTTACTCGATACAAATAAAAAACCTCTCGAATAAATAAGTTTACAACCATAAAATTATCATACAATGAAATTATAAAATTTAAATTATACTATTAATTCTCTTTCAATTTTTTTTTACTATTTGTATGATTATAATAAAAACACCACACAACAAAGTGTCAAAACTACATTTGATTCATACACATTAAAATATATAGGAAGAAACAACACCCTCATTTCCATTGAACCCATACACTTTTGTTTTACTATTAATTTATAACTAAATTAAAGATTTTATGCAACAACAAAATTTGTTTAGTTTATATACTAATTTAATCTATGTAATAAATATTATTTAATTGATTTAAACATAAAATGAGAAAAATAGTTGATAAATGAAGGAAAACTTAACATTTATATGCAGATTTATAAACTAACAAATATCGATTATATTTTTAGATTGCATGTTTTGGTTTATTTGTTCAAATGTGTGCAGACCTTGAAAAACATTTCAAAGGAAGAACGCATGCCTTGAAAAGCATTACAAAGGAAGGATTCGACTAAAGGCTTCACTACAAGATATGCATATCTCAAACGACCAAAACAAGAAGATCTCAAACAAAGGAGTTAGAAGATTTAAGAAGATTCGGTAACAAAAAGATCTCAAGGAGAAGATCTGGGCTAACTAAAGGAAGAACTCCAACAGCTTCCAAGTGAGAAGATCTCGGATCTTCAAACGACAAAGATCTTCCACAACAAAAATATTCAATGACTTCCAAGTGAGAAGATCTCGGTCTTAAGTAAATATCTTCAACGCCAAAGATCTTCAACGGCATTTCCAAGAGAGAGAAGATCGCAATGACGAAGATACTCAACAAGCGTTAAAAAGAAGAAGTAGAAGAGAGAAGATCTAGAAGAAAGAAGATCTTACAACGGCTACTTCACCTCAACCAAGCAGTGTATTCCATAGAAGACTATATATGAAGATGACGATTGAAGAAAAAAACAAGAAGCTTACACGGATAAGAAACCAAGTCTTCAAGTGATCAAACATCTTTATTGTTCCAAAAGTTTTTCTTCCTCTTTAGCTTACAAACGTTTACATCCTTAAAGTGAAAAAAACACTAGAGCTCCATTAACATATCTAGATAGTGTTATAATTGAGTATGTTACTCTATGAAGTAACTAGGCTATTATTGCTAGAGTAGAGTTGACTATATCGTAGCATTGATGCTACATTGAGAGAAGGGGATTTCTTCTAGGTTGTATCTAGGACTCTTTCAACAGAAAATTGATATGTAGATCCTAGGGTCAAAAAACCCTAGGACGGAGACGTAGGCTGTTAGTGCTGAACTTCGTAAACATATTGTCGTGTCAATCTTTCTATTTCGCACATTCTATTGCTTAAATTGTGACTAACCTTATTTTGCAGGTTTCAAAGTCAAGGCCTTGAAATTCACTTTAAAACTTTGAAAACCAGTTTTGTCACTAAGCGCACAAATCGACTTCAAGGCCTTGATATTAGTTTCAAAGCCTTAATATACGATATTGCGAACAGTTCTCATACTCTATTCAGCCCTCCTTCTAGAGTATTTATATCCTTATTATTCACCTATTCGGTTCTTCAATAGTTACTAGTAGGAATTGAACTCAAGACCTTGTGGGTCTTTACATGCACAATTTACCACATGGATAACAAATAACTTATGCTTTATACATATACTTCCTTACTATAATATATTTTTTTGGATGAGCTAGAGCAAACCCTAGCCCACCCCAAGATCGGTCTCTCCCGAAGTCTTAAGAGGGTGAGACTCATCAAGAAAAATGATTCCACTAATAATCTTAAGAACAAGTTCGTATTGCAAGAGTATAAGATCAAAGATAAAAGCGTGAGAGGTTTTTAATAGCATTTTACAATAAAACCCCCATAAAAAGCTTGAGAGGTTTTTTAATTAAACGTCATGAAAAAGTTTTTTATGACATTTTACAATAAAACCCCATGATATAAATGTCATCAATAATGATATTTGTAGTAGTGAAAACACAAACCAAACATCATATCAACATATATAAAACAAATAAGGGAGAAAAGCTTGAGAGGATTTCGTCCTCCTCTTATATTATCAACACTTGTTTCTAAAGTGTTGATCGAGCTTGAAGTCTTCACAAGGAGGACTACACCTTCTTGAAAGAATTTGGTCAAATAGACCCTTTTCTATTTTTATTAGGTTTTTTGTACCCCTTCAATTTCTACCACTTTCATTAAATTGAAGTTGAAAGGTGATTAGGGGTACATTTACTAAACATATTTATACCATATGCCTAGTTACTAGAGAGAAATCTCACAAAGGCTTACTTAGCTAATTTGACATTATTTCTTTCTATCGAAGGCTAGGACAAGTGTTTCACTTTTGTGTGTTACTACAACATAATAAGAAGTGGTATATATATAATTCTTCTTATGTATTACATTTTTTCATGAGGAGGGTTCTTATAAATATTAATTTGAATTCATATGTATAACATTTGTTTGATGATTCTAGGGTTTTTTGTTCATCCTTTTTAGGTATAGATTCTTCTTATTCTTCTTCATGTTCTGCGAGGAGGTATGTTTCATTTGGTAGTTGTTTTTTTCAAATCTTATTGATTCATTAATACTTGCTCAAACTTTTGGGGTATTCGTTTCGTAAACCTTCCACATTTGATTCTTCTGTGAACAATAAGAGATCGAACTGAGCAGAAGAAAGTGTAGTATTGATTCAGTATTATATCATGCCTCATTCATGAGCTGTACACGGCTGTATATAGCCTTGTGATAACATATTTTAATTATGTTATCACTTTGCTTTATTTACAAAACCTTCCTGATAAATCCACCTTGATTATGAATTGTCTGTGTGGATGATGGAAGACTTAACGTTTATGAGAGGTTTTATAAAGTAACAAATATCGATCATATTTCTGGATTGCTTGTTTTGGTTTGTGTTTCTTAAATCTATGTAGGCCTTGAAAAGCATTTCAAAGAAAAAACGCACGCCTTGAAGCAGATTACAAAGGACTAGCAAATTTGAAACAAAATTCAAAGGACAAACAAGAAGCCTTGAAACGCGTTGCAAGGGATAACCACTGAAACCTTAAAAAGTGATGCAAAGGAAGATTCGGCTGAAGACTTTCCTAAACAAGATTCAAATTTGAACAACCAAATCAAGGATCTCTACCAAGTATAACTAGAAGATCTTCCAACAAGATTTTAAGAGAAGATTTTGGCCAGCCAATAAAAAGATATTCAAAGAAGAAAAAAAAGATCTTCCAACAAGATTTTAAGAGAAGATTTTGGCCAGCCAATAAAAAGATATTCAAAAGGATAAAAACAAGTTCTTCCAACAAGATTTTAAGAGAAGATCTTGGTCAGCCAACTAGAAGATATTCAATAGATTTGATTAGAAGATCTTGACCCCAACAACATGATCTCATGAAGATCTTAACAACCGAGGATAACAAGAAGATCTAGGATCTTCAACAAATAAGATCTTCAACGGCTGATTTCCAAAGAGAAGATTACGGTGATGAAGATATTCAACGAGCGTCAAAAAGAAGAAGAAGAAGAAGAAGAAGAAGAAGAAGAAGAAGAAGAAGAAGAAGAGAGAAGATAGAAGATCTTACAACGGCTACTTCACCTCAACCAAGTAGCGTGTTATATGGAGGAAATATGAACGTTACAACGGCTCTCTACAACGGGTACAAGTTCCTCCTAGAAGACTATAAATGAAGATGAAGATTGAAGAAGAAAATAACAGAAGCTTACACGGAAATATCCAAAGTCTTCAAGATATCTAAAAGCGTCTTCATTCGATCCAAAAAGTTTTTCTTTCTCTCTTTATACAAAAGCTTTATTCCTTAGAGAGAGTTAAACTCGAGAGCTCCATTGGCATATCTAAAGAGCGTTATACTTGAAGGTTTTGTTACTTTGCGAAGTAACTAGGCTATTATAGCTAGGTTAAGAGTTAGAGTTAGATCGTAGCTTTGGCTATAGTGAAAGAAGAAGGAGATTTCTTCTAGGTTGCATCTAGGACTCTTTGAAGATGATAATAAATAGTTAGTTCCTATGGGTAAACCCTTGGACGGAGAGTAGGTTGTTTAAAGCCGAACTTCGTGAACATATCCTCGTGTCGATCTTTTCAATTCCGCACCATATCTTGTTTTATTGTGACTAACTTTGTTTTGTAGGTCTACAAAGTCAAGGCCCTTGAAATCACTTTCAAAGCCCTTGAAATCAAGTTGTATCACAAAGAGATCAGATCGACATCAAGGCCTTTGAAATCAGCTTCAAAGCCTTGAGATAGGTTTTTGCAAAAAG
Source organism: Fagopyrum homotropicum (assembly GCA_033239125.1). Classification (NCBI taxonomy): domain Eukaryota; kingdom Viridiplantae; phylum Streptophyta; class Magnoliopsida; order Caryophyllales; family Polygonaceae; genus Fagopyrum; species Fagopyrum homotropicum. The sequence goes on along the minus strand of BSWB01000001.1, from coordinate 97,822,055 downwards.
TTCTCATACTCTATTCAACCCCCCTTCTAGAGTATTTATATCCTTTATATTCACCTAACGGTTCTTCAATTGATATCAGAGCTAGGCTCACGTATATTTGATTTAACCATCAGTGAGACTAATCATGAATTTTGTAAGAGGATTCACACAAGGAAGATCCACCTTTCGACCACCCCTTTTCTGTGGTAATAATTTTATACATTGGAAATCTCTAATGAAAATGTTTATCATTAATCAGGATCTGAAACTATGGAGCATCATCAAAACTGGTCCAAAAGTTCCAACTACGACCAATGCTACTGGAAGTACTTTGCCTAAAAAGGAAGATGATTTCAACCAAGCTGATTTGGAAAAGGTGGCTAAGAACTACAAAGCCATGAACTTACTCTATTGTGGATTGGATGCTAACGAGTTCAACCGTGTCTCATCATGCAAAAGTGCAAAAGAGATATGGGATAAATTGGTGGTAACATACGAAGGAACAAGTCAAGTAAAGCAAACCAAGATCAACCTATTCCTAAGGCAGTATGAGTTGTTCAAGATGACACCTGACAAGACTGTAAATGAAATGTTCACACGATTCACTCAAATTGTGAACAATCTATATTCTCTCGGCAAAGTTTTCACAAATGAAGAGAAAGTCAGGAAAATATTGAGAAGTCTACCTAAGTCGAAATGGGGGCCAAAGGCGACTGCTATTGAGGAAGCACAAGATTTGAGGACTCTCCCTTGGATGATCTACTAGGAAAGCTTATCACTCACGAATTGGTTCTTAATGAAGAAGATGGAGAACTATCCTTAAAAGTGAAAAACTTGGCTCTAAAATCCAAAAGGAAAGAAGATTCATCAGAAGATGAAGAAAGTGAGGATGATGAAGAAGATCCTTTTACTTTGATTACAAGAGGACTGCTCAAATTCTAAAGATGTTAAAACAACTCTCAAACAGAGAATATCATAGATCATCAAAGTATAAAGGTAAGTATTCTAAATCCAGTAAGAAATCTAATGTTCTAACATGTTTTGAATGTGGAGGAACAAATCATCTAGTGAATGAGTGTCCATAAAGGAAAAGGAACAACAATCGGAACAATGATCGAAAGAAGAAACCAATGGTAGCCTCAAGAAGTTACTTGGATTCCTCTAGTGAGACTGAAAATGATCAATTAAATCTATGCTTGATGGGTGATGAAGAAGAAAATCTCAAACGACATTTTGATGGAGTTGTAAGAAATTTAATTTTTAGTTCCACTGTTGTCCTTTCTAAAGTTCTTCAAAATATGATTATTAGTGAAGAAGAATACATTCTTGAAAATATATCCTTGAGGGAAAAGCTAAATAAACAAGAGAAAAAAGTGAGTGAATTGTCTCTGGAAGTTAAAAATCTCAACACTTGAAAGTTAGACCTTGATGCCAATATCAAGGCCTTGGAGTCGGAAAATGCGATTCTTAAGGAAAATCTCTTTTCTCTACATCAAGATTATATTAATCTAGAGAAAGAAAAGATTGATCTAATTGTGAAGTGTAGAGACCAAAAGACAACACTCATTCAATTCACTCGTTCTAAAGCTAATCTCGAAAGGATGATGGGTGAACAAAAATCCTCTCTTAACAAGAGTGGTCTTGGTTATAACAAATATTATCCAAGAAAAACGGTGACCACTTTTTTTAAAGAAAGTTTACATACACCCACATGTTTCTATTGTTGTAAAAAGGGACATGTTAAATCAACTTGCCCTTATAGGAGAAATGATCCCTACATCATACGAAATACTTATCCTCTATGTCTAAGAGAACAAGTTAAGCAAATTTGGGTTCCTAAAGAGACTAGAGCACCAAACATGGTTCAACCTGAGTACGAATCAAAATTTTCCATTTGGTCTAGCCGGAAAGGTTGATGTTTGGTTGTTTTGCAGGATATCACCAAGATTAAGGTAGCATTATCATAGGGGAGCAATGTCTACTGTTTTTAAAATATTTATGTAATTTCCCTCTTTCATATTCGGTGGTATTCTCTTCAATTTCAAGGTCTTGAACTTATATTGTTTTTCTCCCTTGTTGAAAGACAAAGGGGGATAAATTATATGTGATGTTGATGCATATATCTAACATTGAATGCACGTATGATATTTGTTTTCTCTTCCATCAAGGGAGAGATTGATAACTCTACCTTGATTATGAATTGTCTATGTGGATGATGGAAGACTTAACGTTTATGAGCGGTTTTATAAACTAACAAATATCGATCATATTTCTAGATTGCTTGTTTTGGTTTGTGTTTGTTAAATCTATGCAGGCCTTGAAAAGCATTTCAAAGGAAGACCGCACGCCTTGAAACTATTTACAAAGGACTAGCAGATTTGAAACAAAATTCAAAGGACAAACAGGAAGCCTTGAAATGCGTTTCAAGGAATAAACACTGAAGCCTTGAAAAGTAATGCAAAGGAAAATTCGGCTGAAGGCTTTCTTAAACAAGATTCAAATCTCAACAACCAAATCAAGGATCTCTACCAAGGATAACAAAAAGATCTTCCAACAAGATTTTAAGAGAAGATTTTGGCCAACCAATAAAAAGATATTCAAAGAAAAAAAAAAGATCTTCCAATAAGATTTTAAGAGAAGATTTTGACCAGTCAATAAAAAGATATTCAAAGGATAAAAAGAAGATCTTCCAACAAGATTTTAAGAGAAGATCTTGGTCAGCCAACTAGAAGATATTCAACAGATTTGATTAGAAGATCTTGACCCTAACAACGTGATCTCATGAAGATCTTAACAACCGAAGATAACAAGAAGATCTAGGATCTTCAACAAACAAAGATCTTCAACGGTTGATTTCCAAAGAGAAGATTACGGTGATAAAGATATTCAACGAGCATCAAAAAGAAGAAGAAGAGAGAAGATAGAAGATCTTACAACGGCTACTTCACCTCAACCAAGTAGCGTGTTCTATGGAGGAAATATGAACGTTACAACAACTCTCAAGAATGGCTACAAGTTCCTACTAGAAGACTATAAATGAAGGTGAAGATTGAAAAAAGAAAATAATAGAAGCTTACACGGAAATATCCAAAGTCTTCAAGATATCTAAAAGCGTCTTCATTCGATCCCAGAAGTTTTTCTTTCTCTCTTTATACAAAAGTTTTATTCCTTAGAGAGAGATAAACTCGAGAGCTCCATTGACATATCTAAAGAGCGTTATACTCGAAGGTTTATTATTACTTTGTGAAGTAACTAGGCTATTATAGCTAGGTTAAGAGTTGGAACTAGATCGTAGCATTGGCTACAGTGAGAGAAGAAGGGGATTTCTTCTAGGTTGTATCTAGGACTCTTAGAAGCTGATAATAGATAGTTTATTACCTACGGGTAAACCCTAGGACGGAGAGTAGGTTATTTAGAGCCAAACTTCGTGAACATATCCTCGTGTCGATCTTTTAAATTCCGCACCATATCCTGCTTTATTGTGACTAACTTTGTTTTGTAGGTCTACGAAGTCAAGGCCCTTGAAATCACTTTCAAAGCCCTTGAAATCAAGTTGTGTCACACAGAGCTCAAATCGACATCAAGGCCTTTGAAATCAGTTTCAAAGCCTTGAGATAGATTTTTGCGAAAAGCTCTCATACTCTATTCAACCCCCCTTCTAGAGTATCTATATCCTTTATGTTCACCTAACGGTTCCTCACTTCCCATTTATTCTATCTATTTACATGCATACGTGTACTCCTATATACCCCCTCAAGCTGGAGTAGGTAAGACCAATCCAAGCTTGCGAGATAAGAAACTAAATTGAGAGTTGGGAGTGCCTTGGTGAAGATGTCAGCTAGTTGAAGGGAGGATTTAACATGTGTTGTAGAGATGAAACCCTTGAGGACTTCATCGCGTACAAAATAACAGTCTATTTTGAGATGTTTGGAACGTTCATCGAATACTAGATTAGTTGCTAAAAGCTGAGCAACCTTGTTGTCACACATCATAGTAATAGGCAAGGGTACTTAGACATATAGATCTCAAAGTAAGCCTTCCATCCAAATGATTTCGAAGGATGTGGCTGACGTGGCTCGATACTCACTTTTAGTTAAGGATTTGGAGACAATTTTCTGTTTCTTTGTCTTCCAAGATACCAAAGTTGATCCCAAAAACAAGCAATATCCAGATGTAGATTTACATGTGAATGCACAAGATCCCCAATCCGCATCACTATAGGCTAAAAGATGCAAAGTATTGTTTGAAGGGTAACTCAGTGCTAAATCCATGGTGCCCTTAAGATATTTGAGAAGATGAATTGCAGGCAACCATTGAGGTATACAAGGACAAGATAAGAACTGACTGAGTTGTTGTACTACAAAGGCTATGTCAGGCCTTATTAAAGTGATGTATAACAACCTTCCAATCAATCTTCTGTAAGATTCTGGCTCATAAAAAATGTCACCTCAATTTGGAGATAATTTAAGGTGAGGTTGCATAGGGGATGATAGGGACTTGCAATCGAGTAGATGAGAGCCATTGAGTATATCCTAGATATACTTTCTTTGATTCAAAAAATGCTTGAATCTGTTTTGGATATTTCCATGCCCAGAAAATATCGAGCTAGAGCAAGATCCTTGATGGTGAAAGTGGTATCCATAAATGTTTTGAGAGAGGCTATTTCTGAAGGAGAATTACCAGTGAGAATCATGTCATCCACATATACCAAAGCAATAGTGATGGTAGATGGTGTTTGCTTAACAAACAAAGAATAATCTTGTTTAGATTGATGAAAACCCAAAGATGTAAGAGCATTGGTTAATTCACCATTTCACTGTCTACTTGCCTACTTCAAGCCATATAACGATCTCTTTAATCGACAGACCTGACCAAGAGAAGCAAGAGTATAACCAGGAGGAGTCATGCATACTTCTTCATCCAGAAAACCATGAAGAAAAGCATTATTGATATCAAGCTGGTGTAGAGACCAATGCTTGGCAGAAGCTAAGGCTAATAACACTCGAACGGTGGGAAATTTAGCCACTAGAGAGATTGTGTGTTTGTAATCTTTATCATTGATCTGATTGTACCCTTTTGCAATCAATATGGCCTTGTATTTCTCAACAGAACCATCTTGTCGATATTTGATCTTAAAAATCCATTTAGAGCCTATTGGTTTGTGGCTAGGAGGTAGAGAAGTGGCAGGGTTTTGATTTTATTATCACTTTGCTTTATTTACAAAACCTTTCAATTTATTCTATCTATTTACATGCATACTTATACTCCTATATCTTCTTCATCGTCTCCAATATGTGTATACAAATTGTTTCTTTACTCCATTGACGCTAACGAAGGTGCTCAATCGGCGATTTCCTTGGTTCTCGCTCCTCCATCGAACCCAAACCAAGGCACACGATTAATATCTATCTCTCATGCTAGAAGTCCTTAGACTTCTAACCCAAATGACCTCTATAAGGTCATACAACTCACATGTTAGGATAACACGTTCCTAGTCTCGATGCTCTCACAATAACATGTAATCCCAAACATCAAGCCTAATGATTCTCACAAGATCAAACCATATACTCGAATCCTTATAACAACCTCACTAGGCCGCAATACCACCTCAAGCATAGAATCAACATCAGTCCATTAAACAATATCAAATCCTCAAAACTCACCTAACGTTCAAAGCCACTACTTGACATTCCCTCTAAGTTATTCTAGATCCAACCTAGCATGATACAACTAAACATAACTAGATCGAGGAAGAAGGTACTCACGTGACGTCAAAAGACGGAAGATGATCTATGGATGTCGAGAATGGATTCGTTGGTCTATATTGGGCGCTTCCGGACCTAAAAGCAAAGCTACGCAATTTAGCTTATACGCTAAATTAGAACGAAAGATAACTTATATAAATCTAAGTTAAAACCTCGTTTTCAAAACAAGGGTAAAAACTCGCAAAAACATTTACCGGGGCGATCCAAACAATTTATAAACATGGCTCAAAATCCGAAATCAACTTTTCCTGGGCAACAATGAAACTCCCGAAACTCGGCCATTTTCTGAAAACAAGACTTTCGGCCGAATTCTGTAATTATATATAAGTAGTGGTATAAAAGGTACATTCTAAAAATCAGGGTAAAGTATGCAAATACACAACATGGGCCAAAATGGTAATTAATTAGAAAAAGAGGGGCCCGCTGTGAAAAATTGAGGGATAGGGTTTGGACCCTTCACTGACGGCCGAGAATGTGCAGACTGCTTCTCCGGCGGCTTCGCTGGTGGCTAGAGGCGAGGGAAGGCGGAAACCACTCCGGTGAAAGCGGAAACTACTTCCGGTGTGCAGCAGCGATGGAGAACATAGAAGAAAAGAGAGATAGAAACTGAGGGTGGACTCCTTGTCCAGCGGTGGTGCCAAGAGACTTCTCCGGCGTCATGGTGGTGGTTCCCAGTGAGGAGGTGAGAAGCAGAGGAGTCGGGATCTCTGGCGGCGGTGAGAGCCAAAGTCGGTGGCGACAACAACAGGTAGGAACAACCTCTCATCAAGTTTTAGAGCGGGAAGGAAAGAAGGGAGGTGCAGTGGAAGACGGCGAGGAGAGGGAGCTCCGGCAGCAGCTGTTGAGACGTTAAGAACAAGATAAGGAAGAGGGGGAGATGGATAAGAAGAGCAGATGGCTGCAGAGGCTTGGTCGAGAGGAGGAAAGGGTTGCATAGGAGAAGGAGAGGAAAGAATCTCCTTCCTTCTCTGTTCGGACAGGCGACACAAAAAGGGGGAGAAGAAATCAGGGCGGCGGAAAGCTCCGATGGATTCCTCCAGTAGTGTGGCAGCGGTATCAAGGCGGGTGATGAAGGATGAGAGAGATTATTGAAGGTGTTAAGATGTGTGGATATATTGTCCCACATCGACAATATGATAATAACCGAACCTAGTATATAAGAGTTAGGGCTACTCCTCCTATTGCCAATTGGTTTTAGGATGGAACCCCGAAGGCTTATATGTAAGGTTCACTTACGTGCATCCCCTCCACGTATTAGACCCGCCGGATTATAAAAGATAAAGATAATTTAATATGGTATTAGAGTCACGGTTCGTGCGGGTCTCGTAATCCTGTGTTCGGGTAATGGTTAGCGAGTATGCTTTCCGCCCGTTTGGCTAAGCCGGCCTTAAGGCTTTGTGTCAAGTGCAGCTAGTCCAGGATAGTTGCACTTGAGGGGGGAGTGTTAAGATGTATGGATATATTGTCCCACATCGACAATATGATAATAACCGAACCTAGTATATAAGAGCTAGGGCTACTCCTCCTATTGCCAATTGGTTTTAGAATGGAACCCCGAAGGCTTATATGTAAGGTTCACTTACGTGCATCCCCTCCACGTATTAGACCCGCCGGATTATAAAAGATAAAGATAATTTAATAGAAGGAGGTGGAAAGGAGACTACAACTGCTTGATGTTGCAGTGGTAGTGAGGCTTGCGTGACATTATCAGGGTGGCGGCAAGCTCCGATGAAGGTTGCCTGTAGCTCAGTGGATAGAGCGTGTATTTCCTAAGCAGAAGTCAGAGGAGGTGAGGCTTGCGTGAGAAGCAAAGGAACAGATAGGGGAAGACGAAAGGCCGGAATCCAAAAGCAGTTAAGGAAGAGAAAGAAAATAAAATTAAAAAATATATATTAATAGGAACCGGAAATTAAAGTTAATTTGATCAAAATACCCGAACGGGATATCCGGAACGGAAAATTTTCCGTAAAATAATATATGGAAAAATATCTACAAAATATATATTCATAAAATATAGTTTTCCATATAGGAATTGTTCCCATAAAATATGTAAGCTAATAAAATATCGATAAAAGTCGGAAAAATAAATAAAGAAAACGCGCCAAAATTTCGAGCGTTACATCAGATCCCCGTAAAAAGAAGTTTTGTCCCGAAACTTGCTATGCGTCAAACTTCTCGGTCCCTAAGGCCGAGGTATGAACTCTCAAACTAAGAAGGCTTAAACATTCTAATCTATCCCCACAAATCTACTCAAACTATCAGTGCAAGATATATCAGGCCATATAGCACATTAGCGCACGGCACGCAAAACAGAATTATAACACATATGACGCACTCAACAAAGAAGGAACGAGAACTCACCCGTTAATCCTACAGGCATATCTAACTCAACGTAGAACTATAAGTAATTCTTCTAGATACTAACTTTTGTCTCCACGGTAGCCTCATCGGCTCTTTGTCTCGACTAGATCATCACGACGGACCACATGTCTAGAGTCATGTATTTAGTCCCTTGACTGATACACATCAAACACCGGGTGAACACCCACTACTCTCGTCGGCCACGCCAACCGGTAAACCACTTTCTCAACTCGAGCTAAGATATCAAAATGTCTGATATATTGGAAACTCAACTTCTTCTCCGGTCTTTCCCAATGCAGCATTTTCATTATGTTTCTCTTTGATTGTCTCTAACAAAGAAAGTCGAACTTCCAATTTACACAGTTTGCTTTGCTCTAGCAAAACTAAACTCCGATGTTACATTTCCTCAATTCTTGTTGTATATTCCAAGAAATGAAGGAAGTATTTTACTTCACACTACTTCTATTATCAAGACACGCATGTTGTTTCTCCCTTTGCCTCAATACTTAACCAAGACCTTGTCTGAGAGGATCACTTGTAAACTCCAAATCCATCACACCTCGAGGCAATGTCAAAACAGTTGCCTAACGACTCTTCTCTTAACTCTTAACAACTCTTATGATATTTGTCCCGCTCAAATTTTCTTTGTCTTCCGAAGTAGGTTAGCCCTAGATGGTGTTATTTTGGAGAATCTCTCCCCGAATCCGTGAATGGCCGGCATGACCAAGAAAACTTGTAACTTCTTTTACATCCTTCGGTGGTTTCCATCCTGAGACAACTTTGTCATACAATTTCTTTCTACTTGGAGAGTAGACCAAATATCTTATACGGGGCATTAGTAAGCCCATATGGAATCACTACAACTCATAGAGACCATCACTACAACATTTAGAAGCATTCATAGAGTTTGAAAAACGCTATGATATACATTAATAGCGTTTTTATAAACGCTATGACAGAGCCCACTATAATAGGGTCACAACTTTTCATAGCGTTTTCACAAACGCTATGGAAAAGTGGACCTATTATAGCGTTTGCAAAAACTCTATGGAAAAGTAACCAATAATAGCGTTTATGTAAACGCTATGAAAAGGTGGGTCTATTATAGCGTTTGATAAACGCTATAAAAACGTGGACCTATTATAGCTTTTGTACAAATGCTATGAAAAAGTGGATCTATTATAGCTTTTAAGGAAATGTTATGGAAAAGTGGACCTATTATAGCGTTTGATGAAACGCTATGGAAAAGTGAACCTATTAATAGCGTTTCCTCAATGTTATGAAAATAATGTCATTTATAACGCTATCAGAACCCAATAATAGCGTTTTTGATAAACGCTATGAAACCTAACAATATCGTTTTCTATAAATGGTATAGAAACTCAATAACGACATCAGACAAAAACCACATTGTTTCATTTTAAAAATTCAAAATGATACAGAAAATGAGTTGTATAAAACAATTTTTTAAAACCTACCAATAGCGTTTTCTATAAGTGGTAAGTCATTGATCATGCTAATACAATGACTTACCACAACATCATCTACATATTTATAAGCATCATCGATAAGGCCGTATCTCTGCCTTCTTCCCTGTGGATTTGGCCTTCATTACTGTCACCTTGCTTGCTTGCTTCTACAAATCCTGTTACTGTCACCTTGCTTGCTTCTACAAATCTTGTTACTGTCACCTTCTGTTGTTTCCTGTTGATCTCCACTGCTTTCACCCCTACAAAGTATAGTTTAAATTGGATGAATGAGAAGAGAAAATAAATTAGTTGGTGTGAAGGCAGAAGTGAAAATTACCAGTCAAAGAAGAAAGGTTTTCTTGACTTTGAGTTCCCATCCATCACAATCCATCCTGACTTTCAGCTCAACACTCTGAAGTTGTTTCCTCTTCTTGTGTTTATGGGCACTGCCTAACAACTCTGACAAGTACTCCAATGTGCCTCATATCCCCATACTTTAGCCTGCACTCACCAAAACAAATGCAGAGTTAGAAGGATGCAAAGCTGAAGAAGGATATGGGTTTTGTGGGAAATTACAAAAATAAAGTTATGATAATCTTGTATAGGATTTCTTGTTTTGCGTTGAACAAAAAGCTTGAATCTTTAGAAATCAGGTGACTCTTTAAGAGTTCTTCTCTGTTGTAGTAATGGGGTATTGCGTAGGTATATAATTATATACACAACCGGGTTGCCTCGACTTTGAAATGGGCAATGGGTCCCATCCCTTTTTAAGGAAACCTCATGTATTAAGGCATTGATTAAATGTTTGTTCTAAAAATATTTGTAAAGATAGTTTCAATGAATCCAAGGATCAAAATCAATAATATCATATACAATATTGCATGGTTTCTCCGAGTGACAGGTTAGAAGAAACAAAAGCCTTAACTGCATCTTCTCCATTTGTAAATGTAGTGTCGATCGTTAGATGAACAGGATTGTGCACTTCTCTAGAAAAGAAGTCATGGATCAATGCAGAACCACCAGAAACACCAAACCCTGTGGAATACCTACAACATAAATCATCCCCATGCAATTGATGTTAGCTAACTTTACTTCATTTCATTTGATAAATAAATGCTATAAGCAATTATGCATCAAATTAGAAATTATCTGTACTTTGTAGCCATATAGTATAGCACATTCAACAAATTTTCATTTGTGAGGGTAGCAGTACGTTTGATTAGTGTAGTGATGAAGTTGAAGAGTGGTGGTTGGAGCTAGAAATAGTATGAGGAATAGAATACTCCAACGGATAGGAAGCTTTACCCGGTTGGTGATAAGCATTGATGTTGACCAAGGAGGCATACAACGCGACAGCTAGTTCATATAATGCACAACCATAACACACACCGATCTAGGTGTCACTTCTTGAACAATCACCGTAATGGATTCACGATTGTTGGCTTAAAGAAATGATCTTGTTCCCTAAACAAAGAACTAGATGAAGTGAACAGCTGAAAATAAAGTCTAGAAACATATTTTTTGGTAAGATGAATATGATTGAACAAGCTTCTCTCCTCAACTTATATACCATATTTCATTGTTCATGCCATGTGACCTCAGGAATAGCAGCATCAGTGAATCAAGATAAAGGAGTCGAATGTAGTTCTAGCATATGCAGCTAGAAGATACCAGAAATCATGATATTGAACTCGAGCAGTTCTAACCTGTAACGATCCAAAAAGGTAGTCACCACATAACTTCAATGAATGTCACAAAGAAGTTGTGCACACCTTCTCTTAGTTGTTGTATGTAGCTACATAAAAATCACATCATGCAAGGCATTATAATTTTTATGAAAGTTAATACTAATGCAGAAGGTTTATTAGTAACAACAAGACTAGCATAAAAGAGCACTCACGCATGTTGATATGTGCTTCTTTTATTCCCATAGACTGTAAGTCCTTGGTTAACTAGTCATGTAAAATCGAACATAATAGTCATGAACACACATGAAAGGTAAAAGGTGGTCAATTCTGGTGGGTACAAGTTTTGTGATTGGTGCAAAAGAACATAGTAGAACAATAGTGTTTGAGTAATTTAGTTAGAGATTAATAAAATAAATAAGGATGTAAAAATGCATGACCAATAACAATATGTTTTTTAGATGTTTTCAACTAAATAAATAGACCCTTAGGAAATTGAAACTGAATTACCACACAATAAAAAGAAAAAGAGAACTTGGAAGACTATAACACTACACGAACTAAGCAAACCAAAACCAATTTGCTCGCTTATAGATCAATAGCTACAACAGAAATTGAAACTGAATTACCATTAAAATTGAATTACCAATAAATCTGAAAGAGATCTAGAGAAAATTGTGAACAAAGCAAGTTAACAAAGCGACAAGATCATAAATCAAAAGGATAATAATCAAAAGGACAGAACAACTCATATTGCATTTGGTTTTTGTCAATATGTGCAGAAAATTGTGGACTAGAAAGTGGAAACTCAATATATACAGAAATAGATGTATGCAGAAGTTGTAGACTAGAAAGTGGAAACTGAATATATGCAGAAATTGTGGACTAGAAAGTGGAAACTCAAAAGGACAGATCCTGAGAAAAAACAAACAGGATGTATGCAGAATTGGAAACTCGATATATGCAGAAAAAATAGTGAGACTAGTACTACTTAATCATCCCTGTTAGATTTTCCTTATGCATTTTGACTTCAAATGTAATAATGTCAAGTTTATAAATACTTATGCATCCCTATTAGATTTGCCTTATTATTCTCCACCTGAATCACATGGTAGATACCTTTTAAATTCAAAATTGTATGCATAAATGGATATCACTTTATCTTTCTTTTTAGTCCCTTCTCCATATCATCATATATATTAGTTTTATATTGTAGGAAAGTGATATAGTTCTTAAATTGTCTTTTGAAAAGATTTTGTTCAAATTTTATTCTCACAAGGAACTCTGCTCGCACCTTTCCTTTTTCCTTCAATGCTCTAATATCATACATTTTCAATCTATGAATAAGAGCAGTTTGCGAGTTTATGTCAATAGATCGAGTTTTGGTAATATAAAGCTACACATTTAACTAACAACACTAACTGGTTTCCATCCAAAATACAACACTTACCATTTTTCCTGCAGAAATTTAACATACCAGCCAAGATGAAAATAGACAGCAAATGAACCTTACAACTGCTTGGTATCATCTGGAAAGAGAAATCAGTAAATAAAAACACCAAAACAGACAACAAAATCAACATATCCAGCCAAGATGATTCTTCAATGTGAACTTAAATAAGAACACTTAAAAAGGCAAGCAACAAGTGCATAAAAAATCAGCAAGTGCATAAACATGAACCATATCAGATTATATGTATCCTTGAGGAGTTAGGCATGTCCTAAAAAAATCAACAAGTGCATAAAAATCAGCAAGTTTATGTCAATAGATCGAGTTTTGGTAATATAAAACTGCACATGTAACTAACAACACCTAACTGATTCCATCCACAATACAACACTTAAAAATTTTCCTGCAGAAGTTATAATTTAAAATACATCATTTACGCTATACTACATATGTTTTCCACCCTATAGACCACAACCATCATAATTCACACAACTCATAACACAAAATGAATTAGACCCTTAGAACTCATTTGCTTGATAACTCAAAATCCATAATGTTATAAAGACAAAGAAATGGAAGAAATATGTATTTATTTGACATTTCAAGCAAAAATCCCAAATATTTAGTTTTAAATCTCACAAAACACACGCAATTCAATCACCTAAACAAGTTCACCTTCCACTATTTTTCAAAAAAAGTTCTACTCATCCTAATTTTGATTACTAAAACTGAAATTTAATCAAATATAATTTCCTAATTTCCATCAATCTCACATCATCGAAATTTACATGTTGATAATTTCCCAAGAACCGTATTTGATCAATACTTTGAACAGAATAAGCCAATTAACATTAGATGGTTTCAAAGAATAATACCAAATCTTATCCATCTTATTTGATTAATAGGTGATTAGTGCTCATACTCTTTTGCTTTAACACTAATCCTACTCAATGTAGGTTTGATGAGTGCACAAATGACTATCTATTGAATAGTATACGCACATAATCAATCTAACATGAAGAATCATTTGTCCAAATAATCTCTAATAGCATTAATAATAATTGTATATACATACTGTATTATAAAACATGTATCAATATATGTATGGATTTTAACATCGTGGCATTCTCTCCATCGACTACAAAATATATAATTCATAGACAAACAAACATTAGGCAATAGAAAATGAAAAGAATGGGTAATGACAGTGAGGCAATGAGTAATAAAAAGTAGTTGTCATTATTGTTTATATTAAGATTAGATAAGATTAGATAAAAAGTAGTTGTCATTATAGTAAACATAAATTCTACTTCTAGTCTTTATCAACAATGTATTGACAAGCTAAATTCTCATCAAAATTTAGCAGAAATAAACCAATATCATCAAAAAATTTGGTCCATTACCAATACAAGTTTATCAACCATAGACTTTACAATTCATGACCCTTGTCTACCAAAAAACCTAGTGTTAACAGAACAAAGCAATATATAGAAACCAATAAACGAACCTTCTCAATTCTTAGGTTAACACAAGTGGTGATAGAAAACAACATTACATAACATATCAAACTAGAATCTATCTAGGCATGCTTCTTCAAATATCTCATTTTCTCTCTACGTATGTATATGCAAGGAAATTGAAAGCCAAAATGTTACTTGAGAAAAGAAACCCAAGTAGAAAAATCAAATAATTGCCAATCTTAATGTGCAAATAGGATAGTTTAAATACACTAAATCTCAATGAGGAATTGCATCGAACGGCTTCAAGGCATTTTCTTCCAAACACAACCTGAAATAGATGAATAAGAATAACACTGTTAATTTATCCTTTACTGAAAAATTGTAAGATGACTTCATGGACTTGAGAGAGTACTACAAAGGGACAACCAAAACAAAAAAAAAAACAGTAAGGTTATCAACCTAAGTGAATAAAATAAGGACCATAGAGGAGGAAGGTGAGTGACTGCTTACAGTGATTGTCAGAAACTTCTCAATGTTGTAGGACAAGAAATATCTAACAAGGTGAAACTCAATGCCTTGTTCCCTTGCTTACAATAATTTAGGATGCTACCAGAAATACACAAAAGACCAAACTACCTGACATAACTTTCCATTCAATTGTTCAGCAACCTTGAAGACACATATCTGGTTTGTGGGCATCATGAGGCTCATTGAAGAGAAGAGTCACACCGTCAATAAACTGTTGTAAAAGGCAAGTAGTTGAAGCCCTAGAGTTGTTCTCCGCCGGTACACACAAAGAAATCTTGTGGCGATAACATTTATCTCAGGGAAGAAGAATCGATAGAGTTGTCGGGATTTAGGAGAGTTTAGGGAAAACAAATTTACCTGAAAATGAAGTGTTCGACTACAATCACTTGGGGAAATAAAGAAGGTCGGCTCCGATTCACAAGAAGAAGAAGATATCGATAGAGAATGAAGAAGGTCTGCATTGGTTCAAGGAAGAAGAAATCGATAGAGTGACAGAAGCGTACAAGGGTTGAAAGGAAAGATATGGGTTTTTTCTGTAGAATATTCTTTTGCTAAGAAGATAGCGTTTGCTTAAACCTGTTCAGCGTAAAATATTTCTTTTTCTGGCGCTAAACGAAAATAGACCGTGCCTATGTAATTTATGGCGTTTGTAGCATAGTAAAACGTTATTAAACTTTTTTTCCTTGAATTATTTATAACGTTTATAACATAAACGCTATTATTTAATGCTATAAATGATTAACTTTGTCGTAGTGCATGGTTTGTCCAGAATGCCGTACTTGCAATATCCTAGTCTCGGATTCTTAATTGGTGACAATCTGACTTTAAATCATTCTTAGTAGAGACTACCGACCCTTGCAATTGGTTGAGTAGATGATATATCTGTGGTGAGAGATACTTGTTCCTCATTGTTATCTTGTTTAGCTCACGGTAATCGATGTACAGACGGAGATAACTGTCTCACTTTTCGCAAACTAATGTTCTCCATAACAACTTCAGATCAAGAGTTTAAGATATATATCAATATGAACTTCAAATCGAGAGTTCAGAATAACCTTCGGAGTTCTCCATAACATTTCACTAATTCTAATGAACTCTTTTCAATAAGTTCTTGCAATTTCTCCTTCACTTGCTTCCACAACTCATGTCTCTGCAAAAGTGTTATTCCATACAACGCGTTAGACCTCAGAATTCAATCAAGCTCGGCTTTAGTATAAAATTCTACATTGTGACGTATAGGAATTCGTAATATATCAACAAACACGTGTATTGTTCCATCTTTAGCTACGATGTTTATCGTCCTCTTTCAGAGATCCTTATGGCTGCACATAAGTTTTCTGACTCTTGTAGCCTTATTTAAGTATTCTTTATCTTAATCACATTCTCCCTCTTTGATGGCATGATTGTTAAAAAATCTTCTAAGGTTTCTCACTTATGTGCAACCATAAGGGTCCAAACTACAGAAATTAATCGTGCTTCAAAACAATTGATCTTATCTTCTTCGCTTTCCATGACATCTCAACATATGGAAAGAGCTCTTCGTATTGCACATAAGCTTTCACCATAGACATCCTTTCTTCAAGTAGGTGAAGAAGTTTATACTTCACTTCTTTTTGCGACGTCCGTCCGACAATGGAGGTTATAAATCCTCAATATTTCATATACTTCTCGTACATCTCATAACGTCAACAAACTTCAAAACTTCGGTCACCTCTTACTCTTGTTGGTCATCTTATGCATCTCTTCTATATATATTCCCCTTTACGCATAGAAACAATAGAAACCTCACTTTCCTCTTGGTCGTTCTAGTTTTCTTCACCCTAATCAAACTTTAAAAGTTCTTATCCATGACTTTCCCCCATATGCCAATCTCATAACCTAAGAAAGTCGCATAGGGTCGTTACAATCCCTCCCTAGAAGGTCTGTTACATTTACTTGATTTGATCTCCTACAATGCTACTTGAGTATGACATTTGCACTTCCGTTGATATAACTTCTTATTGCTGAGATTGAATCACCGGGAATATTTCAAGTTCTTGTTATTGTTCCTTTATGATCCCACTACCTGGTTACTCTTCACTTCTGATAGCATGAAGTATAGTCTATATTTTGGGACCTGTTTAGACGTTTTATCTTCAATAATCTGCATGTTTGAATGTATATTATTTGATTATATTGTCGTTTTATCTACCTTTGCGGGAATCGAGGTCTACACCAAGTTTCGTCGTAATCGTAGGTAAAATGGCACGTTTTGCATCAAAATGGAGCTAAAGGAGCTAAGGAGTCATTGGAGCTACATTCAGGAGCTTAAGGAAGAATCCAGGAAGCATGGAATTGAATTAGAGATTTACTTTGGACCAGATTTGAAAGATTTCACATTCAGTTTAGAGTCACCTCAGTTGACCACAGAGTCACCTTGACCGAGGTGATCTAAGGGAGCGTCTCGACCGAGGCGAATATCCTGACGCGGCGAGATATATTTTATTTGGCTGAGATCTTTTATTTTTGGAAGGAAAGATCTTATATTTTTGGGCTGGATTTCTGGAAGGAAGATCATATATTTAGGAGATCTATTTTAGGAGATAAGATATAATTTTATTAGGAAATTATCTTTTAAGATATTTCCTATAAAATTATCTTAAGAAGATATTTATTTTAGGAGATAAGATATATATTTTTATTAGGAAATTATCTTTTAAGATATATCCTATAAAATTATCTTAAGAAGATATTTATTTTAGGAGATATGGATATATTTTATAGGAAATTATCTTTTTAAGATATTTTATCTTTGGAAGATAATTCTCCTATATAAAGGGTTGGATTTTCTGCAATTCACCCATCTTCGGATCACCGCATGTTTATACAAGCCTAGAGGGTTGATAGCATCCATCAATTGAAGGACTTTTGGAAGGTTGAAGGAAGATTGGGGGAAGATTGAAGGAAGGAAGTTAATAGCTTTTATAGCTTTTGTGAAGGGTTTTTGTAAAACTTTCTTAGATTCCCTTCTTGTTGATTGTCTTGTTGGATTTGTGATCCAAGGAACGCTTAATTGTTTGATATTTGATTCAGTTATTGAAGCCTTGTTCTTAAGGTTTTTGTGTTCAAATATTCATTCTCTTCCCTTATATTTGATTATTGTTTTCATGATGATGAGTGGCTAATTTCTTTGTGTGATTCTAGGGTGATTGGCTGAAGGTTGTGGGAAAAACAATGATAGAATAATCTTAAAATTCCAGTAGGACCTTGAAAGCTCGAGTCTTTATCCTTAACCTTAGAACATCTCGTTCAGTCGATGAACATCTCGGTCACGGTGGAATTCGTCTGACCGAGGTGACTTTTCTGATCCGAAACTGAGAGTTAAGTGTTAGAGTTTGCCAAATCCTATTCTTATTACACCTTTCCTGGTTCAATGCAAGCTTAGGATGAGACTTACCCGGTAATTCCTTTGTTTGTTTACCTAAGATCATAAGTGTAGGTAATAAAGGTTTATCCTTTATTGGAGTTTGAGTGTGCTTTCATCCCATCTTTGTGAGTTAGCCTGAGATTTACCCGGTAAAGGTTGATTCTATTCCCTTAGTTGGAGTGTTAGTTTGAGATTATAGTTTCTTTCCTTAGTACCTTGAGACTTACCCGGTAATAGGTTCTTTGGCTTGGGATTGCGAGTAGTGAGACTTACCCGGTGATCTATTCCACTTTAGTAACACCTTCCCTTTGCAAAATCTCAGCTTTGTCCGCTTATCTTGAGATCTTGAGTTGGAACCACAACTAGACGCTTTAATCCCTAGAATTGCATATTCCTTTAATTGAATTTTTATCATCTTTGATTGCTTTAATTGTTATTGTGGTTAGTTTCAATATTGACAACCTATACTAGCTTTGTTTCACCTAAGTCCCTGAGATCGACACCCCGTAATTCTTGCTTTTACTACGATTGACCCGTACACTGCGGGTTCGCATCCTTGTTTTTAAGCATACTTCTTGGGTTATAAATTTAAAGCTTGCACACACCATTTGGAGCGAACAAGTTTTTGGCGCCGTTGCAGGGGACTTGGTCAAGACCGAGCCGGTTGCGGTTGTCTTTCGGGGCTATTGCCCTTGTTGCTATTAACCATTTGTCCTATGAGTTTTGTAGTTTTCAGGATATCCGATGACTACATTTGAACCAGCCTGGATAGCAAGACAAAGTGCTAGGGCGGACCATTATGAATACTTGGAAGAAAAATACTCCTTTTATTGATTTAACAATGAAAGGGAAAGAGAAAAAGCCATTGAGAAGGAGCTTGCGATATGGGATGAGATGAATGTCCCTAGAAATATTTATGAGCAACCTCTTGAAGATTCTCTTGAATCAAGATTAGAGAAGTTGATGAAGAAGGTGGAGGAGCTCAAGGAAAGCACTCTATCCTATGCTAAGCTGAAAGAGGAGCATAAGGAAGTACTACAAGTTTCAAGCATTCCTCCAATCAAACCGAAAGTTTCTCCTGAAGCTTTTGAGGAAGAGGAAGATGTGGAATATCTCGATCCAACTGTTGAGACTTCGGCCGAGGTGAAAGAGAGATCGGACGAGGTGGAAGAGAGATCGGCCGAGATGGAAGAGGAATCTGTAGAACTGGAAGTGGAAGATGCAGAGAACCTTGAGCAAATACTGAGACTGTGGCCAAGGTGGAAGAAAGATCAGTTGAGTTGAGAGATTTCATGTGTGGATTATCAAATTAACATGAAACTTGTCCTGAGCTTTGGAAAACTTTATAAGGTGCCTTCTCTTACTCCCTTTGAAATTCCTACTAAAGTTCTAGATTTCTTCAGGGATGCACCGAAGAGTTGGAGGTCTCTTCCGAAAGAACCTCCTAAGATTAAGATGAAACCTCCCTTGAAATTGTTGGAAGAAGATGCTCCTTGGATTATAAGGAGTGAAGTTAACAAGCGCTTTACCGCTAAGGAAACGAAGTGTTATTTGTTCAAGTATGGGGTCATTCACATGACAAAGACCTTGTACTATCCCCAAAATGGAGATGGGGAAGCTACTAGGATTCTCGAGAAGACTTTTTTCTCGATCCAGGAAAGGATGGGACGAAAGGCTAGATTATGTCCCATTGAAGTGCAGGAAAGCTAGAAGGATTCCGGTGAGAATCAAACCGTACAAGCTTGTACGTGGGAGATCTTACCATTTGCCGGTGAAATTAGGAACCGGAACCTTTTTGGAAGAGTTTTGTGATGGATGTGATGAGCACTCCAAGGTGTTCGAGGTACATTGAGTAATTCTATGAAGAAAGGTTCAGCTAGCGACCTTAAACCAAGCGCTTTTTGGGAGGCAACTCAAGGTATTGCTTTCTTTTCCCTTTTCTAGCTTGTTTTTAGATAGTTTGCTTTGCTTTGCTTTTGGCGTCCTCTAGACAGAAACCAGGTACTTTCTAAGGAAGGATTACAACTCAGGAGCTACACTAGAAGGACAGACTTTTGAAAAATTGAGAGGACGGAGCTTGACTGAAACACATCTCGGGTTCAGTCACAGGACCTCGACCGAGATGTTCTTCGCCAGCCGAGACGGTCTTATCTGGAGCTATTTCTTATTTCTTTATGCAGTTCAGCTATGTCCGATGAGTTTCCTGTTCTTAGACTTTTACTTGACCTATTGGGACAATGTGTCCCAAGTATGGGGTATGTGGATGTTTTGCTTGACTTATGAGTATGACTTGTATGACTCATGGATATTTATGATCTATTTCTGCTTACTTGGCTTTATGTGCTTATCTGTCATTACATGCATACATACAGATTTTTGTTTGAGAAAAACTTCAAAAACTGTTTTAAGAAAAAAAAATTTTATGACCTCGACCGAAGTGATTCTTGCCAAACGAGGTCAAGTACCACGGTTGACTTAGAACATCTCGACCAAAGTGGTTTAACTGAAACAGTTTTCGAAATGATTTTGTGCTTCTTATCTGGATATGACCTCAGTGAAGATTTTGTTTGCATACTGGTTTTGAAATCTTTATATGTTTGAAAGGTTTTATGATATGTTTAAGTTGCTAAATGCTTTGTTTGAAATTTGTGGCATGTTTAATACTTTGTTTTTATCCAAATTATGATGAATTTGAAGGTCGACACCACATGATGAGTTCTATCACTTTCTTCTTGGGATGATTAAGGCAATTCATTCTCTTTTCTTCTTCTTCTTAATCATGCTTTAGCCCCTCATATACATATTTGCCTCCCTTTACCTATCCGGGAATTTGGAAGCAAGCAAGTGAAAAGCAAGTGAAAGAAAAGATGAGATGTTGGCTGGAAGTTAGAAAGAAACAAATAGGTTTTGGGAAGTCAATCATGACGATGAGTAACTCGGCACCATTCACATAGCCGGGTGTTTGTGTCTTGCCAAAGTTGGGATGAGCGATATTCCTAACGGGTCATGGTATGTGCATCAAGGGTTTGAGGCATCTCGAGAAATTGATGATTGCTGATTTCCAAGGCTTCGATTATTGTGCACCTCTGTCCATACATCCCAAAAAGTAAAAAAAAAGTAAAATAAGCAAAGCTTATTGGTGGAAGATGTTGAAGTTCAAAGCAAGTGAAGTAAAGATCCTTTTCCCGGATTCTAGCACCACGTTCTCTATATACATCCCACCCTCACACGTTTCTTGACCTTCTCTTGAAAAGTCCTTGAGACCTCGAGCTTGTTGATTGACTTGGTGGTTTAAACTGGATTATACATGATTAATTTCGATATTTATGATTTATTATGCATTCTATGATTTTATGAAAAGATGAACAACTTTCTTATATTTATAAAATGTTTTGAGCATGTTTTGATTTTAAATTCCATGAAACATTCTGTTAGAGTGATCTATGATTGCAGCACACCACCAAAAATGTTTTGAAAGACTTTTCATTGATCTTTTTGACTTATAATCCATTCTATCTTGTACTTAAGATTTGGAACTTGCTTGGAGACAAGCAAGAGACAAGTATGGGGTATTTTAATAGCATGAATTATAGTCTATATTTTGGGACCTGTTTAGACGTTTTATCTTCAATAATCTGCATGTTTGAATGTATATTATGTGATTATATTGTCGTTTCATCTACCTTTGCGGGAATCGTAGGTAAAATTGCACGTTTTGCATCAAAATGGAGCTAAAGGAGCTAAGGAGTCATTGGAGCTACATTCAGAAGCTTAAGGAAGAATCCAGGAAGCATGGAATTGAATTAGAGATTTACTTTGGACCAGATTTGAAAGTTTTCACATTCAGTTTAGAGTCACCTCAGTTGACCACAGAGTCACCTCGACCGAGGTGATCTAAGGGAGCGTCTCGACCGAGGCGAATATCCTGACACGGCGAGATATATTTTATTTGGTTGAGATCTTTTATTTTTGAAAGGAGAGATCTTATATTTTTGGGCTGGATTTCTGGAAGGAAAATCATAAATTTAGGAGATCTATTTTAGGAGATAAGATATATTTTTATTAGGAAATTATCTTTTAAGATATTTCCTATAAAATTATGTTAAGAAGATATTTATTTTAGGAGATAAGATATATTTTTATTAGGAAATTATCTTTTAAGATATTTCCTATAAAATTATCTTAAGAAGATATTTATTTTAGGAGATATGGATATATTTTGTAGGAAATTATCTTTTTAAGATATTTTATCTTTGGAAGATAATTCTCCTATATAAAGGGTTGGATTTTCTGCAATTCACCCATCTTCGGATCACCGCATGTTTATACAAGCCTAGAGGGCTGATAACATCCATCAATTGAAGAACTTTTGGAAGGTTGAAGGAAGATTGAGGGAAGATTGAATGAAGGAAGTTAATAGCTTTTATAGCTTTTGTGAAGGGTTTTTGTAAGACTTTCTTAGATTCCCTTCTTGTTGATTGTCTTGTTGGATTTGTGATTCAAGGAACGCTTAATTGTTTGATATTTGATTCAGTTATTGAAGCCTTGTTCTTAAGGTTTTTGTGTTCAAATATTCATTCTCTTCCCTTATATTTGATTATTGCTTTCATGATAATGAGTGACTAATTTCTTTGTGTGATTCAAGGGTGATTGGCTGAAGGTTGTGGGAAAAACAATGATAGAAAAATCTTAAAATTTCAGTAGGAACCTGAAAGCTCGAGTCTTTATCCTTAACCTTAGAACATCTCGTTCAGTCGATGAACATCTCGGCCGGGGTGGAATTCGTCTGACCGAGGTGACTTTTCTGATCTGAAACTGAGAGTTAAGTGTTAGAGTTTGCCAAATCCTATTCTTATTACACCTTTCCTGGTTCAATGCAAGCTTAGGATGAGACTTACACGGTAATTTCTTTGTTTGTTTACCCAAGATCATAAGTGTAGGTAATAAAAGTTTATCCTTTATTGGGGTTTGAGTGTGCTTTCATCCCATCTTTGTGAGTTAGCCTGAGACTTACCCGGTAAAGGTTGATTCTATTCCCTTAGTTGGAGTGTTAGTTTGAGATTTTAGTTTCTTTCCTTAGTACCTTGAGACTTACCCGGTAATAGGTTCTTTGGCTTGGGATTGCGAGTAGTGAGACTTACCCGGTGATCTATTCCAACTTTAGTAACACCTTCCCTTTGCAAAATCTCAGCTTTGTCCGCTTATCTTGAGATCTTGAGTTGAAACCACAACTAGACGCTTTAATCCCTAGAATTGCATATTCCTTTAATTGACTTTTTATCATCTTTGATTTCTTTAATTGTTTTTGTGGTTAGTTGCAATATTGACAACCTATATTAGCTTTGTTTCACCTAAGTCCCTGAGATCGACACCCCGGAATTCTTGCTTTTACTACGATTGACCCGTACACTACGGGTTCGCATCCTTGTTTTTAAGCATACTTCTTTGGTTATAAATTTAAAGCTTGCACACACCATTTGGAGCGAACAACTTCCACACTCATTCATAGACCACCCGCAAATGCGCATTCTTGGTTGTCACCAATTAGCTTATAACTGACCTTCTCCAATGTCAATGACTTACCATCCTTCTATACTTCCATGTTACCATTCTCATGAAAGCTACCCTCCTCGAGGTACTCTACCTTAAACTCCGTTAGTTCCTTCTTCATTCCATGTTTTCTCTTCTTTACAAGGTAACTATATCTTCTTGGCCTTGTTGTTTCATATAACTCCCTTTCAAAGGCTTAACCGTTCTTCCTTGATGTCTTTCAAGTGCACCTTCCCAAATATTATAGCCCTAGCTACCATCCACTCGCGTTCCTCTTGGAAGGTATCTTAAGTCTCTCGATCAAAGCTCCTCGTTTCGTCTATCATCTTGTTGGGATTATCATTTATACACACTTCCTCTTTCTTGGAGTTTCTTAGCCTTATCATTATAACGGAAACCGGTCAACTCCACGTGAATCCCCACCATGCCCTTCTTCTCATAACTCTAGTAATGTTGACACTTCACTTATTGGTACTTCTTAAGCTTAACTTACGGTATCTTAAATCTTTTGTGATTGGTTCATCCACGCCTCTCATCTCGACTCCCAAGCCTAGGAGCGCCTAGGGAAAACTTTTACGTCTTAATGAAATACCACTTCTACCCTTGCTAGTAGGTACTTCTCTTCCTCTCGATACTCGTCTTTGATTTATCATCACGCCACTTGGAAGAATCATAAGTTCGTTGTCTCGAATTCGCTTCATTGAAGTCCATCATTGTTTCCACGGAACCACTCCCATAATGTCATGTCGTTTCCTTTCTTGTATAGCTTCAATCTCGATTTTGCTTAAGTTGACTCAAAGTTCCCTTCTATTTATTCGTCCTTGCCGCTAATGTCCTCTTTATCCTTCAAATGGTTTCGTTGACGTCCCCAAAAAGAGTCCGATGAATCGCTAGGGTGTTCGCCAGAACGTGATACTCAACTCGGTACTTGAGCATACTCATATATACTATCCTAATCCCAAAAGGCGTTTGTCCAAGGGCAATGATAGCTTTCTATCATCTTAACTATAAGGTCCACTACTACTAATATAATACTAGCATACCATATGTGTATGTATATATAACTATATATATAAGTCCTATGTTCACATTACTACTAATATATCACATCCGGAAATCCATAACAACAAAACAAGGTCTAAAACGCAACATAGTCCACATATATAACTAAACATATGTATCAAGTCCATCATGAAACTACAATCCACATATACATATCTATATATATACATATATATATCAAAATCCAATAAACTAAACTGCCGAGATCCGCGGAAGGAGTGGTGGTCCGTACATTCTACCCCGACTGACTATACTCATGATTTTGAAAACGAAAAATCATTTTAAACTTAGAACCCTTGAGGGTTCTATTTCACTCTATTCGGCCTTTAGAAGATTGCGAGCGCCATTATTGTCAACCTAGGGCTTTGATACCATATTGTAACACCCCAAATCCGCGGGACTCAGGATGCTACGGGCGGAGACCTCACAATGGGTCCCGACCCTTACCTGACAACAATTTCACCGGATCTTGGAACAACACACAAATAAAGGCCAAAACAAAATACATTTTTATGCAATGCAATGAAACCTGAAACCAAAAAGCAAAAGACTTCAGCCGAGATACAACACAAAGACCCAATGCCATACACGCGACATACAAACACAATAAACGCAAAACAATACACAACCCGACTCCAACCAAAACCCACTCCTAAAATGTACGGAACCCCGGCTGCCCACTCTTTCAAATCTCTCGGCCGCATTCGTAACTGCAAGGCAATCTACAACAATCGGTATAAAACCGTTAGCTAATATTCGAAGCATTAGAATCAAGGTGGAAGGCATAAACACAAGTAAATTATTATAAACACACATCATACTCCAAATCACACAAATCCGGTTTATTATCTTTTTATTATTAAGTCATATCCCGTTCTAATTAAACTTCTTTTGTGACATGAGAATCTCCCAAAACTCGCCTCGGTCCGCACTTACCGGCATGGAATGGTATTGATGCATCCGACCGTCTACCAGTCCGGGCTAGTCGCCGAGAACCTCCTAGCTCATGAAAGAGCTAGGCAGTGATGTCACCGCCCGTTATCATACACTTGGGCCAAATAATATAAAGGTCGGTGGTCCTATTTGGGACGAGGTAAGTCTCCGGATTTACCTCGTCCCAAAGGTAAACCAATCAATAATAGCTCTCAACTTTACACAGGAAGATAGTCAACTCCTGGTCAAAACAAGGCACACGATCAATATCTATTGCTAGAAGTCCTTAGACATCTATCCCAAATGACCTCTATACGGTCATACAACTCACATGTTAGGATAACACGTTCCTAGTCTCGATGCTCTCACAATAACATGTAATCCCAAACCTCAAGCCTAATAATTCTCACTAGATCAAACCATATACTTGAATCGTTATTAACCTCACTAAACCGCAATACCACCTCAAGCTTATAATCAACATCAAAATACATCAAACAATATCAAATCCTCAAAACTCACCTAAGGCTCAAAGCCACTACTTGGCCTTCACTCTAAGTTATGCTGGATCCAACCTCGCATGATACTACTAAATATAACTAGATCGAGGAAAAAGTTACTCACGTGACGCCAAAAGACGGAAGAGGATCTATGGATGTTGAGAATGGATTCGTTCTTCCGGACCTAAAACCAAAGCTACACAATTTAGCTTATACGCTAAATTTGAACGGAAGATAACTTATATAAATCTAAGTTAAAAACTCGTTTTCAAAATAAGGGAAAAACTCGCAAAAACATTTACCGGGGTGATCTAAACAATTTATAAACATGACTCAAAATCCGAAATCAACTTTTCCCGGGCAACAATGAAACTCCCGAAACTCGGCCATTTCCCGAAAATAATACTTTGGGCCAAATTCTGTAATTATATATAAGCAGTGGCATAAAGGATACATTCTAAAAATATGGGTAAAGTATGCAAATACACAACATGGGCCAAAATGGTAATTAATTAGAAAAAGAGGGGCCCGCTGTGAAAAATTGAGGGATGGGGTTTGGACCCTTCACTGACGGCTGAGAACGTGCAGACTGCTTCTCCGGCGGCTTCGCTGGTGGCCAGAGGCGAGGGAAGGCGGCAACCACTCCGGCGACTACTTCCGGTGTGCAGCAGCAATGGAGAATAGAGAAGAAAAGAGAGGTGGAGACTGAGGGTGGACTCCTTGTCCAGTGGTGGTGCAAAAGACTTCTCCGGCGTCGTGGTGGTGGTTCCCAGCGAGGAGGTGAGAAGCACAGGAGTCGGGATCTCTGGCGGTTGTGAGAGCCGAAGTCGGTGGCGGAAACAACAAGTAGGAGCAACCTCTCCTCGAGTTTTCGAGCGGGAAGGAAAGAAGGGAGGTGCAGTGGAAGAAGGTGAGGAGAGGTGGTGCGAGGGAGCTCCGGCAGCAGCTGTCGAGACGTTAAGAACCAGACAAGGACGAGGAGAGATGGATAAGAAGAGCAAGATGGCTGCAGAGGCATGGTCGAGAATAGGAAAGGTTTGCAGAGGAGAAGGAGAGGAAAGGATCTCCTCCCTTCTCTGTTCGGACAGGCGGCGCAAAAAGGGGGAGAAGAAATCAGGGCGGCGGCAAGCTCCGACTGATTCCTCCGGTAGTGTGGCGGCGGCATCAAGGCGGGTGATGAAGGGTGAGAGAGATTATCGAAGGAAGTGGAAAGGAGACTGCCACTTTTTGATGTTGCAGGAGGAAGAAGATGAAGGCTCCCTGTAGCTCAGTGGATAGAGCGTGTGTTTCCTAAGCAGAAGTCAGAGGAGGCGAGGCTTGCGTGGGAAGCCACGGAACAGATGGGGGAAGACCAAAGGGCCGGAATCCAAAAGCAGCTAAGGAAGAAAAAGATAATAAAAATATAAAATATATATATATATATATATATACGAACTAGAAATTAAATTAAATTCGATCAAATTACCCGGAACGGGATTTCCGGAATGCGAAATTTTCCGTTAAATAATATACACAAAAATATCTACAAAATATATATTCATAAAATATAGTTTTACATATAGGAATTATTCCCATAAAATATGTAAGCTAATAAAATATCGGTAAAAGCCGAAAAAATAACTAAAGAAAACGCGCCAAATATTTGGGCGTTACATAACCGCACCTGCGCATCCAGAGTCCCGCCCCTGCGCACTTCCTCCCCTGCGGCTTGAGGCCGAAGCCCCTGCGTCTTCCTTCTCTATGCCCCTGCGGGATGCTCTGGCCGCCCCTGCGGATTATGCGACAGAGGTTTTGTATAAGCTTCATTCTTTTAAACCTTGATTTGTTGACATCGTTAACTTTCTTGTTAGAGGTGAGTACCCTCCAAACTTCACCAAAGCACAGAGAGAGAAGGTGAAAGCCGAGTCAAGGCATTACGTATGGGATGATCCCTATCTTTGGAAGCATTGTAGTGACCAAGTAATCCCCCGTTGCATCCCGGATAATGAGGTACAATTTGTTCTTTCGTTCTGTCATTCTGAAGCATGTGGGGGACATTTTGGTGCAAATAAAACTGCTAAAAAGTCTTAGATGCGGTGTTCTTTTGGCCACACATCTTTCGAGACGCTTTTGCGGTTTGTAAGGTTTGTGATAGGTGTCAAAGAGTAGGTTATATTTTGTGAAATTTTTGACGTTTGGGGGATAGATTTCATGGGTCCTTTTCCTAACTCTTTTGGGAATACCTATATATTACTTGCGGTGGACTATGTTTCCAAGTCGGTGGAAGCAAAGGCCACCAAAACTAATGATTCTAAGGTTGTGGAAACTTTTCTTAAGGATAATATCTTTGCAAGGTTTGACATCCCTAAAGCTTTGATAAGTGATAGGTGAACTCACTTTTGCAACAAGACGATCACCGCTATTCTCAAGACGTACCATGTCCATTAACGTGTGTCAACAGCCTACCGTCCACAAACAAATGGACAAGCTGAAGTGTCAAACCGGGAGATCAAGACAATTCTTGGAAAGACGGCTTCCCCCGGAAGGAAGGATTGAAGCTTGAGGCTAAGTGTCGCTTTGTAGGCATACCGGACGGCGTACAAGACACATATTGGAATGTCCCCATTCCGACTTGTGTTCGGAAAGGCTTGCCACCTACCGGTGGAGCTAGAACACAAAGCTTGATGGGCGGTGAAGAATTACAACATGAACGTGGACGAAGTAGGAGAATTCCAGAAGCTTCAATTGCAAGAGCTGGAGGAGTTAAGGCTCGATGCATACGACCATGCCACATCATACAAAGAAAAGACAAAAGAATGGCACGACCGGAATATCCTCCGAAAGGACTTCCAAGCAGGTAACAAAGTCCTTCTTTTTCAATCACGTTTGAAACTTTTTGCAGGAAAGCTACGCTCAAGGTGGACAGGTCCGTATGTGATAGCTGAAGTCCATCCACATGGTGTTGTGGATCTTTACGATCCACAAACACACAAGATATTCAAAATCAATGGACAAAGGCTCAAGCCATACCTTGAGGGAGTGAATAACGATCCAATAGACAAGATGGTATTGGAGGAGACCCAGGTAGAGAAGTAAGGTCCTTACGTCGAGCCAACAACGTAAAACAAAGGCGCTGCTCGAGAGGCAACCCGAGAGAATAAGAAGAGGAGGCTTTGTCAAGAAAACTGCCCCTGCGGCCCTATGTCACCGCCCCTGCGGTGACACTGCATTCCCAGCCCGCCCCCGGCGCAGGGCCTAAGCTAGCTCAAGATTGTCACCGCCCCCGCGGTGACAAACCCCCGCCCTTGCGGCTCTTTCCCTTGACAGACGCCCAATGCCGCCCCCGGCGCTGGGCCTACGTCCCCTCTCCCCTTGTCACCGCGGGGGCGGTGACAACCCCGCCCCTACGGGTTTACCCAGAAAAAAATAAAGTCAGAAAAAAATCCTTCACCTACCCGACCAACGTCTCTCTCTCCTCCTCACCTACCACTCTCTCTCTCTCGATCACTCTCTCACAACCTAGCCCCCAAAACCGCCCCCTGCGCTCCCAACTCTCCTTCACTCACGCCACCACTGCAACGCTAGCCCCACGCCCCTGTGAAGCCCCACTCACACCACCCCCTCTGTCACGCTGCTACACCATCTCTTATCCCCAATCTCAACCCTAACCACCGACCACCAATCTCAACCACCAACAACCACTGTCCACCACCACCGTTGGCCATCAGAAGCCAACATCACCAGCCAACAACGCCAGCAAAGCGCCACAGGCTCCACCACCGACGAAGCTGTCAAAAATCGCCCTCCAAGTCTTCGCTCGCCCCTGCGTCTACAAGCACCCGCCCCCACGCCAACCCATCCCTGCGGATCGCCCAGCCGCCCCTGCATAAAGCATAACAGAGGGTTCGTCTCATTTCCTTGTTTTTGTGATTTCTGATTTCTCTACTTGAACTTTTTTGCAAGAATAACCCCAACGGAAATACAAGATGTCGGAGAATGAGAAGGCCCATTATGAGATTCTGCATGATTGAGAGGTCTACGCGACTCGGTTCTTGCACGTCCCGACATTGGAGACGTTAGGCATGTTGGAGAGTATGCAGTCCTTTTTGGACAACGCTGGGCTTGGGGATTTCCTACAAAAGAGCACTCTCACATACCCCGAGCTCAGTAGGCAATTCATTACTACCTTCAACATGGAGAAGGATGATCATGTGTGTATCGGCCTCACATTCAAATACAACAAAAAGAAGTACACGGTGAACTTTGCTCAGCTGTAGGAGGCCTTTGGGGTTACTCTTAACCCTTCTGACAAGTGGTAGGAATCCCCACCTCAACCGGAATTGGTGGAGTTTTGGCAAGTGGCTACTGGCTCCGAGTTTCATGTCGGGGGTGAGTACAACAACAAACTCAGTCACCCCTGCTTAAGGGTCCTTTCCAAGATCATCATGTGTGTCTTCTGTGGACACAAGGAGGAGAACAAGGTCACTCTCAAGGACCTTCCTTTGATGTACGCTTGCACTCCGGCATGTGATAATGTGCCAGATTGGAGCTCCCTATTCCTCACCGCTTTGAAGCGGATTAGGAAGAACGAGCCGAGGGAGATTGTAGGTGGAGGGTTTATTTCTTTGATTGTTGAGTTGGTGATGGATTTGGCTGAGTTGGAGGATGGGATGCTGATCCCGTTCTACAATGAAGGCATGCTCTGACGTTGCAAGTTGCTGAAGCGGGATGGGGAGAACCTCTTTTGACTTTCTTTTGCAGATGGGAGCCACATCACCTACTTCCCCCGACCTTTACCATTTGGAGAGGAGCTTTCCGACCTCTAAGTCGCTGCCGACCCACTTGTCCCGAGGCGATCTCATGTCGCCATCATCGAGAGGCATGCGGAGAGCTCCCACCGGGCTCATTATGAGGACCACATGCCCATTTTTGAGGATGAGGAGACGCCCACTTTGACTAGCGTCAGGATGCTTGCCAGGCGGCATAACAACAGAGGATGGAGGCTCAGCAGTTGGCTTGACAAGCCAAACTTTAAGACTTCCTTTGGGGCTCAGATGGATAGACAACAAGGCCGGATTCATGAGATCTACCGGAGGCAGAAGCACTTCTTCTGTGACTTTCCTTACCCACCGGAGCAGGATCCGGATGGTCCAGCCGGACCATCCCACTAGTGGGTATCCTCTCTTTCCCTTCTCCACTTTATTATTGTAACACCCCGAATCCATGAGACTCGGAATGCCACATTGGGCTAGGATCTCACAGTGGATCCTGACCCTAGCCGGACAACAAGTTCACTGGACCTTACAACATGACACTGACAAATATAAAACAAATACATAAAACCATATAAACCGTACAACCAAAGGTAAACATCAACGTAGCCGAGTATATAAAACAATATCCTCACATAGGAGGTACAAAAGATCATCCTCACACAGAAGGGAAAACATAACAACCCAAACCAATCACCTAATGTACGAGAGTCCTCGGCCTGTCACCTTGCCAGATCACTCAACAGCGCCTAACCCGCAAACATCTACAACACGGTATGAAACCGTTAGCTAACCATACATATATGAGATAATGCGTAAGCACAAGCACAATCATGAAAGATAAACACATCAGCATGCTTTCACACATTTACTCATTTATTATCTTTACATAATAGCCATTCACTCAAATCGTGTATATATATAGATAGATGAAAATATGTGACACGAAATGTCCAGCTGTACGAGTATCGATCACACAATCCGTGTACCCTATGAGAGTGGATTGTGCCCTTCCTGTAAACGAGTCTGGCCCGACGTCAGAGAACCTCCAAGACTCCATGGCAGGATGAAAGGGAAAGGCTATCACAGCCACGCATACGGGGCAATCAATAAAACATAGATCGATATAAACGACATCTCGTGCTATCATAGCAAACACAATAAGCACACACCACTCATGCAAACACCCAATATAGGGATGGTAGCTAAGTAAGTCCTACGGACTTACCTCAACATCGTACACAACTCAACCACAACAACCTCCAATCCTGAGAGAGGGGCACTGCCTAATAACAAGGCATGAAGATATATCAACCTCTATTCAACAAAGGGGTCACACCTAGACCCAAGGGATCCATAAGATCATCCTCAACTTAAACCACACAACCTGTAATCCTCAAAAGCCATACATGGCACATACCTATCATAACCTCATCAAGGCACAACCTCACACATCTAGCATGAATCTATACACTCATTCTAGGAAAGGAGGGAACAAAGGCATCCTAAAGAAGGCCTAGAAGCAACACACACCTGCAGAACCAAGTGCAACACCAAGCTGGTGCAGGTGGCCGCATGGGCGGCTAGGGGATGGCGTAGGGGCGGCTCACTGCTGGCGCTGGGGCGGTCCAGAGATGGCGCAGGGGCGGCTGGTGTGTAGAGACACACCTTCAACACCTCCTTTCTTCTTCAATCGATCTCTTCACTCCTCTTTCAGCTAGTATCTATGCACACACATATACATGCATATATACATCAGAAGAAGCCAATCAAGGCTGCCACAAGATCAATCTTGTGGATCCTAAGATAAGGAGAAAGGAAAGAGCATAGAAAGGAAGAAAAGAAGAAAGAAAGGGAAGAAGGAGAGAGATCTCACCAATCTGAACCTAAACAAGAGTAGAGCTCCATCAACACCTCAAGGCTGGCTCCATCACAAGCACAACAACAATAACCATCATAATCAACAACAAGCCAAGCTCACAAGAACACAAACTCATTCAAACTCCAACAAAGATCAAGAAGAGATCCAAGGAAAGAGAAGAGGAGAAGATGTAACACCCCAAATCCGCGGGACTCGGAGTGCCACATTGGGCTAGGATCTCACAATGGATCCTGACCCTAGACTGACAACAAGTTCACTGGACCTTACAACATGGTACTGAAATATATAAAAACAAATACATAAAACTGTATAAAACTCTACAACCCAAAATGTAAGACAACATAGCCGAGTATGAAACATAAAACCCTCACACAAGAGGTAACAAAAGACCATCCTCACGCAGGAGGGAAAGATAACAAACCCAAAAGCCCACACAACCTATGTACGAGAC
This sequence comes from Fagopyrum homotropicum, assembly GCA_033239125.1. Lineage (NCBI taxonomy): Eukaryota > Viridiplantae > Streptophyta > Magnoliopsida > Caryophyllales > Polygonaceae > Fagopyrum > Fagopyrum homotropicum. The sequence goes on along the minus strand of BSWB01000001.1, from coordinate 97,788,823 downwards.
GTCCTTGGCCTGCCACTCTATTAGATCATCCAGCAGCATGCCTATCCTATGGGGCATCTACAACATGGTAATAAACCATTAGCTATCCATACACATATATAGAGTAATGCATAAGCACAATCACAAGTAAGGGAAGATAAACACATCAACATGCTTCCACTCATTTACCCATTTAATCATCTCAATATAATGGTCATTCACTCCAAACGAAAGTATATAATATATATGAAACTATGTGACACGAGGACCGATACATCCTCGCCTCTGAGCCTGCTAGCCAGCCGTACTAGTATCGGTCACACAATCCGTGTACCCTGTGGGAGTGGATTGTGCCCTTCCTGTAAACGGTCTGACTTGACCCAAGAGAACCTCCCAGACTCCACGGCGGGATGAAAGGGAAAGGTTATCACAACCACGCATATGGGGCAATCAATAAAACATAGGTCGGTATATACGACATCACATGTTATCATAGCAAACATACAAAGCAAACACCACTCATGCAAACACCTAATATAAGGATGACAGCTAAGTAAGTCCTACGGACTTACCTCAACCTCGATCACAACTCAACCACGATCAACTCTACACTGGAGGGACAACACAACCTATAAACAAGGTATAAGGAGATATATCAAACTCCTAACAACATAAGGGTCACACATAGACCCAAAGGGATCCTAAGGATCAACCTCAACCTCACTCACAACCTAAAGAACTCCAAAAGCCATACAAGGCATAAACTGATCATAACCTCAACCAAACTCAACCTCACACATCTAGCATGATCCTAAGCACTCACACTAGGAAATGAGGGAACAAAGGCACCCTAAGGAAGGCCTAAAAGCAACACACACCTGCAAGACCAAGGGAAACACCAAGATGGTGCAGTTAGGCGCAGGGGCGGCTCACTAGTGGCGCAGGGGCAGTGCACTAGCCGGTACAGGGGTGGCTGTAAGGTGGCGCAAGGGCGGCTTGTGTGCAGAAGACACCAACTCAGTTCTTTCTTCACTTCTTCCTTCGATTCTCTACCCTTTTTCACTCCAACAACATCATATATGCAGAACATACACATATATACATCAACATAAGCCAAACTTGGCTAAAAGAAGATCAAATCCTAAGAAGTCTATGCTAGACTAAGGAAAGGAAGGAAAAAGAGACAAGAAGATGCAAAGAAGAAGAGGAAGGATATGGAAGCCATAAAAGGCTACCAAGCTGAAGATCCAGAAGCTCACAACCTCACTAAACGTCCTCAAGCTAGCTCACAAGGCTCAGCAACCATAAATATCATCAAAGCCAAGCAAAACTCACTATCTCACACCCAAACTCAAAGAAGATCAAGCAAAGTGATCCAAGGAGAAGAGAGAAGAAGATGTGCGTAAGGAGAGAGAGAAGTTTGAGAATGGTAACCCTCATCAAAGAGGAGAAGAAGAAGTATAAATAGGAGGTAAAAGGGTAAAGCACGTGTCAAAGGGTCCAATAAGGCGGCTGCAGCACACAGAGCCGCAGGGGCGGACCCTGTGAGCCGTAGGGGCGGACCAGGCTAGGCGCAGGGGCACCCTCTGGGTCACGCAAGGGCGGCTCAGGCATAATCCTTCCCCTCTGCACACTTCCTCATCAACACAACAACTAGGCTCTTACATCTCACCCCCTAAAAACAAGTTTCGTCCCAAAACTTGCAAGATCCCAAAGCCTCTCGGACCCACAAGCCGAGGTATAAATCACTCTCTCTATTGGAGGTATCACATCTCCGCTCAGAAGGTCATAACCTATTGCAGATCTATAACCATAAACATCAACATGGAGGAATCATCAACTCCAGATAACAGGGCCATAACGCTACCCAAAGGCGTAGAGGAATCACATCTCTCACCATAACACAACACAGGGCATAGAGGAAGCACATCTCTAGCCAAAACATAGCACAGGCATAGAGGAAATATGTCTCTAGCCAATCCATAAGTATATACATTGCATGGAGGAATCATATCTCCACTGAAACTATGTCCATCAAAATAGCATGGAGGAAAGAACCATCTCTAACTGAATCCTAATCAACTCAGATAGCAAGGAGGAAAGAACCATCTCCAGCTATAAACATAAGTCATACTCAAATAGCATGGAGGGAATAATCATCTCCAGGTATAACATACGTCATTGATAGCATGTATTATAGTCTATAATTTGGGACTTGTTTAGACGTTTTATCTTCAATAATCTGCATGTTTGAATGTATATTATGTGATTATATTGTCGTTTCATCTACCTTTACGGGAATCGAGGTCTACACCAAGTTTCGTTGTAATCGTAGGTAAAATTGCACATTTTGGATCGAAATGGAGCTAAGGAGCAAAGGAGTCATTAGAGCTACATTTAGGAGCTTAAAAGAGAACTCAAGAAGCAAGGAATTAACAAAGAAGATTTACTTTGGACCAGATTTGAGAGATTTCACCTTCAGTTGAGAGTCACCTCGGTCAACTACAGTGTCACCTCGACCGAGGTGATCTAGAGGAGTGCCCCGACCGAGGCGAATACCCTGACGCGGCGAGATATATTTTATTTGGCTGAGATATTTTATTTTTGGAAGGAGAGATCTTATATTTTTGGGCTGAATTTCTGAAAGGAAGATCATATATTTAGGAGATCTATTTTAGAGATATGGATATATTTTATTAGGAAATTATCTTTTTAAGATATTATTATCTTTGGAAGATAATTCTCCTATAAAAAGGGCTGGATTTTCCATAAATCGGCATCGTCGCATACTTGGAGATTGAAGAAGCTGCAGTTAGGAAGGATTTTTGGAAGTTTGAAGGAAGATTGAAGGAAGTTCATAGCTTGTTATAGCTTTTGAGGGGATTTGTAAGACTTTCTTAGATTCCCTTTGGGTTTGTTGTCTTTGTGTGGTTCGTGATTAAGGAACGCTGATTTGTTTGATATTTGATTCAGTTATTGAAGCCTTGTTCTTAAGGTTTTTGTGTTCAAATATTCATTCCCTTCTCAAATATTTGATTATTGCTTTCATGATGATGAGTGGCTAATTTCTTTGTGCGATTCTAGGGTGATTGGCTGAAAGTTGTGGGAAAAACAATGATAAAATAATCTTAATCCCAGTAGGACCCTGAAAGCTCGAGTCTTTAACCTTAACCCTAGAACATCTCGTTCAGTCGATGAACATCTCGGCCGGGGTGGAACTTGACTGACCGAGGTGACCTTATCTGATCCGTAACTGAGAGTTAAGTGTTAGAGTTTGCCAAATCCTATTCTTATTACACATTTCTTGGTTCAATGCAAGCCTAGGATGAGACTTACCCGGTAATTCCTTAGTTTGTTTACCCATGATCATAAGTATAGGCAATAAAGGTTTATCCTTTATTGGGGTTTGTGTGTGCTTTCATTCCATCTTTGTGAGTTAGCCTGAGACATACCCGGTAAAGGTTGATTCTATTCCCTTAGTTGGTATGTTGGTTTGAGATTATAATTCCTTTCCTTAGTACATGGAGACTTACCTGGTAATAGGAGCTTTGGTTTGGAGTTTGTGAGTAGTGAGACTTACCCGGTGATCTATTCCATTTTAGAAACACCTTCCCTTTGCAAAATCTCAGCTGTGTCCGCTTATTCTTGAGATCTTGAGTTGGAACCACAACTAGATGCTTTAATCCCTAGAATTTGCATATTTCCTTTAATTGACCTTATTATCATCTCCTTGATTGCTTTAATCGCTTTTGTGGTTATTAGTTGCATTGACTACCTATACTTGCTTTGTTTCACCTAAGTCCCTGAGATCGACACCCCGGAATTCTTGCTTTTTGCTATAATTGATCCGTACACTGTGAGTTCGCTTCCTTGTTTTAAGCATATTTCTTGGGATATAAATTTAAAGCTTGCACACACCATTTGGAGCGAACAAGTTTTTGGCGCCTGTTACGCTAAGATCGGTAGCACAAAAAGCTTTAAATTTATAACTCGAACTAAATCCTAAACTACCTAGCGAAACCCGCAGTGTACGGGACGTTTGTAGTAGGGATAGTATTCCGAGGTCGAACACAAAGACTAAGGTGAAATTGATTTGATTTGTGATTGAGTTTAGTAAAGACCTAGGTTGAAAGAAAAGAAAGAAAGAAAGAAATGAAAATCTCAAATGTTTTTGGTTGGTTTTTAGTGATCAATCAAAGATCACAATTCATGCAAAGTAAACAATCAACTAAACTATGAATCAACACAAATAAACAAGCTAAACAAGATATAGATCAAAGAAAGAAAAGACGGACTCTAGGGTTTGGAGGTTCCGGTTATGGCATAGGACTCAAGCTATCTATTCATTCCTTGGATTAACTATGTTGGGGTTAAGTGTTTCTAGATTGGGATCAATCACCGGGTAGGTCTCATGATCCACTAGTCCATTCCCTAGATCTCATCACCGGGTAAGTCTCTAAGAACCTAAGGGACAGAATTCTACACAAACCGGATTGTTACCTAGAGATCTTAACCTATCCTTACCGGGTAAGTCTTGGAAAGGGAAGTCCTAAACAACTATCCTAGCACACTTAATCCAATGGCGGCTTATTAGGCTCACCACTACCTAAGGTTTGTTATCTTTGGAATCTAAGAGTAAGGATTACCGGGTGAGTCTCTCCTAACACTTAGTTGCTAACACTAGGTCACCCTAGGATAGATTTAACTCAACAAACACTTAGGATTTCAACATTCTAACAATCTAAGACAAGATCCATCGAACCAGGGAAAATCACGGTTTGTTCTACCTAAACCACGGCCGTGGTTAGGCAAGAACTACCCGTGATTTCTAACAACAGCTACGTTCATACACACAAGTCATCCAAAGATAAATCTAAGTCCGTCCTATCATAGCCCTAGCCATAACCATCTTTTCCTTACCCTAGAACCACATCTATTTAGCCTACAACGTTCATAATAAAAATCGAAACAAACAAACATAAAATCATGACATCCATTTGCAAGATGATGAAGGAAGAGAGATGAACAAGTGAACTAAAACAAAACCAAGCTGAAAATAGAATTAGAGTAACTCACAATCCTTCCAAAAGAAGGTTCAAATGATTCATACAACTCTAGAAATAGAATCCGGAATTCTTCAATACAAAACTATCAAGTGTGGTAATAGTGTGTGTTCTTCTTCTCCTCTTCAATGGAGCTCTTCTTCTTCCTCTTTGACACTTTCCTTCCTAGAAAGACTTCTTGTTGAGAGAATATTTTTGTTAGAGGATAATGGATAATGGAGAGCTGCTCCAAGATACTCCTCTCAGCCAATGAAGGACCACTTTTATAACAAATTTTGCATGAGCTGGCCATGAGAGTCGTAGCACAGCTGTCACAAGAATCTGGTAAAATCCACGGGTAGAACCACGGTCGTGGTCTTGGTCTAGACCGTGGTTTGCTCCAGAAGCTTGTTCTAGGCTTGTTAAGCCATGGTTTGGTGCATGGCTTTTGTTGGCAAGGTTCCATGAGTCCTCCTTAGCCTTTAGCTTGTGTCCTAATGAGTCCGAGGGTGTGTCATCTAGATGAATGATCCTCAAACGTATCGTTTTAGCTCTTAAATCTCCCGAAATACCTACAAAGCAACGCACAAGTCCGTGTAGACGTCTATCTCGACAAAGTACGTGAATTGAGTGCAAACGTCGTGAACTAGTGCTAAACCATGCATGAATGAGTGAGAAATCTATCTAAATGAGTGTCTAAAACTAAGTCATAAATCGTCTTATCAAAATACCCCATACTTAAGGTTTGCTCGTCCCCGAGAAAATTCTCAATTATAGAACACGAGATAACATGATTTATGCATGCAGAAAAATGGAAAAATCTTTTTGGGTTTGTGCTTCTATTATTGGATCACCTTCAAAGTCATGTTTCATGCCAAAGGATAAGCAATCATGCATCAAACAAATGAAGACATGGAAAGACAATTGTGCTTAACTCAAAAGTATGCATGAAATGTAAAGATGAAGAAGTCAAGAAGATCAAGGGTACATCCAATCTAAATCACTAAGTCTTACAAACATGCAAATAGGTCATAAGGTCTTGTGAAATAAAAGGGCCAAGAAATGTAGTGATTGGGTAGGGATTTCTAGGTTATGTGATGCTAATCCGGGAACGGAACTAACTCCACAATCTTGTCCTCGATCAAATTCCCTCAAGTGTATATTTTCCTCTATCTTTTCTTTCTTTTTCTTTTTCTTTTTCTTTGACTTATTTTTGAGGCAATGGCATTGGTGTACAAAAGCCGAAACCTTGGTGATTAGCCATCCTCGGGCTTTTTCTATTTTTCGAGGTGCATCCACACCGGGCACACATACCAAAGCTCGTTAGGGCTATTGGTTCATTTGACTTTGGCAAGGCACCAACACCCGATTATGTGAAGTGTACCGAGTTACTTGTCATTTAAACCAATGCCCCCAAACCTATATTTTTAGCTACACTTTCACAACAATTTCAGCATTTATTCATGATATTCTTTTCATCAACAACTTCACCCCACACTTGCTTTTCACGCACATCAACACACTAGCATGCTCCTATTCCCGGATGGGTTAAAAGAGGTCAAATTTATCTCAATTGAGGTGCTCAAGCAATCATGATTAAGATGAGAAGTAGAGAAAGATGAATTGCCTCATTCATTCCTAGATGGTATGCAAGAACTATCATGTAATTTCGATCTTCAATACTCAATCATTTCTAGGCAAACTTCATGATCACAAATCATTCATAGAATTTCAAGAGAAGTACTTCAAGTCCACATATGCGTTCATCAATCCTAACACATGAGGCCATCCATAGCCAATTCACAAGACAAGGTTCATCATTAGGGTCATATCCAAGCCTAGAAAGCACAATTTTTTTTTTTAATTTTCTGATTTTTATGGTATTTTCGATTTAAGTATGTACAATGCAAGACATGTGAAGATTTTAAACTATCCTAGATGCTCATCATGCAAAGGATCATACAAACCCCACCCCATACTTAGAAACACATTGTCCCCAATGTGGTATACAAGTAAAGAGAGTGAAAGAAGGTTCTCACAATGTAAAAATGGTTTGCTATGGTATTTGGGATTGCTCAATAGTGAATTGATGTTTGATGATCCTATCAACCATGGTAGAGAGCTCTAAGCATCCATCAAAGCTTCGGACCCGCGCTAGGCACCGCTAGCCGTCCAAGTTCCGCGTCCGTTCCACCCATAATTGGTGAGGGGTTCATCATCATCATTCACATGCCAAGCAAGGCTTCCAATGCTACTAAGGCTCTAGCACACACACAAAGTAGACAAAACACACACAAAGATAGAAAAGTCTAAAAACGAAAACAAAACGAAAAAGGAAAAATGTTACCAATGGGTTGCCTCCCACCAAGCGCTTCTTTAAGGTCATTAGCTTGACCAAACTCGGGGGCGTCTATTCAAGGTGAAGTGGGGCAATCATGTCCACCGGGGCTCCCGGAATATACTTCTTCAAGCGGTGCCCATTCACTTTGAAATTCCCACAATGCTCCCCTCCTATCTCAATAGCTCCATGGGGAAAGATCTTCTTCACCACATATGGCCCGGTCCATCTTGATTTGAGCTTTCCGGGAAAGAGCCTTAGCCTTGAGTTGAAGAGAAGGACAAGATCTCCTTCACTCAACTCCTTGGGGATGATCCTCTTGTCATGCCATCTTTTGGTTCTCTCCTTGTAAATCCGGGCATTCTCATAAGCATCCAACCGGATCTCCTCGAGGGCATTCAATTCAAGCAATCTCTTTTTTCCCGCCTCTTTGAGATCAAAATTTAGCCACTTAATGGCCCAATAAGCTCTATGCTCCATCTCTACCGGAAGGTGGCAAGACTTGCCATAGACCAACTTGTAAGGAGTGGTGCCAATCGGTGTCTTGAAGGCGGTTCTATATGCCCATAAGGCGTCATTGAGCTTCGTAGCCCAATCCTTTCTAGTCCTAGACACCGTCTTCTCAAGGATGGCCTTGATCTCCCGGTTGGATATCTCCACTTGGCCACTAGTTTGGGGATGGTAAGGTGTTGCCACCTTATGAGTCACCCCATACTTGGCCAAAAGCGCCCCAAAATTCCTATTGGTGAAGTGCTTTCCTCCATCACTAATGATCACCCTTGGTGTTCCAAACCTAGGGAAGATCACCCGGTTGAAGAACCGCACCACAACCTTGGCGTTATTTGTAGGAGAGGCGATTGCCTCCACCCATCTTGACACATAGTCCACCGCCAATAGGATGTAGAGATTTCCACACGAAGAAGGGAATGGTCCCATGAAGTCCACACCCCACACATAAAATATTTTGACTTCTTGGAAGTTGTTCAAGGGCATTTCATTTCTCCTTGAGATGTTGCCCGTCCTTTGGCAAGCATCACATGCCGCTACAAAACCTTGCACATCTCTAAACAAGTTAGGCCAATAAAAACCGGATTGCAATACCTTCGCACACGTTTTGTGTGAGCTAGCATGGCCTCCACATGGTAAGGAGTGACAATGCCGGATCACACTCTCCACTTCATCTTCCGGTATGCATCTTCTAAACATCCCATCCGGCCCTCTCTTGAATAGAAGTGGTTCACTCCAATAGTAGTGCCTCACATCGTTGAAGAACTTCTTTCTTTGTGCATATGTCAATCCGGGAGGCACTTCCTCACACACTAAGTAGTTCACGATGTCGGCAAACCATGGCTCACTTCCTCTAGACACTTGGAACAAGCATTCCTCCACCATTTGTAATTGCTCATCCCGGAATGAGTCATCTATCGGGATGTCATCTCTTTCAAGCTCCAATGGTGGGAGTCTACTAAGGTGATCCGCCACGGAGTTCTCGGATCCCTTCTTATCCCGTATTTCCAAATCAAACTCTTGAAGAAGAAGGATCCACCGAATCAACCTTGGTTTGGCATCCTTCTTTGTAAGTAGATAACGGATCGCAGCATGATCCGTATAAACTATGACCTTCGCTCCAACAAGGTATGAGCGGAACTTCTCAAATGCATACACCACCGCTAACAACTCTTTCTCGGTGGTAGCATAATTGAGTTAGGCATCATCTAGCGTCTTGCTAGCATAATAAATGGCATGAGTGCGCCCTTCTTTCCTTTGCCCCAAAACAGCCCCAACAGCTACATCGCTCGCATCACACATGATCTCAAATGGTAGACTCCAATCCGGAGGTTGCATGATAGGTGCGGAGATCAAGGCGTTCTTCAACTTACAAAAGGCTTCAAGAAAATCTTTGGAAAAGACAAAATCAACATCCTTCATTAGTAGGTTAGTGAGGGGCTTAGAAATTTTAGAGAAGTCTTGAATAAACCTCCGGTAGAAACCGGCATGCCCTAAGAAACTCCTTACCCCTTTCACCGAGGTAGGTGGTGGCAACTTCTCTATCGTTTCAATCTTGGCCCTATCAACCTCAATGCCGCAGTTAGACACCAAGTGTCCTAACACAATGCCTTCACTTACCATGAAGTGGCATTTTTCCCAATTTAAGACAAGATTTGTCTCCTCACATCTTTGCAATACTAAGGACAAGTTAGCCAAGCAATTATCGAAAGACGAACCATAAACAGAGAAATCATCCATGAACACTTCCATGATATTTTCTATGTATTCCGAAAAGATAGCCATCATACACATTTGGAAGGTGGCGGGTGCATTACACAACCCAAATGGCATTCTCCTATATGCAAAAGTACCCCATGGACATGTAAAGGTTGTTTTCTCTTGGTCATCGGGGTGGATAGGGATTTGGAAGAATCCACTATAGCCATCTAGGTAGCAAAAATGAGAATGTTGAGCTAACCTCTCTAGCATTTGGTCAATGAAGGGGAGAGGGAAGTGATCTTTCCTAGAGGCCATGTTCAACTTCCTATAATCAATGCACATTCTCCACCCCGTAACCGTCCTAGTTGGGATTAGTTCATTGTTCTCGTTGGTCACTACGGTCATCCCACCCTTCTTAGGTACTACATGAACGGGACTAACCCACTTACTATCCGAAATAGGATAGATTATCCCCGCATCTAGCAACTTAATGATTTCCTTTTTGACTACCTCTTTCATTATAGGATTCAATCTTCTTTGATGTTCAATAGAGGGTTTATGATTATCTTCCATCATTATCTTATGCATGCACAAAGAAGGTTTTATGCCAACCAAATCATCAATAGTATAACCAATGGCTTTCCTATGCAATCTTAGTTCATGCAACAACTTAGCAAGTTCATCATCACTCAAGCATGCATTCACAATCACTGGATATGTAGAATCAACACCAAGGAAAGCATATTTCAAGTGAGAGGGGAGGGGTTTGAGTTCAAGTTTAGGAGGACCTTTATCGAATGTAGGCGATCCAAATAAGCTTGGATGAGATGAGTCCAAAGCAAATGAAGACTCTCCATGGCTCCTAGAAGCTTGATCATTATCAAGGGCTGATCCAGGGAAAACCACGGCTGGAACCACGGTTTGCTCAACTTCCACGACCGTGGTTCTTGCCAAGCTTGCTTCCCGGAGTTGTCCAGAGAGTTTGACGGCCGTGGAACATGAATCTCGACCGTGGAACTTGCAGCTGTTCAAGACCTCTTCGTGGCCTTCAAATCCAACTCTTGGCTCCTCTTCCAATGCTTCCAAGGCCTTGATCTCTTCATTGCAAGCCTCCTCAACACCTTCCTCCATCAAACTTAAGGTAAGAACCTTCTCTAGGGGATCCTTGATCAAGATCGAGCTTACAACTTCCCTAGATTCCTCTTGCTTGACTATGTTGAAGATATCCTCATCAAGGGTTGGCCCTTTCATCATTGTGGACAACTTGAACTTGATGTTCTCTTCTCCAATGTTGAAGGAGAGAGTTCCATTCTTGCAATCCACTAAGCATCCGGAGGTTGCTAGGAAAGGTCTTCCTAAGATGATGGGAACCGGATAATCCGCCGGGATGTCCAAGACGACAAAGTCAATTGGCACATAGAATCCTCCTAGTTGCACCGGGACATCTTCTAAAATCCCAACCGGATGAGTGATAGAACGGTCCGCCATATAGAGGGTCATCTTGACCGGTTTCGGCTCTCCTAGCCCCACCTTGTTGCAAAGTGCAAGCGGTATGATGCTTACACTTGCTCCAAGATCACAAAGGGCCTCGTACTTCACATCTCCCACTCCTATTGGGACACAAAAAGAACCCGGATCTCTTAGCTTGGGAGGTATCTCCTCCTTCATTATTTGGATCAATTCCGAGGATCTCTTGGTCATTCTTATCTCCCCATACTCCTCCAACTTCCTTTTGTTGGAGAGTATTTCTTTCAAAAACTTGCCATATGCCGGCATTCCTAAAATGGCATCCATGAACGGAATGTTAATATGCAATTTAGACATTAGTTCAAGGAACTTACCAAAGTGATTGTCCAAACGAGCTCTTGCTCTTGATTGTGGGAACGGTAGTGGTGGCTTGTATGGAGGCGGTGCCACATAGGTTGGCTCTACATCCTTGCTCTTGCCTCCATCTTCTTGCAACTTTCCCTCTTCTACCACTACTTGCTTTCCCTTAGCATTGTCCTTGGGCAAAGGATCTTTCATACTCAACCCACTCCTCGTTGTAATAGCAAACACTTGGCCTCTTGGGTTGTCTTCGGTTCTTCCGGGAAGCTTTCCCGGATCTCTATGGGCTTCACCCGCCTTTTGGAACACTTGTGCTTCCAAAACCTTTTGAGCTTTAGAGATTGAAGTCACGGTGCTCTCAAGACCACTCAACCTTCCTAGCAATTGCTCAAACATTATTTCGGTTCTATCCTTGGGAGGTTGAGTAAATCCGGGTGGAGGTTCTTGTGAAGCTCTTGGTGGCGGAGTTGTGCTTGTGGAAGCGGTAGGGTTCAAGGCTCCATCCGGGTTAGAGTAGGAAAACCCGGGATGGTTGTGGTTGGGCCGGTAATTGTTGAATTGCCGGTTGTTGTTGAAACTCCTTGGGCCTTGATAATTGTTGAAGTTGCCCCTTCCCATGTAATTCACATCCTCTTCCTTGGAAGACAAGTTGGCTTGTGGAAGCACTTGAGGAGTTGCTTGGTTCTTCAAAGTTGTAGCACACAACTCCCTCAAGGACTTCAACTCGTTGTTGATGGCGTCAAGCTTGAAATTGCTCATGGTGGCTTCACTCACCTCATATGCTCCCGCCTTTCTTCCTTCACTCTTCCTATGGGAGTACTTCTCAATCACTAGAGCTTGCTTCTCCACAAACTCCCAAGCTTCATCTACATGCTTCTCCATAAATGTCCCACCGGAAAGAGATTGGAGCTTGAATTGGCTATCTTCATCAAGTCCCTTGAAGTAGATCTCCAATAACTCAATTTTCGGTATGCCATGGTGTGGACAATCAAGGAGAAGATCCTTGAACCTCTCCCAAGACTTGAATAAACTCTCTCTATCCTTCATTACGAAGGCATTGATCTTCCCTCTTAACTCGGTAGTCTTGGAAGGTGGGAAGAACTTAGTCAAAAACTCGGTTGTCATCTCCTCCCAAGTACCAACTCGCCCTTGTGGAATAGATTGATACCAAGCCAAGGCCTTGTCCTTAAGAGAGAAGGAAAAAGCCCTAAGCTTATGGTTGTTGCTCTCCAATCTAGGCGGTCTAAGTGTCTCCATCAAAATCTCATAGTTCATCAAGTGTTGATGTGGAGACTCTCCTTCCATCCCTCCAAATTGATTATGCCGGATCATTTGTAGAACTTGAGGGCGGAGCTCGTAGTTGTGGGCTGCGGGATCTCCTAAGTTCACACCCGGACAGTGTGCTCTTTGTGCCGGATCCATACGTCTCCCCAAAGTTTGTGGTTCTTCAATAGCAATGGGTACAACCCTAACATTCGCCGCCGGCTACGGTTGTGGTGGTGGAGGAGGTGGAGGTTGTTGGCGATTAAGCTCTCCTTGTACAAGGGCTTGCCTAATCTCATCAATCTCCCTCCTAGTTGCTTCTTGCCTCTCATTGGCAAGTCTCCTTTCTTCCTCCAAGAGCTCATCTCTTAGCCTTATTTGCTCTAAGGCCTCATCCAACTCAGCTTGGAGATCTCTTCCGGCCATCTCTTTTCCCTTTTTAATGCCCTTGGATCTAGATCTAAGGGTTTTCTCCGGTTCGGGATCGAATGGAGCTAAATCCTTGCCACGAGATCTTCGCATACACCTAAAGAGTAAGAGACGTCCTGAAAAGCAAAGACACAAACCAAAAAGAGATCAAAAGCAACAAGAAAGATCTACACTAATAAGCAATCACAAAATAGACTCAATCTAGACCTAGTCCCCGGCAACGGCGCCAAAAACTTGTTACGCTAAGATCGGTAGCACAAAAAGCTTTAAATTTATAACTCGAACTAAATCCTAAACTACCTAGCGAAACCCGCAGTGTACGGGACGTTTGTAGTAGGGATAGTATTCCGAGGTCGAACACAAAGACTAAGGTGAAATTGATTTGATTTGTGATTGAGTTTAGTAAATACCTAGGTTGAAAGAAAAGAAAGAAAGAAAGAAATGAAAATCTCAAATGTTTTTGGTTGGTTTTTAGTGATCAATCAAAGATCACAATTCATGCAAAGTAAACAATCAACTAAACTATGAATCAACACAAATAAACAAGCTAAACAAGATATAGATCAAAGAAAGAAAAGACGGATTCTAGGGTTTGGAGGTTCCGGTTATGGCATAGGACTCAAGCTATCTATTCATTCCTTGGATTAACTATGTTGGGGTTAAGTGTTTCTAGATTGGGATCAATCACCGGGTAGGTCTCATGATCCACTAGTCCATTCCCTAGATCTCATCACCGGGTAAGTCTCTAAGAACCTAAGGGACGGAATTCTACACAAACCGGATTGTTACCTAGAGATCTTAACCTATCCTTACCGGGTAAGTCTTGGAAAGGGAAGTCCTAAACAACTATCCTAGCACACTTAATCCAATGGCGGCTTATTAGGCTCACCACTACCTAAGGTTTGTTATCTTTGGAATCTAAGAGTAAGGATTACCGGGTGAGTCTCTCCTAACACTTAGTTGCTAACACTAGGTCACCCTAGGATAGATTTAACTCAACAAACACTTAGGATTTCAACATTCTAACAATCTAAGACAAGATCCATCGAACTAGGGAAAATCACGGTTTGTTCTACCTAAACCACGGCCGTGGTTAGGCAAGAACTACCCGTGATTTCTAACAACAACTACGTTCATGCACACAAGTCATCCAAAGATAAATCTAAGTCCGTCCTATCATAGCCCTAGCCATAACCATCTTTTCCTTACCCTAGAACCACATCTATTTAGCCTACAACGTTCATAATAAAAAGCGAAACAAACAAACATAAAATCATGACATCCATTTGCAAGATGATGAAGGAAGAGAGATGAACAAGTGAACTAAAAAAAAAGCAAGCTTAAAATAGAATTAGAGTAACTCACAATCCTTCCAAAAGAAGGTTCAAATGATTCATACAACTCTAGAAATAGAATCCGGAATTCTTCAATACAAAACTATCAAGTGTGGTAATGGTGTGTGTTCTTCTTCTCCTCTTCAATAGAGCTCTTCTTCTTCCTCTTTGATACTTTCCTTCCTTGAAAGACTTCTTGTTGAGAGAATATTTTGTTAGAGGATAATGGATAATGGAGAGCTGCTCCAAGATACTCCTCTCAGCCAATGAAGGACCACTTTTATAACAAATTTTGCATGAGCTGGCCATGAGAGTCGTGGCACAGCTGTCACAAGAATCTGGCAAAATCCACGGGTAGAACGACGGTCGTGGTCTTGGTCTAGACCGTGGTTTGCTCCAGAAGCTTGTTCTAGGCTTGTTAAGCCATGGTTTGGTGCATGGCTTGTGTTGGCAAGGTTCCATGAGTCCTCCTTAGCCTTTAGCTTGTGTCCTAATGAGTCCGAGGGTGTGTCATCTAGATGAATGATCCTCAAACGTATCGTTTTAGCTCTTAAATCTCCCAAAATACCTACAAAGCAACGCACAAGTCCGTGTAGACGTCTATCTCGACAAAGTACGTGAATTGAGTACAAACGTCGTGAACTAGTGCTAAACCATGCATGAATGAGTGAGAAATCTATCTAAATGAGTGTCTAAAACTAAGTCATAAATTGTGTTATCAGCGCCGTTGCCGGGGACTTGGTCTAGACTGAGCTGGTTGCGGTAGTCTTTCGGGGCAATTGCCCCTGTTGCTACTTACCACTCTACTTGAGTGACTTTCGCAGGTTCTTTTTCTTAAGTTTATGCGAAGAACCCGTGCTGAGAAGGAAATCGTTCCTTACGATCCCGAATAATAAAAGACATACAAACGACGCTTGAAAGAAGCGAAAATGGCCAATCGAGATGATCGCGATCTTGAGGCCGAGTTGAAGGAGGCGATGGAACAACTACGCCTCAATAGGGAAGAACTACAACGCGAAAGGGAGCAAAATCGTACCAGAGCTGCAGAGATTGAAGCAGATATGGCTGAGTTACGTGCTCAGATTCTGCATCGACCAGACCCTCGACCGAGGCAGGATCCCGCTCCAGTTTCCGCGGCTGAGATACTTCCACCTCGGATGCCTGTCCGAGATGTTATTTTTGCAGGTATTCCATAGACCCTAGGGCAGAGGATGGACCCAAACCAGCAAGTGAGGCGTCCAGGAGTCAACCTAGGTGATCCAGCGGAGCATGATTATGAACTTCGACCGCAAGTTCTACCAATGATCCACCAATGCCACTTTGGAGGTTTTGAGAGGGAGTCTCCACATCAAAATTTGCAAAACTATGAGATTTTGATGGAGACCTTGAGACCTTCAAGGCTGGAAAATAATAATTACAAGCTACGGCCTTTTTACTTTTCTTTGAAAGACAGGGCGCTTACTTGGTATCAGTCCCTTCCTCCTGGAATGATCAACACTTGGGAGGAGATGACGACGGATTTCTTAACAAAATTCTTTCCCCCCTCCAAAACCGCTGAAATGAGAGGGAAGATCAATGCATTTATCATGAAGGACAAGAAGAGTTTGTCCAAGTCATGGGAGAGATTTAAAGATGTTCTTTTGGATTGCCCACATCATGGGATTCCAAAGATAGAGTTGATGGATATATACTTCAAGGGATTGGATGGAGCTACCCAATTCAACCTTCAACTACTATCCGCCGGCACATTCATGGACATGCCGATTGATGAAGCTTGGGAGTTCATTGAGAAACAAGCTTTGCACATGGAGAAGTACTCGCACCAAGGAGCTGAAAATGGAGTTAATAGAGTTAATTTCCAGGAGGCTCCATCAAATGATAATCAACTCATCTCCCTCAAGAATGATGTGAAACAATTGAAGGACCTTTTGGTTGCTCACACCAAGAAAGAGGAGGGAGGATATCAAGGGTCAAGGAACAACAATCTTGGTTCCGGGAACAACAACTACAATAACAATAGAGGCTCCAACAGCAACAATTAGAGATCCAACAATCAAAATCTGGGTAACCCTTACTCTAACTCCAATTCGAATAATTCTTCTAATCCTTTCTCTTCTTCTTCTTCTACTCCATTAAAGAGCCAGGAGCCTGGATCAAGCTCATCCCAACCAGCGAAGAAAGATGCAGTGCTGGAGGCCATCTTGATCAAGCTCAATGCTATGGAGACGTCCATGACTTCATTTTCGAAGGCACAAAAAGCCTTTGAGCAACAATTCTTTAATAAGGCGAATGAAGTGCCAAAAGATCCAGGGAAGCTCCCAACAAGGACAGAGAGTAACTCTAAAGGACAAATCATGGAAATAACGACGAGAAGTGGATTGAAAGCTACAAATCCAGTGCCTCGGTCGATGCCAGTGCAGATGAAGAACACCTCGGTCCAGGTACAGACGAAGAACACTTCGGTCGAGGTACCGAGGTGGAGTCTCAGAAAGCGTCGGACAAAACTGAAGTTTATGTACCACCTCGTGCATATAAACCACCACTTCCATTCCCCCAGTCAAGGGCCAGAGCACATCTAGACAAGCACTTTGGTAAGTTCCTTGACTTGGTGAATAAATTACATATTAACATCCCTTTCATTGATGCTATTCTAGGGATGCCCGCCTATGGGAAGTTCTTAAAAGAGATTCTATCAAGGAAGAGGAAGCTGTAAGATTTTGGTGAAGTAAGGATGACATCTAAATCCTCGGAGCTCATTCAAATCATGAAGGAGAAGATGCCACCCAAGTTGAGAGATCCCGGCTCATTTTGCATTCCCATTCAAGTTGGGGATGTTACTTGTGAGGCGTTGTGTGATCTAGGAGCCAGCATGAGCATCATCCCGCTGGAGCTATGTGTGAAGATCGGACTTGGAGAGCCCAAGCCGGTGAAGATAAGATTGTACATGGCGGATCGTTCCATTACCATCCCGTGGGCATTTTGGAAGATGTTCTGATTAAGTTAGGTAACTTCTACTTACCTATAGACTTTGTTGTACTTGATATACCCGCAGATTATCCCGTCCCTATCATTCTCGGGAGACCATTTCTAGCAACTTCGGGTTGCAATGTGGATTGTAAGAACGCCAAGTTGCAATTTATCATTGGCAGAGATCAAGTGGAGTTTGCATCTTGCTGCAATGAAAGGAGAGCCGCTGGAGGATGATATCTTCAACATCTATGATGAAGAAGAATCAAGAGAATTGGTGAGCTCTATCCTTATTAATGATCCACTTGAAAGAGTTATTAGTTTTAGCTTAATGGAGGAAGGTATATATGCTTCTTGTGATGCAGATATACGGAGCTTAAAGGCACTAGAAGAAGATCCAAGAGCTAAGATTGAAAAACTAATCCAGGAGAAGAGAATCTCCAGTTTCGGTCCCAGTTACAGTACCTCGACCGAGGCACTTTCTGGACCAAGCGAGGTGTTCTTGACTGAAGAACATCTCGGTCACCCACTCTGGACCTCGACCGAGGTCGCAAGCGAGATGATGTCAACTGAGACTTCTGAAAGTCCAGTTCTTCGATCTAAGTCTACTCCACTGGAAGGAGGAAGCAAGGATCCCCCTCATAAAGCACCCCCAGTTGTGGAGGTTAAACCGCTTCCAAGTCACTTGAGGTATGCTTTTCTTGGACGGGATTCTACTTATCCCGTTATTGTTAGTGCTTCCCTTTCCGAAACTAAATTATCTAAACTGATGCATGTCTTGAGAAAGCATCAAAAGGCTTTAGGTCTATTGATGATCTTATTGGTATTAAGCCTTCTTTCTGCATGCATAGAATACTAATGGAGGACGATCATAAGACTTCACGGGAACCTCAAAGACGGTTAAATCCGATCATGAAAGAGGTTGTGAAGAAAGAAATTCTTAAGTTATTGAATGCATGTATCGTATTTCCTATCTTGGATAGCAAGTGGGTGAGCCTAGTGCATGTAGTTCCGAAGAAAGGAGGGATGACCGTTGTGACGAATAAGAACAACGAGTTGATCCCAACTAGGACCGTCACGGGCTGGAAGGTGTGCATCGATTACAGGAAGCTGAACGTGGCCACTCAGAAGGACCATTTTCCACTTCCCTTCATCGATCAAATGCTCGAACGGTTAGCCCAACATTCACATTTTTGCTATTTAGATGGTTATAGTGGCTTCTTTCAAATTCCTATCCATCCGGATGATCAAGTGAAGACCACTTTCACTTGTCCATGGGGGACATTCGCTTATAGGAGGATGCCATTTGGGTTATGTAATGCACCCGCTACCTTCCAGCGATGCATGATGGCTATCTTTTCCGAGTACATAGAGGAGATCTTGGAGGTATTTATGGATGATTTTTCAGTATATGATTCCTCTTTTGATGATTGCCTATCTAACCTTTCTCTAGTGCTACAAAGATGTGAAGACACTAATCTCGTTTTGAATTGGGAGAAGTGTCATTTTATGGTTAATGAAGGCATCGTGCTAGGACACCTCGTTTCCAACCGAGGTATTGAGGTCGATCGAGCTAAGATCGAGACTATTGAGAAACCTCCTCCCCCTTGTTCTGTTATGGGTGTGCGGAGTTTTCTCGGGCATGCAGGTTTCTATAGGAGGTTCATCAAGGATTTCTCGAAGATTTTAAACCACTAACTAAACTCTTGAATAAGGATGTTGTTTTTGAGTTTTCGCAGAAATGTCTTGATGCATTTTATAGGATTAAGGAAGCGTTGATCTCCGCTCCCATTATCCAACCTCCGGATTGGACCTTGCCCTTTGAGATCATGTGTGATGCGAGTGATGTGACGGTAGAAGCGGTGCTTGGACAAAAGAAGGATGGCCGGACCAACGTCACTTACTATGCTAGCAAGACGCTAGATGAAGCCCAACTGAACTACGCCACCACCGAAAAAGAGCTTTTGGCGGTTGTATATGCTTTTGAGAAATTTCGCTCTTACTTAGTGGGAGCGAAAGTTATTGTTTACACTGACCATGCAACTATCCGTTACTTACTTGCTAAGAAGGATGCTAAGCCGCGTCTTATTCGATGGATTCTCTTGCTTCAAGAGTTTGACCTAGAGATTCGAGATAAGAAGGGATCCGAAAATTCTATTGCGGATCACCTCAGCCGGCTACTTCCCTCTTCACGCGAGAAGGACGACCCATCCATCGATGATTCATTCCCCGATGAACACTTGCATTTGCTGGAACATTTGATAGACTTCTTTATCTCACCCCATGATGAAGGAGAAGTATGGGGTGAGGACACCTTCCACCATGTTTAGGTATGCCGTATGGTCCAGCTAGTGACCTTAAATCAAGCGCTTCTTGGGAGACAACCCAAGGTATTGCTTTCTTTTCCCTTTTCTAGTCTAGCCTTAGATAATTTGCTTTTGCTTTGCTTTGCTTTGTTTTTGGCGTCCTAGACAGAAACCAGGTACTTTCTAAGGAAGGAATACAACCCAGGAGCAACACTAGAAGGACATAAGTTCGAGAAATTGAGAAGACGGAGTTTGACTGAGACACATCTCGGTTGCAGTCACAACACCTTGACCGAGATGATTCTTGAGCAACTGAGGCGACTAGGGCTGACAACGATCCACCTCGGTCCAGTCGGGATCATCTCGACCGAGGTGACAACAGAATCGGCGAGGGGTATAAAAGAAGAAAGATTTCTCTCTCTTTCCCTCCCATCTCTCTCTCTCGACCACGGCGATAACCACCTCGTTTCTCCGATTTTCACTCGTTTTCGACGATTTCTGCTTCGATTCTGCGAGGAAAGGCTAGAGGAACCGATTGCAAGCAAGAATCTGCAACAAAAATGCTTCCAATCGACCGAATCTGGGGCAATTAAATCAAAAACCCTAACTTCTCTATTTTTGCCGATTTCGGAAATTAGTGGCTTTGGTTGCCATAGATCTGTGTTGAAAAAGACTTAAGTATCCCATAGGAACAATCTGTAGTGAAATTGGGGGAAAAAACTAAAATTCAGAGAGTTGAAATCGAACAGCGATCTACCTCGGTCCAGTCGACCTGTGCCTCGGCCGAGGTGTTTTTGAGATCTGTCAGAGCAACCGATGTGATCTGTCAGAAAGAGAAAATGAGTTCCAGGTCCGATCGTCAATTAGTTCTGAGGGATAGATCCTTACCTTCTTCTTCTTCTTCCCGACCTTCCATACCAGTGATCCACGAGCGTCACTAGGGTGACTATGACCGCATCAGCACGCGCCCTATGATTGCGCCGCGGTTTCTTGATATTTCCGCTTTTGATTGCGTGCACGTGGCTGAAGATTTGAGGAGGATGGTTTCTATGGTAGGGCTGGAGCAGTTCATGGAGATTAGAGCTCCAGCCTACCTCGAGCCCACATTGGAGTTTGTGAGTTCTGTGACTCACTTGCCTGAGGAGAGAGCCATCAAGTACCGGTTGCTGAATCGGAACTTCCTAGTTCCTATGAACCAATGGAGAGACATCTTCGGCTTCCCAACCCCCACAATTCCCGACTTCCCTTCTCGAGCCATGGCTCGACAGTTTTGGGGTCAAATTGCTCATGTTGTAGAGCATGCTGACAAGTGGAGACCTGGAGACTCCAAGGAGAGGATTATCTTCCACCTTGCTTTCAGATTAGCCCACCGGATCTTCAGCGAGACCCTTCTGGCGCGTATTGAGACGCCCCAGAAGATTAGACAAGGGGAGCTTCTGAGCCTATTCTGTATGGTAACTGGGGGAGTTTTTGATTTCGGAGCGATGCTAGCTGATGATCTGCACCGGATCAAGGCTAAGGGGAAGGGAGATATTTGCTGTGGCGGCTTAGTGACTCATATAGCAACATTGATGGAGTTGGATCTGAGCGCTTGCACATTAGTGGCGGCTGCCAAGCCGCTAGGTCTGCAGGAGATGATCACCAGGAGGATTCTAGTTCCTCGTGGACTCACTACGCCATATGTGGCGATGCCTTGGGAGCAGACTGCCCCTCAGGGTATTAGGTGGTCAGCTCAGTTCTCAGTCTACGATCCTCAGTATTGGTCCACTGCATGGACACCTTACTTTGAGGATGCTAGAGATGCAACAGCTCAGGTACATGAGGAGGATGAGGATGATGATGGCAGTGCTGCCATGGAGACAGGGACAGATACAACCGGTCCTAGTGTGCCAGTTGTCGACTTAGACGACGAGGGGACATAGGAGGAGGCAGCATCACCACCACCACCATCCCAGCGTAGATCCTGCCGCCGCAGATTCAGAGATCCAGTAGCGCATCAGAGGATTGATGACCTTACCGACCAGATGATCAACTCCTATGCTGCCCTGACAGTTGATATCAATGAGCGTTTTGATGACCAGCACCGAGGGATGGAGGGTTGGACACATCAGATGCTGGAGAGCCAATACTACCAGCGCCGTATGATGGAGATATAGTTCTAGCACACAATGGGATATCCTTTTGACCCATCCCAGCATCCGTACGTGCCATATCTACCACCACCACCACCAGCAGATCAGGACTAGAGCTTGCAGGGATTTCATTTTCTTTATTATTTATGCAGCTCAGCTTATGTCCGGTGAGTACTCTATTTTTAGACTTATTTTGACCCATTGGGACAATGTGTCCCAAGTATGGGGTATCGATGTATTTTATTTGACCTTATGTGTATGACTCTTGGATATTTATGATCTTGTTATGCTTTACTTGGCTCTATATGCTTATCTAAGACAACATGCATGCATACACGTTATTTGATTGAGAAAAGCGTCAAAAACTGGTTAAAAAG
Source organism: Fagopyrum homotropicum (assembly GCA_033239125.1). Taxonomy (NCBI): domain Eukaryota; kingdom Viridiplantae; phylum Streptophyta; class Magnoliopsida; order Caryophyllales; family Polygonaceae; genus Fagopyrum; species Fagopyrum homotropicum. The sequence goes on along the minus strand of BSWB01000001.1, from coordinate 97,766,621 downwards.
AAAATTTTTTTTATGACCTCGACCGGGGTGATTCTTGCCAGACGAGGTCGAGTACCTCGGTTGACCTAGAACATCTCGACCGAGGTGGTTTAATTGAAACAATTTTTGAAATGATTTTTGTGCTTCTTATCTGGATATGACCTCAGTGATGATTATGTTTGCAGATTGGTTTTGAAATCTTTATATCTTTGAAAGATTTTATGATATGTTTTAGTTGCTAAATGCTTTGTTTGAAATTCTTGGCATGTTTAATACTTTATTTTTATCCAAATTATGTTGAATTTGAAGGTTGACACGACATGATGAGTTCTATCACTTTCTCCCTGGGATGATTAAGGCAATTCATTCTCTTCTCTTCTTCTTATTGATCATGCTTTAGCCCTTCATATACATATTTGCCTTCCTTTACCTATCCAAGAATTTGGAAGCAAGCAAGTGAAAAGCAAGTGAAAGAAAGTTGAGATGTTGGCTGGAAGTTAGAAAGAAACAAATAGGTTTTGGGAAGTCAATCATGATGATGAGTAACTCGGCACCATTCACATAGCCGGGTGTTTGTGTCTTGCCAAAGTTGGGTTGAGAGATATTCTTAACGGGTCATGGTATGTGCATCAAGGGTTTGAGGCATCTCGAGAAATTGATGATTGCTGATTTCCTAGGCTTCGGTTATTGTGCACCTCTGTCCATGCATCCTAAAAAGTAAATGTAAATAAGCAAAGCTTATTGGTGGAAGATGTTGAAGTTCAAAGCAAGTGAAGTGAAGATTATTTTCCCGGATTCTAGCACCACATTCCCTATATACATCCCACCCTCACACGTTTCTTGACCTTCTCTTGAAAAGCCCTTGAGACCTCGAGCTTGTTGATTGACTTGGTGGTTTAAACTGGATTATACATGATTAATTTCGATAATTATGATTTATTATGAATTCTATGATTTTATGCAAAGATGAATGACTGAAGGTATTTCTCTGGTCGTCTATACCCAATCAAAAGAAAATCCCGACTTAGCACTAAAACAAGTATAGTGGTTAAGTAAGGGTCGAACCCATGAGAGTTAAGGTGTTTTTTTAGATGCAATTATTGATAATAGAAACAAGTAACAAGGGGGGGGGGGGTTGGTTAAATTGATGCACAAAAACTTATGAAAACGAATAACGCAACAAGTAAGACAATATTGGGTGAATCTACACTAGGTTGATTCTAAGCATGCGATTGCTACTTTGGTGAGTTCCTTTTACAAGTTTTCCAGTAATCTCCCGTCTCGATCGTATATATGTGTTGAGCCAACCGGCGTCAACACAACTTAACAGGTTAGTGTTCCGTAAACCTACAAGAACAAATAAAAAGTTAGCTTTCAAACAAAGACATAAGGGATATAGAGAAAAGATTAAAACCGTTAAGCTTGGCTTTATATTTGTGTTCCTTTTCTTTAAGTAATTACAACCCGTTATTACTTAAAGTTTACTACTAGATTAAAGACCCGAACCCGGAACCTATTAATCCTAGTTCTTTGCATGCACTTTAGAACCTAAGGTGATCAATCTCAAGTAATAGTAAAACATGCAATTAGACAATGGAGATCAAGGAAACACAAAGCATTACTGAATGAAAACTTATATTAAAGAAAACTTACAACCAAAGTAACAACGCAGCTTCAAACCAACCCAATGTAGCAAGGGAGTTAGCAACTCATTCCAAAGGTAGCAAGATAATCTAAATGCAAAAAGTAGATAACAAGTTGGATAACAAGATGGATTGGATCCTTCTAGCAATCAACCAAGGACTTTTATACTACAAAAGACACTAAATAGGAGTAAATGGCCGGCCCAAAACAGCCACCTTTAATGCCATAAATGTGGTGTAAACAGCTGGAGTAAAGCTTCTGACGTTAAACCGTAGGGGTGGCCTTCAGTTCCGCAGGGGCGGTGAAGGCAAAAACGTTTGATCTTCTTCATGGCCGTAGGGGCGGCTAGGCAATTCCACCGGGACGGATCTTTAATGCTCCTCAAACGTCTGGCAATTCAACTTCCTGCCGTTTCTGATGCCAAGCCGCCGGGGCGTCCCTATGTCAACGCAGAGGCGGTGACACAGCCTCTTCATCTTCCAGCTCCCAGGTTGAGGCGCAGGTAGAGGCGCAGGGGAAGGCGTAAGGGCGATGGTCTTTACTTCTTCAGGGCAAGTCACCGCAGGGGCGCCAGGGGTTGACACAGGGGTGGTGACAGCCTTCGTGGCTGGCGCTGGCAAAGACGCAAGGAGCGCTCCGGAGTAAGGTGTCACCCGCATGGGCGGTGACAAGGCTCCGCTGGGGCGGGAAGCAACAAAAGCATTACTTCGCGAACGATCTTCACTCCTAAGTGCTTATAACTCCTTCCTCAGCTTCTTTTAGTCTTCTTCTTCTAGACCATGGAGTTAGTCGCATAAACCGACACAAATGCAATAAAAAGACTCTAAAAACTATCCTAAATGATAGTGATTCCATCACCTATCAAACTCCCCCATACTTAGACCTTTTACTCGTCCCGAGTAAAACAAATGACATCAACTAGACTCAAAGGCCTTAGGAAGCATGGGCAAGCAGAAAAGACAATGAAAACAAAAGAAAAGCCAAGAAAGAAAGAAGGAGAAGAGAGGAAATGTGAGAAAAAAGGTGAGAAACTACCATCCTTATTGCTCCAAGAGTGGCCTACCCGGACAACCTCTTTATGACTCCCCTTCTTATGTCGCCAAACGCCGGAAGGAAAACCTACACTCGATGGCGCTCATTTTACTAAGGCACCCTTTCGGGTTTTCACCTTGCCACTCTTCTTCTTTTGTTTGATGATCTCACTTTAGTCTCACATCCCTCAAGTCCAATTTTGCACCAACCTAAGGTTGGTCGGACTACCTTCTTTTTGCCTAAACCGACCTTTTGGGTTTTTGGTTTATCCAAGGATTTTCATGCCTTTTCTCATTTTCTTTGGCTTTTTTTTTCTTGTGAATTTCAAACTGAATTCAAATGTAAGACAAATCAAAACAACTCAAAAACTCGAATGAAACTGTACATGCGAGGATATGTCCCTCCCCATACTTGAAGATCACTTTGCCCTCAAAGTGGAAATGAGGCAAAGATAAATGTGGGAAAAGGGAAGATAAGTATACCACTTAGTGGGATGGTCCAAACGGACCACCCAGACCCTCCTCCGGTGGGTATGGAAAGTGGCAGAAGAAATGCTCTTGCCGGAGGTAGATGTCATCTATACGGTCCTGATGAGCCTTCATCCGATGGCCAAAAGAGGTCTCATAGCTGGCTTGCCAAGCCAGCTGCTGAGCCTCCAGCTACTGCTGCTGGGCCGCCTGCCAAGCCTCTTACCTCTAGTCGAAGTGGGAGGTCATGGAGGCGGCGAAGCTCGTCTGCCAGCTCTGTTGCTGCTCCAGCATAGTCCTCTGGTAGTCGGACTGCCAGCTCCGGTGCTGGGTGGTCATAGCCGCCATCTGAGCCTGAAGGCTCGCAAGGGCCGGATCCTTCTCTGGTGCCGCAGTGGGCATCTCCTCATCGTTGGGGATGGACAGGTGCTCCTCTTGATGAGCCCGACTGGAGCTTGCAACATGCCCTCGACAATGGACACTAGTGGCCTCCTCGGCACGAAGGGATCTGCCAGAATGTAGAGCTCGGAGAGCTCATCCCCAAATGGTAAAGGCCGAGGGAGGTAAGTGAGGTGGCTCCCATTTGCAAGGGAGATCCAAAATAGGTTATCCCCGTTCCATCGGAGGAGCTTGCACCTCTTGAGCATCCTCTCAGTGTAAAGAGGAGCCTCTAGCCCATCCTCAAGCTCGAACAGGTCCATCACATGTGAGACGATCAAGGAGATCACCCCACCTTCGACAATGTCTCTCGGCTCGTTCCTCCTAATCCACTTCAAAGCAGCAAGGAAGAGGGACGGCCAATCCATCACCTTCTCGCTCATCGGAAGGCAGGAGTAGAGTAGTGGGAGGTCCTCGAGGGCGACCTTGTTCTCCTCTTTGAGTCCAGAGAAGACTCTCATGAGGATCTTGGAGATGAGCCTCAAGCAAGGGTGAGTGAGTTTGTTGGAGTACTCACCCCCTGCATGGAACTCTGACCCGGTAGCTGCCTGCCAAAACACACACAGGTCCGGGGTCATGAATGGATCCCACTAGTTGGCGGAGGGGTTGAGAGTCACCCCGAAGGCTTCCTGTAGCTGGTTGTAATCAAGTGTGTATTTCACATTGTTGAACTTGAAGGTGAGGCCGATACACACATGATCTTACTTCTCCATTATGAAGGTGGAGATGAACTGTCTGCTGAGCTCTGGATATGTTGGAGCACTCCTCTGTAGGAAGTCTCAGAGCCCAGCATTGGCCAGGAAGGACTGCATGCTCTCCAGCATTCCAAGCTTCTCCAATGTAGGAACGTGCAAGAATCGAGTTGCGTACACAACTCGATCCGGTACGATCCTATACCTCTCTTTCTCAGCTTCGGTCATTTTGTATTTCCTTTGTGGCTCCATTCTGGTATTTGATTTTAGCAAAGGAATAAAAAACTTTCAAAAATTTGAGAGAAGACGAACCCTCTATTGTGATATCCGCAGGGGCGGCTGTAGTAGGCGCAAGGGCGGTAAGGCGCAAGTGCGGGAGCTTGCAGGCGCAGGGGCGGGAGAAGTGCAGAGGGTGAATTTTTGGGGAGCGACGAAGGTGGTGATGTTGAGGCCGTTCCGGTGACTTCCTTGCTGGTGTAGGCATCGCCGGAGGTGGAGCTGGATTGGAGTTTGTGGTGGGAGGTGATTCGAGTTTGGAGGGAGCAAGGTGGATCTGGTTAGGGTGGCGTAGGGGCGTCGCAGTTTGTGGGCTGTTATCGGAAGTGGCTCAGGGGTGTCGTAGGGGTGGCTTGTGAGTGTTTGGTGGTGGCGCAGGGGCGTTGCAGCTTGAGAGGGGTCAAGGCGAGGGAGATGAGTTTGTGGTGGGTGAGGAGATGGAAAGTGGGTGGGTGGGGTATGTGTAGGGGAATGTGTTTATGATTTCTATTTTTTTCTTTTCTGTGTTAACCTGTAGGGGCGGGAGCTTGTCGCCGCGGGGGCGGTGACAAGGGAGAGGGGTCACATAGGCTCGGCGCCGGGGGTGGTGCCGAGGATGTGTGTCAAGGATGGCCGCCGCAGGGGCGTAGGGGAGTCACCGCGGGGGCGGTGACTAGCATTTTGTAGGCGCTGGTCCAGCGCCGGGGGCGGGGCTGTGCATGGGTGTCACCACAGGGGCGAGGACATAGAGCCACAGGGGCGATTTTCTTGACAGAGGCTCCTCTACTTATTCCTTCGGGTTGCCTCCCGAGCAACGCCTTTGTTTTACGTTGTTGGCTCGACGTAAGACCTCTACTTCTCTGACTGTGCTTCCTCCAGCACCATCTGGTCAATCAGATCGTTCTTGACTCCTTCAAGGTAAGGCTTTAGCCTTTGTTTGTTTACCTTGAACATCTTGTGCGTTTGGGGATCATAAAGATCCACAGCTCCGTGATGGTATACTTCGGCTACCACGAACGACCCTGTCCATCTCGAACGCAGCTTACCTGCAAAGAGTTTCAAACGTGATTGAAAGAGAAGTATCTTATTACCTACCTTGAAGTCCTTCCGGAGAATGTTTCGGTCATGCCATGCTTTGGTCTTTTCTTTGTATGCGGTGGCATGGTCATATGTATCTAACCTTAGTTCCTCAAACTCTTGCAATTGGAGCTTCCGGAATTCTCCCACTTCCTCTATGTTCATGTTGCACTTCTTTACCGGCCACCAAGCTTTGTGCTTTAGCTCCACCGGTAGGTGGCAAGCTTTCCCAAACACGAGCCTAAAAGGAGACTGTCTTTTCGAGGATGTTCTTTATTTCCCGGTTGGATACCTCAACTTGGCCGTTTGTTTGTGAATGATAAGTTGTTGATACTCGTTGGTGGACGTGGTATTTCTTAGGGAGAGCCGTTATCGTCTTGTTGCAGAAATGGATACCCCTATCACTGATTAAGACTTTTGGAATTCCAAATCTTGCAAAGGTATTTTCGTTAAGAAAAGATGCAACCACTTTTGAATCATCAGTTTTGGTGTCCTTTGCTTCCACCCACTTGAAAACATAGTCCACCGCAAGCAAAATATATGTGTGCCCGAATAAAGTAGAAAACGGCCCCATGAAATCAATTCCCCAAACATCAAATATTTCGCAAAATATAAGAGAGGTTTGGGGCATTTCATGTCTCTTTGAAAGATTTCCTACCCTTTGGCATCTATCACACACTTTGCAAAATGCAAAAGCGTCTCGAAAAATGTGTGGCCAAAAGAAACCGGCATCCAAAACTTTTCTTGCAGTTTTGTTTGCCCTAAAGTGTCCCCCACATGCTTCAAAATGACAGAAAGTTAGGACGGATTGCACTTCATTGTCCGGAATGCAACGTCGGATCAAATGGTCACTACAATGCTTCCAAAGGTAAGGATCGTCCCAAACGTAGTGTCGGGCTTCAGCTTTTACCTTCTCTCGTTGTGCCTTGGTGAAGTCTGGAGGATACTCTTTCCTGACAATGAAGTTCACAATGTCAGCAAACCAAGGTTTAAAAGACTGGAGCTTAAGAAAAACCTCTGTTGATAATTCCGCAGGGGGGCCTATATTGAGTCGTAGGGGCGGCTGACCGCAAGGGCGGCTTGTGTGAGGCGCGGGGGCGGTTACACAACAGAGAGTTGTGTAGAATGTATCGTCTAGAAAACTTCCAGCTATCTCTCTTCCTTTTTCTGGATCCTCCTCTTCTTTCACTAACCTGCTCAAATGATCGGCCACCAGGTTCTCAGCCCCCTTCTTGTCCCTTATCTCCAAGTTAAAATCACTTAGGAGGAGCACCCATCGAATCAATCGTGGTTTTGCTTCCTTTTTCGCCATGAGATACCTAAGAGCTGTATGGTCAGTGAAAATAATTACCTTTACCCCAAGTAGGTACTGCCTGAATTTCTCAAGGGCAAAATCACAACTAACATCTCTTTCTCGGTGGTAGAGTAATTCCTTTGTGCTCCATTGAGTGTCATAGACGCATAATGGATCACATGTGAAGCCCGTCCGTCTTTATTGTCCTAAGACTGCTCCAACGGCGTAATCACTGGCGTCAAACATGATTTCGAAAGGTTTCTCCCAATCCGGAGAACGAATGATTGGTGCGGTGGTAAGACATGCCTTCAAAGTGTCGAAAGCTTTCTTGCAATTGTCATCTACTATGAAAGTGACGTCTTTCTGGAGCAATTCACATAGGGCTGCCGAGATCTTTTAAAAATCTTTGATGAAACGTCGGTATAAACCTGCATGACCAAGAAAGGAACGGATTTCCCGAACATTAGTAGGATAAGGTAAATTTTGAATTACATCAACTTTTGCCTTATCTACCTTTATCCCTTTTGAGGATATTACATATCCTAGCACAATTCCTTGTTCGACCATGAAATGACATTTTTCCGAATTAAGAACCAAATTGGTTTCAACACTTTTTTCAAGAACAAGTTTCAAATGTCCTAAACATGCGTCAAATCTGTCTCCATGGACGGTAAAATCATCCATGAAGACTTCAATGAAATTTTCTATGTATTCGGAGATAATACTTATCATGCACCGTTGGAAGGTGCCGGGCGCGTTGCAAAGTCCAAATGGCATTCTGCGGTATGCGAAAGTGCCAAACGGGCAAGTGAACGTCGTCTTGTCTTGGTCTTCTGGTGCGATGGCTATTTGGAAATAGCCCGAATATCCATCAAGGAAATAGTAATACTGATGACCTGCAAGATGTTCCAACATTTGGTCAATAAAAGGTAATGGGAAATGGTCTTTTCGCGTTACCGTTGAGCTTGCGGTAGTCAATGCAAACTCTCCATCCGGTTTGTGTTTTGCTCGGGACCATCTCTCCATGTTGATTTTCCACCATGGTGATGCCTCCTTTCTTTGGAAGCACTTGGGTTGGACTAACCCAAGTGCTATCCGACATAGGGAAGATCATATCTGCTTGGAGGAGCTTCAATACTTCCTTCTTGACCACATCCATCATTGGCGGATTCAACCTCCGTTGAGGTTGCCTAGAGGGTTTGGCTTCATCCTCAAGTAAGATCCTCTGCATGCAAGTTGAAGGGCTTATCCCTTTGATGTCCGCAATGGTCCATCCAAGGGCCGTCTTGTGCTCTTTTAGCACTTTCACCAACTTGTCTTCTTGACCGGTAGTTAACTTGTTGGAGATGATCACCGGCAAGGTATTGTGTTCTCCAATGAAAACGTACTTGAGGTGTGACGGAATATCTTTCAATTCTATTTCTGGTGCCTGCACTATAGAAGGAACAAGCTTCTCGCTTGGGGTTAGTAAAGTGGGCCCAATGGCCAAATTGGAGATAGGTAGCCTTTTATGCCCATCTAATTGGGCTAGGACCTCTTTCATGCTGGATATTAATACGTAATCTGCTTTAAACCCATCAATGTCATGCTCAATTACATTTTTCAATTCATCAACATCAGAGTTATCAAAAACATCTTGCACAAAAGGTTCAACAATGTCAATAGCACATAAAGAATGATCATCACTAGAAAATCTCATTGCATCATAGATGTCAAATTCCACTACTTCACCATCAAACTCCATGGTCAATTTGCCACTAACATAATCAATTTTAGTCCTAGCAGTTTTTAGAAATGGCCTACCTAACAGAATGGACGCAACATGTGAATCATTTTCCATATCCATTACAAAGAAATCAGCAGGAAATATTAGGTTGTCTACCATTACTAATACATCTTCAATTATCCCTTTCGGGTACACATTAGATCTATCAGCAAGTTGTACTACAATCCTAGTTTCCATTAATGGCCCAAGGCCAAGTGATTTGTAAATTGAATATGGTAAAACATTGATAGAAGCACCAAGATCAAACATTGCTTTCTCAAAGCGGGTTTCCCCTATAACACAAGGAATGCTTACCATGCCCGGATCGCTGCACTTCTTGCGCAATCTCCGTTGGAAAACAGCCGACACATGCTCTCTTACTTGTACTTTTTGTTTCCCCTTCAGCTTCTGGTTTCTCTTGATAGTGCAAAGTTCCTTCAAGAAACGAGCATACTTAGGAATACTTTTTACCAACTTAAGGAGGGGAATGCTTAACTCGCATTTGGAAAAAGTTTCAAAGAGGTCTTTGTCCTCAATGATTCTTCTCTCCTTCAGGGCCTCGGGAAAAGGAGTTGGTGGTTTCTCAGAGTACAGTGGCGGAAAGTTAGGCCGAATATAAGAATCCTTCTCAGCAGAACCTTCTGTCGTGTTTTCCGCAGGGGCGTCAGCTTGTATGTGCAGAGGCGGCTCAGGGGTTTCCACCGCATGGACGGGGACATCCATCCGCAGGGGCGATGTCTACTCGGTGCTGGGCGCAGTTGCAGCCGCAGGGGCGACTGTGAGTGCGGTAAGTCAACAGAAGGTTTGCTTTGTGATTCTTTTGCTGGTTTTTGTTGGATTTGCTTCCCACTCCTTAATGTTTGGGCACTAACATTCTCCTTGGGGCTTATAAACGTCTGGGAAGGCAATCCTCTTGAAAATCTAGATTCGGTCCTTGAAATGGCTTCCGCCATTTGCCCAACCTGCTTTTCAAGGTTCTTTATGCTGGATTCTATTGTTTGGACATGAGTAGCAAAGTGTTTAGTCAAAACCTGTAACATATCCTTAGTTGTTTGATACTTACCTTATCAGGGCTGCTGTTGTTGGTTTTGTTGATCCTTCCAAGGAAAGTTCTGTTGGTCATGCCAATTTGGCATGAAGTTCTGTGCATAAGGATCGTTCCTAGGCCTTTGCTGCTGTGGTTGTCCATAACCCATCGCGTTTACCTCAACATCGTCATCCTGGACTTGTGGACACATGTCGGTCGGATGATATGGGTCGGCACACACTCCACAAGCTTTGAGCTGCTATGGGGTTCCCATAAGTGTTAGTCTCTTAACCATTTCCTTCAGCTCCGCGAGCTCAGTGGAGATCTCACTCTTCCCGGTATTTACAGCATGAACACCTTTCTTGGACGAAGTCCTTCCAAAGTTCCGGGTTCCTTCTGCTAGTTCCTGTATCTTTTCCAAAGCAAGGTCAGTAGTAGAATTAAGAATATTACCTCCGCAAGCCGCATCGATGATCCTCCTTTCATTGTCTAGCAAGACATTGTACAAGTACAAGACTAGATCTTGAGTTGAATATCCTTGAAAAGGACAACTGGATCGGAGGCGTGCAAACCTTTCGAAGTACTCGTAGAGAGTTTCGTTTGCCTCTTGCTCGATATTGCTTATAGCTTTCTTCAAGCTATTGGCCTTCTTGGCTGGGAAGTATTTCACTAAAAACGCCTTGTGAAGGTTCTCCCAAGTGTCGATGCTCCCGGATGGAAGTTGGTAATACCAATCATCCGCTGAATCTTTGAGTGTGAAGCCGAATGCCCTCATCTTGATTTGTTCTTCGGTAATGTTGGCCGGCTTCATGCTCATACACACGGTATGGAACTTCCCAAGGTGTTTGATGGGGTATTCACCACTTAGCCCATGGAAGGATGGAAGCAAGTGGATGAGACCCGGCTTGAGCTCAAAGTTAATTCCTTCCCCTAATGCCGGTATGGTAACTGCAAGAGGGTTTTGAGCCAAAGTGGGCTGAGTAAGTTGACGAAGAGTACGATAAGCCATTTCTTGTTGGAGTTGTTGTTATCTTCGTTGCCGATTGTGCATCCTCTCAATTTTTGGATCAAAAGAAGCAAAGCCGGAGTTAGTAGCACGGGTTTGAACCATTAAAAATGGTTCAAACCAATAATCAATAATAACAACAAAAATACTAAAACTCCCCGGCAACTGGGCCAAAATTTGACTGAAGGTATTTCTCTGGTCGTCTATACCCAATCAAAAGTAAATCCCGACTTAGCACTAAAACAAGTATAGTGGTTAAGTAAGGGTCGAACCCAAGAGAGTTAAGGTGTTTTTTTAGATGCAATTATTGATAATAGAAACAAGTAACAAGGGGGGGGGGTTGGTTAAATTGATGCACAAAAACTTATGAAAATGAATAACGCAACAAGTAAGACAATGTTGGGTGAATCTACACTAGGTTGATTCTAAGCATGCGATTGCTACTTTGATGAGTTCCTTTTACAAGTTTTCAAGTAATCTCCCGTCTCGATCGTATATAAGTGTTGAGCCAACCGGCGTCAACACAACTTAACAGGTTAGTGTTCCGTAAACCTACAAGAACAAATAACAAGTTAGCTTTCAAACAAAGACATAAGGGAGATAGAGAAAAGATTATAACCGTTAAGCTTGTCTTTATATTTGTGTTCCTTTTCTTTAAGTAATTACAACCCGTCATTAATTAAAGTTTACTACTAGATTAAAGACCCAAACCCGGAACCTATTAATCCTAGTTCTTTGCATGCACTTTAGAACCTACGGTGATCAATCTCAAGTAATAGTAAAACATGCAATTAGTCAATGGAGATCAAGGAAACACAAAGCATAACTGAATGAAAACTTATATTAAAGAAAACTTACAACCAAAGTAACAACGCAACTTCAAACAAACCCAATGTAGCAAGGGAGTTAGCAACTCAGTACAAAGGTAGCAAGATAATCTAAATGCAAAAAGTGGATAACAAGTTGGATAACAAGATGGATTGGATCCTTCTAGAAATAAACCAAGGACTATTTATACTACAAAAGACACTAAATAGGAGTAAATGGCCGGCCCAAAACAACCACCTTTAATGCCATAAAGGTGGTGTAAACAACCGGAGTAAAGCTTCCGACTTTAAACCGCAACGGCGGCCTTCAGTTCCGCAGGGGCGGTGAAGGCAAAAACGTTTGATCTTCTTCATGGCCGCAGGGGCGGATCTTCAATGCTCCTCAAACGTCTAACACTTCAACTTCCTGCCGTTTCTGATGCCAAGACGCCGGGGTGTTCCTATGTCAACGCAGGGGCGGTGACACAGCGTCTTCATCTTCCAGCTCCCAAGTTGAGGCGCAGATAGAGGTGCAGGGGAAGGCGCATGGGCGATGGTCTTTTCTTCTTAAGGGCAAGTCACCGCAGGGGCGCCAGGGGTTGACGCAGGGGCGGTGACAGCCTTCGTGGCTGGCGCTGGCGAAGACGCAAGGAGCGCTCCGGAGTAAGGTGTCACCCGCAGGGGCGGTGACAAGGCTCCGCTGGGGCGGTGAAGCAACCAAAGCTTTGCTTCGCGAACGATCTTCACTCCTAAGTGCTTATTACTCCTTCCTTAGCTTCTTTGAGTCTTCTTCTTCTAGACCAAGGAGTTAGTCGCATAAACCGACACAAATGCAATAAAAAGACTCTAAAAACTATCCTAAATGATAGTGATTCCATCACCTATCAAAATCCCCCATACTTAGACCTTTTACTCGTACCGAGTAAAACAAATGACAACAACTAGACTCAAAGGCCTCAGGAAGCATGGGCAAGCAGAAAAGACAATGAAAACAAAAGAAAAGCCAAGAAAGAAAGAAGGAGAAGAGAGGAAATGTGAGAAAAAAGGTGAGAAACTACCATCCTTATTGCTCCAAGAGTGGCCTACCCAGAAAACCTCCTTATGACTCCCCTTCTTATGTCGCAAAACGCCGGAAGGGAAACCTACACTCGATGTCGCTAATTTTGCCAAGGCGCCCTTTCGGGTTTTCACCTTGCCACTCTTCTTCTTTTCTTTGTTGATCTCACTTTAGTCTCACATCCCTCAAGTCCAATTTTGCACCAACCTAACGTTGGTCGGACTACCTTCTTTTTGCCTAAACCGCCCTTTCGGGTTTTCAGTTTATCCAAGGATTTTCATGCCTTTTTTCATTTTCTTTGGCCTTTTTTTTTGAATTTCAAAATGAATTCAAATGTAAGACAAATTAAAACAACTCAAAAACTCGAATGAAACTGTACATACAAGGATATGTCCCTCCCTCATACTTGAAGATCACGTTGCCCTCAAAGTGGAAATGAGGCAAAGATAAATGTGGGAAAAGGGAAGAGAAGTATACCACTCAGTGGGATGGTCAAGACGGACCACCCGGACCCTCCTCCGGTGGGTATGGAAAGTGGCGGAAGAAATGCTCCTTCCGACAGTAGATGTCATCTATGCGGTCCTGCTGAGCCGTCATCCGGCGGACAAAAGAGGTCTCAAAGCTGGCTTGCCAAGCCAGCTGCTGAGCCTCCAGCTGCTGCTGCTGGGCCGCCTACCAAGCCTCCTGCCTCTGGTCGAAGTGGGAGGTCATGGAGGCGGCGAAGCTCGTCTGCCAGCTTTACTACTGCTCCAACATAGTCCTTTGGTAGTCGGACTGCCAGCTCCAGTGCTAGGTGGTCATAGTCGCCATCTGAGCCTGAAGGCTCTCAAGGGCCGGATCCTCCTCTAGTTCCGCAGTGGGCATCCCCTCGTCGTCGGGGATGGGTAGGTGCTCCTCCAGGTGAGCCCGATTGGAGCTCGCAGCATGCCGCTCCACAATGGCCACTAGCGGCCTCCTCGCCACGAAGGGATCTGCCGGAATGTAGAGCTCGGAGAGCTCATCCCTGAATGGTAAAGGCCGAGGGAGGTAAGTGATGTGGCTCCCATCTGCAAGGGAGATCCAAAATAGGTTCTCCCCGTCCCGTCGGAGGATCTTGCACCTCCTGAGCATCCCCTCAGTGTAAAGGGGAGCCTCCAGCCCATCCTCAAGCTCGGACAAGTCTATCACCTGTGAGGCGATCAAGGAGATCACCCCACCGCCGGCAATGTCTCTCGGCTCGTTCCTCCTAATCTGCTTCAAAGTGGCAAGGAAGAGGGACAACCAATCTATCACCTTCTCGCTCATCGGAAGGCAGTAGTAGAGTAGTGGGAGGTTCTTGAAGGCGACCTTGTTCTCCTCTTTGTGTCCATAGAAGACACTCATGAGGATCTTGGAGATGAGCCTGAAGCAAGGGTGAGTGAGTTTGTTGGAGTATTCACCCCCTGCATGGAACTCTGACCCGGTAGCTACCTACCAAAACTCACACAGGTCCGGGGTTGGGACTGGATCCCACCAGTTGGCGGAGGGGTTGAGAGTCACCCCGAAGGCCTCCTATAGCTGGTGGTAATCAAGTGTGTATTTCACCTTGTTGAACTTGAAGGTGAGGCCGATACACACATGATCTTCCTGCTCCATTGTGAAGGTAGAGATGAATTATCTACTGAGCTCTGGATATGTTGGAGCACTCCTCTGTAGGAAGTCTCCGAGCCCAGCATTGGCCAGGAAGGATTGCATACTCTCCAGCATGCCAAGCTTTTCCAATGTAGGAACGTGCAAGAATCGAGTTGTGTACACAACTCAATCCTGTACGATCCTATACCTCTCTTTCTCAACTTTGGTCATTTTGTATTTCCTTTGTGGCTCCATTCTGGTATTTGATTTTAGCAAAGGAATAAAAAACTTTCAAAAATTTGAGAGAAGACGAACCCTCTGTTGAGATATCCGCAGGGGCGGCTGTAGTAGGCGCAAGGGCGGCAAGGCGCATGTGCGGGAGCTTGCAGGCGCAGGGGCGGGAGAAGTGCAGAGGGCGAATTTTGGGGGAGCGACGAAGATGGTGATGATGAGGCTGTTCCGGTGACTTTCTTGCTGGTGTAGGCGTCGCCGGAGGTGGAGCAGGATTGGAATTTGTGGTGGGAGGTGATTCGAGTTTGGAGGGAGCAGAGTGGATCTAATTAGGGTTACACACGGGCGTCGCAGTTTGTGGGCTGTTGTCGGAAGTGGCGCAGGGGCGTCGTAGGGTGGCTTGGGAGTGTTTGGTGGTGGCGCAGGGGTGTTGTAGCTTGAGAGGGGTTAAGGCGAGGGAGATGAGTTTGTGGTGGGTGAGGAGATGGAGAGTAGGTGGGTGGGGTAGGTGTAGGGGAATGTGTTTACGATTTCTATTTTTTTTCTTTTCTGTGTAAACCCGCAGGGGCAGGAGCTTGTTGTTGCGGGGGTCGTGACAAGGGAAAGGGGTCAACCACGCAGAGGAAGTTCCTAGAAATCAAGGGAAACTTCCAGGAAAGACGGAGGACAACCCTAAGGGAAGGGTGATGGCGATTACGACTAGGAGCGGAGTGACTACTACCGATCCGCAGCCTACGTTCGTTGAAGTCCCCGTAGAGAAGGACAAAGAAAAGGGGAAGGAGAAGGAAGATGTCTATGTTCCTCCTCCAGCTTACAAATCTCCCCTACCATTTCCTCAATCTAGAGCGCGAGCGCGCCTAGACAAACAATTCGGTAAGTTCATAGAACTCATGAGTAAGTTGCATATTAATATACCCTTCATTGATGCTATTGTAGGTATGCCGGCTTATGGCAAGTTCTTGAAGGAGCTCCTCTCCAACAAGAGGAAGCTAGAAGATTTTGGTGAGGTCAAGATGAGTTCGGATTCTTCGGATCTCATCAAGACCATGAAGGAGAAAATGCCCCCAAAGTTGAAGGATCCGGGGTCATTTTGCATTCCCATTGGAATGGGAGATGTCACATATGACGCTTTATGTGACTTAGGAGCAAGTGTGAGCATCATACCACTTGCATTGTGCGGGAAGATCGGTTTAAGCGACCCTAAACCGGTGAAGATGACATTGTACATGGCGGATCGATCCATCACTCGCCCCGTCGGTATTGTAGAAGACGCCCCGGTCAAGCTAGGTAAATTCTTTGTCCCCATTGATTTTGTCGTGCTTGACATTCCTGCAGATAGTCCGGTCCCGATCATACTCGGAAGACCGTTTCTTGCAACTTCCGGCTGCATGGTCGATTGCAAGAATGGTAGACTCGCTTTTGATATTGGAGAAGAGAAAGTAGAATTCGTTCTTTCCACTCTAGTGAAGGAGCCGATCTTCGATGAGGACATTTACGATGTCCAAGATGAAGAAGGTTTATCCAGGGAAGAGGTAAGTGCGATTCTCTTTAACGATCCTTTACAAAAAGTCATTACCATGAGTCTAACAGATGTAGGGGAAGAAGGAGAGTGCAAAGAGGAAATTGAAGCCTTAGAAGCACAAGAAGAGATGCATGAAGTGGAGTTTGAGAAACTCCACGACAAGGCTGAGAATGTTAGAATCCACGGTCATACCCTGTATTCCACGACCGTGGATTTCACAACCAAAATCGACCTCCATTCCAGTGGATTACACGGCCGTGGAACATATGGAGAGTCCGTAATTTTGACCGTGGAAGAGGGTGATCGGCATACTTCTTCAACTTCTTTTGATTCTCCTCCAAACCACTCAACATCCTTAGAAACTTCTAAGGAAACGTCGGATGCTCCTCAAGGATCATTGGAAGCCCCGAAAGTGATGGAACTCAAACCACTTCCTACTCATCTAAGGTACGCTTTTCTTGGATCTAATTCTACCTTTCCGGTTATTGTTAGCTCCGAATTAAGCATAGATGAACATGAACAGCTCATGATTGTCCTTAGGAAGCATAGAAAAGCCATAGGCTATACTATTGAGGACTTAGTAGGAATTAAACCCTCCCTATGCATGCATAAGATACTAATGGAGGAGGACTTTAGAACTTCAAGACAACCTCAAAGGCGGTTGAATCCGACCATGAAGGAGGTTGTCAAGAAGGAAATTCTTAAACTTCTTGATGCAGGTATCATCTATCCTATCTCCGATAGCAAGTGGGTGAGTCCAGTTCAAGTAGTTCCGAAGAAGGGAGGGATGACGGTCATCACCAACAAGAACAACGAACTCATTCCTACCCGAACCGTGACTGGATGGCGGATGTGCATAGACTACCGCAAGCTCAACAACGCAACGCGGAAGGATCACTTTCGATTGCCATTCATCGATCAAATGCTTGAAAGGTTAGCACAACATTCACATTTTTGCTACCTTGACGGTTATAGTGGTTTCTTTCAGATTCCGATACATCCGGATGATCAAGAAAAGACCACATTCACATGCCCTTGGGGTACGTTCGCCTATAGGAGAATGCCGTTCGGGCTTTGCAACGCCCCAGCCACCTTTCAACGGTGCATGATGGCCATCTTCTCCGAATACGTAGAGGAAATCATGGAAGTCTTCATGGACGACTTCTCCGTATACGGTTCCTCTTTTAACGATTGCCTTTCTAACCTTTCTCTTGTTTTACAAAGGTGTGAAGACACTAACCTAGTTCTTAATTGGGAGAAGTGTCAATTCATGGTTAAGGAAGGAATTGTGTTAGGTCACTTAGTCTCTAGTAGAGGGATAGAGGTAGACAAGGCTAAGATAGAGACCATAGAGAAACTTCCTCCCCCAATTTCGGTGAAAGGGATAAGAAGTTTCCTAGGACATGTTGGATTTTATAGACGTTTCATTAAGGACTTTTCTAAGATATCAAAACCTCTCACTAATCTATTGATGAAGGATGCGGTTTTTGAGTTTTCGCAGGAATGTTTGGATGCGTTTAACACCATTCGGCAAGCTCTAATTTCAGCACCTATTATCCAACCTCCGGATTGGACTCTCCCCTTTGAGATTATGTGCGATGCTAGTGACGTGGCTATTGGAGCTGTTCTTGGACAACGAAAGGAAGGGCGAACCCATGCCATATACTATGCTAGCAAGACGCTAGATGAAGCGCAGCTCAACTACGCCACTACCGAGAAAGAATTTCTAGCCATTGTCTACGCTATTGACAAGTTTCGCTCTTATCTTGTAGGTGCAAAGGTGATTGTCTACACGGATCATGCTGCGATCCGGTACCTCCTTGCGAAGAAAGATGCGAAGCCAAGGCTAATTAGATAGATTCTTCTCCTACAAGAATTCGATCTTGAGATCTGCGACAAGAAAGGTTCAGAAAATTCTATTGCGGATCATTTGAGTCGTCTAACACATCTAGGGGACGACCATCTACCCATTGATGACTCCTTTCCAGACGAACACTTACACATCATAGAAGAGTGCATCAACGTGATCTCTAAAGGTAACGAACCGTGGTTTGCTGACTTCGTTAACTATTTGGTTTGCCAGGAGACACCGCCCGGACTATCCTACGCACAAAGGAAGAAGTTCTTTAAGGACGTCCGGGAATACTATTGGAACGAGCCTCTCCTCTTTAAGAGAGGTCCGGATGGCATCATCCGGCGATGTGTGCCGGAAGATGAGATGCAAAGTGTCATCCGCCATTGTCATTCACTACCTTGTGGAGGACACGCTAGTTCGAACAAGACTAGCGCAAAGGTATTGCAATCTGGATTCTATTGGCCTACTTTATTTAGAGATGTGCAATCCTTTGTTTCTTGCTGCGATGCTTGTCAAAGAACAGGCAATATTTCTAGGAGGAACGAGATGCCCCTCAACAACATCCAAGAGGTAGAGATTTTCGACGTTTGGGGAGTCGATTTCATGGGACCATTCCCATCTTCTTGTGGAAACCAATACATACTATTGGCGGTAGACTACGTTTCTAGATGGGTGGAAGCAATTGCCTCTCCCACAAATGATGCCATGGTGGTGGTTAAGTTCTTCAACAAGACCATCTTTCCGCGATTTGGAACACCAAGGACGATCATTAGTGATGGAGGTTCTCACTTCATAGCCCGTCGCTTTGAAGCTCTTCTAGCTAAGTATGAGGTTACTCACAAGATCGCTACCTCTTATCATCCACAAACTAGTGGACAAGTTGAGATCTCAAATAGGGAGATCAAAGGAATCCTAGAAAAGACGGTTTCAAGGACTAGGAAGGATTGGTCCTTGAAGCTAGATGATGCATTATGGGCATACCGGACTGCGTACAAGACTCCCATAGGAACCACACCATACAACCTTGTGTATGGGAAGTCTTGTCACTTGCCGGTGGAGCTGGAGCACAAAGCGTTTTGGACTATCAAGTGGCTGAATTTCGGCATGAAGGAAGCGGGAGAGAAGCGTCTCCTAGACATCAATAAGCTGGATGAACTTCGCTTGAACGCCTATGAAAACGCTAAGATCTACAAGGAAAGAGCAAAGCGTTGGCATGATAAGCATATCATTCCAAAGGACTTCAAAGAAGGAGATCAAGTTCTCCTCTTCAATTCAAGACTTCGCCTCTTTCCAGGTAAGCTTAAAATCCCGTTGGACCGGACCCTTTCTAATTAAGCGTATTTTCCCCCATGGTGTAGTTGAAGTATGGGGTGAAGCTAGCGGAAGTTTTAAGGTGAACGGCCAACGACTCAAGAAGTATACGCCGGAACTCCAAGCTGAGGAGTTTGCGCCTACCGCACTCGAATAAGTGCGAGAATGGTCTAGCTACGGACCTTAAACAAAGCGCTTCTTGGGAGGCAACCCAAGGTATTACATTTTCGTTTTTGTTTTCGATTCATAGTTTAGCTTAGAATAGACGTTTTTTTTTCTTTGTTTTTGCCTCGATTTCTTCCGGTATGTTCATGTTTTTGGTTGCAGGATCGATGGAAAAGGAAAAGGGGAGAGTAATGTTGAAGAAAAGCGACAAAATTCGGACTTTGGAGCTTTACAGGAGGTTCCACGGTCTAAATTACGGTCGTCATAGCTACAGTGGCCGTAATTTCCAAAAGCCTTTGAAAAATCACCAAAACCACGGTTCCGTACATTTCCACGGCCGTGGAACACCCCGACAGACCGTGATTTTCAAATTTTTGCCTGCAACTATATAAGCCACGTTCTTCACAAACTCATCCCAAAAACCCCTCTTTCCACGACCTAATTGCCGGAATTCCACGACCTCCTCAAAATCCTCGTTTCTTAATCGTTTCTAACAATTCTTCTTCCTAAACTGCAGCAAATTCAACAACAAACAATATCCAAGCGACGAATCGAACGGAAATTCATCAACAAACGTGCATTTCGGATTTTTCATTCCGAAAAAGAGGTTTATTCTTTCTTCTTGATTCTCGCCAATTTGGTTCGTTTTTGCTATAGATTTTTAGGAAGAACTGATAGAGACTGGAAGGAATTAGACTAGGACTGCTTGTTGTGGTGATTGCTTGTGAATTTGCTGAGATTCGTGAAATTCTGGGACGAACCACGGCCTCTGGGTAAACCACGGCCGTAATTCTTGAAGAACAGACCGTAATTTTTCTGCAGAATGGATTTTGTAAGGAGAATGTCGGGAAGGATAAAAGAGAAGAAGGGTGAGTAGAATAAGAAAAGGAAAGGCAATCCCTCCACCTCCTCATCCTCTAGGGCACCACCACCCTCATCTCCTTCACCTCCATCTTCACCTTCACCTCCATCTTCACCTTTACCTCCATCCTCACCTCCTCACCCTAGAATTCCGACCATACATGAGAACCATCTTGCTGCTTTTGAGAAGATCACGAAGAGGCCAATGATTGGCCCTAGATATTTGTTGTTGGAGGATCTACATCCTCTCAACATAGTTGATGATCTTACTTGTCTCTTGGATAGAGCCGGATTAGTTATCTTCTCGGCTATCCGAGAAGACGCCTATGAGGAGATCACCCGGGAGGTTGTGACGTCTTTCGAGCACAGCCACGTAGATAGGACCGTCTCTTTCCGTCTCATGGAAAGAGACTACCACTTGAGTATCGTTGAGTTTGGGAATATTTTTGGGTTTCATGAGACCTACAATGGTCGATTTCCGAGTGGTGTTTACCCCAAGGATTTTTGGGAGGAAGTTGCAATGATTTACGCCAACGAGGACCGTTGGCAACCCGCCGATACCAAGGCTATATTGATGTACCATCTAGCCTTGAAGATAGCTCACCGTGTTCTTTCGGAGTGTCTCTTTCCTAGGACGGTGACGCCCCAAAAGATCAAGACGGATGAGCTATTCTTGCTCTATTGCATGCTTTATGGACGCCGTGCAGATTGTGCTACTCTCTTGGCTGCTACGATGAGCAAGCTCAAGAACAAGTCGAAGGCAAACATCGGATATGGTGGGATAGTTACCCACATTGCTAGGAGTTTTGGTGTAGATTTTTCTGCCTGCACCCGCATACCGGCCGTTCCTTTAGGGCTACATGCATTCATGGTTAGGGGTCTCATTTTCCCCACACATGGAGGTCCGCCTTATGCGGGCATGCCTTGGGAGACTAGGACAGGCAGGGGTATAGAGTGGCTGCCAGAGTATTCCATTATGGCGGGACGCCATAATTGGAAGGAGACGTTCGCCGCGATGCATGCGAACAGGATAGTAGCTCCCCCTTACGTCCCACCACCGGTTGTCGAGGAGGAGGATATGGGAGATCAGTTTGAGAGTGGAGGAGGAGCGGAGCAGGAGTTTGGCACGTTTCCGGACCAGCCGGAGGCGGCCCCAAATGTACCTAGACGCTCTCCACGTCCAGCTAGAGCCTCAGGCTCATCATCTCGCCGCGCTAGCGTGAGTGAGAAGCCCACGTGGATGACCACACCTCCCACATGGTATGGCGTTCCCCCTCCTTGGTCCACGGAGCAGCCAGCAGCACCACCACCAGCACCAGCACCATCCGACGCCCCAGCATGGTACAGTCACGCCCCGGGATGGTACGAGCAGATGCTAGATTGGGCTACCGGACTTTCAGAGAGAGTTGGAGCGTTGGAGATCCGGGCCGACGCTAGAGACGGACGCCTCGACGACCTCGACCACATGATGAGGGACGTCTACCGCCAACAGTTTGGGCGGCCCTACGACTCCAGCTTCTCCCCATTCCCGCCTCCGCCGGCGCCACAATGATTTGATGCATGACCGTTCGTTTTAGACATTCCCGCCACCACTTTGTGAGTTTCTTTTTTCTTTTCTTTTTTTTTCTTTCTTTCTTCTGAACATTAGGGACAATGTTCGTCCTAAGTATGGGGTGGGATGTACTAAAAAGTTTGTAATAACTCTACTTACTATGTTCGCTTTCATTTGAGACTATCGTTGCATGTTCATTATGTGTTGCACGTTTCCTTATTGCATTGCATGAAAAATAACTTGAAAAACCCATAAAAATTGAAAAATTTTGAAAATTTTGAGCTTCTAATGAATTGAGATGATTTCCATGATAATCACTACTTGTGAATTGAGTTTGATGACAATTGCATGCTTAAAAGGATTGTGAATTGAAAGGAACTTGAATGAATGAATTTTACCTCTTTTGCAAGTTTTATAATTTGAAAATGTTACCTAAATCATGCTAGGAAATTGAAGTTGAAATCACATTATAAGTTCCTATACTTCTTGTTGAAATGATTAAGGCAATTCGATACTTTCTTTCCTCTTTCTTTGATCATCTAGCTCCTCATTGAAATATTAGCCTCCTTTACCTATCCGGGAATTTGGAGAAGTGAATGAGAAAAAGGCATGTTTGATGTGGGAGGGCCATGAGAGCAATTATTTGCAATCAAATGAATAGAAAGAAGTTATAGGTTTGGGGAAGTCAATCATGACGATGAGTAACTCGGCACCATTCACATAGCCGGGTGTTTGTGTCTTGCCAAAGTCGGATTGAGCGATATTCCTAGCGGATTATGGTATGTGCGCTAAGGGTTTGAGGCATCTCTTGAAAAATTGAGAAACGCCGATCTCCTAGGCTTCGGTTTTTGTGCACCTCTGTCCATAACTCCAAAAGTAAAGTCGAAAAATGAAAAGAAGAGAGCGAAGCTCTAAGTTGAAGTGTTGCGGGAACCGCATAAGAAGAAGAAGGTAGTTGTCCACTTTCCCGGATTTATGAACCACTTTCCCTTAAAGTTTTCCCTTCCCTTCCGTATTCTAACCCTTTTCTTTGAAAGTCCTTAAGATCAAAAGAATGTTATATGACTTGGTGATCTAAATTGAAGTTTCTTGTGAATGATTTTGATAATGTTTGAAGGTTATAATGCTTGTTAGGAGTTAAATTGGTTCATGAATTTTCTTTGCTTTTTACTCTTTGAGTGGGTGTGTGAAAGTTTGATAAACGATTGAAGCAAGGTTTGAGAATGATCTATTCTTTAGAAGTCACATTCACCCAAAAAGAAGGTACACATATTTCATCCTAACTCTTGTTTAAAGCTTTTTGAAAGACCTTGCTTAGGGACAAGCAAGTGTTAAGTATGGGGTTATTTGTTAGCATGAAATATTGTGATATTTTAGGCACGTTTTCTAAACATATTTGATTCATATTGATAGTCTTTGATTGAACTTTGTGCATATGTGAGCTAGTATTACCTATATTGTCGATATGGATGTCTACACTAGTTCTATGTTGATTATAGGTGATTTGGAGTTATTTCCGAACGGAATCGAGCAAAGGAGAGTTGATTTGATATGTCCATAGATTGAGGACATTCTTTGGAAGCAAATTGGAGTTTTAGCTTGAGGAATGCACGAGGCTAGGGAAGAATCACGTTCTTGCCCTAAACCACGCTCTAAAATACGGCCGTACTACAAACCACGTTCAGTTCCACGGCCGTGGAACTTTGCAAGAGAGGCGTGATGCATTCCAGTAACTATTACGGCCGTGGAATATATGGTACAAACCGTGACCTAATCCACGCCCTAAATTACGGTCGTGAAAACTTCCACGACCGTGATCTTGGCGAATCTTTTCGCCACACTTTGAAGCCACGATCGTTTGAAGATTTGGGCCGGGCCGATATTTTATCTTGCCCTATAAAAAGACGGACGAAGCAAGATTCCGTCATCTTCGCTTAGCGGCATTTATCGACGCTTAGGATCGTTCATCTCCGCTTACCCCCGTTTATCGACGCTTAGGATTGCTTACGACGCTACCTCATCTTATACCGTCACTTGGAAGCATTGATCATCTCATTGGAGATTGAAGTTCGCATCGGGGAATTGCCCTAATCTCGCACTTTTGGTGGAGATTGTTGTTGAGATCTTCGGATTGGTGGAAGATCGAAGCTTTTGGAAGACTTTGCAAGAAGACCTCTCTTCTTGTTTAGGTTTGATTTGGGTCAATCCGTTTTCTCTTCTTTCCTAAGGTTGTGATTGTTTGTTTTATTCTGAATCCTTTGACAATACTTGTTCTCATTGTGACTTTGAGATTGGTTTGAAGATTATTCAAAGTTCTTGAAAGTTTTCAACTTTTTATCTTTTAAATTCTTGAATTGATATCAACATGACTGTTATTGGCTAAAAACCCTTAACAATTCTAATGTGAAGGGTTGATAGTTGTGGCTTAGATGATGATAGATCGATCGCAAACAGATTAGACCCTGAGAGTTAGAGAGAATCGCCGACAACCCTAAATTACGGCCTGTTCTTGAAGTCCACGGCCGTGGAACCTCAAGAACTAACCGTGATTTCCCTTAAGTCCACGAACTTGCTTTTACTTTAATCCAAAGTTAAAGATTTGCTTTAACTTAGTTTAGACTTGTCTTTTCTAGGTGGTAGTGAAGCCTCAACAACCTCTACCTCGATTGTGAGTGTCACAACCTCAATCGGTTAAGTTAGTCTTGAATCTTTGGGTTGTAAGTTTGGGTATTTGACATAAATTCTCATCTTTAGAATCTTTCTATATTGAGCCTCAACAACCTGTATAGAGAGTGCCTTGTAGGTGAGTTACATAAGGTTTTTGGAACTTCACCGTACGATTACCTTACATTAGTATACCTTTGCATATCTCAACTCTGTCTTTATATCATTAAGTATATCTTGAATCGATTGCCACAGCTAGATACTTGGATCTTTAGGATTGTTGTTTTCCCAATATTTGCAAAACTCTCATATTTACTCGCTTGATAATCTGCAATCGAATTTGTTCCCACCCAAATCCCTGTGTTTGATACTCTGGAATTCTTGCTTAGCTACGTCGATCCGTACACTGCGGGTTCGCTGCTTGATTCTAGTTTTATAAATTTAAAGCTTATTTGCACACACCTCTAGGGGCGAACACCCATGGGGTACGTTTGCCTATAAACGGATGCCATTCGGGCTTTGCAACGCCTTAGCCACCTTTCAAAGGTGTATGATGGCCATCTTCTCGGAGTACATTGAGGAGATAATGGAGGTTTTTATGGATGATTTTTCTGTTTATGGTTCTTCATTTGATAATTGTCTATCTAACCTCTCTCTTGTGTTACAAAGGTGTGAAGACACTAACCTAGTTTTTAATTGGGAGAAGTGTCAATTCATGGTAAAAGAAGGCATTGTGCTAGGACACTTAATCTCTAGTAGAGGGATTGAGGTAGATAAGGCTAAGATAGATACCATAGAGAAACTTCCTCCTCCATCTTCGGTTAAGGGGATAAGAAGTTTTCTAGGACATGTTGGATTCTATAGACGTTTTATCAAAGACTTTTCTAAGATATCAAAATCGCTCACTAATCTATTGATGAAGGATGCAGTTTTTGACTTTTCGCAGGATTGTTTAGATGCATTCTATAAGATTCGGGAAGCTCTCATCTCAGCCCCAATTATCCAACCTCCGGACTGGAATCTTCCATTCGAGGTTATGTGTGATGCGAGTGACGTAGCCGTTAGAGTTGTGCTAGGACAAAAGAAGCAAGGACGAACCCATGCTATCTACTATGCTAGCAAGACGCTAGGTGAAGCACAGATGAACTACGACACAACTGAAAAGGAATTTTTAGCTATTGTATATGCCTTTGAAAAGTTTCGTTCTTATGTTGTAGGTGCAAAGGTGATTGTATACACGGATCATGCTGCGATCCGGTATTTACTTGCCAAGAAGGATGCGAAGCCAAGGCTGATTAGATGGATTCTTCTCCTACAAGAATTCGATCTAGAGATTCGTGATAAGAAAGGCTCGGAAAATTCTGTTGTGGGTCATTTGAGTCGTCTACCACACATTGAAGACAATGAGCTACCTATAGATGACTCTTTTCCGGACGAACATTTACACATCCTTGAGGAGTGCATCGATAAGATATCAAGAGGTAATGAACCATGGTTTGCTGATTTTGTTAACTATTTGGTTTGTCAGGAAATACCTCCCAGATTATCCTATGCACAAAAGAAGAAGTTCTTTAGGGATGTCCGGCAATACTTTTGGAATGAACCTCTACTCTTCAAGAGAGGTCTTGACGGTATCATTAGGAGATGTGTGCCGGAAGACAAAATGCAAAGTGTCATTCGTCATTGTCATTCACTACCTTGTGGAGGACACGCTAGTTCCAATAAAACTAGCGCTAAGGTATTGCAATCTGGATTCTTTTGGCCTACTTTGTTTAAGGATGTGAAAACCTTTGTTTTGTGTTGTGATGCTTGTCAAAGAACAGGAAACATCTCTAGGAGAAACGAGATGCCTCTAAATAACATTCAGGAGGTGGAAATCTTTGACGTTTGGGGAGTAGACTTTATGGGACCTTTTCCATCGTCTTTTGGAAACCAATACATACTTCTAGCTGTAGATTATGTTTCGAAATGGGTCGAAGCTATTGCCTCTCCAACTAATGATGCCATGGTTGTAGTTAAGTTCTTTAATAGAACTATTTTCCCAAGGTTTGGGACACCACAGACCATCATTAGTGATGGAGGTTCTCACTTCATTGCCCGACGATTCAAAACTCTAATAGCTAAGTATGGGGTGACTCACAAGATCGCTACTCCCTACCATCCACAAACGAGTGGACAAGTGGAGATTTCGAATAGAGAGATCAAAGGCATCATTGAGAAAACGGTTTCAAAGACGAGGAAGGATTGGTCCTTGAAGTTGGATGATGCATTATGGGCATATAGGACTGCATACAAGACTCCCATAGGTACAACACCATACAACCTTGTGTATGGGAAGTCTTGTCATCTCTCGGTTGAGCTAGAACACAAGGCGTACTGGGCTGTGAAGTGGTTGAACTTTGGCATGAAGGAAGTGGGCGAGAAGCGCCTCTTAGACCTCAATGAGCTTGAAGAACTCCGCTTGAACGCCTATGAAAACGCCAAGATCTACAAAGAAAGGGCGAAGCGTTGGCATGATAAGCATATCATTCCAAAGGATCACAAAGAAGGAGATCAAGTTCTCCTCTTCAATTCAAGACTTCGCCTCTTTCCAAGTAAGCTTAAATCTCGTTGGACTGGACCTTATCTAATCAAACGCGTTTTTCCCCATGGCACAGTTGAAGTATGGGGTGAAAAGAGCGGAAGTTTCAAGGTTAATGGCCAACGCCTTAAGAAGTATTCACCGGAGCTGCCGGTTGAGGAAATCGCACCGATTACACTCAAATAAACACAGGAACGGTCTAGCTACGGACCCAAAACAAGCGCTTCTTGGGAGGCAACCCAAGGTATTGCACTTACGTTTTTGTTTTCTTTCTTAGAGTAGTTTAGTTTAGTTGTACTTGCTTTGTTTTTTCCTCGATACCTCCGGTATGTTATTTTTTTGGATGTAGGAATAAGGATTGGGCAAAGGGAAGATGCAAAAGTTGGAAGGAATTGACGAAATTTGGATGTTGGCACACAACAGAGACTTTCACACCCTAAACCACGGTCGTGGAAGTAACAGTGACCGTGATTCTCCAAAATAGGCAAAAATTCAGCAAAACCACGGCCTCCGTACATTTCCACAGCCGTGGAAACCCCCGAGTGACTGTGATTTTCAAAAAAATTACGGGCCACTATATAAACCACCTTCCTTCACAAAAACACCACAAAACACCATTTCCACGCCCCAAACCACGCCTTAATCTCCGAAATCCTTCCCTATCTTGCATTTCTTCGTTCGAAGTCCGATTCATTCGATTCTTTGGCCTAGAGTGAAGAATTTTCAATCCTCTACAAGATCCAAGCAATGAATCAAGTGAACAATCCACTCAGCAAAGGGAATTTGGATTTTAAAGATCCAAAACCTAGGTTCTTCTCTACTTTCTCTACTTTGTCAATTCGGCTCTATTTTTCGCAAGAATTTAGAATTGAATAGAATTTGAATTGGAATTAGCGTAGGACTGAGATTGCTGAATTTTGGTGTGAATTTGTTGAGATTTGATTAAAACAGAGGGAAACCACGGTCTCTGGGAAAACCACGGCCGTGGAATAGGAATAACAGGCCGTGATTTTTTCTGTAATGGATAAAATGTTTAGGAGAAAGTCTAGTAGGAATAAGAAGAAAAAGGGAAATGCTTCTTCCTCTTCCCAACCCCCTCCTAACCTACGACCATCACCACCCTCTCTAAAAATCCCAACCATTCATGAGGATTACTTAGAAGTCCTAAAAAGAATCGAGAAGAGGGTGGTCATAGGACCTCGCTACTTAGTTCTTGAGGAGCTTGAGCCTCTTAACATAGTGAATGATTTGACTTGGCTCTTGGATAGAAGATTGTCTCAGTTTACCTTGCATTTAGAGAGATTTTGTGTGCCTTTTATGTTCTATTCAATCATTTGTCGGAAATAGAGGTCTACACGAGTTTTTGATGAATTATAGGTAAATGGAGTGGAATTGAAAGCAAAAGCGGAGCAAGGAGCATCTAAGGATGTTAAGGAAGCTAAAGGAGTCTTAAAGGGATCACAAAGAGCTAAGGAATTGCAAAGGAGAAGCATAGAAGACGAGCCAAAAGAAGAGCACTTTCTGTTGAAGAAAATCGTGCCAATATGCATATAAATCGGACGATTTTCTTCCCTAGAAATCGAACGGTTTTGTGTATAAATCGACTGGGTCGATTTCCCTTGTTTTTCGGCCAAATGAAAAGACGACACAAAGCCCAATTCTTTTGGGCTAGAGGAGAGTTTTGCCAAACGGCCCATTTGCAAGAAACTATAGGTGAGAACCCTAGGAACGAAAACGAGGGGGCCGCAGCGGGAAATCTTTACACGTTTGAGAGAGATTGAAGATTCTTTGAGAAGGATTGAAGGACTTTTTGCTAGGAAGCCAATCTTGATTCTTGTTTGTGAGATTTCTTTATCCATTGAAGCAATTGTGCTTTTTGAACACGTAATTGAGTCACTTAAGAGATACATTGATTAGTTTTGACGATTATTTACAGATTTGAAGGTTATTGAGTTTTTATTAAAGAATCGGTTTTATTTGCAATATTTCACTCAATTCTTGATTTGATTTGATTATGAAAATGGTTGGCTAAAACCCTTGTGATTCTGGGGAGAATAGTTGATGATTAAGGCTTAGATGATGATAGACTGAACTCATTCAAACATTAGGACCCTAAGAGTTTAGATTTTAGTTTTGCGACAACAGGAAAATCGGACTGTTCTTGAGTAAATCGGCCGATTTTCTTATGAACAGCACGATTTATTCTTCTGACGAACTTTAATTGAATCAATCTTTAACCAAAACTAATCCTTGCTTAAATCCCAACATTGATTAACCTTTTTAACCTCTAATAAAGTGTATGAAGAGAGTTCAAACTTGATTCTACATTTAATAGATTAAGGTTATAAGATTTGGGTAATAAAGAGACTCAACATCCTTTATTAAGATTCTAAGTGTGCTTTCTAATCTTTACTTTGGAGAGTCATATCCTGGAGTTTTAGATAGTTAGTTTGAACATAATTCTTGTCTTTAGATCTTTCTATATTGCAGCCTCAACAACCCTTATATAGAGAACCTTTAGATTAGTTATATAGATTTCGGAACTTCACCGTACGATATCTACCTTTGAACATTTAATCTTGGCAATATAAACTCTGTCCTATATCTATAGAAGTGTCTTGAATCGAAAGCCGAAATCGGATACTTGAATCCTTGGAATCATTTTACCCTTATTTGATCACAAAAGCTTTTCGCATTTTTCGCTAGATAACTGAAATTGAATTTATTCTCACCAAATCCCTGAGTTCGACTCTGGAATTCTTACCTCACTACAGCCGATCCGTACACTGCGGGTTCGCTTTGCTTTGAGTTCTAGATACAAATTTAAGACTTTGACACACACACTTTTCGGGCAAACAAGTTTTTGGTGCCGTTGCCGGGGATTTGGTCTAGACCAAATTTGGTTTTCTGTTGTCTAGCTTGAGAGCTCTTGCTCTTGTGATTTGATTTGTCTACTTGAGTGATCTTTGCAGGTTCTTTAGGTATATGCGAAAGACTAGATCCACTAAAGATCTACTTCCTTTCGATCCCGAATTGGAGAAAACTTTGAGGAGAAAGTTGAAGGAAAAGAAAATGGCTGAGAACAACGAGAGAAACTACCAGGCTGAACTGAATGAAGCTCAACGCCAACTTCAGTTGAGTGAGAAAGCACGTCTAGATGCTGAAACGAGTCATCAATTTCAGATTGATGAACTAAGAGCTATGATGTTGGACATGAAGTTGGAATTGAACGAATCCAGAAAGAAGAAGAAAGTCAAAACGCCAACTAAATCCATTAGAAATGACTCATCCGATGACGAAGGGATTGATCCGGACATGCCGGAACTTGAGGAGATCGATCCATTACTTCGTCCTGTTCGGAACACCCCAAAACCACGGGTTGTTCCTCGCCTCCCAACTAGGGACGTGAGAGTTGCTAATGACGGTGATAGACCCCGAACTTTGGGGCAACGGATGGACCCAATTCAGCAACCACGCCGTCTAGGTGTGGATTTCGGAGCTGAAGACATCCAAGAGTTTAGCTTCTCACCACAAGTCATCACCATGGTTCGCCAAAGTCAATATGGCGGAGCAAGTACTGAATCTCCACACCAACTAGGGATGTCGATGGGTCGGATATGGGTTGGGGAGTACCATATTCATCCCCATCCCCGTTTAGTATAATACCCCCCGTCCCCATCCCCATACCCGTTCGGGTATTGAAAATTGTACCCATCCCCGTCCCCGTCGAATATTCGTCCCCATCGGGGAATCCCCATCCCCGTTTAATTATTTCCATTTTAAAGTTTTAGAAGTTTCCCCGCAAAATTTCCCATCTATATCGAATATTCGTCCCTATCGGGGCCCCATATTTTTGTCCTCAAGTGTATTTAGCTTTTTTGAATATTTTTTTTAAACATAATAAGTGTGGCTAAATCAAATCCTTATTATGATTTTAAATGATGACTTGACATGGATAATCATTGTGGCATGTATTCAATACTAATTCTCAATGCAACAGATACTACATTATATGAAGTGGTGATGTTGTTATGTATATATGTTCATCCATGTAGGTAGTAGGTACGCAACGTGCACCCCAACGCCTTGATAGCCAAAGCATTCCTGACAATTATTAACAATTGCTAGCAATTTACTCTAAGGAAGGGTTTATTTTGTTGTAGTGTTGCACCCCTTCATCAAATTCAACGCATTTTAATTGTTTTCAATCACCACTATCTAATCTCATGAAAAAAGAACAGACCTTAGAAACCTACAAATAAAACCAATAACAGTAGAAAAAGAACTATTCATAACTGCAAAATCAAAATCTGTTGGAATTCAATGTCTAATCTCATGAAAAATAACATACCCTAAAAACCTACAAATAAAACCAATAAAAGTAGAAAGAACAATTCATAATTGTTCTCAACCATCACTACCGCAAACACCATTAACATGCCCACCATAATAGGTTAGCACTTACTTAACTTAGCATTAGCATAACTAACACATATAATAATCATACAAAAATATAACCTTAAAACATTTTTTTGAATACATTTTTGTGTAAGTAGGATTGTAGGAATGAGTATGATACTCTTAATTCTTAAAAGCATAAAAGTGTATATAGTTTGAAAATTAAAAATAATCGGCAATTGAAATTTAAACACAGTTTCTGAATTAAATTTCAATTAAACTTGAAACTACAAAAGTTTAAAATAAACACAATTTTTTTTTGGTTCCCCGTCGGATTCCCCACCAAGTTCCCCGTCGGGGCCCCCACCGAGTTCGCCGTCGGGTTCCCCGTCGGGGTTACCCGTCGGGTTCAGGTTCGGATCGGGGAGCGGCGTGAATACCCCTATCTTCATCCCCGTCCCCATACCCAAGCGGGGAATCAATTTTTAACCCATCCCCGTCCCCGTGCCCGTTTAAAATCCTCATCCCCATTCCCATGACGGGTAATACCCGCGAATTTCGGGGAATCCCCAACCCATTGACACCCCTAACACCAACACTTGCAGAATTTTGAGATTCTCATGGAGACTATGAAGCCGAAGAAGGCTACTACAAGAAATTACAAGATCAAACCGTTCTTCTTTTCTTTGAAGGACAAGGCTCTAGCTTGGTACCAAACACTTCCAGCTGCAAAGCTGGCTACATGGGAGGAATTGTCTTCGGAATTCCTCACCAAATTCTTTCCGCCCTCCAAAACGGCGGAATTAAGAGGTAAGATAAATTCTTTTTCGATGAAACCTAATGAAAGCTTGTTTCAATTTTGGGAAAGGTTTCAAGATCTCTTGTTGGATTGCCCACACCATGGCATTTCCAAGCTGGAATTATTGGAGATCTACTACAAAGGATTGGATGTGAAAACACAATTCAACCTCCAATCTCTCTCTTGTGGCACATTCATGGACATGAGAGAGGATTATGCTTGGGACTTCATTGAGAAGCAAGCCCAAGTGATTGAGAAGTATTCCCACTGGAAGGTGGAGTCAAATAGCTGGAATCAAGGCGATCCGGGAGCCAAGTTGAACCAAGCTGCTCAAACACAAATATTCTCCCTCAATAATGAGATCAAAGAGTTGAAGGAAGTGCTCAAAACGAGTCTTCAAAAGACTAAGGAGCAAGAAGCTAACTACATGGGGAGGGACAACAATCAAAGGAATGATAACCGGAACTTCAATTGGAACAACAACAACAATAACAACCGGAACTCCAATTGGAACAACAACAATAGGAACTCAAATAATAACAATTGGAGGTCAAATCAGCAAAATCCAGGTAATCCTTACTCTCATGCTGAGAAGGCTCTAACATCTCCATCTTCTTCTACTCCTTTAACAAGCCAGGGACAATCAAGCGGAACAAAAAAACCCGATCCCATGCTAGAGACGATCCTAGGCAAGCTACAAGGGTTGGAGAGTTATATAACTTCGATTGACAAAGCTCACAAAGCTTTCGAAAGCCAAGTATTTAACAAGGCCGGAGAAGTTCCAAGAGACCAAGGGAAACTTCCCGGGAAGACGGAAGATAACCCAAAGGGAAGGGTTATGGCAATAACTACTAGGAGTGGTAAAACAACTACCGACCCTCAACCTAAAGTAGTCGAAACCACCACTAAAGAAGGAGAGGCAAAAGAGAAGGAAGAAGTTTATGTTCCTCCTCCCACTTACAAACCACCTCTACCTTTCCCTCAATCTAGAGCGCGTGCACGCCAGATAAACATTTTGGTAAGTTTGTTGAACTTATGAGTAAGCTGCATATTAATATACCTTTTATGGATGCAATTTTAGGTATGCCAGCTTATGGGATATTCCTCAAGGAGATCCTCTCTAACAAGAGGAAATTGGAAGACATAGGAGAAGTCAAGATGAGTATGGAGTCATCCGAACTCATCAAGACTATGGCGGAGAATATGCCACCTAAGCTCCGTGATCCAGGATCCTTTTGCATACCCATCACTTTGGGAGAAGCTACCTATGATGCGCTTTGTGACCTTGGAGCGAGTGTGAGTATCATACCACTTGCTCTATGCAAAGAAGTTGGTCAAGGAGAGCCTAGACCGGTGAACATCACACTCTACATGGCTGATCGTTCCACCACTAAGCCGGTGGGGATATTAGAAGACATTCCGGTAAAGCTCGGTAAGTTTTACATCCCTATAGATTTTGTCGTTCTTGACATCCTTGCAGATTATCCGGTTCCCATCATTCTTGGGAGACCATTCCTTGCAACATCCGGATGCATGGTCGATTGCAAGAATGGCCAGCTATCTTTCCATATAGGTGAAGAAAAGGTAGAATTCATAGTCTCTTCCTTAATCAAGGAGCCAGCCTTGAGAGACGATGTTTTTGATATTTTTGATGAAGAAGAGTCTAGAGAGGTAGTAAGTTCAATCTTGATGAAAGACCCTCTTCAAAAGGTTCTTAGTATGAGCATCATGGAGGAAGGAGTGGAACATAATTGAAATGAGGATGTGAAAGCATTAAATGATGTGGAGGAAGAACTAGGAACAAGAATTGAAGAACTAGAATTAACTCCGGAAACTGTGAAGAAAATCGACCTGCCTAAACCAAATCGTCCGATTTGTGAAAAGGCAACCCGATTTTTTTCAACAGAAAGAAAAATCGTGCCTCAGATCGACCGATTTACTTCAGGCGAGGTCGATCCAGTGGGAAATTTTCTGGATTCTCCAAACTTCACCTCAGCTGTTCTCGAATCTAATGATGCATCACCCCCACCTCTAGAGGCCTCTCCCACAACATCCGAAGGCCACGATTCATCATCAATCAAGGCACCTCCATCATTAGAATTGAAGTCACTCCCCACGCATTTAAGGTACGCATTTCTTGGCATTAATTCAACATATCCGGTCATAGTCAATGCGAAATTGAATGATGCTGAACTAGAGAAACTTATGCATGTTTTGAAGCAACATAGGAGAGCATTAGGTTATACTATTGATGATTTAGTAGGAATAAAGCCTTCCCTATGTATGCACAAAATTCTAATGGAAGAGGATTACAAACCTTCACGCCAACCTCAAAGACGGTTAAATCCGGCAATGAAAGAGGTCGTGAAGAAAGAAATCCTTAAGCTACTTGATGCAGGTATCATCTTCCCTATTTCCGATAGCAAATGGGTGAGTCCAGTACAAGTAGTACCCAAGAAAGGAGGCATTACCGTTGTTGCCAACAAAAACAACGAACTTATCCCCACACGGACAGTTACAGGGTGGCGAATGTGCATCGACTACCACAAACTGAACGTGGCCACTAGGAAGGACCACTTCCCCCTTCCTTTTATCTATAAAATGTTGGAAAGGTTAGCCCAACATTCTTACTTTTGTTATCTAGATGGATATAGCGGTTTCTTTCAGATTCCAATTCATCCTGATGATCAAGAGAAAACGACTTTTACGTGCCCATGGGGTACGTTTGCTTATATAAGAATGCCATTCGGTCTATGAAACGCTCCAGCCACCTTCCAAAGGTGTATGATGGCAATCTTCTCCGAATACGTAGAGAATATCATGGAAGTCTTCATGGACGATTTTTCGGTATATGGTTCTTCCTTTGATAACTGTCTCTATAACCTTTCACTAGTTCTTAAGAGATGTGAGGACACTAACTTAGTCTTAAACTGGGAAAAGTGTCATTTCATGGTCACCGAAGGGATTGTGTTAGGTCATCTAGTATCACAAAGGGGAATAGAAGTTGATAGAGCAAAGATAGAAACCATTGAGAGGTTACCTCCCCCTTCTTCGGTGAAAGGAATTAGAAGTTTCTTAGGGCATGCAGGCTTCTATAGGAGATTCATAAAGGATTTTTCTAAGATTTCAAAACCCTTAACTAATCTTTTGATGAAAGACGCAACTTTTGAATTTTCGAAAGATTGTTTAGATGCTTTTTGCAGGATCAAAGAAGCTTTGATTTCAGCACCAATCATTCAATCACCCGATTGGACTCTTCCTTTGGAGGTCATGTGCGACGCAAGGGACGTCGCTATAGGAGCCGTACTTGGACAGAAGAAAGATGGTCGCACTCATGCCATCTACTATGCTAGCAAAACGCTAGATGAGGCTCAATATAATTATGCAACCACAGAAAAGGAACTTTTAGCCGTAGTATACGCTTTTGAGAAATTTCGTTCCTATCTTGTAGATGCAAAGGTGATAGTCTATACGGACCATTCCGCAATTCGATACTTATTCACGAAGAAGGATGCGAAGCCAAGGCTTCTAAGATGGATCTTACTCTTACAAGAGTTCGATTTGGAGATTCGTGATAAGAAAGGATCGGAAAACTCCGTTGCCGATCATCTTAGTCGTCTTCCGCAACTCACCGGCGAGACGGATGAACTTCATATAGACGACTCATTTTCTGACGAGCAGCTACACGAGATTGAAGAGTGTCTTCAACACATCTCAAAAGGTAATGATCCATGGTTTGCTGACATTGTGAATTACCTTGTTTGTCAGGAGATTCCACCCGGACTTTCATATTCTCAAAAGAAGAAGTTCTTTAGAGACGTCCGGCAATTCTATTGGAACGAACCTCTTCTATTCAAAAGAGGTCCCGATGGCATATACAGGAGATGTATCCCCGAAGATGAGGTGGATAGTGTCATCCGCCATTGCCATTCTCTACCATGTGGCGGACATGCTAGTTCCCACAAGACTTGTGCTAAGGTACTTCGCTCCGGCTTCTTTTGGCCTACACTTTTCAAAGATGTGCAAAAGTTTGTTGTTGCTTGTGATGCTTGTTAGCATGAAATATTGTGATATTTTAGGCACGTTTTCTAAACGTATTTGATTCATATTGATAGTCTTTGATTGAACTTTGTGCATATGTGAGCTAGTATTACCTATATTGTCGATATGGATGTCTACACTAGTTCTATGTTGATTATAGGTGATTTGGAGTTATTTCCAAACGGAATCGAGCAAAGGAGAGTTGATTTGATATGTCCATAGATTGAGGACATTCTTTGGAAGCAAATTGGAGTTTTAGCTTGAGTAATGCACGAGGCTAGGGAAGAATCACGTTCTTGCCCTAAACCACGCTCTAAAATACGGCCGTACTACAAACCACGTTCAGTTCCACGGCCGTGGAACTTTGCAAGAGAGGCGTGATGCATTCCAGTAACTATTACGGCCGTGGAATATATGGTACAAACCGTGACCTAATCCACGCCCTAAATTACGGTCGTGAAAACTTCCACGACCGTGATCTTGGCGAATCTTTTCGCCACACTTTGAAGCCACGAACTTTTGAAGATTTGGGCCGGGCCGATATTTTATCTTGCCCTATAAAAAGACGGACGAAGAAAGATTCCGTCATCTTCGCTTAGCGGCATTTATCGACGCTTAGGATCGTTCATCTCCGCTAGAGAATTTCAACGCCGTTTGGCTTTCGCTTGGAAGCATTGATCATCTCATTGGAGATTGAAGTTCGCATCGGGGAATTGCCCTAATCTCGCACTTTTGGTGGAGATTGCTGTTGAGATCTTCGGATTGGTGGAAGATCGAAGCTTTTGGAAGACTTTGCAAGAAGACCTCTCTTCTTGTTTAGGTTTGATTTGGAAAACGGATTGACATTCCGTTTTCTCTTCTTTCCTAAGGTTGTGATTGTTTGTTTTATTCTGAATCCTCTGACAATACTTGTTCTCATTGTGACTTTGAGATTAGTTTGAAGATTATTCAAAGTTCTTGAAAGTTTTCATCTTTTTATCTTTTAAATTCTTGAATTGATATCAACATGACTGTTATTGGCTAAAAACCCTTAACACATCTAAGGTGAAGGGTTGATAGTTGTGGCTTAGATGATGATAGATCGATCACAAACAGATTAGACCCTAAGAGTTAGAGAGAATCGCCGACAACCCTAAATTACGGCCTGTTCTTGAAGTCCACGGCCGTGGAACCTCAAGAACTAACCGTGATTTCCCTTAAGTCCACGAACTTGCTTTTACTTTAATCCAAAGTTAAAGATTTGCTTTAACTTAGTTTAGACTTGTCTTTTCTAGGTGGTAGTGAAGCCTCAACAACCTCTACCTCGATTGTCACTGTCACAACCTCAATCGGTTAAGTTAGTCTTGATCTTTGGGTTGTAAGTTTGGGTATTTGACATAAATTCTCATCTTTAGAATCTTTCTATATAGAGCCTCAACAACCTGTATAGAGAGTGCCTTGTAGGTGAGTTACATAAGGTTTTTGGAACTTCACCGTACGATTACCTTACATTAGTATACCTTTGCATATCTCAACTCTGTCTTTATATCATTAAGTATATCTTGAATCGATTGCCACAGCTGGATACTTGGATCTTTAGGATTGTTGTTTTCCCAATATTTGCAAAACTCTCATATTTACTTGCTTGATAATCTGCAATCGAATTTGTTCCCACCCAAATCCTTGTGTTCGATACTCTGGAATTCTTGCTTAGCTACGTCGATCCGTACACTGCGGGTTCGCTGCTTGATTCTAGTTTTATAAATTTAAAGCTTATTTGCACACACCTCTAGGGGCGAACAAGTTTTTGGCGCCGTTGCCGGGGATTTGGTTTCGGCCGAATCCGGTTGCCGGTTGTCAAGCTTGGGAGCTTGCTCTCGTTATTTGATATTTCTTTGAGTGCATGCGCAGGTCTAGGAACACCGAAGATCTCTTACCTCTTGATCAAGAGCTAGAGAAAACCTTGAGGCAAAAGCGCAAGGAAAAGAAGATGGCTGAAGAACACGAACGTGATCTTCAAATGGAGTTGGCGGAGAAGGAAGCTCAACTCCAATGGAACGAGAACCTCCGCCGGGATGAAATGGATCGTCATCAATCTGAAGTTAGCAAACTGCAGGATGCGATGTTCCAAATGAGGATGGAGTTAAGCGACCTTAAGAATAAAGGAAGCAAGAAATCCTCAAGGAGGGGATCAAGAACTAGAAGAAGAAGCCACTCGTCCGCTGATGATAGTGACTCTTCCATGCCACCATTAGAGGAGATTGATCCCACAATCAATATGAATCCTTTCCATCCACAAGGAGCTGCGAATCGCCGCATTCCGCCTAGGAATGTGAGGGTCGAACGTGTGGATAATGAGCCAAGAACTCTTGGCCAGCGGATGGATCCAACACAACAACCACGCCGCTTGGGCGTGAATTTTGATGCTGAAGATGTGCAAGGGTTTAGCTTTAACCCTCAAGTTATTACTCTTGTTCGCCAAAATCAATTTAGCGGAACAAGCGCTGAATCTCCACACCAACACTTGCAAAACTTTGAGTGTATGATGGAGACGATGAGACCGAAGATTGCTACCACCAACAGCTACAAGCTCAAGCCTTTCTTCTTCTCCTTGAAGGGGAAAGCGTTATCTTGGTATCAAGCTCTTCCTAGTGGGAAACTAGATACGTGGGAAGACCTTTCCGCGGAGTTCCTCACCAAATTCTTTCCGCCCTCCAAAACGGCGGAACTTAGAGGTAAGATTAATGCTTTTTCCATGAGACCTAACGAAAGTTTGTTTCAATCTTGGGAGAGGTTTCAGGATTTGCTCTTGGATTGCCCTCATCATGGCATATCCAAGCTGGCCTTGCTAGAGATCTATTACAAGGGGCTGGATGCGGGAACGCAATTCAACCTCCAATCCCTCTCATGTGGAACGTTCATGGACATGAGAGAAGATGACGCTTGGGACTTCATCGAGAAGCAAGCAAGAGTCATAGAGAAGTATTCCCACCGGAAAGTGGAGGGAAATCGTGTGGAGCAAGGAGCGAAGCTCACACATGAAGCTCAAAATCAGATTTTCTCCCTCAACAATGAGATCAAGGAGTTGAAGGAGGCTATCAAGACCAACTTCCCAAAGCAACAAGAGAAGGATGTTGGCTATTTGGGCAACAACAATGGCGGTGATAACACCAACCGCAACAACAACAACAACAATAACCGGAACAACAACTGGAATAACAATTGGAATGGAAACAACAACAACCGGAACAACAATTGGAACAACAATAGGGGTTCAAACAACAACAATTGGCGCTCCAATCAACAAAATTCCGGTAACTCTTATCCTTCCAATTCTAATTCACTAACTCCACCTTCCT
The DNA here is from genome assembly GCA_033239125.1 of Fagopyrum homotropicum. Lineage (NCBI taxonomy): Eukaryota > Viridiplantae > Streptophyta > Magnoliopsida > Caryophyllales > Polygonaceae > Fagopyrum > Fagopyrum homotropicum. The sequence goes on along the minus strand of BSWB01000001.1, from coordinate 97,727,174 downwards.
CTTCCTCTACTCTTTTGAAAAGCCAGGGGCAATCATCTAATGGAGGAAACAATACGGGAAAGGAGAAGCCCGATCCCATGTTGGAAACAATTTTGGGAAAGCTTCAAGGGTTGGAGAACCGCCTCATCAAGGTTGATGATCAAGTTTCTAAGGTTGACAAAGCTCAAAAAGTTTTGGAAAACCAAATGTTCAACCACGCGGAGGAAGTTCCTAGAAATCAAGGGAAACTTCCAGGAAAGACGGAGGACAACCCTAAGGGAAGGGTGATGGCGATTACGACTAGGAGCGGAGTGACTACTACCGATCCGCAGCCTACGTTCGTTGAAGTCCCCGTAGAGAAGGACAAAGAAAAGGGGAAGGAGAAGGAAGATGTCTATGTTCCTCCTCCAGCTTACAAATCTCCCCTACCATTTCCTCAATCTAGAGCGCGAGCGCGCCTAGACAAACAATTCGGTAAGTTCATAGAACTCATGAGTAAGCTGCATATTAATATACCCTTCATTGATGCTATTGTAGGTATGCCGGCTTATGGCAAGTTCTTGAAGGAGCTCCTCTCCAACAAGAGGAAGCTAGAAGATTTTGGTGAGGTCAAGATGAGTTCGGATTCTTCGGATCTCATCAAGACCATGAAGGAGAAAATGCCCCCAAAGTTGAAGGATCCGGGGTCATTTTGCATTCCCATTGGAATGGGAGATGTCACATATGACGCTTTATGTGACTTAGGAGCAAGTGTGAGCATCATACCACTTGCATTGTGCGGGAAGATCGGTTTAGGCGACCCTAAACCGGTGAAGATGACATTGTACATGGCGGATCGATCCATCACTCGCCCCGTCGGTATTGTAGAAGACGTCCCGGTCAAGCTAGGTAAATTATTTGTCCCCATTGATTTTGTCGTGCTTGAAATTCCTGCAGATAGTCCGGTCCCGATCATACTCGGAAGACCGTTTCTTGCAACTTCCGGCTGCATGGTCGATTGCAAGAATGGTAGACTCGCTTTTGATATTGGAGAAGAGAAAGTAGAATTCGTTCTTTCCACTCTAGTGAAGGAGCCGATCTTCGATGAGGACATTTACGATGTCCAAGATGAAGAAGGTTTATCCAGGGAAGAGGTAAGTGCGATTCTCTTTAACGATCCTTTACAAAAAGTCATTACCATGAGTCTAACAGATGTAGGGGAAGAAGGAGAGTGCAAAGAGGAAATTGAAGCCTTAGAAGCACAAGAAGAGATGCATGAAGTGGAGTTTGAGAAACTCCACGACAAGGCTGAGAATGTTAGAATCCACGGTCATACCCTGTATTCCACGACCGTGGATTTCACAACCAAAATCGACCTCCATTCCAGTGGATTACACGGCCGTGGAATATATGGAGAGCCCGTAATTCTGTCCGTGGAAGAGGGTGATCGGCATACTTCTTCAACTTCTTTTGATTCTCCTCCAAACCACTCAACATCCTTAGAAACTTCTAAGGAAACGTCGGATGCTCCTCAAGGATCATTGGAAGCCCCGAAAGTGATGGAACTCAAACCACTTCCTACTCATCTAAGGTACGCTTTTCTTGGATCTAATTCTACCTTTCCGGTTATTGTTAGCTCCGAATTAAGCATAGATGAACATGAACAGCTCATGATTGTCCTTAGGAAGCATAGAAAAGCCATAGGCTATACTATTGAGGACTTAGTAGGAATTAAACCCTCCCTATGCATGCATAAGATACTAATGGAGGAGGACTTTAGAACTTCAAGACAACCTCAAAGGCGGTTGAATCCGACCATGAAGGAGGTTGTCAAGAAGGAAATTCTTAAACTTCTTGATGCAGGTATCATCTATCCTATCTCCGATAGCAAGTGGGTGAGTCCAGTTCAAGTAGTTCCGAAGAAGGGAGGGATGACGGTCATCACCAACAAGAACAACGAACTCATTCCTACCCGAACCGTGACTGGATGGCGGATGTGCATAGACTACCGCAAGCTCAACAACGCAACGCGGAAGGATCACTTTCCATTGCCATTCATCGATCAAATGCTTGAAAGGTTAGCACAACATTCACATTTTTGCTACCTTGACGGTTATAGTGGTTTCTTTCAGATTCCGATACATCCGGATGATCAAGAAAAGACCACATTCACATGCCCTTGGGGTACGTTCGCCTATAGGAGAATGCCGTTCGGGCTTTGCATCGCCCCAGCCACCTTTCAACGGTGCATGATGGCCATCTTCTCCGAATACGTAGAGGAAATCATGGAAGTCTTCATGGACGACTTCTCCGTATACGGTTCCTCTTTTAACGATTGCCTTTCTAACCTTTCTCTTGTTTTACAAAGGTGTGAAGACACTAACCTAGTTCTTAATTGGGAGAAGTGTCAATTCATGGTTAAGGAAGGAATTGTGTTAGGTCACTTAGTCTCTAGTAGAGGGATAGAGGTAGACAAGGCTAAGATAGAGACCATAGAGAAACTTCCTCCCCCAATTTCGGTGAAAGGGATAAGAAGTTTCCTAGGACATGTTGGATTTTATAGACGTTTCATTAAGGACTTTTCTAAGATATCAAAACCTCTCACTAATCTATTGATGAAGGATGCGGTTTTTGAGTTTTCGCAGGAATGTTTGGATGCGTTTAACACCATTCGGCAAGCTCTAATTTCAGCACCTATTATCCAACCTCCAGATTGGACTCTCCCCTTTGAGATTATGTGCGATGCTAGTGACGTGGCTATTGGAGCTGTTCTTGGACAACGAAAGGAAGGGCGAACCCATGCCATATACTATGCTAGCAAGACGCTAGATGAAGCGCAGCTCAACTACGCCACTACCGAGAAAGAATTTCTAGCCATTGTCTACGCTATTGACAAGTTTCGCTCTTATCTTGTAGGTGCAAAGGTGATTGTCTACACGGATCATGCTGCGATCCGGTACCTCCTTGTGAAGAAAGATGCGAAGCCAAGGCTAATTAGATGGATTCTTCTCCTACAAGAATTCGATCTTGAGATCCGCGACAAGAAAGGTTCAGAAAATTCTGTTGCGGATCATTTGAGTCGTCTAACACATCTAGGGGACGACCATCTACCCATTGATGACTCCTTTCCAGACGAACACTTACACATCATAGAAGAGTGCATCAACGTGATCTCCAAAGGTAACGAACCGTGGTTTGCTGACTTCGTTAACTATTTGGTTTGCCAGGAGACACCGCCCGGACTATCCTACGCACAAAGGAAGAAGTTCTTTAAGGACGTCCGGGAATACTATTGGAACGAGCCTCTCCTCTTTAAGAGAGGTCCGGATGGCATCATCCGGCGATGTGTGCCGGAAGATGAGATGCAAAGTGTCATCCGCCATTGTCATTCACTACCTTGTGGAGGACACGCTAGTTCGAACAAGACTAGCGCAAAGGTATTGCAATCTGGATTCTATTGGCCTACTTTATTTAGAGATGTGCAATCCTTTGTTTCTTGCTGCGATGCTTGTCAAAGAACAGGCAATATTTCTAGGAGGAACGAGATGCCCCTCAACAACATCCAAGAGGTAGAGATTTTCGACGTTTGGGGAGTCGATTTCATGGGACCATTCCCATCTTCTTGTGGAAACCAATACATACTATTGGCGGTAGACTACGTTTCTAGATGGGTGGAAGCAATTGCCTCTCCCACAAATGATGCCATGGTGGTGGTTAAGTTTTTCAACAAGACCATCTTTCCGCGATTTGGAACACCAAGGACGATCATTAGTGATGGAGGTTCTCACTTCATAGCCCGTCGCTTTGAAGCTCTTCTAGCTAAGTATGAGGTTACTCACAAGATCGCTACCCCTTATCATCCACAAACTAGTGGACAAGTTGAGATCTCAAATAGGGAGATCAAAGGAATCCTAGAAAAGACGGTTTCAAGGACTAGGAAGGATTGGTCCTTGAAGCTAGATGATGCATTATGAGCGTACCGGACTGCGTACAAGACTCCCATAGGAACCACACCATACAACCTTGTGTATGGGAAGTCTTGTCACTTGTCGGTGGAGCTGGAGCACAAAGCGTTTTGGGCTATCAAGTGGATGAATTTCGGCATGAAGGAAGCGGGAGAGAAGCGTCTCCTAGACATCAATAAGCTGGATGAACTTCGCTTGAACGCCTATGAAAACGCCAAGATCTACAAGGAAAGAGCAAAGCGTTGGCATGATAAGCATATCATTCCAAAGGACTTCAAAGAAGGAGATCAAGTTCTCCTCTTCAATTCAAGACTTCGCCTCTTTCCAGGTAAGCTTAAATCCCGTTGGACCGGACCCTTTCTAATTAAGCGTATTTTCCCCCATGGTGTAGTTGAAGTATGGGGTGAAGCTAGCGGAAGTTTTAAGGTGAACGGCCAACGACTCAAGAAGTATACGCCGGAACTCCAAGCTGAGGAGTTTGCGCCTACCGCACTCGAATAAGTGCGAGAATGGTCTAGCTACGGACCTTAAACAAAGCGCTTCTTGGGAGGCAACCCAAGGTATTGCATTTTCGTTTTTGTTTTCGATTCATAGTTTAGCTTAGAATAGACGTTTTTTTTTCTTTGTTTTTGCCTCGATTTCTTCCGGTATGTTCATGTTTTTGGTTGCAGGATCGATGGAAAAGGAAAAGGGGAGAGTAATGTTGAAGAAAAGCGACGAAATTCGGACTTTGGAGCTTTACAGGAGGTTCTACGGTCTAAATTACGGTCGTCATAGCTACAGTGGCCGTAATTTCCAAAAGCCTTTGAAAAATCACCAAAACCACGGTTCCGTACATTTCCACGGCCGTGGAACACCCCGACAGACCGTGATTTTCAAATTTTTGCCTGCAACTATATAAGCCACGTTCTTCACAAACTCATCCCAAAAACCCCTCTTTCCACGACCTAATTGCCGGAATTCCACGACCTCCTCAAAATCCTCGTTTCTTAATCGTTTCTAACGATTCTTCTTCCTAAACTGCAGCAAATTCAACCACAAACAATATCCAAGCGACGAATCGAACGGAAATTCATCAACAAACGCGCATTTCGGATTTTTCATTCCGAAAAAGAGGTTTATTCTTTCTTCTTGATTCTCGCCAATTTGGTTCGTTTTTGCTATAGATTTTTAGGAAGAACTGATAGAGACTGGAAGGAATTAGACTAGGACTGCTTGTTGTGGTGATTGCTTGTGAATTTGCTGAGATTCGTGAAATTCTGGGACGAACCACGGCCTCTGGGTAAACCACGGCCGTAATTCTTGAAGAACAGACCGTAATTTTTCTGCATAATGGATTTTGTAAGGAGAATGTCGGGAAGGATAAAAGAGAAGAAGGATGAGCAGAATAAGAAAAGGAAAGGCAATCGCTCCACCTCCTCATCCTTTAGGGCACCACCACCCTCATTTCCTTCACCTCCATCTTCACCTTCACCTCCATCTTCACCTTCACCTCCATCCTCACCTCCTCACCCTAGAATTCCGACCATACATGAGAACCATCTTGCTGCTTTTGAGAAGATCACGAAGACGCCAGTGATTGGCCCTAGATATTTGTTGTTGGAGGATCTACATCCTCTCAACATAGTTGATGATCTTACTTGGCTCTTGGATAGAGCCGGATTAGTTATCTTCTCGGCTATCCGAGAAGACGCCTATGAGGAGATCACCCGGGAGGTTGTGACGTCTTTCGAGCACAGCCACGTAGATAGGACCGTCTCTTTCCGTCTCATGGAAAGAGACTACCACTTGAGTATCGTCGAGTTTGGGACTATTTTTGGGTTTCATGAGACCTACAATGGTTGATTTCCGAGTGGTGTTTACCCCAAGGATTTTTGGGAGGAAGTTGCAATGATTTACGCCAACGAGGACCGTTGGCAACCCGCCGATACCAAGGCTAGATTGATGTACCATCTAGCCTTGAAGATAGCTCACCGTGTTCTTTCAGAGTGTCTCTTTCCTAGGACGGAGACGCCCCAAAAGATCAAGACGGATGAGCTATTCTTGCTCTATTGCATGCTTTATGGACGCCGTGCAGATTGTGCTACTCTCTTGGCTGCTACGATGAGCAAGCTCAAGAACAAGTCGAAGGGAAACATCGGATATGGTGGGATAGTTACCCACATTGCTAGGAGTTTTGGTGTAGATTTTTCTGCCTGCACCCGCATACCGGCCGTTCCTTTAGGGCTACATGCATTCATGGTTAGGGGTCTCATTTTCCCCACACATGGAGGTCCGCCTTATGCGGGAATGCCTTGGGAGACTAGGACAGGCAGGGGTATAGAGTGGCTGCCGGAGTATTCCATTATGGCGGGACGCCATAATTGGAAGGAGACGTTCGCTGCGATGCATGCGAACAGGATAGTAGCTCCCCCTTACGTCCCACCACCGGTTGTCGAGGAGGAGGATATGGGAGATCAGTTTGAGAGTGGAGGACGAGCGGAGCAGGAGTTTGGCACATTTCCGGACCAACCGGAGGCGGCCCCAGATGTACCTAGACGCTCTCCACATCCAGCTAGAGCCTCAGGCTCGTCATCTCGCCGCGCTAGCGTGAGTGAGAGGCCCACGTGGAAGACCACACCTCCCACATGGTATAGCGTTCCCCCTCCTTGGTCCACGGAGCAGCCAGCAGCACCACCACCAGCACCAGCATCATCCGACGCCCCAGCATGGTACAATCACGCCCCGGGATGGTACGAGCAGATGCCAGATTGGGCTACCGGACTTTCAGAGAGAGTTGGAGCGTTGGAGATCCGGGCCGACGCTAGAGACGGACGCCTCGACGACCTCGACCACATGATGAGGGACGTCTACTGCCAGCAGTTTGGGCGGCCCTATGACTCCAGCTTCTCCCCATTCCCGCCTCCGCCGGCGCCGCAGTGATTTGATGCATGACCGTTCGTTTTAGACATTCCCGCTACCACTTTGTGAGTTTCTTTTTTTTTTTTTTTTTTCTTTCTTTCTTCTGAACATTAGGGACAATGTTCGTCCTAAGTATGGGGTGGGATGTACTAAAAAGTTTGTAATAACTCTACTTACTATGTTCGCTTTCATTTGAAACTATCGTTGCATGTTCATTATGTGTTGCACGTTTCCTTATTGCATTGCATGAAAAATAACTTGAAAAACCCATAAAAATTGAAAAATTTTGAAAATTTTGAGCTTCTAATGAATTGAGATGATTTCCATGATAATCACTACTTGTGAATTGAGTTTGATGACAATTGCATGCTTAAAAGGATTGTGAATTGAAAGGAACTTGAATGAATGAATTTTACCTCTTTTGCAAGTTTTATAATGTGAAAATATTACCTAAATCATGCTAGGAAATTGAAGTTGAAATCACATTATAAGTTCCTATACTTCTTGTTGAAATGATTAAGGCAATTCGATACTTTCTTTCCTCTTTCTTTGATCATCTAGCTCCTCATTGAAATATTAGCCTCCTTTACCTATCCGGGAATTTGGAGAAGTGAATGTGAAAAAGGCATGTTTGATGTGGGAGGGCCATGAGAGCAATTATTTGCAATCAAATGAATAGAAAGAAGTTATAGGTTTGGGGAAGTCAATCATGACGATGAGTAACTCGGCACCATTCACATAGCCGGGTGTTTGTGTCTTGCCAAAGTAGGATTGAGCGATATTCCTAGCGGATTATGGTATGTGCGCTAAGGGTTTGAGGCATCTCTTGAAAAATCGAGAAACGCCGATCTCCTAGGCTTCGGTTTTTGTGCACCTCTGTCCATAACTCCAAAAGTAAAGTCGAAAAATGAAAAGAAGAGAGCGAAGCTCTAAGTTGAAGTGTTGCGGGAACCGCATAAGAAGAAGAAGGTAGTTGTCCACTTTCCCGGATTTATGCACCACTTTCCCTTAAAGTTTTCCCTTCCCTTCCGTATTCTAACCCTTTTCTTTGAAAGTCCTTAAGATCAAAAGAATGTTATATGACTTGGTGATCTAAATTGAAGTTTCTTGTGATTGATTTTGATAATGTTTGAAGGTTATAATGCTTGTTAGAAGTTAAATTGGTTCATGAATTTTCTTTGCTTTTTACTCTTTGAGTGGGTGTGTGAAAGTTTGATAAACGATTGAAGCAAGGTTTGAGAATGATCTATTCTTTAGAAGTCACATTCACCCAAAAAGAAGGTACACATATTTCATCCTAACTCTTGTTTAAAGCTTTTTGAAAGACCTTGCTTAGGGACAAGCAAGTGTTAAGTATGGGGTTACTTGTTAGCATGAAATATTGTGATATTTTAGGCACGTTTTCTAAACGTATTTGATTCATATTGATAGTCTTTGATTGAACTTTGTGCATATGTGAGCTAGTATTACCTATATTGTCGATATGGATGTCTACACTAGTTCTATGTTGATTATAGGTGATTTGGAGTTATTTCCGAACGAAATCGAGCAAAGGAGAGTTGATTTGATATGTCCATAGATTGAGGACATTCTTTGGAAGCAAATTGGAGTTTTAGCTTGAGGAATGCACGAGGCTAGGGAAGAATCACGTTCTTGCCCTAAACCACGCTCTAAAATACGGCCGTACTACAAACCACGTTCAGTTCCACGGCCTTGGAACTTTGCAAGAGAGGCGTGATGCATTCCAGTAACTATTACGGCCGTGGAATATATGGTACAAACCGTGACCTAATCCACGCCCTAAATTACGGTCGTGCAAACTTCCACGACCGTGATCTTGGTGAATCTTTTCGCCACACTTTGAAGCCACGATCTTTTGAAGATTTGGGCCGGGCCGATATTTTATCTTGCCCTACAAAAAGACGGAGGAAGCAAGATTCCGTCATCTTCGCTTAGCGGCATTTATCGACGCTTAGGATCGTTCATCTCCGCTAGAGAATTTCAACGCCGTTTGGCTTTCGCTTGGAAGCATTGATCATCTCATTGGAGATTGAAGTTCGCATCGGGGAATTGCCCTAATCTCGCACTTTTGGTGGAGATTGTTGTTGAGATCTTCGGATTGGTGGAAGATCGAAGCTTTTGGAAGACTTTGCAAGAAGACCTCTCTTCTTGTTTTCTCTTCTTTCCTAAGGTTGTGATTGTTTGTTTTATTCTGAATCCTTTGACAATACTTGTTCTCATTGTGACTTTGAGATTAGTTTGAAGATTATTCAAAGTTCTTGAAAGTTGTCATCTTTTTATCTTTTAAATTCTTGAATTGATATCAACATGACTGTTATTGGCTAAAAACCCTTAACAATTCTAAGGTGAAGGGTTGATAGTTGTGGCTTAGATGATGATAGATCGATCGCAAACAGATTAGACCCTGAGAGTTAGAGAGAATCGCCGACAACCCTAAATTACGGCCTGTTCTTGAAGTCCACGGCCGTGGAACCTCAAGAACTAACCGTGATTTCCCTTAAGTCCACGAACTTGCTTTTACTTTAATCCAAAGTTAAAGATTTGCTTTAACTTAGTTTAGACTTGTCTTTTCTAGGTGGTAGTGAAGCCTCAACAACCTCTACCTCGATTGTGAGTGTCACAACCTCAATCGGTTAAGTTAGTCTTGATCTTTGGGTTGTAAGTTTGGGTATTTGACATAAATTCTCATCTTTAGAATCTTTCTATATTGAGTCTCAACAACCTGTATAGAGAGTGCCTTGTAGGTGAATTACATAAGGTTTTTGGAACTTCACCGTACGATTACCTTACATTAGTATACCTCTGCATATCTCAACTCTGTCTTTATATCATTAAGTATATCTTGAATCGATTGCCACATCTGGATACTTGGATCTTTAGGATTGTTGTTTTCCCAATATTTGCAAAACCCTCATATTTACTCGCTTGATAATCTGCAATCGAATTTGTTCCCACCCAAATCCCTGTGTTCGATACTCTGGAATTCTTGCTTAGTTACGTCGATCCGTACACTGTGGGTTCGCTGCTTGATTCTAGTTTTATAAATTTAAAGCTTATTTGCACACACCTCTAGGGGTGAACAATGCTTGTCAAAGGACATGTAATATATCAAGGAGGAATGAGATGCCTCTCAACAACATACAAGAAGTAGAGATCTTTGATGTATGGGGCATCGATTTTATGGGACCTTTCGCATCTTCATGCGGTAACCAATATATACTTCTTGCCGTAGACTATGTCTCAAGATGGGTAGAGGGAATCGCTTCTCCTACTAATGATGCAATGGTAGTGGTGAAGTTCTTCAATAGAACGATCTTCCCAAGGTTCGGAACTCCCCGAACCATCATTAGTGACGGAGGAACGCATTTCACAGCCCGTCAATTTGAGACTCTATTGGCTAAGTATGGGGTGACCCATAAGATAGCTACACCTTACCATCCGCAAACCAGCGGACAAGTCGAAATATCCAATAGAGAGATTAAGGGAATTTTAGAGAAAACCGTTTCTAAAACGAGAAAAGATTGGTCAATGAAGCTTGACAATGCACTATGGGCGTACAGGACAGCCTTCAAGACACCAATAGGTACGACTACATATAATCTTGTCTATGGTAAATCTTGTCATCTTCCTGTAGAGCTAGAGCATAAAGCCTATTGGGCTATCAAGTGGCTCAACTTTGACATGAAAGAAGATGGAGAGAAGCGGCTCTTAGACATCAATGAGCTAGATGAGATCCGGCTAAACGCGTATGAGAACGCAAAGAACTACAAGGAACGGACAAAGCGTTGGCATGATAAGCACATCATTCCAAAAGATTTGAAAGAGGGAGACCAAGTCCTTCTATTCAACTCAAGGCTTCGTCTATTTCCAGGTAAGCTTAAATCCCGTTGGACAGGACCTTATGTAATTAAACGAATTTTCCCCCATGGTGCAGTTGAAGTATGGGGTGAACAAAGCGGAAGTTTCAAGGTTAATGGCCAACGGTTGAAGAAATACACACTGGAAGCTCCGGTCGAGGAGATAGCTCCTATCCTCCTCCATTGAACACAAACCATACACCGTCCAGCTAAAGACGATAAATCAAGCCCTTCTTGGGAGGCAACCCATGATAGTATAGTTTTTCCCTCCTTTTATCACTTAGTTAGAGTAGTTTAGTTGCTTTGTTTCTTCGTTTTCGCTTTTTATTTGTCCCTCGATGCACTCTTGTTTTGTCGTGTCATTAATCGTAGGAAATTAGGTCCAAATTGAGAGATCCATGGAGAAAGGGAGCATAAATCAGTTAAATCTTCAATTTCCATGAAGAATAAGGAAGGAAATCGAGCTGCACTAAGTTAATCGTTCGATTCAGGAGCAGAACAAGTCGATTTTTGCAAACAGAAAGAAAAATCGACCTGGAGATCGACCTGCCAAGAAAAACCGTCCGATTTTCTTTGAGTTCAGAGAAAAATCGAGTTACCTTAAGTTAATCGTCCGATTCAGTAACAGAGCAAGTCGATTTTTACCAACAGAAAGAAAAATCGACCTGGAGATCGACCTGCCAAGAAAAATCGTCCGATTTTCTTTGAGTTCAGAGAAAAATCGCCCCGACGATTAAATCGACCTTATAAATCGGCCGATTTTCTTCACAGTTTCTCGACCCTATATAAAGACTCAAACACTCGATCTTCCTCATTCCACAACCTTCCACTTTCGATTTCCCTCCCTCAAGAACTCCGAAAATCGCCCATACCCTACAATCCTCATTCCTTAATCATTTTGAGTGATTCTTGGCTCCAAACTGAAGCATTTTCAACAAGGAACAAGGATCTACCAACAACAAACACGGCAATCGACTCCTCCGTACGGAATTCAGGTTTTTCTTTCCAAAACTTAAGTTTCTAATTCGAAATTGAAGTTTGCTTAGGAAGTGTTTGTTTGCTGAAATTGATTGAAGAATCTGCTTAGGAATCACTATAGGAAACTGTATGTGGTGATTGTTGGAATAGAACTTTACAGGGCGATTTTTTGCTGCAGAAATGGATATTGTGAAGAGAATAACTAGAAATACGGGGAAGAAGAAGGGATCTTCTTCTAAAGCCCCTCCCCCACCTCCACCACCACCTCAAAACATTCCTAAGCTTCCCCCTCCCCTATCCAAGCACAAGAAAAGATATGAACGCATCTTAGATCGCCCATTCACCCCTCCTCGCTACATTGTGTTAGATGATCTAGATTCCTTGTTTGTTCGAGAGGATGTGGATATGATGCTTGACAGGGCTGGGCTGAGACAGTTTGCTATGATTAGGGAGGATGCATATACCGAGATCACCCTAGAGTTCCTTAGTACATTCGAACATGATCCTAGAGAAAGGATGGTCACCTTCCACCTTATGAGCCAAGATCATACTATGTCTATTGATACTTTTGGAGACTTTTTCGGCTTTTCTTATTCAGATGCAGGCACATTTGCTAGAGGTGTTAGTGCTAGCGACTTTTGGGAGGCTATCTCAGTGGGTGAATATGGAGGAGATAAGTGGAGACCCGGAAATTCTAAGGAGACTAGTATGTACAACCTCTCCTTTAAGCTAGTACATCGGATTCTTAGTGAGAGCCTATTTGCACGAACAGAGACTCCACAAAAGCTCAAGGCTGATGAGATTTTCATTCTATATTGTATGACATCCACCACCATTCCCTACATTTCCACCATGCTTGCTGAGTATCTAGGAAAGATAGCCAACAAAGCTAAGGGCGACATTTGTGTTGGAGGCCTTGTCACTCATGTGGCTAAGGCATTGGGATTAGACTACTCGGGATGCACTCTAGCTGAGAGTGCCCTACCTTTAGGCTCACACAGATTGGTTACTCGACAGGTTTTGATTCCTCGAGGGAGAGGAACACTTCATGTGCCCATGCCATGGCACAAGGATCCAAAGAAGAAGCCATCCGAGATCATCTGGAAACCCGAATACACTATTCGGAGCAAGTGGTACTGGAAGGAGACATTTGAGTTGATGCTTGAGGAGATATCTCCTCCTTTATATTATGATGATGATGCAGGTGACACTGAGGAGGATGAGGATGGAGGCCAGGGGACCATGCTCGAGTTTGAGAGTGACACTCATAGCGGTCATGCTACGGATGCCATGGACACCGACACTCATGGTGCAGGACCTAGCCGGACTAGTAGAGGCGATGAGGAGACGGAGGATGACATGCAGCCACCTCGCCGCTCATTTGCACGTGCCCCAAGACATGGACGAGGACGTCGACCTCCCCGTCACTTTAGGGAGCTAGTCTCTAGTTTCCAGAGCCTCAGCACCGACTATCACGCTCTTCACACCGACTACGACACCCTGAACACTCAGTTCAGGAACGACAGGCAGGAGACGGACGCTAGGCATTCATCCTACGATGGCCAGATGAGAGACTTATACATCCACCAGTTCGGCCACTTCTACGATCCTAGTGCACCGATGTATCCTTATCCACCACCTCCACCACCGACAGAGGATTGAGCTTCCACTTCTTTTACATTGTAAGTATTTTTCTTCATCTCATGCTTGATTTTCACATTGGGGACAATGTGGATGTTAAGTATGGGGTGGGGGTACTTACAATACCTTTTGTTTCCTCTTAGCACTTTATGAACTTTGCACTACTCTTGATGAATTTGGCTTGTAATAACTCTTGCACTACTTGCTTTCCACTATGACACTTGCATTTGCATGATCGTTTTCAAATCCTATGAATTTTCAAAAAATTTTGTGCTTCTTATGATGGAAATGACCTCTATGATGAGAAATGTGTATGTGGATAGGCAAAAAGATGCTTAGTTGTGTTGAGGTGTTAATCATAGCATGAATGAGTTTACTTTTGTTACTTGAACACATGAATAAGTTATATGATTTAGTTGTTTTGATAAGAGAATGAAATAATAGTCGAAGCTATATTGCAAGTTCTTTTACATCATATAAGGATGACTAAGGCAATTCACTTCTTTTCTTTTCTCATATCTTGATCATGCTAGCCCCTCAATGAATTATGTAACCCTCCTTTTACCATCCGGGAATTAGGATAAGTGATAGAAAAAGGCATGTTTGATGTGGGAGGGCCAAGGAAAATGTATTAAATGAAAATGTAGAAATTCATAAGTTTGGGGACGTTGAACATGAGGATGAGTAACTCGGCACCATTCACATAGCCGGGTGTTTGTGTCTTGCCAAAGTCCAATTGAACGACAAGTCCTAACGGGATATGGTATGTGCATCAAGAGTTTGAGGCATCTTGAAATTGAGAAACGCCGATCTCCTAGGCTTCGGTTTTTGTGCACCGCTGTCCATACTCTCAAAAAGTAAAGTATAAAGGAAGCAAAGCTTTCTACATGCGAAGCATGTGCGGTGAAGTAAAATTTTGAAGGTATTATGTTGTTCCTCTTTCCCGGATAAGCACCACAATTGCCAAAAAGAATTCCTTCCCTTAATACCTTTCTTGAACCTTTTCTTTGATTAGAAGACCTTGAGACTTTTATGCATGTGTTTAAGGCTTCATGGCTTAGATTTGTTTGACTTTGATTACCTCTACATCTCTATCATGTCCTTTATTTGTGTTTTCAAGAAGGAAAAGGAAGTTAATTCATCTTATAGTTATCATTGATGCATACTTTGCCTTCTTATGCCTTGAAATATCACTTTGAGGGTGATCCAATAAGAAGAAGCACTACCAAAAGAAAAGTTTTTGAGTTTTCATACATATATAATCCATGACATCTTGTATTCTAAATTTGAGTCTTGCTTAGGGACAAACAAGGGGCAAGTATGGGGTATTTTGATGACATGAATTATGTACCATCATATTCATGCATATTGCAGAAGATTGTCTCAGTTTACCTTGCATTTAGAGAGATTTTGTGTGCCTTTTATGTTCTATTCAATCATTTGTCGGAAATAGAGGTCTACACGAGTTTTTGATGAATTATAGCTAAATGGAGTGGAATTGAAAGCAAAACCGGAGCAAGGAGCATCTAAGGATGTTAAGGAAGCTAAAGGAGTCTTAAAGGGATCACAAAGAGCTAAGGAATTGCAAAGGAGAAGCATAGAAGACGAGCCAAAAGAAGAGCACTTTCTGTTGAAGAAAATCGTGCCAATATGCATATAAATCGGACGATTTTCTTCCCTAGAAATCGAACGGTTTTGTGTATAAATCGACTGGGTCGATTTCCCTTGTTTTTCGGCCAAATGAAAAGACGACACAAAGCCCAATTCTTTTGGGCTAGAGGAGAGTTTTTCCAAACGGCCCATTTGCAAGAAACTATAGGTGAGAACCCTAGGAACGAAAACGAGGGGGCCGCAGCGGGAAATCTTTACACGTTTGAGAGAGATTGGAGATTCTTGGAGAAGGATTGAAGGACTTTTTGCCGGGAAGCCAATCTTGATTCTTGTTTGTGAGATTTCTTTATCCATTGAAGCAATTGTGCTTTTTGAACACGTAATTGAGTTACTTAAGAAATACATTGATTAGTTTTGACGATTATTTACAGATTTGAAGGTTATTGAGTTTTTATTAAAGAATCGGTTTTATTTGCAATATTTCACTCAATTCTTGATTTGATTTGATTTGATTATAAAAATGGTTGGCTAAAACCCTTGTGATTCTGGGGAGAATAGTTGATGATTAAGGCTTAGATGATGATAGACTGAACTCATTCAAACATTAGGACCCTGAGAGTTTAGATTTTAGTTTTGCGACAACAGGAAAATCGGACTATTCTTGAGTAAATCGGCCGATTTTCTTATGAACAGCACGATTTATTCTTCTGACGAACTTTAATTGAATCAATCTTTAACCAAAACTAATCCTTGCCTAAATCCCAACATTGATTAACCTTTTTAACCTCTAATAAAGTGTATGAAGAGATTTCAAACTTGATTCTACATTTAATAGATTAAGGTTATAAGATTTGGGTAATAAAGAGACTCAACATCCTTTATTAAGATTCTAAGGGTGCTTTCTAATCTTTACTTTGGAGAGTCATATCCTGGATTTTTAGATAGTTAGTTTGAACATAATTCTTGTCTTTAGATCTTTCTTTATTGCAGCCTCAATAACCCTTATAGAGAGAACCTTTAGATTAGTTATATAGATTTCGGAACTTCACCGTACGATATCTACCTTTGAACATTTAATCTTGGTAATATAAACTCTGTCCTATATCTATAGAAGTGTCTTGAATTGAAAGCCGAAATCGGATACTTGAATCCTTGGAATCATTTTACCCTTATTTGATCACAAAAGCTTTTCGCATTTTTCGCTAGATAACTAAAATTGAATTTATTCTCACCAAATCCCTGAGTTCGACTCTGGAATTCTTACCTCATTACAGCCGATCCGTACACTGCGGGTTCGCTTTGCTTTGAGTTCTAGATACAAATTTAAGACTTTGACGCACACACTTTTTGGGCGAACAAGCCGGAGGGATTGTCTTCTCTGCCATTAGAGAGGACTCTTATGAGGAGATCACTAGGGAATTTGTCACCTCCTTCGAGCATAGCCACATGAACCGAACCGTATACTTTAGGCTAATGGAGCAAGACTATGAGTTCTCCATTATTCAGTTTGGAGCCTTCTTTGGGTTCCATAAGAGTTTCAATGGTAGGTTTCCTAGCGGGGTATACGCTAAGGACTTTTGGGAGGATATTGCTATTATTTATTCTAGTGAGGATCGTTGGAAACCGGCCGACACCAAGGCTAAGCTCATCTACCACTTAGCCTTGATGGTAGCTCATAGGGTCCTTTCCGAGTGTCTCTTCCCTAGGACCGAGACCCCCCAAAAGATTAAGACCGATGAGCTCTTTCTCCCCTATTGCATGCTCTATGGCCGACCCGCTGATTGTGCTACCCTCCTTGCCTCCACCATGAGCAAACTGAAAAATAAGAGGGCCGGGAACATAGGATATGGAGGCATAATTACTCACATAGCCACGCAACTAGGGATAGACTTTTCCGCTTGCATTAGGATAGCGGTGAGACCTTTGGGTCTCAATAGTCTCATGACTAGAGGTATCATCTTCCCCCGTCACCAGGATCCACCCACCCCAACCGTGCCATGGGAGGATAGAGGTGGTAGAGGTATCCCATGGCTTCCTGAGTATTCCATTATGGCCGGACGCCATAACCGGAAGGCGACATTCGCAGCTATGCATGCGAATAGATTAGTAGCCCCTCCTTATGTCCCGGATGAGGTCCGAGCTGTGGGTGTTGATGATAAGATGAGAGGAGGTGATGATTATGAGGGAGGAGGTGATGAGCAGGACTTTGGTACATTCCCGGATCAGTCGGCACAGTTTCCCCAGCCTCCTAGACGTTCTCCTAGACCTTCCGGTTCCTCTTCTTCACGCCGTGCTAGCGTGAGTGAGAGACCGACTTGGATGGATGCACCTCCCGCTTGGTATGGAGAGCAGCCATCATGGATGGGAGCTCCTCCTCCCGGGTACGAGCAGGCACCAGCTCCTCACGACGCACCAGCTTGGTACGGACAGCCACCGGCATGGTATGAGCAACTACCAGAGTGGGCCACCGACCTATCCAGGAGAGTGGAAGACTTGGAGATCCGTCAGGACGCCCGTGATGTACGGGCTGAGGAGCATGACTTGATGATGAGAGACATATACCGTCAACAGTTTGGGCGGAATTTCAGCTCCGATTTCCGTCCATTTCCACCGCCGCCTCCTCCTCAGTGATGACGGTGATCGACCGTTGGTTTGAGCCACTCCACCACCATCTAGTGAGTTTCTTTGTTCTTCTTTCTTTTCTTTATTTCTTTTGAACATTGAGGACAATGTATGTTTCAAGTATGGGGTGGGGTGTGACTATGGTTTGTAATAACTCTACTTACTTTGCTTGAATGATTCTATGAACACTCGTATTTTTCTTTCATTGTAACACGTTTCATTATTGCATTGCATGAAAAAGACCTTGAAAAACCCATAAAAATTTGAAAAAATTAAAAAAAATATTTGTGCTTTTAAGAGTAGAGATGATTTCTACGATGAAAACTACTTGTGGAATGAGTTTTTGATGACAATTGTATTCTTAAATTGAATTGGGAAATTGAGTATGTTGTTTATCCTTTCTTGCAAATTTCATAATGTGAAGGTTTTATCTAAATCATATTGAGAAACAAAGGTTGAAATCACAATATAAGTTCTTATACTTCTTTATGAAATGATTAAGGCACCTCAAATTTCTTACTTCTTTCTTTGATCATTTAGCCCCTCAATGAAATAATTGCCTCCTCTACCTATCCGGGATTTAGGAAGAAGTTGAATTTGGCATGTTTAATGTGGGAGGGTCATGAAAACAATTGTTTTCAAAGTGTAGGAAAATTCTAGGTTTGGGAAAGTCAATCATGATGATGAGTAACTCGGCACCATTCACATAGCCGGGTGTTTGTGTCTTGCCAAAGTCGGATTGAGCGATATTCCTAGCTGATTATGGTATGTGCATCAAGGGTTTGAGGCATCTCGAAATTGAGAAATGCCAATCTCCTAGGCTTCGGTTATTGTGCACCGCTATCCATAACTCCAAAAGTAAAGTCGAAAAATTATGTGCAAAATTCTAGAGCAAAGCTCTAAGTTGGTGGAAGTTCAAATAGTAAAAATAAAAGAGTTTGTATTGTCCTTCTTCCCGGATTCATACACCACATTCCTTTACAAGTTTCCCACCTTCTTTTGCATTCTTGGATTTATTTGAAAGTCCTTGAGATCATAAGAGTGTTATTTGATTTCGTGATCTAAATTGAAGTTTCACAAGCTTGATTTTGACAATGCTTGAAGGTTATGATGTTTGCCTTGAAGTATTTGCAATTTATGAGGTTTCTTTGTTTTGCATATTTTAGTTTATGTATATAAGCGTTTTCAAGGATGAATGAAGCAAGGTTTGAGAATGATCTATTGACTCGAAGCACACGAACCAAAAAGATTGTTTTGTTTTGTTTTGCATTCATATTTCATTCTACCTTATGTTCTAAACTTTTAAAAAACCTTGCTTGGGGACAAGCAAGTGGCAAGTATGGGGTATTTTGTTAGCATGAAATATGACGATATATTAGGCACTTGTTTTAGTTGTTTTACCCTCTTTATAGTGTTCTTAGATATGTGTTTGAAGCAATTGTGAGCTAGTTCACCCACTTTGTCGATATAGAGATCTACACTAGCTTCTTTATGTTTTTAGGTGAATAAAGCTTGGATCGGAGCAAAATGAGGAAGGAAAGGGATGTTCGATTACATTTGATGGCAAGGAGATGCATAAGGAAGGCTAAGGAAGGAGCATGGATGGAAGATTGCACGAAACAAAGGCAAAGAAAGAGGAAAGCAACTCCATGCCCTGAATTACGGTCGTGGAAGAGGATTTGGAGAACCACGCTCTAAACCACAGCCGTGGACTTAGCATCATGAACGTGGACTTGAGTTTGGAGCACTCCAGAGAGTTACACGGTCAAAAGTGCGGTCGTCGAAATCTTATGGTACCGTAATCTGTTTCCACGCCCTAAACCACGGTCGTGGAAAGTTGTACTTGACCGTGATTTTGGAAATTCTGTGATGTGTCATATTTTGCCACGTCAGCCACGTCATTGGGATTTCTCGTAACCCTACCTCGCCTTATAAAAAGGCTAGAGAAGAGAGTTTTCGGGACCTCTCGCTTACGCTCACTTACGCTTACTTTCACGTACATTTAGCCGTCATTGGGATTTTTGGTTGAAGGATTGAAGATTGGTGAAAGACGTGATTTCGGAAGATTGTGTACTTTGGACATTCTAGGGTTTTCATTCGAGAACGGATTGACACCCCGTTTCTTTGTGACTTCTCTAGATCTTTGTGAGGTTTCTGTTCCTATTCTTCTAGATTCATAAACATATTACCTTTGTGTTTGGATTTCGAGATTGATTTTGAGTTTTATTTGAGTTTTCGAGGGTTTTCATCTTTTATTCTTCTTAATTTGAATATATTGATATCATGACAATGATTGTTGGCTAAAACCCTTTAGCAATTCTAAGGTGAAGGGTTGATAGTTGTGGCTTAGATGATGATAAATCAATCGTAATTTGATTGGACCCTGAGAGTGTGAGAAACATCGTCAACAGCCTAAACCACGGCCTGTTCTTGAGTTCCACAGTCGTGGTTCTTCAAGATCTAGTCGTGATTTCCCCTGTTTTACGAACTTTGTTGTTGCTTTGATCCAAAGTTAAAGATTAGCTTTAACCTAGCTTTGGCTTGTCCTTTCTAGGTAGTAGTGAGACTCAACATCCTCTATTTTGGTTTCGAGTGTCACAACCTTAACCGTTTTGACTTGTCTTTGATTCCTTGGGTTTGGGCATGGGTATTTGAGATCAATTCATACCGTTAGATCCTTTCCATACTGCAGCCTCAACAACCTTTATAGAGAGAGTCTTTGGGTTAAACATATAAGGTTTTGGAACTTCATCGTACATCACCTTACTTTATTATACCTTTGCAGTTCTCAACTCTGTCCTTATATCAATAGTATATCTTGAATCGATTGCCGCAATTAGACACCTGGATCTTTAGGGTTGCTGTTTTCCCCAATATTTACAAAGCTTCTATAATTTCATTGCTCGATTACTTGAAACTGGTTTTGTTTCACTAATTCCCTGAGATCGATACTCTGGAATACTTGCTAATCTACGCCAATCCGTACACTGCGGGTTCGCTTGCTTTTATTCTAGTTTTATAAATTTAAAACTTATTTGCACACACGTTTACAGGCGAACAACTCTCTCAGCTGAGACACATGGAACACAAGGTGAACACCCTCTAATCTCGGAGGCAAAGCTAATCTCTAGGCTGCCCTCCCAACTCTGTCCAGTATCTCAAAAGGACCGACATATCGGGGACTCAACTTCCCCTTTATGCCAAAACGTCTGACGCCACGCATCGGAGATACTCTCAACCAGACATGAGCTCCTACACTGATCTCTAGAGGCCGACGCCTCTTGTTTGCATATGACTTCTGGCGACTTTGTGCAGCCAGCATCCTCTCTGTAATCAACGCTACTCGAGCCATATTATCCTGAATCTGCTCTGGCGCTATCCCACTGATACTGCTAGACTCATCCCGGCATAAAGGTGTACGGCACCTACGTCCACATAGTGCCTCATAAGGAGCCATCCTAATAGATGCGTGCCAGCTGTTGTGTATGAGAACTAAACAAGTGGGAGGTAATCAGACCATCCTTGTCCCCAATCCAACACACAAGCTCGCAACATATCCTCCAAAGTCTGAATGGTCCTCTCTGACTGTCCATCTGTCTAGGGGTGAAACGCAGTCGTGAAGTGTAGACTCGTCCCCAAAGCAGTCTGAATCTGCTGTCAAAACCTCGAGGTGAATCGTCCATATCGATCAGAGATGATCGTCCTCGGTACACCATGGAGTCTCACTATCTATCTAGTGTACTCCTCAACCAACCTACTCACTGGCCACGTCTCTCTGATAGGGATGAAACGTGCCGTCTTCGTCAGTCTATCAACAACAACCCAAATGGCATCAAAATTCCTATTGGGTCTCAAACCAGTCACAAAATCCATGGAGACGTCCTCTCACTTCCACTATGGCACTCGCAGTGGATGGAGATCACCTCCAGGTCTGCAATGCTCTATCTTGACTTGCTGAATAGTCCCACACTGAGCCACAAATCTGGATACATCGGGCTTCAGCCCTCCCCACCAACTCTGCATTAGTAGGAAAACAAATGCGATCATGTCACCTCATCACTCTATCAGCTGCAATGGAAAACTGTGGTGCCTCTCCACGAGACATCCTCTCTTTGATCGATCCTTATCAAGGTCGGGCAGGTCCCCTAATTATGTTGGATCTCATCCAACAGACTTGGTAGAACCTCTAAGGCATACAATTTGGAATCCTCATTAGGAAAATGGATGTCCATCTCTAGCCACGCTAGATCCCTCTGAAGCTGAGGTTGTACAGTCAATCTTGCAATCGCCTTCTCTCGAGGCGTCTTCCTGATCAAGGCGTCAGCAACCACGTTCGCCTTTCCAGGATGATACAAAATCTCAAGGTCAAAGTCATTGATCAACTCAAGCCATCGATGCTGGCGGTTGTTCAATTCCCGCTGCGTAAAAATATACTTTAGACTCTTATGGTCTGTGAAGATCCGACATGTAGGACCATACAGGTAATGTCTCCAGATCTTCAAAGCATGAACTACCGCTGCCAACTCCAGGTCATGAGTCGGGTAGTTCTCCTCATACATCTTCAGTTGTCGAGACGCATATGCAATCACTCTACCTCTCTGCATCAATACACATCCCAAGCCTAGCTTGGATGCATCACTATACACCACAAAATCATCTGAAACCTTTGGCTGTGCCGGGACAGGAGCAGAAGTCAAACACCTCTTCAACTCCTCAAAGCTCCGAGAACACTGGTCGGTCCATGCAAACCGAGTAGTCTTCCTCAGAAGACTCTTCAGTGGATGGGCAATTATAGAAAATCCCTCCACAAAGCGTCTACAGTAACCGGATAGGCCAAGAAAGCTACGCACTTCCTTGACGTTCGTCGGTGTCGTCCATGCAGCAACAAACTCGATCTTCGCCGGGTCAACCATAACCCCATCGGCGGAGACGATGTATCCAAGGAAAGCAGCCTCAAACATCCAGAACTCACACTTAGAGAGCTTAGCATACAGCTCTCTATCCCTCAAAATCTGCAAAATCGTCCTCAGATGACCGGCATGCTCCTCTCTACTACGAGAGTATACCAGAATATCATCAATAAAGACCACCACAAACTGATCAAGAAAGTCGATGAATATACTGTTCATCAACTCCATAAAGACTGATGGGGCATTTGTCAGCCTGAATGACATCACTACAAACTCGTAGTGTCCATAACAGGTACGGAATGCCGTCCTTTATACATCCTGCTCTCTCACTCTCAGCCGGTGATATCTTGAGCACAAATCAATCCGGGATAAAAATGTAGCTCCCTGAAGCTGATCAAGTAGATCATCAATACGAGGCAATGGATACCTGTTCTTGATGGTCACCTTGTTGAGCTCTCTGTAATCTATGCTTAACCTCAAAGATCCATCCTTCTTCCGCACGAAGAGGACAGGTGCACCCCATGGCGAAACGCTAGGGCGTATGAAGCCCTTCTCAGCCAACTCCTCGAGTTGCTTCTTCAACTCCAACATCTCGATAGGTGCCATACGGTATGGGGCCTTCGAGATGGGTCGCGTGCCAGGCTCTAACTCTATATTGAAGTCCACAATCTGTTGAGGCGGCAAACTCGACGGCTCAGCAAACACATCTGTAAACTCGCAGACCACTGGAATATCCTCCAAAGCTGGATTCTCTCCATCCTTCATGGCGTAGCACCAGAAGACATCGCAACCCTGTGCAATCAATCTAGCTGCTCGTACGACATTGATAACCAAACATGTCTTCCCCAGGTCCCAACACTGGAAGACCTCAATCTGACCAACCTTGGTAGAGACTGTAACAGTCCGTCTACCAACATTCAAAACTGCATGGTGTCTACACATCCAGTCCATACCTAATATGACCTCTTCATGCATCAATGGCATGACTAAGAAGTCAACAAGTAAAACACGAGTCCCTAAACGAAGGGGACAACTACGTATCTCACGGGTACCTCTGACCCGACTACTATCAGGTAACCCTATAGTAAAGGGTATCCCCACTATGGTAGCTAAACTTAGACGCTCAACACAAGTATCATAAATAAATAAATGCGTAGCACCAGTATCAAACAAAATTCTAACAGGTATACCATGAAGCAGAATGATACTTGTAGCAGCCGGTGCAGATGGATCCTCTACACTCCTCAACTCAATAGCTCGCCCTCGGGCTCCTTTGGCATCACGGGTGCCAACATCTCTACCTCTACCTCTATTCGGTCCTGGAGTAGAACCCTGAGTAGATGGACACTCTGGGACCCTCTACTGTCCCTGTGTGTGTTTCTGAGGCGTCCTCTGACCACCTCTTGCTACACTGGCATGGGAAGAACCCTGCTGAGATGCTACTCCACCCTTCCTACAGAAGGCACCTCGATGCCCCTATCTACCATAGGTAAAACAAGTCACAACTGGTCTGGGACAAGTTGGCCTCAAATGACGAGGGTCACCACAGTTGTAGCACTGACGTCCCTTATCTATAGTCTGTGCAGACGAGGGGTAACTCTGACGCCTCTAGTCTCGTCTAGACCCATATGCTCCTCCATCTCCACTGGTATGCCCAGTGCGTTGCCTCTTCTTAGACCGTCCCGTCTGAGAAGCTCTACTTTGACTAGCTCACTCCCTCTCAAAAGTAGAAGCCCGGTCCTGGTAATCAGCTAGGGACTCACAATGGAATCCCGCCATGTATGAACGTGTGCTCTCTCAGACGATGAGAGAACAAATACACATGCTGGTTCTCAGATGGTGCAGTTGGACCCAGTAAAGCAAACTCGGTCTGGAAGCGACGGATGGCATCAGTAATAGGCACGTCCTCAAAGCCAGTCTCCACAAAATCCTGCAGCTTCTCCCTCCTCAGTGAGGCAGGGCAGAACTGCTCTCTAATCATGCGTCTCATGTGGTCAAAACTAGTAGCTCTAGTCCGGACAGTCCTCTACCACTGGTGTGCGAGGTCATAGAATAGAGACTGGACTAGCTCTATCCGTCTGTCCTCAGGACATCTGATAGACTCCAAAGCTGAGTCTACATGTCCAATCCACACCTCAGTCTCTAACCCAATCTCTCCTGAGAAGTGTGGCACTCCCTGATGATGAAATGCCTTCAACCAGGCATCTGATTGGGGCCCTCTGGTCTCTACTGGAACTCGAACTGGATCAGTAGCACGTGTAGGTGCAACTGGCACCTATGTCGCTCCCTGAGATCTCTCAGAAGATCCCTCAGGCACTAGTAGATTTGGGGCCCGCCTGCCAGCCCTAATATCCTCTTCAAAACTTCGGAGGTACTCTCTAAACTCCGGTCCTCCCATGGAGACACGGTCAGCGTGATGTCTCACAGATCCACCGCTCCTCGTCTCTGGGACGACGCTCTGTGCAACCTCCTCATGTATCTCCTCTACTACTGGTGGGTCAGCAGCGGGAACTGGTCCCTCATCTACCACACCCGGAGGACGGGGTGGCTTACCTCTACCTTTGCCTACAACGACAGTAGCTCTAGTCCGAGCCTTCTGCGGAGTATGCACACCTAACTTATAAGGCTCTATATAGGCCATAAGTATAGATATATATATATACTCAACACAAACACATATATAATCCATCAATATATACATATCATATTATACTACAGAGATCTATAGCAGGAGTGGCGACTTCTCGTACATCTAACCCAAAACCACATTTAAAACCAAAAACTTTAAAAACCTCAGAGCCCATGTGGGTTCTGTTTATTTTACCTATCAAACCTCATTGCATGTAGCATGTGCCATTGTTGTCAACCTAGGCTCTGATACCAACTCTGTAACACCCCGAATCCGCGGGACTCGGAGTACCACATTGGGCTAGGATCTCACAATGGATCCTGACCCTAGCCTGACAACAAGTTCAATGGACCTTACAACATGGCACTGACAGATATAAAAAAAATACATAAAACTGTATAAAATTGTACAACCCAAAATGTAAGACAACATAGCCGAGTATGAAATATAACACCCTCACACAGGAGGTAACAAAAGACCATCCTCACGCAGGAGGAAAGGATAACAAACCCAAAAGCCCACACAACCTATGTACGAGACGTCCTCGGCCTGCCACTCTACTAGATCAGCCAACAACATGCCTATCTTGTGGGGCATCTACAACATGGTAATTAACCATTAGCTATCCATACACATATATAGAGTAATGCATAAGCACAATCACAAGTAAGGGAAGATAAACACATCAACATGCTTCCACTCATTTACCCATTTAATCATCTCAATATAATGGTCATTCACTCCAAACGAATGTATATAATATATATAAAACTATGTGACACGAGCACCGATACATCCTTGCCTCTGAGCCTGCTAGCCAGCCGTACTAGTATCGGTCACACAATTCGTGTACCCTGTTGGAGTGGATTGCGCCCTTCCTGTAAACCGGTCTGGCCTGACCCAAGAGAACCTCCCAAACTCCACGGCGGGATGAAAGGGAAAGGTTATCACACTGCGCCCCTGCCTGCGTCTCCCACTGCGCCCCTGCGGTGACCTGACCTGAAGAAATGAAGACCAGCTCCCCTGCGTCTCCCACTACGCCCCTGCCTGCGCCTTAACCTGGGAGCTTGAAGGCGAAGAGGATGTGTCAACCCCCCTACGTCGACATAGGGACGCCCCGGCGGCTTGGCATCAAAAATGTCTGGAAGGCAAAAGGTCAGACGTTGAAGAGCATTTAAGATCCACCCCAGCGGAATTGTGTAGCCGCCCCAGCGGTTCTGAAGAAGATCAACCGATTCTGCCTAAACCGCCCCTGCGGTTCCTGAAGGCCGCCCCTACGGTTTAACGCTAGAAGCTTTACTCCGGCTATTTACACCAACTTTATGGCATTAAAGGTGGCTGTTTTGGGCCGGCCATTTACTCCCATTTAGTGCCTTTTGTAGTATAAATAGTCCTTGGTTGATTGCTTGAATGATCCATCTTATCATCTTGTTAATCATCACATTTTCCACTTAGATTGTCTTGCTACCTTGTAATGAGTTGCTAACTCCCTTGCTACATTGGGTTGGTTTGAAGCTGCATTGTTACTTTGGTTGTAAGTACTTTATAATATAGGTTTTCATTCAGTAATACTTTGTGTTTCCTTGATCTCCATTGTCTAATTGCATGTTTACTATTGCCTGAGATTGATCACCTTAGGTTCTAAAGTGCATGTAAACAACTAGGATTAATAGGTTCCGGGTTCGGGTCTTTAATCTAGTAGCAACTTTAAGTAATAACGGGTTGTGATTACTTAAAGAAAAGGAACGCAAATATAAAGATAAGTTTAACGATTTTAATCTTCTCTTTATATCCCTTAGTCTTTGTTTGAAAGTTAACTTGTTATTTGTTCTTGTAGGTTTACGGAACATTAACCTGTTAAGTTGTGTTGATGCCGGTTAGCTCAACACATATATACGATCGAGATGGGAGAGTACTAGAAAACTTGTAAAAGGAACTCACCAAAGTAGCAATTGCATGCTACGAATCAACCTAGTGTAGATTCACCCATCATTAATCGTTTTCATAAGATTTTGTGCATCAATTCAACCAAACCCCCCCCCTTTGTGTCACTTGTCACTATAATCGATAATTGCATCTAAAACACCTTAACTCTCTTGGGGTCGACCCTTACTTAATCACTATACTTGTTCTTAGTGCTAAGTCGGGATTTACTTTTGATTGGTGTTCGCTCAAAAGGGTGTGCGTCAAAGTCTTAATATTTATATCTAGAACTCAAAAGCAAAGCGAACCCGTAGTGTACGGATCAGCTGTAGAAAGGTAAGAATTCCAGAGTCGAACTCACGGATTTGGTGAGAATAATTTCGATTTCAATTATCTAGCGAAAGTATAAAAACTTTTGTGATATGATAAAGAGAGAAATGATTCCAAGGACTCAAGTATCTGATTTAGGCTGTCGATTCAAGACACTTCTATAGGTATAGGACAGAGTTTATATTTCCAAGATTAAATGTTCAAAGGTAGGATTCGTACGGTGAAGTTCCGAAACCTATATGACTAATCTATAGGTTCTCTCTATAAGGGTTGTTGAGGCTGCAATATAGAAAGATCTATAGACAAGAATTATGTTCAAACTAACTATCTAAAACTCCAGGATATGACTCTCCAAAGTAAAGATTAGAAAGCACACTTAAAATCTTAATAAAGGGTGTTGAATCTCTTTATTACCCAAATCTTGCGATCTTAATCTATTAAAGGTAGAAACAGGTTTGAAGTGCCTTCATACATTCAATTAGAGGGTAGAAAGGTTAATCAAGATTGGGATTTAGACAAGGATTAGTTTTGATTAAAGATTAGTTCAATTAAAGTTCGTCAGAAGAATAAATCGCCCTGTTCATAAGAAAATCGGCCGATTTTCCTCAAGAACAGTCCGATTTTCCTGTTTGTCGCAAAACTAAAATCTAAACTCTCAGGGTCCTAATGTTTGAATGAGTTCAGTCTATCATCATCTAAGCCTTAATCATCAACTATCCTCCCTAGAATCACAAGGTTTTTAGCCAACCATTTTCAAAATCGAATCAAATTAATTATTGAGAAAGATATCGCAAAGAAACCAAATCTTGAATGAAAAAATCAATAACTTTCAAATCTGTAAACAATTGTCAATTCTGCTCAATGTATCTCTTAAACAACTCAATTTCGTGTTCACAAATCACAAACAATGCAATGGATAAAGAAATCTCACAATCAAAGATCAAGAATAACTTTTCGGCAAAAGCTCTTCAATCTCTCTCCAAGAATCGTTGATTTCTCCAAAACGTGTAAAGATTTCCCGCTGCGGCCTCCTCATCTTCGTTCCTAGGGTTCTCCTCTATACTTTCTTGCAGATGGGCCGTTTGGCAAAACTCTCCTCTAGCCCAAAATAATTGGGCTTTGTGTCGTCTTTCCATTTGGCCGAATCGTGAAGAAAATCGACCCAGTCGATTTAGGTGCAAAACCGTTCGATTTCAAGGTATGAAAATCGTCCGATTTATATATATATTGGCACGATTTTCTTCAACAGAAAGTGTTCTTCCTTTGGTTCGTCTTCTACGCTTCTCCTTTGCAATTTCTTAGCTCTTTGTGATCCTTCTAAGACTCCTTTAGCTTCCTTAACATCCTTAGATGCTTCTTGCTCCATTTTTGCTTCCAATTCCACTCCATTTACCTACAATTCATCAAAATCTCGTGTAGACTTCTATTTCCGACAATTGATTGAATAGGACATAAAAGGCATACAAAATATCTCTAAATGCAAGGTAAACTGAGACAATCTTCTACAATATGCATTAATATGATGGTACATAATTCATGTCATCAATTGGGTATAAACGACCATAGAAATACCTTTGGTCAAATTTTAGCGCCGTTGCCGGGGAGTTTTAGTGTTTTATTGTTATTATAGATTATTGGTTTAAACCATTTTTATGGTTCAAACCCGTTCTACTAACTTCGGCTTTGCTTCTTTTGATCCAGAAATTGAGAGGACGCACATCCGGCAACGAAGACAACAACAACTTCAACAAGAGATGGCTGACCATACCCTTCGTCAACTTACGCAGCCCACCTTAGCTCAAAACCCTCTTGCGGTCACTATACCGGCACTAGGGGAAGGAGTCAACTTTGAGCTCAAGCCGGGCCTCATTCACTTGCTCCCATCCTTTCATGGGTTAAGTGGTGAAGACCCCATCAAGCACCTTGGGAAGTTCCATACAGTGTGTATGAGCATGAAGCCGGCCAACATTACCGAAGAACAAATCAAGATGAAGGCATTCAGCTTCACACTCAAAGATTCGGCGGATGATTGGTATTACCACCTTCCATCCGGGAGTATCGACACTTGGGAGAACCTTCACAAAGTGTTCTTGGAGAAATACTTTCCAGCTAAGAAGGCCAATAGCTTGAAGAAAGTTATAAGCAACATCGAGCAAGAGGCAACCGAAACTCTCTACGAGTACTTCGAAAGGTTTGCACGCCTCCGATCCAGCTGTCCTTTTCACGGATATTCAACTCAAGATCTAGTCTTGTACTTGTACAATGGCTTTCTAGACAATGAAAAAGGAGGATCGTCGATGCGGCTTGCGGAGGTAATATTCTTAACTCTACTCCTGACCTTACTTTGGAAAAGATACTGGAACTAGCGGAAGGAACTCGGAACTTTGGACGGACCCCGGCTAAGAAAGGAGCTCATGCTGTGAGTTCCAGGAAGAGTGAGATTTCCACCGAGCTCGCGGAATTGAAGGAAATGGTGAAGAGGCTAACACTTATGGGAACACCGCAACAACTCAAGGCTTGTGGAGTTTGTGCTGACCCGTATCATCCAACGGATATGTGTCCACAAGTCCAGGATGACGATGCTGAGATAAACGCAATGGGTTATGGACAACCACAGCAGCAAAGACCTAGCAACGATCCCTATGCACAGAATTTCATGCCAAATTGGCGTGATCAATAGAATTTTCGTTGGAGGGATCAACAAAACCAACAACAACAGCCCCGCCAAGGTAAGTATCACTCAACTGAAGATATGTTGCAGGTTTTGACTAAACACTTTGCTACTCATGTCCAAACAACAGAATCTAGCATCAAGAACCTTGAGAAACAAGTTGGTCAAATGGCGGAAGTCATTACAAGAATTGAAACTAGGGCCTCCGGCGGATTACCTTCTCAAACGGTTATAAACCCAAAGGTGATGTTGGAAGAGGCTCAATCATAGAGGAAGAATCCCTACGTCAAGCCAACGACGTAAAACAAAGGCGCTGCTCGGGATGCAACCCGAAGAAATAAGAAGAGGTGTTTCTGTCAAGAAAACCGCCCCTGCGGCTCTAAGTCCCCGCCCCTGCGGTGACACCCTTGGCCCGCGCCGCCCCCGGCGTTGGGCCAGCGTCTACTCACGTAGGCCACCGCCCCCGCGGTGACACCCCTACGCCCCCTGCGGCGGCCACCCTTGACACGCATCCTCAGCTCCGCCTCAGCACTGAGGCTGCGTCCCCCTCTTCCTTGTCACCGCCCCCCGCGGCGACAAACACCGCCCCTGTAGTTCAGTTAAGGAAAGAAAAAAAATACACTTCCCAAAAATAACCTACATCTACCGCCCTCTTCACTCCCTCTCCATTCATTCTTCGAAACCTAGCTGCCTCACCTCCCACGCCCTTGCGCCTTCCGGAAACTCTCCACCACCACCTCGTCGCGCCCCTGCGCCACCTCTGGCAACCTAGTGTTGCCGCCCCTTTTGCAAAACCAACCACCTCCACCACACATACGAACTCAACCCTTTCATTCTCCTCCACTAGTCCACCTCCGGCGATGTCTGCGATATCAAGGAAGACGTCGGGAAAGCCCCATTGCCACCACCTTCGTCGAACGTCCAAATTGCCTTCTACTCTTTGCCCGTGCCTGCGCCTGCAAGCTCCCGCCCATGCGTCAAGCCGCCCTTGTGCCTGTTGCAACCGCCCCTACGTAAATCACGACAGTAGGTTCGTCTCTTGATCAAATTTCTGAACTTTCTAACTCCTTTTCTTGATTCATTGCAAGAAATGGAGAACCAGAAGACATATAAGTTATCAAAAGGAGAGAAGGATCGGTATAGGATTGCTCAAAGCCGGGAAGTGTATGCAACTCGGTTCCTAGACGTTCCAACATTAGAGAATTTGGGCATGTTAGAAAGTATGCAGGAATTTCTCAATAATGCCGGGCTGGAAGATTTCCTGATCAAAAGTGCTCCAATACACCCAGACCTCAGCCGGCAATTTATCGCTACATTCAAAATGGAAACAGAGGATCACTTGTGTGTTGGACTCTCATTCAAGTACAATAGAAAGAAGTATACATTAAATTACACCCAATTGCAGGAGGCATTAGGGGTGACCATTGCAACTTCCGATGACTGGTGGGAACCCATTCCGACGCCTGATTTGCTTGAGTTCTAGCATGCAGCCACTAGGTCAGAGTTTCACGCAGGGGGTGAGTACTCCAACAAATTCACTCACCCTTGTTTGAGGCTCATCTCAAAGGTCTTCATGATTGTCTTCTGTGGACACAAGGAGGAGAATAAGGTCGCTCTCAAGGACCTTCCATTGATATATGATTGCCTCTCCACGAACGATTGGGTACTAGATTGGGCATATCTCTTCCTTACCGCTCTTAAGCGGAGTAGGAAGAATGAGCCTCGCGACATCGTGGGAGGAGGGATAATATCATTATTGGCTGTACAGGTGATGGATCTTCCTGCATTGGAAGAAGGTTTGGAGGCGCCCTTATACACTGAAGGGTTATTGAGGAGATGCACGCTCCTCAAGAGAGACGGGGAGCATCATTTCTGGCTCTCTTTAGCTGATGGAAGTCACATCACATACCTCCCTCGACGACTTCCATTGGGAGACGAGCTCTCCGATCTATATGTACCAGCCGACCCAGTTCCTCCGAGACGGCCTCAAGTCGATATTATTGGGAGATACGCAGCCGGCTCCAACCGGGCCCGCACCACTGATGAGGAGATGCCGATGGCAGGACACGACAGTCAGACCATGGAGAGTCTGCAGGCTCAGATGACAGCCTTGACTACACAATACCAGGCATGGCAGACCGAGTACCAACGGTACAAGCTTGAGCAGCAACAGGCGTGGCAGTCCAGCTTTGCCTCCTCCATGACCACTCACTTTGACCGCCGTCAGGATGCTTGGCAGGCGGCTCATCAACAGCAGTTGGAGACTCAGCAGCTGGCTTGGCAAGCTAGCTATGAGACCTCATTTAGAGAGAGGATGGAGGCTCAGGAGGGCCGTATCGACACCCTTCACCACCGGCAGGAGCATTTCTTCTGCCACTTCCCTTACCCACCGGAGGAGGGTCCAGGTGGTCCATCCGGACCACCCCACTGAGGGGTACATTTCTTTTCCCTTCTCCCACATTTATCTTTGACTCATTTCCACTTTGAGGACAAAGTGTACTTCAAGTATGGGGGAGGGATATATCATTGCTTGTACAATTCATTGAGTTTTTTTTGGAATTTGTTTTTGCATTGTTGAATTCAGTTTGATATTCAGTAAAAAAAAAGAAAAGAAAAAGAAAAGAAAAAGCCAAAGAAGTGAAAAAAGGCATGGAAATCCTTGGATAAACCGAAAACCTGAAAAGGGCCGTTTGGGTAAAAAGAAGGTAGTCCGACCAACCTTAGGTTGGTGCAAAATTGGACTTGAGGGATGTGAGTTAAAGTGAGAAAAGAAGAAGAGTGGCAAGGTGAAAACCGGAAAGGGCGCCTTGGCAAAATGAGCAACACCGAGTGTAGGTTTCCCTTCCGGCGTTTTGGCGACATAAGAAGGGGAGTCATAAGGAGTTGTCTGGGTAGGCCACTCTTGGAGCGATAAGGATGGTAGTATCTCTTTTTATCACATTTCCTCTCTTTTCCTTCTTTCTTTCTTGGCTTTTCTCTTGTTTTTCATTGTCTTTCTACTTGCTCATGCTTCCTGAGACCTTTGAGTCTAGTTGATGTCATTTGTTTTTACTCGGAACGAGTAAAAGGTCTAAGTATGGGGGAGTTTGATAGGTGATGGAATCGCTATCATTTAGGGTAGTTTTTAGAGTCTTTTTATTGCATTAGTGTCAGTTTATGCTACTAACTCCTTGGTCTAGAATAAGAAGACTAAAAGAAGCTAAAGAAGGAGTTATAAGCACTTAGGAGTACAGATCGATCACGAAGCAAAGCTTCTGTTGCCTCACCGCCCCAGCGGGTCCTTACAGCCGCCCCTGCGGATGACGTTTTCTACTGGAGCGCTCCCTACGCCTTCACCTGCGCCAGCCATGAAGTGTGTCACCGCCCCTGCGCCACTTCTTAGCGCCCCTACGGTGACCTGCCCTGAAGAAATGAAGACCAGCTCCCTTGCGTCTCCCACTTCGCCCCTGCCTGCGCCTCAACCTGGGAGCTGGAAGGCGAAGAGGCTGTGTCACCGCCCCTGCGTCGACATAGGGACGCCCCGGCGGCTTGGCATCAGAAACGTCAAGAAGGCGAAAGGTCAGACGTTGAAGAGCATTTAAGATCCGCCCATGCGGTTCCTGAAGGCCGCCCCTGTAGTTTAATGCTAGAAGCTTTACTCCGGCTGTTTACACCACCTTTATGGCATTAAAGGTGGCTGTTTTGGGCCGGCCATTTACTCCCATTATTGTGCCTTTTGTAGTATAAATAGTCCTTGGTTGATTGCTAGAATGATCCATCTTATCATCTTGTTAATCATCACATTTTCCACTTAGATTGCCTTGCTACCTTGTAATGAGTTGTTAACTCCTTGCTACATTGGGTTGGTTTGAAGCTGCATTTTTACTTTGGTTGTAAGTACTTTATAATATAAGTTTTCATTCAGTAATACTTTGTGTTTCCTTGATCTCCATTGTCTAATTGCATGTTTACTATTGCTTGAGATTGATCACCTTAGGTTCTAAAGTGCATGTAAACAACTAGGATTAATAGGTTCCGGGTTCGGGTCTTTAATCTAGTAGCAACTTTAAGTAATAACGGGTTGTGATTATTTAAAGAAAAGGAACACAAATACAAAGATAAGTTTAACGGTTTTAATCTTTTCTTTATATCCCTTAGTCTTTGTTTGAAAGCTAACTTGTTATTTATTCTTGTAGGTTTACGGAACTTTAACCTGTTAAGTTGTGTTGATGCCGGTTGGATCAACACATATATACGATCGAGACGGGAGATTACTAGAAAACTTGTAAAAGAAACTCACCAAAGTAGCAATTGCATGCTTAGAATCAACCTAGTGTAGATTCACCCATCATTGTCTTACTTGTCGCATTAATCGTTTTCATAAGTTTTTGTGCATCAATTCAACCAAACCCCCCCCCCTTGTGTCACTTGTCACTATAATCGATAATTGCATCTAAAACACCTTAACTCTCTTGGGTTCGACCCTTACTTAATCACTATACTTGTTCTTAGTGCTAAGTCGGGATTTACTTTTGATTGGGTATAGACGACCATAGAAATACCTTCTGTCAGCACTCAAAGCGCAAATGATCTTGATAGCCATAATTGAGACATAAACGTTTTATCTCTGCAACTAGTACGGGTGATTTCTCTACACTGCTCAGCTCAAAGGCTCTACCCTGAGCTCTTCTGGTGTCCGTGGTACTCCCGCCACAACCCCTAACTCTACTCAGCCCGGGAACGGATCCCTGAGTAGAAGGACGATCTGGAACTCTTTGTTGTCCTTGTGTCTGCTGTTGAGGGGTCCTCTGACCGCCTCCCGTCATATTGGCAGAAGAAGAACCATGTCGTGATACAACTCCACCTTGCCTACAGAAGGCAGCTTTATGACCTGGTCTACCACAGGCAAATCAAGTCACTTGCGATCTTGGACATTGTGGTCGTATATGTCCATACTTCCCACAATTGTAACAAGTTCTCGTCTCGCTAGAAGTCCGTATAGAACGGGAATTACTCAAACGTCCACAAGCCGGACTCTGTTTACCACCTGGAAGTCCTACCTCATCTTTCGCTAGTTCAACTCGTTGTTTCTTCTTTGATCTAGAAGCTTTAGTTGGTCCCACAGATGTTGGTAGATCCGGTGTAGGTCTACCCGCTATTACAGCCTCGTATACTTGGCGGATATATTCTTAAAACTCGGATCTACTCATGGAGACACAATCAACCTCTTCAAACTCGTTCTCTGCCATAGGTGAAACAACAGCGAAAACTGGTCCCTGACTTGGCATTACTGGTGGAAGAGGGGGTGTACCCCTACCTCGCCCCACTACAGATATTGCTCTAGTTTGAGCCATCTGTAGGATATACGCACCTCAACTTACAAGGCCATATATATGCCATATATATCGATATATATATACTACATCCACATAATCCATAATACACACACATATATATACATATCTACGCTGCAGAGATCCATGGCAGAGGTGACGACTTCTCGTACATTCTAACCCAAAACCACACTTAAAACCAAAAATGTTTTAAAACGTCAGACCCCTTTCGGGTTCTGTTTATTTTACCTATCAGACCTTTTTGTAGGTAGCAAGTGTCATTGTTGTCAACTTGGGCTCTGATGCCAACTCTATAACACCCCGAATCCACGGGACTCGGGATGCCACATTGGGCTAGGATCTCACAGTGGATCCTTACCCTAGCCTGACAACAAGTTCACTGGACCTTACAACATGGCACTGACAGATATAAAACAAATACATAAAACCATATAAATTGTACAACCAAAGGTAAACATCAACATAGCCGAGTATATAAAACAACATCCTCACACGGGAGGTACAAAAGATCATCCTCACACAGGAGGGAAAACATAATACCCCAAACCAACCACCTAATGTACGAGAGTCCTCGGCCTATCACCTTGCCAAATCACTCAGCAACGCCTAACTTGCAAACATCTACAACACGGTATGAAACCATTAGTTAACCATACATATATGAGATAATTCATAAGCACAAGCACAATCATGAAAGATAAACACATCAGTATGCTTTCACACATTTACCCATTTATTATCTTTACATAATAGTCATTCACTCAAATCGCGTATATATATAGATAGATGAAAATATGTGACACGAGGACCGTATCATCCCCGCCTCTGAGTGCAATGTCTAGCTATAAGAGTATCGGTCACACAATCCGTGTACCCTATGGGAGTGGATTGTGCCCTTCTTGTAAACCAGTCTGGCCCGACGCCAGAGAACCTCCCAGACTCCATGGCAGGATGAAAGGGAAAGGTTATCACAGCCACGCATACGGGGCAATAAATAAAACATAGGTCGATATAAACGACATCTCGTGCTATCATAGCAAACATAATAAGCACACACCACTCATGCAAACACCTAATATATTGATGGTAGCTAAGTAAGTCCTACGGACTTACCTCAACCTCGTACACAGCTCAACCACAACAACCTCCAATCCTGAGAGAGGGACACTGCCTAATAATAAGGCATAAAGGTATATCAACCTCAATTCATCAAAGGGGCCACACCTAGACCCAAGGGATCCATAGGATCATCCTCAACTTAAACCTCACAACCTATAATCCTCAAAAGCCGTTCATGGCATATACCTATCATAACCTGATCAAGGCATAACCTCACACATCTAGCATGAACCTATACACTCATACTAGGAAAGGAGGGAATAAAGGCATCCTAAAGAGGGCCTAGAAGCAACACACACCTGGAGAACCAAGTGCAACACCAATCTGGTGTAGGTGGCCGCAGGGGTGGCTAGGGGATGGTTTAGGGGCGGCTCACTGTTGGCGCTGGGGCAGTCCAGAGATGGCGCAGGGGCGGCTGGTGTGCAGAGACACACCTTCAGCTCCTCCTTGCTTCTTCAATCGATATCTTCACTCCTCTTTCAGCCAGCATCCATACACACACATATACAGACATATGTATATCAGAAGAAGCCAATCAAGGCTGTCACAAGATCAATCTTGTGGATCCTAAGCTAAGGAGAAAGGAAGAAAAGAAGAAAGAAAGGGAAGAAGGAGAGAGATCTCACCAAGATGAACCTAAACAAGAGTAGAGCTTCATCAACACCTCAAGGCTGGCTCCATCATAAGCACATCAACAACAACCATCATAATCAGCAACAAGCCAAGCTCACAAGAACACAAACTTATTCAAACTCCAACAAAGATCAAGAAGAGATCCAATGTAAGAGAAGAGGAGAAGATAAACGTAAGGAGAGATGGAGCAGGGGAGAGAATGTGGTAACCCTCATCTGGAGGAGAAGAAGAAGATATAAAGGAAAGAGATGTCAAAAAGCAAGGCTCAGATCAAAGAAGACGGCTGCAGCCCTCCACAAACCGCAGGGGCGGCTCACAGAACCGTAGGGGCGGCCTACGAGGGGTGTAGGGCGGCCCACTACAGCTCCAAAGAAGAAAGGCAGTTGCGTCTCAGCTGAAGTGCAAGTGCAGGATCTCTCGAAGACTAAGGCTCTTACAATTATAGTCTTTGGTTTCATTTTCAAACTTTGAGGGCAAATTCATCTTCAATAATGGGGGAGGAAACACTATCATGCATGTACAGTTGTGTGTTTGTTTTAAAGAATTCTAGTTTATAATAGTTGTTGAAATTCAGTAAAGAAAAAGAGAAAAAAAGCCAAAGAAATTGAGAAAAAGGCAAGAAAACCATTGGAAAAACCGAAAACCCAAAAGGGAGGTTTAGGCAAAAAGAAGGTAGTCCGGCCAACTCTAGGTTGGTGCAAAAATGGACTTGAGGGATTTCAGGATTTTGGTGAGATCATTATGAAAAGAAGAAGAGTGGCAAGGTGAAACCCGAAAGGGCTCCTTGGCAAAATGAGCGGCAGATAGTGTATGGTCTACTTCCGACGTTGGCGACATAAGAAGGGGAGTCATAAGGAGGTTATCCGGGTAGGTCGCTCTTGGAGCGATAAGGATGGTAGTTTCTCACCTATTCTCATTTTCTTTCTTTTCTCACTTTCTTTTCTTGGTTTTTCTTTTTCTTTCCTCATCTTGTCTTCTGCACCATACTTCCTGAGACTTTTGTATGCTAACTTGGTTGATGTATTGTTTACTCGGGACGAGTAAAGAGTCTAAGTGTGGGGGAGTTTGATAGGTGATGGAATCACTATCAATTAGGTTAGTTTTTAGTGTCTTTTTAGTGTCTTTGAGTCAATTTGTGTTACTAATATCTTGATCCAGATAAAGAAGTTCAATTGAAGAAAAATAAGATATTAGCAACACTTGGGAGTTGAAGAACGATTGAGAAGCAATGCTTCTGGTGCCACACCGCCCCTGCGGTGGCATTGCACTCCAGAACGCAACCTGTGCCTTCGCCAACGCCCAAAACGAGCTTGTCACCGTCCTTGCGGCCGCCTCTAGCCGCCCCTGCGGTGACTCACCATGAAGAAGCGAAACCGGTGCCCATGTTCCTCTGCCTGCGGACCAGCCTACGGACCAGCCTACGGACCTGTGAAGCCGAAGTGCCAGTGTCACCGCTCCTGCGGTGACATTGGGCCGCCCCTGCGGCTCGTCATCAAAAACAACATGAAGTTGAAGAGTTAGACGTTTAGGGAGAATTAAAGACCCGCCCCTGCGGGATTGCCAGGCCACCCCAACAGCCAAGAAGAAGATTGAACGTTTTGGCCTAAACCGCCCCTGCGGCCCTGAAGCCCGCCCCCGCGGTTTAGTGCCAGAAGACTTTACTCCGGCTGTTTTCACCACCTTTATGCCATTTATGGTGGCTATTTAGAACAACCAATTTACTCCCATTTACTGTCATTTGTAGTATAAATAGAGCCTTGGCTCATTGTTAGAATCATCCATCATTTCCCCCCAAAAGCCCTATTTTCCTTATTTCCAATTTGTAATGAGTTTCTAAGTTCCCTTGCTACATTGAGTTGTTTTTAAGTTGCATTGTTGTTTGGTTGTAAGTCTATATCAATATAAGTTTATTCAATCAATATGTGTTATATTCCTTGAGCTTTATTGCATGTTTCTTACAACTTAGATTGATCACCTTAAGTGTCTAATGCATGCAAAGTAATAAGATTAATCGATTCCGGGTTCGGGTCCTTAATCTAGTAGTAACCCTTTAGGTAAAAGATGGTTGTAATTACTTAAAGGAAAAGGAATATAACTATAAAGAAAGTCGAACGGTGTTTATACATTCTTTATATCACTTTGTCTTTGTTAGAATGCTAACTTGTGCTTTGATCTTGTAGGTTTATAGATCACTAATCTTGTTAAGTTGTGTTGATGCCGGTTGGCTCAACACATATCTAACTCGGTAATTAAATCTAATCAAAACTTGACAAGACTCTTTTGGGATCGACCCTTACTTACAGTATACAAACCGGTTAGTGTAACGTTAGGTAATTAACTTTGACTAAAGCTAAAAGACAACGACCATAGGTTTTTAGCCTTGTCAGTACGGTTATGGAGTTGTTCATGGAATACCAAGAGATGCTTAAGGTTACCAACAAGAGTAAGAGAAGACCGAAGTTTTGAAGTTTGTTGTCGATATGAGATGTACAAGAAGTACATGAAAGATTGAGTTTAGAGCCTCTACGGTCGGCTTGACGTTACATAAGAAAATAAAGTATAGATATCTACGCCTACTTGAAGAAAGGATGTCTATGGTTGAAGCTTATGTAGAACACGAAGAGCTTCTTCCATATGTTGGGATGTCATGGAAAGCGAAGAAGATAAAGTCAATTGTTTTGAAGAACGGTTAAGTCCTACAGTTTGGACCCTTATGGCTACATAAGTGAGAAACCTTAGAAGATTTTTACAATCATGTCATCAAAGAAGGAGAATGAGATTAAGTTAAAGGAATACTTAAATAAGGCTACAAGAGTCAGAAGACTCGAGCATGTCCCTCGAGTTCAGGAGATGAAGGATGTTTGAAAGAGGACGGTCGACATTGTAGCTGCATATGGAACAATACACGTGTTTCAAGGACGTCACCCCAACAAATCGGGGTAGATCATTAGTACTATGACCACCTGTCAAGTGTTAAGGCAAGGTTGTGTCGGTTATTACAATATGTGACGAAAGAGGAAAAGACAAAAACCGAGATATCACGGATTCCAATACGTCAGAATTTGAATTTTTCCACTAAGGTCAAGCTTGACTGAATTCCAATATCTAAGATGCCGTATGAAAGGACACTTGTGGAGAGACATGAATCGTGGAAGCAAGTGAAGGAGCAATTGCAAGAACTTACTGAAAAGATTTCATTAGAATTAGTGAAATGCTATGGAGAACTCCGAACGTTATCTTGAACTCTTGATTTGAAGTTCATATTGATATATATCTTAAACTCTTGATTTGAAGCTGTTATGGAGAACACCAGTTTGCAAAAAGGGAGACGGTTATCACCGTTTGTAAACGATTACCGTGAGCTGAACAAGATAACAATGAATACCAAGTATCCCTAAGCATGGATAGATGATCTAATCGACCAGCTACAAGGGTCGGCAGTCTCTTCTAAGAATGATTTCAGGTCAGATTGTCACCAATTGAGAATTCGAGACCGGGATATTGCAAATACGGCTTCCGGACAAACTGTGGTCACTACGAGTTCTAGTAATTCCATATGGGCTTACTAATGCCCCGGATAAGATATTTTGATCTACTCTCGAGGAAGAGAGAAGTTGTATGGCAAGTTGTCTCGGGATGGCAACCCCCGAAGGAGGCGAAGAAGTTCAAAGTTTTCTTGGATGTGTTGGTCATTCCCGTATTTGTGGAGAGATTCTCCAAAGTAATACAATCAATGGCTAACCAACGTTGGAAGACAAAGAAGTTTTGAAAATGGACAAGGGTCATAATAGTTGTTAAGAGTTAATAAAAGAGTCGTTGAGCGACTGTTTTGAGATTGCCTCAAGGTATGATGGGTTTGAAGTGTACGAGTTATTCTCAAAGGCAAGATCTTGAGTGAGTATTAATGTTGAAAAAGTAATATCGTACGTGTCTCGTTAGTAGAAGTGGTGTGAAGTAAAATACTCCCTTCATTTCTTGGAACTTGCAACAATAATTGAGGAAACGTAATATCAAAGTTTGGTTTGACAAGAAACAAAGCCAATGGTGTAAATTGGAAGTTCGATCTTCTTTGTTAGACACAAGCAAAGATAAACATAATGGAAATGCTGCGTCGAGAGAGACTCGAGAAGGAAGTTGAGTTTTCGATATATCGAACCATTTTGAGATCTTAGCGCGAGTTGGAGGCTTACGAGTTGGCGTTCGTACCCGGTGTTTCATGTGTATCAATCGAGAGAGTACATACATGACTCGAGACATGTTGTCAATCATGAGGATCTAGTGGCAGACAAGGAACCGTTGATTCTAATTGGAAGACGAAGGATAGTATCTTTGGTTGAGTTTTACGCTGAGTTATTACCTTATATATCTTGCGGTGGTAGTTTAAGTAGATGATGTGTTTATATTAGAAGGTTTAAGTCTTCTTAGTTTGAGAGTTTATACCTCGGCCTTAGGGACCGAGAAATTCGACGCATAGCAAGTTTTGGGACGAAACTTGTTTTTAGGGGATCTGATGTAACAACCCGTTTATTGGGTGCGTTTTTTATATTTATTTTCCGACTTTTATAGATATGTTATTAGCTTAAATATTTTTTTATTAAAAGTGTTTTTACGGCGTGAAGTATATCTTCCGAGTATATTTATATTTTGGATACGTGCACGTATATCCATATCATTATTTTTGGAAACATCGGGAAAGGTTTCCGATTCGAAAATCACATTCTGAATACTTTTAATTGAGTTACTCTTTTACACTTTTTCTTTTATTTCTTTTCTCCTTTCTTCACTCCACTTGTGACAACTGCGATACCCGACTCTTCGTTCCCTCTGCAACCCAACCTGCAATCGACCCCTCGACCTCCTTTGATACCGCCCATGCTAGCCCGGAGCAGTGAGCATCTACAACCCCGACTTCTGTATCCTTGCCTGCAAATCATCCATCTCACTTTTCCTCTCTCTCGAACTCTTCTGGAACCAGGAACAATAGCAGCCCCAATTCTATCTTCCCCTACATCTCTCGCTAGCATCCGTCTCCTTCACCCAGGCTTCCTTCCTCTTTGTCGTCTAAGAAACCCCCTCTAGCAGCCTCTTCCTCCGCCTCGAAGTGCTTTCGGAACCCTAGTAGTCACCATCACCACTGCCAGAACTAGATCTCACCCTTCGTTGCAACTGCTGACGGGGAACTGCCCTGTTCTATCCCCTCTGCAATGCCTCCAATAGGAACGCCGTCGATGCCAGGAGGAAGGAGTCTCCCCCTCGCCTTCCGTCTTGAGCCACCGGAGTTGCCGGCGCAGTGCTTCTGCCGCCTTCTCCTTCCCCATTTCTTCTCTGCATACCTCTGCGCAGCTTCCTTTGCTCCAATGAGCTTCGACGGGTTGAGAGAGCCTCCACCTCCACACTGTGCCGCCAGGAACGACGCCGGAGAGGAGAAGCCCGCCACGCCCAGCCGCCAGAACTCCAGCTACCGCTTCTGCAAGTTCCTCTTCCTCTGCGTTCATTGCATACATGGGTTGAAGGAAACCCTTCTGACTAATTAAATCGGGCCCCCCTTATTTTATGTAATTACAAATTTTACCCACTGTTTTGCATTTACATATTTGGCCCAGGTTTTGGAAACTTGAATATATATCCCTGCAGATTTATTTATATAATAGGACCCAAAGGTTTAATTGTGGGTTATGACCCAAGTTTCTAAAATAGTATAATTTTCCCCGGCAAATGTGTTAGCGGTTTTTAACCTTGAATTTCAATTATGGGGATATTCTTTTATTTATATATACTACATGTTATGCCTTGTTCGATTAATTTTGAGTTATGGCTCAAATTTTTTAATTTCGGTTGTATGACCAAGTTTCTAGAATTTCATATCGTGCCCCGGGAGGATTATTTACGAGATTTTAACGTGGCTTTTCAAATTGAGTTTTCCTTAGATTTATATATTTTATATATTCCGTTCAAATTTAGCGTATGAGCTAAATTTATTTAGTTTTGGTTTTAGGTTCGGAAGCGTCCCGATAAAGGCCTAACGAGTCCAAGTCGACATCCGTTGATTGACTTCCGTCTTTGACCTCGTGTGAGTACCTTCTTCCTCGACCTAGTATCATCATTCAGGATATATTACTACATCACTTTAAGATCGTTGAAACCGAGTAAGAAGCTCGAGGTTAATTTAAAGATAATTTGGAGATCTAAACCACCATATGTTGACACCAAGTGAATGTGAAGAATGGTCACCGGATTTTTGATTATTGAGTCATACCAGATGTAAGACCCGAAAAGAAGTAGGTGATGATATATTAAGTGCAGAATGATAGCATGAAATATGACCATATTTTAGGCACTTGTTTTGGTTGTTTTTCCCCTTTTGTTGTGTACATGGATATGAGTTTGAAGCATTTATGAGCACATTCACCTATTTTGTCGTTATAGAGATCTCCACAAGCTTTGTTGTGTTTTTAGGTGAATAAAGGTTTGGATTGAAGCATATATGGAGAGTAGGAGTATTTGATCATGCTAGGCATCAAGAAGATACATTGGAGGAGCTAAGGAAGGAGCATGATTAGAGAGTTTTACGAAACAAAGGCTTTTACAAAGGAAGTGGACTTTCCACGGCCAAACATGGAGAACCACGACCGTGGTTTAGGCACTGTGGTCATGGAAAACAAGGTCGAGAGCAACAGAAACGTTCCACGACCCATTCCACGCCCGTGAAAATTTGTACTTGGCCGTGATTTTTATAACGGTCGCCACGTGTCATATTTGCCACGTCAGCAGCGGTTATTGGGCTTTCATAACCCTATTTTCCCTATAAGAATGCTGAAGAAAAGAGGAAAACAGAGGTCTTGCATCTAGGGCATTTCGAGAGCATTGCTTAGGAGATTCTTGGAAGATTTTATTGCGTACAGGGAAGATTCGGAGAAGGACGCATTTTGAGATTCCGTATTTGGAGAAGGTCTTAGGATTCCTTTTGAAGACGGATTGACATCCCGTTCTTCATTGTTCCTAGAGATTTTTGTGAGGTTTTCTGTTCTTTGAT
Organism: Fagopyrum homotropicum; assembly: GCA_033239125.1. Lineage (NCBI taxonomy): Eukaryota > Viridiplantae > Streptophyta > Magnoliopsida > Caryophyllales > Polygonaceae > Fagopyrum > Fagopyrum homotropicum. The sequence goes on along the minus strand of BSWB01000001.1, from coordinate 97,683,039 downwards.
TCTACTTTCATTAGAACACAAACACGCTTTGGTTTATTTTGAGATTGATTGTTCGGATATTATTGAGTTTTAAAGGTTGTACCCTTTCTCTCTTTTAAACTTGATTATTGATTTGATGATGATAGTTGTTGGCTAAAAACCTTAAGCGATTCTAAGGTGAAGGGTTGATAGTTTTGGCATAGATAATGATAGATTGAACCAAAATAGATTGGACCCTGAGAGTTGTGAGAAACCTCTTCGTCGAGGCTTTCCACGGTCTGTTCTTGAGTTCCATGGCCGTGGTTCTTACAACAGCTGACCGTTGTTTCATTTGTCATACGTCCCTTGCTTTTGCTTTGATCCAAAGTTAAAGATTTGCTTTAACCTAGTCTTGGCTTATCTTTTCTAGGTAGTAGTGAGACTCAACATCCTCTATTTCGGTTTCGAGTGTCACAACCTTAACCGCTTTGGCTTATCTTTGATTCCCTTGGGTTTGGGCATGAGTATTTGAGAGTAATTCTTATCCTTTGATCCTTTATATACTGCAACCTCAACAACCTTTATAGAGAGAGCCTTTGGGTGAGATATATGGGTTTTGGAACTTCACCGTTAAATTCCCTACCTTAGAAATACCTTTGCAATCCCGACTCTTTCCTTATATCCTTAGAATATCTTGAATCAATTGCAACATAAGCCCAAAAATTACGCCAAATGCTATTTTATATCTAGGACATGTCCGATGTCCTGATCATTTCTCTCAAATGCATTTTTAGTAATTGGAGCTCCCAAATGCTCCAAATAATACCGGAGGTTAAAGTTATGACCCGGGGAAAAAGTGAAAATTTCAACATAAGCCCAAAATTACGCCAGGAACATAACGGTGGGACTTATACTCAACACTTACGCAATCTTTGCGAGTTATATGTCAATTACTATCACTGATTAAGTTAATCAACATTAATTAGAATTCGGAAATCCTAGCTATTACATCACACACCCCTTAAGAAAAAGTTTCGTTCCGAAACTTGAACAATTCCCAAATCTTCTCGGACCCATACACCGAGGTATAGACACTCTCTCTATCGGAGGTATCACATCTCCGTTCAAACGTATCAACCTATAATACTCTATAACCTCAAAACACAGCATGGAGGAATCACCAACTCCAGCAACAAGATCATAACACTATCCAAAGGCATAGAGGAAAAATCATCTCTAGCCAACTACTAACCACGTCACAAGGCATGGAGGAAAACCGTCTCCAGCCAATCGTACTCGTAACACAACTATGTGGAGGAAAACCATCTCCACTCACACTATGTCCATCAATAATAGCATGGAGGAAAGAACCATCTCCAACTAATCTTAAACATATTACAATAGCATGGAGGAAAGAACCATCTCCAGCTATACCTATATCGTGCTAGCAAACAAGATCTAACAGATCAGATGCACATATCAAAGTTAGCACGAAAACACATCATATTACATAAGCACATAGCATACAAGCACTCACCAAAAAGGCACTAAGATCTACTCGTGGATCCTACGGGTGCCTCTAAGTCTACATAGAACTCTCATTAATTCCTCTGGATACTATCCTCTATCTCCCAGGTAGCCTCATCCGGTCCTCGTCTCGACCACTTTATCCTCATCATAGGAATATCCTTCGAATGCAGGCGTCTCACACCTCTCTTTCTAGAACTGCAAAAGGTTGTTCTGCAAAAGTGTGGTCCGGCTCAACCACTACATCATCATAACTCACAATGTGCCTCGGGTTTGGTATGTACTCCCTCAGCTGAGACACATGAAACATAGGGTGAACACCTTCTAACTTCGGTGGCAAAGCCAATCTGTGCACTGCTCTCCCAACTCTATCCAGTATCTCGAAAGGAATGACATATCGGAGACTCAGCTTCCCCTATATGTCATAACGTCTGACGCCTCGCGTCAGAGTTACTCTCAACCAGACATGAGCTCCTACCCTGAACTCTAGAGGTCGACGCCTCCTATCTACATACAACTTCTGGCGACTCTATGCAGCCAGCATCCTCTCTCTGATCAGCGTTACTCGAGCCATATCATCCTAAATTTGTTCTGGCGCTATCTCACTAGTACTTCTAGGCTCCTCCCAGCATAAAGGTGTATGACACCTATGTCTACACAACGCCTGATAGGGGTCATCCCTATAGATACATACCGATGGTGGTGGTATAAGAACTCAACGAGTGGGAGATAAACAGATCGTCCCTGTTCCCAATCCATCCCACAAGCTGACAACATGTCTTCTATGATCTGGAGGGTTCTCTCAGACTGACCGTCTGTCTGAGGTAAAACTCAATCATGATATGTGGACTCGTTCCTCAAGTAGTCTGAATCTGCTATCAAAACCTCAAAGTAAACCGTCTACTACAATCATAATCAATCGTCCTCGGTACACTTATGGAGTCCCATCATCTATCTAGTGTACTCCTTTGTTACTTCATTCACTGGCCACGTCTCTTTGTAGAGATGGAACGTGTCGCCTTCATAAATCTGTTACTAATAATCTGGATAACACCAAAACTCTTACTGGGTCTTAATCCCATCACAAGTCCACAGAAAAGTCCTCCCACTTCCACTACACTGAGAGTGTGAGAAACATCGTCGAAACCCTAAATCACGGTATGTTCTTGAGTTCCACGGCCGTGGAATCTCAAGATCTAGCTGTGATTTTCCCTGGTTTACGAACTTTGCTTTTGCTTTAATCCAAAGTTAAAGATTAGCTTTAACCTAGCCTTGGATTGCCTTTCCAAGGTAGTAGTGAGACTCAACATCCTCTATTTCGGTTTCGAGTGTCACAACCTTAACCGTTTTAGCCTATCTTTGATTCCTTGGGTTTGGGCATGGGTATTTGAGATTTATTCTTACCTTTAAATCCTTTCTATACTGCAGCCTCAACAACATTTATAGAGAGTATCCTTGGGTTAGACATATAGGGTTTTGGAACTTCACCGTACATTGCCTTACTTTAGTATACCTTTGAAATTCTCAACTCTGTCCTTATATATAGTATATCTTGAATCGATTGCCACAATTAGATGCCTGGATCTTTAGGATTGTTGTTTTCCACAATATTTGCAAAGCTTCTACACTTTTGATTGCTCGATTACTTGACACTGATTTTGTTTCACCAAATCCCTGAGTTCGATACTTTGGAATACTTGCTAATCTACGCCGATCCGTACACTGCGGGTTCTCTTACTTTTGTTTCAATTTTATAATTAAAACTTATTTGCACGCACGCTTTTGGGCGAACACCATCCAAAACAGCGGAATTGAGAGGTAAAATAAATGTTTTTTTCTATGAAACCTAACGAAAGTTTGTTTAAATCTTGGAAAAGTTTCAAGATCTCCTATTTGATTGCCCATACCATGGCATCTCAAAGCTGGAATTGTTGCAGATTTACTACAAGGGACTAGATGTGACAACACAATTCAATCTTCAATCCCTTTTCATATGGAACTTTTATCGATATGAGAGAAGATGATGCTTGGGATTTCATTGAGAAGAAAGCTAAAGTGATTGAGAAGGATTCCCATAGGAAAGCTGATGATGGGAATCGAAACTCCGTAGAGCCGGGAGCGAAATTAAATCCAAAACCTCAAGCTCAAATTTTCTCCCTCAACAATGAAATCAAGGAGCTGAAGGAAGTCATAAAATCCAGCCTTCAAAAGACGAAGGAGGAAGATGTTGGCTACTTAGGAAGGGAGAACAACATTGAAGGAAATAGGAACAATTACCGGAACAATAATTGGAACAACAACAACAACAGGAACACCAACAACAATGGGATCCAACCAACAAAATCCCGGTAATCCCCATTCACATGTTGGAAATTCACTAACACCTTCTTCTTCTTCTTCTACCCCTTTGAAAAGTTAGGGGCAAACATCAAATAGTTCAAGCAATCAGAGAAGGATAGACCCGATCCTATGCTGTAAACGATCTTGGGAAAGCTTTAAGGATTGGAGAATTATATTACTTCGGTTGATAAAGCACAAAAAGCTTTAGAGAACCAAGTATTCAGCAAGGCTGGAGAAGTTCCAAGAGATCAAGGGAAACTTCCTGGAAAGACGGAAGATAATCCGAAAGGAAGGGTGATGGCGATTACGACAAGACGTTGTGCAACAACCACCGACCCACAACCCAAATTCGTTGAAGTTCCCAAAGAGAAATAGAAAGGAAAGAGAAAGGAGAAGGAAGATGTATATGTTCCTCCTCCAGCTTATAAACCTCCCTTACTATTCCCGCAATCTAGAGCAAGAGCGCGTCTAGACAAACAATTCGGCAAGTTTGTTGATCTTATGAGCAAACTGCATATTAACATACATTTTATTGATGCGATTTTAGGTATGCCCGCTTACGGGAAGTTCTTGAAAGAGATCTTCTCTAAGAAGAGGAAGTTGGAAGACTTTGGAGAAGTCAAGATGAGTTCGGAATCTTCGGAGCTCATCAAAACGATAAAAGAAAAGATGCCCCCAAAGCTGAGAGATCCGGGGTCATTTTGCATACCAATAGGAATTGGAGAGGTCACATATGATGCACTTTGTAACTTGGGAGCAAGTGTGAGCATTATTCCACTTGCCTTGTGTAGGAAGGTCGGTTTAGGTGAACCTAAACAGGTAAAGATGACGTTGTATATAGCGGATCGATCTATTACTAGACCCGTAGGAATCATTGAAGACGTCCCAATTAAGCTCGGTAGATTCTATATCCCTATAGACTTTGTTGTGCTTGATATTCCTGCAGATTGTCCGGTCCCGATCCTACTCAGGAGACCTTTTCTTGAAACTTCCGGTTGTATGGCTATTGCAAGAATGCGAGATTAGCTTTCGATATTGGAGAAGAGAAGGTTGAATTTTTCCTCTCGACTTTGACAAAAGAACCAGCACTAAGAGAGGACATGTTCAACATCTATGATGAAGAGGTATCTAGGGAGGTATTAAGTTCGATCTTATTCAAAGATCCATTGCAAAAGTTCATAACCATGAGCATCATGGAAAGAGGAGAAGAAGAGGATTGTAATGCTGAAGTTGATGCTTTGGAAGAGCTAAAAGAAGTGCAAGTTGAAGTATTCGAAAAATTGTACGATGGCTCCGAAAACGTCAGAAACCACGGCTAGTCGTGCTATTCCACGGGTGTGGTTTCACCTATACCACCCGTGGAAAGTTATGTCGAGAGCAAAGATTTAATTAAAACCACTTTCCACGGCCCCAAGACAAAAACCACAGCCTTGGAAGTAACAGTGGTGCCGTGATTCTAGAAAATGCTGAAGATGACTCCGTTCTTTCTAAAAACACTCATGATTCTTCTTCCCACACTTCCACACCCTTGGAGACTTCCAAGGAAACACCGGACAACCCTCATGACACTCCAAAGGCATCAATAACCTTGGAATTGAAGTCACTTCCCACACATCTTAGGTATGAATTTCTTGGAACTAATTATACGTTTCCGGTTATTTTTAGTTCCGATTTGAGTGAAGATGAAGATGAAAAACTCATTAATGTTTTGAGGAACATAGGAAAGCTCTAGGTTACACCATAGAAGATCTTGTAGGAATCAAACCATCTTTATGTATGCACAATATTCTAATGGAAGAGGATTATAAGCCTTCACGTCAACCTCAAAGACGGTTAAATCCGATCATGAAAGAGGTTGTGAAGAAGGAGATCCTTAAATTGCTTGATGCAGGTATCATTTACCCTATTTCCGATAGCAAGTGGGTGAGCCCCGTTCAAGTTGTCCCGAAGAAGGGAGGAATGATCGTTGTAGCTAACAAAAACAACGAACTCATTCCAACAAGAACCATTACAGGATGGAGGATGTGCCTTGACTATCGCAAGCTCAACAATGCAACGAGGAAGGATCACTTCCCGCTGCCATTCATTGATCAAATGCTTGAAAGGTTAGCACAGCATTCCTCATTTTGCTATCTTGACGGTTATAGTGGTTTCTTTCAGATTCCGATCCATCTGGACAATCAAGAGAAGACCACATTCACGTGCCCATGGGGTACGTTTGCTTATAGGAGGATGCCATTCGAACTTTGCAACGCTCCAGCCACCTTTCAAAGGTGCATGATGGCCATCTTCTCGGAATACATTGAGGAAATCATGGAGGTTTTTATGGATGATTTTTCTATTTATGGTTCCTCATTTAATAATTGTCTTGCTAACCTCGATCTTGTTTTGTAAAGGTGTGAAGACACGAACCTAGTTCTAAATTGGGAAAAGTGTCACTTTATGGTTAAGGAAGGCATTGTTCTAGGACACTTGATCTCTAATAGAGGAATTGAGGTTGATAAGGCTAAGATTGAAACAATAGAGAAACTTCCTTCTCCATCTTCGGTGAAGGGGATTAGAAGTTTTTTAGGATATGCTGGATTCTATAGAAGATTCATAAAAGACTTTTCGAAAATCTCTAAACCTCTAACTAATCTATTGATGAAGGATGTTGTTTTCGAATTTTCGAAAGAATGTTGGGATGCTTTTTACAAGATTCGGGAAGCTCTAATATCAGCCCCCATTATTCAGCCTCCGGATTGGAATCTCCCCTTTGAGATCATGTGTGATGCAAGTATTATAGTTGTAGGAGCGGTGCTTGGACAAAAGAAGGATGGACGCACTCATGCCATCTATTATGCTAGCAAGACGCTTGATGAAGCACAATTCAATTATGGTACAACGGAAAAAAAATTTCTTGTTGTTGTTTATGCTTTTGAAAAGTTTCGTTCTTATCTTGTAGGAGCAAAGGTGATAGTATACACGGATCATTCAGCAATTCGGTATTTGCTTGGCAAGAAAGATGAAAAACCAAGGCTGATTAGGTGGATTTTCCTCCTTCAAGAGTTCGATCTTGAGATTCGTGACAAGAAGGGATCCGAAAATTCTATTGCGGATCATTTGAGTCGTCTACCACATGCTGCTGGTGATGACTTGCCTATTGATGACTCTTTCCTGGACGAACAATTGCATATAATGGAAGAGAACATCGATCTTATTTCTAGAGGTAACGAACCTTGGTTTGATGATTTTGTGAATTATTTGGTTTGTCAGGAAATACCTCCCGGACTATCCTATGCACAAAGAAAGAAGTTCTTTAGGGATGTCCGTCAATACTATTGGAATGAACCTCTACACTTCAAGAGAGGTCATAATGGCATCATTAGAAGATGTGTGCCGGAAGACGAAATGCAAAGTGTCATTCGTCATTGCCATTCACTTCCTTGTGGAGGACACGCTAGTTCTCATAAAACTAGCGCTAAGGTATTGCAGTCTGGATTCTTTTTGCCTACTTTATTTAAGGATGTGCAAACCTTTGTTTGCTTGTTGCGATGCTTGTCAAATAACATGAAGTATTTCTAAGAGGAATGAGATGCCTCTCAACAATATTCAAGAGGTGGAGATCTTTGAGGTTTGGGAAGTTGACTTCATGGGACCATTCCCATCATCTTGTGGAAACCAATACATACTTCTAGTTGTAGACTATGTTTCAAGATGGGTCGAAGCTGTTGCCTCTCCAACTAACGATGCGATGGTGGTTGTTAAGTTCTTTAATAGAACTATTTTCCCAAGGTTTGGGACACCACGAACCATCATTAGTGACGGAGGTTCACACTTCATCGCCCGACGATTTGAAGCTCTACTAGCTAAGTATTGGGTGACTCACAAGATCGCTACACCCTACCATCCGCAAACAAGTGGACAAGTGGAGATTTCAAATAGGGAAATCAAAGGAATCCTTGAGAAGACGGTGTCAAAGACAAGGAAAGATTGGTCATTGAAGCTGGATGATGCTTTATGGGCGTATAGAACAGCATACAAGACTCCCATCGGCACAACACCATACAATCTTGTGTGTGAGAAGTCTTGTCATCTTCTAGTAGAGCTGAAACACAAGGCGTATTGGGCTGTAAAGTGGTTGAACTTCAGCATGAAGGAAGCGGGAGAGAAGCGTCTCTTGGATCTTAATGAGCTAGAGGAACTCCGTTTGAACGCTTATGAGAACGCCAATATCTACAAAGAAAGAGCGAAGCGTTGGCATTATAAGCATATCATTCCAAAGGATCTCAAAGAAGGAGACCTTGTTCTTCTCTTCAATTCTAGACTTCGACTCTTTCCCGGTAAGCTTAAATCTCGTTGGACAGGATCTTTTGTAATTAAACACGTTTTCCCCATGGTGTAGTTGAAGTATGGGGTGAGAAGTGCGGAAGTTTCAAGGTGAATGGTCAACGACTCAAGAAGTACTCACCGGAACTCCAAAATGAGGAAATCGCTCCGATTTTCCTTACCTAAACACTAAGGAAGCTCCGATTGTCCTCACCTAAACACTAAGGAACGGTCTAGCTACGGATCTAAATCAAAGCTCTTCTTGGTAGGCAACCCAAGGTATTGCATTCTTGCTTTTGTTTTCGTTTTTTTTCATAGATTAGTTTAGCTTAGTTATTTTTGTTTGTTTTCATCGATACATTCCGGTATGTTTGTGTCTTTGGATGTCAGGGATAAGAAACGACCAAAAGAAGTGAAGAAAGCCAAAATAATGACGAAACTTGGATTTTTGGCGAGAACAGAGGATTCCACGGCCAAAGAGGCAAAACCACTGCCGTGGTTTGCTAAATTGGACCATGGAAAAGCATGTCGTAGCTAATTAAAATAAAAGAGCCAGAAACCACGGGTGGCCGTACAAAACCACGGCCATGGAACACCCCGATAGGCCGTGGTTTTCAAGATTTTACGGCCCTATATAAGTTATTCTTCTTCACAAACCTCTCACAAAATCCACTCCATCCATGCCCAAAACCACGCCGGAACACCTCTCACTCCCGTGCTTCTTCATTCGGCGACCGTTTTGAGCGATTCTTCAGCCTATTTTGAAGCAAATCAGATTCTACAAAGGATTACAGCAACAAACTACACGAACAATCAGCGATCGGAAGTGAATTTGGATTTTCTCAAATCCAAACCCTAGATTTTCTCTCTATCTTCTACTTTGTTGATTTCACTCGTTTTTCTTAAATATTTTTAGGAGATCTAAATTAAATTGAACTTAGAAGTAGTATAGGACTGTTTTTGTTGAGTTTGTTGTTGATTTATTGAGTTTTTGGGTGAATTCGAGAAATTCCACGGGATGTCGTACCATTCCACGGCCGTGGAATCTGAAGAACAGGCCGTTGTTTTTGAATTTTTGTGAGAAAATATTCGGAACTAGAAAATCAAACAGGAATAAGAAGCAAAAGGGTGTTGGATCCTCTTCCCAACCCCCTCCTATAGTCCCACCAACCCCTAGAGTCCTTAGAATCTATGAGGATTATATTGGAGCTATGATGAAAATCCATAAAAGCAAGGTGATAGCTCCTAGGTACATTGTTATGGAGGAACTCCGGGAGCTGAATGTGGTTGAGGATTTGACATGGTTGCAGGATAGGGCTGGTTTTATTGTGTTTTCTAGCATTAGGGAAGACGCTTACGAGGAGATTACGAGGGAGTTCATTACTTCCTTCGAGCATAACGCCGTTAACCGAACGGTGTCTTTCCGGTTGATGGAGCGCAATTACAACTTCTCTATTGCTCAGTTTGGAGCGATGTTTGGGTTTGCTAAAACTTTAAATGGAATGTTCCCTAGGGGTATCAAGCTAAGGAGTTTTGGGGGGAGGTTGCTATGATTGTAGGTCATGAGGACCGTTGGCAACCGGCCGACTCAAAGGCCAAGCTCATGTACCACCTTGCCCTTAAGATAGCCCATAGGATCCTCTCTGAATGCCTATTTCCGAGGAACGAGACCCCCCCAGAAGCTCAAGGCTGATGAGCTTTTCATTTTGAATTGCATGATTGCCGGTCACTCTCCGGATTGTGCTACCGTGCTCGCCTCAACTCTTAGCAAGGTAAAGAACAAATCAGCAGGGAACATTGGCTATGGAGGAATGGTAAAGCACATTGCAAAACAGCTAGGGATTGATTATTCAGCTTGTGAGAGGGCAGCTGTTGCGAGGCCTTTAGGGCTTCATAGACTTATGACTAGGGGACTGCTGATTCCCCGCCACCGAGGTCCACCGCATGGGCGGACCAGGACCACCGCAGGGGCGGCTAGAGCATTCGCAGGGGCGGCTCCTAGGCACAGAGGCGGTGCTGGACTTCCGCAGGGGCGGTGACAACTTTATGCAATGGCCGCCAGCTTGCTTCTACGGCTGCGTTTTCTTCACCAGTAGGCTTCCTCCTCCCTTCCTCTTCGCTCTTTTCCTAGCCTTGTGGTTATACCTTGTTAGAAGCATGTTTAGGGTCGACCTAGGACTTATGAGAATTCCATCTAGTGGTTGTGAACCTTGGAGCCCCTATGGCTTGTTGTAGTTGTTGACCTTGAGTTGTTGAGCATGTTGGATCTCCCTAGACTAGATTGGCTCTTCTAGACTGTTGTGTTGATCATGTGAACTATAGGCTGTTGTGAGTTCCTTTGCTGGTGTGAGAGTGTTATGAGTACCATGGATTCTAGGATGCTTTCCTAGTTTGAGAGTTGAGTGATCTTGCTTCGATCACTAGTGTGAAGTCTAAGACTTCCTGAGAGTGAGATTGTGTTGATGAGTGCTTTCTTGTGTGAGCAGGTTGTGTGCTTCCTCTCTAAGGAAGCGAGAGTGTAGCGAGTGAGTGTGGTGACGAGGCAAGTCTCCGGACTTACTTAGCTTGTATTCCTTGTATTAGCATTGATGTGTGTTTGGTGGTGTGTGTTTATTCTTTATTGTTTATAATAACTAAACCAGTAATAGGACCACCGACCTTATATTATTTTGGCCCAAGTGTATGATAATGGGCGGTTACATCATCTGCCTAGCTCTTGCGAGAGTGTAGGAGGTTCTCAGCGACTAGCCCGTGATGTTTAGATGGTCGGAGGCATTCGTACTGTTCCATGCCGGTAAGTAGGGACCGAGGGGGGACCACGGTGGTCTTGTGTCACAAAACTAAGTTGAATTAGAACGGGATACCACTTAATAATAATAAAGATAATACACCGGATTGGTGTGCATTTAAGTATGTTGTGTGCTTGCGGTGTTCTACTTGTGGATGTGCCTTTTCCATTGATTCTAATGCATAGAATATGAGCTAACGGTTTTAAACCATTTGTGTAGATGCCCTACAGGTTAGGGACGCCACCGAGTGAGGTGGAGAAGTGGACAACTGAGGGTCGCCGTACATTATAGGACGGGGGCGTTTTTGTATTATATTTTTTATGGTTTGATCATGGTTCGATGTACGGTTTTCAGATTTATGTATCGGAGTTTTGTGTCGTCTTGAGGACTCAGCTGAGTTTCCACATTGTACCCTTTTGCTTTCAGTTATCGCATACATTATAAATGTTTTTAGTTTTTACGCCTTTATTTGTGCCATGTTGGAAAGGTCCGGTGAGATTGTTGTCAAGATAAGGGTCGGGACCCATTGTGAGGTCTCGCCCGTAGCATTCCGATATCCCACGGATTCGGAGTGTTACATCTTTCACACAACATGATCCGAAGAAAGACGACTCTTGGAAAGTTATCTTGATTTAACGGCTTCACAACCATCTTGGATCCATTCTCTCTAACCGGGAGTGGTGTCATATCAACCTTGGGAGACTCCATAAGAATGGAATCTAGCTTTCGGGTACACTCCGGTCAAGCGAGAAAGGATTGAAAGATGTTGAAGTCAACTTCGGGTTGTCCTGACAAAAACCACGGGTAAAAACCACGGGCGTGGTTTTATCCAGTAGGCCGTGGTTTTGGCTGAAGTTGGCTACGACATGGGAAATCACGGGTCCATTTATTTAAATCTCGGGCGTGGTTTTAGGCCCCATGCCGTGGTTTTGCCAGTCTTCTTCCTTCTTTGTGAGCTCTTCAAGTGTGGTTCTGGGGTTGATGGTAAGGATGTCCGAGGCTGAGAGTTCTTCATTGCACTCCTCCAAAGGTGAAGGAGGTGGAGGTGAACCTTAAAGGATGGTAGGGTCTCCTTGCATAAGAGCATGTCTAATCTCCTCAATCTCCCTCCTCATTTGTTCTTCTCTCTTGAAATCCGATCTTCTTCCATCCTTCAAGGCTAAATCCCTTAGCCACAATTGCTCTTCAGCACTATCCAAGTCTTCTTGAAGTTCTCTAATGGTCATAGTTGATTCGGGCACTTCTTGGATCTCCTCATGGTGAACCTCCTCTTGTTGAAATACTTCCGCTTCAAGCTCCATGTGGGCACTCGAAAGGGAAGCAAGGGTACTCTCTAGATCATCCATCCTCCTCAACATTTGTTCTAATAATGATTTCACTCGGTCATTGTGAGGTTGATGGTGAGGTTCTGCATGAAGCATAATAATCATGTGAGCTTGATCATGGGACTCATGATAGGCATTAAATTCCTCCCAATACTCAAACTCATGAGGAAGGTGTCCTCGATCTTGGCTTGTCATCCATCCTCCATACTCCATGTCGTCAAGGTCGTCTTGGAAGTACCATCCGTCCATGGAAAACATGAAATAGGCAAAGACTAAAACAAAACAAGATCAAAAGTAACAAGAAAGATAAACACTATAAACAATCAAACACAATGATTTAATCTAGACCTAGTCCCCAACAATGGTGCCAAAAACTTGTCACGCTAGAAAGGTAGCACAAAAAACTTTTCATTTATAAACTCGATCTAAAATCTTAATCCACCTAGCGAAACCCGCAGTGTACGGATCGTTATGTAGGAAGGAAAGTATTCCGAGGTCGAACACAAGGACTGAGGTGAAATCATATCATTCAATGACCATGTACAGTGCAAATCTAAGCTAAGAGATGAGAAAGGAATAAAGAAATGCAAATCACAATATTTTTGGATGGTTTTGGGTGATCAAACAAGGATCACAAAATATGCAACACAAACAAGCAAACAAACACAGAAACATAAGAATAGGTGATAATAGGTAAGAAATATGGATTCTAGAGATCAAGAATTCCAGTTATGGCAATGGACTCATGCTTCTAACCATCAAAGGAGAGCTGCGGTTGTTCGGAGTTGGGTGTTTCTCTAATGGCAGCAACTACCGGGTAAGTCTCATGCTCCACTAGTCTCAAACCTAAGGTCCTATTACCGGGTAAGTCTCAAGGAACCTAAGGACGGAAATTCTACACTAACCGGCCACTACCTAAGGGTTAAACCCCTCCTTACCGGGTAAGTCTCGGAAAAGGTAAGTCTTAGGCAACGATCCTAGCACACTCAATCCAATAGCGGCTTTTTTTGCTCACTACTACCTAGAGTCTATCATCTTATGTATCTAAGAGAGGAAATTACCGGGTAAGTCTCATTCCTCAAAAAGGTTGCTAGCAATGGTCACCCTAGGCTAGATTAGACTCAACAAACACTAGGATTTCAACACATCTACATTCTAACATCCAGATTCATCAATATAGGTATAACAGACGAAACCACGGGTGGATGGATCATGGAAACCACGGCCGAGATTTCATGAAGAACAGACCGTGATTTTGGGTCTGAGATAGGTTTTTGAACAATCCATCCTAAGCTAACATGTAAGTCCATACAATCATGATCCAAGCCATAACCATCATTCTATCACCCTAGAATCACAACTACATAGCCAATAACATTCATTTCTAGATCAAACTTCATAATAGAGCATGCTTGCAAGTCATAGCTAGATAATGAACCAAAGAAAAGACATTACAAAGCTAGAATAGAAGTTATCAAGTCTTACAAAGGGTCCAAGATGAAGCTCCAAGATGTCAACAATGGAAACCTCACTCATAACCACTCAAATCTCACTCTTAAACTACAAACTACACTAATCTCTTCCAAGAACACCCACAAGGAAGCATGGAGGAGAGCTACAATCCACAAGAGAGTATTGGAGAAGGTAACGTGTAGATCCCCCTATCTACAGCCTGCAAAACCACTTATTTACTCCACCAAGAAGTAAGGTTCGGACAAAGAAATCGCGCGACAAGTGTCAAAATTATCCTGACAAAATCGACGGGTCAACACCACGGGCGTAGTTTTGCCAGGTAGGCCGTGGTTTTCATCAGAAATCCCTCCTTGGATCACCAAGTCATGAGTTGATGCAAGACATGTACCAACATGGTCTTTTGAGTTCTTCTTTGCTTCTAGCTTGCTCCTTAGGGAGTCTGGATGCGTGCCACCATGAGGAATCATCCTCGAATGTATCGATTAAGTCCACAAGCTCCCCAAAATACCTACAAAATCGACAAAAGCTCGTGTAGACGTCTTTTCTAGAAATAAGACTTGTTTTAGCATAAACGCCACAGACTAATGTCAAACCCTGCATGAATAAGGGGAAAACTATATAAATGAATGCCTAAACTAGTGTCTTAAATCATGTCATCACTCGACTAGCTCCTTCCTTGCTTCCATGACCATCCTGACTCATATGTGGAATTTCTTCCAAGTCCTCATTTGCTAGAAATGTCAATAATGTAACTAAGGATGACTTGGACATAAAATGATCATCAATGGTCTCCTCAGAATCTAAGGATGTCAATAAGCTATCAACCTCTCCTTTAGTGACTTTTGCACTTGATCTAGTGATGGATCCATGTATAGTACGAGATGTTGGGGATGGTCCCGCATCATACTCCCCCTCTTGAAAAGGATTCAACATGGAATCATCAACATGCACATCACGAGATGCAAACGGACTCAAGTTCCCTCGTTGTGACATATCCGATTTCCTCTTCTTCTCTGGACGACCTCTTGAACTTCGTACTACTCTTGCCTTAACAATTTTCACCAGAATTCGCAACATTAGCAAACCTCGGTCTATACCTCGGCCAGATATTTTCACTAGATTGGACAAGAATTTAAATGGAGGTCTATATCTCATCTTCGACGATAAAAATTGGATATACTCCAGGAGCCTCTCTTTACCGAGATCCAACCAAACTAGATCTCCTGGATTCAAAAGAAATCCTTGCGAATTTGATTAGCCTTGGCCGTAACTAGCTTCGCTTTTTTCCTCTAGCTTCTTGTGTGAATCGTCATGCATCTCCAGACAATGTCCATTGTTTTCCTGCAATGAACTTTACTCGCTCTCTAAAGGCAACGTTATAAGATCAAAGAAAGTTAAGGAAAAGAACTTAACTACACAATCATTATAGTTTGAGGCTAGATAGGGGTGGGAACTCCTAGAATAAGCAAAACTTATAGTTGATAGCACTACTACCTTAAAGATGACATTTCTTCATCTCTTAGTTCTAGCTAATTCTTCAAGTAAGCTCACACTAATGTCTCCCAAAGAAATGACAAAAAACTCCAAGGTCAAACATAGGTCATGAAATACACACCTTTATATGCTCATAATATTCCTCAAATATTCCCTAAAAGTTCGAACTATATCATCAAGTAAATGTGGTCCATAATCATATGTGATCAACCTAGCGCAAAACTTGCACCTCTCCAAATGACCTTTATCAACCATAGAGGTCTTCTCCTTAATAAGAAACTTGAAGTAACAACTAGGTATGCACACAATGCTTAACAAAATCACCCAAATCAGCATGTGTAATACACCTACACTTAATATGACTAACACAAAATTCCTAGAAATAGAAATGGTCGATGTACTATCACTAAGGAATACGTAATGTAGTCAATCTCTAAACATCCTAGCCAAGAAACTGAAATTATGATCACACTTAGGAAAGTTTAGACATGATACTCTTAAATTCTCACCCAGTAGATTAAATAAGTCACCTTCTTTTAATATTCTTAATTCTCGATCTAAACATCAAGGACTATCTTCGGTAGGTGGAGGCTCCATAAATAACTCTCGGGGCAAAATAACCTTCGACAAAGGGAATAAAAAAGAAACCTTGAAAGACTAGACCGAGATTTGTGGTATCTCGGGGCAAAATAACCTTCGACAAAGGGAATCTCATGTGAAATCTTGGGGGGAGATCTTCCTCTCCTACGGCAAGATTTCCCTCTACTAAGAAATTTCACTACACTATGCCGTGGTTTTGCTCTAGTCATGGGAGGACTATCTTCACCATAATCATCCGGGATCTCTAGTACATAGACTTTGTGCTTTTTATTCTTCTTGATGTTTTCAGCTTGCAATCCTACAATAAAACTCACTCGCTTCCTCATGGACAATGGTGCAAGATTAACAAAGGTTGAGGGAAACAAATCACCAACAAAGTCATAGAATGATAAACATGGATGAAAAATCCTAGAACTAGCAAACACCTTAGGTAATGGTACTACAATCCCATCCTTAATACATCTCCTAGAAGGATCTAACAATGCCCCAACTTGAGATAGCACCACACAATTCTCTTAAAATTTGATCCTAGGAGGTTTCGAATGCTCTTTGTCTTCCATTAAATACACATAAAGAGGTATCTCCTTAGGTAGCGGTTCTAGTGAACAATCTAAAGAGCAATCCAAGGATGAATGCATAACGTAGAGGTAATACTACAATCAAGAGACAAAGCACACTCTAACTCATATTTATTCACATCTAGATCAAGATCATTCATATCATGCTTATGCTCTTTACACTCAATAATATCATCCAAGTCAAATTCATTTGCAAACAATTCATTACCATCTATTTCATGCTCATCACAATCTATCACATCTACTAAATCAGATTCATGTGTAATTGTTTCAATAAGCATAAAAGTAGAAGGTTTAGAATCACTTATCTTTAAAGTTTTGATAACCTCAACTAATGATTCATTTCTGTGGGGTTGGAGAACTTGTGACTCCGATGAGATCAAACTGTTGCATACTTCTTCCATTTGGGTTCTCGCTTGGGATCTCGGCATTGGGCGAGATACAGGGGTCAAGATTCCAAGTCTCGATCTCTTTTTGGGAGATGGTTCCGTCTAGAATAATCTCTCCACATGCCTTCGTCACCCTAATTCTCTAATTCCTGAAATTTATCAACTAAATCTGGAACATTAGGTGTTTTATAAGGCGGATTTGAATATGTGATACCTTGCTTATGATGGGATCTTAGAGGTGTTTCCGGGACTGTGGTTTATGTGGAACACATGACCTACTCCCATTTTCATATACTGATGTCGGATGGTGGGCGAAGTAATCAAATCTCGATTGAGGGGCGAGATTGTCAAATCTCGGTCCAGGCTGGGGCCGAGATTTTGTACTGGAGCGAGATTCAAGTCTATTCATCCTATCGCTTAGGTTTGTAGCAAAAACCATGGTTTTCTTTAACATGTCCTTGACTTCGGGGTTGTATAATCAATCCCCTTGTGACCCTTTAGGACATTTAGACCTAGACATCCTACACAAACACGCAAAGTAAGAACAAACTTGTGAAGTTAGTGAAAACAAACGTCCCTCACTTGTGTTTCTCTCACACTCACACTCTTCTTGTGATATCTCAAGCTAATTTGTTGTAATTGTCTTGGATGGATTAATACTCCTCTAAAATCGATGACTAGCTTCAAGTAGAAGACTCCTTTGATTAATCAAGTTGTCAACTTGGCTTGGATAAAAGCTCTTGTGTTGAAAGAAAGCTAAGGAACCGCCGTTGAAGTTTTCCTCACATAATTGACACAAAGTGGAAAGAATATAGCATGTAGACTCAACTAGTATGATAGAACGTATAGATACTAACTAACACACCCAAAGAAATAGACACAATAGGTTTTAGAGTAGAAAGAGATAAGAAATAGGCACACTAGAGATTAAGAAGAGAACTTTACTTATCCTATAGTTGAGCAATCAAACAGAGATAGTTAGTTGGGTAATGATCTCGACAGAGGCAAATCTTGGCCTAAATCTCGTGCGAGATTTCTTACTAAGGAGCGAGGTTTTACAAAAGGCGAGGCTTTGGCTATGGAATTTGGATGGGGCTCGAGGTAAGCTTCTTTCTTACTGGCTTCTTGCTACTTTCACAATTGGATAGCAAAGACTCTTGCTTGACTAGCTTTACCAAAACTTTTGTTATAAATTTATGATATGAAATGTAGGCTAGGATAAAAGTGTGACAATTTTGACTTTCTTGAGGTGCTTAGTATGTAGTATAGGGCGAGATAAAAGATGCAAAGGTAATAGATATGGATAGAATTTTGGAAAGAAATAAAATAAGATATGATAAGATCTCACCAATTGGATAAAATCGATCTCAGAATCAATTAAACTTTGTAGATCTCTTTCCTCCTTGAGATAACAGCTGGATATGGGTATATATGGTACTATATGATCCAAATATCTTTCTTGATTCGACTAGAGTTGAAGAGAAATAACGATATTGCCAACCAGACAAAATCACGGCCAAATCTTCAAAAATCTAGGGTGAGATTTTTGAACTGTAGTGGAATCTCGACGCTAGGGTTTTCGCAAGGTTTCACTCTTGGTTATGGTTGGCTTGTGTTTGGATGTGGTTGTTCTCTCTTCTCCAATAGACACAAGACAAAGCACGTTAACTCAAAGAATCTCCAAAAGAATAACAACAAAGAAAAGATTCGATTTTTATATGACTAAATATAGACTCAAATAAAAATACTCAAATTGTGATGTATGGTTGAGTTGAAACTTAAATCGATTAGCTTTGATACCACTTTGATGTAGGATTAAAGCCGCAGTTTCCAAATCTAGATTAAAGTTCACGAAAGCTTCGACAAAAATAATGTCGGGAAAGATTTTTTATTGGTACGGTCGAGATTTTTGAAAACTCGAAGAACGAGAACGTGAAAGCTATCGATGATAATGGTAAGATTAAGAAGAGGAATAATGGACTGAAATTGATGCAAATTTAGAAAGATAAGATCCAAAGTATAATTGCAAAGAACCTTTACCGATTGAATCAAAACCCTAAACAAAGAATTATCTTAACCCTTCCTTCTTCAACCTTAAACAAGTCTCCTAACTGAGACAAACACAAGGACAGACTAGATCGACTAGTAGCACCAACCTTTAACAAAACCAACCTAACAAGGACTCACAACGATTCAATCAAAGGATCTTTTTTGATTGAATATGAATAAATAAAAGGAAAACTTCATAAACGAAGTATGGAGTATCTCACAATATGTGGAACAAAATATCAGTAATCAAAGGTGATGAATACTTGACCTCCTAAGGCTATTTATAGGCAAGAGTTCCTAAGAAAATAAAAGACAAAAATAATCCTACACAATATAGGATAGAAAAATAAAGCTTTAAAATGTTAGAAGCTTTAAAGGTGTTAAAATAAATTAACTAATAACTAGGTGAAATCTCGACTAGCACATATAAATCTCGACTGGCATTTCCAAAGGCTTCGCTAGATCTTTCATTGCTTCCATGATTATCCTCACTCATATGTGCCATCTCTTCTAAGTCCCCCTTTGCTAGAAATGTCAATAATGTAACTAAGGATAATTTGGAGATAAAATTGATCATCAATGGTCTCCTTAGAATCTACGGATGTCAATAACCTAGCAACTTCTCCTTGAATGACTCGTGCACTTGATCTAGTGATAGATCCATGTACAGTAAGAGGTGCTAGGGATGGTCCCGCATCATTCTTAGTCACAAATAGATCACCAATGGCCTCTTTAGAAACTAAAGACCCACCAAGTTAGACATTTCTTCTTTGATTGCTCTTACCCTTGATCTAGTGATTGACCGTTGCATTGTAGGACTTCTAAGGTTTGTTGGTGATGGTCCCTCATCTTCTTATTAGAAACAAAAAGACCATTCAAAAAGAGAAAAAGATTTGAAACATAAAGAGATAAATGTACCATTAGAGCATAAATGAGGCCATTGTCGCAAAGAATTAGGAAAAGTACGAACCTGTCTACAAAACTAGTAGTCGCCGTCTCGCCGGGACAAAGGAAGTCAAGAAACTTGAGGTTGGTGGGAGTGTGAGAAGTAGCCTCCGCCTCGCCGTTGTCGTCTCCTCTCTTCTTCAGATCTTACAAGCCCTAGGTCTTTCATCCCCCGTTGAACCATAGATTAGAGAGAAGCGGTGTGGGAGAAGTGTGGAGCGAGTTAGGGTTTGAAAATGAAAAAAGTAAGAAATGAAATAGAGCTTGTAGTCTTTAAAAAAAGAGGCGGGTTTAGTCTTACTAAAAAAAAGGAGGTTTTAGTTTTTCTTTACCGTGGGTAATGAAATTTCGATATATTTTATTTTTATTTAAATTTTTTTAAAATTTATTTACATTAGTATGAATAAGTAGACCTTATATTTATTGACGTTTTGTCACTTATTTTGATGTTTATAGATGTCTTTTTTAAAATTTTAACACTATAAAGCGTCGAAATAGTCAAACACTTATTATGTGCGCTAAAATATCGTCCAACACAATAATTAAGTGTCGACGTCTTTTTAATGACTAGTTTTTCTAATAGTGCCGCTTCATCTACCACTCGCTTTCACACGCTCTTTTACTAATTCCCCCCTTTATCGTTAGATCGAATACCCGGATATTTTTCGAATATGGATGAAATTATCGTCCCTACATTAATTAAATGTTGTGCCAACATAGTCACATGTCAGTGCGTTACCGTGGCTGACGATTACCGTTGCTCGATCCCTTAAGCTGGAAGGGTGAATATGTCATGCCCGACGACGAGTTGGTTAGTTTTCAAAAAATAATGTTTATGTTTGGTCTCCCTTTCAGACTTCTTCTTGGATTGCCCTTCCCCTTGATCTAGTGATTGGCTCTTATATTGTAGGACTTGTGGGGGTTGTTGGTGATGGTCCCTCATCATCAGAGTAGAAACAGAAACACCTTTAGACAAAAAGAAAGAAAAAGAGTTGAAACATAAAGGGAGAAATTTACCATTAGAGAAAAATTGAGGCCATTGTCGCAAAGAATTCGGAAAAGTACAAACCTCTTTGGAGAACTAGCATTCGCCACCTCGCCGAAACAAAGGAACTCGCGAAACTTGAGGTTGGTGGGAGTTGGAGAAGTAGCCGCCGCCTCGCCGTTGCCGTCTCCTCTCTTCTTCAGATCTTACGAGCCCGAAGTCTTTCACTTTTCCCGTTAAACCATAGATTACAGAGAAGCGGAGGGTTTAGTTTTTATCTACATAATGAAATTTTTACCATTTTATTTTTGTTTATATTTTTTTTATTGTATTTAAGAGAATATGAATACGTGGGTCTTATCATGTATCAACGCTTTGTAACTTATTTCGATGTTTGTAGGTGCTTTTATTTTATTTATTTTTGACGCTAAAAAGCGTTGAAATGGTCAACCACTTGTTCCGCGCGCTGAAATATATTCCGACGCAATTAGGTAAGTGTCGAGGTCAAAACGTCGTTAATGACCTGTTTTTCTAGTAGCGTCGCTTTATCCACCACCCGCTTTCACCCGTCCTTTAACGAATTTACCCCTTAGATCGAATACCCAAATATCCGTCGAATACGGATGAAATTGTTAACCTACATAAATTAAATGTTGCACTTGAAGAATCATATGTCAATGTGCTACCGTTGTCGACTGTTACCGCAGCTTCATCCCTTGAATGTGTCATGCCCCACGACAAGTTGGTCAGCTTTTTAAAATATTGATTATGTATGGTCGTCCTTTCAGACTTTCAGAGTTGTTGGGCTAATTGAAATGTGTTATATATATATATATATATATATATATATATATATATATATATATATATATATATATATATATATGGTCAAAGTTCTCTTACTAAAAGTGTCAGTTTAAGAGATGTATTCTATTATAGAATATACATGCATACGGTAGGAATAAGTCGTAAACTATGTACCCATATTACTTGTACTGAACTCATTAGTGTCTAAAGTCTTATAATTTCATTTTACAATATTATAAATTTGCTATGATGTAGTTGGTGTAGGTTGATACGTGCAAGGCTTATAGTTGGTTGTTAATTTAACTAGGTAGCAATGCATTGGTCGGAAGACGGTCACTGATACTTACTCTTCTGAGTCCAAGTAGAAAGACCGACTAGGTCAAATTCTTCATTATGAGATTACGCTTCATCTCACTAGTAAAGTTTCTCGATCGACAAGTTTCAACCCGAATAACTTCTAAAACACTCAATATCTTGTGAAATTCATGAATAAGGAATAAGTCTTTTTTGTCACCCATCACTAACTAATGAACAACAATATGACTTTGAATGATAATTTAGATGTTTTTCATGTGTGCGTTATTATTCGAAATTTTATGATTGCTCATTTCATTCTTTTGAAGATATTGTACAATTTGAACACAACTTAATTAAAATACATGTTAGAGGCTATATTTTTGGATGCTATAATTGTTATTATATAAGGATATCATTTCTTACTTTGATTATTCCTATAGAGCATCTTCTCCCTCTTCCTACCAACTAAATGCAATCATCCACTAGTATCCGGTCGAGTATGGTCCCTACACCCTGATCTCTCCGTTCTTCAACTTGACCATTCTCGCTACCAAAGAACCAATAACGCTTCTCCGGGGAATGGTTCTATAATGCCGATTCAACATCAACGAATCTCTATGTTCTATTCTCATCAATGTATATTTTCACTCTCACGTCTTCTTCTTAATCCTTTAATTACAAAAAATATATTCTTCGTTAATACACAAATTAGGTTCTTTGTATTTATTAAAAAAATTATTAATTTTGATTTAACCAATCTACCCAATAATAAAATACTAAAATTTAGTTGTTCGTGGGTTTGAAAACGAGGTTGTCAATTAACCACCATATTAACAATTGGACTAATTGAATCTCACTATTCAATTATTATTATTTTCATTATTTTACTTAAGGTTATACTTTAATTTTAATTACCCAAATCAGTGTTACTCAATTTTAGCACAAAAAGTTAGTGTTACTAAAATTTTATAATACCTAATTTCCAATTACACAGACTAGTATTACTTAATTTTAATTATCCAATCTTAATTACCATAGTCGAACACCCTTAATGACCTATTTTAGTTACCCAAATTTCAATATTAATTGTACAACCTAATTTTTATCACCCCGTGATGTGAGACCATCCCAAACACGCACCTTCAAAAAGGACTCATCACTAGAGCGAAATCAAAAACATTAAAGGAAAAGGAGTTGGCATCTTCAAAGGTGATCCAACAAGAGGTTGCTAGCTTATTAGTAACATGTATGTCTAGGGAGACTTCATTCATAGATAAGTCTTCTTTAGTGACATTTTTGTCTATTGTCGATGGACCTTACAAATGTAAGGATGACAAAGGAAACAAGGAAAGTGGCTAGAACGGGATTGAAGAGAACTAGTGAAGAAATCTCGGCATTGAGACCGAAATTTCTTGCGGGATTTCGTGTCTGTCGAGATCATACGATCCGTTGAGATGTTATTAGATAGAATTATCTTTGAGTTATTTATAATACTTTTAAACCTCTCAAAACTTTCTAAAGCTATCATTTCGACATGATCATATCTTTTATGATTATTTTAGTTTTTATCTTTTACAGAAATCTCTCTTATAAATAGTTTTAGAGGACGAGTTTCATAGGCATATTAATTTTATTTTATTTCCACGATGTTGTGAGATGCTCGCTGCTTTGTAATAGTCAATGTAATACCCAATGATTACAAATCTTGAAAAATTGGGTTGTTTTCTACAATTATAACTGTGAAAAAAATCAGTAATTTTATCAAAATATGTGCAGAAGCTATAATTTCCAATATTGGATCTCTAGTTCATCTTCTCCCCTACTCTTCTTCAGTGCTACGTACGTCGTAGTTGCTATGCTAGGATTGCTTGTGAAGTCTATAGGAATATTGGGAGTTAAGTTTGTCAATGGTGACTAATGAGAATGTAACCCACCCACGCATTTCAATGCTACGTACGTTTCGAATTTGGAAGATTCAACGCCGGTTACGGGGAGAGCCGCTATAGGGAGAGGGAAAATACCGATTTCCAATAAGTAGAATTAAAAGATGGGTGGTTATCATGCCTACAAATTAGAGCTGTTAAAAGTCGACCCGAACCATGAAACTGAAACTGACCTTTCCCTGAATTTTTTTAAAAAAGAATATCCGGGACTGACCTGCTTGGAACCGATTTAACCCAAAGTAACCCGGCCTAAGTGACCCGATTATCCGAATAACCCGACCCGAATTAACTCGAAGTGGCCCGACCCGAGTGACCCGATATCCCGAAATAACCCGGCCTGAAATAACCTGACTCGAAGTGACCCGATAGCCCAAAGTAACCCGATAGCCCGAAGTAACTTGGCCCGAAGTAACCCGACCCGAGGTAACCCGATAAGTCTATAATGACATAATCCATACTATAAGTTTATATTATAAATCTATAATGACATATTAAATACATATTACATAATCCATTCTATAAGTCGGATATCCAAATCTTGTTAAAGATCGATCATTTCGACAACAAATCACCCAAATATTTGCGGATAATTATTCAAACCGACTAAAATCGTTTTTTACATAAATACATAATCCTTACTATAATTTTAATAATTAGAATTTTGAAGATAATTTTATTTATTTATTACATTGTCTATATATATATATATAAATACATATTACATATTCCATACTATAACTATAAGTATATAATGACATTTTGCAACTCCGACACGATAAATGTGAGGTAACAATGTTTTTAACTCATTAAAATAAATTTTGATTTTAACTTAAGGTTTACTAATAAATTATTAAAAATATTTTTCAACTTTAATTTTCGATTTCCTATACAATTATTAAAATATATATATTACATAATACATAGTATAATTGTATAAGTATATATGATGACATTTTTTAAGTTTCTTCAAAATGAAAGGATGAGTTGATGATAGGTGATGGAATAACTATCATTTAGGTTAGTTTTTAGCGTCTTTCTTTTGTATTAGAGTCGGTTTGTGTTGCTAACATCTTAATCCAGAAGAAGAAGTCTAAAAGAAGCAAATGAGATGTTAGAAGCACTTGGGAGTTGAAGATCATTCACGAAGACAAGCTTCTGGGGTCACACCGCTCCGCGGAGCAGTGTCACCGCCCCTGCAGGTGGCACTGCACTCCGCAACGCGGCCTGCGCCTTCGCCAGCGCCCGGAACGAAGCAAGTCACCGCCCCTGCGGCCACCTCTGGACGCCCCTGCGGTGACTTACCTTGAAGAAGCGAAGCCGGCGCCTCTGCCTGCGGTGACATTGGGCCACCCCTGCGGCTTGACATCAGAAGCGACAAAAAGATGAAGAGTCAAACGTTTAAATAGCATTAAAGATCCGCCCCCGCGGGATTGCCAGGCCGCCCCTGCGGCCATGAAGAACACCAAGCGTTTTGGCCTAAACCGCCCCTACGGCCCTGAAGCCTGCCCCCGCGGTTTAGCGCCAGAGACTTTGCTCCGGTTGTTTGCACCATGTTCGTCGAAAGTATGCGTGCAAATAAGCTTTAAATTTATAAAACTGAAATCAAAGCAAAGCGAACCCGCAGTGTACGGATCGGCGTAGTAAAGCAAGAATTCTAGAGAATTGAACTTAGGGATTTGGGGGGAACAAATTCAGTTTATAAAGATCGTGAGGCAAATAAAGCTTTTGTAAAGATGATAAGGAAAACAACAATTCTAAAGATCTGGGTATCCAATTGTGACAATTGATTCAAGATATTCAAAAGATATAAGGACATAGTCAAGATTGCAAATGTATATCTAAGGTAGGAAATTGTACGGTGAAGTTCCAAAATCCATATATCTCACCCAAAGCTCTCTCTATAAAGGTTGTTGAGGTTGCAATATAGAAATGATCAAAGGGTAAGAATTACTCTCAAATACCCATGTTCAAACCCAAGGGAATCAAGGATAAGCCAAAACGGTTAAGGTTGTGACACTCGAAACCGAAGTAGAGGATGTTGAGTCTCACTACTACCTAGAAAAGGTAAGCCAAGGCTAGGTTAAAGCAAATCTTTAACTTTGGATCAAAGCAAAAGCAAAGGACTTACGACAGAGGAAAACCACGGTCAGATCTTAAAGAACCACGGCCGTGGAACTCAAGAATAGGCCGTGGAAAGCCTCGACGACGAGGTTTCTCGCAACTCTCAAGGTCCAATCTTTTTTGGTTCAATCTATCATCATCTGCCAAAACTATCAACCCTTCACCTTAGAATCACTTAAGGTTTTTAGCCAACAATCATGATTGTAAAATCAATAATCAAATAAGAAAGGAATAAAAGATAGAATTTTAAACCTTAATGAAAAACACTGAAACAAATCTCAATAAAACTAATAATCTGTCAATGTGTTCAATGTATAGGGAATAGAATAAGAATCTCTCACAATACTCAAGGAACAAAGAAGAACGGTATAACACCCCAAATCCACAGGACTTGGAATGCTACATTGGGTTAGGATCTCACAATGGATCCTGACCCTAGCTTGACAACAAGTTCACTGGATCTTACAACAAGGCATAAGTAGAGTAAAACCAAATACATAAAAGCTGTGTGTGATACATCAAAAGTGTTAACAACACAAAACCGAGTACAAAACATCAAACATAAACATCCGATACAAAAGATCCTAACCCACGCATCCTAATGTACAGAAGTCCTCGGCTGGTCACACCATCTGACTCACTCTGCAGTCTTCCTAACCTACAGATCATCTACAACACGGTATACACCGTTAGCTACAACATTGAAAAGCATTAAGGTAATAACACAACCACACATCAACATCTCATACATGCAATGTCACACACATTAATTTATTATCGTTCAATTTCGTTATTCCATTACTAATTCAACTTATTTTGTGACACGAGGAGCATAAAGAACTTCGTCCCTTCCCCCGTTAACACTGGGGTTTGCATGGCGGTGATCATCACTCGTCCCCCCTGTGTTACTGGCTTTCGGGCACCCCCTCCTACCCTCGAGAGGAGGCATATGTGGTCACCGCCCGTTATAATACACTTGGGCCATTTAAAAGTAATAAAATGGTCATCCTAGTCCGGTTTAGGTTATAAATGCGCAATCATATGAACACACACAACCATCACAATCATACAATCCACAACTGTATGCTAAGTAAGTCCTATGGACTTACCTCATATACTCGTATCCAATACCACGTCACAGCTTCCCCTTGGGGAAGAAACCAACTCCTGCAATATCAAGGCACACACATCATACACTGCAACGGTTAGGAGACTTGTCTCCATAACCATAACCAACCTACAACCTCAATCTAAACCTCAAGATCATAACAAGCTCACAGATGCCTACATCATAACCTCAACATCAACACAAGTGCATAAGGCACAATTCCAACATACAACACATCCTAACCACACTAGCCTAGCTACCAACTAAGCCAAGGCCAAAGGAAAGGAAGAAAGGAAGACATACCAACAAGGTATGCACCAACAAAAGCAAGAGCACAAGGCTGATCTAGTGAGACGCAGGGGCGGCTCACACACCAGGCACAAGGGCGGATGGAGTCAGACGCAAGGGAGGCCAACTATGCAGAGAGTTGGTCCCGACTTCTCTTCTATCCCTTTTCTCTACTTTGTTCACTTTTTCAACATACCACAACAACATATACACATATATGCACATATATGATCATCAACCATCCAAGAAAGGATCCAACACAAGCGTAGCT
The DNA here is from genome assembly GCA_033239125.1 of Fagopyrum homotropicum. Classification (NCBI taxonomy): domain Eukaryota; kingdom Viridiplantae; phylum Streptophyta; class Magnoliopsida; order Caryophyllales; family Polygonaceae; genus Fagopyrum; species Fagopyrum homotropicum. The sequence continues at coordinate 97,655,444 of BSWB01000001.1, read as the reverse complement.
TGTGAACCTAGGCTAGAAAGGAAGAAAGAAGAAAGAAAGAAGAAAAGAAGAGAGATGAAGGAGAAGAGCTTACAACAGCAAGCCCTAAGCTACAACTATGGAGCACTCAACACGTCTACCAACTCAACACAACATCAACAACACTCAGCAACAACCACTTGATCATCCAAGGCCAAAACCACACTAAAACTCTCAAGAACTTACTCACACAAGATCAAGAGAAGGCAAAGAAGATCAAGGAAGAAGAGAGGAGAAGATGAAGAACGTGGAGAGGATGAAGAAGCTGGAAAGAGGTAAGAAACCCCTCATCCGAAGCAAGACAAAGCTTATAAGAGAAGCCAGCCGCAAAGCACAGTCAAAGAGTCAACGAAAGCGGTTGCACTCATATAGGGGCGCCTTGCCGCTGGGACAGCCCAGGTGGTGCGCAGGGGCGGCTAACAGGGGTCAATGCAAGGCTCACTAAGGCTCAGCTAGACTCCTAAGCTCCAAAGACTAAGGCTCTTACATCACACCCCCCTAAAAACAAGTTTCGTCCCGAAACTTGCAAAATCCCAAACCCTCTCGGCCCCATAAGCCGAGGTATAACTCCCTCCTCAAGAACATCAGGTCACAACCTATAACATTCTATATCCTCAACACAGCATGGAGGAATCATAACTCCAACATAACAATTCTATACAAGGCCTAGAGGAAGATCATCTCTAGCCAAACACTAACCACATCACACTAGCATGGAGGAAAGCCGTCTCCAGCCACAACGTACACATATCACTACTATGTGGAGGAAAACCATCTCCACTCACACTATGTCCATCAAAGGTAGCATGGAGGAAAGAACCATCTCCAGCTAATCCTAACACACATACCATAGCATGGAGAAAAAAACCATCTCCAGCTATACCTATCTCGTACTAGCAAAAAAGATCTAACAGATCATATGCACATACAACAGCTAGGACGAAAACAGAGCATATCACATAAGCACATAACATGCACTCACCAAGAAGGCACTAAGATCTACTCGTGCATCCTACTGGTGCATCTAACTCAGCATAGAACTCTGGATAGTTCCTCTAGATACTATCCTCAATCTCCTAGGTAGCCTCATCTGGTCTTCGTCTCGACCACTGTATCCTCAACATAAGAACGTCCTTCGAATGCAGGCGTCTCACACCTCGCTCTAGGACTTCAATAGGGTGCTCTGCAAACGTGTGGTCCGACTCAACCACCAGATCATCATAACTCACGATGTGCCTTGGATCTGGTATGTACTCTCTCAACTGAGACACATGAAACATAGGATAAACGCCCTCTAACCTCGGAGGCAATGCTAATCTGTAGGCTGCTCGCCAAACTCTATCCAGGATCTCGAAAGGACCGACATATAGTGGACTCAGCTTCCCCTTTATGCCAAAACATCTGACGCCTCGCGTCGTAGATACTCTCAACCAGACATGAGCTCCTACCCTGAACTCTAGAGGTCGACGCCTCTTGTTTGCATCCGACTTCTGGCGACTCTGTGCAACCAACATTCTCTCTCTAATCAGCGCTACTCGAGCCATATCATCCTGAATCTGCTCTAGCGTTATCCCACTAATACTACTAGGCTCATCTCAGCATAAAGGTGTACAACACCTACGTCCATACATTGCCTCATAAGGAGCCATCCCATAGATGCATGCCAGCAGTTGTTGTATGAGAACTCAACGAGTGGGAGGTAATCGGACCATCCCTGTCCCCAATCCAACACACAGGCTCGCAGCATATCCTATAAGGTCTGGATGGTCCTCTCTGACTGACCATCTGTCCGGGGGTGAAACGCAGTCGTGAAGTGTAGACTCGTCCCCAAAGCAGTCTAAATCTGCTGCCAAAATCTCGATGTGAATCGTCCATCACGATCAGAAACGATCGTCCTTGGTACCCCATGGAGTCTCACTATCTGTCTAGTGTACTCCTCAGCTAATCTGGTCACTGGCCATGCCTCTATGATTGGAATGAGACGTGCCGTCTTTGTCAATCTGTCAACAATCACCCAAATGGCATCAAAGCTCTTGCTGACCCTCAACCCGGTCACAAAATCCATGGAGACGTCCTCCCACTTAACTGCGTCACTAGCAGTGGATGGAGCTCACCTCCAGGCCTGAAATTCTCTATCTTGACATGTTGATAGGTCGCATACTGAGCCACAAATCTGGTTACGTCGGGCTTCATCCCTCCCCACCAATATGAGCGTTTCACATCGTGGTACATCCTACTCGTACCAGGGTGTACTGAGTAAGGTGTATAGTGAGCCTCTTGTAATATCCGCTATCACAGCTTTGCATCACCAAGAACACAGATATGATCATGTAGCCTCATAACTCCGTGTGCCCCAATAGTGAGTTGGGGTGCCTCTTCACGAGACATCCTATCTCTGATCTTTGTCAAGGTCGGGCAGGTCCCCTGCTTCTATTGGATCTCATCCAACAGACCAAGTAAAACCTCCAAAGCAAACAACTGGGCATCCTCATCAGCAAACTGGATGTCCATCTCTAGCCAAGCTAGATCCCTCTAAAGCTGAGGCTGTACAGTAAGTCTGGCAATTGCCTTCTCTCGAGGCGTCTTCTTGCTCAAGGCGTCAGCTACTACATTCTCCTTGCCAGGATGATACAAAATCTCAAGGTCAAAGTCCTTGATCAACTCAAGCCATCGACACTGGCGGTTATTCAATTCCCGCTGTGTGAAAATATACTTCAGACTCTTATGGTGTCTGAAGATCTGGCAGGTGGCACCATACAGGTAATGTCTCCAGATCTTCAAAGCATGAACTACCGTTGCCAAATCCATCTCATGAGTTGGGTAGTTTTCCTCATACGTCTTCAGCTGTCGAGACGCATATGCAATCACTCTGCCTCTTTGCATCAACACACATCCCAAGCCTAGCTTGAATGCATCACTGTAGACTACAAAATCATCAGAACCCTCTGGCACTGCCAAAATAGGAGCAGAAGTCAAACGCCTCTTCAACTCCTCAAAACTCTGAACGCATTGGTCAGTCCATACAAATCTGGTAGTCTTCCTTAGAAGACTCGTCAGTGGACGGGCAATCACAGAAAATCCCTCCACAGAGCGTCTGTAATAACCGGCTAAACTAAGAAAGCTATGCACTTCCTTGACGTTCGTCGGTGTCGTCCAAGCAGCAACAAACTCGATCTTCACTAGGTCTACGATAATCCCGTCGGCGGAGACGATATGTCCAAGGAAAGAAACCTCTGACATCCAGAACTCACACTTAGAGAGCTTGGCATATAACTCTCTATCTCTCAAAATCTAAAAACCTGTCCTCAAGTGCCCAGCATGCTCCTCTCTGCTACGAGAGTACACCAGAATGTCATCAATGAAGACCACCACAAACTGATCCAGGAAGTCGATGAAGATACTGTTCATCAACTCCATGAAAACTGTTGGGGCATTCGTCAGCCCGAATGGCATCACTACAAACTCGTAGTGTCCATAACGGGTACAAAATGCCGTCCTGTGCAGATCCTGCTCTCTCACCCTTAGCTGGTGATATCCAAAATGCAAGTCAATCCTGGAGAAGACTGTCGCTCCCTGCATTTGATCAAGTAGATCATCAATACGAGGTAGTGGATACCTGTTCTTGATGGTCACCTTGTTCAGCTCTTTGTAATCTATACACGGTCTCAACGATCCGTCCTTCTTCCGCACGAAGAGGATAGGTGCACCCCATGGTAAAACGCTAGGGTGTATGAAGCCCTTCTCAGCCAACTCCTCGAGTTTCTTCTTCAACTCCAACATCTAGAAAGGGGCCATACGGTATGGGGCCTTCGAGATGGGTCTCGTGCCAGGCTCCAAGTCAATACCAAAATCTACGCTCCTCTGAGGTGGCAAGCTAGATGGTTCTGCAAATACGTTTGTAAACTCATAGACCACTGATATGTCCTCCAAAGCCGGACTCTCTACATCCTTCATGGCGTAGCATCAGAAGGCATCACATCCCTGTGCAATCAGTCTAGCTGCTAATACGACACTGATGACAGATCCTGTCTTCCCAAGGTCCTAACCCCAGAAGACCTCTATCGGACCTAACTCGGTAGAGATTGTAACAGTCCTCTTACCCACATCTAACACCGCACGGTGTCTACGCATCCAATCAATACCTAATATGACTTCTTCATGCATCATGGGCATGACTAAAAAGTCAACAAGTAATACACGAGTCCCTAAGCGTAGGGGACAACTACATACTCTTGGGTACCTCTGATCCTACTACCATCAGGTAACTCTATAGTAAAGGGTGCCCCTTCTATGGTAGACAAACTCAAACGCTCAACACAAGCATCAGAAATAAATGAATGCGTAGCACCCGTATCAAACAAAACTCTAACAGGTAAACCATGTAACATAATGGTACCTATAGCAACTGGTGCTGGCGACTCCTCAACACTTCTCAGCTCAAAAACTCTGCCCGAGCTCCTCGGCCATCACTGGTACCAGCCTCTCTACCTCTACCTCTACTCGGTCCTGGAGCTGACCCTTGAGTAGCAAGTGTGTCTGGGACTCTCTGCCGTCCCTGTGTCTGATGTTGAGGCGGTCTCTGCCCACCTCTTGCTGCACCTGCAGGGGAAGAACCCTATTGTGATGATGCCTTGCCCTGACGGTAAAACGTAACTCTATGTCCTGGCTTCCCACACGAGAAACAAGTCAGTGGTGCTCTAGGGCAATCCGTCCTCACATGCCCATAGGCCCCGCAGTTGTAACACTGCCGGCCTCTCTCAGCTGTCTGTGTAGACACTAGAACACTAGAGTGGCCCTGAGTCTGACCTCGCCCGTATCCAGATGCTCTTGCACCAGTCAGTGCGGTATGCTGCCTCTTCTCAGACCGTCATGTCTGAGAAGTCCTCCTCTGGCTTACTCTCTCTCTCTCATAGGCAGAGGCCCGATCTTGGTAGTCTACCAATGAGTCACAATGAAACCCCGCCATGTATGAGCGTGTTCTCTCCCTCAAACGACGGGAGAAAAGGTACACATGCTGGTCCTCAGATGGTGCAGCTGGACCCATCAATGCTAGCTCAGTCTGGAAGCGGCGAATGACGTCTGTAATATGTACGTCCTCAAAACCCGCCTCCACAAAATCCTGCAGTTTGTCCCTCCTTAGTGAGGCAGGGTAGAACTGCTCTCTCAGCATAGTCCTCATCTACTCATAGGTGGTAACTCGTGCTCTAATTGTCCTCCACCACTAGTGTGACAAGTCACGAAATAGAGACAGTACTAGCTCCATCCATCTGCCCTCTAGGCAGCGAATAGACTCTAAAGCTGAGTCTACATGCCCAATCCACACCTCAGTCTCTAGGCCGATCTCCTAGAGAAGTGTGGTACTCCCTACTGGTGGAATGCCTTCAACCAGGTATTTAGTCGAGGCCTCTGGTCTCCTTCACAACTCGAGCTGGCTCAACAACACGAACCGGTGTAGCCGGCACCTAGGTAGCTCCTTGGAATCTCTCAGATGATCCCTCATGCCCTGGCTGATTTGGGGATGGTCTGCCCGCTTTGATGGCTTCCTCAAAAATGCCTGAGATAATCTCTGAACTCTGATCCACCCATAGAGACACGATTTGAGCCATCAAACTAGCGTGGATGGGCCGGCTGCCTCCTGGACCCACCACTCCTCGTAGCTGGAACTAAGCTCTCAACAACCTCCTCAGGAGCCTCCTTCACCACTGATGAATCTGCAGCGGGAGCTGGTCCCTGTCCTATCCCTCTTGGAGGAAGAGGTGGTCTACCCATACCTCTGCCTGCAGCAACAGTAGCTATAGTCCGAGCCATCTGCGGGGATGCACACCTAACGTATACGGCTCCATATAGGCCATATGTATAGATATATATAAATATATATAATACTTAATAGTACATGCATACACATCAGCTGTAAGAGATATCTATCTGTCTATCTATCTATATATATATCTATACTATTGAGATCCTTAGATGGGTGACGGCTTCTGTATATATTATCCCAAAACATTTGTACTCGCTTTAAAACCAAAACCTTTTGAAAAGTCAGACCCCGTGTGGGTTCGGTTTATTTATCCACTCTACCTTTATTGCAGATAGCAAGTGCCATTGTTGTCAACCTAAGGCTCTGATACCAACTCTGTAACACTCTAAATCTACTGGACTTGGAATGCTACATTGGGCTAGGATCTCACAATGGATCCTGACCCTATTCTGACAACAAGTTCACTGGATCTTACAACAAGGCATAAGTAGAGTTAAACCAAATACATGAAAGCTGTATGTGATACATCAAAAGTATTTACAACACAAAGCCGAGTACAAAACATCATACATAAACATCCGATACAAAAGATCCCAACCCACGCATCCTAATGTACAGAAGTCCTCGGCTGGTCACACCGTCTGGCTCACTCTGCAGTCTTCCTAACATGCATATCATCTACAACACGGTATACACCGTTAGCTACAGCAATGAAAAGCATGAAGGTAATAGCACAACCACACATCAACATCTCATACATGCAATGCCACACACATTCATTTATTATCTTTCAATTTCGTTATTCCATTACTAATTCAACTTATTTTGTGACAGGAGGAGCCTAAAGAACCTCGTCCCTTCCCCCGTTAACACAGGGGTTTACATGGGGGTGATCATCACTCGTCCCCCCTGTGTTACTGGCTTCCGGGCACCCCCTCCTACCGTCGAGCGGAGGCATATGTGGTCACCGCCCGTTATAATACACTTGGGCCATTTAAAAGTAATAAAATGGTCATCCTAATCCGGTTTAGGTTATAAATGCGCAATCATATGAACACACACAACCATCACAATCATACAATCCACAACTATACGCTAAGTAAGTCCTATGGACTTACCTCATATTCTCGTATCCAATACCACGTCACAGCTTCCCCTTGGGGAAGAAACCAACGCCTACAAAGCAAGGGTTAGGAGACTCTTCTCCATAACCATAACCAACCTACAACCTCAATCTAAACCTCAAGATAATAACAAGCTCACATATGCATACAACATAACCTCAACATCAACACAAGTGCATAAGGCACAACTCCAACATACAACACATCCTAACCATACTAGCCTAGCTACCAACTAAGCCAAGGCCAAAGGAAAGGAAGGAAGGAAGAAATACCAACAAGGTATGCACCAACAGAAGCAAGAGCACAAGGCCAATCCAGTGAGGCGCAGGGGCGGCTCACCAAAGGCGTAGGGGCGGCTCACACACCAGGTGCTGGGGCGGCTGGAGTTAGACGCAAGGGCGGCCAATTGTGTAGAGAGTTGGTCCTGACTTCTCTTCGATCTCTTTCTCGACTTTCTTTACTTCTTCAACATACCACAACAACATATACACATATATGATCATCAACCATCCAAGAAAGGATCGAACACAAGCCTAGCTTGTGATCCTATGCTAGAAAGGAAGAGAGAAGCAAGAAAGAATGAAAGAAGAGAGATGAAGGAGAAGAGCTTACCACAACAAGCCCTAAGCTGCAACTATGGAGAAATCAGCCCGTCTACCATCTCAACACAACATCAACAACACTCAGCAAGCACCACTTGATCATCCAAGGCCAAAACCACACTCAAACTCTCAAGAACTTATCACACAAGATCAAGAGAAGGCAAAGAAGATCAAGGAAGAAGAGAGGAGAAGATGAAGAATGTGGAAAGGATGAAAAAGCTGGAAAGAGGTAAGAAACCCCTCATCTGAAGCAAGGCAAAGCTTATAAGAGAAGCCAGCCGCAAAGCACGGTCAAAGAGTCAACGAAAGCGGATGCACTCATATAGAGCCACAGGGGCGCCTAGCCACTGGGGCAGCCCAGGTGGTGTGCAGGGGCTGCTAACAGGGGTCAAGGTAAGGCTCACTAAGGTTCAGCTAGACTCCTAAGCTCCAAAGACTAAGGCTCTTACAAACGGGATGTCAATCCGCCTTCTATCAAAACCCTAAGATCTTTCTCCAAGTACGCAATCTTCAGAATGCGTCCTTCTCCGAATCATCCCTGTACGCAGTATGATCTTCCCAAGTAATGCTTTCTAAATGCTTTAAATGCGAGTGTCCTATTTTTCTCCTTGCCTCAACCTTCTTATAGGGAAAAATAGGGTTACAAAAGCCCAATAACCGTTGTTGACGTGGCAAATATGACACGTGGTAACCGTCATAGAAACCACGGTCTAGTACAAATTTCCACGCCCTTGGAATGGGTCGTGGAACCTTTCCGTTGCTCTCGACCTTGTTTTCCACGCACTAAATGCCTAAACCACGGTCGTGGTTTTCCAAGTTTGGCCGTGGGAACTCCAATTCCTTTGTAAAAGCCTTTGTTTCATAAAGCTCTCTAATCATGCTCCTTCCTTAGCATCTCCAATGCATCTTCTTGATGCCTAGCATGATCAAATACTCCTACTCACTCATATATGCTCCCATTCAAGCCTTTATTCACCTAGAAACACAACAAAGTTTGTGTAGATCTCTATATCAACAAAATAGGTGAATGTGCTCATAAATGCTTCAAACTCATATCCATGTACACAACGAAAAAGGGAAAAAAAACCAAAACAAGTGCTTAAAATATGGTCAAATTTCATGCTATCAAAATACACCATACTTGTCTCTTGCTTGTCCCCAAGCAAGGTTTTCAGAAGCTTATAACATAAGGTAGGATGAAATATGAATGCAAAACAAGTTAAAAAAATATCTTTTTGGTATTGTGCTTCTAAGCAATAGATCATCTTCAAATCTTGCTTCATGTCTCCTTGAGAACTTTTATGCACATAAATTAAATCATGTCAAGCAAAGGAAATATCATATATTGCATAAACTTCAAAACAAACATCATAACCTTAAGCAATGTCAAAATCAATCATGTGAAACACCAATTTAGATCATCAAGTCAAACAACAATCCATAGATCTTAAGGACTTTCAAGTAAAGGTCAAGAAACATGAATAGGTGAGAAACTTATAAGTGAATGTGGTGAACAAATCCGGGAAAAAGGAACAACACAAACTCTTTTCTTTTTGCAAACTTGAACTAACCACCTTTTTGAGAGCTTTGCTCTCCCTTTTCAGCACAAAATTTTTCGACTTTACTTTTTAGAGTATGGACAGCGGTGCACAATAACCGAAGCCTAGGAGATTGGCATTTCTCAATTTCGAGATGCCTCAAACTCTTGATGCACATACCATAATCTGTTAGGAATCTCTCTCAATATGACTTTGGCAAGACACAAACACCCGGCTATGTGAATGGTGCCGAGTTACTCATCATCATGATTGACTTCCCCAAACCTATTTTTTCTATACCTTGAATGCACAATTTTTTCTTTCATGGCCCTCCCACATCAAACATGCCAAAATTACGCTCTTCCTAATTCCCGGATAGGTAAAGGAAGCAAAAATTTCATTGAGGGGCTAAATGAATAAAGAAGAAGTAAGAAAAATCAAGGTGCCTTAATCATTTCAATAAGAAGTGTAAGAGCTTATATTGTGATTTCAACCTTCATTCCTCAACATGATTTAGACAAAACCTTCACATTATGAAACTCGCAAGAAAGATTAAACAACATACTCAATTTCTTCACAATTCATAATTCAAATCAAGTACATCAAATGTCATCAAAAATTCAATCCACAAGTAGATTCATCATAGAATTCATCTCTATTCGTAGAAGACCAATAATTTTCAAAATTTTTCAAAATTTTTATGGGTTTTTCAAAGCTTTTTAATGCAATGGAATAAAGAAACGTGTGACAATAAAAGAAAGATACAAGTGTTCATGGAATAAAGTGAAGCAAGTGTATCGAGTTATTACAAAAAACGAGATTCACACCCCACCCATACTTAACATACACATTGTCCTCAATGTTTAGGAAAAATAAATAAAAGAAAAGAACTAAGAAAACTCACTAAGGTGGTGGAGTAGCTCGAATCAGCGGTCATCTCATCAATCACATGGAAGGCGGTGAATGAAAAGGGTAGAAGTTGGGGTCAAATGGACGCCCAAACTGCTAGCGGTAGACATCACGGAGGATCCTCGCATTCTCTTGACGTTCTTCATCACGCTCATTGAGGCGAGTGTCAAAGTCGTCCATCCTTCGTGTAAGATTGGTCACCCATCCCGGCTGTTGTGTCATCCAAGCAGGAGGCTGCTGCATCCACTCCGGCGGTTGTTGTGTCCAAGCTAGAGGAGCATCCATCCAAGTCGGATTCTTCCCGTACCAATCTGGTGGACTCGCCATCCATGTAGGACGCTCGCTCACACTAGCTCGGCGGGAGGAAGAAGAAGCGGAAGGTCGCTGCTGGTAAGTGGACCTCCTAGGTGGCTCCTGAAAATCTGTTGGTTGCTCCAGGAATGCTCCAAAGTCCTGCTCTCCACCTCCTACATCTAGGAACTCATCTCCTCCCATCTCCTCATCCTCATCATCTCCAACTGCAATGGGAACCTCATCGGGAACGTATGGAGGGGATACCAACCTGTGCGCATGCATAGGAATAATTGTTTCCTTCCAGTTTTGCCGGCTAAGCCTAAGAGAATACTCCGGGATCCATGGGATGCCTCTACCACCTTTGTCTTCCCAAGGCATAGCTGCGGTAGGTGGACCTCGATGGTGAGGAAACAAGAGCCCTCTAGTCATGAGACCATTTAATCCTAAAGATCTCGCACCGGCTGCCCTTTCACAAGCTGAACAATCAATCCCTAGCTGTTTTGCAATGTACGTTACCATACCTCCATAGCCAATATTACCCGCTGATTTATTCTTTACCTTGCTAAGAGTGGAGGCGAGCATGGTAACACAATCCGGAGACTGGCCGGAAATCATACAATACAAAATAAAAAGCTCATCAGCTTTGATCTTCTATGGGGTCTCGGTCCTCGGAAATAAGCATTCGAAGAGGATCCTATGAGCTATCTTAATGGCTAGGTGGTAAATGAGCTTGGCCTTTGAATCGGCCGGTTGCCAACGGTCCTCATGACCAACAATCATAGCTATCTCCTTCCAAAACTCCTTGGCCTTAACTCCTCTAGGAAACGTTCCATTGAACGTCTCGGTAAACCCAAACATCGTCCAAAACTGAGCAATAGAGAGGTTATAATTGCGCTCCATCAACCGAAAGATACCGTTCGGTTAACGGCGCTATGCTCAAAGGAAGTGATGAACTCCCTAGTGATCTCCTCATAAGCATCTTCCCTAATGCAAGAAAACACAATCAAGCCTGCGCTATCCAACATCCATGTCAAATCCTCAACTACGTTCAACTTCTGGAGTTCCTCCATAACAATGTACCTAGGAGCTATCACCTTTCGTTTATGAATTTTCTCAATAGCTTTAAGATAATCCTCATGGATTGTAGGGACTCTAGGGATTGGTGGGACTATAGTTGGGGGTTGGGAAGAGGATCCATCACCCTTTTGTTTTTTATTCCTGTTTGATTTTCTGGTTCTGAACATTTTCTCAAACATTTTCAAAAACCACGGTATGTTCTTCAAAAACCACGGCCGTGGTTTTGTACGGCAGCCCATAGAATTTTTCGAATTCACCCAAAAACTCAGCAAATCAGCAACAATCACAACAACAACAACCCTAAACTACTTCTAAGCCAATTTCGTCCAGTTCTCCTAAAAATTTGCAAGAAAAACGAGCAAAATCAACCAAGGAGAAGATAGAGAGAAAACCTAGGTTTTGGATTTGAGAAAATCAAAATTCACTTCCAATTGCTGATTGTTCGAGCAGTTTGTTGTTGTAATCCTGTGTAGAATTTGATTTGCTTCACAATAGGCTGAACAATTGCTCAAAACGGTCACCGAATGAAGAATCACGGGATTGGGGCTATTCCGGCGTGGTTTTGGGCGTGGAAGAGGTATGTGTTGTGAGAAAATTGTGAAGAAGAACTTATATAGGGCCGTAAAAATCTTGAAAACCACGGTCTATTGGGGTGTTCCACGGCCGTGGAATTGTATAGAACCCGTGGTTTTTGGCTATTTTTATTTTCTTTAGGTACAACCTGCTTTTCCACGGTCCAAAAAGGCAAACCTCGGCTGTGGTTCTGTACGGACACCCGTGGAATCCTCTATTCTCGCCAAAAATCCAAGTTTCGTCGTTCTTTTGACTTTCTTCATTTCTTTTGATCGTTTCTTATTCCTGACATCCAAAGGCACAAACATCCCGGAAGGTATCGAAGAAAAACAAACAAAAACAGCTAAACTAAGCTAATCTAAGAAAGAAAACAAAAACAGAAGAAAGAATGCCATACCTTGGGTTGCCTCCCAAGAAGCGCTTTGTTTTAGGTTCGTAGCTAGACCGTTCCTTAGTGTTTAGGTGAGGACAATTGGAGCGATTTCCTCAGTTTGAAGCTCCGGCGAGTACTTCTTGAGTCGTTGACCATTCACTTTGAAACTTCCGCACTTCTCACCCCATACTTCAACTGCACCATGGGGAAAACGTGTTTAATTACACAAGGTCCTGTCCAACGAGATTTAAGCTTACCGGGAAAGAGTCAAAGCCCGGAATTGAAGAGAAGAACAAGGTCTCCTTCTTTGAGATCCTTTGGAATGATATGCTTATCATGCCAACGCGTCGCTCTTTATTTATAGATCTTGGTGTTCTCATAGGCGTTCAAGCGGAGTTCCTCTAGCTCGTTAAGATCCAAGAGGCGCTTCTCGCCCCCTTCCTTGATGCTGAAGTTCAAACACTTTACAGCCCAATACGCCTTATGTTCCAGCTCTACCGGAAGATGACAAGACATCCCATACACAAGATTGTATGGTGTTGTGCCGTTGGGAGTCTTGTATGCCGTTCTATATGCCCATAACGCATCATACAACTTTAATGACCAATCTTTCCTCGTCTTAGACACCGTCTTCTTGAGAATTCCTTTGATTTCCCTATTCGAAATCTTTACTTGTCCACTTGTTTGCGGATGGTAGGGTGTGGCGATCTTGTGAGTCACCCCATACTTAGCTAGTAGAGCTTCAAATCGTCTGGCAATGAAGTGTGAACCTCCATCACTAATGATGGTCCGTGGTGTCCCAAACCTTGGGAAAATAGTTCTATTAAAGAACTTGACAACCACCATCGCATCGTTAGTTGGAGAGGCAACAACTTCGACCCATCTTGAAGCATGATCTACAGCTAGAAGTATGTATTGGTTTCCACAAGATGATGGGAATGGTCCAATGAAGTCGACTCCCCAAACGTCAAAGATCTCCACCTCTTGAATATTGTTGAGAGGCATCTCATTCCTCCTAGAAATATTTCCTATTCTTTGACAAACATCAAAACAAGCAACAAAGGTTTGCACATCCTTAAATAAATTAGGCCAAAAGAATCCGGATTGCAATACCTTAGCGCTAGTTTTATGAGAACTAGCGTGTCCTCCACAAGTAAGTGAATGACAATGACGAATGACACTTTGCATCTCGTCTTCCGGCACACATCTTCTAATGATGTCATCAGGACCTCTCTTGAAGAGTAGAGGTTCATTCCAATAGTATTGGCGGATATCCCTAAAGAACTTCTTTCTTTGTGCGTAGGATAATCCGGTAGATATTTCCTGACAAACCAAATAATTCACAAAATCAGCAAACCAAGGTTCGTTACCTCTAGATATAATATCGATGCACTCTTCCATTATATGCAATTATTGATCCGGGAAAGAGTCATCAATAGGCAAGTCGTCACTAGTGACATGTGGTAGACGACTAAAATAATCCGCAACAGAATTTTCGGATCACTTCTTGTCAGTAATCTCAAGATCGAACTCTTGAAGAAGGAGAATCCACCTAATCAGCCTTGGTTTTGCATCTTTCTTGGCAAGCAAATACCGTATTGCTGAATGATCTGCGTATACTATCACCTTCGCTCCTACAAGATAAGAACAAAACTTTTCAAATGCATAAACGACGGCAAGAAATTCCTTTTCCGTTGTAGCATAATTGAGTTGTGCTTCATCTAGCTTCTTGCTAGCATAGTAGATGGCATGAGTGCGTCCATCCTTCTTTTGTCCAAGCACTGCTCCTACAGCTACGTCGCTTGCATCACACATGATCTCAAAGGGAAGATTCCAATCCGGAGGTTGAATAATTTGGGATGAGATTAGAGCTTCCTGAATCGTGTAAAAATCATTCAAACATTCTTTCAAAAATTCAAAAACAGCATCCTTCATTAAAAGATTAGTTAGCGATTTAGAAATTTTCGAAAAGTCTTTTATGAGTCTTCTATAAAACCCAGCGTGTCCTAGAAAACTTCTAATCCCCTTCACCGAAGATGGAGGAGGAAGTTTCTCTATTGTTTCAATTTTAGCCTTATCAACCCCAATCCCTCTATTAGAGATCAAGTGTCCTAAAACTATGCCTTCTTTAACCATAAAGTGACACTTTTCCCAGTTTAGAACTACGTTCGTGTGTTCACACCTTTGCAAAACAATATCGAGGTTAGAAAGACAATTATCGAATGAGGAACCATAAACAGAGAAGTCATCCATAAAAACCTCAATGATTTCCTCAATGTATTCCGAGAAGATGGCCATGATACACCTTTGAAAGGTGGCTGGAGCGTTGCAAAGTCCGAATGTCATCCTCCTATAAGGAAACGTACCCCATAGGTACGTGAATGTGGTCTTCTCTTGATCGTCTAGATGGATCGGAATCTGAAAGAAACCACTATAACCGTCAAGATAGCAAAAGTAAGAGTGTTGTGCTAGCCTTTCAAGCATTTGATTAATGAATGGCAGCGGGAAGTGATCCTTCCTCGTCGCATTGTTGAGCTTGTGATAGTCAATGTAATTCCTCCATCCTGTCAAGGTTCTTGTTGGAATGAGTTCGTTGTTTTTGTTAGCCACAACGGTCATTGCTCCCTTCTTCGGGACAACTTGAACGGGGCTCACCCACTTGCTATCGGAGATAGGGTAAATGATACATGCATAAAGCAATTTAAGGATCTCTTTCTTCACGACCTCTTTCATGAACGGATTTAACCGTCTTTGAGGTTGGCGTGAAGGCTTATAATCATCTTCCATTAAAATCTTGTGCATACATAAAGATGGTTTGATTCCTACAAGATCTTCTATGGTGTAAACTAGAGCTTTCCTATGTTTCCTCAAAATAATCATGAGTTTTTCATGTTCATCTTCACCTAAATCGGAACTAACAATAACGGGAAACGTAGAATTAGTTCCAAGAAATGTATACCTAAGATGTGTAGGAAGCGGCTTCAATTCCAAGGTTGTTGAAGCCTTTGAAGTGACTTGAGGGTTGGTCGATGTCTCCTTATAAGTCTCCAAGGGTGTGGAAGTGTTTGAGGAAGAATCATGGATGTTTGTAGAAAGAACGGAGTTGTCTTCCACATTTTCCAGAACCACGGTGCCACTGTTACTTCCACGGCCGTGGAAAGTGTCTTGTAGGCCATGGAAGATGGGTTGAATTAAATCTTTTCTCTTGACATAACATTCCACGGGGGAATGGGTGAAACCACGCCCGTGGAAAAGCACGACATACCGTGATTTTTGACATTTTCGGAGCCATCGTAAAATTTTTCGAAATTTTCAACTTGCTCCTTTTTTAGCTCTTCCAAAGCATCAACCTCAGCATTACACTCCTCTTCTTCTCCTCTTTCCATGATGCTCATGGTTATGACCTTTTACAACGGATCTTTGAATAAAATAGAACTTACTTCCTCCCTAGACATCTCTTCGTCATAGATGTTGAAGATGTCCTCTTCAAGTGCTGGTTCTTTTGTCAAAGTCGAGAGGACAAACTCAACCTTCTCTTCTCCAATATCGAAGGCCAATCTCGCATTCTCGCAATCGACCATACAACCGGAAGTTGCAAGAAAAGGTCTCCCGAGTATGATCGGGACCGGACAATCTACAAGAATATCAAGCACAACAAAGTCTATAGGGATATAGAATCTACCGAGCTTAACCGGGACAACTTCAATGATTCCTACGGGTCGAGTAATGGATCAATCCGCCATATACAACGTCATTTTCACCTGTTTTGATTCACCTAAACCGACCACAAGGCAAGTGGAATGATGCTCACACTTGCTCCCAAGTCACAACGTGCATCATATGTGACCTCTCCAATTCCTATTTGTATGCAAAATGACCCCGGATCTCTTTACTTTGGGGGCATCTTTTCCGTCATTATTTTGATGAGCTCCGAAGATTCCGAACTCATCTTGACTTCTCAAAAGTATTCCAGTTTCCTTTTGTTAGAGAGGATCTCTTTTAAGAACTTTCCGTAAGTGGGCATACCTAAAATCGCATCAATAAAAGGCATGCCAATATGCAGTTTGCTCATAAGATCAATAAACTTACCGAACTGCTTGTTTAGACGCGCTCTTGCTCTAGATCGCGGGAATAGTAAGGGAGGTTTATAAGCTAGAGGAGGAACGTAGACATCTTCCTTCTCCTTTCCCTTGTATTTCTCTTTCTCTTTGGGAACTTCAACGAATTTGGGATGTGGATCGGTGGTTGTTGCTCCACTTCTCGTTGCAATTGCCATCACCCTTCCTTTAGGATTATCTTACGTCTTTCCAGGATGTTTTCCTTGATCTCTTGGAACTTTTTGTGCTTTATCAACCGAGGTAATGTAATTCTCCAATCCTTGTAGCTTTCCCAAGATCGTTTCCAGCATAGGATCGGGTTTATCCTTCTCCGGTTTGCTTGACCTATTTGACGTTTTCCCCTGACTTTTCAAAGGGGTAGAAGAAGAAGAAGGAGGTGTTAGTGAATTTCCAACATGTGAATAGGGATTACCGGAATTTTGTTTGTTGGATCTCCAATTGTTGTTGGCGTTTCTATTGTTGTTGTTGTTGTTGTTCCAATTACTGTTCCGGTAATTGTTCCTATTTCCTTGATTGTTGTTCTCCCTTCCTAAGTAGCCGACATCTTGCTCTTTTGTCTTTTGAAGGCTGGATTTTATGACTTCCTTCAGCTCCTTGATTTCATTGTTAAGGGAGAAAATTTGAGCTTGAGCTGCTGAATTTAATTTTGCTCCCGACTCTCCGGAGTTTCGATTCCCATAATCAGCTTTCCTATGGGAATACTTCTCAATCCCTTTAGCTTCCTTCTTAATGAAGTCCCAAGCATCATCCTCTCTCATATCCATGAAAGTTCCACATGAAAGGGATTGAATTTTGAATTGTGTTGTTGCATCTAGTCCGTTGTAGTAGATCTCCAATAATTCCAGCTTTGAGATGCCATGGTGTGGGAAATCTAATAGGATATCTTGAAACCTTTCCCAATATTTAAACAAACTTTCGTTAGATTTCATAGAAAAAGCATTTATCTTACCTCTCAATTCCGCAGTTTTGGATGGCGTAAAGAACTTAGTGAGAAACTACGAAGTGAAAGTCTCCCATGTGCTGTGTTTTCAAGGTGGAAGTGCTTGATACCAAACCAATGCCTTGTCCTTCAATGAAAAGAAGAACGGTTTCAGCTTGTAGCTATTGTTGATAGTCTTTCGAGTCTTCAAATTCTCCATAAGAATCTCATAGTGTATCAAATGTTGATGCAGAGATTCAATTTCCGTTCCGCCAAACTGACTTTGATGGAGCATAGTTATGACTTGTGGGCGAAGTCCAAAGTCATGATCATCTTGCTCTCCAAGATTCACACCTAGACGGCGTGGTTGCTGAATTGGGTCCATTCATTTCCCAAGAGTTTGTGGTTCAGCCTCGAAATTAGCGTCTCTCTCGTCCCTAGCATGAACGCAAGGATCAACATTAGCCCGATGATTAATTGGTGGTATGTCCTCTAGCTCCGCATATCATCATCATCGGATGATTCAACTTTAGATGATTTAGCTTTCATTTTCTTGGCGTTGTTTCTTTCCATGTTCATATCTAAAATCATCGCCCTAAGCCCATATATTTGAAACTAATTTCGCTCGTTTTCTTCCAAACGAGCTTTCTCACTCAATTTGAGTTGCGCTTGAGTCTCTTCCAACTCCTCTTGGATGTTCTTCTCATTATTTTCAGCCACCTTTTTCTCTGTTAACTTTCTCTTCAAAGTTTTCTCTAATTCGGGATCAAAAGGAACGAGGTCTTTTGTGGATCTAGACCTTTGCATATACTTAAAAAATTTCTGCAAAAATCACTCAAGTAGATAGATCAAATAACAAGAGCAAAAGCTCCCAAGCCCGAAAACCGAAGACCGAATTTGGCCTAGACCAAATCCCCGGCAACGGCGCCAAAAACTTGTTCGTGCAAATAAGCTTTAAATTTATAAAACTGAAATCAAAGAAAAGCAAACCCGTAGTGTACGGATCTGCGTAGTAAAGCAAGAATTCCAGAGTATCGAACTCGGGGATTTGGGGGGAACAAATTCGGTTTATAAAGATCGTCACGCAAATAAAAGCTTTTGTAAAGATGATAAGGAAAACTACGATTCTAAAGATTTGGGTATCCAGTTGTGGCAATTGATTCAAGATATTCTAAAGATATAAGGACAAAGTCGGGATTGCAAAGGTATAATCTAAGGCAGGGAATTGTACGATACAGTTCCAAAACCCATATGTCTCACCCATAGCTCTCTGTATAAAGGTTGTTTAGGCTGCAATATAGAAAGGATCAAAGGATAAGAATTACTCTCAAATATCCATGCCCAAACCCAAGGGAATCAAAGATAAGCCAAAATGGTTAAGGTTGTGACACTCGAAACCGAAGTAGAGGATATTGAGTATCACTAATACCTAGAAAAGGTTAGACAAGGCTAGGTTAAAGCAAATATTTAAATTTGGATCAAAGCAAACGGTCAGATCTTGAACAACCACGACCGTGGAACTCAAGAACAGGCCATGGAAAGCCTCGACGATGAGGTTTCTCGCAATTCTCAGGGTCCAAATGTGTTTTGGTTACATCTATCATCATCTATGCCACAACTATCAACCCTTCACCTTAAGGTTTTTAGCCAACAATCATCATTGTAAAATTAATAATCAAATAAGAAAGGAATAAAAGATAGAACTTTGAAACCTTAATGAAAAACACCGAAACAAATCTCAGTAAAACCAATAATCTGTCAATGTGTTCAATATATAGGGAATAGAATGAGAATCTCTCACAATACTCAAGGAACAAAGAAGAACGGGATGTCAATCCGATTTCTATCGAAACCCTAAGATCTTTCTCCAAGTACGCAATCTTCAAAATACGTCCTTCTCCGAATCTTCCCTGTACGTAGTATGATCTTCCCAAGTATTGCTTTCTAAAGGGCCTAAATGCGAGTGTCCTATTTTTCTCCTTGCCTCAACCTTCTTATAGGGAAAAATAGGGTTATGAAAGCGCAATAACCGTTGCTGACGTGGCAAATATGATAGGTGGTAACCGTCATAGAAACCACGGTCTAGTACAAATTTCCACGCCCGTGGAATGGGTTGTGGAACCTTTCTGTTGCTCTCGACCTTGTTTTCCATGCCCTTAATGCCTAAACCACGGTTGTGGTTTTCCAGGTTTGGCTGTGGGAAGTCCAATTCCTTTGCAAAAGCCTTTGTGTCGTAAAGCTCTCTAATCATGCTCCTTCCTTAGCATCTCCAATGCATCTTCTTGATGCCTAGCATGATGAAATACTCCTACTCACTCATATATGCTCCAATAAAGGCCTTTTTTCACTTAGAAACACAACAAAGCTTGTGTAGATCTCTATATCGACAAAATAGGTGAATGTGCTGATAAAAGCTTTAAACTCATATCCATGTACACAACAAAAAGGGGAAAAACAACCAAAACAAGTGCCTAAAATATGGTCATATTTCATGCTATCACACCACCTTTACGACATTAAAGGTGGCTGTTTAGGACGGCCATTTACAGCCAATTCTAGTATAAATAGGTCCATGGCTGATTGCTAGAATCATCCACAATTTCCCCATTATTATCTCTAATTCCCTTACTTCCTTTGTGTAATGTGTTTCTAATCTCCTTGCTACATTGGGTTGTTTTGAAGCTGCATTACTGCTTTGGTTGTAAGTCTTTAGTAATATAAGCATTATTCAGTCATATCTTTTATATTCCTTGTGCTTTAACTAACTATTGCATGTTTCTTACCACTTAGCTTGATCACTTTAGTGTCTAATTGCATGCAAAGAACTAGGATTAATCGATTCCGGGTTCGGGTCTTTAATCTAGTAGAAAACCTTTAGGTAAAAGCTGGTTGTGATTACTTAAAGAAAAAGGAATATAAATATAAAGAAAAGTCTAACGGTTTTATTATTCTCTTTATATCTCTTTGTCTTTATTTGAAAGCTAACTTGTGACTTGTTCTTGTAGGTTTACGGAGCATTAACTTGTTAAGTTGTGTTGATGCCGGTTGGCTCAACACATATAGATGATCAAGACGAGAACATCGATGAAATACTTATAAAAAGAACCAACCAAAGTAGCATTGCATGCTAAGAATCAACCTAGTGTAGTCCTTGGATTCGACCCTTACTTACGCTATACATAGACTTGTTAGTGTAACGTTAGGACTTCTACTTTGAACTAAGCTAAAAGACAACTTTAACACCCCGAATATGCGGGACTCGGGGTGCCACGTTGGGCTAGGATCTCACAATGGATCCTGACCCTAGCCTAACAACAAGTTCACTGGATCTTACAACAAGGCACACGTAGATTAAACCAAATACATAAAGTTGTATAAGATACATCAAAAGGGTTTTACAACAACAAAGCCGAGTACAAAACAACATCCATAAACATCAGATACAAAAGATATCCCATATCCCATGCAACCCTAATGTACAGAAGTCCTCGGCTCAGTCTTCCTAACGTGCAGATCATCTACAACACGGTATACACCGTTAGCTACAGTAATGAATAAGCATGAGGGTAATCGCACAAACACACATCAACATCTCATACATGCAATGCCACACACATTGATTTATTATCTTTCAATTACGTTATTTCATTACTAATTCAACTTATTTTGTAACACGAGGAGCCTCAAGAACCTCGTCCCTTCCAACGTAACACAGGGGTTTTGCATGGGGGTGATAATCACTCGTCCCGCCCTGTGAGATCATCTTCAGAGCACCTCCTCCTACCCGCAGGCGGAGGTAAGTGGTCACGACCCGTTATAATACACTTGGGCCATTTAATGTAATAAATGGTCATCCTAGTCCAGTTTATGTTATAAATGCACAATCATATGAACACACACAACCATTGCAATCACATAATTCACAACTGAACACTAAGTAAGTCCTATGGACTTACCTGTAATACTCGTAACCAATACTACGTCACAGCTTCCCCTTGGGGAAGTAATCAACACCTGCAATAGCAAGGCACACATCATCACACATTGTAAGGGTTAGGAGACTCGTCTGCATAACCATAACCAACCTACAACCTCAAACTAAACCTCGGGATCATAACAGGCTCATAGATGCCTAAGGCATATCCTCAATATAAACACAAGTGCCTAAGGCACATCTCTATCATGCAACTCATCATACTCATCCTAACCAAGCTAGCCTAGCCAACATCTAAGCCAAGGCCAAAGGAAAGGAAATAAGGAATCATACCAACAAGGTATGCCCTGAACGCACCAGCGGAAACAAAGGACGCAGGGCTAAACCAATGAGGCACAAGGGCGGCTCACTCAGGGCGCAGGGGCGGTTCACAGCTAGCGCAGGGGCGGCTAAGCTCAAGCGCAGGGGCGGCTATCTGTGCAGAAGGTTGGCCCCGAGTTCTCTTCGACATCTTTCTCGACTCTCTTCACTTCTTCGTCACACAACAACATCACACATACATATATACACATGTATGAACATCAAAACGTCCAGGAAAGGATCCACACAAGCTCAGCTTGCACTAGTACAGAAATAGCCTCTCTCGGGGGTAATTTCTCAGGGGTTAATAAAATCCCTTGTAATATGAAAACACTCTAGGAGGTTTTTAAAATAACTCCTGAGAACCTATTATATATATATTTTTTTTATTTTTTAATATACTCTCGGGGTTTATATTTAACCCCCTTTAAAAAAAATCTTGTTAAAATCACTTAATCTATTATTCACGGGAGTTAAATAAGAAAACCGCTGTAAACCCTAATTTATCTCATTAGCACGGCCGGCTCTATCTAAAAAAAACTCCCAAAATTAAAAGGCTCCATATATCTCATCTATTGTCTTCAACTTTCAAGCGTCTTCAACCGTACTCCAAAAAATCAAGCAACACAAATAGAGAGGATAAAGAATCGACGACTACAACCGCTAGAGTATCTCCCTGGGTTGCAAGTCGATTGCAATTCCCTCTGGTTAGGAGCGCTGCAGATTGCAATTGGAGGAAAGAATCGACGGCTAGGTACAACTCAAGGGTTCAATTGCAACAACGACATCGACTACTCGCAAGCTTCAATTGGATTACGTTGTCGTTGGGCTGCAGAGTGCAATTAGGTTTAAATTGCAAAGAATCGACAACTATGGCTGCAGATTGCAATTCGTTCGAGCATTAGGTTTAACAGGTGAGAAATACTTCAACCATTGATATGCAGGTTGTTTTGTCTGTCTGATTGAATGAATTTAAAAGACTCTCTGATGCATCCTTTATATATAGTATATGCCGAAACAGTTTCAAGTTTTGAAAATAGAGGAAAAAAAGAATGAGACTTGCTAGCCTATAGAGAAGTCACAGAAAAATTAAGACAAGTTCTTGGCTTCTGACTTTCTAGAGACTCGTGAATAGAGAAATTGCCTTCATTCTCCTTCTCTTAATAATTTATACATAATATTCCTAAATTACAGGTCAACAATTTTTACCCCTCTCTGCTCCCTCCCTCCTGCAAGCTTGATACTCTCTGTCAATGGTCTTAACAAAACCAACAGTGAAGTTAGAATAGAAAGAGAAGGCTAAATGAAATGTTTTGACGTTCCCTGCTGATAAGTTATCTAGGGGTAGTTGAGCGCAATTAGTAATTCACATGGACACTTATTTAATACTTATATTCCTCCATGATTTATGCAAAAATCACATTTCCATTAACAGAACTATTTCCTTGATAAACAATTCATATTTTAGTTGCTTAGATCAAATGGATGCATATACTTTAAACTTTATTTGTGCATTATTAAACTATTGGTTAAGTTTATTTCTAACATTATATACATGTAATACTCATTAACATTTCCATTAACAGAACTATTTTCTTAGTAAACAATTCATATTTCAATTGCTTATATCTGGATGCATATACTTTAAACTTTATTTGTGTATTATTAAACTATTGGTTAAGTTATTTTTGAAGTTATATACATGTAAAACTCATTAGGAACAAACTTACAATAAGAAAGCACTCACCCCATCCTGCAGAAGTTTTAAGTCAACGTCCACGGTGAACATAGGTTAGAAAATGATGGATAATTGAGTAGATTTAGGTTTCCATTCTCTGCACTTTCATAACTAAAACCAAATAAGTAAATTATAAATCAAAAGGTCAATGAGTTTGTCTTATTTTATATGAATAAAAAGATCTAAAACCATATATTTAGGTGTTGCCCCTCTTTTAAGCAAGTATTCCATGTTATATATCTTAGGTGTAGGAGTATAATGTGTTAAACAGCAAAACATTTGCTGATGCCAACATGTTTGAACTATTGGTTTGGCTAATAGAATACTTTTATGCCTAAATTTAACTTTGGTTACTTAATTTGTCATTTATTAATCAACCCGATTCAAGAATCATCTCGAGATTCTAAGTTGTGTTCTGAGGAGCACTAGGATTTGATTTCAACCTAATTTGACCAAATATGATTATATGAAAGACAACTGCCAAAATACCTCTAAGTTGCTTAGTCATTACCATCCTACAGAAAAGATGAAAGGGTTTGCATGGTTCATGTTAGGATTTGACTGAATACACAAAGTTGAGTTTAAAGAGGCATATCAAGGTCTTCCATCTATGAATTTTCTAGAGCATATTTTATAATCAGAAACTTTTGACTGGTTTATTTTTAGCCATTTTCCTAGATTTAAAATGCACAAATCTTTCCAAATTCACGTCTCGATGACAATGTCTTGTTTAATGAACGAATAGGTGTGCAGCTTTGCTTTAAAAAACTGCGTATCTGAACATACTTTTTTCTTCCTGTTTTTTTAGATATTATTGATAAAAAGTTTGATCATATATCTTCATATTATAATAGTTAAAGTGCATTTGCAGGTTTGCCAAATACGATCACAATCAAGTGTGTAGCTTTGGCCAAAAGCTTTGCACTTCCAAGTCAGTTTCAAGCTTTCTGATTCTTGTTCTTCTCATAACAGATTGACTCTCTTTCAATTGGTATATGATTTTATCTTTTCTTCATTTATATTTCTCTATTTTATTGGAATTATGTTTAAGATGGCACCCTAGGACTAGGGATGCAAGATACAAATAACAGGAAGAAAACGCGTTGGGTGAAAATTATGGTATGTTTATTGATTATATAATGTTTTTTTGTTTAGGTTTGGAGTTATTATATACGATTATATGCTTGGTTTGCTTTACTTGCAGTGTACTAGACAACCATCAAATGCTCTTGATTCTGGTTACTATGTATGCCGTTACATGCGGGAGATAATTGATCATCAATGTACTGTCATCCGAATAAATGTAAGTGTTTGAGAAACTTACCCCTGAGAATATTATATTTTAATATCTGAGTAATTTTGTATAATTACTACTAAGTCAATGTCATGTTTTTACAGTATTTTCGAGATGCACCTAACTTATATGACAAGAGACTCCTTGATGAGCTACGAGAGGAATGGTTACAATATCTGGATACCCAACAATAAGTTTGTAGGATGACATAATTAGAATGATGAAATGTTGGTGTTTTGATGCAAACTGAAAGGATTATGACATTGTTTATTTTGTTACATATATTAAAACACGAAGTCTTCTATTTTTTTTATTGCTGCAAATTCAAAGTGTAATGCATTTTCATATGGATTGTTGATTTTGGATGCTGTGAATTAAATAGATGAAGTGTAATTATTATTATGACAAAGTTTGGTGAGAATATTGAAATTGTATTAAAAAAAATATTGATGTTTTGATTAGTAACAAAATACTCATAATAAAACTGACCAATTGCTTAAGTCCCGTAATTTAAAAAAAAATCATGAAACATCTGAGAAATGTTTCTCAGGGGTTCTTAGAAAACCCCCGAGAGATATCTCTCAGGGGTTTTTTAAAAACCCCTGAGAAATGTTCTCTCGGGGGTTTTTTAAAAAACCGCCATCCTTGCCACTTTTTTCTCAGGGATTAAAAATAACCCCTGAGAAATATTTCTCAGGGAGACGTATAAAGGGGAAGAAAAAACCGCCTTCCCCTTCATTAAAAAACCCCTGAGAGAGGTTGTTTTTGTACTAGTGTTGTGATCCTAAGCTAAAGAGGAAAGAAAGAAACAAGGAAGAAGAAGGAAAGTAGATGGAGATGGAAACCTTACCACAACGGAACCTAAGCAGCAAAGAAGAGCAACCACAACACCTCACACCCTTAGCACATCAGCAACAACGCTCAACAACAAGCTCAAGATCATCCAAGCTCACAACCACAATCAAACTCTCAAAACTCTCTCACAAGATCAAAGAAGAGGAAAAGAAGAAGAATAGCGTACAGAGGGAAATGGAGCTGAAGAGGATGAAGAAACCCTCTCACAGAAGTAATGGAAGGCTTATACAGGAAGTAAACCGCAAAGCATAGGTCAAAGGGTCAACGAAGGTGGCTGCAACCACACAGAACCGCAGAGGCGGACTCTGTGAGGCACAGGGGCGCCCAACCGCAAGAGCGGCCACCTGGGTCCGCAAGGGCGGTTGCCAGGGTCAGCTAGAGTCTAAGCAAGGACTCAAGGCTCCTAAGACTAAGGCTCTTTGTTCGCCACTTAGCGTGCGTGCAAATAAGCTATAATTATAAAACCAGAAATCAAGCAAGCGAACCAGTAGTGTACGGATCGATATGGTTGAGCAAGAATTCCAGAGTATCGAACACAGGGATTTGGGGGGAACAAATTCAATTATAGGTTATCAAGCGAGTAAATGTAAGAGCTTTTCGAATTATTGGGAAAACAACAATCCTAAAGATCCAGGAATCCAGCTGTGGCAATCGATTCAAGATATACTAAAGATATAAGGACAGAGTTAAGGTATGCAAAGGTATGCGAATGTAAGGTAATCGTACGGTGAAGTTCCAAAAACCTTATACGACTCACCTACAAGACACTCTCTATAAAGGTTGTTGAGGCTTCAATATAGAAAGGTTCTAAAGGTAAGAATTAACGTCAAATACCCAAACTTGTAATCCAAGGATCAAGACTAACTTAACCGATTAAGGTTGTGACACACACAATCGAGGTAGAGGTTGTTGAGGCTTCACTACCACCTAGAAAAGGCAAGCCAAGACTAAGTTAAAGAAAATCTTTAACTTTGGATTAAAGTAAAAGCAAGTTCGTAAACTGACACAAAATTACGGGTAGTTCTTGAGTTCCACGGCCGTGGAAGCTCAAGAACAGACCGTGGTTTAAGGTTGTCGGCGATTCTCTCTAACTCTCAGCGTCCAATCTGTTTACGATCGATCTATCATTATCTAAGCCACAACTATCAACCCTTCACCTTAGAATTGCTAAAGGGTTTTAGCCAACAATAGTCATATTGATATCAAATTCAAGGTTTAAAAGAAGGAAAGATGAAAACTTCCGAAAACCTTCAATAACTTTCAAGTCAATCTCAAATCCACAAATTAAGAACAATAACGTCAATGGATTCAGAATAATGCAAACAATCACAATCTTAGATAAGAACGAAGAACGGGATGTCAATCCGTCTTCTAAATCAAACCTAAAGATAAAACGTAACCTTCTTGCGAATAATCTTCCAAATCTTCGATCTTCCGTCAATCCGGAAATCTCAATAGCAAAGCGCGAAATCCTCAATCACAATCTCCGCAAGAAGTGAAATTAGGGCAATTCCAAGCGTAAGCGGGAAATGCGTCTAAGCGTAAGCGAAGGTCTAAGCAGAGGTGACGGAATCTCTCCTTGTCCGTCCTTTTATAGTGAAAGATAAAATATAAGCCCGGCCCAATTGCGTAGAAGATCGTGGCTTAATGTGTGGCGAAAAAGATCGCCAAGATCACGGTCGTGGAAGGGTTCCACGACCATAATTTAGAGCGTGGAAAGTGTCACGGTTTGACACAAGCCTTCCACGGCCGTAGAAGTTGCTGGAATGAACCACGCTTCCCTTGCCAAGGTTCCACGGCCGTGGACTTGAACGTGGAATGTAGTACGGTCGTATTTTAGAGCGTGGTTTAGGGCTAGAACGTGATTCTTCCTTTCCTTGTGCTATTCTTCAGGTTAGCACATCCTTAGCTCCTAGAGATGTCCTCAATTCATGGACATGCTAAATCAACTCCATCCTTGCTCAATTCCGTTCGGAAATAGCTCTTAATTACCTATAATCAACGTAAGGCTTGTGTAGATCTCCATATCGACAATATAGACAAACTAGCTCACAATTGAATCAATGCTTAATCAATGACTATCAAAATGGATGAAATACACTTAGAAAATGTGCCTAAAATATCACAATATTTCATGCTAATAAATAACCCCATACTTGCCACTTGCTTGTCCCTAAGCAAGGTCTTTCAAAAGCTTTTAAAACACAAGTTAGGATGAAATATGTGTACCTTCTCAAAGCAATACTTCTTTTGGATGAATGTGCCTTCTAATCAATAGATCATTCTCAAATCTTGCTTCATTCGTTTATAAGACTTTCATACACTCAATCAAAGAGTAAAGAGTAAAGAAAGCTCATGAATCAATCAAACTTCCATGTAAGCATCATAACCTTCAAACATTATCAAAATCAATCATAAGAAACTTCAATTTAGATCACCAAGTCATATAACATTCTTTTGATCTTAAGGACTTTCAAAAAGGTCTAGAATGCGGAAAGGGAAGGAAAACTTTAAGGAATGTGGTGCATGAATCCGGGAAAGTGGATAACTACTCTTTTCTTCTTCTCTTGCGGTTTCCGCAACACTTTCAACTTAGAGCTTCGCTCTCTTCCTTTCATTTTTCGACTTTACTTTTGGAGTTATGGATAGAGGTGCACAAAAACCGAAGCCTAGGAGATTGGCGTTTCTCAATTTTTATGAGATGCCTCAAACCCTTAGCGCACATACCATAATCCGCTAGGAATATCGCTCAATCCGATTTTGGCAAGACACAAACACCCGGCTATGTGAATGATGCCGAATTACTCATCATCATGATTGACTTCCCCAAACCTACAATTTCTTTCTATTCTTTTGATTGCAAATAATTGCTTTCAAGGCCCTCCCACATCAAACATGCCAATATCAATCAACTCCTCCAAATTTCCGGATAGGTAAAGGAGGCCATAATTTCAATGAGGGGCTAAATGATCAAAGAAAGAAGAAAGAAAATCGAATTTCCTTAATCATCTCAACAAGAAGTATAAGAACTTATAGTGTGATTTCAACCTTATTTTCTCAACATGATTTAAGTAACATTCATCACATTATGAAACTTGCAAAAAGAAGTATAATCAACTCATACAATTTCTTTTCAATTCACTATTCGTTTAAGCATGCAATTGTCATCAAAACTCAATTCACAAGTAGTGATTATCATCGAAATCATCTCAATTCCTTAGAAGCACAAAATTTTCAAAATTTTTCAATTTTTATGGGTTTTTCAAACTCTTTTTCATGCAATGCAATAATGAAACGTGCAACAATATAATGAACATGCAAGATAGTCTCAATAGAAGCAATCAAAGTGAGTAAGAGTTATTACAAACTTTTAGTCACACCTCACCCCATACTTGGAACAAACATTGTCCCTAATGTTCAAATAAAAGAAAAGAAGAAAAGAAAGAAAGAAAAAGACTCACAAAATGGCGGTGGAGCGGCTAAACTGTCGGTCCTCAAGGTCGTCACTGCGGTGGAGGCGGGAATGGATGGAAGCTAGGGTCGTAGTACCGCCCGAACTGCTGGCGGTAGACGTCTCTCATCATATGGTCAAGGTCATCCATACGTCCATCTCTAGCGTCAGCTCGGATCTCCAAGGCTCCCACCCTATCAGAAAGGCTAGTAGCCCACTCTGGCATCTGCTCATACCATCCTGGAGCCTGGTTGTACCACCCCGGTGCATCTGACGGTGCTGGTGCTAGTGGCGGTGGCTGCTGTGCAGACCATGGTGGTGGAGCTCCGTACCACGCAGAAGGGGTCTCCATCCAAGTTGGTCTCTCGCTCACGCTGGCGCGGCGAGAAGATGAACCTGAAGCTCTGGCGGAACGTGGAGAACGTCTGGGCACATGAGAAGCTATGTCCGGCTGATCCGGAAACGTGCCAAAATCCTGCTCTGCTCCTCCTCCTCCCTCATATGGATCTCTCATCTCCTCCTCAACTACCGGTGGTGGTGGAACATATGGAGGGGCTGCAATCCTGTTTGCATGCATAGCAGCGAACGTCTCCTTCCAGTTATGGCGTCCAGCCATAATGGAATACTCTGGGAGCCACTCAATGCCCCTCCCCGTTCTGATCTCCCATGGCATAGCTGCATAAGGTGGACCTCTATGGGTGGGGAAGATGAGACCTCTAGTCATGAAGGCCTGGAGTCCTAGGGGTACAGCAGGAATACGTGTACATGCGGAGAAATCTACCTCTAACATCCTAGCAAGGTGGGTGACTATCCCACCATATCCAATGTTGCCCGCCCTCTTGTTCTTTAGCTTGCTCATGGTAGCAGCTAAGAGGGTGGCGCAGTCAGCAGGGCGCCCATACAACATAGAGTACAGAAGAAAGAGCTCATCCGTCTTGATCTTCTGAGGCGTCTCTGTCCTAGGGAAGAGACACTCAGAAAGCACCCGGTGAGCAATCTTCAAGGCTAAGTGATACATCAACTTAGCCTTGGTATCAACTGGTTGCCAGCGGTCCTCGCTGGCATAGATCATAGCGACCTCTTCCCAGAAATCCTTGGCGTAAACGTTGCTGGGGAAACGACCATTAAAGGTCTCTTGGAACCCAAAGAAGGCTCCGAACTCCCGGATGGAGAAATCATAGTTCCTTTCCATCAGACGGAAAGAAACGGTCCTATCAACGTGGCTATGCTCAAAAGACGTCACAACCTCTCTCGTGATCTCCTCATATGCGTCTTCTCGGATAGCCGAGAAGACAACAAGACCGGCTCTATCCAAGAGCCAAGTAAGGTCATCTATGATGTGTAGAGGAGCTAAATCCTCCAACAATAGGCACCTAGGTCCTATAACAGCCCTCTTATGGATCCTCTCTAGTGCATCGAGATGATCCTCGTGAATGGTGGGTACTCTAGGGCTAGGTGGTGATGGTGATGAAGGTGATGATGGAGGTGAAGGAGATGGAGGTGGTGGTGCTCTAGTGGATGAAGAGGAAGAGGGGTTACCCTTCCTCTTTTTGTTCTTATCCTTCTCGTTGTTCTTGTCCATAATTCTCCCAGAAACTCTCCTCACAAAATCCATTACTGTTGAAAACCACGGTCTGTTCTTGGTGTTCCACGGCCGTGGAAGTGACAGAGACCGTGGTTCGTCTCGATTTTTCTCAAAACTCAGCAGATAATCACCAAACTCAACAGTCAATCAGTCCTATGCTAATTCCTTCCAATTTCATTCAGTTCTCCTACAAATGCTAGCAAAAACGAAGCCGGATTGACAAAGATAGAGAAAGAACCAAAAACCTAGGTTTTCGGATTTTAAAATCCGAATTGTGCTTTCTCCGGTGGTTTGCCGCTCGATTTGTTGATTGGATCTCGTTGGTGATTGGATTTGCTTCAGTTTGGGTCGAAGAATCGTTGAAAACGATTAACGAACGGAGATTTGAGGTGAAGGGCGTGATTCCGGCGAAAGAGGGCGTGGAAAAGCTTTGTGAGATGTGTTTTTGTGAAGAACGTGGTTTATATAGTGGCCGGCAAAATTTTTGAAAACCACGGTCTATCGGGGGGTTCCACGGCCGTGGAAATGTACGGAACCGTGGTTTTGGTGATTTTTCAAAGGCTTTTGGAAATTACGGTCACTGTAGCTGTCACGGCCGTGGTTTAGGCCGTGGAACTCTCTGTAATGCTCCAAAGTCCAAGTTTCGTCACTTTTGTTCAAAATTACTCTTCCCCTTTCCTTTTCCACTGTTCCTACATCCAAAAACACGAACATACCGGAAGGAATCGAAGGCAAAACAAAACAAAAACGTCTAAACTAAGCTAAACTATGAATCAAAAACAAAAACGTAAATGCAATACCTTGGGTTGCCTCCCAAGAAGCGCTTTGTTTAAGGTCCGTAGCTAGACCAAATTTGCACTTATTCGAGTGTGGTGGGCGCGAACTCTTCAGCTTGGAGTTCCGGCGTATACTTCTTGAGTCGTTGACCGTTCACCTGAAAGCTTCCGCCCGCTTCACCCCATACTTCAACTGCACCATGGGGGAAAATACGTTTGATTAGAAAAGGTCCGGTCCAACGAGATTTAAGCTTAGTTGGAAAGAGACGAAGCCTTGAATTGAAGAGGAGAACTTGATCTCCTTCTTTGAAGTCCTTTGGAATGATATGCTTATGATGCCAACGCTTTGCTCTCTCCTTATAAATCTTGGCGTTCTCATAGGCGTTCAAGCGGAGTTCTTCAAGCTCATTAAGGTTCAAGAGACGCTTCTCTCCCGCTTCCTTCATGCTGAAATTCAACCATTTGATAGCCCAAAACGCCTTATGCTCCAACTCTACCGGTAAGTGACAAGATTTCCCACACACAAGGTTGTATGGTGTGGTTCCTATGGGAGTCTTGTACGCAGTCCGGTACGCCCACAATGCATCATCAAGCTTCAAAGACCAATCCTTCCTAGTCCTTGAAACCGTCTTCTCTAGGATTCCTTTGATCTCCCGGTTTGAGATCTCAATTTGTCCACTAGTTTGTGGATGATAAGGGGTGGCGACCTTGTGAGTAACCCCATACTTAAGTAGAAGAGCTTCAAAGCGCCGGCCAATGAAGTGAGAACCTCCATCACTAATGATAGTCCTTGGTGTCCCAAATCGTGGGAAGATGGTCTTGTTAAAGAACTTAACCACCACCATGGCATCATTGGTGGGAGAGGCAATCGCTTCCACCCATCTAGAAACGTAATCCACCGCCAAGAGTATGTATTGGTTTCCACAAGATGATGGGAACGGTCCTATAAAGTCAACTCCCCAAACATCGAAAATCTCCACCTCTTGGATGTTATTGAGAGGCATCTCATTCCTCCTAGAGATATTTCCTGTTCTTTGACAAGCATCGCAGCAGGAAACAAATGATTGCACATCTCTAAATAAAGTAGGCCAAAAAAATCCAGATTGCAATACCTTAGCACTAGTCTTGTTCGAACTAGCGTGTCCTCCACCACAAGGTAGTGAATGACAATGGCGGATGACACTTTGCATCTCATCTTCCGGCACACATCGCCGAATGATGCCATCCGGACCTCTCTTAAAGAGGAGACGTTCCAAAAGTATTCCCGGACATCCTTAAAGAACTTCTTTCTTTGTGCGTAGGATAATCCGGGCGGTATCTCCTGACAAACCAAATAGTTAACAAAATCAGCAAACCATGGTTCGTTACCTTTGGAGATTACTTCGATGCACTCCTCAATGATATGTAGGTGTTCGTCCGGGAAGGAGTCATCTATAGGTAAGTGGTCGTCCTCTAGATGTGTTAGGCGACTCAAATGATCCGCAACAGAATTTTCTGAACCTTTCTTGTCGCGGATCTCTAGATCGAATTCTTGTAGGAGAAGAATCCATCTAATTAGCCTTGGCTTCGCATCCTTCTTTGCAAGGAGGTACCGGATCGTAGCATGATCTGTGTAGACAATCACCTTTGCACCTACAAGATAAGAGCGAAATTTGTCAATAGCATATACAATGGCTAAAAAATCCTTTTCCGTAGTGGCGTAGTTGAGCTGCGCTTCATCTAGCGTCTTGCTAGCATAGTATATGGCATGGGTTCGCCCTTCCTTTCTTTGTCCAAGAACAGCTCCTATAGCTACGTCACTAGCATCGCACATAACCTCAAAGGGAAGGTTCCAATCCGGAGGTTGGATAATAGGTGCTGAAATTAGAGCTTCCCGGATCATATTGAACGCATCTAAACATTCCTGCGAAAACTCAAAAACCGCATCCTTCATCAATAGATTAGTAAGAGGTTTTGATATTTTAGAGAAATCCTTTATGAAGCGCCTATAGAATCCAGCATGTCCTAGGAAACTTCTTATCCCTTTCACCGAAGTTGGGGGAGGAAGCTTTTCTATAGTCTCTATTTTCGCCTTATCCAACTCAATCCCTCTACTAGAGATTAAGTGTCCTAAAACAATTCCTTCCTTAACCATGAATTGACACTTCTCCCAATTAAGAACTAGGTTAGTGTCTTCACACCTTTGTAATACAATAGAAAGGTTAGAAAGACAATTGTCAAAAG
Source organism: Fagopyrum homotropicum (assembly GCA_033239125.1). Classification (NCBI taxonomy): domain Eukaryota; kingdom Viridiplantae; phylum Streptophyta; class Magnoliopsida; order Caryophyllales; family Polygonaceae; genus Fagopyrum; species Fagopyrum homotropicum. The sequence goes on along the minus strand of BSWB01000001.1, from coordinate 97,621,922 downwards.
AGGAACCGTATACGGAGAAGTCATCCATGAAGACCTCAATGATTTCCTCAATATATTCGGAGAAGATGGCCATCATACACCTTTGAAAGGTGGCTGGGGCGTTTTAAAGCCCGAACGGAATTCTCCTATAAGCGAACGTACCCCACGGGCACGTAAACGTGGTCTTCTCTTGATCATCCGGGTGTATCGGAATTTGAAAGAAACCACTATAACCGTCAAGATAGCAAAAGTGCGAATGTTGCGCTAACCTTTCAAGCATTTGATCGATGAATGGCAATGGGAAGTGATCCTTCCTCGTCGCATTGTTAAGCTTGCGGTAGTCTATGCACATCCGCCATCCCGTTACGGTTCGGGTAGGAATGAGTTCGTTATTCTTGTTGGTGATGACCGTCATTCCTCCCTTCTTCGGAACTACTTGAACCGGACTCACCCACTTGCTATCGGAGATAGGGTAGATGATACCTGCATCAAGAAGTTTAAGAATTTCCTTCTTGAAAACCTCCTTCATGGTCGGATTTAACCGCATTTGAGGTTGTCTTGAAGTCCTAAAGTCCTCTTCCATTAATATTTTATGCATGCATAGGGAAGGTTTGATTCTTACTAAGTCCTCAATAGTGTATCCTAAAGCTTTTCTATGTTTCCTAAGGACAACCATGAGCTTATTATGTTCATCTATGCTTAGATCGAAACTAACAATAACTGGAAAGGTAGAATTAGGTCCTAGAAAGCGTACCTTAGATGAGTAGGAAGTGGCTTTAGTTCCATCGCTTTCGGAGCTTCCAATGGCTCTTGTGGAGCTTCCGATGCTTCCTTAGAAGTGTCTAAGGAAGTAGAAGGTGTAGGAGAAGAATCAAAAGAAGTTGAAGAAGAGGTACGATCACCCTCTTCCACGGCCAGAATCACGGTTTCCCTGCATCCTCCACGGCCGTGGTTTAGGGCGTGGAAAGGAAATATGGTTGCTCTGTTTCCTCCACGACCGTGTAACTCTCTGGAGTGAGCCACGCTTTGGTTGGTGAAATCCACGGCCGTGGAATATAGTGTATGGCCTTGGATTCTCACGTTTTCTGCCTCATCATGGAGCTTCTTAAACTCCTCTTCACATACTTCCTCTTGTGCTTCTAAGGCTTCAATTGCCTCATTGCACTCCTCTTCTTCCCCTACATTCATTAGACTCATAGTAATAACCTTTTGTAAAGGATCTTTGAAGAGAATAGCACTTACCTCCTCTCTAGACAACCCTTCTTCATCTTGGATATTGAATATATCCTCATCAAAGATTGGTTCCTTCACTAGAGTGGAAAGAACGAACTCTACTTTCTCCTCTCCTATGTCAAAGGCGAGTCTAGCATTCTTGCAATCGACTATGCAGCCGGAAGTTGCAAGAAACGGTCTTCCGAGTATGATCGGGACCGGACTATCTGCAGGAATGTCAAGCACAACAAAATCAATGGGAACAAAGAATTTACCTAGCTTGACTGGGACGTCTTCTACAATACCGACGGGGCGAGTGATGGACCGATCTGCCATGTACAACGTCATCTTCACCGGTTTAGGGTCGCCTAAACCGATCTTCCTACATAATGCAAGTGGTATGATGCTCACACTTGCTCCCAAGTCACATAAAGCATCATATGTGACATCTCCCACTCCTATGAGAATGCAAAATGACCCCGGATCCTTTAGCTTTGGGGACATTTTCTCCTTCATGGTCTTGATGAGATCCGAAGAATCCGAACTCATATTAACCTCTCCAAAATCCTCTAACTTTCTCTTGTTAGAGAGGATTTCCTTTAAGAACTTGCCATAAGCCGGCATACCTACAATAGCATCAATGAAAGGTATATTAATATGCAGCTTGCTCATGAGTTCTATAAACTTACCAAATTGTTTATCTAGGCGCGCTCTTGCTCTAGATTGAGGGAATGGTAGGGGAGGTTTGTAAGCTGGAGGAGGAACGTAGACATCTTCCTTCTCCTTCCCCTTCTCTTTGTCTTTCTCAACAGAGACTTCAACAAACTTAGGTTGCGGATCGGTGGTAGTCACTCCGCTCCTAGTTGTGATTGCCATCACCCTTCCCTTAGGGTTGTCCTCCGTTTTTCCTGGAAGTTTCCCTTGATTCCTAGGAACTTCCTCCGCTTGGCTGAACATTTGGTTTTCTAAAACCTTTTGGGCTTTATCAACCTTAGAAATTTGATCATCAACCTTAATGTTGCGGTTCTCCAAACCTTGAAGCTTTCCCAAAATCGTTTCCAACATGGGATCGGGCTTCTCCTTCCCCGAAGTGTTTCCTCCATTAGATGTTTGCCCCTGGCTTTTCAAAGGAGTAGAGGAAGAGGAAGGTGGAGTTAGTGAATTTGAATTGGAAGGATAAGAGTTACCGGAGTTTTGTTGATTGGAGCGCCAATTGTTGTTGTTTGAACCCCTATTGTTGTTCCAATTGTTGTTCCGGTTGTTGATGTTGCCATTCCAATTATTTCGGTTGTTGTTCCGGTTATTGTTGTTGTTGCGGTTTGTATTCTCACCACTATTGTTGTTGTTGCCCAAGTAGCCAACATCCTTTCCTTGTTGCTTTGGAAAGTTGGTCTTGATAGCTTCCTTCAACTCTTTATTCTCATTGTTGAGGGAGAAATTTTTATTTTGAGCTTCATGTGTGAGCTTTGCTCCTTGCTCTACACGATTTCCCTCAACTTTCCGGTGGGAATACTTCTCTATGACCCTTGCTTGCTTCTCAATGAAGTCCCAAGCGTCATCTTCCCTCATGTCCATGAATTTACCACATGAGAGGGATTGGAGCTTGAATTGTGTCTCCACATCCAGCCCCTTATAGTATATCTTTAAAAGTGCAAGCTTGGATATGCCATGATGAGGGCAATCCAAGAGCAAATCCTGAAATCTTTCCCAAGATTGAAACAAACTTTCGTTAGATCTCATGGAAAATGCATTAATCTTACCTCTAAGTTCCGCCGTTTTTGATGGCGGGAAGAACTTAGTGAGGAACTCCGCGGAAAGGTCTTCCCACGTGTCTAGTTTCCCACTAGGAAGAGCTTGGTACCAAGACAATGCTTTCCCCTTCAAGGAGAAGAAGAAAGGCTTGAGCTTATAGTTGTTGGTAGTTGCATTCTTCAGCCTCATTGTCTCCATCATACACTCAAAGTTTTGCAAGTGTTGGTGTGGAGATTCAGCGCTTGTTCCGCCAAATTGGTTTTGGCGAACAAGAGTAATAACTTGAGGGTTGAAGCTAAACCCTTGCACATCATCAGCATCAAAGTTCACACCTAGACGGCGTGGTTGCTGCATTGGATCCATCCTTTGGCCAAGAGTTCTTGGCTCCTCATCCACACGTTCGATCCTTGCATTCCTAGGTGGAACATGGCGATTTGCAGCTGCCCGTGGATGGAATGGATTCACATTGATCGTGGGATCAATTTCCTCTAACGGTGGCATGGAGGAGTCGCTATCCTCATTGGATGAGTTGGCTCTAACCGATCTTCCCGGTCTCCTCCTTTTCTTTTTCTCCTTAAGGTTGTTTATCTCCAACCTCATTTGGAACATCATGTCCGTTAGATCATCAATCTTCATTTGGTGACGATCCGTCTCTTCTCTACGTGTCTTCTCACTCCATTGGAGTTGAGCTTCTTTCTCCGCTAACTCCGATTGAAGATCACGTTCGTTCTCTTCAGCCATTTTCTTTTCCTTACGCTTTTGCCTTAAAGTCCTCTCAAGCTCTTGATCAAGAGGTAAGAGGTCCTCGGTGTTCCTAGACCTGCGCATACACTCAAAGAGATATCAAATAACAAGGGAGAAGCTCCCAAGCTTGACAACCGATAACCGAATTCGGCCTAAACCAAATCCCCGGCAACGGCGCCAAAAACTTGTTCGCCACTTAGCGTGCGTGCAAATAAGCTTTAATTATAAAACCAAAAATCAAGCAAGCGAACCCGCAGTGTACGGATCGATATAGTTGAGCAAGAATTCCAGAGTATCGAACACAGGGATTTGGGGGGAACAAATTCAATTATAGGTTATCAAGCGAGTAAATGTAAGAGCTTTTTGAATTATTGGGAAAACAACAATCCTAAAGATCCAGGAATCCAGCTGTGGCAATCGATTCAAGATATACTAAAGATATAAGGACAGAGTTAAGGTATGCAAAGGTATGCGAATGTAAGGTAATCGTACGGTGAAGTTCCAAAAACCATTACGACTAACCTACAAGACACTCTCTATAAAGGTTGTTGAGGCTTCAATATAGAAAGGTTCTAAAGGTAAGAATTAACGTCAAATACCCAAACTTGTAATCCAAGGATCAAGACTAACTTAACCGATTAAGGTTGTGACACACACAATCGAGGTAGAGGTTGTTGAGGCTTCACTACCACCTAGAAAAGGCAAGCCAAGACTAAGTTAAAGCAAATCTTTAACTTTGGATTAAAGTAAAAGCAAGTTCGTAAACTGACACAAAATTACGGGTAGTTCTTGAGTTCCACGGCCGTGGAAGCTCAAGAACAGACCGTGGTTTAAGGTTGTCGGCGATTCTCTCTAACTCTCAGGGTCCAATCTGTTTATGATCGATCTATCATTATCTAAGCCACAACTATCAACCCTTCACCTTAGAATTGCTAAAGGGTTTTAGCCAACAATAGTCATATTGATATCAAATTCAAGGTTTAAAAGAAGGAAAGATGAAAACTTCCGAAAACCTTCAATAACTTTCAAGTCAATCTCAAATCCACAAATTAAGAACAATAACGTCAATGGATTCAGAATAATGCAAACAATCACAATCTTAGATAAGAACGAAGAACGGGATGTCAATCCGTCTTCTAAATCAAACCTAAAGATAAAACGTAAACTTCTTGCGAATAATCTTACAAATCTTCGATCTTCCGTCAATCCGTAAATCTCAATAGCAAAGCGCGAAATCCTCAATCACAATCTCCGCAAGATGTGAAATTAGGGCAATTCCAAGCGTAAGCGGGAAATGCGTCTAAGCGTAAGCGAAGGTCTAAGCAGAGGTGACGGAATCTCTCCTTGTCCGTCCTTTTATAGTGAAAGATAAAATATAAGCCCGGCCCAATTGCGTAGAAGATCGTGGCTTAAAGTGTGGGGAAAAAGATCGCCAAGATCACGGTCGTGGAAGGGTTCCACGACCGTAATTTAGAGCGTGTAAAGTGTCACGGTTTGACAGAAGCCTTCCACGGCTGTAGAAGTTACTGGAATGAACCACGCTTCCCTTGCCAAGGTTCCACGGCCGTGGACTTGAACGTGGAATGTAGTACGGCTGTATTTTAGAGCGTGGTTTAGGGCTAGAACGTGATTCTTCCTTTCCTCGTGCTATTCTTCAGGTTAGCACATCCTTAGCTCCTAGAGATGTCCTCAATTCATGGACATGCTCAATCAACTCCATCCTTGCTCAATTCCGTTCGGAAATAGCTCTTAATTACCTATAATCAACATAAGGCTTGTGTATATCTCCATATCGACAATATAGACAAACTAGCTCACAATTGAATCAATGCTTAATCAATGACTATCAAAATGGATGAAATACACTTAGAAAACGTGCCTAAAATATCACAATATTTCATGCTAACACTCTTACAAGAACGACCTTGGATTTTAGCGCTCGTCAAATTTGGTGCCGTTGCCGTTGAGTTTAGTTGTGTTTTAATTTCTTTTGATTATTGATTGTTGGTTTGGACCATTTTTATGGTTGAAACCCATGCTACTAACTCCGGATTTGTTCCTTTTGATCCAGAAATTGAGAGAACGCACATCCGGCAACGTAGACAACAACGAATCCGTGAACAGATGGCTGACCGAACCCTTCGCCAACTCACGTAGCCGGACTTGACTCAACATCCTCTTGCGGTTACTATACCGGCAATAGGGGAAGGAGTCAACTTTGAGCTCAAGCCGGGTTTGATCCACTTGCTCCCATCTTTCCATGGGTTAAGTGGTGAAGACCCCATCAAGCATCTTGGGAAATTTTATACCTTGTGTATGAGCATGAAGCCGGCCATCATTACCGAAGAGAAAATCAAGATAAGGGCGTTCGGTTTCACACTCAAGGATGGGGCGGATGATTGGTACTACCATCTTCCGTCCGGTGGCATCGAGACATGGGAGAACCTCCATAAACCATTTTTGGAGAACTATTTTCCAGCTAAGAAGGACAATAGCTTGAAGAAAGAAATAAGCAACATAGAGTAAGAGGCGGATAAAACTCTTTATGAGTATTTCGAGTGTTTCGCACGACTCTTATCCAGTTGTCCTTTCCATGGGTATTCTACCCAAGATCTAGTCTTGTACTTGTACAATGGCTTGCTTGATAATGAGAGGAGGATCGTCGATGCTGCTTGTGGAGGTAATATTCTAAACACCACTCCTGACATTGCTTTAGAGAAAATGCAGGAACTAGCTGAAGGAACTCGGAATTTCGGAAGAACCTCTTCCAAAAGAGGAGTTCATGCTATCAATCCTGGGCGAAATGAGATCTCAACTGAAATTTCCGAACTGAAGGAGATGATAAAAAGATTGACTTTGATGGGAACTCCACAACAACTCAAGGCATGTGGAGTTTGTGCCGATCCGGACCATCCAACGGACATGTTCCCTCAAGTCCACGATGACGATGCTGAGATGAACACATTGGGCTATGGGCAACGACAGCAACTGATAGCATGTATTATAGTCTATATTTTGGGACTTGTTTGGATGTTTTATCTTCAATAATCTGAATGTATGGATGTATATTATGTGATTATATTGTTGTTTCATCTACCTTTACGGGAATCGAGGTCTACACCAAGTTTCGTTGTAATTGTAGGTAAAATGGCACGTTTTGGATCGAAATGGAGCTAAGGAGCTAAGGAGTCATTGGAGCTACATTCCGGAGCTTAAAGAAGAACTCAAGAAGCACGGAATTAATGAAAAAGATTTAACTTGGACTAGATTTGAGAGATTTCACATTCAGTTGAGATTCACCTAGGTCGGCTATAGTGTCACCTAGACCGAGGTATCACCTCGACCGAGGTGATCTTTAGGAGCGTCCCGACCGAGGCGAACACCTTGGCGCCGGCGAGATATATATTTTTGGCTGAGATCTTTTATCTTTGGAAAGAAGATATCTTATATTTTTGGGCTAGATTTCTCGAAGGAAGATCTTATATTTGAGAGATCTATTTTAGAGATATGATATATTTTATAGGAAATTATCTTTTTAATATATTATTATCTTTGGACGACAATTCTCCTATATAAAGGGTTGAATTTTCCACAATTCAGCCATCTTTTGATCATCAGATATCTTTTCATTAACAATATTCTCCACACAGCAGTTAGAAGATTTTCTGGAAGTTTGAAGGAAGCTTTGAAGATTGAAGGAAGGAAGATTCATAGTTTGGAGATAGCTTTAGAGGGAGTTTGTAAGATTTTCTTAGATTCCCTTTGGTTTATTGTCTTGTTTGATTTGTGATTTGAGGAACGCTGATTTGTGAATTATTTGATTCAGCTATTGAAGCCTTGTTTTTAAGGTTTTTATGTTCAAATATTCATTCCTTTCTCATATATTTGATTGTTGTTATCATGATGATGAGTGGCTAAATTTCTTGTGCGATTCTAGGGTGATTGGCAGAAAGTTGTGAGAAAGACAATGATAGAATGATCTTAATTCCAGTAGGACCCTGAAAGCTCGAGTCTTTAACCTTAACCCTAGAGTACCTCGCTCTGTCGATGAACACCTCAGCCGGGGTGGAAATTGACTGATCGAGGTGCCCTTTTCTGATTCGAAACTGAGAGTTAAGTGTTCTAGTTTGCCAAATCCTATTCTTATTACACCTTTTCTGGTTCAATGCAAGCCTAGGATGAGACTTACCCGGTGATTCCTTAGTTTGTTTACCCAAGATCATAAGTGTAGGTAATAAAGGTTTATCCTTTATTGGGGTTTGAGTGTGCCTTCATCCCATCTTAGTGAGTTAGCCTGAGACTTACCCGGTAAAGGTTGATTCTATTCTCTTAGGTGGTGTGTTGGTTTGAGATTATAGTTCCTTTCCTCAGTACCTTGAGATTTACCCGGTAATAGGAACTTTGGTTTGGGATAGTGAGTAGTGAGACTTACCCGGTAATCTATTCCCACTTTAGAAACACCTTCCCTTTGCAAAATCTCAGCTTTGTCCGCGCTATCTTTAGAGATCTTGAGTCGGAACCACAACTAGATGCTTTAATCCCTAGAATCCGCATTTTCCCCTTATTTAACCTTATTATATTCTTTGATTACTTTAATTGCATTTTGTGGTTATTTGCAATATTTGAGAACCTATTCTTGCTTAGTTTCACCTAAGTCCCTGAGATCGACCCCCGGAATTCTTGCTTTTTACTATAATTGATCCGTACACTGCGGGTTCGCATCCTTGTTTTAAGCATATTTCTTGGGATATAAATTTAAAGCTTGCACACACCGTTTGGAGCGAACAAGTTTTTGGCGCCGTTGCCGGGGACTGTTCTTGCTTTTGCTATTAATTTTTCTGCTTGAGTGTTTTTTAGGTTTGTGTTCTTAGGTACATACAAAGTTGTCATTCCGGCAACGGAACAGAGTTTCGCCAAAGAACAAGTTTTTTGGCGGCGTTGCCGGGGACTTGGTCTAGGCCAAGCCGGTTTCGGTTGTCTTTAGGGGCTATTGCCCTTGTTGCATTTGACTACTCTTTCTATGAGTTTTGTAGTTTTCAGGATTTTCGATGGCTACATTTGATCCAACCTGGATAGCAAGACAAAGTGCTAGGGCGGACCATTATGAATACTTGGAAGAGAAATATTCCTTCTATTGGTTTGACAGTGAAAGGGAAAGAGAAGAGGTCATTAAGTAAGAGCTTGCGATATCGGGATGAGCTGAATGTCCCTAGAAAGATTTATGAACAACCTCTTGAAGATTCGCTTGAATCAAAATGGGAGAAGATGATGAAAAAGTTGGAAGAGCTCAAGGAAAGCACCCTATCCTATGCTAAGCCGAAAGAGGAGCATAACGAAGTACTGCAAGTTTCAAGCATTCCTCCAATCGAACTGGAAATTTCTCCTGAAGCTCTTGAAGAAGAGGACGCAGTGGAAGATCTCGATCCAACTACTAAAATATCGGCTGAGATTGAAGTAAGATCAGCCGAGGTTGAAGAAAATCCAGCTGAGTTGGGAAAGATTTCATGTGTGGCACCCTAACATGAATCTTATCCCAAGTTTTTAAGAACATTATAAGGTACCTTCTCTTACTCCCTTTGAAATTCCCTTTAAAATTCTAGATTTCTTCAGGGATGCACCGAAGAGTTCGAGTTCTCTTCCAAAAGAACCTCCTAAGATCAAGATGAAACCTCCCTTGAATTTGCTGAAAGTAAATGCTCCTTGGACTGAAAGGAGTGGAGTTAATAAGCGCTTCACCGCTAAGGCAACGAAGTGTTATTTGTTTAAGTATGGGGTCACTCACATGACAAAGACCTTGTACTATACCCAAGCTGGAGATGGGGGAGCTAAGTTGATTCACAAGAAGCTGATTTCCCGATCCAAGAAAGGATGGGATGCAAAACTGAGTTATCTCCCACGGAAGCATAGGAAGACCGGTAGGATTCCGGTGAGAACTAAACCATACAAGCTTGTACGTGGGAGATCCTACCATTTTCCGGTGAAATTAGGAACCGGAACATTCTTTGAAGAATTTTATGATGGATGTGATGAGCACTCCAAGATATTCGAGGTACATTGAGTAAATCCATGAGGAAAGGTCCAGGTAGCGACCTTAAATCAAGCGCTTCTTGGGAGGCAACCCATGGTATTGCTTTCTTTTCCCTTTTCTAGTTTAGTTTAGATAGTTTGCTTTTGCTTTGCTTTGTTTTTGGCGTCCTCAAGACAGAAACTAGGTACTCTCTAAGGAAGGATTACAGCTCAGGAGCTACACTAGAAGGACAGAAGTTCGAGAAATTGAGAGGTCAGAGCTTGACTGAAACACATCTCGGGTGCAGTCACAGGACCTCGAACGAGATGTTCTTCGCCAACCGAGATGATCTTATCTGGGAGCTGTTTCTTATTTCTTTATGCAGTTCATCTATGTCTGGTGAGTATTCTGTTGTTCTGACTTAATTTGACCCGTTGGGACAATGTCTCCCAAGTATTGGGTACTTGTATGACTCTCTTGATCTTTGATTATGATTTTATTTATGCTCAATGTGTTTATCTAAGATTACATGCATGCATACAGGTTATTTGTTTGAGAAAAACGTCAAAAACTGGTTTAAGAAAAAAAAATTTATGACCCCGACCGGGATGATTTTGGCCAAACGAGGTAAAGCACCTCGGATGACTTAGAACACCTCGACCGAGGCGGTTTAACTTTCGAAACGTTTTGTGCTTCTTTTTTGTATATGACCTAAGTGATGATTTTGTTTGCAGATTGGTTTTGAAACCTTTATATGCTTGAAAGGTTTTATGATATTTTTAAGTTGCAAAATGCATTGTTTGAAATTTTGGCATTATTAATACTTTGTTTTTATCAAAACTATGTTGAATTTGAAGGTTGACACCACATGATAAGTTCTATCACATTCTTCTTGGAATGATTAAGGCAATTCATTCTCATCTCTTCTTCTTCTTGATCATACTAGGCCCCTCATATACATATTTGCCTCCCTTTACCTATCCGGGAATATGGAAGCAAGCAAGTGAAACGCAAAAGAAAGTGAAGTTAAGATGTTGGCTGGAAGTTTTAGAAAGAAACAAATAGGTTTGGGGAAATCAATCATGATGATGAGTAACTCGGCACCATTCACATAGCCGGGTGTTTGTGTCTTGCCAAAGTCGGATTGAGCGATATTCCTAACGGGTCATGGTATGTGCATCAAGGGTTTGAGGCATCTCGAAAAATTGATGATTGTTGATCTCCTAAGCTTCGGTTATTGTGCACCTCTGTCCATGCATCCCAATAAGTAATGTAAAAATAAGCAAAGCTTATTGGTGGAAGATGTTGAGTTTCAAAGAAAGTGAAGTAAGATCCTTTTCCCGGATTCTAGCACCACATCTCCCTATATACATCCCACCCTCAAACGTTTCTTGACCTCTTTTGGAAGCCCTTGAGACCTCGAGCTTGTTGATTGACTTGGTGGTTTAAACTGGATTATACATGATTAATTTCGATAATTATAATTTATTATGCATTCTATGATTTTATGCAAAGATGAACAACTTTCTTATATTTATAAAATGTTTTGATCATATCTTGATTTTAATTGTCATGAAGCATTCTCTTAAAGTGATCTATGAGTGGAGCACATATCAAAAAAATATTTTGAAATACTTTTCATTGATCTTTATGACCTATAATCCATTCTATCTTGTACTTAAGATTTGAAACTTGCTTGGGGGCGAGCAAGGGACAAGTATGGGGTATTTTGATAAAATGTATTATAGTCTATATTTTGGGACTTGTTTGGACGTTTTATCTTCAATAATCTGCATGTATGAATGTATATTATGTGATTATATTATTGTTTCATCTACCTTTATGGGAATCGAGGTCTACACCAAGTTTCGTTGTAATCGTAGGTAAAATGGCACGTTTTGGATCGAAATGGAGTTAAGGAGATAAGGAGTCATTGGAGCTACATTTCGGAGCTTAAAGAAGAACTCAGGAAGCATGGAATTAATGAAGAAGATTTACTTTGGACAAGATTTGAGAGATTTCACATTCAGTTGAGATTCACCTAGGTCGGCTATAGTGTCACCTAGACCGAGGTGTCACCTAGACCGAGGTATCACCTCGACCGAGGTGATCTTGAGGAGCGTGCCGACCGAGGCGAACACCTTGGCGCCGGCGAGATATATATTTTTGGCTGAGATATTTTATCTTTGGAAAGAAGATATCTTATATATTTGGGCTAGATTTCTGGAAGGAAGATCTTATATTTGGGAGATCTATTTTAGAGATATGATATATTTTGTAGGAAATTATCTTTTTAAGATATTATTATCTTTGGAAGATAATTCTCCTATATAAAGGGTTGGATTTTCACAATTCAGCCATCTTTTGATCCTCGGATATCTTTTGATCAACAATATTCTCCACACAGCAGTTAGAAGATATTTTGGAAGTTTGAAGGAAGCTTTGAAGATTGAAGGAAGGAAGATTCATAGTTTGGAGATAGCTTTAGAGGGAGTTTGTAAGATTTTCTTAGATTCCCTTTGGTTTATTGTCTTGTTTGATTTGTGATTTGAGGAACGCTGATTTGTGAATTATTTGATTCAGATATTAAAGCCTTGTTCTTAAGGTTTTTGTGTTCAAATATTCATTTCCTTCTCATATATTCGATTGTTGTTATCATGATGATGAGTGGTTAAATTTCTTGTGCGATTCTAGGGTGATTGGCTGAAAGTTGTGGGAAAGACAATGATAGAATGATCTTAATTCCAATAGGACCCTGAAAGCTCGAGTCTTTAACCTTAACCCTAGAGTACCTCGCTCAGTCGATGAACATCTCGGCCGGGGTGGAACTTGATTGACCAAGGTGACCTTTTCTGATCCGAAACTGAGAGTTAAGTGTTCTAGTTTGCCAATTCCTATTCTTATGACTCCCCTTCTTATGACTACCTTCTTTTTGCCTAAACCGTCTTGTTTGATTTTTGGTTTATCCAAGGATTTTCATACCTTTTTCCATTTTCTTTGGCTTTTTCTTCTTTTTTTTATATGAATATAAAACTGAATAAAAACTCAAAGCAAACACACTCAAAACACTTAAACAAACTAAACAAGCAATGATAATTCCCTCCCCCATACTTGAATCACACTTTGCCCTCAAAGTGGAAAATGAAGCAAAGATAAATGTGGGAAAGGGAGAAATGATGATACCAATAGTGGGATAGTCCGGCTGGACCATCCGGACCCTCCTCCGGTGGGTACGGAAACTGGCTGAAGAAGTGCTCCTGCCAGCGGTAGAGTGTGTCGATGCGAGCTTGCTGAGCATCCATCCGGCTGCCAAAGGAGGTCTCAAATTTGGCTTGCCAAGCCAACTGCTGAGCCTCGAGCTACTGCTGCTGAGCCGCCTGCCAAGCATCTTGCCGGCGGTCAAAAAGGGTGGTCATAGAGGACGCGAAGTTGGACTGCCACGCCTGCTGCTGCTCAAGCATGGTCCGCTGGTACTCGGTCTTCCATGCCTGATGCTGAGTAGTCAAGGCAGCCATCTGAGTCTGGAGGCTCTCCATGGCCGGACCGTCATCCAGTGCTATAGTAGGCATCTCCTCATTATCCGGTATGGGCATGTGGTCATCAAAATAAGCCCGGCTGGAGCTCGCAGCGTGTCTCTCCACAATGGCCACCTGAGGGCGTCTCGGCATGAAAGGGTCAGCCGGGATGTATAGCTCGGAGAGCTCGTCTCCAAGTGGAAGCGGCCGGGGGAGGTATGTGATGTGGCTCCCATCTGCTAATGAAAGCCAAAAGAGGTTCTCTCCATCCCTCGTGAAGAGCTTGCACCTGCTCAGCATCCCTTCTGTGCATAGTGGGGCCTCCAACCCATCCTCTAAGTCGGAAAGGTCCATCACCTATGAAGCGATCAAGGAGATCACCCCACCACCAACAATGTCACGTGGCTCGTTCTTCCTAATCCGCTTCAAAGCGGTAAAGAAGAGGAACGGCCAATCCGGCACCTTCTCGTTCATGGGAAGGCAGACGTACAACAGTGGGAGGTCCTTGAGAGTGACCTTGTTCTCCTCCTTGTGTCCACAGAAGACACTCATGAAGATCTTGGAGATGAGCCTCAAGCATGGGTGAGTGAGTTTGTTGGAGTACTCACCCCCGGCATGAAACTCGGATCCGGTGGCGGCCTGCCAAAACTCGCAAAGGTTGGAAGTCAGAACGGGTTCGCACCAGTTCTTGGAGGCACAAATACTTACCCCAAATGCCTCCTGAAGTTGGGTGTAGTCCAGTGTATACTTTTTCTTGTTGAACTTGAATGAAAGTCCAACACAAACATGGTCCTCCTTCTCCATGGTGAAGGTGGCGATGAATTGGCGGCTGAGCTCGGGGTACGTTGGAACACTCATGTCTAGAAATTCACCGAGCCCAGCGTTGGTGAGAAATGCTTGCATGCTCTCCAACATGCCCAATTTTTCCAATGTAGGAACGTGCAAAAACCGAGTTGCATACACAACCCGATCCTGCACAATCCTATACCTGGTCTTCTCAGCCTCTGACATCTTTGTATTTTTTTCGGTGTTCCATATCTTGCAATTGATCAAGTAAAGAATTAGAAATTTCAGAAATTGGAGAAACAGACGAACCCTCTGTTGCTATTTCCGCAGGGGCGGCACTTGCAGGCGCAGGGGCGGAGAGGCGCAGGGTAGTGAGCTTGTAGGCGCAGGGGCGGAAGAACTCTTGAGGGCGATTTCTGACAGCGACGGAGGTGGTGGAGATAGGGAGCGTTTTCGTGGCTTCTTGCTGGTGGAGACGTCACCGGAGGTTATGAGTAGTGAAGAGAAGAGAGTGTGAGGGGGAAAGTGTTGTAGGATTAGGGATTTGAGAGATTGAGGGAGGTGTTGGTAAGAAGCGAGAGAGAGTGGCGCAGGGGCGTCGGAGCTGGTTGTGGTGGTGCTGACGAGGTGGCATAGGGGCGTGAGGGAGGCGGTTTGTGAGAGTTCCAGTGAGAGCGCAAGGGCGTGGGGCTTTTGAGAATGAAAGGTCGGGAGAGAAGTGAGGGAGGAGAAGGGTTGGTAAGGTAGATGTAGGGTATTATTCGCTCCAAACGGTGTGTGCAAGCTTTAAATTTATAACCCTAGACGTAAGCTTAAAACAAGGATGCGAACCCGCAGTGTACGGGTCAATCGTAGTAAAAAGCAAGGAATTCCAGGGGTCGATCACAGGGACTTAGTGAAACAAAGTCCAATTACGGTAAGCTTTAGCAATCACTAACTACAAGTAATTAAAACAATCAAAGATGATAAAAGTCAATAAAGGAAATATGCAATTCTAGGGATTAAATCATCTAGTTGTGGTTCCAACTCAAGATCTAAAGATAAGCGGACAAAGCTGAGGTTTTTGCATAGGGAAGGTGTTACTAAAGCGGAATAGATCACCGGATAAGTCTCACTACTCACTAATCCCAAACCGTAACTCCTATTACCGGGTAAGTCTCAAGGAATTAAGATAAAGAACCATAACCTCAAACTAACACACCACCTAAGGGAATAGAATCAACCTTTACCGGGTAAGTCTCAGGCTAACTCATAAAGATGGGATGAAAGCACACTCAGACCCCAATAAAGGATAGACCTTTATTACCTACACTTATGATCTTAGGTAGACAAACAAAGGAATTACCGGGTAAGTCTCATCCTAAGCTTGCATTAAACCAGGAAAGGTGTAATAAGAATAGGATTTGGCAAACTCTAACACTTAACTCTCAGTTTAGGATCAGATAAGTCACCTCGGTCAGAAGAATTCCACCCCGGCCGAGATGTTCATCGACTGAGCGAGATGCTTAGGGTTAAGGTTAAAGGCTCAAACTTTCAGGGTCCTACTATGATTAAGATTATTCTATCATTGTTTTTCCCACAACCTTCAGCCAATCACCCTAGAATCACACAAAGAGATTAGCCACTCATCATCATGAAAGTATTAATCAAGTATATAGGAAGAAAGTGAATATTTGAACAAGAAGAATTTAATGAAAAGACTTCAATAACTGAATCAAATATCACAACAAAGCGTTCCATGGATAGAAATCCAACGAGACAAGACAACAAGGAAGGGAATCTAAGATGATCTTACAAAAACCCTTCAAAAGCTATAAAAGCTACAATCTTCCTTCTTCAACCTTCAAAAAGGTTCTTCAAATCTCCCAACTGGAGTATGGCTGCTGTGGTGTAAGCGGGATCTCCAACTGTATACGGATGTCGGATTTGTGGGAAATCCGACCCTTTTTATAGGAAAAATACCCTCCAAAGATAAGATATCTTAGAAAGATCTCTTCCCATAAAAATAGGTAAAACATATGATCTAGCATATCTTCTTCCTTCCAGGAGCCAAGCCCAAAAATATAAGATCTCTTTCCAAAGATAAAAGATCTCAGCCAAGAATAAAATATTCTCGCCGCGTCCCAGGTGTTCGCCTCGGTCTAGTCGACTTCTCTGGATCACCTCGGTCGAGGTGAATCTGTGGTCAACCGAGGTGAGTCACAACTGAATGTGAAATCTCTCAATCTGGTCCAAAGTGAATCTCTAATCCATGGCTATACTTCCTGGATGGTTCCTTATGTTCCTGAATGTAGGTCCAATGACTCCATAGCTCATTTTGCTCCTTTTTGATGCAAAACGTGCCATTTTACCTACGATTACAACAAAACTAGGTGTAGACCTCGATTTCCGCAAAGGTGGATGAAATGGTAATATAATCACATAATTATACATACAAACATGCAGATTATTAAAGATAAAACGTCTAAACAAACCCCAAAATATAGACTATAATTCATGCTATCAAAATACCCCATACTTAGCCCTTGCTTGTCCCCAAGCAAGTTCCGCATATAAAAGGCAAGATAGAATGGACTATAAGTCATAAAGATCAATGAAAAAGTCTTTCAAAAACATTTTAATGGTGTGCTGCAATCATAGATCACTCTAAGAGAATACTTCATGGAATTTAAAATCAAAATATGATCAAAACATTTTATAAATATAAGAAAGTTTTTCATCTTTGCATAAAATCATAGAATGCATAATAAGTCATAATTATCGAAATTAATCATGCATAATCCAGTTTAAACCACTAAGTCAATCAACAAGCTCGAGGTCTCAAGGTCTTCCCAAAAGAAAGGTCAAGAAACGTGTAGGGTAGGGATGTATGTAAGGTAATGTGGTGCTAGAATCCGGGAAAAGGATATACTTCACTTTCACTTTGACTTTCAACATCTTCCACCAATAAGCTTTGATTATTTCACACTTTTTTTTTTACTTTACTTTTTGGGATGCATGGACAGAGGTGCACAATAACCGAAGCCTAGGAAATCAGCAATCATCAATTTTTGGAGATGCATCAAACCCTTGATGCACATACCATGACCCGTTAGGAATATCGCTCAGTCCGACTTTGGCAAGACACAAACACCCGGCTATGTGAATGGTGCCGAGTTACTCATCATCATGATTGACTTCCCCAAACCTATTTATTGCTTTCTAACACTTTCACTTCCAACCAACTTCTCAACTTTTACTTCACTTGCTTTCACCACTTTGCTTGCTTCCAAATTCCCGGATAGGTAAAGGGAGGCAAAAATGTATACGAGGGGCTAAGCATGATCAAGAAGAAGAAGAGAAAAGAATGAATTGCCTTGGTCTTTCTAGGAAGAAAGTGAGAGAACTCATAATGTGGTGTCAACCTTCAAATTCAACATAATTTGGATAAAAACAAAGTATTAAACATGCCAAAAATTTCAAACAAAGCATTTAGCAACTTAAACATATCATAAAACCTTTCAAACATATAAAGATTTCAAAACCAGTCAGCAAACCAAATCTTCACTGAGGTCATATCCAGATAAGAAGCACAAAAAATAGTTTCGAAAACTCTTTGTTAAACCACCTCGGTCGAGGTGTTCTGGGTCAACCGAGGTGAAGTACCTCGTTTGGCCAGAACTGCACCGGTCGAGGTCAAAAAAAAATTTTCTGTCAAATTTTTGACGTTTTTCTCAATCAAAATACATAAACACCCCATACTTGGGACACACTGTCCCAGTGGGTCTAAATAAGTCTAAAGAAATAAAGTACTCTCCGGACAAAGCTGAGCTGCATAATAAATAAGAAAGAAAATTCTGCAGGCTCTCAATAATCACGATCCGGTGGTGGTGGTGGTGGCATGTACGGATACTGGGACGGGTCAAATGGATAACCCATAGTCTGCTGAAACTGGATCTCCATCATCCGGCGCTGATAGTGCTGACCCTCTAGCATCTGATGAGTCCAGCGGTCAATCTCTCGATGCTGGGCGTCAAATCTCTCCTGGATGTCCACAGTAAGGGCAGCATAGGAGTCTATCATCTGATCCGTCAGATCATCGATCCGACGGTGAGCCTCTAGATCTCTGTGTCGGCGTACCCTACGTCTAGGAGGTCGCACTGGTGATGCAGTCGTCGCGGTCTCAGTCTCGTCATCGTCTAAGTCAATGACCGGCGCACTAGTCCCAGCAGTATCAGTCCTTGTATCCATAGGAACTCCACCATCTCTATCATCATCATCAGCAGTCTCCTCCTCCACCTCATCCTCCTCAGCTGGTGCAGCTGCTGCCTCTCTCGCATACTCCATCAGTGGGATCCAAGCAGTCTGCCAGTAGTGAGGATCATAAACTGAGAACTGGGGTGACCATCTGATCCCTTGTGGTGTAGTCGGCTCCCATGGCATAGCTACATACGGCGTAGTGAGTCCTCGGGGAACCAGAATCCTTCGAGTAATCATCTCCTGAAGTCCTAGCGGCTTGGCAGCCGCCACCATGGTACATGCGCTGAGATCCATATCCTGGTAACTCGCTATGTGAGTCACGAGGCCTCCGCAGCAGATATCCCCCTTCGCCTTGGCCTTGATCTTGTGAAGATCCTCTGCCAACATCAAGCCAAGGTCTGGGATCCCTCCAGTCACCATGTAGTAAAGGCTGATAAGCTCCCTCTGTCGGACCTTCTGGGGCGTCTCAGTACGCGCCAGAAGCGTCTCACTGAAAATACGGTGAGCTAAGCTAAAGGCTAGGTGAAAAATAATACGCTCCCTGGAGTCTCCAGGGCACCATCTATCTGCGTGCTCAACTACATGAGCAATCTGACCCCAGAACTCCCTAGCTACAGCTCAGGAGGGAAAATCTACAGCAGTCGGAGCCGGGAAACCAAAGATGTCTCTCCAGTACTCTAAGGGAACTAAGAAGTTCTGGTTCATCAACCGGAACTTCACAGAACGCTCTGTGGGGAGGTAGGTGAAGGAGCTAATGAACTCTAAGGTAGGCTCTAAGTAGGCAGGTGCGGGGATCTCAGTAAATTGATCTAGCCCTGCCATCGAAATCATCCGTCTAAGATCTCCATCCACATGGAGACAATCAAAAGATGAAATATCCAGGAAGCGCGGTGCAATCACTGGACGGGCTGTAATACGGTCATAGTCGACCTGGTGTCTCTCGTGGATCACCGGTCTATAAGGTCTAGAAGAAGAAGAAGAAGGGGAAGGGGAGGATCTGTCCCTCAGGACAAGCTGTCCATCTGAACTCATCTCTCAACAAACTCTGTTAGATCACTTCGGTCGGTCTGACACAACTCAAGAACACCTCGGCCGAGGCACAAAACGATTGGACCGAGGCGAATAACTGCGCGAACGAATCTCTCAAAAATCCAGTTCTTTTCCCCCAAAATCACTACAACTGGTTCCTATGGGCTACTTAATCTGTTTCTCAGCAAATGCAAGGGCAACCAAAGCCCAATTCGAAGCAAAACAGTGAAGAGAACGAGATTAGGTATTTTTCGATGTTTACCTTGATTCGCTCAATTCGGTTCGTTTTTCTCGCAGATTGACACTTGCACTGGGATCCTCTATCCTTTCTTTGCAATTTGGAAGCAAGAATCGTCGGAAACGAGTGAAGAATGGCGAAGCGAGGCGAGGAAGCTGCCGCGGTCGAGGAGGTAGGTAAAGGAAGAGAGAGAATTTCAACCCCCCTTTTATACCCTTTTCTGGAACTGCTGTCACCTCGGTCGAGGTGGTCTTGACTGGACCGAGGTGGTACGGACCGAGGTAGTTCTTCAGAAACCCTAGTCGCCTCGGTTGCTCAAGAATCATCTCGGTCGAGGTGCTTTGACAGCAACCGAGATGTGCCTCAGTCAAACTCCGTCTTCTCAAATTCTCGAACTTCTATCCTTCTAGTTGTGCTCCTGGGGTGTATTCCTTCCTTAGATGTCACCTGTTGTCTGTCTAGGACGCCAAAAACAAAACAAAGCAAAGCAAAAGCAAACTATCTAAGCTAGACTAGAAAAAGGATAAAGAAAGCAAGACCTTGGGTTGCCTCCCAAGAAGCGCTTGATTTAAGGTCGCTAGGTGGACCATGATGCGTCTCAAACGAGGTATATTGGTGCAACCTCCTCAACCGGAGTTTCTGGTTTGTATTTCTTGAGTCTATGACCACTGACCTTGAAGTTTCCACTCGTTTCGCCCCATATCTCAACTGCACCATGAGGAAAAACATGTTTCACAACATAAGGTCCGGTCCATCTAGATTTTAACTTACCTGGAAAGAGGCGGAGGCGGGAGTTGAAGAGTAGAACTAAGTCTCCTTCGTTAAGCTCCTTTGGAAAAACATGTTTCACAACATAAGGTCCGCTGGATCTCCTAGGTTAACTCCTGGACGCCTCAGTTGTTGATTAGGGTCCATCCTTTGACCTAGGGTTCGTGGGATTCCTGCAAGAAGAACATCTCGGACTGGCATCCGAGGTGGAAGTATCTCGGCCGGGGCGTCAGGTACTGGAACCTGCCTCGGTCGAGGGTCAGCAACTGGGACCTGCCTCGGTCCAGCATCGGGAACTGGATCTTCCCTCGGTCGAAGTAGATATTGGTTTCTTAAGGCTGCCATATCTGCTTCGATTGCCTCAGTCCTGGTGCGAGTTTCTTCTTTCTCTTGCCTTAGCTCTTCCCTGCTGAGGCGTAGTAGCTCTAGCGCCTCTTTCAACTCGGCCTCAAGATCGCGATTGTCTTGGTTGGCCATCTTCGCTTCTCTTAAGCGTCGTTTGTATGTCTTTTCTGGTTCGGGATCGTAAGGAACGATTTCCTTCCCAGTGCGGGTTCTTCACATAGACCTAAGAAAGAACCTGCAAAAGTCACTCAAGTAGAGTGGTTAGTAGACACGGGGGCAAGTGCCCCAAGAGCAAACCGTAACCGGCTCGGTCTAGACCAAGTCCCCGGCAACGGCGCCAAAAACTTGTTCGCTCCAAACGGTGTGTGCAAGCTTTAAATTTATAACCCTAGTTGTAAGCTTAAAACAAGGATGTGAACCCGCAGTGTACGGGTCAATCGTAGTAAAAAGCAAGGAATTCCAGGGGTCGATCACAGGGACTTAGTGAAACAAAGTCCAATCACGGTATGCTTATGTAAATACTAACCACAAGAGCAATTAACACAATCAAAGATGAATAAGAAGTCAATAAAGGAAACATGCAATTCTAGGAATTAAAGCATCTAGTTGTGGTTCCAACTCAAGATCTAAAGATAAGCGGACAAAGCTGAGGTTTTGCATAGGGAGGTGTTATTAAAGTGGAATAGATCACCGGGTAAGTCTCACTACTCACTAATCCTAAACCGTAACTCCTATCACCGGGTAAGTCTCAAGGAATCAAGATAAAGAACTATAATCTCAAACTAACACACCATCTAAGGGAATAGAATCAACCTTTACCGGGTAAGTCTCACGCTAACTCACAAAGATGGGATGAAAGCACACTCAAACCCCAATAAAGGATAAACCTTTATTACCTACACTTATGATCGTTGGTACACAAACTAAGGAATTACCGGGTAAGTCTCATCCTAAGCTTGCATTGAACCAGGAAAGGTATAATAAGAATAGGATTTGGCAAACTCTAACACTTAACTCTCAGTTAGGATCAGATAAGTCACCTCGGTCAGCCAAATTCCACCCCGGCCGAGATGTTCATTGACTGAGCGAGATGCTTAGGGTTAAGGTTAAAGGCTCGAACTTTCAGGGTCCTACTATGATTAAGATTATTCTATCATTGTTTTTCCCACAACCTTCAGCCAATCACCCTAGAATCGCACAAGGAAATTAGCCACTCATCATCATCATGAAAGTATTAATCAAATATATGGGAAGAAGGTGAATATTTGAACAAGAAGAATTTAATGAAAAGACTTCAATAACTGAATCAAATATCATAACAAAAGCGTTCTTTGGATATAAATCCAACAAGAAAGACAATAACGAAGAGAATCTAAGGTAATCTTACAAGAAAACCTTCAAAAAGCTATAAAAGCTACAATCTTCAATCTTCCTTCAACCTTCAAAAAGGTTCTTCAAATCTCCCAACTGTGGAGAATGGCTGCTGCTGCGTGTAACGAGATTTCCAACTGTATGCGGATGTCGGATTTGTGGGAAATCCGACCCTTTTTATAGGAAAATAACCCTCCAAAGATAAGATATCTTAGAAAGATTTCTTCCCATAAAAATAGGTAAAATATATGATCTATAATATCTTCTTCCTTCCAGGAGCCAAGCCTAAAAATATAAGATCACTTTACAAAGATAAAAGATCTCAGCCAAGAATAAAATATTCTCGCCGCGTCCTAGGTATTCGCCTCGGTCGAGTCGAGTTTCCTGGATCACCTCGGTCGAGATGAATTTGTGGTCAACCGAGGTGAGTCACAACTGAATGTGAAATCTCTCAAAACTGGTCCAAAGTGAATCTTTAATCCATATCTATGCTTCCTGGATGGTTCCTTATGTTCCTCAATGTAGCTTCAATGACTCCATAGCTCCTTTTGCTCCTTTTTGATGCAAAACGTGCCATTTTACCTAAGATTACAACAAAACTAGGTGTAGACCTCGATTCCCGCAAAGGTAGATGAAATGGTAATATAATCACATGATATACATACAAACATGCAGATTATGAGAGATAAAACGTCCAAACAAACCCCAAAATATAGACTATAATTCATGCTATCAGTCTTTCTACGAAGAAAGTGAGAGAACTCATAATGTGGTGTCAACCTTCAAATTCAACATAATTTGGATAAAAACAAAGTATTAAACATGCCAAAAATTTCAAACAAAGCATTTAGCAACTTTAACGTATCATAAAACCTTTCAAACATATAAAGATTTCAAAACCAGTCAGCAAACCAAATCTTCATTGAGATCATATCCAGATAAGAAGCACAAAAAATCGTTTCGAAAACTCTCTGTTAAACCACCTCGGTCGAGGTGTTCTGGGTCAACCGAGGTGAAGTACCTCGTTTGGCCAGAACTGCACCGGTCGAGGTCAAAAAATTATTTTCTGTCCAGTTTTTGACGTTTTTCTCAATCAAATAACCTGTATGAATGCATGTAATCTCAGATAAAATCATAGAAGCAAAATGAAGCATAAATATCCGATAATATCGAGTCATACATCGCATAAGTCATAAAATACATAAACACCCCATACTTGGGACACACTGTCCTAGTGGGTCTAAATAAGTCTGAAGAAATAAAGTACTCACCGGACAAAGCTGAGCTGCATAATAAATAAGAAAGAAAATCCTGCAGGCTCTCAATAATCACGATCCGGTGGTGGTGGTGGTGGCATATACGGATACTGGGACGGGTCAAATGGATAACCCAAAGTCTGCTGAAACTGGATCTCCATCATCCGGCGTTGATAGTGCTGACCCTCTAGCATCTGATGAGTCCAGCGGTCGATCTCTCGGTGCTGGGCGTCAAATCTCTCCTGGATGTCCACAGTAAGGGCAGCATAGGAGTCTATCATCTTATCCGTCAGATCATCGATCCGACGGTGAGCCTCTGGATCTCTGTGTCGGCGTACCCTACACCTAGCAGGTCGCACTCGTGAGCCTCTGGGTAGAGGTGTCACCGTAGGGGCGGGGACACTAAGCCGCAGGGGCGGTTTTCTTGACAGAGGCTCCTCTTCTTATTACCTCGTGTTGCCTCCCGAACAACGCCATTGTTTTACGTCGTTGGATCGACGTAAGGACTCTACCTCTCTGATTGGGCCTCCTCCAACACCATCTCGTCAATTTGATCGTTCTTTACACCTTCAAGGTAGGGCTTTAGCCTTTGTTCGTTTACCTTGAACACGTTGTGCGTTTGTGGATCATAGAGGTCCACAACGTCGTGAGGGTACACATCGGCTATTACGAACAGGCCTGTCCATTTGGAACGCAGCTTACCTGCAAAGAGCATGAAACAAGATTGAAAGAGAAGTACCTTATTTCCTAACTTGAAGTCCTTCCGGAGAATGTTTCGGTCATGCAATGCTTTGGTCTTTTCTTCGTATTCAGTGGCATGGTCATACGCATCTAATCTCAATTCCTACAACCCTGGCAATTGGAGTTTCCGGAATTCGCCCACTTTCTTTATGTTCATGTTGCACTTGTTTACCGCCCACCAAGCTTTGTGCTCTAGCTCCACCTGAAGGTGGCAAGCTTTCCCAAACACGATCCTGAAGGGAGACATCCCTATAGGAGTCTTGTAGGCTGTCCGATATGCCCATAGAGCATGGTTTAGCCTTGCACTCTGTTCGCTCCAAATGGTGTGTGAAAGCTTTAAATTTATATCCCAAGAAATATGCTTATAACAAGGATGCGAACCCGCAGTGTACGGATCAATTATAGTAAAAGCAAGAATTCCGGGGTGTCGATCTGAGGGACTTAGGTTAAACAAATCAAGTATAGGTTCTCTTTGCAACTAATAACCACAAAAGCGATTAAAGCAATCAAAAGATGATAATAAGGTCAATTAAAGGAAATATGCAAATTCTAGGGATTAAAGCATCCAGTGGTGGTTCCAACTCAAAATCTCAAGATAAGCGGACAAAGCTGAGATTTTACAAAGGGAAGGTGTTACTAAAGTGGAATAGTCACCGGGTAAGTCTCACTACTCACTAATCCCAAACCAAAAGCTCCTATTACCGGGTAAGTCTCGAGGTACTAAGGAAAGGAATTATAATCTCAAACCAACACACAAACTAAGGGAATAGAATCAACGTTTACCGGGTAAGTCTTAGGCTAACTCTCAAAGATGGAATGAAGGCACACCTAAACCCTAATAAAGGATAAACCTTTATTACCTAAACATATGATCATGGGTAAACAAACTAAGGAATCACCGGGTAAGTCTCATCCTAGGCTTGCATTGAACCAGGAAAGGTGTAATAAGAATAGGATTCGGCAAACTTTAACACTTAACTCTCATTTACGGATCAGAAAAGTCACCTCGGTCAGTCAAGTTCCACCCCGGCCGAGATGTTCGTCGACTGAACGAGATGTTCTAGGGTTAAGGTCAAAGACTCGAACTTTCAGGGTCCTACTTGGATTAAGATTATTCTATCATCGTCTTTCCCACAACTTTCAGCCGATCACACTAGAATCGCACAAGGAAATTAGCCACTCATCATCATGAAATCAATAATCAAATATATGAGAAGGGAATGAATATTTTAACACAAAAACCATAAGAACAAGGCTTCAATAACTGAGTCAAATATCAAACAAATCAGTGTTCCTTGGATTACAAATCCAATAAGACAATAAAACCAAAGGGAATCTAAGAAAATCTTACAAATCCCCTCAAAAGCTATCACAAGCTATGAACTTCCTTCCTTCAAACTTCATGAAATCCTTCCTAACTGGAGTTGGGAGAATATTATTGATAAAAAAGATGGTTGAATTGTGGAAAATCCAACCCTTTATATGGGAGAATTATCTTCCAAAGATAATAATATCTTAAGAAGATAATTTCCTATAAAATATATCTTATCTCTAAAATAGATCTTCAAAATATATGATCTTCCCTCCAAAAATCCAGCCCAAAAATATAAGATATCTTCCTTCCAAAAATAAAAGATCTCAACCAAATAAAATATATCTCGCCGCGCCAGGGTGTTCGCCTCGGTCGGGACGCTCCTCAAGATCACCTCGGTCGAGGTGATATTGTAGCTAATCGAGGTGAATATCAGCTGAATGTGAAATCTCTTAAATCTGGTCCAAAGTAAATCTTCTTCATAAATTTCATGCTTTCTGAGTTCTCTTTTAAACTTCAGAATGTAGCTCCTATGATTCCTTTGCTCCTTAGCTCCATTTCGATCCAAAACGTGCCATTTTACCTACGATTACAACGAAACTTGGTGCAGACCTCGATTCCCGTAAAGGTAGATGAAACGACAATATAATCATATAATATACATTCAAACATGCAGATTATTGAAGATAAAACGTCTAAACAAGTCCCAAAATATAGACTATAATACATGCTATCAAAATACCCCATACTTGTCCCTTGCTTGTCCCCAAGAAAGTTCCAAATCTTAAGTGCAAGATAGAATGGATTATAAGTCATAAAGATCAATGAAAAGTATTTCAAAACATTTTAGTGGTGTGCTGCACTCGTAGATCACTCTAAGAGAATGTTTCATGGCAATTAAAATCAAAACATGTTCAAAACATTTTATAAATATAGGAAAATTGTTCATCTTTGCATAAAATCATGGAATGCATAATAAATCATAATTATCGAAATTAATCATGTATAATCTAGTTTAAACCACCAAGTCAATCAACAAGCTCGAGGTTTCAAGGGCTTTTCAAGAGAAGGTCAAGAAACGTGTGAGGGTGAGATGTATATAGGGAATGTGGTGCTAGAATCCGGGAAAAGGACCTTCACTTGATTTGCTTGGAACTTCAACATCTTCCACCAATAAGCTTTGCTTATTTACTTTTTACTTTTTGGGATGCATGGACAGAGGTGCACAATAACCGAAACCTAGGAGATCAGCAATCTTTAATTTCTCGAGATGCCTCAAACCCTTGATGCACATACCATGACCCGTTAGGAATATTGCTCAATCCGACTTTGGCAAGACACAAACACCCGGCTATGTGAATGGTGCCGAGTTACTCATAATCATGATTGACTTCCCCAAACCTATTTGTTTCTTTCTAAATTTCCAGCCAACATCTCAACTTTTCTTTCACTTGCTTTTCACTTGCTTGCTTCCAGATTCCCGGATAGGTAAAGGGAGACAAATATGTATATGAGAGGATAAGCATGATCAAGAAGACGGAGAGAAGAGAATGAATTGCCTTAATCATCCCAGGAAGAAAGTGAGAGAACTCATCATGTGGTGTCAACCTTCAAATTCAACATAATTTGGATAAAAACAAAGTATTAAACATGCCAAAATTTCAAACAAAGCATTTAGCAACTTAAACATATCATAAGACCTTTCAAACATATAAAGATTTCAAAACCAATCTGCAAACAAAATCATCACTGAGGTCATATCCAGAAGAGAAGCACAAAAATCGTTTCGAAAACTCTTTCAGTTAAACCGCCTCGGTCGAGATGTTCTAAGTCAACCGAGGTACTTGACCTCGTTTGGCAAGAATCATCCCGGTCGAGGTCATAAATTTTTTTTTTCTTAACAAGTTTTTGACGTTTTTTCTCAATCAAATAACCTGTATGCATGCATGTAGTCTCAAATAAGCACATAGAGCGTAAGAAAGATCATAAATAGAAAGTCATACAAGTCATACACATAATGTCAAATAAGGTACATCCAAATACCCCATACTTGGGACACATTGTCCCAATGGGTCAAAACAAGTCTAATAACAGAGTACTCACCGGACATAGGCTGAGCTGCATAATAAATAAAGAAAAGAAATCCCTGCTAGCTCTATTTCTGATCCGCTGGTCGTGGTGGTGGATACGGGACGAAGGGATACTGAGATGGGTCAAAGGGATAACCCATGGTGTGCTGGAACTGTATCTCCATCATCTGGCGTTGGTAGTGTTGGCTCTCCCTCATCTCCAACACATCCAAGGACAAGGCGACGTAAGAGTGGATCATCTGGTCCGTCAGCTCGTCAATTCGTCGATGAGCTATGGGATCCCTCTGTCTGCGGACTTTGCCCCTAGAAGGGCGTGATGGTGCTGCAGCTGCCTCTTCCTCTGTTGCCTCGTCGTCTATGACAAAAACTGGCACACAGGGGCCGGCCGTATCTGTCCCTGTCTCCATGGCAACACTACCATCATCATCCTCATCCTCCTCCTCCTGTACCTGAGCTGCTGCAGCGTCTCTAGCATCCTCTATGTAGGGTATTCAAGCGGTGGACCAAATACACAGGATCGTAGACTGAGAACTGAGCCGACCACAGGATACCCTGAGGGGCAGTCTGCTCCCAAGGCATCGCCACGTATGGTGTGGTGAGTCCACGAGGAACTAGAATCCTCCTCGTGATCATCTCTTGAAGTCCTAGCGGCTTTGCAGCAGCCACCAATGTACAAGTACTGAGATCCAGATCCATGACCGTAGCAATATGAGTCACCAGGCCGCCACAACAGATATCTCCCTTCCCCTTAGCCTTGATCCGGTGCAAATCCTCTCCTAGCATGCCCCCAAAATCAGGCACTCCCTAGTCACCATACAGAATAAACTAAGCAGCTCTCCCTGTCTAACTTTCTGGGGCGTCTCAATACGCGCCAGAAGGGTCTCACTGAAGATCCGGTGGGCTAGTTGGAAAGCAAGGTGGAAGATGATGCACTCCCTGAAGTCTCCAGATCTCCACCTATCAACATGCTCTACAACATGGGCAATCTGCCCCCAGAACTGTCGAGCTACGGCTCGAGAAGGGAAGTCGGGAACTATAGGGGTCGGGAAGCTAAAGATATCTCTCCACTGGTCCATGGGAACGATGTAATTCTGGTTCAGCAACCGGTACTTGATGGTCTTCTGCTCAGGCAGGTGGGTAACATAACTCACAAACTCTAGTGTGGGCTCGAGATAGGCTGGAGCTCTAATCTCCATAAACTGCTCCATCCCTACCATGGAAACCATCCTCCTCAGATCATCAGCTACATGGAGGCAATCAAAAGCAGAAATATCCAAGAAACGCGGCGCAATCACAGGGCGCGTGCATATGCAGTCAAACTCATCCCGATAACGGTCGTGAATCACCGGAATACAAGGTCGGGAAGTAGAAGAAGGTGAGGAACCACTAGGGTATCTCTCAGAACTAACTGGTGAACAGAACGAGAACTCATCCTTTTTGTTGACAGGTCACCTCGGTTGGTCTGACAAGGCTGAAGAATCACCTCGGCCGAGACACAGCTCGACTGGACCGAGGTGAAAGGCTGGGCGATTTCAAATCTCAAATTTCCAGTTCTTTTCCCTCAATATCACTACCAATTGTTCCTATGGGGTACTTAAGCCTTTTTCAACAGAAATCAGTGGCAACCAAAGCCAATTATGTCCAAAATCGGTAAAGAGAAGAGAGGTTAGGGTTTCCGACAATTTACCCCGAATCACGCAGTTTCGAAGCGTTTTTCTTGCGGTTTCTTGCTTGCAATCTGCTTCTCTTGCTTTTCCTTGCGAGATTAGAGCAAAAATCATAGAAAATGATCGAAGAATGGGGAGGCGAGGAGATTTTAGCGCCGCGGTCGAGAGAGGGATGGGAGGGAAAGAGAGAGAAACTGTTCCCCTTTTATACCCCTCGCCGGATCTGACATCACCTCGGTCGAGGTGGTCCCGACTGGACCGAGGTGTCTGGACCGATGTGGATCTTTGTCAGCCCTAGTCACCTCGGTTGCTTAAAAATCATCTTGGTCGAGGTGTTGTGACAGCAACCGAGATGTGTCTCAGTCAAACTCCATCTTCTCGAATTCTCGAACTTCTGTCCTTTTAGTGTTGCTCTTGAGTTGTAATCCTTCCTTAGAAAGTACCTGGTTTCTATGTAGGACTCCCAAAACAAAACAAAGCATAGGCAAACTATCTAAAGCTAAACTAGAAAAGGGAAAAAGAAAGTGATACCTTGGGTTGCCTCCCAAGAAGCGCTTGATTTAAGGTCGCTAGCTGGACCGTACAGTATCCCTAAACATGCTGGAAGGTATCCTCACCCCATACTTCACCTTGATCGTGGGGTGAGATCAGAAGTCTATCAAACGTTCCAGCAAATGCAAGTGTTCATTGGGGAATGAATCGTCTATGAGTGGGTCGTCCTTCTCGCGTGAAGAGGGAGGTAGCCGGCTGAGGTGATCCGCAACAGAATTTTCGGATCCCTTCTTATCGCGAATCTCTAGATCAAACTCTTAAAGCAAGAGAATCCATCGAATAAGACGTGGCTTTGCATCCTTTTTAGCAAGTAAGTAACGAATAGCTGCATGGTCAGTGTAAATAATAACTTTCGGTACCACTAAGTAAGAGCGAAATTTCTCAAAAGCATATACAAACACCAAAAGCTCCTTTTCGGTGGTGGCGTAGTTTAGTTGGGCTTCATCTAGCGTCTTGCTAGCATAGTAAATGGCGTTGGTCCGGCCATCCTTCTTTTGTCCGAGCACCGCTCCTACCGCCACATCACTCGCATCACACATGATTTCAAAGGGCAAGGTCTTATCCGGGGGTTGGATAATGGGAGCGGAGATCAATGCTTCCTTTTTCCTGAAAAATGCATCAAGGCATTCCTCTATGATCTCCTCTATGTACTCGGAAAAGATAGCCATCATGCATCGTTGGAAGGTAGCGGGTGCATTACATAATCCAAATGGCATCCTCCTATAAGCGAATGTCCCCCATGGACAAGTGAAAGTGGTCTTCTCTTAATCATCCGGATGGATAGGAATCTGAAAGAAGCCGCTATAACCATCTAAATAACAAAAATGTGAATGTTGGGCTAACCGTTCGAGTATTTGATCGATGAAGGGAAGTGGAAAATGATCCTTCCGTGTGGCCACGTTCAGCTTCCTATAATCGATGCATATCCTCCAACCCGTAACGGTCCTAGTTAGGATCAACTCGTTGTTCTTATTCGTCACAACGGTCATCCCTCCTTTCTTTTGAACTACATGCACTGGGCTCACCCACTTGCTATCCGAGATAGGAAATATGATACCTGCATCCAACAACTTAAGAATTTATTTCTTTACAACCTCTTTCATGATCGGATTTAACCGTCTTTGAGGTTCCCGTGAAGTCTTATGATCGTCCTCCATTAGTATTCTATGCATGTAGAAAGAAGGCTTAATACCAATAAAATCATCAATAGTATAACCCAAAGCCTTTTGATGTTTTCTCAGGACATGCATCAGTTTAGACAATTCAGTTTCGGAAAGGCAAGCACTAACGATGACGGGATAAGTAGAATCCGATCCAAGGAAAACATACCTTAAGTGACTTGGAATCGGTTTCAGCTCCACAACTGGGGGTGCCTTCTGTGGGGGATCCTTGCTTCCTCCTTCCAGTGGAGTAGACTTAGATCGAAGAACTGGATTTTCAGAAGTCTCAGTTGACATCATCTCCCTTGCGACCTCGGTCGAGGTTCAGAGTGGGTGACCGAGATGTTCTTCAGATAAGAACACCTCGCTTGGTCCAGAAAGTGCCTCGGTCGAGGTACTGGAACTGAAATTGGAGATTCTCTTCTCCTAGATTAGTCTTTCAATCTTAGCTCCTGAATCTTCTTCCAGTGCCTTTAAGCTCCGTATATCTGCATTACAAGAAGCATCTATACCTTCCTCCATTAAGCTAAAACTAATAACTTTTTCAAGATGATCATTAATAAGGATAGAGCTCACCAATTCTCTCGATTCTTCTTCATCATAGATGTTGACGATATCATCCTCCAGCGGCTCCCCTTTCATTGCAACAAGCAACACTCCACTTGATCTCCGCCAATGTTGAATTTTAACTTGGCGTTCTTACAATCCACATTGCAACCCGAAGTTGCTAGAAATGGTCCCCCGAGAATGATATGAACGGGATAATCTGCGGGTATATCAAGTACAACTAAGTTTATAGGTAAGTAGAAGTTACCTAACTTAACCGGAACATCTTCCAAAATGCCCACGGGATGGGTAATGGAGCGGTCCGCCATGTATAACCTTATCTTCACCGGCTTGGGCTGTCCAAGTCCGATCTTCACACATAGCTCCAGCGGGATGATGCTCACGCTGGCTCCTAGATCACACAACGCCTCACAAGTCACATCCCCAACTTGAATGGGAATGAAAAAGGAGCCGGGTTCTCTCAACTTGGGTGGCATCTTCTCCTTCATGATTTGAATGAGCTCCGAGGATTTAGATGTCATCCTAACTTCACCAAAATCTTCCAGTTTCCTCTTCCTTGATAAAAAATCTTTTAAGAACTTCCCATAGGCGGGCATCCCTAGAATAGCATCAAGTAAAGGGATGTTAATATGTAGTTTATTCATCAAGTCAAGGAACTTACCAAAGTGCTTGTCTAGATGTGCTCTAGCTCTTGACTGGGGGAATGGAAGTTGTGGTTTATATGCAGGAGGTGGGACATAAACTTCAGTTTTATCCATCGCTTTCTGGGACTCCACCTCGGGTGGCACCTCGACCGAAGTGTTCCTCGTCTGTACCTGGACCGAGGTGTTCTTCGTCTGCACTGGCATCGACCGAGGCATTAGATCTGCAGTTTTCAGTCCACTTCTCGTCGTTATTGCCATAATCTGTCCTTTAGGGTTGCTCTCTGTCCTTTCTGGGAGCTTTCTTGGATCTCTTGGCGCTTCATTCGCCTTATCAAAGAATTGTTGCTCTGAGGGTTTTTGTGCCTTCGAAAATGAAGTCATGGACGTCTCCATAGCGTTTAGCTTGATCAAGATGGCCTCTAGCACTGCATCTTTCTTCTCCGGCTGGGACGAAATTGATCCAGGCTCCTGGGTTCTTCAATGGAGTAGAAGAAGAAGAAGAGGGATTAAAAGAATTATTAGAATTGGAATTAGAGCAAGGGTTACCGGAATTTTGATTGTTAGATCTCCAATTGTTGCTGATGGAGCCTCTATTGTTGTTGTAGTTGTTGTTCGGGGAACCATGGTTGTTGTTCCTTGAGCCTTGATATCGTCCCTCTTCCTTCTTGGTGTGAGCAAGCAAAAGGTCCTTCAATTGCTTCACATCATTCTTGAGGGAGATGAGTTGATTATCATTTGATGGAGCTTCCTGGAAATTAACCCTTTTAACTCCGTTTTCAGCTCCTTGGTGGAAGTATTTCTCCATGTACAAAGCTTGTTTCTCAATGAACTTCCAAGCTTCAACAATCGGCATGTCCATGAATGTGCCGGCGGATAGTAGTTGAAAGTTGAATTGGGTAGCTCCATCCAATCCCTTGAAACATATCTCCATGAACTCTATCTTTGGAATCCCATGATGTGGGCAATCGAATAGAACATCTTTAAATCTCTCCCATGACTTGGACAAACTCTCCTTGTCCTTCATGATGAATGCATTGATCTTCCCTCTCATTTCGGTGGTTTTGGAGGGGGAAAGAATTTTGTTAAGAACTCCGTCGTCATCTCTTCCCAAGTGTTGATCTTTTCGGGAGGAAGAGATTGATACCAAGTAAGTGCCCTGTCTTTCAAAAAAAAGTAAAAAGGCCTTAGCTTGTAATTATTATTTTCCATCCTTGAAGGTCTCAAGGTCTCCATCAAAATCTCATAGTTTTGTAAATGTTGATGCGGAGACTCCGTCTCTAAACCTCCAAATTGTCATTGGCGGATCATGGATAGAACTTGCGGTTGAAGTTCGTAATCATGCTCTACTGGATCACCTAGGTTGACTCCTGGACGCCTCACTTGCTGGTTTGGGTCCATCCTCTGGCCTAGGGTCTGTGGAATACCTGCAAAAAGAACATCTCGGACAGGTATCCGAGGTGGATGTATCTCGGCCGCAGCAACAAGAGCGGGGTCCTGCCTCGATCGATGCAGAATCGAGGCTCGTAGATCAGCCATATATGCTTCAATCTCTGCAGTTCTAGTGCGAGTTTGATCCCTCTCACGCTGCAGTTCTTCCCTATTGAGGTGCAACTGTTCCATCGCCTCCTTCAATTCGGCCTCAAGATCGCGATTGTCTTGGTTGGCCATTTTCGCTTCTTTCAAGCGTCTTTTGTATGTCTTTTCTGGTTCGGGATCGTAAGGAACGATTTCCTTCCCAGCACGGGTTCTTTGCATAAACCTAAAAGAAAGAACCTGCGAAAGTCACTCAAGTAGAGTGGTTAGTAGCAACAGGGGCAATTGCCCCGAAAGACAACCGCAACCGGCTCGGTCTAGACCAAGTCCCCGGCAACGGCACCAAAAACTTGTTCGCTCCAAATGGTGTGTGCAAGCTTTAAATTTATATCCCAAGAAATATGCTTAAAACAAGGTTGTGAACCCGCAGTGTACGGATCAATTATAGTAAAAGCAAGAATTCTAGGGTGTCGATTTCAGGGACTTAGGTGAAACAAAGCAAGTATAGGTTGTCTATGCAACTAATAACCACAAAAGCGATTAAAGCAATCAAAAGATGATAACAAGGTCGATTGAAGGAAATATGCAAATTCTAGGGATTAAAGCATCAAGTTGTGGTTCCAACTCAAAATCTCAAGATAAGCGGACAAAGCTGAGATTTTGCAAAGGGAAGGTGTTACTAAAGTGGAATAGATCACCGGGTAAGTCTCACAACTCACTAACCCCAAACCAAAAGCTCCTATACCGGGTAAGTTTCAGGCTAACTCTCAAAGATGGAATGAAGGCACACTCAAACCCGAATAAAGGATAAACCTTTATTACCTAAACTTACGATCATGGGTAAACAAACTAAGGAATCACCGGGTAAGTCTCATCCTAGGCTTGCATTGAACAAGGAAAGGTGTAATAAGAATCGGATTTTGGAAACTCTAACACTTAACTTTCAGTTACGGATAAGAAAAGTCACCTCGGTCAGTCAAGTTCCACTCCGGCCGAGATGTTCGTCGACTGAACGAGATGTTCTAGGGTTAAGGTCAAAGACTCGAACTTTCAGGGTCCTACTGGGATTAAGATTATCTATCATCGTCTTTCCCACAACTTTCAGCCAATCACCCTATAATCGCACAAGGAAATTAGCCACTCATCATCATGAAAGAAATAATCAAATATATGAGAAGGGAATGAACATTTAAAAACAAAAACCTTAAGAACAAGGCTTCAATAATTGAATTAAATATCAAACAAATCAGCGTTCCTTGGATTACAAATCCCATAAGACAATAAAACCAAATGGAATCTAAGAAAATCTTACAAATCCCCTCAAAAGCTATCACAAGCTATGAACTTCCTTCCTTGAAACTTCCTAAAATCCTTCCTAACTACAGGTGGGAGAATATTGTTGATAAAAAAGATGGCTTAATTGTTGAAAATCCAACCCTTTATATAGGAGAATTATCTTCCAAAGATAATAATATTTTAAAAAGATAATTTCCTATAAAATATATCTTATCTCTAAAATAGATCTTCAAATTATATGATCTTCCTTCCAGAAATCCACCCCAAAAATATAAGAAATCTTCCTTCCAAAAATAAAAGATCTCAGCCAAATAAAATATATCTTGCCGCGCCATGGTGTTCGCCTCGGTCGGGACGCTCCTCAAGATCACCTCGGTCGAGGTGATACTGTAGCTGACCGAGGTGAATCTCAGCTGAATGTGAAATCTCTTAAATCTAGTCCAAAGTAAATCTTCTTCATAAATTCCATGCTTCCTGAGTTCTCTTTTAAGCTCTAGAATGTAGCTCCTATGACTCCTTTGCTCCTTAGCTTCATTTTGATCCAAAACGTGCCATTTTGACCTACGATTACAACGAAACTTGGTGTAGACCTCGATTCCCGTAAAGGTAGATGAAACTACAATATAACCACATAATATACATTCAAACATGCAGATTATTGAAGATAAAACGTCTAAACAAGTCCCAAAATATAGACTATAATACATGCTATCACACTCCAATCCTTCCTTCTGGGAGATACCGTTTTTTCGAGGATGATCTTAATTTCCCGGTTGGATACCTCAGCTTGGCCATTTGTTTGTGGATGATAGGCCGTTGACACTCGTTGGTGGACGTGGTACTTCTTAAGGAGGGCCGTGATCGTCTTGTTGCAGAAATGGGTACCCCTATCACTGATTAAGGCTTTCGGAATTCCAAATCTTGCAAAAATATTTTCGTTAAGGAAGGCTGCAACCACTTTTTAATCATCAGTTTTGGTGGCCTTTGCTTCCACCCACTTGGAAACACAGTCCACCGCAAGTAATATATATGTATGCCCAAATGTAGTAGGAAAAGGCCCCATGAAATCAATTCCTCAAACATCTAACATTTCGCAGAATATAAGATAGGTTTGGGGCATTTCATGTCTCCTTGAAATGTTTCCTACCCTTTAGCATCTATCACACACTTTGCAAAACGCAAAAGCGTCTCTAAAAATGTGTGGCCAAAAGAAACCGGCATAAAAAACTTTTCTTGCGGTTTTGTTGGACCCAAAATGCCCCCCACATGCTTCGAAATGACAGAAAGTTAAGACAAATTGTACCTCATTATCCGGAATGCAACGGCGGTATACTTGGTCACTACAATGCTTCCAAAGGTAGGGTTCGTCCCACACGTAGTGTCGAGATTCAGCCTTCACCTTCTCTCGTTGTGCCTTGGTGAAGTCTGGAGGGTACTCATTCCTAATAATGAAGTTCACAATGTCAGCAAACCAACGTTTAAAAGATTGGAGCTTAAGACAAACCTTTGTCGTCAATTCCGCAAGGGCGCCTAGGTTGAGCCGTAGGGGCGGCTGACCGCAGGGGCGGGACTCTTGAGGCACGGGGGCGGTTACACAACAGAGGGTTGTGTAGAAGGTGTCGTTTGGAAAACTTCCAGCTATCTCCTTTCTTTTGGTTGGATCTTCCTCTACCTTCACTAGCCTGCTCAAATGATCGGCCACCAGGTTCTCAGCCCCCTTCTTGTCCCGTATCTCTAGCTTGAACTCACTTAGAAGGAGCACCCATCGAATCAATTGTGGCTTTGCCTCCTTCTTCGCCATGAGGTACCTAAGAGTTGCATGGTCAGTAAAAACAATTACCTTCACTCCAAGAAGGTACTGTCTGAATTTCTCAAGAGTAAAAACCACCGCTAGCATCTCCTTCTCGGTGGTAGAGTAATTCCTTTGCGCTCCATTGAGTGTCATAGACGCATAATGGATCACGTGTGAGGCTCGCCCATCCTTCTGTGCTAAGAAAACTCCTACCGCATAGTCGCTGGCGTCACACATGATTTCGAAAGGTTTCTCCCACTCCGGAGAACAGATGATTGGTGTGCTATTGAGACACGTCTTCAAAGTGTCGAAAGCTTTCTTGCAACTTTCATCTACTATAAAGGTGACGTCTTTCTTAAGCAATTCACATAATGGTGCCGAGATCTTTGAGAAGTCTTTGATAAACCGTCGGTAGAAACCTCAATGACCAAGGAAAGATCGGATTTCCAGAATGTTAGTAGGATAAGGTAAACTTTGAATTAGATCAACCTTTGCCTTATCTACCTCTATCCCTTTTTAGGATATTACATGTCCTAGCACAATTCCTTGTTCTACCATCAAATGGCATTTTTCCGAATTAAGAACTAAATTGGTTTAAACACATTTTTTAAGAACTAGTTTCAAATGTCCTAGACATGCATCAAAACTGTCTCCATGGACGGTAAAATCATCCATGGAGACTTCAATAAAATTTTCTATATATTCGGAGAAAATACTTATCATGCACCGTTGGAAGGGTCCGGGGGCGTTGCAAAGTCCAAATGGCATTCTGCGGTACGCAAAAGTGCCAAATGGGCAAGTGAAGGTAGTCTTTTCTTGATCTTCCGGCGCAATGGCAATTTGGATGTAACCCGAATATCCATCAAGGAAGCAGTAGTATGGATGACCTACAAGAAGTTCCAACATCTGGTCAATAAAATGCAATGGGAAATGGTCTTTACGTGTTACCTTGTTGAGTTTGCGGTAGTCAATGCAAACTCTCCATTCGGTTTGCGTTTTACTTGGGACCATCTCTCCATGTTGATTTTCCACCATTGAGATACCTCCTTTCTTTGGAACTACTTGGGTTGGACTAACCCAAGTGCTATCCGAAATAGGAAAGGTCATATCCTCTTGGAGGAGCTTTAGCACCTCCTTCTTGACCACATCCATCATCGGCAGATTCAACCTTCGTTGCGGTTGCCTAGATGGTTTAGCATCCTCCTCAAGTAAGATCCTATGCATGCAAGTGGATGGACTTATCCCCTTGATTTCCGCAATTGTCCATCCAAGGGTTGTCTTGTGTTCTTTCAACACTTTTACCAACTTGCCCTCTTGACCGGTAGTCAATTTGTTGGAGATGATCACCGGCAAGGTATTGTTGTCTCCAAGGAAAACGTACTTGAGGTGGGATGGAAGGTCTTTCAACTCTATTTCCGGTGCGTGCACTATAGATGGAACAAGCTTCTCGCTTAGGGTTAGTAAAGTGGGCCCAATGGCCAAAGTGGAGATAAGCAACCTCTTATACCCATCTAACTGGGCTAGGACCTCTTTCATGCTGGATGTTAATGCATATTCTGAATTGTGATCATCAATATCATGTTCAATTATATTTTTTAA
The DNA here is from genome assembly GCA_033239125.1 of Fagopyrum homotropicum. Classification (NCBI taxonomy): domain Eukaryota; kingdom Viridiplantae; phylum Streptophyta; class Magnoliopsida; order Caryophyllales; family Polygonaceae; genus Fagopyrum; species Fagopyrum homotropicum. Next base: position 97,583,728 of record BSWB01000001.1, on the reverse strand, counting down.
TTAATCAATGTCAGAAATATCAAACACATCTTGCATAAAAGGTTCAACAATGTCAATAGCACATAAAGAGTGATCATCACTAAGAAATTTCATTCCATCATAGATGTCAAATTCCACTACTTCACCATCAAACTCCATGGTTAGTTTGCCACTAACATAATCAATTTTACTCCTAGCAGTTTTCAGGAATGGTCTACCTAACAATATTGGTGCAGCATCCGAGTCATTTTCCATATCCATTACAAAGAAATCAGTAGGGACAATTAGGTTGTCTACCATTACTAACACATCTTCAATTATCCCTTTCGGGTACACATTAGATCTATCAGCAAGTTGCACTACAATCCTAGTTTCCGTTAATGGCCCAAGGCCGAGTGATTTGTAAATAGAATATGGCAAAACATTTGTAGAAGCACCAAGGTCAAGCATGGCTTTGTCAAAACTGGTTTCCCCTATGACACAAGGGATACTTACCATGCCCGGATCGCTGTATTTCTTGGGCATCCTACGTTGGAAAACGGTGGAGACATGCTCACTTACTTGTACTTTTTGTTTTCCCTTCAACTTCTAATTCCTCTTAATAGTGCAAAGTGTCCTCAAGAAACAAGCATATTTAGGAATACTCTTCACTAACTTAAGGAGAGGGATGTTTACCTCGCATTTGGAGAAGGTCTCAAAGAGATCCTTGTCCTCAATGATTCTTCTCTCCTTTAGTGCCTCAGGAAAATGAGCTGGTGGTTTCTCAGAGTACAGTGGTGGAAACTCAGATCAGATGTAAATATCCTTCTCAGCAGAACTCTCTGTCGAGTTTTCCGCAGGGGCGCCAAAGTGCAGGCGCAGGGGCGGCTGTGGGTGCGGCAAACTCGTCAAAGGGTTTGTCTTGTAATTCTTTTGCTGGTTTCTGTTGGACTTGCTTCCCACTCCTTAATGTTAGGGCACTAACATTCTCCTTGGGGTTTATAACCGTCTGGGAATGCAATCCTCCGGAGGATCTAGCTTCGATCCTTGTTATGGCTTCCGCCATTTGCCCAACCTGTTTTTCAAGGTTCTTGATGCTGGATTCTGTTGTTTGGACATGAGTAGCAAAATGCTTAGTCAAAACCTACAACATATCCTCAGTTGATTGATACTTACCTTGTCGGGGCTGCTGTTGTTGGTTTTGTTGATCCCTCCAACGAAAGTTCTGTTGATCACGCCAGTTTGGCATGAAATTCTCTACATAAGGATCGTTCCTAGGCCTTTGCTGATGTGGCTGTCCATAACCTACTACATTCACCTCTACATCGTCATCCTGCACTTGGGGACACATGTCCGTTGGGTGATATGGGTCAGCACAAACTCAACATGCCTTTAGTTGTTGTGGGGTACCCATAAGCGTTAATCTATTCACCATCTCCTTTAGTTCAGCAAGCTCATTGGAGATTTCACTCTTCCCTGAATTCACAGCATGAACACCTATCTTTGAAGAAGTCCTTCCAAAGTTCTGGGTTCCTTCCTCTAGTTCCTGCATCTTTTCCAAAGCATGGTCAGGGGTAGAGTTAAGAATGTTACCTCCACAAGCCGCATCGACGATCCTCCTTTCGTTGTCAAGCAAGCCATTGTACAAGTACAAGACTAGATCCTGAGTTGAATATCCATGGAAAGGACAGCTGGATCGGAGGGGTGCAAACCGCTCAAAGTACTCATAGAGAGTTTCGTCCGCTTCTTGCTCGATGTTGCTTATAGCTTTCTTCAAGCTATTGGCCTTCTTGGCTAGGAAATATTTCTCCAGAAACGCCTTATGGAGATTCTCCCAAGTGTCGATTCTCCCGGATGGAAGGTGGTAATACCAATCATCCGCTACATCTTTGAGTGTGAAGCCGAATGCCCTCATCTTGATTTGCTCTTCGGTAATGTTGTCCGGCTTCATGCTCATACACACGGTATGAAACTTTCCAAGGTGTTTGATGGGGTCTTTACCTCTTAACCCATGGAAAGATGGGAGCAAGTGAATGAGACCTGGTTTGAGCTCGAAGTTGATTCCTTCCCCTAATGCCGGTATAGTAACCGTAAGAGGGTGTTGAGCCAAAGTTGGCTGAGTGAGTTGACGAAGAGTACGATCAACCATTTCTTGTTTGAGTTGTTGTTGTCTACGTCGCCGGATGTGTGTCCTCTCAATTTCTGGATCAAAGGGAACAAAGCGGGAGTTAGTAGCACTGGTTTGAACCATAAAAACGATCCAAACCAATAATCAATAATAAAAGTGAAATAAAAATAAAACTAAAATCCCGGCAACGGCGCCAAAAATTTGACAAGAACTTTTCCTTAGGTCGTTTTTATCTTATCAAAATAAATCCCAACTTAACACTAGAACAAGTATAGCGTTTAAGTAAGGGTCGAACCCATAAGAGTTTGTGATATTTTTATTAAATTCAATTATTGATTATAGAACAAAGTAACAAGGGGGGGGGGGGGGTTGGATGAATTGATGCACACAAAACTAGAAAGCAAGTAATAAGATGAATATGATGATGATGAGTGAATCTGCACTAGGTTGATTCTTAGCATGCTATTACTACTTTGGTGAGTTCCTTTTTACAAGTTTTCAAGTAATGTTCCCGTCTTGATCATATGTATGTTTTGAGCCAACCGGCATCAACACAACTTAACAAGTTAGTGTTCCGTAAACCTACAAGAACAAGTCACAAGTTAGCTTTCAAACAAAGACTAAGGGATATAAAGAGAAGATTAAAACCATTAAACTAATCTTTATATTTGTGTTTCTTTTCCTTTAAGCAATTACAACCCGTTATTACTCAAAGGTTACTACTAGATTAAAGACCCGAACCCGGAATCTATTGATCCTAGTTCTTTGCATGTACTTTAGAACCTAAGGTGATCAATCTTAAGTGATAATAAAACATGCAATTTAGACAAATAAAAATTAAGAAACACAAAGCATTATTGAATAAAACTTATATTAGAAAGGTACTTACAACCAAAGTAATAAAGCAGCTTCAAATCAACCCAATGTAACAAGGAAATTAGAAGCTCATTACAAAGGAAGCAAGAGGAAAGAGAGAATAAAAATGTGAAATTGATGGATGATCCTAGCAATCAGCCATGGGTCTATTTATACTACAAATGCCACTAAATGGGACTAGATGGCCGGCCAAAATAGCCACCTTCATGCCATAAAGGTGGTGCAAACAGCCGGAGTAAAGTCTCTGTCGTCGAACCGCAGGGGCGGCCTTTAGGACCGCAGGGGCGGTTTAGGCAGAAACGCTTGAAGTTCTTCGTGGCCGCAGGGGCGGTCTGGCGATTTCGCAAGGGCGGATCTTTAATGTTCTTCAAACGCCTGACTCTTCATCTTTCTGTCGCTTCTGATGCCGAGCCGCAGGGGCGGCCTAGTGTCAACGCAGGGGCGGTGACACTGACTCTTTGGCTTCACAGCTCCGCAGGGTAAGACGCAGGCAGAGGCGCAGGGGCGCCGGTCTTCGCTTCTTCAGCATAAGTCACCGCAGGGGCGCCAAGGAGGGGCGCAGGGGCGGTGACAGTGTTGGTTCCGGGCGCTAGCGAAGGCGCAGGCTGCATTCCGGAGTGCAGTGTCACCCGCTGGGGCGGTGACAATGCTCCACGGGGGCGGTGAGGCACCAGAAGCTTTGCTTCGTGAATGGACTTCTACACCCAAGTGCTTATAACTCCTCTTTTATCTTCTTTTAGTCTTCTTCTTCTGGACCAAGGAGTTAGTAGCATAAAACAACACTATTGTGCTAAAAAGACTCTAAAAACTAACCTAAATGATAGTGATTCCATCTCACTTGTCCTATAACAGAAATCGCTCGAGTACGAACCATATGTAGTATAAACATATCAACGTATAAGGTCAACTAATACTATATTGTAATAAACAGATACATAATAATAACTACAATCAATCATGCAAACTTGTAACACCCCGAATCTGCGGGACTCGGGATGCTACGGGCGGAGACTTCACAATGGGTCTCAACCCTTAGCTTCACAACATATTCACCGGACCTTTCCAACAAGGTACAAAGAAAGGCAAATACGGAAAACGTTTTAATACATGCACAAGAATTCTGAAATGTAATCTACAAAGTGGAAACTCAACCGAGTCCTGAAAACCACAACAAACTACATAACATAAGTATACAAGTCCACAACATAACAAAATAGAAATCCCATCCTTGTCCTATAATGTATGGAGACCCTAGCTGTCCACTCCTCCGACTCACTCGGAAGCATCCCTAGCCTGCAAGACATCTACAACAACCGGTTTAAAACCGTCAGCTAACATTTAAAGCATTAGAATCATGGTAATGACACATACAAATACATAAGTCAACATAAACACACATTATGCTCCAACACACACAAGCCGGTTATTATCTTCTCATTTACGTCATTCCATTACTAATTCAACTTAGGTTTGTGACACAAGAATCCCCGTAACTAGCCTTTGTCCCTACTTCCAAACAAGGAATGGTACTGATGCATTTCATCATCTACCTTCCTGGGCTACTTGCAGCGAACCTCCTAGCTCTCGCAAGAGCTAGGCAGTGTGGTCACCGCCCGTTATCGTACACTTGGGCCAAATATCAATATATAAAGGTCGTCCTATTTAAGGTTTTGTTATTATAAAACATTACTAAACACACACATCGTCAATCACACATTGATGCTAATACAAGGAGGCTAGCTAAGTACGTCCGAAGACTTACCTCGTCCCAACGCTAAAATCACACAACCGCTCTTGCTTCCCTTAGGAAGATGCTCTCGGCTTGCTCCCAACAAGGTACGTAATCAATAACTCACTCATGCTCTAGAAGTCTTTAGACTTCCCACTCTAATGATCTTTACAAGATACACCGTACTCTCAAGCTAGGATCACATCCACAGACTCCACAATACCAGATCTCACCAAGCATATGCACCGGTAAAACCATAACTCACTCTCTCACATGATCAAACTCAACAGCCAAGATAGAACACACTAGACTAGGAGATGCAACATGCATATCACACTCGAGTTCAACAAGTCTACATCCAAGCCCTAAGGACTCCTAGGTTTACAACCACTAGATGGCATTCACAACTATCCTAGGTCCACACTAGGCATGCTACTATCATGGATTAATCTCACAACCAAGGAAGGAACAAAGAAGGAGGGAGGAGAATATCCTATTGTTGAAGAAACACAGCCCCAGAAGCAAATTGGCGTGACTGCGGCTTGAGTGTCACCGCCCCTACGGGTCTTGGCGACGCCCCTGCGGTTGCACGTGATCCTAGCGCCGCACTTGCGGGTCCTAGCGCCGCTGCTGTGGTGGTCTGGGTCCGCCCCTGTGGCACTGAGGAGCCGCCCCCGCGGTCGTTCTGTAGAAACAGCGTCTGTTTGGATCTTCGATTGTGCACTTGAGCTTCAATGGCTTCCTTCTCTTGTTCGGTCATCTACAAACATCAACAACAAGATCCAAGCTCTCCTCCATGCCCTAAACTTGGGACTTTATTGTGAAGCAAGCTCTAGTGATTGAGAAGTACTCCCATAGAAAGATTGAAGGTGAGAATCGAGATTCCGAAGAACTGAAAGCAAGATTGAATCCAGCAACCCAAGCTCAAATCTTTACCCTTAACAATGAGATTAAGGAGCTAAAGGAAGTTTTAAAGTCCAACATTCAATCGAAAAAGGGGCAGGACGTTGGCTATCTAGGAAGAGAGAATAATCAAGGGAATAGGAATAACAACCGAAAAACCGATTGGAATAACAACAACAGCAACAACAACAACAACAGGAACTTCAACAACAATTGGAGATCCAACTAGCAAAATCCCGGTAATCCTTATTCCAATGCTGAAAATGCACTAACATCTCCTCCTTCTTCTACCCCTTTGAAAAGTCAAGGACAAGCTTCATCGAGTTCAAACCAGCCGGAGAAGGACAAGTTTGTTACAATGATGGAAACAATCTTGGGGAACATACAAGGAATGGAGAATCACATCACTTCGATTTCTAAAGCACAAAAAGCTTTGGAGAATCAAGTGTTTAGTGATAGCATGTATTATAGTCTATATTTTGAGACTAGTTTGGACATTTTATCTTCAATAATCTGCATGTATGGATGTATATTATGTGATTATATTTTTGTTTCATCTACCTTTACCGTAATCGAGGTCTACACCAAGTTTCGCTGTAATCGTAGGTAAAATGGCACGTTTTGCATAAAAATGGAGCTAAAGAGCTAAGGAGTCATTGAAGCTACATTCTGGAGCTTAAAGAAGAACTCAGGAAGCATGGAAATTATTAAGAAGATTTACTTTGGACCAGAATTGAGAGATTTCACATTCAGTTGAGATTCACCTCGATCAGCTACAGTGTCACCTCGACCGAGGTGATCTTGAGGAGCGTCCCGACCGAGGCGAATACCCTGCCTCCGGCAAGATCTATATTTTTGGCTGAGATCTTTTAGTTTTGGAAAGAAGATATCTTATATTTTTTGGCTGGATTTCTAGAAGGAAGATCTTATTTTTGGGAGATCTATTTTAGAGATATGGATATATTTTATAGGAAGTTATCTTTTTAAGATATTATAATCTTTGGAAGATAATTCTCCTATATAAAGGGTTGGATTTTCCACAATTCAGCCATCTTCTACACACCCGATTAGGGAGATTTCTGAGTATTTTTTGAAGGTTCGAAGGAAGGATTGAAGGATTGAAGATCAAGGAAGGAAGGATTCATAGTTTGAAGTTAGCTTTAGATGGAGTTTGTAAGACTTTCTTAGATTCCCTTTTGGTTTATTGTCTTACTCGATTTGTGATTTTAAGGAACGCTGATTTGTTGTTATTATTCACTTATTGAAACCTTTTTCTTAAGGTTTTCTTGTTCGAATATTCATTCCTTTCCCATATATTTGATTATTGTCATCATGATGATTGTTGGCTATGTTTCTTATGCGATTCTAGGGTGATTGGCTTAAAGTTGTGGGAAAGACGATGATAGAATAATCTTAATCCCAGCAGGACCCTGAAAGCTCGAGTCTTTAACCTTAACCCTAGAACACCTCGCTCAGTCGATGAACATCTTGGCCGGGGTGGAACTTGATTAAACGAGGTGACCTTTTCTGATCTGAAACTGAGAGTTAAGAGTTTTAGTTTGCCAAATCCTATTCTTATTACACCTTTCCTGGTTCAATGCAAGCTCAGGATGAGACTTACCCGGTGATTCCTTTGCTTGTTTACCCATGATCATAAGTGTAGGTAATAAAGGTTTATCCTTTATTGGGGTTTGAGTGTGCCTTCATTCCATCTTTGTGAGTTAGCCTGAGACTTACCCGGTAAAGGTTGATTCTATTCCCTTGCGTGGTGTGTTGGTTTGAGATTATAGTTCCTTTCCTTAGTACCTTCAGACTTACCCGGTAATAGGAGCTTTGGTTTGGGATAGTGAGTAGTGACACTAACCCGGTGATCTATTCCCACCATAGAAACACCTTCCCTTAGCAAACCTCAGCTTTCTCCACGTTATCCTTTGAGATCTTAAGTCGAAACCACAACTAGATGCTTTAATCCCTAAAATCCGCATTTCCCCAACTTGACTTTACATCATCTTTGAATACTTTAATTGCTTTTTAGTTATTTGCAATACTTGACAACCTATTCTGTACTTTGTTTCACCTACGTCCGTGTGATCGACCCCTGAAATTCTTGCTTTTTATTACAATTGATCCGTACACTGCGGGTTCGCATCCTTGTTTAATCATACTTCTTGGGTTATAAATTTAAAACATGCACACACCGTTTGGAGCGAACATTTAGCAAAGCCGGAGAAGTTCCTAGAGATCAAGGGAAGCTTCCCGGAAGGACGGAGGACAATCTGAAGGGGCGTGTGATGGCTATTTCTACTAGGAGTGGTGGAACCACCGATCCAAAACCCCGAACGGAAGACAACGAGAAGCAACACAAATTCGTGGAGGTCCCGGCCGAAAAGGAGAAAGAAAACAGAAGGACGATGTCTATGTTCCTCCTCCAGCTTACAAGCCACCACTACCATTCCCTCAATCTAGAGCGAGAGCGCGTCTAGACAAGTATTTCGGTAAGTTTATTGATCTCATGAGCAAGCTGCATATTAAAATACCTTTCATGGATGCAATTTTAGGTATGCTAGCTTATGGGAAGTTCCTAAACGAGATCCTCTCTAACAAGAGGAAACTAGAAGATTTCGGATAAGTTAAGATGAGTTCGGAGTCATCCGAATTTATCCAGACTATGACGGAGGAGATGCCACCTAAATTGCGAGATCCAAGATCATTTTGCATACCTATTGGAGTAGGAGAAGTAACATACGATGCACTTTGTGACCTTGGAGCAAGCGTGAGCATCGTTCCAGTTGCTTTGTGCAAGAAAGTTAGTTTAGGAGAGCCTAGACCGGTGAAGATGACACTCTACATGGTTGATCGTTCCATCAGTAAACCTGTTGGAATCATAGAGGACATTCTCGTAAAACTTGGTAAGTTTTACATTCCTATAGATTTTGTTGTACTTGACATTCGTGCAGATTATCCAATTCCCATCATACTTGGGAGACCATTCCTATCAAACTCCGGATGCATGGTAGATTATAAGAATGGGCAACTATCATTCAACATAGGAGAAGAACCCTTTTCTAAACCTTAATCCAGAACAATGGAGGAAGGAGAAGAAGAGAATGGAAAGGAACCAAGAGAAAGAAGAAAGGGAGAGGAAGATTACCTACTATAACATATCCCTTCCTTTGTTGGAGCTCACAAACAAGAACCAAGAGAGAGGGGAGAAAAGAGATAAAAAAGAAGAAGGAGAAGGAGTGTGAAAATGAATAACGTGAAATGAGAAAGGGGGAAGGAAAGGCTGCTAGCTTTTTGGGGAAACAAGGGGTCAACAACCCACAAGACTTTCCTTTAGGTAAGGAACGAGGGGTCAGAAGAGGATAGTGGGAAAATGAAGGGTCGGAACGGAATTTGGGATAAAATACCGTCACTCAGCACATCGTGCCTGCGGAAAGACTGATTCGCACCTATAGGAAGGTCGCTAAACCGCTCACTAACCGGAATAAAAATTCCGGGTGTTACATGTAATCCCCCTAAAAACAAGTTTCGTCCCGAAACTTGCTGAATACAAAGCTTTCGATTAAACACGTCTCTATAACCGCTCGGAACACATAAACGTGGCAACTATCGGCCCTCTAATCAAAAGCCTACTGGCATAATCACATCAAGACCTCGCAAGGTATACACACATACTTATGCGAAACACACATAACATATCATATCACAAGTCACATAAACACAACCAAGGAAAGATCTCGAGACTAACCCGACGGTCCTATAGATGTTGCTAAATCTGCGGAAAACACGGGATAGTTCCTCCAGATGCTATCCTCGGTCTCCCACTTAGCCTCCTCGGCTCCTCGTCTCGACTAGTGCATTCTCAACATCGGTATCTCCTTCGACCGAAGCGTCTCGTACTACGCTTAAAAACCGCTACCGGATGCTCTACAGAAGTGTGGTCCGGCTCGACCACTAGGTCCTATGGCTAATGATGTGCCTCAAGTCGTGTATGTATTCTCTCAGCAGAGATACATAAAACACCGGGTGAATACCCTCCAACCTCGGTGGCAAAGTTAACCTTTGATGACATGAATTATATGTCATTATAATCATACATATTGTGGAAGTTTTATCTCAGTTTCCCTTACATTCAAAGATATTTGTGTACCTTTAAGGTTTATTTCATATATATTTCGGAAATAGAGGTCTACACGAGAGTTGGTTGAATTGTCGGTGAATTCGATGGAATTGGAAGAAAAAATGGAGCAAGGAGTAGCTAAGGTCAATGATGAAGCAGAAGGAACCTTTGAGGAGCAATAAGAAGCAAGGAAAGTGCGTGGAAGGGTCACACAAAGAAGATGGAAAGCAAGCCAAGAGACGAGTACTTTTTGTTGTGGAAAATCGGGTGATTTATTGCCTAGATCTGACGATTTTCCTGTCGGAAAAATCGGACGAGTTATGTGTCAGATCGATCGATTTTCACCTGTAACCGTCTAAAAATATTACGTTCGAAAGCCCAAAGCCTTTTCGGCAAGAGAAGTGATATGTCTTGCAGCCCATTATTGAGTGGGGTTATGTTGGAACCCTAGGAACGAAAACGGGACGGTCGCACAGAGCGAGATTGACGGCATACAATACAGAATAGAGACTCTTGGAGAGAAAGATTTGCGGAAGGGAGATAAAGTTGAAGATTCAATAAAGTTGTGAGATCTTTGATTGTTGTTCATTACTGTGATTTGTGAACACATATTATTGAGTGCTTTGAGAGATTGTTTTGAAGTTTTGAAGGATTAATTACAGATTTTGGAGATTCATTGAGTTTTATGCAAAGTTTGGTATTTATTTGGTTTTCTTTATTCAATCTAGATTTTGATTTAAAAAATGAAAATGATTGGCTAAAAACCTTGTGATTCTGGGGAGAATAGTTGATTATTGACGTATAGATGATGATAGACTGAACTCATTTAACCATTTGTACCGAGAGAGTTGAGATTTAACCTTTGCATTTGCGAAAAATCATTGTGTTCTTGAGAAAATCGGTCGATTTTCCCTAGAACAGTCCGATTTTTCTCTTTGACGTTCCTTAAATGTTTTATCCTTTAACCAAAGTTAAACCTTGCCTAATCCTAGCGTTGCTTAGCCTTTTTAACCTTTATCCAAGTGTAAAAAGAGACTTCATCATTGATTCTTCACGTGGTAACAAAAGTTTGCAAGATTCGGGTAATAGAGAGACTCGACATCCTCTATTATGGTTCGAGTGTACCTTTCATCTTTACCTTCGAGAGTCATATCCTTCGGTTATGGTGGGTGGTTTGAGTGTTAATCCTTATCTTGAGAACTCTTCTTGATGAGACTCAACATCCTTCGGGTTGAGAGCTTTTAAGTTAGGATAAGAGAGTAGTGGAACTTCACCGTACATTATTCCTTTCTTCGAAACACATGACCTTGGTAACGCCAACTTTGTTCTTTGATCTTTATAGTGTCTTGAATCCAAAGCCGCAGTCGGATACTTAAATCCTTAGAATCATTTGTCTCTTACATCTTTACAAAAGATTTTACATCTTGTTAGATATTTTTAAACCAATTTATTCTCACCAAATCCCTGAGTTCGACTCTTGAATTTATTGCCTTACTATAGTTGATCCGTACACTGCGGGTTCGCTTTTGCTTAAGTTCTAGATATAAATTTAAGACTTTGACGCACACACTTTTGAGCGAACAAGTTTTTGGCGCCGTTGCCGGGGATTTGGTCTAGACAAATTTGGTTTTCGGTTGTCTGGGTTGGGAGCTTTTGCTCTTGTTATTTGATCTATCTACCTTAGTGATTTTGCATATTTTTCTTTAGATATATGCGAAGGTCTCAATCTGAGAAAGACCTCGTTCCTTTTGACCCTGAACCAGAAAAGACTATCAATAAATGGTTGAGAGAGAAAAAAATGGCTGAACACAATGAAAAGAGCCTTCAGGAGGAGTTGGATGAAACACATGCTCTTCTTAATGCAAGTTAAAGAAGACTTCTTTAGGAGAAAGCTGTAGCTCGTGCTGACAGGGAGCGGATGCAAATTCAAATTGATGAAATCCGGGCGATGGTATTACAAGCAAACTTGGAAAAAGGCGCCAAGGATAAGAAAGATGAATCCTCCGATGATGATAAGAAAGATAAATTATCCGATGAAATCTTGGGCAACGTATAGATCCGAGTCAGCAGCCGCGGTGCTTGGGCGTGAATCTTGGAGATCCGGATGAACATGATTATGGATTTCACCCTCAAGTCATTACTATGATCCGCCAAAGTCAGTTTTGTGGAATGGAAACGGAATCTCCGCATCGAAATTTGCAGAATTATGAGATTTTTATGGAGACTTTTAAGCCTCCAGAACAGCCAACAACAACTATAAGTTGAGGCCTTTGTTTTTCTCTTTGAAGGACAAGGCCTTAGCTTGGTATCAATCTCTTCCAACTGGAAAACTTAACACATGGGAGGAGATGACTTCGGAATGCCTCACCAAGTTCTTTCCACCATCCAAGACGGGGGAATTGAGAGGTAAAATTAATGCCTCTGCTATGAAACCTAATGAAAGTTTGTTTAAATCTTGGGAAAGGTTCAATGACCTTCTATTGGACTGTCCTCACCATGGCCTTTCAAAGCTGGAATTGTTGGAGATTTACTACAAAGGATTAGATGTGGAGACTTAATTCAAACTTCAATCCCTTTCTTGCGGAACTTTTATGGAAATGACCGATGACGGTGCTTGGGAATTTATTGAGAAGCAAGCTCTATTGATTTTGAAGTACTCCCATAGAAAGATTTAAGGTGGAAATTGAGATTCCGGAGAACCGGGAGAAGGATTGAATCCAACAGCCCAAGCTCAAATCTTCTCCCTTAACAATGAGATTAAGGAGCTAAAGGAAGTTTTGAAGTCCAGCATTCAATCAAAAAAGGAGCAGGACATCGGCTGTCTAGGAAGAGGGAATAATCAAGGGAATTGGAATAACAACCGGATCAACAATTGGAATAGTAATAACAACAACAACAACAACAACAACAACTTCAATAACAATTGAAGATCCAACCAGCAAAATCCCGGTAATCCTTATTCCCACGCTGAAAATGCACTAACATCTCCTCTTTCTTCTACCCCTTTGAAAAGTCAAGGACAAGCTTCATCGAGTTCAAACCAGCCTGAGAAGGACAAGTTTGATGCGATGATGGAAACAATCTTGGGAAAAATACAAGGAATGGAGAATCACATCACTTCGATTTCTAAAGCACAAAATGCTATAGAGAATCAAGTGTTTAGCAAAGCCCGAGAAGTTCCTAGAGATCAGGGGAAGCTTCCCGGCAGGACGGAGGACAATCCGAAGGGGTGTGTGATGGCTATTACTTTTAGGAGTGGTGTGACAACCACCGATCATAAATCCCAAACGGATGACAACGAGAAGTAACCAAAATTCGTTGAGGTCCCGGCCGAAAAGGAGAAAGACGTAATCTATGTTCCTCCTCCATCTTACAAGCCACCACTACCATTCCCTCTATCTAGAGCGAGAGCGCGTCTAGGCAAGCATTTTGGTAAGTTTTTATTGATCTCATGAGCAAGCTGCATATTAACGTACCTTTTATGGATGCAATTTTAGATATGCCAGCTTATGGGAAGTTCCGAAAGGTGATCCTCTCTAAGAAGAGGAAACTAGAAGATTTCGGTGAAGCTAAGATGAGTTTGGAGTCATCTGAACTTATCAAGACTATGACGGAGGAGATGCCACCTAAATTGCGAGATCCGAGATCATTTTGCATGCATATTGGAGTAGGAGAAGTAACATACGATGCACTTTGTGACCTTGGAGCAAGCGTGAGCATCGTTCCACTTGCTTTGTGCAAGAAAGTTGGTTTAGGAGAGCCTAGACCGGTGAAGATGACACCCTACATGGCTGATCGTTCCATCACTAGACCTGTTGGAATCATAGAGGACATTCTCGTAAAACTTGGTAAGTTTTACATTCCTATAGATTTTGTTGTACTTGACATTCCTGCAGATTATCCAGTTCCTATCATACTTGGGAGACCATTCCTAGAAACCTCCGTATGCATGGTAGATTGTAAGAATGGGTAGCTATCATTCAACATAGGAGAAGAGAAAGTGGAGTTTGTACTCTCCTCCTTGATCAAAGAGAGAGCTTTAGGAGAGGAAATTTTTAACATCTTTGATGAAAAAGAGTCTACAGAAGTGGTGAGTTCGATCTTGATCAAAGATCCACTTCAAAAGGTTCTAAGCATGAGCATCATTAAGGAAGGGGTGGAACATGATTGTGATGATGAGATTCAAGCATTGGAAGATACAAAGGAAGAGCCAGAAGCAAGATTTGAAGAGCTGAAGAGAGCCCCGGAAGAGGCTGAAAAAATCGACCTACACAAAGGAAATTGGGTGATTTTTGAAGATGCAAGTCGACTTTTGACAACAGAAAGAATAATCTGGTCAGAAATCGACCAATTTACTTCAAGGGAAGTCGATTTTTCTACTCTTTCTTCGACTTCTACAAATTCAGTTGCAAGTGTTCTTGGATGTAGTAGCACACCTCCTCAACCTCTAAAGGCTTCTCTAATGACACTCCATGGTCAAGATTCATCAATCAAAGCACCACCATCATTGGAGTTGAAACCACTCTCTACACATCTAAGGTACGCATTTCTTGGACCTAACTCAACATATCCTGTTATAGTTAGTGCGAACTTGAATGATGATGAACTTGAGAAGCTTATGAATGTTCTGAAATAACATAGGAAAGCTCTAGGCTATACCATTGTTGATTTAGTAGGAATTAAGCCTTTTTTTTACATGCATAAGATCTTAATGGAAGAGGATTAGAAGCCTTCACGTCAACCTCATCGACGGTTAAATCCGATCATGCAAGAGGTCGTGAAAAAGAGATCCTTAAATTGCTTGATGCAAGTATCATTTTTCTATTTCCGATAGCAAGTGAGTGAGCCCAGTTCAAGTACTTCCAAATAAGGGAGGTATGACCGTTGTCGCTAACAAGAACAACGAACTCATTCCTACTAGAATAGTTACGGGATGGAGAATGTGCATTGGTTACCGTAAGATTAATGTTGCTACGAGGAAGGACCACTTCCCTCTCCCTTTCAAAGACCAAATGCTTGAAAGGTTAGCACAACACTCTTACTTTTGTTTTATGGACGGATACAGTTGTTTCTTTTAGATCCCCATTCATCTAGACGATCAAGAGAAGACCCCTTTCACATGCCCATGGGTCACGTATGCCTACAGAAGGATACCATTCGGTTTATGCAACGCTCCAGTCACCTTCCAAAGGTGTATGATGACAATCTTTTGGGAATACATAGAGAGCATCATGGAAGTATTCATGGACGACTTTTCGGTATATGGTTCTTCCTTTGATGATTGTCTTCCGAACCATTCTATAGTTCTTAAGAGATGTGAAGACACTAATTTAGTCTTGAATTGGGAGAAGTGTCACTTTATGGTCACTGAAGGAATTGTGTTAGGAAATTTGATTTCGAACCGTGGAATAGAGGTTGATAGATGATAACACGATTTATGACTTTAGTCTAGGCATCCATTTAGATAGTTTTTCCCGCTATTCATGCATAATTTGACATTAGTTCGTGACGATTTGCACTTAATTCATGTATGTTGTCGTGATAGATATCTACACGGACTTTTGCATGTTTCGTAGGTATTTTGGGAGCTTTTGGAGCTTAATCGATACATTCGAGGATCGTTCCTCGTGATGACACACTTCCGGACTCATTAGGGAGCAAGCTAGGAGCAAAGGAGAACATGTAGGACCTTGTTGGTGCATGCCTTGCACCAACTCGTGGATAAATGATCCAATGAAGGCTGACCAAGAGAAATCACGGTCACTAGGACTTCCACGGGCATGGAAATAGGCCGTGGTTTCCTATGCACAGCTGTGACAGCTGTCCCACGATCTCCATAACCGACTCTTGCTAATGGTGGAGAATAAAAGGTGGTCCTGCAGGCTGTAGAGGTAACATTCTGAATTCCATTCTCTCCCACACTCTCACAAGAACACACTATTGGATTGGAGCTACACTTGGACGGGAAGAAACACTCTCATTTGGAGAAGAAGAAGAAGAACACTACTTTCATAGCTTTCATAGTTTTCGACTGGTTTTGAGTGAGTTTTGTTGAAGACATTTGCTAGGTTTGTAAGAAACGATTCGAACCTTCTTTTGAAGGGGTGTAAGTCCTTCTTGACTTCTATTCAGCTTGGTTTTCTTATCCTACTTGTTTCGTTTCTCTTTCATCTCATTTTCTTGCTATAGAAGCCATGAATGTATGCTTATTGAGTTTGATTGTTAAGATGCATGTTGTTGGCTAAATAGATGCAATTCTAGGGTAAGGGAATGATGGTTATGGCTTGGACTATGATAGAATAGACTTAATGTATCTTTGGATGATTTGCATGCTCGTACTTAAGTGCTGTTAGAAATCATGGTTTGTTCTACCCAGACCACGGCCGTGGAATGAGATGAACCACCCGTGGTTTGCTTCTATTATGCTTGTATTGATAAATCTGCATGTAAGGATGTTAGATTGTTGAAATCCTAGTGTTTGTTAAGCTTAATCTAGCCTAGGGTGACCTAATACTAGAAATCTAAGTGAGGAAAGAGACCTACCCGGTGATTTCCGATCTTAAGTACCAAAGATGATGAACTCTAGGTAGTAGTGAGCCTCATAAGCCGCTATTGGATTGAGTGTGCTAGGATTGATGTTTAGGACTTGCCTTCCCGAGACTTACCCTGTAAGGAGAAGTTAGATCCCTAGATAGCAATCCGGTTAGTGTAGATTTCCCAACCTTAGGTTCCAAAAGACTTACCCGGTAATAGGACCTTAATTGCGGGATTAGTGGATCATGAGACCTACCCGGTGATTGGTTCCATTTAAGAAACACCCTTTCCCAACATACCATAGCTAGTCCAAGATTGATTAGAAGCTTGAGTCCTATGCCATAACCGGAATTTCTAACCCCTAGAATCCGCTTTTCTCTCTTTGATTACCTATCTCGTGTTTGTGTTTGCTTATTTGTGTTGCTAGCTTTGTTTGCTTTTATACTCTTGCATGATTTGTGATCCTTGATTGATCACCATAAAACCAATCAAAAAACATTGAGATTTTTATTTCTTTATTTCTTTCTCTTTTCTCAAACTAGGTCTACACTATCTTTAGTCACTATTTGATTCAATTTCACCTTAGTCTTTGTGTTCGACCTCGGAATACAAGAAAAAATATATCGAGTTATAAATTTAAGACTTTTGTGCTACACATTCTTAGCGTAACATGTTTTTGGTGCCGTTGCCGGAGACTAGATCTAGATTGAATCATTGTTTGTAATTGTTTATAGTGTATGTCTTTCTTGTTGCTTTTGATCTTGTTTGGTTTGTGTCTTTGCATTTTCAGGACATCTCTCATTCTTTAGGTGCATGCGAAGATCTCGTGGCAAGGATTTAGTCCATTCGATCCCGAACCGGAGAAAACCCTTAAAGCTCGATCTAAGAAGATTAAGAAGAAGAAGGAGATGGCCGCAAGAGATCTTCAAGTTGAGTTGGATGAGGCTTTAGAGCAAATCAGGTTAAGAGATGAACTCTTGGAGAATGAGAGGAGACTTTCCAATGAGAGGCAAGAAGCAACTAGGAGGAAAATTGAAGAGATTAGGCAAGCTCTTGTGCAAAGAGAGCTTAATCGTCAACAACCTCCTCCACCACCACCACCGCAGCCGCCGGTTAATATTCGGTTCGAGCCGATTATGATTGAGGAGCCACAAACGTTAGGGCAACGTATGGATCCAGCCCAAAGAGTACACCGTCCGGGAGTGAACTTAGGAGATCCCGCAGCCCATGATTATGAGCTCCGCCCTCAAGTGCTTCAAATGATCCGGCACAATCAATTTAGAGGGATGGAAGGAGAGTCTCCTCATCAACACTTGATGAACTATGAGATATTTATGGAGACTCTAAGACCGCCTAGATTGGAGAACAACAACCATAAGCTTAGGCCTTTTTCCTTCTCTCTTAAGGATAAAGCCTTGGCTTGGTACCAATCGATTCCACTAGGACGTGTGAGTACTTGGGAGGAGATGACAACCGAGTTCTTGGCTAAGTTCTTCCCACCTTCCAAGACAACCGAGCTAAGAGGGAAGATCATTGCCTTCATGATGAAGGATAGAGAAAGCCTATTCAAATCTTAGGAGAGGTTCAAGGACCTCCTCCAAGATTGTCCACACCATGGTATACTGAAAATAGAGCTTTTGGAGATATACTTCAAGGGGCTTGATGAGGATAGCCAATTCAAGCTTCAATCGCTTTCCGGTGGAACATTCATGGAGAAGAATGTGGATGAGGCTTAGGAGTTTGTAGAAAAGCAAGACTTGGTGATAGAGAGGTACTCCCATTGGAAGAGTGATGGGAGAAAACCGGGTGTTTATGAAGTGAGTGAAGTTACCATGAGCAACTACAAGCTCGATGCAATCAACAATGAGCTTAAGTCTTTGAGGGAGTTGTGTGCTACAACCTTGAAGAGTCAAGCAAGTCCTCAAGTGCAAGTGTAAGCCAATTTGGCTTCTAAAGAGGAGGATGTTAACTACATGGGAAGGGGCAATTACAACAACTATCAAGGGCCAATGAACTTCAACAACAACAGCTAGCAATTCAACAATTACCGGCCTAACCACAACCATCCCGGGTTTTCCTATTATAACCCGGATGGTGCCTTGAACCCTTCTGCTTCTACAAGCGCAGCTCCACCGCTTAAAGCTTCACAAGCGCCTCCACCCGGATTTACTCAACCTCCAAACGATAGAACCGAGATGATGTTTGAGCAAATGCTTGGAAGGTTGAGTGGTCTTGAGAGCACGGTGACTTCCATTTCTAAAGCCCAAAAGGTGCTAGAAGCACAAGTGTTCCAAAAGCGGGTGAAGCTCATAGAGATCCGGGAAAGCTTCCCGGAAGAACCGAGGATATCCCAAGAGGCCAAGTGTTGGCCATCACAACAAGGAGTGGGCTGAGCATGAAGGACCCCTTACCTAAGGGAAATGATAAAGGAAAGCAAGTGGTGATAGAAGAAGAGACATTGCAAGAAGAAGGAGGAAAGAGCAAAGATGATGAGCCAACATATGTGGCACCACCTCCATACAAGCCACCACTACCATTCCCACAATCACGAGCAAGAGCTCGCTTGGACAAACACTTCGGTAAATTCCTTGAACTTATGTCTAAGTTGCATATTAACATTCCGTTCATGGATGCTATTATAGGTATGCCGGCCTATGGAATTTTTTTGAAAGAGATACTCTCCAACAAAAGGAAGTTGGAGGAGTATGGAGAAGTGAGGATGACAAAGAGGTCCTCGGAATTGATGCAAACCATGAGAGAGGAGATGCCTCCTAAGCTAAGTGATCGGGGATCTTTTTGTGGGCCAATTGGAGTGGGGGAAGTGCAATATGAAGCCCTTTGTGATCTTGGAGCAAGTGTAAGCATCATCCCGCTAGCCAAAGCTGGTAAAGATGACCCTCTACATGGCGGACCGTTCAATCACTCACCCCGTAGGAATCTTGGAAGACATACCGGTGCAACTCGGGAAGTTCTATGTGCCAATAGATTTTGTTGTCTTGGACATCCCGGCGGACTACCCAGTTCCTATCATTTTGGGGAGACCGTTCTTAGCTACATCCGGATGCTTGGTGGATTGCAAAAATGGAATTCTCTACTTCAACATAGGAGAGGAGAATATTAAGTTCAAGCTATCCACAATGATGAAAGGGTCACCCCTTGGTGAAGATGTGTTCAACATTTTCGAGCAAGAGGAATGTAGAGAAGTTGTGAGCTCGATCTTGATCAAGGACCCCTTGGAGAAGGTTCTTATTTTGATTTTATGGAGGAAGGTGTTAAGGATGATTGCAATGAAGAAATCAAGGCTTTGGATGCACTAGAAAAGGAGACAAGTGCTGAATTTGAAGTGCACGAAGTTGTGCTGAAACACTGTAGGAATCACGGCTTGTCACCAAGAACCACGGCCGTGGACTTACCCCTGGAACTCTCTGGAATGCTCCAAAGTGCCAGCTTCTCAGATTCCACGCCCGGGGTTTTTCCAAAGACCGTTTTTTTGCCGGTTTAGTGGTTGATCAAGCTTCAAGGAGCCTTGAAGAGTCTTCCATGGCTTTGGAACCATCTCAACCTACATTGTATGGAGTGTCTCCAACCGATAAAGGTCCTCCTAAACTTGAACTTAAACCCCTCCCCTCTCATTTGAAGTATGCTTTTCTTGGTGAAAACTCTACTTATACGGTGATTGTTAATGCATGCTTGAATGATGATGAGTTGAATAGATTGTTGCATGAGTTGAGATTGCATAGGAGAGCTATAGGCTATACCATTGATGACTTAGTTGGAAATAAACCTTCCATGTGCATGCATAAAATTTTGATGGAAGATAATCATAAACCATCAATTGAACCTCAAAGAAGACTAAACCCTCTCATAAAAGAAGTAGTAAAGAAAAAGATCCTTAAATTACTAGATGCGGGAATCATTTTCCCGATTTCGGATAGTAAATGGGTTAGTCCCGTGTATGTGGTTCCTAAGAAGGGTGGGATGACCGTAGTGACAAATGAGAATAATGAACTAACCCTACTAGGACGGTTACGGGATGGAGGATGTGTGTAGACTATAGGAAACTAAATGTGGCCTCTAGGAAAGATCACTTCCCTCTTCCCTTCATTTACCAAATGCTAGAGAGATTAGCTCAACATTCACACTTTTTCTACTTAGATGGCTATAGTGGATTCTTCCAAATCCCTATTCCCCTGGATGACCAAGAGAAAACTACATTCACATGTCCTTGGGGTACATTCACATATAGGAGAATGCCATTTGGGTTGTGTAATGCACCCGCCACCTTTCAATGGTGTATGATGGCTATCTTTTCTGAAAATATTGAAAACATGATGGAAGTGTTTATGGATGATTTCTCTGTTTATGGATCTTCATTTGATGATTGTTTAACTAACTTGTCTTTGGTGTTAAAGAGATGTGAGGAGACAAATCTTGTCTTGAATTGGGAGAAATGCCACTTCATACTAAGTGAAGGCATTGTGTTGGGACACTTGGTGTCCAACCGAGGCATTGAGGTTGATAGGGCTAAGATAGAGACAATAGAGAAGTTTCCACCACCTACCTCGGTGAAGGGGGTAAGTAGTTTCTTAGGGCATGCCGGTTTTTACCGGAGATTCATAAAAGATTTCTCTAAAATTTCTAAGCCTCTTAGTAACCTACTAATGAAAGATGTTGAGTTTGTTTTTTCCAAGGATTGCCTTGAAGCTTTTTGTAGGTTGAAGAATGCTTTGATCTCCGCACCTATCATGCAACCTCCGGATTGGAGTTTACCGTTTGAGATCATGTGTGACGCGAGTGATGTAGCCGTTGTGGCTGTTTTGGGACAAAGGAAAGATTGGCTTACACATGCCATCTATTATGCTAGCAAGACGCTAGATGATGCCCAACTCAATTATGCTACCACCGAGAAGGAGTTGCTAGCGGTTGTGTATGCATTTGAGAAGTTCCTCTCGTATCTTGTTGGAGCGAAGGTCATTGTTTATACGGATCATGTTGCGATCCATTATCTCCTTACAAAGAAGGATGCCAAGGCTCGTTTGATTCGGTGGATCCTTCTTCTCAAAGAGTTTGATTTGGAGATCCAGGACAAAAAGGGGTCCGAAACATCTGTGCCGGACCACCTTAGTAGACTCCCACCATTGGAGATTGAGAGAGATGACTTCCCGATTGATAACTCATTTCGGGATGAGCAATTGCAAATGGTGGAGGAATGTTTGCTTGAAGTGTCTAGGGGAAATGAACCATGGTATGCCGACATAGTAAACTACTTGTATTGGAGGAGGTGCCACCCGGTTTGTCCTATGCCCAAAGGAAAATTTTCTTCAAGGATGTGAGGCATTACTATTGGAGCGAGCCTCTCTTGTTCAAGAGAGGACCGGATGGAGTCTTTAGGAGATGCATACCGGAGGATGAGGTGGAGAGTGTGATCCGCCATTGTCACTCCCTGCCATGTGGAGGCCATGCTAGCTCACACAAGACATGTGCAAAGGTATTGCAATCCGGTTTGTATTGGCCTCACTTGTTTAGGGATGTGCAAAAATTTTGTGGTAGCTTGTGATGCTTGCCAAAGGACGGGCAACATCTCAAGGAGGAATGAGATGCCCTTGAACAACATATAAGAGGTGGAGATATTTGATGTTTGGGGTGTGGACTTCATGGGGCCATTCCCTTCTTCATGTGGAAACCTCTACATTCTATTGGCGGTAGACTATGTGTCAAGATGGGTGGAGGCAATCGCTTCTCCCACAAATGATGCCAAGGTTTTGGTGCGGTTCTTCAACCGAGTGATCTTCCCTAGGTTTGGAACACGAAGGGTGATCATAAGTGATGGAGGGAAGCATTTCACCAATAGGAACTTTGGGACACTTTTGTCTAAGTATGTGGTGACTCATAAGGTGGCAACACCTTACCATCCCCAAACTAGTGGCCAAGTGGAGATCTCCAACCGGGAGATAAAAGGGATCCTTGAGAAGACGGTTTCTAGGACGAGAAAAGATTGGGCTATGAAGCTCGATGTTGCTTTGTGGGCTTATAGAACCGCTTTCAAGACACCGATTGACACTACTCCCTACAAGCTAGTTTATGGTAAGTCTTGCCACCTTCCGGTGGAGATGGAGCATAGAGCGTATTGGGCTATAAGGTGGCTGAATTTTGACCTCAAGGAGGCCGGTAAGAAGAGGTTGCTAGACATGAACGCTCTTGAGGAGATCCGGTTGGATGCCTATGAAAACGCCCGGATCTACAAGGAAAGGACTATGCATTGGCATGACAAACGTCTCATACCAAAGGAGTTGAGTGAAGGTGACCTTGTCCTTCTCTTCAACTCAAGGCTGCGGCTCTTCCCCGGAAAGCTAAAGTCAAGATGGACGGCTCCTTATGTGGTGAAGAAGATCTTTCCCCATGGAGCGGTAGAGATAAGAGGGGAGCATTGTGGAGATTTTAAGGTGAATGGGCACCGTTTGAAGAAGTATATCCCGGAGCTCCGGTGGGTATGATTTCCCTGCTTCACCTTGAGTGAGACGCCGCCAAATTTGGTCAAGCTAATGAACTTAAAGAAGCGCTTAATGGGAGGCAACCCACTGGTAGACATCTTCCCTTTTCGTCTTAGTTTTGGTTTTGATTTTTCTGTTTTTGTGTGTTTTTGTGTGTTTGGAGTTTGTGTGCTAGATTCTAAGTAGAGTGGAAGCCTTGCATGACATGTGGATGATGATGATGAGTCCCTCATCAATTGTGGGTGGAGCGGACGCGGAACTTGGACGGCTAGCGGTGCCTAGCGCGGGTCCCGACGCTATAACGAACACCTTGAGCTCTCTACCATCTTTGATAGAACATCCGTCATCAATCAACATAAGTGAACCAAAATACCGGCGACTCCATTTTTACATTGTGAGCACCCTCTTTCACTCTTCTTTACTTCATTTACACATTGGGGACAATGTGTTTCTAAGTATGTGGTGGGGTTTTCATGATCACTTGCATGATTAGCATCTAGGATAGTTTCTTTTAGTCACATGTTTCATTATGTCTTGCATTGTACATACATATTTCGAAAATCCAAAAAAATCAGAAAATTTTAAAAAAATTTAGTGCTTCTAAGCTTGGGAATGACCCTTATGATGAGATTGTCTTGTGAATTGGCTATGGATGGCCTTGTGTGTTGAAAGGATGTATGCATATGTAGACTTGAAGTACTTGTCTTGAATCCCATGTATGAATTGTGATCATGATGTTTGCCTTGATTAGATTGAGGATTGATGGTCGAAATTACATGCTAGTTCTTGCACATCATTTAGGAGTGATTAAGGCAATTCATCTTTCTCTACTTCTCATCTTGATCATGTTGTTGAGCACCTCAATTGATATAAAATTTGACCTCTTTTGACCCATCCGGGAATAGGAGCATACTAGTGTATTGATGTGTGTGAAAGGCAAGTGTGGGGTGAAGTTGTTGAAGAAAGAATGTTGTGAATGAAGTGCTGAATTTTTTGTGAAAAGTGTAGAAAAAGAAATATAGGTTTGGGGACTTTGGTTTTAATGACGAGTAACTCGGTACCATTCACATAATCGGGTGTTTGTGCCTTGCCAAAGTCGGATTAACCGAATGTCCTAACGAGCCTTGGTATGTGTGCCCGGTGTGAGGCACCTCGGAAAAACCCCGAGGTCCGCTAATCACCAAGTTTTCGGCTTTTGTACACCAATGCCATTGCCTCAAAAATAAAAGAAAAAAAAAGAAAGTGAAAAAGAAAAGAAAACAAAGAAAAGATGAAGAAAATATACACTTGTGGTGAAGTTGATCAAAAATGAGGTTGTGGAGTTAGGTCCTTTCCCGGATTAGCATCACATAACCTAAAAATTCCCACCTAATCACAACGTTTCTTGGCCTCTTCTTTCCTAAGTCCTTATGACCTAATTGCATGTGTGTAAGACTTAATGATCTAGATTGGATATACTCATGATCATCTTGGTTTCTTCATTTTCACCTTGCATGCATGCTTTTGAGTTAAGTATAATTGTCTTTCCGTGCCTTCATTCGTTTGATGCATGATTGTTTGTCCATTGCCATGAAACATGACTATGAAGGTGATCCAACATTAGAAGCACAATTCCAAAAAGATTTTATTGTTTTTCTGCATTCATAAATCATGTCATCTCTTAGCCTATAGTTGGATCTTGCTCGGGGACGAGCAAACCTTAAGTATGGGGTATTTTAATAACACGATTTATGACGTTAGTCTAGGCATCCATTTAGATAGTTTTTCCCGCTATTCATGCATAGTTTGACATTAGTTCGTGACAATTTGCACTTAATTCATGTATGTTATCGAGATAGACGTCTACACGGAATTTTGCATGTTTCGTAAGTATTTTGGGAGCTTTTGGAGCTTAATCGATACATTCGAGGATCGTTCCTCGTGATGACACACTTCTGGACTCATTAGGCAGCAAGCTAGGAGCAAAGGAGAACATGTAGGACCTTGTTGGTGCATGCCTTGCACCAACTCGTGGCTAAATGATCCAATGAAGGCTGAACAAGAGAAATCACGGTCACTAGGACTTCCACGGGCGTGGAAATAGGCCGTGGTTTCCTCTGCACAGTTGTGATAGTTGTCCCACGATCTTCATAACCAACTCTTGCAAATGGTGGAGAATAAAAGGTGGTCCTGCAGGTTGTAGAGGTAACATTTGGAATTCCATTCTCTCCCACACTCTCACAAGAACACACTATTGGATTGGAGCTACTCTTGGAGGGGAAGCAACACTCTCATTTGGAGTAGAAGAAGAAGAACACTACTTTCATAGTTTTCATAGTTTTCGAGTGGTTTTGAGTGAGTTTTGTTGAAGACATTTGCTAGGGTTGTAAGAAACGATTCGAACCTTCTTTTGAAGGGGTGTAAGTCCTTCTTGACTTCTATTCATCTTGGTTTTCTTATCCTACTTATGCTCGTATTGATAAATCTCCATGCTAGGATGTTAGATTGTTGAAATCCTAGTGTTTGTTAAGCTTAATCTAGCCTAGGGTGACCTAATGCTAGCAATCTAAGTGAGGAAAGAGACCTACCCGGTGATTTCCGATCTTAAGTACCAAAGATTATGAACTCTAGGTAGTAGTGAGCCTCATAAGCTGCTATTGGATTGACTGTGCTAGGATTGATGTTTAGGACTTGCCTTTCCGAGACTTACCCGGTAAGGAGAGGCTAGATCCCTAGATAGCAATCCGGTTAGTGTAGATTTCCCAACCTTAGGTTCCTTGAGACTTACCCGGTAATAGGACCTTAGTTGCGGGATTAGTGGATCATGAGACCTACCCGGTGATTTGTTCAATTTAAGAAACACCCTTTCCCAACATACCATAGCTAGTGCAAGATTGATTAGAAGCTTGAGTCCTATGCCATAACCGGAATTTCTAACCCCTAGAATCCGCTTTTCCCTCTTTGATTACCTATCTCGTGTTTGTGTTTGCTTATTTGTGTTGCTAGCTTTGTTTGCTTTTATACTCTTGCATGATTTATGATCCTTGATTGATCACCACAAAACCAATCCAAAAACATTGAGATTTTCATTTCTTTATTTCTTTCTCTTTTCTCAAACTAGGTCTACACTATCTTTAGTCACTATTTGATTCAATTTCACCTTAGTCTTTGTGTTCGACCTCGGAATACTATCCTTACTACAAAACGACCCACACATTGTGGGTTCGCTAGGAGTTAGGAAAAATATATCGAGTTATAAATTTAAGACTTTTGTGCTACACATTCTTAGCGTAACAATAGACCTAAGATTGAAACTATAGAGAAGCTACCTCCTCCAGCTTCGGTAAAGGGAGTTAGAAGCTTTTTAGGACATGCCAGTTTCTATAGGAGGTTTATAAAGGATTTTTCTAAGATTTCAAAACCTTTGACTAATCTTTTGATGAAAGACATAACTTTTGAGGTTTTGAAAGAGTGTTTGGATGCTTTCTACATGATCAAGGAGGCTTTGATTTTATCCCCTATCATCCAACAACCCGATTGGACCCTTCCATTCGAGGTCATGTATGACGCAAGTGGCGTAGCCATAGGAGCTGTATTTGGACAGAAGAAAGATGGTCGTACTCATGCCATCTACTACGCTAGGAAGACGCTAGACAAAGCTCAACTGAATTACGCTACCATAGAGAAGGAGCTTCTTGCTGTTGTTTACACATTGGAAAATTTTCGTTCTTATCTTGTGGGTGCGAAGGTGATAGTCTATACAGATCATTCAGCAATTTGTTACCTATTGACTAAGAAGGATGCAAAGCCAAGACTCCTAAGATGGATCTTACATCTACAAGAATTCGATCTAGAGATCCGTGACAAGAAAGGTTCGGAGAACTCGGTGGCTAATCACATTAGCTGTCTTCCCCACCTTACTTACGAGACGGATGAGCTCCCTATTGCGACTCGTTCCCACACCATCAGTTACACGAGATTGAAGAATGCCTTCATCAGATTTCGAAAGATAATGACCCATGGTTTGCTGATATTGTCAATTACCTTGTTTGTCAAAAAATCCCACCAAGACTATCATATGCTCAAAGGAAGAAATTCTTTAGAGACGTCTGACACTTTTACTAGAATGAACCTGTACTCTTCAAGAGAGGTCCCAATGGCATGTTCAGGATATGCATTCCGGAGGATGAAGTAGAAAGCATTATCTGTCACTGTCACTCTTTGCCTTGTGAATGACACGCTAGTTCTCACAAGACATGTGCTAAGGTACTCAAATCCGGCTTCTTCTGGCCCTCTTTATTTAAAGATGTACAAAACTATGTTGTTTCTTGTGATGCTTGTCAAAGGACAGGTAATATTTCAAGGAGGAATGAGATGCCCCTCAACATCATCCAATAAGTAGAGATATTCGATGTATGGGGAGTAGACTTCATGGGACCATTCTTATCATCTTGTGGTAACCAATACATACTCCTCGCTGTAGACAATGTCTCAAGATGGGTAGAAGTTATCGCTTCTCCAACTAATGATGCGATGGTAGTGGTAAAGTTCTTTAATAGAACGATCTTTCCACGGTTCGGGACTCCTCGAACCATCACTAGTGATGGAGGAACGCACTTCACAGCTCGTCGATTTGAGGCTCTACTGGCTAAGTATGGGGTGACTCTTAAGATCGCCACATCGTACCATCCCCAAACGAGTGGTCAAGTCGAAATCTCCAACAGGGAGATCAAAGGGATTCTAGAGAAGACTGTCTCTAGAATGAGGAAAGATTGGGAAATGAAGCTGGATGATACACTATGGGCGTACAAGACCGCTTTTAAGACTCCCATAGGAACAACGCCATACAACCTTGTGTATGGGAAGTCTTGTCACCTTCTTGTAGAGATAGAGCAGAAAGCATATTGGGCCGTCAAGTCGCTCAACTTCAGCATGAAAGAAGGTGGAGAAAAGCGTTTGTTGGATACCAACGAACTAGAGGAGATCCGCCTGAATGCATACGAGAACGCAAGGATCTACAAGGAAAGAACGAAGCAGTGGCATGATAAGCATATCATTCCAAAGAAATTGAAAGAAGGAGATCTCGTTCTTCTATTCAACTCAAGACTTCGACTCTTTCCAGGTAAGCTTAACTCTCGTTGGACAAGACCTTTTGTTATTAAGCATGTTTTCCCTCATGGTGCACTTGAAGTATGAGGTAAAAAGTGCGGAAGTTTCAAAGTAAACGGACAACGGTTGAAGAAGTATACACCGGAAGCTCCGGTTGAGGAGATTTCTCCTATTCTCCTCCATTGATCATCAAAAGAGAAACGTCTAGCTAAGGACTTCAAAGCGCTTCTTGGGAGGCAACCCATGGTAGTTCTAGCCTTTCTCTTTCTTTCTTTTTTCTCTAGAATAGCTTAGGATAGTTAGCTTATTTGTTTGCTTTTGCTTTGTTTTTGTTTTCTGTTAGCATTAAATATTGCGATATTCTAGGCACTTATTTTAGTTGTTTTTCATTCATTATTGTGCTCATAGATAAGGCATTGAAGCATTTGTTAGCTTGTTTACCTATATTTTCGATATGGAGGTCGACATTAGTTTGTGATTGATTATAGGTGAATAAGAGCTGAAACCGGACCATTTGAGAGAGATAAGAGAGGATTCGATCATATCCAAGGATTAGGAACACATCAAGGAAGCTAAAGAAGAAGCTAGGATGAAGAATGTCACGACACAAAGGAAACCACAAGTAATCTACACTTCCACGCCCTAAATTACGGCCGTAGAAGAGTCCACGCTCTAAACCACGGCCGTGGATCTTGGCATCATGAGCGTGGAGCATTCCAGTAAGTTACACGGCCTAAAGTACGGTCGTGGAAGTCACAAGAGACCGTAACCCAATTCCACGCCCTAAACCACGGTCGTGGAATCCCTTGAGACCGTGATTTAGGCGATCTTTTGACGAGTCTTCATTTACCACGTTATTTACGTGATGGGCCGGGGACGGTTACTTTTACCCCATCATATAAAAAGGTAAGAGAAGAGAGTTTTGGATATCGACGCTTACGGCTTATTCCCGTTACATTGGCGTTGGATCTCGCGGAGACGTGACGGCCGTTTACCTTACTTGGAGCATTCTCGCCTAAATGTGGATTGAAGATTTCCGAAGGTTTTTACCTCTTTCTTAGGGTTAGTTATTGAAGACGGATTGACAACCTGTTCTTCATATTTACACTAGATTATTGTGAGGTTTTGTGTTATATTCTGAATCCATTGAGTATTCCATTTTGTGTTTTGGATTTGAGATTGACTTTGAGTTATATTTGAGTTTCCGAGGGTTTTCATTTTTCATTCTTCTTAAATTGATTTATGATATCATGACAATGGTTATTGGCTAAAACCATTTAGCAATTCTAAGGTGAAGGATTAATAGTTGTGGCTTAGATGATGATAGATCGATCGTAAATTGATTGGACCCTGAGAGTTAAAGAGATCTCGTCGACGAACCCAAATCACGGCCTGTTCTTGGAGTTCCACGGCCGTGGTTCTTAAGATCTGACCGTGATTTAACCTAGTTTACGAACCTTGCTTTTACTTTGATCCAAGGTTAAAGATTAACTTTAATCTAGTATTGGCTTGCCCTTTTCTAGGTAGTAGTGAGATTCATCACCTATTTCGATTTCGAGTGTCACAACCTTAATCGTTTAGTTAGTTTCGATCTTTGGGTTACAAGTTTGGGTATTTGAGATTAATTCTTGTCCATAGATCCTTTCTATACTGAAGCCTCAACAACCTTTATAGAGAGTGTCTTTAGATAAGTCATATAAAGTCTTTGAACTTCACCATACATTGCTTTACTTTAGCATACCTTTGCATCTCTTAACTCTGTCCTTAGTTCTTTAGTTTATCTTGAATCGATTGCCACAATTAGATACCTGGATCTTTAGAATTGCTGTCTCCCCAATATTTGCAAAGCTTATAACATTTACTTGCTTGACTAATTGCGAACTGAATTGGTTCACCCCAAATCCCCGAGTTCGATACTCTGGAATTCTTGCTTTACTACGCCGATCCGTACACTGCGGGTTCGCTTGCTTTGATTCTAGTTTTATAAATTTAAAGCTTATTTGCACGCACGTTTTCGGGCGAACAAGTTTTTGGCGCCGTTGTCGGGGATTTGGTTTAGGCCGAATTCGGTTATCGGTTGTCAAGCTTGGGAGCTTTGCTCTTGTCATTTGATATCTCTTTTAAGTGATATTTGCAGGTTATCTTAGGTATATGCGCATGTCTAACACCAACAAAGACCTCTTACCTCTTGATCAAGAACTTGAGAAGACTTTGAGAAATAAGCTCAAAGAAAGAAAGATGGCTGAAAGTAAAGAGAGGGATATCGAAGCAGGGTTGGTTGATTCCGAAGCTCGACTTAGATGGAACGAGAAGACTCGCAAGGAAGAATCGGAGCGTCATCAATTGCAAATTGATGAGCTCAAGGACATGATGCTGCAAATGAGGCTGGAGATAAGTGATTCCAAGAAGAAGAAGAGAAGGAAACCGACAAGATCGGTTAGAACCGACTCATCCGATGAAGAGAGCGACTCCTCCATGCCGTCGCTAGAGGACATTGATCCAACGATCAATGCGAACCAGAATAATCCAAGACCAGCCACCAATCATCGTATCCTGGCTGGGGGTGCGAGAGCCGCTCGTGTAGATGAAGAGCCAAGAACTCTTGGCCAAAGAATGGATCCGATTCAGCAACCACGCCGTCTAGGTGTGAACTTTGATGCTGACGATATTCTGGGTTTTAGCTTTAACCCACAAGTTATTACCATCGTTCGCCAAAGCCAGTTTGGAGGAACGAGTGTCGAATCTCCACATCAACATCTACAAATTTTTGAGATCTTGATGGAGACAATGAAGCCAAAGAATGCAACCACCAACAATTACAAGATCAAGCCATTTTTTTTCTCTTTGAAAGGGAAAGCTTTATCTTGGTATCAAGCTCTTCCAAATGGAAGACTCAACACATGGGAGGATCCTTTTTCGGAGTTCCTAACCAAGTTCTTTCCGCCATCCAAGACGGCGGAGTTGAGAGGTAAAATTAATGCTTTTTATATGAGATCTAATGAAAGTTTGTTTCAGTCTTGGGAAAGATTTCAGGATTTATTATTGGATTGCCCACACCATGGAATTTCCAAATTGGAGTTATTGGAGATATACTATAAGGGGCTAGATGTGGAAACACAATTCAAGCTCCAATCCCTTTCATGTGGCACACTCATGGACATGAGAAAAGATGACGCTTGGGACTTCATTTAGAAGCAAGCCGGAGTCATTGAGAAGTACTCTCACCGGAAAGTGGAAGCTAATTGAGTGGAGCATGGAGCAAAGCTAACATAAGCTGCTCAAACTCAAATCTTTTTTCTCAACAACGAGATTAATGAATTGAAGGAAGTCATCAAGATGTTGGTTATTTTGGAAACAACAATAAACACAATGGGAATGAGAACACCAATCGCAACAGCCGGAACAACAACCGGAACAATTGGAACAACAACAACCGGAATAACAATTGGAACAACAATAGGGGTTCAAACAACAATAATTAGCGTTCCAACCAACAACAAAACTCCGGTAATTCTTATCCCAATTCAGGAAATTCACTAACTCCACCATCTTCTTCTTTCATTCCTTTGAAAAGCCAGGGGCAAACATCTAATAGTGGAAGCACTTCGGGGAAGGAGAAGCCCGATCCCATGCTGGAAATGATCTTGGGAAAGCTTCAGGGGTTGGAGAGTCACATGACTAAGGTTGATAAAGCCCAAAATGTTTTAGAAAATCAAATGTTCAGCAATGCTGAGTAAGTTCGTAGAAATCAAGGAAAACTTCCAAGAAAGACGGAGGATAACCCGAAAGGAAGGGTGATGGCTATCACAACTAGGAGCGGAGAAACAACCACCGACCCGCAGCCCAAGTTTGTGGAAGTTCCCGTCGAAAAGGAGAAGGAAAAGGGGAAGGAGAAGGAAGACATCTACATTCCTCCTCCAACTTACAAACCTCCCCTACCATTCCCACAATCTAGAGCAAGAGCGCGTGTAGACAAGCAATTCGGTAAGTTCATTGAACTCATGAGCAAACTGCATATTAATATACCTTTCATTGATGCAATTGTAGGTATGCCAGCATATGGAATGTTCTTAAAGGAGATCCTCTCTAACAAGAGGAAACTAGAAGACTTTGGAGAAGTCAAGATGAGTTCGGAATCGTCGGATCTCATCAAAACGATGAAGGAAAAGATGCCCCCAAAGCTGAAGGATCCGGGGTCATTTTGTGTTTCAATCGGAGTCGGAGATGTCACATATGATGCATTATGTGATTTAGGAGTAAGCGTTAGCATCATTCCACCTGCTTTATGCAGGAAGATCGGTCTAGGCGAGCCTAAACCGGTGAAAATGAAATTATATATGGCGGATCGATCCATAACTCATCCCGTCGGTATCATTGAAGACGTCACGGTCAAGCTTGGTAAGTTCTATGTTCCAATAGATTTTGTTGTGCTTGACATTCCTGCAGATAGTCCGGTCCCGATCATACTCGGAAGACCGTTGCTTGCAACATCCGGTTGTAAGGTGGATTGCAAGAATGCTAGACTCGCCTTCGACATAGGAGAGGAAAAGGTAGAGTTTGTTCTTTCCACTTTGATGAAAGAACCAGCTCTTGAAGTGGATATGTTTAACATCCATGACGAAGAGGCATCTAGAGAGGAAGTAAGCTCAATTCTATTCGAAGATCCTTTGCAAAAGGTGATCACCATGAGCATTATGGACATAGGAGAGGAAGAGGAATGAAATGAGGAAATTGAAGCTTTACAGGAGCAAAAGGAAGTGCATGAAGAAGAGTTTGAAAAACTCTACGATGGGTCAGAAAACGTGAGGAATCACGGCCAGTCGTGCTATTCCACGGCCGTGGTTCCCACCAATATGACCGTAATTAGCTATTCAGAGGACTCCAGTAAGTTACACAGCCAAAACCACGGCCGTGGAACTATCAGAGGTGCCGTAATTGACTTCCACGCCCTAAACCACGGCCGTGGAGGAAACAGAGGTGCCGTGATTTTGGGAAAATCTGGGGACAATTACATTCTTTCTACCACTTCTCTTGAGTCTTCTCCAACAACTTCTATACCCCTAGAGACTTCTAAGGAAGCATTGGACACTCCTCAAGAGCCATTAGAGAGTCCAATAGCAATGGAATTGAAGCCACTTCCCACACATCTAAGGTACGCATTCCTAGGATCTAATTCTACCTTTCCGGTAATTTTTAGTTCCGATCTAAGTGAAGAAGAACATAGTAAGCTTATGGTTGTTCTAAAGAAACATAGGAAAGCCTTAGGTTACACTATAGAGGATCTAGTAGGAATTAAGCCTTCAATATGTATGCATAAGATCCTAATGGAAGAAGACTTTAGGACTTCACGAAAACCTCAAAGGCGGTTAAATCCGACCATGAAGGAGGTTGTCAAGAAGGAAATTCTTAAACTACTTGATGCAGGTATCATCTACCCTATCTCCGATAGCAAGTGGGTGAGTCCCGTACAAGTTGTTCCAAAGAAGGGAGGAATGACGGTCATCACCAATAAGAACAATGAGCTCATTCCTACAAGGACAGTGACTGGATGGAGGATGTGCATTGATTACACGAAGCTAAACAATGCAACTAGAAAGGAACACTTCCCATTACCCTTCATTGACCAAATGCTTGAAAGGTTAGCACAACATTCTCATTTTGGCTATCTTGACGGTTATAGTGGTTTCTTCCAGATCCCGATTCATCCAGATGATCAAGAGCAGACCACATTCACGTGCCCAAGGGGTATGTTCGCTTATAGGAGAATGCCGTTCGGGCTTTGCAACGCCCCAACCACCTTCCAAAGGTGAATGATGGCTATCTTCTCGGAGTACATAGAGGAGATCATGGAGGTTTTCATGGATGACTTTTCTGTTTATGGTTCCTCTTTCGATAATTGTCTTTCTAACCTTTCTCTTGTGCTACAAAGGTGTGAAGACACTAACCTAGTTCTTAATTGGGAGAAGTGTCAATTTATGGTGAAGGAAGGCATTGTACTCAGACACTTGATCTCTAGTAGAGGGATCGAAGTAGATAAGGTTAAGATAGAAACTATAAAAAACTCCCTCCTCCATCGTCGGTGAAGGGGATAAGAAGCTTTCTAGGACATGCTGGATTTTATAGACGTTTTATAAAATATTTCTCTAAGATATCAAAACCGCTTACTAATCTATTGATGAAGGATGCAGTTTTTGATTTTTCGCAGCAATGCTTAGATGCGTTTCATAAGATCCGGGAAGCTCTAATCTCAGCCCCGATCATTCAACCCCCGGACTGGAATCTTCCATTCGAGGTCATGTCTGATGCAAGTGACGTAGCTATAGGAGCTGTGCTTGGGAAAAAGAAGGAAGGACGAACCCATGCTATCAACTACGCTAGCAAGACGCTAGATGAAGCGCAGCTTAACTATGCAACTACTGAAAAGGAATTTCTAGCTATTGTTTATGCATTTGAAAAGTTTCGTTCTTATCTTGTAGGTGCAAAGGTGATTGTATGCATGGATCATGCTGCGATCCGGTATCTACTTGCAAAGAAGGATGCGAAACCAAGGCTGATTAGATGGATTCTTCTCCTACAAGAATTCGATCTAGAGATCCGTGACAAGAAGGGTTCGGAAAATTCTGTTGCGGATCATTTGAGTCGTCTACCACATCTAGAGGACGACAATCTACCTATAGATGACCCCTTTCCGGACGAGCTTTTACACATCATAGAGGAGTGCATCGACAAGATTACTAAAGGTAACGAACCATGGTTTGCTGATTTTGTTAACTATTTGGTTTGCGAGGAAATACCACCCGGATTATCCTATGCACAAAGGAAGAAGTTCTTTAAGGATGTCCGGGAATACTTTTGGAATGAACCTCTCCTCTTCAAGAGAGGTCCTGACGGCATCATTCGACGATGTGTGCCGGAAGGCAAGATACAAAGCGTCATCTGTCATTATCATTCACTACCTTGTGGAGGATACGCTAGCTCGAACAAGACTAGCGCTAAGGTATTGCAATCTGGATTCTTTTGGCTTACTTTATTTAAAGATGTGCAAACCTTTGTTTCCTACTGCGATGCTTTTCAAAGAACAGGGAACATATCTAGGAGAAACGAAATGCCTCTTAACAACATTCAGGAGGTAGAGATCTTTAACATTTCGGGAGTAGACTTCATGGGACCTTTCCCATCATCTTGTGGAAACTAATACATACTTCTAGCTGTAGATTATGTTTCGAGATGGGTTGAAGCGATTGCCTCTCCAACTAATGATGCCATGGTTGTGGTTAAGTTCTTTAACAAGACTATTTTCCCAAGATTTGGGTCACCACGGACTATCATTAGTGATGGAGGCTCTCACTTCATTGCCCGACGATTCGAAGCTCTACTAGCTAAGTATGGGGTGACTCATAAGATCGCCACCCCTTACCATCCACAAACGAGTGGACAAGTGGAGATTTCAAACCGGGAGATTAAAGGAATCCTAGAGAAAACAGTATCGAAGACAAGGAAAGATTGGTCTTTGAAGCTAGATGACGCATTGTGGGCATAACGGACTGCATACAAGACTCCCATAGGAACGACACCATACAACCTTGTGTATGGAAAGCCTTGTCACTTACCGGTAGAGCTGGAACATAACGCGTATTGGGCGGTAAAGTGGTTAAACTTCAACACGAAGGAAGCAGGCGAGAAGCGCCTTTTGGACCTTAACGAGCTTGAAGAACATCGCTTAAACGCCTACGAGAACGCCAAGATCTACAAGGAGAGAGCGAAGCGTTGGCAAACCGTGGTTTCTACTGGAATTGAGAAAATGTTCACGAGAAGTGCAGGAAAGAAAAAGAAGAGAAAGGGTGATAGTTCCTCCTCTTCCCAAGCCCCTCCTAGTGAACCACCATCACCTCCACACCCTAGAATCCCAACCATTCACCCAAACTATCTCGAGGCTTTAGAAAAGATCGAGGAGAGACCAGATATTGGACCTAGATACCTCTTGCTTGAGGAATTGGAGCCACTTAATGTGGTGAATGACTTGACATGGCTCTTGGATAGGGCCGGACTGATTGTTTTCTCCGCTATTCGAGCGGATGCATATGAGGAGATTACGAAGGAGTTTGTTATTTCCTTCGAGCACAGCGTCGTCGTTTCCCTAGCGGTGTATACGCTAAGGACTTCTGGGAAGATATAGCCATGATTTATGATAGTGAGGACCGCTGGAAGCCAGCTGACACCAAGGCTAAGCTCATCTACCACTTAGCCTTGAAGATAGCTCATAGGGTCCTTTCCGAGTGCCTATTCCCTAGGACCAAGACCCCGCAAAAGATAAAAACCGATGAGCTATTCCTTCTCTATTGCATGCTCCACGGTAGACCCGCTGATTGTGCCACCCTCCTAGCCTCCACCATGAGCAAGCTTAAGAACAAGAGGGCCGGGAACATTGGGTATGGTGGGATGTTTACCCACATTGCTACGCATCTCGGGATTGATTGCTCCGCATACACTAGGATAGCGGCGAGACCCTTGGGTCTCAAGAGCCTTATGACTAGGGGTATGATCTTTCCTAGACATCGAGGTCCACCTACTGCTGCTATGCCATGGGAGGATAGAGGAGGTAGAGGCATTCCGTGGCTTCCTGAGTATTTCATTATGGTTGGACGCCATAAATAGAAGGAGACATTCGTTGCTATGCATGCGAATAGATTAGCACCGCCTCCTTACGTCCTGGATGAGCCTCCAGCTGAGGATATGGGAGGAGGTGATTACTATGAGGGAGGAGGTGATGAGCAGACATTTGGCACGATTCCGGATCAGCCGGACACCTTCCCGGACTTACCTAGACAGTCTCCCCGCCCTTCTAGACCCTCGGGTGCTTCTTCCTCTCGCTGTGCTAGTGTGAGCGAGAGACCGACATGGATGGATGCTCCTCCCGCTTGGAATGGAGCACAACTGGAGTGGATGGGAGCTCCGCCACCATGGTATGCACAGCCACCAGCAGCACCGGCCCCACAGGATGCACCAGCATGGTACGGCCAGCCGCCGGCATGGTATGAGCAGCTTCCGGCATGGGCTACAGATCTTTCCAGGAGGGTATGAGACTTGGAGATTCATAGGGATACTCATGATGCACGGACTGATGAGCATGACCGGATGATGAGGGATATCTACCGCCAGCAGTTTGGGCGGAACTTCAGCTCCGATTTCCACCCGTTTCCACCACCGCCTCCACCGCAGTGACGAGATTTCATGATAGCCAGTTTCAGTCGCCCCACCGCCGTCTAGTGAGTTCATTTTTCTCTTCTTTATTTTCCTTATTTCTTTTTAAACATTGAGGACAATGTTTGTCTTAAGTATCGGGTGGGGTGTGACTATGTGTTGTAATAACTCTACTACATTTTCTTGCCTTGATCAATGACACTTTGCATGTTTCGTTTCATAGTCACACGTTTCATTATTGCATCGCATGAAAAAGTTTTTGAAAAACCCATAAAAATGTGAAAAATTTTGAAAAATTCTAAAATGGTTTTGTGCTTCTAAGATTTGAGATGATTTCTATGATAGTTCCTACTGGCGGATTGAGCTTTTGATGACAATTGTATGCCTAAACGAATAATGAATTGAAAAGGAATTGAATGTGTTGATTATCCTTTCTTGCACGTTTCATAATGTGAAGAGTTTTATCTAAATCATATTGAGAAATCGAGGTTGAAATCACGTGATGAGTTCTTATACTTCTTTATGAAATGATTAAGGCAATTCGATTTTTCTTTCTCCTTTCTTTGATCACTTAGCCCCACAACAAAAGTAATTGCCTCCCTTACCTATCCGGGAATTTGGAGGAGTTGATAATTGGCATGTTTGATGTGGGAGGTCCTTGAAAGCAAAATTTTGCATTCAAAGAATAGAATTAATTGATTTGGGGAAGTCAATCATGACGATGAGTAACTCGGCACCATTCACATAGCCGGGTGTTTGTGTCTTGCCAAAGTCGGATTGAGCGATATTCCTAGCGGATTATGGTATGTGCATCAAGGGTTTGAGGCATCTCGAAATTGAGAAACGCCGATCTCCTAGGCTTCGGTTTTTGTGCACCGCTGTCCATAACTCCAAAAGTAAAGTCGAAAAATAATGTGAAAAAGAAAAGAGCAACGCTCAAAGTTGATGGTGTTGCAATTCAAATCAAAAAGAAAAAGAGTTGGGTTGTCCACTTTCCCGGATTCATGCACCACATCCCTTACAAGTTTCCCTCCCTTCCGCATTCTAGACCTTACTTGGAAGTCCTTAAGATCAAAACAATGTTATTTGACTTGGTGATCTAAATTGAAGTTTCTTATGCTTGAATTTGATAATACTTGAATGTTATGATGTTTGCCTTAAAGTTTAACCAATTCATGAGGTTTCTTTGCTTTACATTCTTTGGTTTATGTATATAAGCGCTTCAAGGGTGAATAAAATAAGGTTTGAGAATGATCTATTGATTAGAAGCACACATACCTAAAAGATGTTTTGTTTTTGAGTTTGCATGCATATTTCATCCTAACTTGTGTTCTACGCTTTCGAAGAACTTGCTTGGGGACAAGCAAGTGACAAGTATGGGGTATTTTGTTAGCATGAAATATTGCGATATTCTAGGCACTTATTCTAGTTGTTTTTCATTCATTATTGTGTTTGTAGATAAGGCATTGAAGCATTTGTTAGCTTGTTTACCTATATTTTCGATATGGAGGTCTACATTAGTTTGTGATTGATTATAGGTGAATAAGAGCTTGAACCGGACTATTTGAGAGAGATAAGAGAGGATTCGATCATATCCAAGAATTAGGAACACATCAAGGAAGCTAAAGAAGAAGCTAGGATGAAGAATGTCACGACACAAAAGAAACCACAAGTAATCTACACTTCCACGCCCTAAATTACGGCCGTAGAAGAGTCCACGCTCTAAACCATGGCCCTGGATCTTGGCATCATGAGCGTGGAGCATTCTAGTAAGTTACACGGCCTAAAGTACGGTCGTGGAAGTCACAAGAGACCGTAACCCAATTCCACGCCCTAAACCACGGTCGTGGAATCCCTTGATACCGTGATTTAGGCGATCTTTTGACGAGTCTTCATTTACCACGTTATTTACGTGATGGGCCGGGGACGGTTACTTTTGCCCCGTCTTATAAAAAGGTCAGAGAAGAGAGTTTTGGACATCGACGCTTATGGCTTTTTCCCGTTACATTAGCGTTAGATCTCGCGGAGACGTGACGTCCGCTTACCTTGCTTGGAGCATTCTCGCCTAAGGTAGATTGAAGATTGCCGAAGGTTTTTACCTCTTTCTTAGGGTTAGTTATTGAAGACGGATTGACAACCTGTTCTTCATATTTACCCTAGATTATTGTGATGTTTTGTGTTATATTCTGAATCCATTGAGTATCCCATTTTGTGTTTTGGATTTGAGATTGAATTTGAGTTATATTTGAGTTTCCGAGGGTTTTCATCTTTCATTCTTCTTAAATTGATTTTGATATCATGACAATGGTTATTGGCTAAAACCCTTTAGCAATTCTAAGGTGAAGGGTTAATAGTTGTGGCTTAGATGATGATAGATCGATCGTAAATTGATTGGACCTGAGAGTTAAAGAGATCTCGTCGACGAACCCAAATCACGACCTGTTCTTGGAGTTCCACGGCCGTGGTTCTTAAGATCTGATCGTTATTTACCATAGTTTATGAACCTTGCTTTTACTTTGATCCAAGGTTAAATATTAACTTTAATCTAGTCTTGGCTTCCCCTTTTCTAGGTAGTAGTGACATTCATGACCCTCAATTTTGATTTCGAGTGTTACAACCTTAATCGTTTTAGTTGGTTTCGATATTTAGTTTACAAGTGTGGGTATTTGAGATTAATTCTTGTCCATAGATCCTTTCTATACTTAAGCCTCAACAACCTTTATAGAGAGTGTCTTTAGAAAAGTCATATAAAGTCTTGGAACTTCACCGTACATTGCTTTACTTTAGCATACATTTGCAAATCTTAACTCTGTCCTTAGTTCTTTAGTGTATCTTGAATCGATTGCCACAATTAGATACCTGGATCTTTAGAATTGCTGTTTTCCCAATATTTGCAAAGCTTATAACATTTACTTGCTTGACTAATTGTGAACTGAATTTGTTCCCCCCAAATCCCTGAGTTCGATACTCTAGAATTCTTGCTTTACTACGCCGATCTGTACACTTCGGGTTCGCTTGCTTTGATTCTAGTTTTATAAATTTAAAGCTTATTTGCACGCACGTTTTCGGGCGAACAAGTTTTTGGCGTCGTTGCCGGGGATTTGGTTTAGGCCGAATTCGATTATCGGTTGTCAAGCTTGGGAGCTTTGCTCTTGTCATTTGATATCTCTTTTAAGTGATATTTGCAGGTTATCTTAGGTATATGCGCATGTCTAACACCAACAAAGACCTCTTACCTCTTGATCAAGAACTTGAGAAGAGTTTGAGAAAGAAGCTCAAAGAAAGAAAGATGGCTGAAAGTAAAGAGAGGGACATCCAAGCAGGGTTGGATGATTCCGAAGCTCGACTTAGTTGGAGCGAGAAGACTCGCAAAGAAGAATCGTAGCGTCATCAATTGCAAATTGATGAGCTCAAGGACATGATGCTGCAAATAAGGCTGGAGATGAGTGATTCCAAGAAGAAGAAGAGAAGGAAACTGAGAAGATCGGTTAGAACCGACTCATCCGATGAAGAGAGCGACTCCTCCATGCCGTCGCTAGAGGACATCGATCCAACGATCAATGCGAACCAGAATAATCCAAGACCAGCCACCAATCATCGTATCCCGGCTGGGGGTGCGAGAGCCGCTCGTGTAGATGAAGAGCCAAGAACTCTTGGCCAAAGAATGGATCCAATTCAGCAACCACGCCGTCTAGGTGTGAACTTTGATGCTGACGATATTCAGGGGTTTAGCTTTAACCCACAAGTTATTACCATCGTTCGCCAAAGCCAGTTTGGAGGAACGAGTGTCGAATCTCCACATCAACATCTACAAAATTTTGAGATCTTGATGGAGACAATGAAGCCAAAGAATACAACCACCAACAATTACAAGATCAAGCC
The DNA here is from genome assembly GCA_033239125.1 of Fagopyrum homotropicum. NCBI lineage: Eukaryota > Viridiplantae > Streptophyta > Magnoliopsida > Caryophyllales > Polygonaceae > Fagopyrum > Fagopyrum homotropicum. Next base: position 97,542,815 of record BSWB01000001.1, on the reverse strand, counting down.
ATTCTTTTTCTCTTTGAAAGGGAAAGTTTTATCTTGGTATCAAGCTCTTCCAAATGGAAGACTCAACACATGGGAGGATCTTTCTTCGGAGTTCCTAACCAAGTTCTTTCCGCCATCCAAGACGGCGGAGTTGAGAGGTAAAATTAATGCTTTTTCTATGAGATCTAATGAAAGTTTGTTTCAGTCTTGGGAAAGATTTCAGGATTTATTATTGGATTGCCCACACCATGGAATTTCCAAATTGGAGTTATTGGAGATATACTATAAGGGGCTAGATGTGGAAACACAATTCAAGCTCCAATCCCTTTAATGTGGCACATTCATGGACATGAGGAAGATGACGCTTGGGACTTCATTGAGAAGCAAGCCCGAGTCATTGAGAAGTACTCTCACCGGAAAGTGGAAGCTAATCGAATGGAGCAAGGAGCAAAGCTAACATAAGCTGCTCAAACTCAAATCTTTTTTCTCAACAACGAGATTAAAGAATTGAAGGAAGTCATCAAGATGTTGGTTATTTAGGAAACAACAATAAACACAATGGGAATGAGAACACCAATCGCAACAGCCGGAACAACAACCGGAACAATTGGAACAACAACAACCGGAATAACAATTGGAACAACAATAGGGGTTCAAACAACAATAATTGGCGTTCCAACCAACAACAAAACTCCGGTAATTCTTATCCCAATTCAGGAAATTCACTAACTCCACCATCTTCTTCTTTCATTCCTTTGAAAAGCCAGGGGCAAATATCTAATAGTGGAAGCACTTCGGGGAAAGAGAAGCCCGATCCCATGCTGGAAACGATCTTGGGAAAGCTTCAAGGGTTGGAGAGTCACATCACTAAGGTTGATAAAGCCCAAACTGTTTTAGAAAACCAAATGTTCAGCAATGCTGAGGAAGTTCCTAGAAATCAAGGAAAACTTCCAGGAAAGATGGGTGATGGCTATCACAACTAGGAGCGGAGCAACAACCACCGACCCGCAGCCCAAGTTTGTGGAAGTTCCCATCGAAAAGGAGAAGGAAAAGGGGAAGGAGAAGGAAGACATCTACATTCCTCCTCCAGCTTACAAACCTCCCCTACCATTCCCACAATCTAGAGCAAGAGCGCGTCTACCCAAGCAATTTGCTAAGTTCATTGAACTCATGAGCAAACTGAATATTAATATACCTTTCATTGATGCAATTGTAGGTATGCCAGCATATGGAAAGTTCTTAAAGGAGATCCTCTCTAACAAGAGGAAACTAGAAAACTTTGGAGAAGTCAAGATGAGTTCGGAATCGTCGGATCTCATCAAAACGATGAAGAAAAAGATGCCCCCAAAGCTGAAGGATCCGGGGTCATTTTGTGTTCCAATCGGAGTAGGAGATGTCACATATGATGCATTATGTGATTTAGGAGTAAGCGTTAGCATCATTCCACTTGCCTTATGCAGGAAGATCGGTCTAGGCGAGCCTAAACCGGTGAAAATGACGTTATATATGGCGGATCGATCCATAACTCGTCCCGTCAGTATCATTGAAGACGTCACGGTCAAGCTTGGTAAGTTCTATGTTTCAATCATACTCGGAAGACCGTTGCTTGCAACATCCGGTTGTGTGGTGGATTGCAAGAATGCTAGACTCACCTTCGACATAGGAGAGGAAAAGGTAGAGTTCGTTCTTTCCACTTTGATGAAAGAACCAGCTCTTGAAGAGGATATGTTTAACATCCTTGACGAAGAGGCATCTAGAGAGGAAGTAAGCTCAATTCTATTCAAAGATCCTTTGCAAAAGGTGATCACCATGAGCATTATGGACATAGGAGAGGAAGAGGAATGCAATGAGGAAATTGAAGCTTTAGAAGAGCAAAAGGAAGTGCATGAAGAAGAGTTTGAAAAACTCTACGATGGGTCAGAAAACGTGAGGAATCACGGCCAGCCGTGCTATTCCACGGCCGTGGTTCCCACCAACATGACCGTAATTAGCTATTCAGAGGACTCCAATAAGTTACACGGCCAAAACCACGGCCGTGGAACTATCAGAGGTGTCGTAATTGACTTCCACGCCCTAAACCATGGCCGTGGAGGAAACAGAGGTGCCGTGATTTTGGGAAAATCTGGGGACAATTACATTCTTTCTACCACTTCTCTTGAGTCTTCTCCAACAACTTATATACCCTTAGAGACTTCTAAGGAAGCATTGGACACTCCTCAAGAGCCATTAGAGAGTCCAATAGTGATGGAATTGAAGCCACTTCCCACACATCTAAGGTACGCATTCCTAGGATCTAATTCTACCTTTCCGGTAATTTTTAGTTCCGATCTAAGTGAAGATGAACATAGTAAGCTTATGGTTATTCTAAAGAAACATAGGAAAGTCTTAGGTTACACTATAGAGGATCTAGTAGGAATTAAGCCTTCATTATATATGCATAAGACCCTAATGGAAGAAGACTTTAGGACTTCACGACAACCTCAAAGGCGGTTAAATCCGACCATGAAGGAGGTTGTCAAGAAGGAAATTCTTAAACTACTTGATGCAGGTATCATCTACCCTATCTCCGATAGCAAGTGGGTGAGTCCCGTACAAGTTGTTCCAAAGAAGGGAGGAATGAAGGTCATCACCAATAAGAACAATGAACTCATTCCTACAAGGACAGTGACTGGATGGAGGATGTGCATTGATTACAAGAAGCTAAACAATGCAACTAGAAAGGATCACTTCCCATTACCCTTCGTTGACCAAATGCTTGAAAGGTTAGCACAACATTCTCATTTTTGCTATCTTGACGGTTATAGGGGTTTCTTCCAGATCCCGATTCATCCAGATGATCAAGAGCGGACCACATTCACGTGCCCGTAGGGTACGTTCACTTATAGGAGAATGCCGTTCGGGCTTTACAACGCCCCAACCACCTTCCAAAGGTGAATGATGGTTATCTTCTCGGAGTACATAGAAGAGATCATGGAGGTTTTCATGGATGACTTTTCTGTTTATGCTTCCTCTTTCGATAATTGTCTTTCTAACCTTTCTCTTGTGCTACAAAGGTGTGAAGACACTAACCTAGTTCTTAATTGGGAGAAGTGTCAATTTATGGTGAAGGAAGGCATTGTACTCGGACACTTGATCTCTAGTAGAGGGATCGAAGTAGATAAGGCTAAGATAGAAACTATAAAAAATCTCCCTCCTCCATCTTCGGTGAAGGGGATAAGAAGCTTTCTAGGACATGCTGGATTTTATAGACGTTTTATAAAAGATTTCTCTAAGATATCAAAACCGCTTACTAATCTATTGATGAAGGATGCAGTTTTTGATTTTTCGCAGGAGTGCATAGATGCGTTTCATAAGATCCGGGAAGCTCTAATCTCAGCCCCGATCATTCAACCCCCGGACTGGAATCTTCCATTCGAGGTCATGTGTGATGCAAGTGACGTAGCTATTGGAGCTGTGCTTGGGAAAAAGAAGGAACGACGGACCCATGCTATCTAAGACGCTAGATGAAGCGCAGCTTAACTATGCCACTACTGAAAAGGAATTTCTAGCTATTGTTTATGCATTTGAAAAGTTTCGTTCTTATCTTGTAGGTGCAAAGGTGATTGTATACACGGATCATGCTGCGATCCGGTATCTACTTGCAAAGAAGGATGCGAAACCACGGCTGATTAGATGGATTCTTCTCCTACAAGAATTCGATCTAGAGATCCGTGACAAGAAGGGTTCAGAAAATTCTGTTGCGGATCATTTGATCGAGTCGTCTACCACATCTAGAGGACGACAATCTACCTATAGATGACTCCTTTCCGGACGAACTTTTACACATCATAGAGGAGTGCATCGACAAGATTACTAAAGGTAACGAACCATGGTTTGCTGATTTTGTTAAATATTTGGTTTGCGAGGAAATACCACGCAGATTATCCTATGCACAAAGGAAGAAGTTCTTTAAGGATGTCCGGGAATACTTTTGGAATGAACCTCTCCTCTTCAAGAGAGGTCCTGACGGCATCATTCGACGATGTGTGCCGGAAGGCGAGATGCAAAGCGTCATCCGTCATTGTCATTCACTAACTTGTGGAGGACACGCTAGCTCGAACAAGACTAGTGCTACGGTATTGCAATCTGGATTCTTTTGGCTTACTTTATTTAAAGATGTGCAAACCTTTGTTTCCTGCTGCGATGCTTTTCAAAGAACAGGGAACATATCTAAGAGAAAAGAAATGCCTCTTAACAACATTCAGGAGGTAGAGATCTTTGACGTTTGGGGAGTAGACTTCGTGGGACATTTCCCATCATCTTGTGGAAACTAATACATACTTCTAGCTGTAGATTATGTTTCGAGATGGGTTGAAGCGATTGCCTCTCCAACTAATGATGTCGTGGTTGTGGTTAAGTTCTTTAACAAGACTATTTTCCCAAGATTTGGGACACCACGGACTATCATTAGTGCTGGAGGCTCTCACTTCATTGCCCGACGATTCGAAGCTCTACTAGCTAAGTATGGGGTGACTCACAAGATCGCCACCCCTTACCATCCACAAACGAGTGGACAAGTGGAGATTTCAAACCGGGAGATTAAAGGAATCCTAGAGAAAACAGTTTCGAAGACAAGGAAAGATTGGTCTTTGAAGCTAGATGACGCATTGTGGGCATACCGGACTGCATACAAGACTCTCATAGGAACGACACCATACAACCTTGTGTATGGAAAGTCTTGTCACTTACCGGTAGAGCTGGAACATAAGGCGTATTGGGCGGTAAAGTGGTTAAACTTCAGCATGAAGGAAGCAGGCGAGAAGCGCCTTTTGGACCTTAACGAGCTTGAAGAACTTCGCTTAATCGCCTACGAGAACGCCAAGATCTACAAGAAGAGAGCGAAGCGTTGGCATGATAAGCATATATTCCAAAGGACCTCAAGGAAGGAGATCAAGTTCTCCTCTTCAATTCAAGACTTCGTCTCTTTCCGGTAAGCTTAAATCTCGTTGGACTGGACCTTATCTAACCAAACATGTTTTTCCCCATGGCACAGTTGAAGTATGGGGTGAAAAGGGTGGAAGCTTCAAGGTGAACGGTCAACGACTCAAGAAATATTCACCGGAACTCCAATCTAAGGAGTTCGCGCCTACCGCACTCGAATAGGTGCAAGTATAGTCTAGCTACGGACCATAAACAAGCGCTTCTTGGAAGGCAACCCAAGGTATTGCACTTATGATTTTGTTTTTCATTCTTAGATTAGATTAGATTAGATTAGTCGTTTTTGTTTTGTTTTGCCCTCGATACCTCCCGGTATGTCGTGTTTTTGGATGTAGGAACAATGGAATAGGCAACGGGAAAGGAAAAAGTTGGAAGAAATTGACGAAACTCGGATTTTGGCACATTACAGAGAGTTTCACGCCCTAAACCACGGTCGTGGAAGCTACAGTGACCGTAATTCTTCCAAAATCTGAGAAAAATCACCAAAAACCAATGGTCCGTACAAAACCACGGCCGTGGAAACCCCCGAGTGACCGTGACTTTCAGAAAATTTTACGACCACTATATAAACCACCTTCCTTCACAAAAACACCTCCATTCTCAAATCCACGCCCCTCTTCCACGCCCTAAACTCCGAAAATCTCCACATCTCGCAAATACTCATTCGCTAATCATTTCGAACGATTCTTGGTGCTAAAGTGGAACATTTTCATTCCTCTACAAGATCCAATCGACAAAACAAGTGAACAATCCCTCCAAAAGGCAGAATTTGGATTCAAAGATCCAAAACCCTAGGTTTTTACTCTTCTTCTCTTCTTTGTCAATTCGGGCTAAATTTTCTCAAGAACTTAGAGAAATTGCATAGGATTGAGATTGGAATTAGTCTAGGACAGGTTCTGTTGAGTTTGTTGTTGATTTTTTTGAGATTTGAGTAAATCAGAGACAAATCACGGTCTTTGGAACTTCCACGGCCGTGGAATAGGAAGAACAAACCGTGGTTTCTACTAGAATTGAGAAAATGTTCACGAGAAGTGCAGGAAAGAAAAAGAAGAGAAAGGGTGATAGGTTCTCCTCTTCCCAAGACCCTCCTAGTGAACCACCATCAGCTCCACGCCCTAGAATCCCAACCATTCACCCAAACTATCTCAAGGCTTTAGAAAAGATCGAGGAGAGACCGGTCATAGGACCTAGATACCTCTTGCTTGAGGAGTTGGAGCCACTTAATGTGGTGAATGACTTGACATGGCTCGTGGATAGGGCCGGACTGATTGTTTTCTCCGCTATTCGAGCGGATGCATATGAGGAGATTACGAAGGAGTTTGTTATTTCCTTCAAGTACAACGCCGTCGAGAAGACGGTATCTTTTAGATTGATGGAGACGGATTATGAGTTCTCTATCCAGCAGTTTGGAGCCTTCTCTATCCAGCAGTGAGGACCGCTGGCAGCCAGCTGACACCAAGGCTAAGCTCATCTACCACTTAGCCTTGAAGATAGCTCATAGGGTCCTTTCCGAGTGCCTATTCCCTAGGACCAAGACCCCCCAAAAGATAAAAACCGATGAGCTATTCCTTCTCTATTGAATGCTCCACGGTAGACCCGCTGATTGTGCCAACCTCCTAGCCTCCACCATGATCAAGCTTAAGAACAAGAGGGCTGGGAACATTGGGTATGGTGGGATGTTTACCCACATTGCTACGCAGCTCGGGATTGATTGCTCCGCATGCACTAGGATAGCGGCGAGACCCTTGGGTCTCAAGAGCCTTATGACTAGGGGTATGATCTTTCCTAGACACCGAGGTCCACCTACTGCTGCTATGCCATGGGAGGATAGAGGAGGTAGAGGCATTCCGTGGCTTCCTGAGTATTCCATTATGGTTGGACGCCATAAATGGAAGGAGACATTCGCTGCTATGCATGCGAATAGATTAGCACCGCCTCCTTACGTTCCGGATAAGCCTCCAGCTGAGGATATGGGAGGAGGTGATTACTATAAGGGAGGAGGTGATGAGCAGACATTTGGCACGTTTCCGGATCAGCCGGACACCTTCCCGGACTTACCTAGACAGTCTCCCCGCCCTTCTAGACCCTCGGGTGCTTCTTCCTCTCGCCGTGCTAGTGTGAGCGAGAGACCGACATGGATGGATGCTCCTCCCGCTTGGTATGGAGCACAGCTGGAGTGGATGGGAGCTCCGCCACCATGGTATGCACAGCCACCAGCAGCACCGGCCCCACAGGATGCACCATCATGGTACGGCCAGCCGCCGGCATGGTATGAGCAGCTTCCGGCATGAGCTACAGATCTTTCCAGGAGGGTAGGAGACTTGGAGATTCATAGGGATACTCATGATGCACGGGCTGATGAGCATGACCGGATGATGAGGGATATCTACCGCCAGCAGTTTGGGCGGAACTTCAGCTCCGATTTCCACGCGTTTCCACCACCGCTTCCACCGTAGTGACGAGATTTCATGACAGCCAGTTTCAGCCGCCCCACCGCCGTCTAGTGAGTTCATTTTTCTCTACTTTCTTTTCCTTATTTCTTTTTAAACATTGAGGACAATGTACGTCTTAAGTATGGGGTGGGGTGTGACTATGTGTTGTAATAACTCTACTATATTTGTTTCCCTTGATCAATGACACTTTGCATGTTTCGTTTCATAGTCACACGTTTCATTATTGCATCGCACGAAAAAGTTTTTGAAAAACCCATAAAATGTGAAAAATGTTGAAAAATTCGAAAAAGGTTTTGTGCTTCTAAGATTTGAGATGATTTCTATGATAGTTCCTACTGCCGGATTGAGCTTTTGATGACAATTGTATGCCTAAACGAATAATGAATTGAAAAGGAATTGAATGTGTTGATTATCCTTTCTTGCACTTTTCATAATGTGAAGAGTTTTATCTAAATCATATTGAGAAATCGAGGTTGAAATCACGTGATGAGTTCTTATACTTCTTTATGAAATGATTAAGGCAATTCGATTTTTCTTTCTCCTTTCTTTGATCACTTAGCCCCACAACAAAAGTAATTGCCTCCCTTACCTATCCGGGAATTTGGAGGAGTTGATAATTGGCATGTTTGATGTGGGAGGTCCTTGAAAGCAAAATTTTGCATTCAAAGAATAGAATTAATTGATTTGGGGAAGTCAATCATGACGATGAGTAACTCGGCACCATTCACATAGCCGGGTGTTTGTGTCTTGCCAAAGTCGGATTGAGCGATATTCCTAGCGGATTATGGTATGTGCATCAAGGGTTTGAGGCATCTCGAAATTGAGAAACGCCGATCTCCTAGGCTTCGGTTTTTGTGCACCGCTGTCCATAACTCCAAAAGTAAAGTCGAAAAATAATGTGAAAAAGAAAAGAGCAACGCTCAAAGTTGATGGTGTTGCAATTCAAATCAAAAAGAAAAAGAGTTGGGTTGTCCACTTTCCCGGATTCATGCACCACATCCCTTACAAGTTTCCCTCCCTTCCGCATTCTAGACCTTACTTGGAAGTCCTTAAGATCAAAACAATGTTATTTGACTTGGTGATCTAAATTGAAGTTTCTTATGCTTGAATTTGATAATACTTGAATGTTATGATGTTTGCCTTAAAGTTTAACCAATTCATGAGGTTTCTTTGCTTTACATTCTTTGGTTTATGTATATAAGTGCTTCAAGGGTGAATGAAATAAGGTTTGAGAATGATCTATTGACTAGAAGCACACATACCTAAAAGATGTTTTGTTTTTGAGTTTGCATGCATATTTCATCCTAACTTGTGTTCTAAGCTTTCAAAGACCTTGCTTGGGGACAAGCAAGTGACAAGTATGGGGTATTTTGTTAGCATGAAATATTGCGATATTCTAGGCACTTATTCTATTTGTTATTCATTCATTATTGTGTTCGTAGATAAGGCATTGAAGCATTTGTTAGCTTGTTTACCTATATTTTCGATATGGAGGTCTACATTAGTTTGTGATTGATTATAGGTGAATAAGAGCTTAAACCGGACTATTTGAGAGAGATAAGAGAGGATTCGATCATATCCAAGGATTAGGAACACATCAAGGAAGCTAAAGAAGAAGCTAGGATGAAGAATGTCACGACACAAAAGAAACCACAAGTAATCTACACTTCCACGCCCTAAATTACGGCCGTAGAAGAGTCCGCGCTCCAAACCATTGCGGTGGATCTTGGCATCATGAGCGTGGAGCATTCCAGTAAGTTACACAGCCTAAAGTACGGTCGTGGAAGTCACAAGAGACCGTAACCTAATTCCACGCCTTAAACCACGGTCGTGGAATCCCTTGATACCGTGATTTAGGCAATCTTTTGACGAGTCTTCATTTACCACGTTATTTACGTGATGGGCCGGGGACGGTTACTTTTGCCCCGTCTTATAAAAAGGTCAGAGAAGAGAGTTTTGGACATCGACGCTTAAGGCTTTATCCCGTTACATTAGCGTTAGATCTCGCGGAGACGTGACGGCAGCTAACCTTGCTTGGAGCATTCTTGCCTAAGGTTGATTGAAGATTGCCGAAGGTTTTTACCTCTTTCTTAGGGTTAGTTATTGAAGACGGATTGACAACCTATTCTTCATATTTACCCTAGATTATTGTGAGGTTTTGTGTTATATTCTGAATCCATTGAGTATTCCATTTTGTGTTTTGTATTTGAGATTGAATTTGAGTAATATTTGAGTTTCCGAGGGTTTTCATCTTTCATTCTTCTTAAATTGATTTTTGATATCATGACAATTGTTATTGGCTAAAACCCTTTAGCAATTCTAAGGTGAAGGGTTAATAGTTGTGGCTTAGATGATGATAGATTGATCGTAAATTGATTGGACCCTGAGAGCTAAAGAGATCTCGTCGACGAACCCAAATCACGACTTGTTCTTGGAGTTCCACGGCCGTGGTTCTTAAGATCTGACTGTGATTTACCCTAGTTTACGAACCTTGCTTTTACTTTGATCCAAGGTTAAAGATTAATTTTAATCTAATCTTGGCTTGCCCTTTTCTAGGTAGTAGTGAGATTCATCACCCTCTATTTCGATTTCGAGTGTCACAACCTAATCGTTTTAGTTGGTTTCGATCTTTAGGTTACAAGTTTGGGTATTTGAGATTAATTCTTGTCCATAGATCCTTTCTATACTGAAGCCTCAACAACCTTTATAGAGAGTGTCTTTAGATAAGTCATATAAAGTCTTGGAACTTCACCGTACATTGCTTTACTTTAGCATACCTTTGCAACTCTTAACTCTGTCCTTAGTTCTTTAGTGTATCTTGAATCGATTGCCACAATTAGATACCTGGATCTTTAGAATTGCTGTTTTCCCAATATTTGCAAAGCTTATAACATTTACTTGCTTGACTAATTACGAACTGAATTTGTTCCCCCCAAATCCCTGAGTTCGATACTCTGGAATTCTTGCTTTACTACGTCGATCCATACACTGCGGGTTCGCTTGCTTCGATTCTAGTTTTATAAATTTAAAGCTTATTTGCACGCACGTTTTCGGGCAAACAAGTTTTTGGCGCCGTTGCCAGGGATTTGGTTTAGGCCGAATTCGGTTATCGGTTGTCAAGCTTGGGAGCTTTGCTCTTGTCATTTGATATCTCTTTTAAGTGATATTTGCAGGTTATCTTAGGTATATGCGCATGTCTAACACCAACAAAGACCTCTTACCTCTTGATCAAGAACTTGAGAAGACTTTGAGAAAAAAGCTCAAAGAAAGAAAGATGGCTGAAAGTAAAGAGAGGGTTATCCAAGCAGGGTTGGATGATTCCGAAGCTCGACTTAGATGGAGCGAGAAGACTCGCAAGGAAGAATTGGAGCGTCATCAATTGCAAATTGATGAGCTCAAGGACATGATGCTGCAAATAAGGATGGAGATGAGTGATTCCAAGAAGAAGAAGAGAAGGAAACCGACAAGATCGGTTAGAACCGACTCATCCGATGAAGAGAGCGACTCCTCCATGCCGTCGCTAGAGGACATTGATCCAACGATCAATGCGAACTAGAATAATCCAAGACCAGCCACCAATCATCGCATCCCGGCTGGGGGTCGAGAGCCGCTCGTGTAGATCAAGAGCCAAGAACTCATGGCCAAAGAATGGATCTGATTCAGCAACCACACCGTCTAGGTGTGAACTTTGATGCTGACGAAATTCAGGGGTTTAGCTTTAACCCACAAGTTATTACCATCGTTCGCCAAAGCCAGTTTGGAGGAACGAGTGTCGAATCTCCACATCAACATCTACAAAATTTTGAGATCTTGATGGAGACAATGAAGCCAAAGAATGCAACCACCAACAATTACAAGATCAAGCCATTCTTTTTCTCTTTGAAAGGGAAAGTTTTATCTTGGTATCAAGCTCTTCCAAATGGAAGACTCAACACATGGGAGGATCTTTCTTCGAAATTCCTAACCAAGTTCTTTCCGCCATCGAAGACGGCGGAGTTGAGAGGTAAAATTAATGATTTTTCTATAAGATCTAATGAAAGTTTGTTTCAGTCTTGGGAAAGATTTCAGGATTTATTATTGGATTGCCCACACCATGGCATTTCCAAATTGGAGTTATTGGAGATATACTATAAGGGGCTAGATGTGGAAACACAATTCAAGCTCCAATCCCTTTCATGTGGCACATTCATGGACATGAGGGAAGATGACGCTTGGGACTTCTTTAAGAAGCAAGCCCGAGTCATTTAGAAGTACTCTCAACGGAAAGTGGAAGCTAATCGAGTGGAGCAAGGAGCAAAGCTAACATAAGCTGCTCAAACTCAAATCTTTTTTCTCAACAACGAGATTAAAGAATTGAAGGAAGTCATCAAGATGTTGGTTATTTAGGAAATAACAATAAACACAATGGGAATGAGAACACCAATCGCAACAGCCGGAACAACAACCGGAACAATTGGAACAACAACAACCGGAATAACAATTGGAACAACAATAAGGGTTCAAATAACAATAATTAGCGTTCCAACCAACAACAAAACTCCGGTAATTCTTATCCCAATTCAGGAAATTCACTAACTCCACCATCTTCTTCTTTCATTCCTTTGAAAAGTCAGGGGCAAACATCTAATAGTGGAAGCACTTCGGGGAAAGAGAAGCCCGATCCCATGTTGGAAACGATCTTGGGAAAGCTTCAAGGGTTGGAGAGTCACATCACTAAGGTTGATAAAGCCCAAAATGTTTTAGAAAACCAAATGTTCAGCAATGCTGAGGAAGTTCCTAGAAATCAAGGAAAACTTCCAGGAAAGACGGGTGATGGCTATCACAACTAGAAGCGGAGCAACAACCACCGACCCGCAGCCCAAGTTTGTGGAAGTTCCCATCGAAAAGGAGAAGGAAAAGGGGAAGGAGAAGGAAGACATCTACATTCCTCCTCCATATTAATTTACCTTTCATTGATGCAATTGTAGGTATGAGAGCATATGGAAAGTTCTTAAAGGAGATCCTCTCTAACCAGAGGAAACTAGAAGACTTTGGAGAAGTCAAGATGAGTTCGGAATCGTCGGATCTCATCAAAACGATGAAGGAAAAGATGCCCCCAAAGCTGAAGGATCCGGGGTCATTTTGTGTTCCAATCGGAGTAGGAGATGTCACATATGATGCATTATGTGATTTAGGAGTAAGCGTTAGCATCATTCCACTTGCCTTATGCAGGAAGATCGGTCTAGGCGAGCCTAAACCGGTGAAAATGACGTTATATATGGCGGATCGATCCATAACTCGTCCCGTCGGTATCATTGAAGACGTCACTGTCAAGCTTGGTAAGTTCTATGTTCCAATATATTTTCTTGTGCTTGACATTTCTGCAGATAGTCCGGTCCCGATCCTACTCGGAAGACCGTTGCTTGCAACATCCGGTTGTATGGTGGATTGCAAGAATGCTAGACTCGCCTTCAAAATAGGAGAGGAAAAGGTAGAGTTCGTTCTTTCCACTTTGATGAAAGAACCAACTCTTGAAGAGGATATGTTTAAAATTCATGACGAAGAGGCATCTAGAGAGGAAGTAAGCTCAATTCTATTCAAAGATCCTTTGCAAAAGGTGATCACCATGAGCATTATGGACATAGGAGAGGAAGAGGAATACAATGAGGAAATTGAAGCTTTAGAGGAGCAAAAGGAAGTGCATGAAGAAGAGTTTGAAAAACTCTACGATGGGTTAGAAAACGTGAGGAATCACGGCCAGTCGTGCTATTCCATGGCCGTGGTTCCCACCAACATGACCGTAATTAGCTATTCATAGGACTCCAGTAAGTTACACGGCCAAAACCACGGCCGTGGAACTATCAGAGGTGCCGTAATTGACTTCCACGCCCTAAACCACGGCCGTGGAGGAAACAGAGGTGCTGTGATTTTGGGAAAATCTGGGGACAATTACATTCTTTCTACCACTTCTCTTGAGTCTTCTCCAACAACTTCAATACCCTTAGAGACTTCTAAGGAAGCATTGGACACTCCTCAAGAGCCATTAGAGAGTCCAATAGTGATGGAATTGAAGCCACTTCCCACACATCTAAGGTACGCATTCCTAGGATCTAATTCTACCTTTCCGGTAATTTTTAGTTCCGATCTAAGTGAAGATGAACATAGTAAGCTTATGGTTGTTCTAAAGAAACATAGGAAAGCCTTAGGTTACACTATAGAGGATCTAGTAGGAATTAAGCCTTCATTATGTATGCATAATATCCTAATGGAAGAAGACTTTAGGACTTCACGACAACCTCAAAGGCGGTTAAATCCGACCATGAAGGAGGTTCTCAAGATGGAAATTCTTAAACTACTTGATGTAGGTATCATCTACCCTATCTCCGATAGCAAGTGGGTGAGTCCCGTACAAGTTGTTCCAAAGAAGGGAGGAATGACGGTCATCACCAATAAGAACAATGAGCTCATTCCTACAAGGACAATGACTGGACGGAGGATGTGCATTGATTATAGGAAGCTAAACAATGCAACTAGAAAGGATCACTTCCCATTACCCTTCATTGACCAAATGCTTGAAAGGTTAGCACAACATTCTCATTTTTGCTATCTTGACGGTTATAGTGGTTTCTTCCAGATCCCGATTCACCCAGATGATCAAGAGCAGACCACATTCACGTGCCCGTGGGGTACGTTCGCTTATAGGAGAATGCCGTTCGGGCTTTGCAACGCCCCAACCACCTTCCAAAGGTGAATGATGGCTATCTTCTCGGAGTACAAAGAGGAGATCATGGAGGTTTTCATGGATGACTTTTCTGTTTATGCTTCCTCTTTCGATAATTGTCTTTCTAACCTTTCTCTTGTGCTACAAAGGTGTGAAGACACTAACCTAGTTCTTAATTGGGAGAAGTGTTAATTTATGGTGAAGGAAGGCATTGTATTCGGACACTTGATCTCTAGTAGAGGGATCGAAGTAGATAAGGCTAAGATAGAAACTATAAAAAAGCTCCCTCCTCCATCTTCGGTAAAGGGGATAAGAAGCTTTCTAGGACATGCTGGATTTTATAGACGTTTTATAAAAGATTTCTCTAAGATATCAAAACCGCTTACTAATCTATTGATGAAGGATGCAGTTTTTGATTTTTCGCAGGAGTGCTAAGATGCGTTTCAAAAGATCCAGGAAGCTCTAATCGTAGCCCCGATCATTCAACCCCCGGACTGGAATCTTCCATTCGAGGTCATGTGTGATGCAAGTGACGTAGCTATAGGAGCTGTGCTTGGGAAAAAGAAGGAAGGACGAATCCATGATATCTACTACGCTAGCAAGACGCTAGATGAAGCGCAACTTAACTATGCCACTACTGAAAAGGAATTTCTAGCTATTGTTTATGCATTTGAAAAGTTTCGTTCTTATCTTGTAGGTGCAAAGGTGATTGTATACATGGATCATGTTGCGATCCGGTATCTACTTGCAAAGAAGGATGTGAAACCACGGCTGATTAGATGGATTCTTCTCCTACAAGAATTCGATCTAGAGATCCGTGACAAGAAGGGTTCGGAAAATTCTGTTGCGGATCATTTGAGTCGTCTACCACATCTAGAGGACGACAATCTACCTATAGATGACTCCTTTCCGGACGAGCTTTTACACATCATAGAGGAGTGCATCGACAAGATTACTAAAGGTAACGAACCATGGTTTGCTGATTTTGTTAACTTTTTGGTTTGCGAGGAAATACCACCCGGATTATCCTATGCACAAAGGAAGAAGTTTTTTAAGGATGTCCGGGAATACTTTTGGAATGAACCTCTCCTCTTCAAGAGAGGTCCTGACGGCATCATTCGATGATGTGTGCCGGAAGGCGAGATGCAAAGCGTCATCTGTCATTGTCATTCACTACGTTGTGGAGGACACGCTAGCTCGAAAAAGACTAGCGCTAAGGTATTGCAATCTGGATTCTTTTGGCTTACTTTATTTAAAAATGTGCAAACCTTTGTTTCCTGCTACGATGGTTTTCAAAGAACAGGGAACATATCTAGGAGAAACGAAATGCCTCTTAACAACATTCAGGAGGTAGAGATCTTTGACGTTTGGGGAGTAGACTTCCTGGGACCTTTCCCATCATCTTGTGGAAACTAATACATACTTCTAGCTATAGATTATGTTTTGAGATGGGTTGAAGCGATTGCCTCTCCAACTAATGATGCCATGGTTGTGGTTAAGTTCTTTAACAAGACTATTTTCCCAAGATTTGGGACACCACGGACTATCATTAGTGATGGAGGCTCTCACTTCATTGCCCGACGATTCGAAGCTCTACTAGCTAAGTATGGGGTGACTCACAAGATCGCCACCCCTTACCATCCACAAACGAGTGGACAAGTGGAGATTTCAAACCGGGAGACTAAAGGAATCCTAGAGAAAACAGTTTCGAAGACAAGGAAAGATTGGTCTTTGAAGCTAGATGACGCATTGTGGGCATACCGGACTGCATACAAGACTCCCATAGGAACGACACCATACAACCTTGTGTATGGAAAGTCTTGTCACTTATCGGTAGAGTTGGAACATAAGGCGTATTGGGCGGTAAAGTGGTTAAACTTCAGCATGAAGGAAGCAGGCGAGAAGCGCCTTTTGGACCTTAACGAGCTTGAAGAATTTCGCTTAAATGCCTACGAGAACGCCAAGATCTACAAGGAGAGAGCGAAGCGTTGGCATGATAAGCATATCATTCCAAAGGACCTCTAGGAAGGAGATCAAGTTCTCCTTTTGTTTGTCATTCTTAGATTAGATTAGATTAGTCGTTTTTGTTTTGTTTTACCCTCGATACCTCCCGGTATGTCGTGTTTTTGGATGTAGGAACAATGGAATAGGCAATGGGAAAGGAAAAAGTGTGAAGAAATTGACGAAACTCGGATTTTGGCACATTACAGAGAGTTCCACGCCCTAAACCACGGTCGTGGAAGCTACAGTGACCGTAATTCTTCCAAAATCTGAGAAAAATCACCAAAAACCACGGGTCCGTACAAAACCACGGCCGTGGAAACCCCCGAGTGACCGTGATTTTCAAAAAATTTTACGGCCACTATATAAACCACCTTCCTTCACAAAAACACCCCCATTCCCAAATCCACGCCCCTCTATCACGCCCTAAACACCGAATATCTCCACATCTCGCAAATCCTCATTCGCTAATCGTTTCGAACGATTCTTGTGATAAAGTGGAGCATTTTCATTCCTCTACAAGATCCAATCGACAAAACAAGTGAACAATCCCTCCAGAAGGTAGAATTTGGATTCAAAGATATAAAACCCTAGGTTTTTACTCTTCTTCTCTTCTTTGTCAATTCGGGTTAAATTTTTGCAAGAACTTATAGAAATTGCATAGGATTGAGATTGGAATTAGTCTAGGACAGGTTCTGCTGAGTTTGTAGTTGATTTTGTTGAGATTTGAGCAAATCAGAGACAAATCACGGTCTCTGGAACTTCCACGGCCGTGGAATAGGAAGAAAAAACCGTGGTTTCTACTGGAATTGAGAAAATGTTCACGAAAAGTGTAGGAAAGAAAAAGAAGAGAAAGGGTGATAGTTCCTCCTCTTCCCAAGCCCCTCCTAGAGAACCACCATCACCTCCACGCCCTAGAATCCCAACCATTCACCCAAACTATCTCGAGGCTTTAGAAAAGATCGAGGAGAGACCGGTCATAGGACCTAGATACCTCTTGCTTGAGGAGTTGGAGACACTTAATGTGGTGAAGGACTTGACATGGCTCTTGGATAGGGCCGGACTGATTGTTTTCTCAGCTATTTGAGCGGATGCATATGAGGAGATTACGAAGGAGTTTGTTATTTCCTTCGAGCACAACGCCGTCGAGAAGACGGTATCTTTTAGATTGATGGAGACGGATTATGAGATCTCTATCCAGCAGTTTGGAGCCTTCTTTGGGTTCCATGAGACCTTTAATGGTCGTTTCCCTAGCGGTGTATACGCTAAGGACTTCTGGGAAGATATAGCCATGATTTATGCCAGTGAGGACCGCTGGCAGCCAACTGACACCAAGGTTAAGCTCATCTACCACTTAGCCTTGAAGATAGCTCATAGGGTCCTTTCCGAGTGCCTATTCCCTAGGACCAAAACCCTCCAAAAGATAAAAACCGATGAGCTATTCCTTCTCTATTGCATGCTCCACGGTAGACCCGCTTATTGTGCCACCCTCCTAGCCTTCACCATGAGCAAGCTTAAGAACAAGAGGGCTGGGAACATTGGGTATGGTGGGATGGTTACCCACATTGCTACGCAGCTCGGGATTGATTGCTCCGCATGCACTAGGATAGCGGCGAGACCCTTGGGTCTCAAGAGCCTTATGACTAGGGGTATGATCTTTCCTTGACACCGAGGTCCACCTACTACTGCTATGCCATGGGAGGATAGAGGAGTTAGAGGCATTCCGTGGCTTCATGAGTATTCCATTATGGTTGGACGCCATAAATGGAAGGAGACATTAGCTGCTATGCATGCGAATAGATTAGCACCGCCTCATTACGTTCCGGATGAGCCTCCAGTTGAGGATATGGGAGGAGGTGATTACTATGAGGGAGGAGGTGATGAGCAGACATTTGGCACGTTTCCGGATCAGCCGGACACCTTCCCGGACTTACCTAGACAGTCTCCCCGCCCTTCTAGACCCTCCGGTGCTTCTTCCTCTCGCCGTGGTGTGAGCGAGAGACCGACATGGATGGATGCTCCTCCCGCTTAGTATGGAGCACAGCTGGAGTGGATGGGAGCTCCGCCACCATGGTATGCACAGCCACCAGTAGCACCGGCCCCACAGGATGAACCAGGATGGTACGGCCAGCCGCCGGCATGGTATGAGCAGCATCCGGAATGGGCTACAGATCTTTCCAGGAGGGTAGGAGACTTGGAGATTCATAGGGATACTCAAGATGCACGGGCTGATGAGCATGACCGGATGATGAGGGATATCTACCGCCAGCAGTTTGGGCGGAACTTCAGCTCCGATTTCCACCTGTTTCCACCACCGCCTCCACCGCAGTGACGAGATTTCATGACAGCCAGTTTCAGCCGCCTCACCGCCGTCTAGTGAGTTCATTTTTCTCTTCTTTCTTTTCCTTATTTCTTTTTAAACATTGAGGACAATGTTTGTCTTAAGTATGGGGTAGGGTGTGACTATGTGTTGTAATAACTCTACTACATTTGCTTGCCTTGATCAATGACACTTTGCATGTTTCGTTTCATAGTCACACGTTTCATTATTGCATCGCATGAAAAATTTTTTGAAAGACCTATAAAAATGTGAAAAATTTTGAAAAATTCAAAAAGGTTTTGTGCTTCTAAGATTTGAGATGATTTCTATGATAGTTCCTACTAGCAGATTGAGCTTTTGATAACAATTGTATGCCTAAACGAATAATGAATTGAGAAAGGAATTGAATGTGTTGATTATCCTTTCTTGCACGTTTTCATAATGTGAAGAGTTTTATATAAATCATATTGAGAAATCGGGGTTGAAATCACGTGATGAGTTCTTATACTTCTTTATGAAATGATTAAGGCAATTCGATTTTTCTTTCTCCTTTCTTTGATCACTTAGCCCCACAATAAAAGTAATTGCCTCCCTTACCTATCCGGGAATTTGGAGGAGTTGATAATTGGCATGTTTGATGTGGGAGGGCCTTGAAAGCAAAATTTTGCATTCAAAGAATAGAATTAATAGGATTGGGGAAGTCAATCATGACGATGAGTAACTCGGCACCATTCACATAGCCGGGTGTTTGTGTCTTGCCAAAGTCGGATTGAGCGATATTCCTAGCGGATTATGGTGTGTGCATCAAGGGTTTGAGGCATCTCGAAATTGAGAAACGCCGATCTCCTAGGCTTCGGTTTTTGTGCACCGCTGTCCATAACTCCAAAAGTAAAGTCGAAAAATAATGTGAAAAAGAGGAGAGCAAAGCTCAAAGTTGATGGTGTTGCAATTCAAAATAAAAAGAAAAAGAGTTGGGTTGTCCACTTTCCCGGATTCATGCACCACATCCCTTACAAGTTTCCCTCCCTTCCGCATTCTAGACCTTACTTGGAAGTCCTTAAGATCAAAACAATGTTATTTGACTTGGTGATCTATATTGAATTTTCTTATGCTTGAATTTGATAATACTTGAATGTTATGATGTTTGCCTTAAAGTTTAACCAATTCATGAGGTTTCTTTGCTTTACATTCTTTGGTTTATGTATATAAGCGCTTCAAGGGTGAATGAAATAAGGTTTGAGAATGATCTATTGACTAGAAGCACACATACCTAAAAGATGTTTTATTTTTGAGTTTGCATGCATATTTCATCCTAACTTGTGTTCTAAGCTTTCAAAGACCTTGCTTGGGGACAAGCAAGTGACAAGTATGGGG
The DNA here is from genome assembly GCA_033239125.1 of Fagopyrum homotropicum. Taxonomy (NCBI): domain Eukaryota; kingdom Viridiplantae; phylum Streptophyta; class Magnoliopsida; order Caryophyllales; family Polygonaceae; genus Fagopyrum; species Fagopyrum homotropicum. The sequence continues at coordinate 97,523,011 of BSWB01000001.1, read as the reverse complement.
TATTTTGTTAGCATGAAATATTGCGATATTCTAGGCACTTATTCTAGTTGTTTTTCATTCATTATTGTGTTCGTAGATAAGGCATTGAAGCATTTGTTAGCTTGTTTACCTATATTTTCGATATGGAGGTCTACATTAGTTTGTGATTGATTATAGGTGAATAAGAGCTGAAACTGGACTATTTGAGAGAGATAAGAGAGGATTCGATCATATCCAAGGATTAGGAACACATCAAGGAAGCTAAAGAAGAAGCTAGGATGAAGAATGTCACGACACAAAAGAAACCACAAGTAATCTACACTTCCACGCCCTAAATTACGGCCGTAGAAGAGTCCACGCTCTAAACCATGGTGGTGGATCTTGGCATCATGAACGTGGAGCATTCCAGTAAGTTACACGGCCTAAAGTACGGTCGTGGAAGTCACAAGAGACCGTAACCAAATTCCACGCCCTAAACCACGGTCGTGGAATCCCTTGATACCGTGATTTAGGCGATCTTTTGACGAGTCTTCATTTACCACGTTATTTACGTGATGGGCCGGGTACGGTTACTTTTGCCCCGTCTTATAAAAAGGTCAGAGAAGAGAGTTTTGGACATCGACGCTTACGGCTTTTTCCCGTTACATTAGCGTTAGATCTCGCGGAGACGTGACGGCCGCTTACCTTGCTTGTAGCATTCTCGCCTAAGGTGGATTGAAGATTGCCGAAGGTTTTTACCTCTTTCTTAGGGTTAGTTTTTGAAGACGGATTGACAACCTGTTCTTCATATTTACCCTAGATTATTGTGAGGTTTTGTGTTATATTCTGAATCCATTGAGTATTCCATTTTGTGTTTTGTATTTGAGATTAAATTTGAGTTGTATTTGAGTTTCCGAGGGTTTTCATCTTTCATTCTTCTTAAATTGATTTTTGATATCATGACAATGGTTATTGGCTAAAACCCTTTAGCAATTCTAAGGTGAAGGGTTAATAGTTGTGGCTTAGATGATGATAGATCGATCGTAAATTGATTGGACCCTGAGAGTTAAAGAGATCTCGTCGACGAACCCAAATCACGACCTGTTCTTGGAGTTCCACAGCCGTGGTTCTTAAGATCTGACCGTGATTTACCCTAGTTTACGAACCTTGCTTTTACTTTGATCCAAGGTTAAAGATTAACTTTAATCTAGTCTTGGCTTGCCCTTTTCTAGGTAGTAGTGAGATTCATCACCCTCTATTTCGATTTTGAGTGTCCCAACCTTAATCGTTTTAGTTAGTTTCGATCTTTAGGTTACAAGTTTGGGTATTTGAGATTAATTCTTGTCCATAGATCCTTTCTATACTGAAGCCTCAACAACCTTTATAGAGAGTGTCTTTAGATAAGTCATATAAAGTCTTGGAACTTCACCGTACATTGCTTTACTTTAGCATACCTTTACAACTCTTAACTCTATCCTTAGTTCTTTAGTGTATCTTGAATCGATTGCCACAATTAGATATCTAGATCTTTAAAATTGTTGTTTTCCCAATATTTGCAAAGCTTATAACATTTACTTGCTTGACTAATTGCGAACTGAATTTGTTCCCCCCAAATCCCTGAGTTCGATACTCTGGAATTCTTGCTTTACTACGCCGATCCGTACACTGCGGGTTCGCTTTCTTTGATTCTAGTTTTATAAATTTAATGCTTATTGGCACGCACGTTTTCGGGCGAACATTTTCCTCGATTCGCTCTCGGTTTGTTTGTGTCATAGATCACAAGAACTAGGTACAATCTTGGAGATTTGACTGAAAAGGTTGATACGAATGTGCTTAAAGATGTTTTCAAGGAAAGAAGGGGAATAAATCGACTTACCATAAGTAAATCGATCGATTCAGGCTCCAGAGCAAGTCAATTTTTGACAACACAGAGAAAAATCGGACCAAAAAATTGACTTACCATAAGAAAATCGGTCGATTTTCCTTGAAGATGAGCAAATTGGACATAAAATCGGGCCGATGAAAAAATCGACCGTAAAAATCGGTCGATTTTCTTCTTAAAATAGCCAGCCTATATAAAGCCTTCTCCACTCCTTTCTTCACTCCACACTTAGCCAAATTTCGTTCATCTTCACTCTAAACGAGCCGAAAAAACCCCCATCTCCCATCTCCTCATTTGTTAACCATTTTGCACGATTCTTGAGTCGAAACTGAAGCTCTTGCTACAAGGAAGTGGAATCTAGCAACAACAAGCTTGGCAAGCTGCTCATTCATCCGGAATTCAGGTTTTTCCATCCAAAACCTAAGTATTTCGTTCAATTTTGATTCGTGCTTAAGAGTTGTTAGATTGTTGAGTTTGTTTGAGAGTTTTGCTTAGAAAAAACCCTAGGGAGCTATTGGTGGTGTTGAATTTGTTAGATCTTTACAGAATTGTGAGTTTGGTTAAAATCAAAGAACATATCGGACTACCCCAGAAAAATCGGCCGATTTTTACCATGAACAGCCCAATTTTTCATTGCAGAATGGACATTATAAGGAGAACCACTAGGAACCTAATCAAGAAGAAGGGATCTTCTTCAAGGGCACCTCCACCACCACCACCTCCCCTAGCACGACCAAACCTTCCCCCTCCCAATTCCAAACACAAGAAGAGGTATGAATGCCTCTTGACTCGACCCATTACCCCTCCTCGTTATGTGGTTTTAGATGACTTGGATGCATTGTTTGGGAGAGAGGATATTGATTGGATGTTGGAAAGAACAGGGCTAAGCCAGTTTGCACTTATTAGAGAGGATGCATATGCCGAGATCACTCTTGAGTTTCTTAGCACTTTCGAGCATGACCCTAGAGATAGGAGAGTTTCCTTTCGGCTTATGGATGAGGACCATGAGATGTCTATTCCTGTGTTTGGAGACTTGTTGGGCTTTCCTTCATCTTCTGCAGGAACATTTCCGAGTGGAGTTAGTGCTAGTGCTTTCTGGGAGAGCATCTCCATTGGTGAGGCCAGAAGGGACAAATGGAGACCGAGGAACTCCAAGGATAAGAGCATATACAACCTATCCTTCAAGATAGCTCACCGGATCCTCAGCGAGTCTGTGTTCGCGAGAACAGAGACATCGTAGAAGGTCAAGGCGGATGAGCTTTATATCCTCCATTGCATGACTACAGGTACCATCCCAGACACCACCACCATGCTTGCTGACTATCTTGGGAAGATAGCCAACAAGAAGAAGGGAGACAACGGTGCTGGAGGCCTTCTCACTTACGTGGCCAAGGCATTGGAGCTAAATTTCTCTGATTGTCGTTTAGTTGAGAGTGCATGCCCCCTTGGCTCGTAGAGATTGGTTTCTAGACAGGTTTTGATTCCTAGAAGTATGAGCACTCTGCATGTGGCCATGCCTTGGGCAAGGAAGCCGGATGAGATTGAGTGGAAATCCGAGTATACTATTCGGAACCGAAGCAACTAGTAGGAGACGTTTGAGCACTACTTTGATGGGATGGCTCCTCCGAACGTGTATTATGATGAGGATGAGGAGGATGAGGAGGAGAATGATGATGATTATGAGGAGGGAGATGCAGCATACCAGCCTTCCATGCTAGAGTTTGAGAGCGACATATATAGCGGTCGTGCTATAAATGCTATGGACACATATACACATGGTACTGGACCCAGCAAGACAAGTGGAAGTGCAGAGAAGACCGAGGATGAGATACCAGCCCCACGTCATTCATTCTCTCACGCATCCAGCCGTGGGAGAGGATGCGAACGTAGATCTGGACTCCAACAGTAGATGGAAGCATTGGTTGCCGGCATTCGAGGTTTGCGCACTGACTATCAGGCTCTCCACACCGATTACTAGGCACTCAACACCCAATTTACTCGGTACTGTGAGGTGACGGATGTGCGGCAATCTTCCTATGATGGACAGATGAGAGACATGTACTACCACTTCTTCGGTGCCTTCTATGGCCATGGAGCTTCGAGGTATCCATACCCACCGCCACCACCGCCAGCTGAGGATTGAGACTTCACTCCATTATACATTGTAAGTATTTTTCTCCATCTTGTGCTTAACTTCTCACATTGGGGACAATGTGAAGGTTAAGTATGGGGTGGGGTACTTACAATCTCTATCGATTATCGCACTTATGTACTTTACATTGCGCCCTATGACTTGGTTTGTAAAAACTCTTGCACTAACGCTTTCCACTATGACATTTGCATTGCATGTTTCATTCAAAAAATTGTGAGATTTTCAAAAATTGTATGCTTCTTATGATGAAAATGACCTCTATGATCATGATTGTGATGTGGAAAAGGCAAAATATGACTTAGCTATATTGAGATTTTAATGGTAACATGTATGAATTTGATTGTCTTATTTGAATGCATGTATGATTTATATGATGTTGATGCCTTTATAAGAGAATGAAATAATGATCGAAGCTATATTATAAGTTCTTATGCATCATGCTGGAATGACCAAGGCAATTCGCTTATTTTCTCTTTCATATCTTGTTTATGCTAGCTCCTCAATGAAATATTGGACCTCCTTTTGACCATCCGGGAATTAGGATAAGTGGTTATGTAAGGCATGTCTGATGTGGGAGGGCCATAGTAAAAGTGTTATGTGAAAGTTTGCAAAAATAGGTTTGGGGACGTTGAACATGAGGATGAGTAACTCGGCACCATTCACATAGCTGGGTATTTGTGTCTTGCCAAAGTTAAAATGAACGACAAGTCCCAACGGGATATGGTATGTGCATCAAGGGTTTGAGGCATGTCGAAAATTGAGAACCGCTGATCTCCTAGGCTTCGGTTTTTGTGCACCGATGTCCATACTCTCAAAAAGTAAAGTAAAAGAAAAGCAATTTTGCATGCAAAGCATGTGTGGTGAAATGTGTTCTTAATGCTCTTGTTGTGTTGTTCCTCTTTCCCGGATTAGCATCACATTACCTTAAAGATTTCCTACCCTTAACACGTTTCTTTGACCTCTTTTTGATTGGAAGACCTTGAGACCTTTGTGCACATGTTGAAGATTTCATGGCTTAGATTTATTTGATTTTGATTACCTGTACATCTTTATCATGTCTCTTATATATGTCTTTTGAGTAAGAAATGATGATTTGTCCATGATATGGTTATTATTCATGCATACTTTGTCCCCCTATGTCTTGAAACTTTACTTTGAGGATGTTCCAAAAGAAGAAGCACAATTCAAAAGGTTTTTGAGTTTTTCACATCATATAATCCATGACATCTTGTGTTCTAGATTTGAATCTTGCTTGGGGACAAGCAAGAGGCAAGTATGGGGTATTTTGATGACATGAATTATATGCATTATAATCATGCATATTGTGGATGTTTTATCTCCGATTCCCTTACATTCAAAGAGATTTGTGTACCTTTAAGGTTTATTTGATATGTATTTTGCAAATAGAGGTCTACCCGAGTTTTTGTTGAATTGTAGTTAAATTCGATGAAATTGGAAGCAAAAATGGAGCAAGGAGTAGCTATGGTCAATGAGGAAGCATAAGGAACCTTTGAGGAGCCATGAGAAGCAAGGAAAGTGCATGGAAGGGTCATACAAAGAAGATAGAAAACAAGCCAAGAGACGAGCACTTTCTATTGTGGAAAATCGGGCGATTTATAGCCTAGATCGGACGATTTTCCTGTAGGAAAATCAGACGAGTTATGTGTCAAATCGACCGATTTTCACCTGTAACCGTCTAAAAATATTACGTTCGAAAGCCCAAAGCCTTTTGGGCCAGAGAAGAGATATGTCTTGCAGCCCATTAGTGAGTGGGGTTATGTTGGAACCCTGGGAACGAAAACGGGACGGTCGCACATAGCGAGATTGACGGCATACGATAAATAATAGAGATTCTTGGAGAGAAAGATTTGCGGAAGGGAGATAAAGTTGAAGATTCAAGAAAGTTGTGAGATCTTTGATTATTGTTCGTTTTTGTGATTTGTAAACATATGTTAATTAGTGCTTTGAGAGATTCTTTTGAAGTTTTGAAGGATTGATTACAGATTTTGGAGATTCATTGAGTTTTATGCAAATTTTGGTTGTTATTTGGTTTTCTTTATTCAATCTCGATTTTGATTCAAAAATGAAAATGATTGGCTAAAAACCTGGTGATTCTGCGGAGAATAGTTGATGATTGAGGCATACATGATGATAGACTGAACTCATTTAACCATTTGGACCGTGAGAATTGAGATTTAACCTTTGCGTTTGCGAAAAATCGTCGTGTTCTTGAGAAAATCGGCCGATTTTCCCTAGAACAGTCCGATTTTTCTCTCTGACGTTCCTTAAATGTTTTATCCTTTAACCAAAGTTAAACCTTGCCTAATCCTAGCCTTGCTTAGCCTTTTTAACCTTTATCCAAGTGTAAGAAGAGACTTCGTCATTGATTCTTCACTTGGTAACCAAAGTTTGCAATATTCGGGTAATAGAGAGACTCAACATCCTCTATTAAGGTTCGAGTGTACCTTTCATCTTTACCTTCGAGAGTCATATCCTTGGATTTTGGTGGGTAGTTTGAGTGTTAATCCTTATCTTGAGTACTCTTCTTGATGAGACTCAACATCCTTCGGGTTGAGAGCTTTTAAGTTGGGATAAGAGAGTAGTGGAACTTCACCGTACATTATTCCTTTCTTCGAAACACATGACCTTGGTAACGCCAACTTTGTCCTTTGATCTATAGAGTGTCTTGAATCGAAACCGCAGTCGGATACTTGAATCCTTAGAATCATTTGTTTCTTACATCTTTACAAAAGCTTTTAAATCTTGCCATATATTTTTGAACCGAATTTATTCTCACAAAATCCCTGAGTTTGACTCTGGAATTTCTTACCTTACTATAGTTGATTCGTACACTGTGGGTTCGCTTTTGCTTAAGTTCTGGATATAAATTTAAGAATTTGACGCACACACTTCTGAGCGAAAAACCTTTACGCCACCTCACTGACTCTCTCCAAAATATCGAATGGACCGACATATCGGAGGCTTAACTTCCCCTTAATTCCGAATCGCCTAACGTCCCGCGTTGGTGATACCCTCAACCAAACCTGAGCTCCTACCCTGGACTCTAGAGGCCTATGCATCCTATCCGCATACGACCTCTAGCGTCTTTGTGCATAAAAAATCCTCTCTCGGATCAAAGCAATTCTAGCCATGTCGTCAGGTACCTGCTTTGGGGATACAACGCTAGAACTCCCGGGCTCGTTCCAACATAGCGGAGTACGGAATCTCCATCCATACAATGCCTCATATGGTCCATCCCAATCGACATGTGTCAACTGTTATTATACAAAAACTCCACCAACGGGAGGTGATCTAGCCATACCTGCCCCCAATCTAGTACATACGCTCGGAACATGTCTTCGAAGGTCTGGATAGTCCGCTCAGACTGGCCGTCCGTCTGTGGATGATACGCAGTCATGAAATGAAGGCTCGTACCTAGCGCGGCGTGCACCTGCTGCCAGAACCTCGAGGTGAAGCGCCCATCCCTATCCAAAATGATGATCCTCGGTACCCAATGTAATCTCACTATTTGTCGGGTGAACTCCTCAGCCAAACATCTCACTGGACACGTTTCCCTAATTGGGATGAAACGCGCGGTCTTCGTCAGGCGATCTACTACCACCCATATCGCATCAAAGCTCCTACTCGGACTCATACCGGTAACGAAATCCATGGATACGTCCTCCCACTTCCACTACGACACCAGTAGTGGGTGAAGCTCTCCTCCGGGTCTTTGGTGCTCGATCTTGACATATTGGCAGATCGCACATCAGGCTATATATCTAGCTACATCGGACTTGAGCCTACCGCACTAATAAGATCTCCTAATGTCCTGGTACATCTTACACGTGCCTAGGTGCATCGAGTAAGGTGTCGAATGGGCCTCATGCAAAATCCGCTCTCTCAACTCCTTGTCGGATAGTACACAAATACGCCCCTGACGTCTCAATAATCCGTCTGCCTCAATTGTAAATTGTGGTGCCTCAGCTCGGAATATCCTATCCCGGATCCTCATCAAAACGGAAAAACCCTCCTGCTTATGCCGGATCTCTCCCGACAGATCAAATGACACCTCTAAAGCGGAAAAGTGAGTGTCCGAGTCCGCAAACCGAATGTCTACCTCCAACCATATCAAGTCCCTCTACAACTGAGGTTGAACCGTAAGCCGAGATATCGCCTCCTATCGAGACGTCTTCCTACTAAGAGCATCGGCGACTACGTTCACCTTCCCCGGATGGTACAAAATCTCCAAGTCAAAGTCCTTAATCAGTTGTTACCATCTCCTTTGGCGGTTATTCAACTCCCGCTGAGTGAATATATACTCCAAACCCTTATGATCTATGAAGATCTGGCACGGGGCCTTGTAAAAGTAATGTCGCCAGCTCTTCATGGCATGAACCACTTCCGTTAGATCAAGATCGTGGATAGGGTAATTCTTCTCGTACGTCTTCAATTGCTAAGACGCGTACCCAATAACCCTACCACTCTGCATCAAAACGCACCCCAATCCTAGCTTGGAGCCGTCACTATACACTACAAAATCCTATATGCCTTCAGGTTGTGCTAAAAGGGAAGAGGATGTCAACCTCCTCTTCAGCTCCTCAAAGTTGCACTGGCATGACTCGGACCAAACAAATCTAGTAGACTTCCTAAACAAGGAAGTTAGTGGCCGAGCAATCACGGAGAAACCCTCAATAAACTGGCAGTAGTAACCAGCAAAACCCAAGAAATTGTGCACCTCCTTGACCGTCCTTGGAGGCGGCCATGAAGAAACGGACTCTATCTTTGTCGGGTCAACCATGACACCCCCGGAGGAAACTATGTGACCAAGGAATGCCACCTCGGACATTCAAAACTTGCACTTAGAGAGCTTAGCATAAAGCTCTCTATAATGTAGGACTCGAAGCACCGTCCTCAAGTGTCCCACATGCTCCTCCCTACTCCGGGAGTAAACAAAGATGTCATGAATAAACACTACTACGAACTAGTTCAAGAAGTCGATGAAGATGTTGTTCATCAACTCCATGAAGACGGAGGGTGCATTCGTGAGCCCGAAGGGCATCACAACAAACTCAAAATGGCCGTATTTAGTCCAGAATGCCGTCTTCGGCACGTCCTCCTCTCTCACCCTCAGCTGGTGATATCCCGACCTCAAATCAATACGTGAAAACACCGCTGCTCCCTGCAACTGGTCCAACAAATCATCAATGTGTGGTAACGGGTACTCGTTCTTGACTGTTACTTTGTTCAACTCCTGGTAATCTATGCACAACGTTATCGATCCGTCCTTCGCACCGAGGAAGAGGACCGGTGAGCCCCAAGGGGAAATGCTCGGGCATATGAAACCCCCCTCCGCTAACTCCTCGAGCTGCTTCATCACCTCCAGCATCTCGATTGGCGTCACGGGATACGGAGCCTAGGAGATCGGCCTCGTGTCGGGCTCCAACTCAATGGGAAAATCTACACTCCTCTGTGGTGGTAGACCGGTTGGCTACCCGAAAACATTCTCAAACTCGCATGCCATGGGAATCTTATCCAGTGGCTGGAGACGCCTTCATGGCATAACACCAAAAGCCTCGCATCCCTGTCCGATAAGTCTCGCAACTCGGACCGCGCTAATGACTGTACCGGCCTTTTCGAGGTCCCAACCTCGGAAAATCACCTCGTGTCCCGCCTCTGTGGTGACCGTCACGATCCTCCGGCTGATCTCCAAAATGGCACGATCTAGGTCCATCTAATCCATCCCTAAGTTGACTTCTTCATGCACTAGGTGCAAGACAAAGAAGTTGGCTAACCAATCACGGTTACCCAAACGAATGGGACAACCGTGTACCTCTTGGGTACCACTAACTATACCCCCGTCGGGTAACACTATAATAAAGGGTCTCCCCTTTACCGTATCTAAAGACAACCTAGCTACACAATCATCGCAAATAAAAGATTGCGTTGCACCCGTATCAAATAATACCTTGACAAGGAAGCCGTGAATCTAAATAGTACTTATGGCTGCTGGCGCCGTTGGATCAACTATGCTCCTCACCTCAAAAACCCTAGCCTGAGTGCCTTTGGTCTCCGTGATGCGTCTACCACGGCCCCTACCTCGGGCCTGCCACCGGGCCGATCCTTGTGAACGAGCCTGACCCTGGACTCTTTGCTACTGACTTTTGGCCGGATATCCAGGCGGTCTCTGCCCACCTCCTGCCACACTAGCAGGTGAAGAACCATGTTGCGACTATGTCTTGCCCTGACGGCAAAAAGCATCTTGGTGGCCCACTTGGCCACAAATGAAACAAGCCACGGGTGGCTTCCTACATGCATTCCTAATGTCTCCATAATCTACACAACTGAAGCAATGTCGGTCCCGATCTGATACCGGCATCGACTATTAGGGACCAGAACATCCCTGAGTCTGACTACATCCATGCCCTAAGCCTCCTGCTCCCGAACTAGTTGGTCTTGTCCTCTATCTCTTATCTGGCCCTCCTAAATGAATAACTCTCCTAGGATCTGGTCGGTCCCTCTCATATGCCGAAGCTCGGTCCTGGCACTCTGCCATGAGTCACAGTGGAATCATACAAGGTAAGAACGAGTGGACTTCCTCAATCTCCATGAAAACAAATAAACATGCTGGTCCGCCAGAGCTGCAACGGGACCTAACAAAGCCAGCTCCTCAAGGAACCGCCTAATAGCCTCAATGACCGGGATATCCTCAAATCCCGCCTCCAAGAAGTTCTGCACTCTATCCCTCCTCAGTGAAGCCGGGAAAAATCACTCCCTAATGAGGCTTTGCGTCTGATCCATTTTGGTAACCCAGCCTCGAACCGTCCTCCACCAATACAAGGCCTGGTCTTGGAATAGCGTCTGGACTAGCTCAACTTGTCGATCCTCCAGACATCGGATCGCCTCTAAAGCGGACTCTACGGGTCCAATCCAATGCTCGACCTCCAACCCTACCTTCCCGTCGAAGTAGTATGCATGATGTTGGTTGAAATCCTTCAACCACAAATCCGGTCTCGGTGACCTCGGCTCAACTCTCGACCTGGCACCCTCAACAACTATCTCTGGTGCAACTCTCTCTAGTGCAGCCCTAACTTGGGTCACCCTCTACGAGACCTCAGCGGATCTCACAGGTACGGGGGTGCGGGAGGTGGTTCTCCCATCCTAAATGCCTCCTCAAACCGCTTAACATACTCTTTAAACATGGAAGTTCCTATGGATGCTCTACCGGTCAAGGCCGATGGCGAACTTTGCGCCCTTGACCTCACTGTGGTCCTATCCCTAGCCTCGCGAATGATACTCTCTACAACGTTCTCTATGGGAATCTCTACAACTGGCATATCCGCGACTGGCGGGTCCGCAATGGGGATACGTCCCCAATCTCTCGCTCTTGGAAGTCTCCCTACTCGTCTCGGACGATTGGAGGAAGAGGGGGTCTACCCCTTGCTGGCCCTACGTACGCGGTTGCTCTCGTGTGTGTCATCTGATAGCGTATGGCGTTTATTTTTATATATATAACTATGATCTCGATGCGGTATTAAAACTGTAAAAGCATACTTTAAAGCAAGGTCCGTGTACTTAAATAAGTTATAATAAATCCAAAAACATCCTAAGTCCACATATACATATCTATATATATTCATATATCAAAATCCAATAAACTATCTCGCCGAGGTCCGCAGAAGAAGTGGTGGTCCTGTACATTCTATCCCAAACCGACACATGCACATGATTCGAAAATAAACTTTATTTCTTTAAAACTCAAAACCCTTGAGGGTTCTGTTTATTTCTATTCGGCCTTTAGAAGATTGCGAGTGCCATTGTTGTCACCGCCCGTTATCGTACAATTGGGCCAAATATCCCTATATGAAGGTCGTCCTATTTCAGGTTTCGTGATTATAAAACATTACTAAACACACACACCACCAATCACACATCGATGCTAATACAAGGAAGCTAGTGATAGCTTGTATTCTAGTTTATATTTTGGGATTGGTTTGGACGTTTTATCTTTATAAATTTGCATGTATGGATGTATATTCTTTGATCATTATGTTGATTTGTTTACCTTTGTAAAAATCGAGGTCTACACCTAGTTTTGTTGTAATTATAGGGAAAATAACACGTTTTGGAGAAATATGGAGCTAACGAATCTAAGGAGTCATTGGAGCTATATTATCGAACATTCAGAAGCTACAAGAAAGGCTTAGGAACCATGGAAGTTGGACAGATGATTGATTTTGGACCATATTAGAGAGATTTAAACGTAGCTGAGGATCACCTCGGATGGCTACAGTGTCACCTCGACCGAGGTGATCTTTCTGTTTGGCTGGACCGAGGCGAGCGGCCCACAGCCCATGAGATCTTTTATTCTTGGCTGAAGATATTTTTTTTTTTGGCAAGTGATTCTTCTAAATATTGGGATGGATTTTCTGAATAGAAGGATATCTTAGATCTGAAAGTTGAAGAAAGTTGGTTAGTTTGGAAGATTGAATGTATTCCGAGGAAGGAAGGAAGATAAGTTGAAGGCTTTGAAGGAAGTTGTAAGGTTTTTTTAGATTTTTTCATTGTTGTCCTTTGATTTGTGATTGAGAAACGCAGTTTGATTGTTTGATTGATTGTTTGATTGAGTTATTGAGACCTTTGTGTTAAGGTTTTATTGTTTGAATATTGATTCCCGTTTCCTATATTTGAATAATGGTATAATGATGATTATTGGCTAAGTTCTTTGTGTGATTCTAGGGTGATTGGTTAAAAGTTGTGGGAAAGACAATGAAAGAATGAGCCTTTACCCCAGTAGACCCCGAAAGCTTGAGCCTTATCTTAACCGAACCTCACCTCGATCAGTTCGTAGAACATCTCGACCGAGATGGAACATGAACTGAACGAGGCGAATCCTTCTATGATCCATAATTGAGTTGAGCTTTCAGTTTGTCAAATCCTATCCTTATTATACCTTTCTTGGCCTATACACAATCCTAGGATGAGACTTACCCGGTGATTCCTTTGCTTGTATACCCAAGATCATGAGTGTAGGTAATAAAGGTTTATCCTTTATTAGGGTTTGAGTGTGCCTTCATCCCATCTTTTAGAGTTAGCAAAAGACTTACCCGGTAAAGGTTAGTTCTATCCCCTTGGGTGGTGTGTTGGTTTGAGATTATAGTTCCTTTCCTTAGTACCTTGAGACTTACCCAGTGAGAGGATCTTTGGTTTGGGATAGTGAGTAGTGAGACTTACCCGGTGATCTATTCCCACCTTAGAAACACCTTCCCTTTGCAAACCTCAGTTTTGTCCACGTTATCCTTTGAGATCTTGAGTCGGAACCACAACTGGATGCTTTGATCTCTAGAATCTGCATTTTCTTTATCTGATTATTACATTATCTTTGATATCTTTGCTTTGTTCCTTGTTTTTGATTGACAACCTGAATTACCGTGCGTTGTTTCACCATAGTCCTTGTGTTCGACCTTGGAGTATTTGTTGTTATTACAATTTATCCATACATTGCGGTTTCGCATATTGTTTCAGGATTATATTTTAGGTTATAAATTTAAAGCTATATCGTTCACCATACACACACGTTTGAGAGCGAACAAGTTTTTGGCCTCCGTTGCCGGGGACTTGGTCAAGACCAAGTCGGTTTCGGTTGTCTTTTAGGGTTGCTGCCGTTGTTGCTATTGATTACTTTACATGAGTGATTTCGCAGCGTCTTTCCTTAAGTTTATGCGAAGAACTCGTGCTGGAAAGAAAATCGTACATTACGATCCCGAACCATATAAGACATACAAAAGAAGATTGAAAGAAGCTAAGATGGCCGATCAAGATAATCGAGATCTTGAAGCAGAATTGAAGGAGGCCTTGGAACAACTTCGCCTCAGTGCAGAAGAATTGCAGAGAGACGAGACTCGTACAAAAAATGAAGAGATTCAAGCTGATATGGCCGCTCTACGAGCTCAGATTTAAGCTCGACCGGTCCCAGTTGCTCGACCGAGGCAGGATCCAGTCCTAGTTGTACCGGCCGAGATACAACCACCACCTCGGATGCCGTCCATGGTTGACCGAGATGATCTTTCTGCTGGAGCTCCGTAAACCTTAGGTCAAAGGATGGACCCGAACCAGCAAGTGCGGCATCCAGGAGTTAATCTAGGAGATCCAGCTGAGCATGATTATGAACTTAGACCTCAAGTTCTAACTATGATTTGACAATGTCAATTTGGAGGCATGGAGAGAGAATCTCCACATCAACACATTCAAAACTATGAGATTCTTATGGAGACTTTGAGACCATCAAGAGTGGAGAACAACAACTACACGATAAGGCCTTTCTTTTCTCTTTGAAAGACAAGGCGTTAGCTTTGTATCAATCCTTTCCAGCTGGAAGAGTGAACACATGGGAAGAGATGACTTCGGAGTTTCTTACTAAGTTCATTCCCCCATCAAAAACCGCTGAATTGAGGGGTAAAATCAATGTTTTTGTTATGAAAGACAAAGAAAGTTTATTCAAGTCATGGGAAAGGTTCAAGGACCTTCTATTGGATTGCCCTCACCATGGGATTCTGAAGATTGAGTTGCTAGAGACTCACTTCAAGGGGTTGGATGAGGAAATTCAATTCAAACTCCAATCACTTTCTCCTGAAATTGCTCTTAAACCCCCTCCTTCTTTTTCTACTCCATTGAGGAGCCAGGAGCCGTTGTCAAGCTCATCCCAACAGCCCAAGGAGAAGCCGGACGTTGTGCTAGAGGCTATTTTGATAAAGCTCAACGCTATGGAGACTTCTATGAACTCGTTTTTGAAGGCACAAAAAGTCTTAGAACAACAAGTTTTCAACAAGGCTAATGAAGCTCCAAGAGATCCTGGTAAACTTCCAGGAAGGACAGAGAACAACCAGAAAGGGCAAGTCATGATGATCACAACACACAATGGATTGAAGACTGCAAATCCAGTACCTCGGTCGGACCACAATCTGATGAGGAACACCTCGGTCGAGGTGCCAACCGAGATGGAGCCCCAGAAAGCGAAAGAAAAAGCTGATGTTTATCTTCCACCACCTGCTTATAAACCGCCAGTCCCGTTCCCTCAGTCTAGGGCGCGGGCACATCTAGACAAGCACTTTGGTAAGTTTCTTGACCTTATGAATAAGCTACATATTAACATCCCTTTCATTGATGCTATCCTAGGAATGCCCGCCTATGGGAAGTTTCTGAAAGAGATCTTGTCAAGAAAGAGAAAGTTGGAAGACTTTGGAGAAGTACGGATGACCACTAGATCTTCGGAGCTCATTCAAATCATGAAGGAGAAGATGCCACCTAAGTTGAGAGATCCCAGTTCATTTTTCATTCCCATCCAAGTTAGGGATGTGACTTATGATGCGCTTTGTGATCTAGGAGCTAGTGTGAGCATCATTCCTCTAGCACTTTGTGAGAAGATTGGCCTTAGAGCTCCCAAGGCCGTGAAGATGACGTTATACATGGCGGATCGTTCCATTACCCGCCCCGTTGGTATCTTGGAGGACGTTCCCGTCAAGTTAGGTAATTTCTATATACCTATAGACTTTGTTGTGTTGGACATTCCCACAGATTTCTCATTCCTATCATTCTCGGAAGACCATTTCTAACAACAACGGGTTGCAACGTTGATTGTAAGAACGCTAAGTTGAAGTTCAACATTGGTGGCGATCATGTGGAGTTTGCACTTTTGGCTGCAATAAAGGGAGAGCCTTCGAAGATAATATCTTCAACATCTATGATGAAGAAGATTCTCAAGAATTGGTGAGCTCTATCTTTATTAATGATCCTCTTGAGAAAGTTTTGAGTTTTAGTATGATAGAGGAAGGTGTAGATGTTTTATGTGATGCAGATGTACGAAGCTTGGAAGCATTGGAATCAGATCCAGAAGCTGGATTCGATAAACTGATCTAGGAGAAGAAAAAAAATTAGGTTTCGGTCCCAGTTCCAGTACCTCGACCGAGACAGTTTCCGGAGCAAGTGAGGAGACCTTATCTGAAGAACACCTCGGTCCATCATCTCGGACCACGACCGGGACAGCAAGCGAGATGAAGTCAACTGATAATCACATCAGTTCAGCACTTCGATACAAGTCCTCTTCACTAGAGAATGAAGGTACAGATCCACCACTGAAAGCACCTCCTGCCTTAGAACTTAAACCACTACCGACTCACTTGAGCTACGCTTTCCTTGGTCCGGATTCTACTTATCCCGTTGATAGCATGAATTATAGTCTATATTTTGGGACCTGTTTAGACGTTTTATCTTCAATAATCTTCATGTTTGGATGTATATTATGTGATTATATCGTCGTTTCATCTACCTTTGCGGGAATCGAGGTCTACACCAATTTTCGTTGTAACCGTAGGTAAAATGGCACGTTTTGCATCAAAATGGATCTAAAAGAGCTAAGGAGTCATTGGAGCTACATTTAGGAGTTTAAGGAAGAATTCAGGAAGCATGGATTTCTGGAAGGAAGATCATATATTTTAGGGATTTATTTATGACAAATAGATATATTTTATTAAGAAAATATCTTTTCAAGATATTTTATCTTTGGAGGGTAATTTTCCTATATAAAGGGTTGGATTTTCCACAAATTGGACGATGCTTATACAAGCCTAGAGGGCTGATAGCATCCAGCAATTGAAGGACTTTTGGAAGGTTGAAGGAAGGAAGTTGATAGCTTTTATAGCTTTTGTGAAGGGTTTTGTAAGATTCTCTTAAATTCCCTTCTTGTTGATTTGTCTTGTTGAATTTGTGATCCAAAGAACGCTTGTTTGTTTGATATTTGATTCAGTTATTGAAGTCTTGTTCTTAAGGTTTTTGTGTTCAAATATTCATTCCTTTCCTATATATTTGATTATTGCTTCCATGATGATGATTGGCTAATTTCTTTGTGTGATTCTAGGGTGATTGGCTGAAGGTTGTGAGAAAAACAATGATAGAATAATCTCAAATTCCAGTAGGACCCTGAAAGCTCGAGTCTTTATCCTTAACCCTAGAACATCTCGTTTAGTCGATGAACATCTCGGCCGGGGTGGAATTCTTCTAACCGAGGTGACTTATCTGATCCGAAACTGAGAGTTAAGTGTTAGAGTTTGCCAAATCCTATTCTTATTACACCTTTCCTGGTTCAATGCAAGCCTAGGATGAGACTTACCCGGTAATTCCTTTGTTTGTTTACCTAAGATCATAAGTGTAGTTAATAAAGGTTTATCCTTTATTGGGGTTTGAGTGTGCCTTCATTCCATCTTTGTGAGTTAGCCTGAGACTTACCCGGTAAAGGTTGATTCTATTCCCTTAGTTGGAGTGTTGGTTTGAGATTATAGTTCCTTTCCTTAGTACCTTGAGACTTACCCGGTGAAAGGTTCTTTGGTTTGGAGTTAGTTAGTAGTGAGACTTACCCGGTGATCTATTCCACTTTAGTAACACCTTCTCTTTGCAAAATCTCAGCTTTGTCCGCTTATCTTTAGATCTTGAGTTGGAACCACAACTAGATGCTTTAATCCCTAGAATTGCATATTTCCGTTAATTGACTTTTTATCATCTTTGATTGCTTTAATTGCTTTTGTGGTTAGTTGCAATATTGGAAACCTATACTTGCTTTTTTTCACCTAAGTCCTTGAGATCGACACCCCGGAATTCTTGCTTCTACTACGATTGACCCGTACACTGCGGGTTTGCATCCTTGTTTTAAGCATACATCTAGGGTTATAAATTTAAAGCTTGCACACACCATTTTGAGCGAACAAATTTTTGGCGCCGTTTCCGGGGACTGCAGGAAGGTTGACGATCGACACCCCGGAATTCTTGCGGTAGTCTTTCGGAGCACTTGCCCCTGTTTCTACTAACCACTCTACTTGAGTGACTTTCGCAGGTTCTTTCTCGTAGGTTTATGCGAAGAACTCGCGCTGGGAAGGAAATCGTTCCTTACGATCCCGAACCAGAAAAGACATACAAAAGATGCTTGAAAGAAGCTAAGATGGCCAATCAAGAGAATCGCGATCTTGAGGCTGAATTGAAGGAGGCATTGGAACAACTACGCCTCAGCAAAGAAGAATTGCGACTGGAAAAGGAGGAAACTCGCGCAAGGACGGAAGCGATCGAAGAAGAGATGGCGACTTTACGGGACCAATATCTACCTGGACCAGCTCCAGCTCCTCGACCGAGGCAGGACCCAGCTCCAGCTGCCCCGGCCGAGATACTTCCACCTCGGATGCCAGTCCGAGATGCTCTTTTTGCAGGTATTCCACAGACCCTAGGACAGAGGATGGACCCCAACCAGCAACTGAGGCGTCCAGGAGTCAACCTAGGTGATCCAGTGGACCATGATTATGTGCTTCGACCGCAAGTTCTTTCCATGATTCGCCAATGCCAGTTTTGAGGGTTAGAGAGGGAGTCTCTGCATCAACATCTGCAAAACTATGAGATCTTGATGGAGACCTTGAGACCTTCAAGGCTGGAAAACAACAATTACAAGCTAAGGCCTTTCTACTTCTCTTTGAAAGATAGGGCGCTTACTTGGTATCAATCTCTCCCTCCAGGAAAAATCAACACTTGGGAGGAGATGACGACGGAGTTCTTAACTAAATTCTTTTCCCCCTCAAAGACCGCTGAAATGAGAGGGAAAATCAATGTATTCATCATGAAGGATAAGGAGAGCTTGTCCAAGTCATGGGAGAGATTTAAAGACATTCTTTTGGATTGCCCACATCATGGGATTCCAAAGATAGAGTTGTTGGAGATATACTTCAAGGGACTAGACGGAAACACCCAGTTCAACCTTCAACTACTATCCGCCGGCACGTTAATAGACATGCCGATTGACGAAGCTTGGGAGTTCATAGAGAAGCAAGCTTTGCACATGGAAAAATACTCCCACCAAGGAGCTGAAGGTGAAGTTAAAAGAGTTAACTTTCAAGAAGCTCCACCAAACAATAATCAACTCACTTCTTTGAAGAATGATGTGAAGCAATTGAAAGAACTTTTGGTTGCTCAAACCAAGAAAGAAGATGAAGGATATCAAGGCTCAAGGAACAACAATAGTTACCGGAACAACAACAATGGTTCCCGGAACAACAACTACAACAACAATAAAGGATCCAACAACAACAATTGGAGGACAAACAATCAAAATTCAGGTAACCCTTACTCTAACTCCAATTCGAATGACTCCTTTAATCATTTCCTCTCTTCTTCTTCTTCTTCTACTCCATTGAAGAGCCAGGAGCAAGGATCAAGTTCGTCCCAGCTGGAAAAGAAAGATGCGGTGTTGGAGGCCATCTTGATCAAGCTTAACTCTATGGAGACATCCATGACTTCATTTTCCAAGGAAGCTTCCAGCAAGGACGGAAAGCAACCCCAAGGGACAGATCATTGCAATAACGACGAGAAGTGGACTGAAGACTGCAGATCCAGTGCCTCGGTCGATGCTAGTACAGACGAAGAACACCTCGGTCCAGGCACAGTCGAAGAACACTTCGGCCGAGATGCCAACCGAGGTCGAACCACAGAGAGCGTCGGACAAAACTGAAGCTTATGTCCCACCTCCTGCATATAAACCACCACTTCCATTCCCCCAGTCAAGGGCCAGAGCACATCTAGACAAGTATTTTGGTAAGTTCCTTGACTTGATGAATAAACTACATATTATATCCCTTTCCTTGATGCTATTCTACGGATGCCCGCCTATGGGAAGTTCTTAAAAGAAATTCTATCAAGGAAGAGGAAGTTGGAAGATTTTGGTGAAGTAAGTATGACATTTAAATCCTCGGAGCTTATCCAAATCATGAAGGAGAAGATGCCACCCAAATTGAGAGATCCCGGCTCATTTTGCATTCCCATTCAAGTTGGGGATGTCACTTGTGAGGCATTGTGTGATCTAGGAGCCAGCGTGAGCATCATCCCGCTGAAGCTATGTGTTAGGATCGGACTTGGAGAGCCCAAGCCGGTGAAGATATGGTTATACATGGCGGACCGCTCCATTACCCATCCCGTGGGCATTTTGGAAGACGTTCCGGTTAAGTTAGGTAACTTCTATTTACCTATAGACTTTATTGTGCATGATATTCCCGCAGATTACCCCGTCCCTATCATTCTCGGGAGACCATTTCTAGCAACTTCGGGTTGCAATGTGGATTGTAAGAACGCCAAGCTAAAATTCAACGTTGGCGGAGATGAAGTGGAGTTTGCATTTCTTGCGGCAATGAAAGCAGAGCAGCTAGGAGATGATATCTTCAACATCTATGATGAAGAAGAATCAAGAGAATTGGTGAGCTCTTCCTTATTAAAGATCCACTTGAAAAATTTATTAGCTTTAGCTTAATGGAGGAAGGTATAGATGCTTCTTGTGATGCAGATATACGGAGCTTAAAGGCGCTGGAAGAAGATCCAGGAGATAAAATTGAAAAATTAATCCAGGAGAAGAAGATCTCCAGTTTCGGTCCCAGTTGCAGTACCTCGACCGAGGCACTCTCTGGACCAATCGAGGTGTTCTTGACTGAAGAACATCTCGGTCACCCACTCTGGACCTCGACTGAGGTCGAAAGCGAGATGATGTCAACTGAGAATAACAAACTTCTTACTCCCTTTTCTGACATTCATCCTCAGTTGGTGGAACACTTTCTCCACCACACTTCTGATAATAAAGGACCTTGGTTTGCTGACATAGTTAATTATCTTGTTTGCCAGGAAATACCGCCCGGATTGACGTACACTCAAAGGAAGAAATTCTTTAAAGACGTACGCCATTACTATTGGGATGAACCTCTACTATTTAAGAGAGGTCCCGATAGAATGCTTCGAAGATGCATTCCGGAAGATGAAGTTACTAGTGTCATACGGCATTGTCACTCGCTTCCTTGTGGAGGGCATGTTAGCGCTCACAAAACATGCGCCAAGGTATTACGTTCCGGTTTCTTTTGGCCTACATTATTTAAGGATGTGCAATCGTTTGTTGTCTCTTGTGATGCATGCCAAAGAACAGGGAATTTATCTAGGAGGAATGAGATGTCACTCAACAACATACAGGAGGTTCAAATCTTTGATGTGTGGGGAGTAGATTTCATGGGACCTTTCCCATCATCCGAAAGAAACCTCTACATCCTTCTAGCTGTTGACTACATCTCTAGATGGGTTGAAGCTATTGCCTCTCCCACTAATGACACCATGGTGGTAGTGAAATTCTTTAACAGGACTATCTTTCCATGTTTTGGGACTCCACGCATCATCATCAGCGATGGAAGGACACATTTCATCAACCGGAAGTTCAAAGCACTTCTATCGAAGTATGGGGTAACCCACAAAGTAGCAACCCCTTATCACCCTCAAACTAGAGGACAGGTCGAGATCTCAAATAGAGAAATTAAAGCAATCTTGGAGAAAACCGTCTCTAGGACGAGGAAGGATTGGTCCATGAAGTTGGACGACACTCTTTGGGCTTACAGGACCGCATTCAAGACTCCCATTGGTACCACCCCTTATAATTTGGTATATGGGAAGTCTTGTCATTTACCCGTTGAGATGGAACATAAAGCATATTGGGCGATCAAATGGTTGAACTTCGACATCAATGACGCCAGTGAAAAGCGGCTATTGGACATCAACGAGCTGGAGGAGCTGCGTTTGAACGCTTATGAGAATGCCAAGATCTACAAAGAAAGGACGAAGAAATGGCATGACAAGTGTATCATTCCTAAGGAGCTTAAAGAGGGAGACTTAGTTCTACTCTTCAACTCCCGCCTCCGCCTCTTTCCAGGTAAATTGAAATCTAGATGGACCGGACCTTATATTATGAAACATGTTTTCCCTTATGGTGCAGTTGAGATTTGGGAGAAACGAGTGGAAGCTTCAAGGTCAATGGTCATAGACTTAAGAAATACAAACCGAAAGTCCCGGTTGAGGAAGTTTCACCACTATACCTTGTTTAGAGACACCGTACGGTCCAGCTAGCGACCTTAAATCAAGCGCTTCTTGGGAGGCAACCCAAGGTATTGCTTTCTTTCCCCTTTTTCTAGTATAGCTTTATATAGTTTGCTTTTGCTTTGCTTTGCTTTGTTTTTGGCATCCTGGACAGACAACAGGTGACATCTAAGGAAGGAATACAACCCAGGAGCAACATTGGAAAGACAAAAGTTCGAGAATTTGAGAAGACGGAGTTTGACTGAGACACATCTCGGTTTTTGTCACAGCACCTCGACCGAGATGATTCTTGAGCAACCGAGGCGACTAGGGTTATTGAAGATCCACCTCGGTCCATATCACCTCGGTCCAGTCGATACCATCTCGACCGAGGTGACAGCAGTTCTAGAAAAGGGTATAAAAGGGGGCTGAAATTTCTCTCTCTTCCCTCTCTCACCTTCTCGACCGCGGTGCAAAGATTCACCTCGTTCTTTGATTTTCGCCCGTTTTCGACGATTCTCGCTTCCAAACTGTAAGAAAAGGGTGGAGGATCGGTTTGCAAGCAACAATCTGCAACAAAAACGCTCCAAATCGACCAAATCTGGGGTAATTCGGAAAAAACCCTAACTCTCCCTTCTTCATTGTTTTCGATCGATTTGGGCTTTGGTTGCCCCTGCATTGTGCTGAAAAAGGATTAAGTACCCCATAGGAACCATTGGTAGTGATATCGGGGGAAAAGAACTGGATTTCTGAGAGTTTCGATCCAACAGCACATCGCCTCGGTCCAGTCGACCTGTGCCTCGGCCGAGGTATTCTTGAGAGTTGTCAAGGCAACCGAGGTGGTCTGACAGTGAGAGAGAAAGATGAGTTCTGACAGGCATCTTGTTCTGAGAGATAGATCTTCTCCTTCTCCTTCTTCTTCTTCTCGCCGCTCCATACCGGTGATCCACGACCGTCACCAGGTAGATTATGACCGCATTTCTGCACGTCCAGTAGTTGCACCGCGGTTTCTGGACATTTCTGTTTTTGATTGCCTCTGTGTGGATGAGGACTTGAGGCGGATGATAGCTATGGTGGGATTGGAGCAGTTTACTGAGATTAGAGCTCCAGCTTACTTGAAGCCCACCTTGGAGTTTGTTAGCTCCGTTACTTACTTGCCTACAGAGCGTGCCATCAAGTACCGGTTGATGAACCGGAACTACTTAGTTCCGATGGACCATTAGAGGGACATTTTTGGTTTCCCGGCCCCCACAGTTGCTGATTTTCCTTCTCGAGCCGTGGCTCGAGAGTTTTTGGGACAAATAGATCACGTAGTTGAGCACGCTGACAGGTGGAGACTTGGAGATTCCAGGGAGTGTATTATCTTCCACCTGGCCTTTAGACTTGCTCACCGGATCTTCAGCGAGACTCTTCTGGCGCGTACTGAGACGCCCCAAAAGATTAGACAGGGGGAGCTGCTGAGTCTATACTATATGGTGACCGGAGGAGTTCCGGATTTTGGAGTGATGCTGGCGGAGGATATGCACAAGATAAAGGCGAAGGCAAAGGGAGATATCGGTTGCGGAGGTATAGTGACTCACATTGCGAGTTACATGGACCTTGACTTGAGTACATGTACTATGGTGGCGGCTGCCAGGCCGCTCGGGCTGTAGGAGATGATTACGAGGAGGATCTTGGTTCCTCGCGGACTTACTACGCCATATGTGGCGATGCCCTGAGAGCAGACTGCACCGCAGGGTATTAGATGGCCATCTCAGTTCTCCGTCTATGACCCGCATTACTGGCACACCGCGTGGATTCCTCTTATGGAGGACGCGAGAGACGCAGCAGCAGTAGCTCAGGGGCAGGATGAGGATGATGAGACTGATGAGCAGGAGGATGAGGATGAGGATGGCGGTGCTGCCATGGACACAGGTACTGATACAGCTGGTACCAGCATACCAGTCGTCGATCTAAACGACGAGGAGACAGAGGAGGAGCCAGTTACAGCACCAGCACGTCCTACCAGGCGTAGGGTACACAGGCAGAGGGATCCAGTCGCTCACCGCCGGATTGATGATCTGACGGACCAGATGATAGATTCCTACGCCGCCTTATCCCTATAGATGAGAGAGATGCGGGAGAGCCAGCACTACCAGCATAGGATGGCTGAGATTCAGTTTCAGCATATCATGGGCTACCCGTTTGACCCATCTTTGTACCCGTACGTGCCACCACCACCACCACCGGATTGGGATTAGAGCTTGCAGGATTTCTTTATTTATTTATTATGAAGCTCAGCATTGTTCGGTGAGTACTCTGTTTCCTTAGACTTATTTGACCCATTGGGACAATGTGTCCCAAGTATGGGGTATTTGGATGTATTATTTGACATTATGTATGCTTGTATGACTTGATTCGGATGTTTATGATTTTCTTTATGCTCTATGTGCTTATCTGAGATTACATGCATGCATACAGGTTATTTGATTGAGAAAAACTGGTTTGAAAAAAAAAATTTATTGACCTCGACCGAAGTGATTCTGACCAATCGAGGTACTTCACCTCGGTTGACATAGAACATCTCGACCGAGGTGGTTTAACTGAGAAAGTTTTCAAAACGATTTTTGTGCTTCTTATCTAGATATGACCTCAGTGATGATTTTGTTTGCTGACTGGTTTTGAAATCTTTATATGTTTGAAAGGTTTTATAATATGTTTAAGTTGCTAAATACTTTGTTTGAAATTTGTGACATGTTTAATACTTTGTTTTTATCAAAATTATGTTGAATTTGAAGGTTGTTACCACATGATAAGTTCTCTCACTTTCTTCTTGGAAAGACCAAGGCAATTCATTCTCTTCTCTTCTTCTTCTTGATCATGCTTAGCCCCTCATATACATATTTGCCTCCCTTTGCCTATCCGGGAATTTGGAAGCAAGCAAGTGAAAAGCAAGTGAAAGAAAAGTTGAGATGTTGGCTGAAAGTTAGAAAGAAACAAATAGGTTTGGGAAAGTCAATCATGATGATGAGTAACTCGGCACCATTCACATAGCCGGGTGTTTGTGTCTTGCCAAAGTCGGATTGAACGATATTCCTAACGGGTCATGGTATGTGCATCAAGGGTTTGAGGCATCTCGAGAAATAGATGATTGCTGATCTCCTAGGCTTCGGTTATTGTGCACCTCTGTCCATGCATCCCAAAAAGTAAAGTAAAAAGTAAAATAAGCAAAGCTTATTGGTGGAAGATGTTGAAGTTCAAAGGAAGTGAAGTAAAGATCCTTTTCCCGGATTCTAGCACCACGTTCCCTATATACATTCCACCCTCACACGTTTCTTGACCTCTCTTGAAAAGCCCTTGAGACCTCGAGCTTGTTGATTGACTTGGTGGTTTAAACTGGATTATACATGATTAATTTCGATAATAATGATTTATTATGCATTCTATGATTTTATGCAAAGATGAACAACTTTCTTATATTTATAAAATGTTTTGATCATGTTTTGATTTTAAATTCCATGAAGCATTCTCTTAGAGTGATCTATGAGTGGAGCACACCATTAAAATGTTTTGAAATACTTTTCATTGATCTTTATGACTTATAATCCATTCTATCTTGTACTTAAGATTTGGAACTTGCTTGGGGACAAGCAAGGGACAAGTATGGGGTATTTTGATAGCATGAATTATAGTCTATATTTTGGGACATGTTTAGACGTTTTATCTTCAATAATCTGCATGTTTGGATGTATATTATGTGATTATATCGTCGTTTCATCTACCTTTGCGAGAATCGAGGTCTACACAAAGTTTCGTTGTAATCGTAGGTAAAATGGCACGTTTTGCATCAAAATGGAGCTAAAGGAGCTAAGGAGTCATTGGAGCTACATTCAGGAGTTTAAGGAAGAATTCAGGAAGCATGGAAATGGATTAAAGATTTACTTTGGATCAGATTTGAGAGATTTCACCTTCAGCTGAGACTCACCTCGGTCAGCTACAGTACCATCTCGACCAAGGTGATTTTGAGGAGCGTCCCGACCGAGGCGAACACCTTGGACGCGGCGAGATATATTTTATTCTTGGCTGAGATCTTTTATTTTTGAAAGGAGAGATCTTATAATTTTGGGCTGGATTTCTGGAAGGAAGATGATATATTTTAGAGAATTATTTATGAGAGATAGATATATTTTATTAGGAAAATATCTTTTCAAGATATTTTATCTTTGGAGGGTAATTTCCTATATAAAGGGTTGGATTTTCCACAAATTGGACGATGTTTATACAAGCCTAGAGGGCTGATAGCATCCAGCAATTGAAGGACTTTTGGAAGGTTGAAGGAAGATTGAAGGAAGGAAGTTGATAGCTTTTATAGCTTTTGTGAAGGGTTTTGTAAGATTCTCTTAGATTCCCTTCTTGTTGATTTGTCTTGTTGAATTTGTGATCCAAGGAACGCTTGTTTGTTTGATATTTGATTCAGTTATTGAATCCTTGTTCTTAAGGTTTTTGTGTTCAAATATTCATTCCTTTCCTATATATTTGATTATTGCTTCCATGATGATGATTGGCTAATTTCTTTGTGTGATTCTAGGGTGATTGGCTGAAGGTTGTGGGAAAAACAATGACAGAATAATCTTAAATTCCAGTAGGACCCTAAAAGCTCGAGTCTTTATCCTTAACCCTAGAACATCTCGTTCATTCGATGAACATCTCGGCCCGGGTGGAATTCGTCTGACCGAGGTGACTTATATGATCCGAAAATGAGAGCTAAGTGTTAGAGTTTGCCAAATCCTATTCTTATTACACCTTTCCTGGTTCAATGCAAGCCTAGGATGAGACTTACCCGGTAATTCCTTTGTTTGTTTACCTAAGATCATAAGTGTAGGTAATAAAGGTTTATCCTTTATTGGGGTTTGAGTGTGCCTCCATTCCATCTTTGTGAGTTAGCCTGAGACTTACCTGGTAAAGGTTGATTCTATTTCCTTAGTTGGAGTGTTGGTTTGAGATTATAGTTCCTTTCCTTAGTACCTTGAGACTTACCCGGTGATAGGTTCTTTGGTTTGGAGTTAGTGAGTAGTGAGACTTACCCGGTGATCTATTCCACTTTAGTAACACCTTCTCTTTGCAAAATCTCAGCTTTGTCCGCTTACCTTTAGATCTTGAGGAACCACAACTAGATGCTTTAATCCCTAGAATTGCATATTTCCTTTAATTGACTTTTTATCATCTTTGATTGCTTTAATTCGTAGAATTCCAAATTCTCGGTCATCTTGTCCTAAGACCCCCTAGAGATCAGGTTGCGATCTTGGACTATTTTTCTCATCTTGAGGCCCCCTGTAGATCAGGTAGCGACCTCGTCCCCCGAAAACCCGTACGGGACCCAGTTGGGCTAATTCATCAATTACCATCCTATATTATCACTTTCATATCATAACTCAATTTCATGCTTCCATCATATTCTTCCATCATATTATTTCCATTATCATCTCATGTACCTCATGCATGCATTCATAAATCATATCAAGTCATCATCATCATTCCACTCATGTATATATATAAGCATGCATAAAATCATAACAAACAGATATATACACTCAAGCATGCATAAAATCATGGTATATTAAATACATAACATATATTAAGCAATTGTAATTCATATACACTTACCTCGCACGTAAGAACAATAAAACCTCGCAAACCAACTATTGAGTCCGTTTCCCACTCGGACTATCCTCCTTTATTGTGCTTGGATACGCTCACAAAGACTAAGCTATAGTTAACCAAAACCTTCAACAACACCTGCGGAGAATATCATATTCCTCGTATTAAACTTCTAGATTCAAACACCAATTAAATTCATTCTTTTGAATTTAATTAACTTATATCCTCCTCTATAATCCCAATTTAATTAATTTAACCTTCAATTAATTAATTAAATTTCGCCAGAATAACGTTTTGCCCGCAGGCAATTTTTGAACCCACCTGTCATCAAATCTCAACAAACAAACAACCCATAATCACTAGAATAAAGTAACGAGCATAACGGAATTTCCAATTATCCATTTTGGTAAGCCTAAGGTCAATTTAGGCCAAACCGCAATACGGAAAACGAATAAATTCATAACTTATTCGTTACTAACCCGATTGACGATCCGTAAGAAGATTCGGAATCACAACAACGCCGGCTACGCTCGGACACCATCAAATTCACCGGAATCTGAGCGACGGAACCTCCCTAGTATCATATATGCTCGACCAGACCTTCTCTTGCTCGGAAATGTAGAAACTCGGTACCAAAATGAAGAGAATGAAGAGAGGAATCCAAAAACTCAAACGGATTTGAAATCGGATTAGAAACGAAGAGTAGATCTGAGTTTGAAGTTGAGAGAAATCAGAGCTTTTACAAGAAAACGTGAAAGGAAATGAATTAATAAACGTTATTTCCGCTATTTATAGCGAAGACGATAATTATCCTTTAGCAGAGCCGATAATTATTCTTTCACTGATCCGAAAGCGGTTTAAGCCCCCTTCTCCAAACTTCTCGAAATTAGAATAATAAATCTGGAATATTGTATGGATAATTATTCAGCAATTGTCTTGAAAAACGCGTATTCCTAAGCCGTCTTTCTTAGCCGCTAAGAAACGAAATAGCGACTCTTTTTGCCGTTTTTCCTTTCCATGTTTTTTCATATCTTGGACATGTCCGATGTCCTGATCATTTCTCTCAACTGCATTTTTATTAATTGAGGCTCCGAAATGCTCCAAATAACACCGGGGTGTAGTATCATCTAGGAGCAGGTTACTTCGAGAGGTATCTCGTGTTAAAACGGATTTAATTCCTTAAAATTCCCGATTAGGTCATCTTCGATTTTAGACTGTTATAAATATCTCCCACTTTAAGAAATTTCGGCCCAAAATTTAAGAAAGGACGTAGAACCATACTCGTGGATATATCAAAAGGATGCACAACCGGATCACAATTTCTCGATGTTTTTCCTTAAAAAGATAGGGGTATCTAGCTCTCATATCTCACTCGGTTTCCCATGTAGCCTCTCAAGCTGAATGATGTCCCCATCCGACCTTCACCATCGGAATCTCCTTGTTTCTCAATCTTTGAACCTGCCTGCCTAAAACCTCAACTGGTTCTTCTGGGTATGACAAGTTCTCAGATACTTCTATCTCAGGTTCGGGAATGATATGACTCGGATCTGACCTATTCCTCCGTAGCACCAATACGTGGAAGACGTCATACAATCTTGATAACTCAGGTGGTAACGCCAATCTATACACAAGTGGTCCGATCTTCTCTAAGATCTCATATGGACCAATGTATCTCGGTGCTAACTTCCCATGCCTACCAAATCTCATAACTCCCCTCCAAGGAGATACCTTCAAAAACACTCTATCGTCTATCTCATATGTCATCTCTCGTCTATGGCGATCAAAGTAGCTCTTTTGACGATCTTGTGCTGTCTTCAAGCACTGCTTTACTACTGGTACTTTCTCTATTGTCTGTTGTACAAGTTCAGGACCCTCTATCTGTCACATGCCCTCAAAATCCCAACATACAGGTGTGCGACACTTCCTTCCATACAAGGCCTCGTAAGGGGCCATACCAATACTCGAATGGAAACTGTTATTATACATAAATTCAAGCAATGGCAGGTTAGAATCCCAGTTACCTTTAAGCTCCAAAACACAAGATCTCAACATCTCCTCCAAGGTCTGAATCATTCTCTCTGATTTTCCGTCCGTCTGAGGATGAAATGTCGTACTAAAATGCAATCTTGTACCTAAGACATTTTGCAGACTTCCCCAGAAGTGCGATGTAAACCTCGGATCTCTATCAGATACAATCGATACAGGGACTCCGTGCAGTCGAACAATCTCTCTCACATACAACTGTGCCAGCTCATCTAAGGAGTTATCTTGTCTCATCGGTAGAAAGTGAGCAGATTTCGTCAATTTGTCTACAATCACCCATACCGTGTCATTCTTTTTGAAAGTCCTAGGAAGTCCAACAACAAAATCCATTGTAATCCGCTCCCACTTCCACTCAGGAACTGATAAAGATTGTAACTTTCCTGCTGGTGCTTGCTGTTCATCCTTCACTTGCTGACACACTAGACATCGAGCCACAAAATCAACTACCTCTCGTCTTATCCTGGGCCACCAATAGATCTTCCTCAGGTCATTAAACATCTTCGTACTCCCAAGATGCATGGAATGCCTCAAGGAATGTGCCTCTTCAAGTAGCTTCTTCTTTAACTCCTTAATGTTGGGCACGCATATCCGTGTAGCTCTGTATAACACTCCCTGATCAGATAACTGGAAGTGTGTAGTGGTAGCATCTCCCACTTTAGCTTTTAACTTCTTCAGTGTAGCATCCTCATCTTGTCTAGTTGAAATCTCATCGAGAATCAACGGTCTAACCTGAATGTTCGCTATCAACTCGGATCCTCTTACATCCATCTCTACTCTTATAACTCTGAGAGCTAATAGATGCTCAACTTTGTAGTTGACCTTACTGCCTTGGTCACTGCTCTTTCTGCTAAGAGCGTCAGCTACCACATTCGTCTTTCCTGGATGGTACTCTATAGTGCAATCATAATCCTTGAGTAACTCCATCCATCTTCTTTGCCTCAGATTCAGATCCCTCTAATTGGGAATATACTTCAGGCTTTTATGGTCGGTAAACACCGGAAATGTATCACCATAAAGATAGTGCTTCCAAGTCTTAAGAGCAAGAACTATAGCAGCAAGCTCTAGGTCGTGTGTAGGATAGTTCTGCTCATGAGGTCTCAACTGTCTAGATATATATGTTATTACCTTCCCTTCCTGCATTAGAACTCCTCCTAAGCCACTCCCAGATGCGTCAGTGTAAACCACAAAGTTACCCTTATTTGAGGGTACAACCAGAATAGGGAATGTAGTCAATCTTTTCTTAAGTTCTTCAAAGCTCTCTTGACAATTGTTGTCCCATACAAACTATTGATTCTTCTTTAGCAAGTTAGTCAATGAGCATGCGATAATCGAGAAGTTCTTTACAAACCTTCTGTAATAACCTACAAGTCCTAAGAAGCTACGAATCTCCGTAATGCTCTTCGGAATTTCCCATTCTGTAATAGCCTAAATGTTGGATGGATCAGGTTGTATACCATCTCGTGATATCACATGTCTTAGAAAGGCAATCTGATCCATCCAAAACTCGCACTTGCTGAACTTCGCGTACAACTGTCTCACCCTCAGAATCCCTAAGATACGTCTCAGATGTTCTCTATGAGTATCAGCATCTCAGGAATATATCAAAATATCATCAATGAAGACCACGACGAACTTATCTAAATAAGGTTGGAAGATCGAGTTCATCAGCGCCATGAATGCTGCAGGTGCATTCGTTAACCCAAAAGGCATAATTGTAAACTCATAGTGTCCATACCGAGTACGAAAAGCTGTCTTCGGTATAGAATTCTCTGCTATCCTCAAATGCCAGTATCCCGATCGAAGGTCAATCTTTGAAAACACTGTAGCACCCCTTAACTGATCAAGCAAGTCCTATATCCTCGGTAAGGGATACTTGTTCTTGATTGTGATTTTGTTCAGCTAACGGTAGTCTATGCACAATCATAAACTACCGTCCTTCTTCTTCACAAAAAGCATTGGTGCACCCCAAGGAGAAATACTCGGGCATATAAAGCCCTTCTCGAGTAACTCCTTCAACTGTTTCCTTAACTCCTTCAACTCTAGCGGAGCCATCCAGTAAGGACCAATTGATATAGGTGTTGCACTTGATAATGCCTCAATCTCGAAGTCTACCTCTCTACTCGAAGGTAAACTAGGTAAATCATCAAGGAAAACGTCAGGAAATTCTCTGACAATATCCACCTCATATACTCTGGGGCTAACAATAGCATAATTTGACACACCAGCTAGATAAGCCTGACACCCTTCCCGAAGTAATCTAAAAGTTGTCACTGCAGATATGAGGCAAGTAGGAATAACATTCCTCTTACCGGTGAAAATCACCTCTCTCACCCCATCTACCTCCATGGTAACTTCCTTTGTATAACAATTAATCAAAGCTATATGAGTGAATGACCAATCCATTAATATAATTAACATCACATCAAACTCTCTCAAGAAATCATTCATGTCAACACAAGTGCTATACTACGGCCATTAGGGACCGTGTCTCAACAATCTCTAGTTGCTCCCTCAAACAAGGATATATCATATTGTACCCGTCTCTAAGTAGCGCAGATAACTCCATCTAGAATGGACTCAGTGTTCCTCAATCACTCATCCACTACTAATGGATCAGTAGTCCCTTCAAAGGGCTTTACCCCTTGGCGGTGAATCTTCTTTAAATTCTTGTCCATCTTTTACTTGAATAATACCCGCCTCACACACTGTTGTGTCTGTGGTGTATAACTTCCCTCAAATATTTCACTAACTCATGTATACCAGCCATACCTAATGGTGGTAGTGGTACTGGATAAACTAGCATCTTAGGGTGCTCTTGATCATTTATACCCTGAGCATGTACAAACTCAGCCGACCCCTCATAACTGTGCTCCGCCATCTAAAAGAAAAGAAACTTTCAAAAGCTTTTCAAAAAACTTCCCACAACCCAAGCCAAAGAATCATATCCCTGCTCTGATACCAACCAAATTTGACACCTATTTCATTTCTAGTTTATTACTAGTTAATTAACCCTGTTTAAAGCAATAAGCGGAAAAGCGGAAAAACGGAAAAACGGAAAAACGGAAAACGTAAATTTTTTATCTAACAACCATATTCACAACATATATACATACTAACATACGTCATAAAACCCTGTTTAACAAAACACAATTGTTTAAAACCACACAAAACATCATAGGCGGTAGCATCCCATAACAGCCCACCTGATATGATCTCAAATCCAGGTGTTGGGTCCAACGTCCTTGCCTTGGTCAGGCCGAGTCTGAGTAGCTGAAAAATATGGATATAACAACAATGAGCCACACGCTCAGTAAGGTATACAAATCACACTCCCCAATATATATAAGTATTTAATATCCCGTCCCCAAAGGACACTCTATACCCTTTTCTCACATTCCAAAGCACACACATACATGTCCACATTCACATTACATCCACAGCCATCCATAACACATAGCATATAAACAATCAAGCACATTATCACACCACATATAAACATATAATCTCATATAAATATCTCATATCATACCGTCACATATAAATAATCATAACATAACATATAGCATGCTAGACTCAATCGCATCGATGCATAGGTGATAATTAACTAACTAGCCCCAACTGATCGTACGATACATTTTCTCATGTGCTTTCGTATTTCTTTTCTTTCTTTTTGTCTTTTTTTTCTTTCGGTTGGCCAACCCGATAGCGTCCTAGGCCCCCTGTAGATCAGGTTGCGACCTCGGCCATCTTGTCCTAAGACCCCCTATAGATCAGGTTGCAATCTTGGCTATTTTTCTCATCTTGAGGCCCCCTGTAGATCAGGTAGCGACCTCTGAGGCCCCCTGTAGATCAGGTAGCGACCTCGTCCCCCGAAAACCCGTGCGGGACCCAGTTGGGCTAATTAATCAATTACCATCCTATATCATCACTTCCATATCAAAACTCAATTTCATGCTTTCATCATATTCTTCCATCATATTATTTCCATTATCATCTCATGTACCTCATGCATGCATTCATAAATTATATCAAGTCATCATCATCATTCCACTCATATATATATAAGCATGCATAAAATCATAACAAACAGATATATACACCCAAGCATGCATAAAATCATGGTATATTAAATACATAACATATATTAAGCAAGTGTAATTCATATACACTTACCTCGCAGGTAAGAACAATAAAACCTCGCAAACCAACTATTGAGTCCGTTTCCCACTCGGACTATCCTCCTTTATCGTGCTTGGATACGCTCACAAAGACTAAGCTATAGGTAACCAAAACCTTCAACAACACCTGCGGAGAATATCATATTCCTCGTATTAAACTTCTCGATTCAAACACCAATTAATTCATTCATTTGAATTTAATTAACTTATATTCTCCTCTATAATCCCAATTTAAAATAAGAGACAATTTGGCTTACTAGGCTTTTTCTAGTTTTGTGTTTAGTAAATGTACCCCTTGAGAGAAGAGTGTGTAGAGTTTGAGAATAAATACAAAAGGTTGGGGTATATTTACTTAATTGAAACATTAAAAAGCCTAGTTACTACTCTAGTTTCTCAAAAAAGCCTAGTTACCAAAATTACCCTTTAATTAATTTAACCTTCAATTAATTGATTAAATTTCGCCACAATAACGTTTTGCCCGCAGGCAATTTCTGAACCCACCTGTCATCAAATCTCAACAAACAAACAGTTCATAATCACCAGAATAAAGTAACGAGCATAATGGAATTTCCAATTATCCATTTTGGCAAGCCTAAGGTCAATTTAGGTCAAATCGCAATACGGAAAACGAATAAACTCATAACTTATTCGTTATTAACCCGATTGACGATCCGAAAGAAGATTCGGAATCACAACGACGCAAGCTACGCTCGGACACCATCAAATTCACCGGAATCTGAGCGACGGAACCTCCCTAGTATCATATATGCTCGACTAGACCTTCCCTTGCTCGGAAATGTAGAAACTCGGTACCAAAATAAAGAGAATGAAGAGAGAAATCCAAAAACTCAAACGGATTTGAAATCGGATTAGAAACGAAGAGTATATCTGAGTTTGAAGTTGAGAGAAATCAGAGCTTTGACGAGAAAACGTGAAAGGAAATGAATTAATAAACGTTATTTCCGCTATTTATAGCGAAGACAATAATTATACTTTAGCGGAGCCGATAATTATCCTTTCACCGATCCGAAAGCGGTTTAAGCCCCCTTCTCCAAACTTCTCGAAATTTTAATAATAAATATGGAATATTGTATGGATAATTATTCCACAATTATCTCGAAAAACGCGTATTCCTAAGCCGTCTTTCTTAGCCGCTAAGAAACGAAATAGCGACTCTTTTTGCATTTTTCCTTTCCATATTTTTTCATATCTAGGACATGTCCGATGTCCTGATCATTTCTCTCAACTGCATTTTTATTAATTGAGGCTCTCAAATGCTCCAAATAACACCGGGGTGTAGTATCATCTAGGAGCAGGTTACCTCGAGAGGTATCTCGTGTTAAAACGGATTTAATTCCTTAAAATTCCCGATTAGGTCATCTTTGATTTTTGACTGTTACTGGAAGATGATCACTCATGTAAACGTATATATTGTCATATAGGTTAACATATATATTTAGGTTATATAACGTGCATTATTCATGGTAATCTATTTTTTTTGTAATGCATTTCTTAATTAGGTCTATCTATACCGATCGTTAAATATGTGTGTTTGCTCGTTAAATATATGTTTTTACACCTTCCCTAGATATGAGCTAAGGTACATACACATATGTTTAACGATCATGTTAAGAGTGCAAAAACTTTGGGTTTATCTATAACGATCGTTAAATATGTGTTTGCTCGTTAAATATATGTTTTTACACCTTCCCTAAATATGAGCTAACGTGCATACACATATGTTTAACGATCATGTAAAGAGTGTAAAAACATTCGGTTTATCTATAACAATCATTAAAAATATTCGTGTTTGCTCGTTCAATATATGTTTGTTTGCTTTTTCAAATGATCGTCACAAAGGGTAAAAAGCAACCTGACTATAGTGAGGTTGCTTTTTTTTTTCAATCGTGTATCTAAATAAAAATCGTTAGACTATGTAAATGATGTCCGTCATATATCATTTATAATTTATGTATTTTACGTTCAAAACAAAAACTAAAGAGTTCTAACTTTTCAAAATGGTCTTTGAATCAAAGATCGAAACTATAAAACGGTGTTTTTTTATGCTTGTTCATAAGAAAAAAAAAGTAACGAACGTGTTTATAAAACAAAACAAAAAAAAAAGATCGTTACTCTGACTTGGATGATGTTCATTGTTAATGAAGGAAAAAAAATTAAATGCATATAGCCCTAAAAACATTTAATTTGGATCATTCATTAAATCATATCATGTGTATGTGAGATGTTTGTTCTTCCTACTGTAATTTTGGTTTCTATATCGGTTTCTATATCATCATGTCCCAATATATATACATGAACAAGTTCCAGTGAGAACGGTGTTACGATAATAAATAATAATGAATATGAGTCGTTGAGTTATATAATAGATGTCTCAGATTTAGCGGAACAATATTGTAATTGTACGTGCATTCTATTAATTATAACATTGTATCAATTATATTTATATATATATATATATATGATAGAGTTCGTGAGAACCGGTGTATGATAAGAAATAATAACATATTAAGTTGTCATAATTGTTTTCATTATGAGCTAATTTTACGCTTTTAGTTGCGAAAGCTAATATTTTTAGAAAGATTTTGGTCAAATAGACGTTTTTCTATATTCATTAGGTTTGTGTACCTCTTTAATTTTTACCAGTTTTATTAAATTAAAATTGGAAAGTAAGGAGTTTGATTAGAAATACATTTATTGAACATATTTATATCACAAACCTAGTTACGAGGAAGAAATCCCAAAAAGAGTTAATTAATGAATTTGAAAATTAAGAAAAGTCACTACCATTTCATGTTAATTATACCCATTACACGACTAAGCGTTGCGTACGCGTAGAAAATGGATCAATTTCGGAGGCGAAAGTTACTACGCGTACGTATCGCGTAGGCGTAAGGACTTTCTCAATTCAAATTTAAGAAAAGTCACTACGCCTACGCTTTACGTACGCGTAGTAACTTTCTGCCGTTTGGAAAGTTACTACGCGTACGCAACGCGTACGCGTAGGTCTCTTCGCCTCCATATCGCGAAGGCGGACAGTCGTCTTCCTCATTTCACAAACTTTTCCATTCTTACCGGCGACGACGAAGAAGAGGCGACGAAGACAACCACCACCAATCACTCCGACGACGTTTACACACATCACCGCCAGCCATGGTCCGAACTCGGGGAAGAGACGGAGGTGTGGTCCGGAGGAGCCGCTCCGGCAACGGCGGGGTGACTCCTCCAGCAGTTTTTCCGGCGAGGGTCGCGGACGAGCGGTTTTCGATGCCGACGTTGGGCGAGGACGGGGCTCTCGTGGAGGGCGATTAGGGGGA
Source organism: Fagopyrum homotropicum (assembly GCA_033239125.1). NCBI lineage: Eukaryota > Viridiplantae > Streptophyta > Magnoliopsida > Caryophyllales > Polygonaceae > Fagopyrum > Fagopyrum homotropicum. Next base: position 97,485,922 of record BSWB01000001.1, on the reverse strand, counting down.
GTAGTCCGAGGTTGCGCGACATCTCGCGTTTCTAGCGAGCTTGGGGTACGTTTTAATTTATTTTTATTACATTTGTCTTTATGTACGTTAATTAGAGAATAGTAATCGATAATTAGTGTAGGATTAGTTGTTAATTACTGATTATGTATAGAATTAGTGAATGAATTAATGAATTAGTCTTAATTAGTCGATAATTAGTTAAATTAGTGGACAATTAGTCACTGGTTAGTGAAATAGTCGATAATTAGTTTAATAAAATTTGAAAATAGTCGATAATTAGATAATTAGTTTATTGAAAATAGTCGATAATTAGATAATTAGTTTATTGAAACTAGTCGATAATTAGTTAATTTACTCGATAATTACTCGAGAATATTGGAATTAATAGATAATTAGTTTAATAAATATTGAAATTAGTTGTAAATTCCGTAATTAGTTAATTACTCGGGAATATTGAAATTAGTTGCAAAATTCGGTAATGAGATAATTAGTGAATGAATTCCGTAATAAGTTAATTCCGTAATTAGTTGTAAGTTTCGTAATTAGTTAATTGAAATTAGTCGATAATTAGTTAATTACTCGATAATTACGTTTAAAATTATTGAAATTAATAGATAATTAGTTTAATAAATATTGAAATTACAACTATTGGAACTAGTAGATAATTAGTTGATAATGAGTTTAATAAATATTGAAATTACTCGATAATAATTGTAAATTACTCGATTATTAGTTGATAACTTCCTTAAATTAGTCGATAATTAGTTAATTACTCGATAATTAGTTGTTAATTATTAGAACTAGTAGATAATTAGTTTAATAAATATTAAAATTAATTGTAAATTCCGTAATTATTCGATAATTAGTTAATTAATCGACAATTAGTTGATAATTATTGAAATTAATAGATAATTAGTTGATAATTAGTTTAATAAATATTGAAATTACTCGATAATTAGTTTAATAAATATTGAAATTAGTTGTAAATTCCGTAATTAGTTAATTACTCGATAATAATTGTAAATTCCGTAATTATTTGATAATTAGTTAATTACTCGATAACTACGTTTAAAATTATTGAAATTAATAGATAATTAGTTGATAATTAGTTTAATAAATATTGAAATTACAACTATTGGAACTAGTAGATAATTAGTTGATAATTAGTTGATAATGAGTTTAATAAATATTGAAATTACTCGATAATAATTGTAAATTACTCGATTATTAGTTGATAACTTCCTTAAATTAGTCGATAATTAGTTAATTACTCGATAATTAGTTGTTAATTATTAGAACTAGTAGATAATTAGTTTAATAAATATTGAAATTAGTTATAAATTCCGTAATTATTCGATAATTAGTTAATTACTCGATAATTAGTTCATAATTATTGAAATTAATAGATAATTAGTTGATAATTAGTTTAATAAATATTGAAATTACTCGATAATTAGTTTAATAAATGTTGAAATTAGTTGTAAATTCCGTAATTAGTTAATTACTCGATAATTAGTTGTTAACTATTGAAATTAATTGTTAAATAGGTTGCCGGGACTAGTACTCGTCCATGGGCCGCTACGGTTTCGAACCGTAAGCGGCGTATGATTGAGATGGGAGTAGCGCGTCCTGATGACGTTCTTGAGGATCCTCAGGAGGAGGAGGAGAGAGTTGGGGAGGAGCATGTAGACCAGCGGATGAACATGTTGTTCGGTTCGTCCGACGTTTCCGGCGGCCAGATGTTACCCGAGGCAGACGTTGATGCTTTTGTAATTGAGTTGCATGACACATTGGACCGCCGATCACCTGCACCTGCTCATTCAGAGAGCTCTGCCGCCGGGAGTAGGAGACTCGGTCAGGAGGGTTCACCACCACCTCCACCACCACCTCCACCTCCACCTCCGCCTGTGGTTGCAGATGACGCTGCTGGGTATCCAGGAGGTCCCGCTATACGGGACCTACTTTACAGCTATGACACTCATGTCGCTCGTGACATATGGGTCGGTCAGGTATGGATTTAAATTTCGTTTAGCTTTTTATATTTCCTTAAATTCAAACGTGTTACTTACGTTTAAATGATATTTTCATAACAGGATAGAGGTGTTTTACGAGTCTATAGGCTAGGTGCCACGGTCAATGGCTTACGTAGCCTTGCTGATCGATTTCCAGAGTCAGAGTGGATGACACTAGTTAGGGGGAGTGGACTGCATGGCCTCCTAGAGATGCAGTGGGGCGGTGTCGACCATGCGCTTGCATCTGCCTTTGTTGAGAGGTGGTATCCAGAGACTTCCGGATTTCACTTCCCATGGGGACAGATCTCTATCACCCTCCACGACGTATATCACCTCCTAGGACTTCGCATTGACGGAGACGAGGTTATCGGCGCCAGGGATGACACACTCTTCACCTCCATGTTCGGCTTCCCGCCGATGGAGGTGAAGGACGCCGTGAAGGCGGGTGGGTGGCCGTCTTCTCATCTCCTCTCTACTATTAGGACTATGGCCGAGTCCCCAGATGCTAGACAGGAGGACATCGCTACCGGATTTCTTACTCTTCTCATTGGATCCACCCTGTTCATTGACAAGACCAGGAACAGGGTGAAGTCTCATCTATTGAGCGTATGTCGAGACCCCATCACCATGGCGTCCCGTGCTTGGGGGACTGCCACACTGGCATATCTATACAGACAACTAGGCGAGTCCTCTCGGAGGGAGGTTCATACATTAGCCGGTTGTTCTCTTCTCTTAGAGGTATGCAATGAACTATAATTTCATAGTTTACAATCTTTTAATTGATAATCAGTTTAATATGAAAATGATATGTTTTTCGCAGTCATGGATTCACGCTTATTTCCCTCACTTCCGACCTAGACGACATACTGACCCTCTTAGACAAAGAGATGCGAGACAAGCACAGAGGTCGGAGAGGGCTCCTACAGGACAAATGGAGAGATCGGCCCTGATAGGGTTTAGGGCCCAGTTGTCGAGGTGTAGGATGGACGAGGTACTAATAAAGTCAAGTTTCTTACGTATCTTGAATTGATCTTCTGAATTGACGTTATATGTTTGTCGTAGGTGACGTGGATGCCGTGGGGTTCGCTAGACGGCTTTCAGACTGGACAGATGCGCGTATCAGCCTATTTTGGGGTGATACGCTTCTGTTGGTTGGAGGAGCCCTATTAGCCACCGTTTATGCTACGTCAGTTCCAGCATGTACAGATAGTCCCCCCAGAGCTTCATACAGTTCCTCCCGGATGTATCATTCGCCCCTTCGTGATGAAGAGGCTGGCGAGGATAGGGAAGTATGAGCTGCTATTTTCTCCCGACGCATGACATCTGTGGGCGACGCGAGACCAGCATCTGTACGACATACAAAGCGTACCAGCAGTTGTCGACCCATGGCAGATGGATGAGTACTTCTTGGACTGGTTCTTACCACGTACTCACTCCCACCTGCAGCCACCTCCAGATGGTGCACCACCACCGCTTGCACCTCCAGTTGCACCTGTTGTACTTTCAGAGAGGGTACGGATATGAATTGTTACGTTAAAGTTCATTTTATTTAAGAATTAGTTGAGTTTCTTACGTATTTTCTTGTTCTGCAGCGTGTACATATAGCTATACGTATGGTTAGAGATCAGTTAACTCGTTGTCCTCCGTCTGAGGCTGATTTTCTTCGACGTCTCCTAGATGTTCTAGGAGGAGACGAGGCACCAGAGGCGCCACCTCCTGTTAGGGCATCACAGCGACAGGACTAGACACTTATGTTTCTATTTATTTATTATGTATGAACATGTTTCATTAATTTGACTTGTTTATATTTATTACGTCCTGTGCTTGTTTCATTTTATTACTTTGACTTGTGATTTATGTTTGAACACAACAATTCAAAATCTCAATTTGAAATCACAAATCAAAACCGATTAGTCGATATCACAAATCAAAAACTCAATTCAACACTACTATTCGAAATTACAATTCAACGTCACAATTTGAAATCACAGTTCTCAATTTTTGTCTCAAACTAAGAACCCGCATCTTCTTCTCTCTGAAGCAGTCTTCCGTATCTCGCTATTCTTCGGTTATGTATGTCGGCAAAACCATCAACTGAAGCGTCGTGACCTCGCATCCAATCAAGACATATCGGGGGCAATGGAGCGTTCTGATGCAACCAAACTTGTTTTACAAATCAAGAGCATGTTAGTCAAACATGTTTTGATACAACCAAACTTGTTTCACAAATCAAGGGAATAAAATGGACTAACCGGAATGTAGTGATGATCATTGAGTATTGCGATTGCTTGCACTACCGTTGGAGGTTCTTGTTCTTCTTCAGAATCGGCAATCAATGGCAAGCAGGTGTAGGAGTCCAATCTAGAGAAGACGACAAGGGACACCCGATATCAAGTAGCGTATGCGAGAGCACAAGTAGGAACCTCCATTCAGAACTGTGATGTGCAAGGTGCGGGGTTAAGGTAGTTGACGTTGTCAATCAGTTCTTCAATCTCATCATCACCATGTATTCCGGAGTATACATGCATGTGTCTACTCAACTCCCAAGCTCTCTCTCTCCGGACACGAATGTACTCATCTGGACGGTAACCCAATAACGCACCAAGTGATCGATATGCGCAATGTCCATCGCCCGGAACATCTATCACACGATCAACGTAAGATAACATAAATGATGGGATATTCCGATAACCCCAGTTGAATCCTCGGACCACAGGTTCAGATGGCTCATTTGGAACGGGCGTCTCAGACTCCGAGATGGTACTAGGCTCAGACTCCGGGATGGTACTAGGCTCCAGGATGGTACTAGGCTCGCCTGTGGTGTCTGCTCGTCCTCGACCACGTCCTCGGCCTCATCCTCGAACTCTTCCTCTAGAACTTTGTGAAGACTTCCTCATCTGTGAATCCTTATCAACTCGAGCATGCTCAAATCCAGATGGCACTCGTTCTTGCTTGCTTCCCTTGTCTGAAGGATGTGAAATTCTCGGCTCCCGAGCTACTGACTCCGTCGGGTTCAACATGGTTGCAATATAAGCGCCAAACTTGTTCACAATGTCTTGGGGCAACCTACCCTCCCTGTGCATGGCCATAAAAGATGTCAAAGTAATATCCCCCATCGACAGAGGAATAGCCTCGGGTTCTTCCACTTCTTCGGTGACTTCATGCCACGTAACTTGTCTCTAGAAAGGATGTATTGCAGTAAAAAACATAGGCCTGTTTTCCCGGAGGGCAGCCGCAAACTCATGAATGCACGGGATCCCATACGATTGCCTCTAATACCAATCGTCACATGTAGCATCAAATGTCCCTTGCCGCGCCAATTTGCAATTCTCGATCAAGTACTTCATGCAATTGTTCGACACCTTTCGGAGAAGAAATGTAAACATAGGGTCTTCTTGGATGCCTACGATAGTATGAGTACGCGACTTTTCTATGCTACCTTGAATCTCATCAATCTGATCTCCAATCATTCTATGGATGGCCTTGATGAGAGTATCAAATCCACAACGAGTAGACTTAAGAGTTCTCTTCAACACCGAATGAGCACCCTCGGCCCTAAGATTAGAACATAATTTATAATTATAAAATAAATTATCACAAGTAATCTAAACAATAAAAGATGCAATGAATATTTGTCTAACCTTCCTGTCGTCCTTGATCCGAGATGGAGATAGTGATCGGTCCAGCAACGAACAATAGCTTCCTTGTACTTGTCCAACCATGTCTTCTCGAGGTACTCCATCAAATGATACTTGTCCATCCAACTATCCCTCATATGCAAGAGCCTCGCCTCATAAGCCGCAATAGTAGTCGATTCAAACAACTCATGACAATCTCTCATGAATTTTGCTTGGATGGATGGCGAATGTGACTTCCACCAACTATTTGATTCGATGTTTCGATACACGTGCCACTCACACAAAATATGTTTGACATCTGCGAAGACTCTAGGCATTGCTTTTATGAGACCTAATTCTTTGTCCGTCACTATCACTTCCGGCTTCTTTCCACTGAATAACAAGGCAATGCGTTCCAAAGCCCACTCGTAATGACCTGTCGTCTCTCGTTTCATTAACACAAACGCAACGGGAAAAGTTTGTTGTGTGCTAGTCAATCCGACGATCTCCAACAACGGCATGTCATATCTGCAAAATATAATGAATGAGACTTTGTAATTAAAAAAAAGTTTAATATAAACAAACTGAATGAATTACATACTAACCTGTTCGTCTTGTATGTAGCATCCATGATGACAACGTATGGAAACATGGCAACCCAACGCTTCGACTCTGGATGGGCTAGGAATAAGTCGCTCACTACCTCTCCTCCTTCAGTGGTTTTCATCCTAATATCCCACATATAATCCTTATCTTTCAAGAATTTCAACGCTTCTTGAATTACCGTTCGATCTCCCATCGCTTCCAACCTAATTTTATTCCGAGCGTTTGAAACTTGCTTCCTAGAAGTGACCATCTTTTCGGGATCTTCAAAATCACTCTTTAACAAACGAACAATTTCCCTCGGAGGCATTCCCACCTCAGTGTAGATTTGGACTCGTTTCATTTGTGCCTTCGTCAACCGTCCAGCAAAGGCATGACCTACCAACTTCTTCGGAAGAGGATGATTGTGAATTCCGTGAACATTCCCCACACCCCAAAGACCCCTTTGCACCTCATCAACATGTAAGCGAAAATTACAATCAAACTTCTTCGTTTTGCATACCCTCAAGCCCTTCGCCTCACTCTTGCGGACTCCGTGATGCTCACACGCAAATATCACCTTTCCAAAACGACGATCATCCGACTTGTAGGACTTTAGTTTGATGAGAACCATATTTCTACTTCCTGCTCTCTCAAGAACTCACGCAACTAACGAGTCCATATCCGATGGTCAACGAACAAACTAGTATAGTCATAATCATCGGGAATATCGGCAACCTACAATAATTATTTCGAAAATTTCATTCACTACGACTATATCATATGTTCTTAGATTGCTCAAATTACACTACTAGAAATGCGGGTTATATGCGACGTTTTTCTTTCGACACCATGTCAAGGTGTCGCAAAAAATTTGCATCTGCAAAACTCTCGTTAAATTGCGACACCTTAAGGTGCCTCTATTTTTCGGCACATATAGGTGTCGCAAATGGAAGTATTAGAGACACATTAAAGTGTCGCAATTTTCGGACATATATAGTTGTCGCAAATGGCATAAATAATGACACTAAAGAACGTCTTTTTTTTTATTTTATTTTAACTACACCCAGAGATGTCGCAAAATCGCAATAATCTAAATTTTCAAAGATGAATATTTTAGGCTCTCCCGAATAGATTCAGCTATTCCATTCGCGACTCGCAAAGTTCTTCTCTCACTCCAAATCGGCGATACGTCAGTGCTAGCCGGAGTGTCAGCCACACCAGAAGGTGCTCGAATTTTAAAAAGACGATAATGTTGGACTTTCATTCCATACTCTCTCAAATAACCATTTCCAATTTCCAAATTCAGATCTGATGAAATTAGCTTGATAAACCTAATTGTTGCTTTCCAACTATGGACGACACTAGTCAAAATCTTCGATCCGTGACTCCTGCTATTGTATCAAGGCCCTCGAAATTGAAGAAATCCTTTTAAGGTCGGTGTTAGCTCCCTGTTCACCGCTTGCCTTAGAGAGGTAAACGAATCTAATCCCTCCTTTTTTCGATCCATTTATCTCACATTATTTTTCTACTTCAAATTGCTCTTGATGTATTTTTTATGTTATTCGATTTCATAGTAATATTATTATGGTTGATGTGAAAATTGAACAATTTAGCTACCGAGATTATAGGCTCTTCAATATAGTACTTCAGTCTCGGCCTTTGTCCTCGTTTGTATTTTTCGTAATGGTGAGATGATATGTTTAGTTCAATGAATGCCCGGTACCGTGTCCAGCTACATTGTCTGGTGTTTGGATCGAGGAAATTTTTTTTAACTGTTATCTGCAATCTCAGCTGTCATTTAGTGGCCATTTTGATTCATTCCTCATGGTGCAGATTGAGGCTTACAATGGACTGATTTTGAATATTCCTCCTAAACAGTTGCTGAACAATCCTGATTCCAGCCATCACAATTTACCTCTCTGTCAAACAATTTTCACAAAAATCAAGACATAGATATGATAAAACAAAAGATTAGTGTAAATTAAAATGGTTACAGATAATTATAATACCAAACTAGCCCTTGTATCAGATTAAAAGTATATGATTTGGTAGAGTTGAAGGTGAAAGGAGATGGAAATTGTCAGGTAAGTTTGGTTAACGTGTGTTTAAGGTTTATCATATATAAAACTGTATGGAAATGTGTCCTATACAAGAAACTAGAGTAATTTCATCCCTCTTGATTATGATTCCTATTTTATTTTTGTTGCAGTTTCGAGCACTATCAGATCAGTTACAGTTATATCTGGCAGAGTTTGGAGCTACGCTTGTTGTTGCTTGAAGGTTCAATTTCCAAGGTTTGTAAAACTTTCGCTTTGTGAACAAAAGAAGTAAAATTCGATGATCGAATTTTTACCTTGAAGGTTAGTATTATAAATTTGAGCCGGTTCTTGAACTCCTAGTTCCTATATAAGATGAAATCTCAAAATTCATGAATCAAACTGCTATCCGGTTACTTATAGTTCTTATAATTTATGGCTTAGCTGCTTAGGAATTAATTTTTGATACTTTTGAAAAAGAAAAATCATTTACAAATCCTCATATAATTACTTCATTGTAACACTTCTATCAGGGATAATGGTATTATGGTATTCAAATAAGAGCATGAATTAGGAAACGGCTTTGATAGATTCTGCAAATTTTATCCCAACTCAAACTACTTGAAATATAACTAACTTGGATAAGCTCTGGTGGATTATATGTGATAAACATGATTAGTAGCTCTATTTATAGTCTATAAATTATGGTATTCCAGTTCAATGCTTGATTTTGTCTTATATGCATATTGTCAAAAGGTACATATGTGACAAACATGTATTAGGGCTTACAGTTGATTTGTTATTTGAACAAGTTTCTTCTATTTAATGAAGGATGAAATCTATGTAGAGAACATGGCTGCATTCGACGAGAAACGCATATAGTCAGTGAAATTTGGATGATCTTCGTAGGGATCTATCCACTACTGCTGGCACCGCCAAATGGCAGGTTCTCTACCAATCTCTGCTCTTTTTCTGAAGTTTAGTCAAAGGATATTGATGTTTTGGGTGTGAATATCCTGTTTTTTTTATACATAGTTGGAAGAATTCGAACATGTTGTGCTAAATAGTTACAAGAATGATGGCGTAGAAGAAGCCAAAATCCGACATCACCAATTTGTTCTTGCAATGGAGGGCAAAATTTCTCTAATTAAAAAGTCACTAGCTTCAAATAGCAACCAATCATCCCCTATGGTACATTTGAATGAAGAAGAACGAGATGAGCGGGCTCTATTTCTTTCAGGATCCGATGCATCCGAGTACAAAACAGAAGTTCGGATCGGAGTCATGGATGAAGAAAAAAGTAATTCACTAGTTCTACCTGGAAGGGTGCCAAGTTTATCCACATTTGTAGGAACCATGGAGTCAGTTCAAAAAATCAAGTTGCCTAAGAATGGGTTTAGGAAGTGGAACTTGTAGATCTTCGGCAAGAAGAGGATGTTGTGTCATAGTTGAGGTCTCAACCTCAAAGCAGGGTGCGTAATTTGACTGTTCTTTTTGTTTTTATACTATTATCAATTTCTTTTTCTAATTTTATATTTTTCTTTCGTTAATACATTAGGGTTCCAATGCGTACTACGAGAGAAACAAGAGTTGCCTTGCTGGTTGTGATGATTGTTATGATAAGCAGCTATGTAGTTGGTATGGAGCTCTTTGCAAATTGCTGCAACGGTCACTATATCAAGTGCAGTACATTCGCTCGATTCAAATGACGTGTGGGTCTGTGCTTCTAATCTTTTTTATGGGTAAGTTAACTGGACACCTTTGTTCATTTTGAAGAAGACACTAGGATTTTCCTTTGATCATTTTGAAGTTTCTGTTTGCAGAAATAGTAATTTCAATTTGTTTTAGACTGGCTCTAAATCTGACTTGTAAAATATGTTTACACTTCTAAATAGTAATTTCAATTTGTTTATGTTCATTCATAGCTAGAAAAACAAAAACCATAATGAGTTGAGTTTCAATGTCAATAGTCGCCTTGCCTACTCAAGACTATAGATGCAAATAGTTACCCATCAGTTATATCTTTATGCTGCACTATTCAGATCATAGGCATGTTTGCATCCAGGTTTTAACGGTCCGTTTGGTTGTTCATCTGGAATGAAAACAGAAAGTTTGTAGTTAAGAAGAGGGAAATGAAAAGATCATGATTAAGATCCGTTTATGTTTAATTATCTCAGGAAGAGAGAAAAAGGGTAATCTAGGCTAGATTTACTTCCTTCCTCTTAAGCATTATCTTTTCATTTCCATTCCTAATAAAGAACCAAATCTGGTTTTGCTTAATGCATTAACGAATCCATCAATTTCTGTAAGGGTACTGATTTCAATTCTCTGATGTTTGTTCTGCAGTATTATTTGTAGTGCGTATTATTCTAGTAAGAAGATCAGCAGGGCAGCAGGATAGTAAGATTGAAGAGCAACCAAATCTGGTTTTGCTTAATGCCTTGTCTCAAATAAATTCACTAGAGGAACAAGTGAATTTCTTAGACTTGAGCTCGTCTCTGTGAACAATCAGAAAAGAGAGATTGATGAGCAGCAGGATAGTAAGATTGAAGAGCAGCGGGAGAGTAAAGCAACAAAAACTAAGCCATTGAGTGAGGAGGCCTCAAGATTGAAATCTCAAATTTTACAACTGACAGAAAAACTAGACGAGATGGAAAGAGAACTCTAATGTGCGGGAAATGCACGATGCGCACCGACTCCTTCAAATCTATTATTCAATATTTTTACTGTTGTCTTGGTATATATCTATATATGTACGTGGAATTATATGAGATGCTTATATTATTCTATATTTTTTTTATAAATTAATTGTAAATTGCAACACCTTGAAGTGTCGGAATAACTGCGTTAAAAAAGCAAAGCAAATGCTGAAGGGTCATGGTAAAGTGTCGCAAATGTTTCAAAACATGACAACTATACATGTCGTAAAATTATTAACTAGTGTGACATCTTAAGGTGTCTCAATTTACTGTGACATGTTAAGGTGTCGCAATTGGCACCTCTACCAATTGTGACGCCGGAAATTGTGACACCTTTTAAAAGTGTCGCATATCATATTTGCAACACCTTAACGTGTCGCAAAATGCTATTAAAAACGTCGCTTTGGACCCGTTTTTCTAGTAGTGTTAATTAACGACTACTTAAATAATAATTGTCTACAAATTCATTAATTAACGACTATTTTCTTCAATTAACGACTAATTGACACCTAATTAACGAGTAAATTCTTCATTTAACGTCAAATAACATTACTTATTGACTAATTGTCTACTACTTCATTAATTAACGACTCAAACATATAACATAAAACTAACTAAAACATATAACACTAAACTACGTCAAAACAAACGAATTGAAAAAAACTAACCTCAACACCCGAATACGGATCGTAACTACTGAGCATCGCGGGATTGAACAAGCCCTCGTCACCCTCCACGTCATCTTCACCACCGCCGAAAACAACACCGTCATCCTCTTCTCCATCGCCGGAATGATATCTTGTTTCTCCATCGTCGGAATTCATTTTCGAAAGGACTTTTTTTGCGAAACAACGTTTGACAATGAGGTTTTATGAAATGGGTCGAATACATGATATTTATACTAATCTTTGGGTTACATTACCGTTGGTAACGGCTAGTTCTCCACAATACGCCTACGCGCTGCGTAGGCGTAGAGTTCACAACGGTTACTTGATCCGAGAACTACGCATACGCACTCTACGCCTATGCAACGCGTAGGCGTAGTAAGTTCTTGTATTTTGGCGATTGATTTATGCTTCCCCTACGGCTACGTGATGCGTAGTCGTATAATGAGTACAAATAGAATGAATATGTGGGTACGAATAGCACGAACCCATATTTCTTTAGGGTAAAACCGGCGGAATCAATAGAGAGCGTTGGGTTCATATTAAAGTTTGTGATTTGATGTGAACAAGTATATAATATTTGAAAAACTCATGCAGACTGAATGAGCTGCAATGCTGCATAGTGAATTAGCTAGTTGGCAACCCAAGAGGAGCAGTTCCTTGCGTCAAAGTCAATTAATATTGTTTTGCCGCCTCTCTTCATGTGATACTTATTATTATATATATATATGGAGAAGCACCAAACTCTTCTTCCATCCCATTATATAAGCATTCAATTCCTGAAGACAGATAGATCCAGCAAGCGATGAGCGATGTGGCTGTGCCAAGATGGACTCCGAGCCCGAGCCCCTCCAGACCCATTTTATCAAAGGAAGAACAAGTAGTAGCCGGAGAGAGCAGAGGAGGTTCCTTCCCCTTCAGCTTCAGCATCACTTCTTCAACAACAAGATCGCCTTCCTTCCGCCAACCCGCCTTTGTCAATGGATCATCGGATGCCATGATACTCACTTGGAAGGATCTCCTGGTCTCCGTCGCCCAACGCCCCATCTTGGACGGCCTCACCGGCTGCGCTGAGCCCGGTGAGGTCCTGGCGGTTATGGGTCCTTCCGGCTGTGGCAAGTCCACCCTCCTCGACACTCTGGCAGGTACCATCCCTTCCTTCAATTTAGGTAACCAAATCGATTGATGGTTACGTATATCGTTTCATCTGCTTCTCTACTGTCCCACCACCAATTAATTAATAATTAGATATCTTTATAATAGTTTTTAATTGCAAATATCAATGTTTATTCAACTTACCAAGTTATTTCTAAATTTATCAATATTCAAAAGGTACATCATATAAAATATGCGTGTCTATTTAGGCTAAGGCTTTTTAAAAATATATCATTAATTCTTTTCTACTTAATTTTTATTATACTTTTATCCCAAGGCTAATGTCAAGTTGGAATAAATATATCGGTTATCGTTGAATCCACGTATTATCAAACAATTATTCCAACAACTATCAAGTGATCCACAATTAAGACTGAATGTATAATTTTGTGTCTCCTACGACTTGATTTCAAACTTTAATGGATAATTATTTTATTGATATCATATAAAAAATATTTGATGTAACAAATATTTTAATTAATTACATAACTCGCGAACTTATTGCAGGACTTAAATTGAAAACAAAAATACGTTTTAATCGTGTGACTAGTTAAAATCATCTTATATAGTCTATATATAGCGTATCTTATACAATATTCGAGTATAAAAATGGATTAATATTTTTGCAAAGCTAATAATATAAATATTTAGGTTATAATAATTTGTATTTTTGGTAAGTATTTTTATATATGTTAAAGTTTGAAACATAAAATAAATTAATAAATCATTTAAATAATGAAAAGGTTCTTAATAAAATATTTCCATAATATCTAATAGGTTATACCAATAAAAAATATTTATGGGAGTTTAAATAACATAATTTTTATGGTGTCACCAACTTTTTTGATGACGTTGACTTCTTCAGCAACTTTATTTTTCCGGCTATAAGAAAATAATAATTATCTTTAAAACTATAAATTATAAATAATTTTGTGTTTATGTGCATTAGGTTCTTAAAATGTCTTTTGTTTGTACCGTTTGTTGAATACTTGATTCAGAATAGTAAGAGTGTATTATTAATCGAATAAAATGAAGAGCATTTATCTGAATTGACTAGTCGACCGCACCATCTTATCCTCGCATATAGCGAAAAAGAAACATTACAGATTTACCATTTATTTATTTGTTTACCAAAACCACAGGGAGGCTCAATTTAAATGCAAGACAGAGCGGAGAAATTCTCCTCAACGGTCGCAACCAACCTCTGGCTTACGGCACTTCGGTACTCAACATACAACATATATTTTATTTATTTATTTATTATTATCACAAGATTTATATATATATATATATATATATTTTTTCATCTTTGGGTCAGGCGTACGTGACACAAGACGACACACTGATGAACACCTTGACGGTACAAGAGGCCGTGCACTACTCCGCGCAACTCCAACTTCCGAGCAGCATGTCCAAGTCCGACAAGGCCGAGAGGGCCGACGAGGCGATACGAGAGTTGGGTTTACAAGACGCGGCACACACAAGAATCGGAGGGTGGAACGTCAAGGGGATAAGTGGAGGGCAGAAGAGGAGGCTCAGCATCTGCATCGAGATCCTTACAAGGCCCAAGCTCCTCTTCCTTGATGAGCCTACGAGTGGACTCGACAGTGCCGCGTCTTTCCACGTCACAAGCCACCTCCTGCGCTTGGCCCGCAACCACAACATGACGGTGCTCGCCTCCATACATCAGCCCAGTAGTGAAGTGTTCGAGCTCTTTCATAACCTTTGCCTTCTTGCTAATGGGAAACTCGTATATTTCGGGCCTACTTCTTCCGCGAGCGAGGTATTTACTTATTTACTCTGATGACCCTACAAGTAAACTCTTTGTTGACATATATACTTTATTATTTGAAGCTGTTTGCATTGAGTGGATTCCCATGCCCTAGTTTGAAAAACCCTTCAGATCACTACCTTAGGATCATCAACAACGACTTCGACAAGGTTCGTCTATATACAGAGGGCTTAATTTTAGCCCCCGATTGGTGATAACTCTGAAAACAGAAACGGAATCAAAATGAATTTAGGTTACATGCACACCTTTAATTTTCGTCATAAATTTTTTGGAATCATTCCTTATATTTTCCTACAAAATACACTTGTTTTCTTCCACTTTGTTTCACTATCAAAACTAATCAAATTCTGCTACAATTACCTCAAAGCACAAAGAATGATTCCAAAAAAATATGAACAAGGATGTACGTATGGACTAGATGCGTTTCCAATCCGTTTCCGTTTTCGGAATTAAAACCAAGCGGGCCCTTAATGTTTATAATGTTTTAATGTAAAACTACTAATGAATTTATTAGGACATAGAGCAAGGACTTGAAGGAGGTGTTGTCGCAAGCACAGAAGAAGCTGTTAACACTCTCGTTACATCCTACAAAGCCTCTCTAACTTACCAACAAGTTGAAAAGCGGGTGTCAACAATATGTGAAAAGGTGATTACTTATAGCTTCCATAAATGTAATGTCAATACAACTAAAACATTGTTTTACAGGCAGGAGATGCAATGCCAGATCAAAAGGAGAAGAAATCAAGCTTGGTTTCACAAAGCATTGTGCTAACTAAGAGGTCTTTTGTCAACATGTACAGAGACCTCGGCTACTATTGGCTTCGACTAGCAATCTACGTCGCTCTTTGCCTATGTGTTGGAACTATCTTCTACGATATTGGCTTCTCTTATAACTCAATTCAGGCTAGAGGAGCGATGCTTATGTTCGTAGCAGCTTTCTTGACATTCATGGCTATAGGAGGCTTTCCTTCATTTGTTGAAGAAGTTAAGGTTAGTTTGGCTTCTCTTATAACTCATTTTGTATTACAATCTATGTGGCTCTTCACTTTGTGTTAAATTTTGTTCTTTCTGATAAATCCGCACAACAAAACCAATAACTAATAATTGTTTCTGATGAGAGTAATATGTATGTGCAGATTTTTCAAGGAGAAAGGTTGAATGGACACTATGGTGTAGGTGCATATGTTATAGGAAACACCTTATCTTCATTCCCATACTTGTTCATGATCTCCCTTGTGCCGGGCTCAATTGCTTACTTCCTCGTAGGCCTTCAAAGGTCATTTGATCATTTCATCTACTTCGTCTTGCTGCTTTTCACGTGCATGCTCGTAGTGGAGAGCCTCATGATGATCGTTGCGAGCCTCGTCCCCGACTTCCTCATGGGAATCATAACAGGAGCCGGTATACAAGGCGTGATGATGCTCAATGGAGGATTCTTTCGGTTACCAAACGACCTCCCCAAGCCTTTCTGGAAGTACCCGATGTCCTACATTGCATTCCACAAGTATGCTAACCAAGGGTTCTACAAGAACGAGTTTAAAGGGCTGAGTTTCCCCAACAACCAACTCGGTGGCTCGGGTTCCATTACTGGGGACGAGATCTTGAGAAGCACATGGCAAATCGAGATGGGATACTCGAAGTGGGTGGACCTTGGGATTTTGGTTGGAATGGTGGCTGTTTATAGGATCCTCTTCTTCTTCATCATAAAAGCTACTGAGAAGGTTAAAGCTCATTATCATGTTTATCGTAGGGATAAAAACAAATCCTTGTAGGAGGAGGATATAGTGTGCTTCAATTGGTGTGATTCTGGTTTTACTATTTTTCGAGTTGAGTTTCTGATTAGTCTTTTTCGATATCCGGAAACAAAGCAGCTAGATCTAGAGCAAACAAAGATACCAGTGGTTTCTCTAGAAATCTTTAGCCATTTTAAAAGTAAAAATAAATGTCAAATAGTTTAGGTAACCCAAAAAGAAATGCAATTAACAAATCATCGATCAATAGTGCTGAACTAGTAAGCATATTGAGCAGGAGCTACAGCTATCTCCAATGCACTCATTGAGCAGGAGCTACAGCTAAACGATGAGCTGGAAAGGGTGATGGGCCAGGAAGAGATCCTATGGAGTCAGCAAGCTAGACAACTGGCTCCTGTGGGGAGATAAGAACACGAAATTCTTCCACACCTCAACCATGATTCGCAAACCCGGGTTGACTGTCTGAAGATTGAACCGGGGGATTTGTGTCATGATCAAGAGCGTTTGGAGGAGCATGTGAGTGCTATATATATACTTCAGGAATCTTTATGGCCCCTGATGACCTTCCGGCGCTGACTACGTACCTTGCCCTCGGGGTGGTTCCCGCCACTTGATGAGGGTCATAATATCATCACGTCCTTTTTCGGAAGCTTATGATTTGCACTTTTCATATAAAGTGACACGATCAAAGGAAGCACAAGCCGTTTTTGCATCACACTATCATGCTCTTATTGGATCTAGATCTTCTGTTAGTTACTAGAGGCATTTGACTGAGAAGAAAGTGCATTGGCAAGGCTATTCAAGGTTGATGGAGTATTTGAAATCTACATTGTTAATCTCATACAAGGAAACAATTGTTCGAGCTTGATGCGACTTGCATCTTCACTTTGGCTCGAGGACAACAAACGTATAAGAACTCAATCTTATCTTGTTTGTAAATTTTCTACTTTGAAAATGCATTAGTATATTATGAAAACTCCACCTTGTGTATAATGTTTTACATGTGTTGATGATGGAAGATTTAACACAAATGTAGTAGTTGGATACACTAACAATGTATTGATTATATTCTCTAGATGCTTGGTTGGTTTGAATTCAATGCAGGTCTTATCAAATGTCAAGGGCCTTGATATGGACTTCAAGGGCCTTGAAGTATAACTCAAGGAGACAAGGAAGAGAGTGCTACAAAGGGACGATTTCAAAGGCCTTGGAGTTATATAGATGCACGACAAAGATTCAAATGCAAAGAAGATTTTCCAGGAACAAATTGCTCAAAGATTTCAGGGAAGATCTTTTTCAACCAAAGATCTCAACCGAAGATTAGAGGATCTTTTCAAAAGATTCTCTAAAAACAAAAAGCATCAAAATATCTTCTCTTTCGGTTCAACAAAAAACGAGAAGATTAAGGAGCTAAGGATTCGACATGTTCTCAAGAGTTGAAGATCTGCAACGTCTACCTTATCTCGAAACAAGAAGCGATCTTCATGAAGAAGAAGATTCATCTTAAAACGGTCATCTCTCCAACGGCTAGAAGACCTCTCCATAGAAGAGTATAAATGAAGATGGTAATCGAAGAAGAAAGTATACACAAGCATACACGGAAAACATCTTTACGTCTTCAAGCAACCGAAACATCTTCATTTGATTCGTTGTTTTTCTTTCTCTCATTTACGCAAAAGCTTTATCCCCTTAGAGAGAGAAAACACAAGAGCTCCATTGGAAGATCTAAATAGTGTTATACTAGAGTGCGTGTTTGATAGCATGAATTATAGTCTATATTTTGGGGTTTGTTTGAACGTTTTATCTTCAATAATCTGCATGTTTGTATGTACATTATGTGATTTTACTGCCATTTCATCTACCTTTGCGAGAATCGAGGTCTACACCTAGTTTCGTTGTAATTGCAGGTAATATGGTACGTTTTGCATCAAAAAGGAGCAAAAGAAGTCAAGAGTCATTTGGAGCTACATCCAGGAAGCATAGCCATGGATTAAGGATTTACTTTGGGCCAGTTTTGAGAGATTTCACATTCAGTTGTGACTCACCTCGGTTGACCAGAGATTCATCTCGACCGAGGTGATCCAGAGACGCCGACTCGACCGAGGCGAAAACCTAGGACGCGGCGAGAATATTTTATTCTTGGCTGAGATCTTTTAAAATTGGAAAGTGATCTTATATTTTTGGGCTTGGCTCCTGGAAGGAAGGAGATATGCAGAATCATATATTTTACCTTTATTTATGGGAAAAGATCTTTCTAAGATTTATTATCTTTGGAGGGTTATTTTCCTATATAAAGGGTTGGATTTCCACAAATCCAACATCCCGCATACACTGATCATCCGCTATCAGCGCAAGAAGCAGCATACTCCAATTTGGGAGAGAGTTGAAGAACCTTTTTGAAGGTTGAAGGAAGATTGAAGTTCATAGCTTTTATAGCTTTATTGAAGGGTTTTGTAAGATTGTCTTCAATTCCCTCAATTGTTGTCTTATCTTTTTGGATTGCTATCCAAGGAACGCTTTGTTGTGATATTTGATTCAGTTATTGAAGTCTTTTCATTAAATTCTTCTTTGTTCAAATATTCATCTTCTTCCCATATATTTAATACTTTCATAATGACGATGAGTGGCTAATTTCCTTGTGTGATTCTAGGGTGATTGGCTGAAGGTTGTGGGAAAAACAATGATAGAATAATCTTAGATTCCAGTAGGATCCTGAAAGTTCGAGTCTTTAACCTTAACCCTAAGCATCTCGTTCGGTTGATGAACATCTCGGCCGGGGTGGAATTCTTCTGACCGACGTGACATATTCGACCTAAACTGAGAGTTAAGTGTTAGAGTTTGCCAAATCCTATTCTTATTACACCTTCCTGGTTCAATGCAAGCTTAGGATGAGACTTACCCGGTAATTCCTTAGTTTGTGTACTAACGATCATAAGTGTAGGTAATAAAGGTTTATCCTTTATTGGGGTTTAAGTGTGCTTTCATCCCATCTTTGTGAGTTAGCCTGAGACTTACCCGGTAAAGGTTGATTCTATTCCCTTAGATGGTGTGTTAGTTTGAGGTTATAGTTCTTTATCTTAATTCCTTGAGACTTACCCGGTAATAGGAGTTGCGGTTTAGGATTAGTGTGTAGTGAGACTTACCCGGTGATCTACTCCACTTAGTAACACCTTCCCCACGCAAAAATCTCAGCTTTGTCCGCTTATCTATAGATCTTGAGTTGGAACCACAACTAGATGCTTTAATCCCTAGAATTACATGCTTGCTTTATTTGACATCTTATTCATCTTTGATTGTGTTAATCACTCTTGTGGTTAGAACTAACGTAGCATACTGTGTTGACTTTGTTTCACCGAGTCCCTGTGATCGACCCCTGGAATTTTCTTGCTTTTACTACGATTGACCCGTACACTGCGGGTTCGCATCCTTGTTTTAAGCTTAAGTCTAGGGTTATAAATTTAAAGCTTGCACACACCGTTTGGAGCGAACAAGTTTTTGGCGCCGTTGCCGGGGACTTGGTCTAGACCGAGCCAGTACGGTTTGCTCTTGGGGCATTTGCCCCGTTTTGTCTAACCACTCTACTTGAGTGACTTTTGCAGGTTCTTTCTTAGGTATATGCGAAGAACCCGCGCTGGGAAGGAAATCGTTCCTTACGATCCCGAACCAGAAAAGACATACAAGAGACGCTTGAGAGAAGCGAAGATGGCCCAACAAGACGATCGCGATCTTGCGGCCCAATTGAGAGAGACGCAGGAGCTGCTGCGCCTCAGCAAGGAAGAACTCATGCAAGAGAAAGAGGAGAATCGCACCAGGACTGCAGCAATCGAAGCTGAGATTGCTACCATTCGGAACCAGATTCTACTTCGACCGATGCAGGATCCAGTAGTTGATCCTCGACCGAGGCAGATTCCAGTACCCGACGCCCCGGCCGATGTTCTTCCACCTCGGATGCCAGTCCGAGATGTTCTTCTTGCAGGAATTCCACAAACCCTAGGTCAAAGGATGGACCCTAACCAACAACTGAGGCGTCCAGGAGTGAACCTAGGAGATCCAGCAGATCATGACTACGAACTTCGACCGCAAGTTCTAGCCATGATTCGCCAGTGCCAATTCGGAGGGCTAGAGAAGGAGTCGCCGCATCAACATCTTCAAAACTACGAGATCTTGATGGAAACCTTGCGACCTTCCAGAATTGAGAACAACAACTACAAGCTAAGACCTTTCTACTTTTCTTTAAAAGATAGAGCTCTTACTTGGTATCAATCTCTTCCCCCAGGAAAAATTAGCACATGGGAGGAGATGACTACGGAATTCTTGACCAAATTCTTTCCCCCCTCAAAGACCGCTGAAATGAGAGGGAAGATCAACGCTTTCATCATGAAGGACAAGGAGAGCTTGTCCAAATCTTGGGAGCGGTTCAAGGATATCCTTTTGGATTGCCCACATCATGGGATTCCAAAGATCGAGTTGCTGGAGATCTACTTCAAAGGGCTGGACGGAAGCACCCAGTTCAATCTCCAACTACTCTCCGCCGGTACATTCATGGACATGGCGATTGACGAGGCTTGGGACTTCATTGAGAAGCAAGCCTTGCACATGGAGAAGTACACCCACCAAGGAGCTGAAGGTGGAGTTAAAAGAGTCAACTTTCAAGAGACTCAACCCAACAACAATCAACTCACGTCCTTGAAGAACGACGTGAAGCAATTGAAGGAGCTCTTGATGGCTCAAACTAAGAAGGAAGAGCAAGGGCAAAGGAACAACAACAACAATAACGGGTACCGTAACAACAACAACGGACCCCGAAACAACTACAACAACAACAATAGAGGATCCAATAGCAACAACTGGAGGGCGAATAACCAAAACCACGGTAACAACCATTCAAACTCCAACTCTAATGATTCCTCTAACCCTTTCCTCTCTTCTCCTTCTTCTTCTTCTACTCCATTGAAGAGCCAAGGGCAAGGATCAAGTTCGTCTCAGCCGGAAAAGAAGGACGCAGTCCTGGAGGCAATCTTGATCAAGCTTAGTGCTATGGAGAATTCTATGACTTCATTTTCAAGGGCCCAAAAGTCCTTCGAACAACAACTTGCTAATAGGGCGAATGAAGCGCCAAGAGATCCAGGGAAGCTTCCAGCAAAGACGGAAACTAACCCTAAGGGCCAGTGCATGGCCATAACGACGAGGAGTGGACTCAAAACTGCAGATCCAGTACCTCGCTCGATGCAGACCACCTCGGTCCAGACCCAGTCGAAGAACACCTCGACCGAGATGCCAACCGAGGCGGCGCAACAGAAAGCAGGAGGAACGACAGAAACTTATGTTCCACCTCCTGCATATAAACCACCACTTCCATTCCCCCAGTCCAGAGCCAGAGCACATCTAGACAAGCACTTTGGTAAGTTTCTTGACTTGATGAATAAGCTACATATTAACATTCCCTTCCTTGATGCCATTCTAGGTATGCCCGCCTATGGGAAGTTCTTAAAAGAAATCTTATCAAGGAAGAGAAAGCTGGAGGATGTTGGTGAAGTTAGGATGACATCTAAATCTTCGGAGCTTATCAAGATCATGAAGGAAAAGATGCCACCTAAGTTAAGAGATCCCGGCTCATTTTGCATTCCCATTCAAGTTGGGGATGTCACTTGTGAAGCCCTATGTGATCTAGGAGCCAGCGTGAGCATCATCCCGCTGGAGTTGTGCACTAAGATCGGTCTTGGAGAGCCCAAACCGGTCAAGATTCGACTTTACATGGCGGATCGCTCCATTACCCATCCCGTGGGCATCTTGGAAGACGTTCCGGTCAAGTTAGGTAACTTCTATCTACCTATAGATTTTGTTGTACTTGACATTCCCGCGGATTATCCAGTACCTATTATTCTCGGGAGGCCATTTCTAGCAACTTCGGGTTGCAACGTGGATTGCAAGAACGCCAAGTTGAAATTCAACGTTGGTGGCGATGAGGTGGAATTCGCACTACTTGCAGCCATGAAAGGGGAGCAACTAACTGATGATATCTTCAACATCTACGATGAAGAAGAATCAAGAGAATTGGTGAGCTCTATCCTTATTAACGATCCGCTCGAAAGAGTTATAAGCTTCAGTTTAATGGAGGAAGGTATAGATGCTTCTTGTGATGCAGATATACGGAGCTTGAAGGCACTGGAAGAGGATCCAGGAGCTATAACAGAGAAGCTGATCCAGGGGACGAAGATCTCCAGCCTCGGACCCAGTAGCAGTACCTCGACCGAGGCACTTTCTGGACTGAGCGAGGCGACTAAAGAACACCTCGGTCAACGCCTTTGCGCCTCGACCGAGGTCGACAGCGAGACGATGTCAACTGAGATTGCTGAGAATAACAATTTTCTTACTCCTTTCTCTGACATTCACCCACTGTTGGCGGACCATTCCCTCCACCAACTTTCTGATAATAAAGGTCCTTGGTATGCTGATATTGTAAATTATCTTGTTTGCCAGGAAATACCGCCCGGATTGACGTACTCTTAAAAGAAGAGATTCTTCAAGGAAGTACGACATTACTACTGGGATGAGCCGCTGCTATTCAAGCGCGGACCGGATGGGATGCTTCGAAGGTGCATTCCGGAAGATGAAGTTAATAGCGTCATAAGGCATTGTCATTCACTTCCTTGTGGAGGACATGCTAGCACCGATAAAACATGCGCTAAGGTATTGCGTTCCGGTTTCTTTTGGCCTACATTATTTAAGGATGTGCAATCTTTTGTTGTTTCTTGTGATGCATGCCAAAGGACAGGGAACTTGTCAAGGAGGAACGAGATGCCACTTAATAACATCCAAGAAGTGGAAATCTTTGATGTATGGGGGATTGACTTCATGGGACCTTTCCCATCCTCCGGAGGAAACCTCTACATTCTCCTTGCAGTTGATTACGTCTCTAGATGGGTTGAAGCCATTGCTTCTCCCACTAACGACGCCAAGGTGGTTGTAAAGTTCTTGAATAGAACTATCTTTCCACGATTTGGAACTCCCCGCATCATCATCAGCGATGGAGGAACGCATTTCATCAACCGGAAGTTTAAGGCACTTCTATCAAAGTATGGGGTAACCCACAAGGTATCAACCGCTTATCACCCTCAAACTAGTGGACAGGTCGAGATCTCAAATAGAGAAATCAAGGCAATTTTGGAGAAGACCGTCTCTAGAACGAGGAAGGATTGGTCCATGAAATTGGACGATGCTCTTTGGGCGTACAGGACAGCATTCAAGACTCCCATAGGTACCACCCCTTATAATTTGGTATATGGGAAGTCTTGCCATTTGCCCGTTGAATTGGAGCACAAGGCGTATTGGGCTATCAAATGGTTGAACTTTGACATCAAGGAGGCTGGTGAGAAACGACTATTGGAGCTTAACGAGCTGGAAGAGCTGCGGTTGAACGCCTATGAGAATGCCAAAATATACAAGGAAAGAACGAAGAGATGGCACGACAAGCGTATCGTTCCAAAGGAGCTTAACGAGGGAGATTTAGTTCTACTCTTCAACTCCCGCCTCCGTCTTTTTCCAGGTAAGTTGAAATCTAGATGGACCGGACCTTACGTTGTGAAACATGTTTTCCCTCATGGTGCAGTTGAGATATGGGGCGAAACTAGCGGAAATTTCAAGGTCAACGGTCATAGACTTAAGAAGTACCAACCGGAAACGCCGGTTGAGGAGGTTGCACCAATCTACCTCGTTTGAGACGCATTATGGTCCAGCTAGCGACCTTAAATCAAGCGCTTCTTGGGAGGCAACCCAAGGTATTGCTCTTCTTTCCCGTTTTCTAGTCTAGCTTAGATAGTTTTTGTTTTTGCTTTGCTTTGCTTTGTTTTTGGCGTTCTGGACAGACAACAGGGAATATCTAAGGAGGAGCACAACTGGAAGGACAGAAGTTCGAGATTCTGAGAAGACAGAAAGACCTCGGTCACTGTCAAAGCACCTCGACCGAGTTGATTCATGAGCAACCGAGGCGACTAGGGTTTCTGCAGAACCGCCTCGGTCCATACCACCTCGGACCAGTCGAGACCATCTCGACCGAGGTGACAGCAGATCCAGTAAAAGTATAAAAGGGGGAAAAATTACATTTTCATTTTTTTTACCCTCCTCGACCGCGGCGAACAGACGCACCCCGCTCACCTCGTTTCTTGCTCGTTTTCGACGTTTTCTGCTTCCAAACCGAGATTGAAGGATAGAGGAGTCGATTGCAACTACAGATCTGCAAGAAATTTGAGCGTTTCGACCGGAACGAGGTAAAAACGTTCGAAAACCTAAACTCGTTCGTTTACTGAAATGTGGGCTTTGGTTGCCCTTGATTCTGTTGAGGAAACCTTTAAGTACCCCTTAGGAAGCATCGGTAGTGATTTTTGGGGGAAAAGAACTGAAATTCAGAGAGTTGGAAATTGCACTACCTTCGCCTCGGTCCAGTCGACCTGCACCTCGGTCGAGGCGATTCTTGGAGTTTGTCAGTCGACCGAGGTAGTCTGACAGTACAGTTTTAAGATGAGTTCTGACAGATTGTTAGCCCTTAGAGACAGATCCTCTCCTTCCCCTTCTTCTTCCTCATCCCGACCTTCTATCCCGGTGATTCACGAGAGACACCGGGTAGATTATGATCGTATTGCTAGTCGTCCAGTTATCGCTCCTAGATTTCTGGACGTTTCTGCCTTTGATTGTCTCCACGTAGATGGAGAGCTTAGGAGGATGATCACCACCGTCGGGCTGGATCAGTTTACTGAGATCCGAGCCCCAGCCTACCTTGAGCCGACCCTCGAGTTTGTCAGTTCCTTCACTTACCTCCCCACAGAGAGGGCTGTGAAGTACCGGTTGATGAACCGGAACTACTTAGTACCTCTTGACCACTGGAGAGACATTTTTGGCTTCCCTGCCCCCACTGTTGTAGACTTCCCGACCCGAGCTGTAGCTAGAGAGTTCTGGGGTCAGATCGCCCACATTACGAGGCATGCAGACAGGTGGCGCCCTGGTGATTCCAGGGCGAAGCTTATCTATCATCTAGCTTTTCGGTTGGTACACAGGATCTTCAGCGAGACGCTTCTGGCGCGTACTGAGACGCCCCAGAAGGTCCGACAGGGGGAGCTCTTCTCTTTATACTGCATGGTCACAGGTGGATACCCTGACTTTGGATTGATGCTGGCAGAGGATCTGCACAGGATCAAGGCCAAAGGGAAGGGAGATATATGTTGCGGAGGGATAGTGACCCATATCGCTAGGTATCAGGATATGGATCTGAGTAGGTGTACCATGGTGGCGGCTGCCAAGCCGCTCGGACTTCAGGAGATGATTACACGGAGGATTCTAGTTCCCCGTGGTTTGACTACACCTTACGTTGCTATGCCATGGGAGCTGACTGCACCTCAGGGCATCAGATGGTCTGCACAGTTCTCTGTCTTTGATCCACACTACTGGCAGACAGCATGGGGTCCACTTATGGAGGATTACAGAGAGGGAGCAGCTGCCCCTGCTGAGGCTGAGGAGGAGGTTGAGGACGAGGACGACGATGATGATGATACAGTAGATGAGAGAGGAGGTGGCGTCCCGATGGACACAGGTACAGATACAGCTGGGACGAGCGCGCCACCTATTATTGATTTGGATGATGACGAGGAGGACACTGAGCCGGCGCCAGCTGAGGCGTCTCCAGTCAGACCTGCTAGACGCAGGAGGCGTGGAGTTAGGGACAGAGCTGCACACCGACGGATCGATGACCTGACGGATCAGGTTATCGACTCATATGCTGCACTTTCGCTGGATATCCGCGAGATGCAGGAGCGGCAGCATCATCAGCACATGATGGCTCAACTACAGTTTGAGCGTATCATGGGCCATCCCTATGACCCGACTCAGTACCCCTACATACCACCACCACCACCGGATCGAGACTACTGAGGAGCTGCAAGACTTTATTATTATATCTTTTTTATGCAGTTCGGCTTTTATTCGGTGAGTTCTCTTGTTTAGACTTTTATTATACCCACTGGGACAGTGTGTCTCAAGTATGGGGTGTTTGTTATTTGACTACTTGACTACGTGATGTATTCGACTACTTTTGATGTATTATATTTATCGGATATTTTCATATTTATGCTTCATTTGCCTTTATAAGATTATCTGATATTACATGCATACCTACAGGTTATTTGATTAAAAAAAACGTCGAAACCGAAAATTTTTTTGACCTCGACCGGGGAGATTCTGGCCGAACGAGGTGATTTACCTCGGTTGAATCAAGAACACCTCGACCGAGGTGGGTTAACTGAGAAGTTTTCGAAAACGATTTTGTGTGACTTATCTGGATATGATCTCAGTGAAGATCTTGTTTACTGACTGGTTTTAAATTCTTTATGTGTTTGAAAGGTTTTATGATATGTTTAAGTTGCTAAATGCTTTGTTTAAAATTATTGGCATGTTTAATACTTTGTTTTTATCCAAATTATGTTGAATTTGAAGGTTGACACCGCAGGTTAAGTTCTCTCACTTTCTTCTTGGAAAGACCAAGGCAATTCATTCTCTTCTTCTTCTTCTCCTTGATCATGCTTAGCCCCTCATATACATTTTGCCTCTCTTTACCTATCCGGGAATTTGGAAGCAAGCAAAGTGGTGAAAGCAAGTTAAAGTTGAGAAGTGGGCTGGAAGTGAAAGTGCTAGAAAGTAATAATAGGTTTGGGGAAGTCAATCATGAAGATGAGTAACTCGGCACCATTCACATAGCCGGGTGTTTGTGTCTTGCCAAAGTCGGATTGAGCGATATTCCTATCGGGTCATGGTATGTGCATCAAGGGTTTGATGCATCTCGAGAAATTGATGATTGCGGATTTCCTAGGCTTCGGTTATTGTGCACCTCTGTCCATGCATCCCAAAAAGTAAAGTAAAAGAAAAGTGCGAAATAAGCAAAGCTTATTGGTGGAAGGTGTTGCAAGTCAAAGTGAAAGTGAAGTTCATCCTTTTCCCGGATTCCAGCACCACATTACCTTACATACATCCCTACCCTACACGTTTCTTGACCTTTTCTTTTGGGAAGCCCTTGAGACCTTGAGCTTGTTGATTGACTTAGCGGTTTAAACTGGATTATACATGATTAATTTTGATAATTGTGATTTATTATACATTCTATGATTTTGTGCAAAGATGAACAACTTTCCTATATTTATAAAATGTTTTGAGCATATTGAGTTTTTAAATTCCAGGAAGTACTCTCTTAGAGTGATCTATGGTAGTTGCACACCATAAAATGTTTTTGAAAGGCTTTTTCATTGATTTTCTTGACTTATAATCCATTCTATCTTGTCTTCTATATGCGGAACTTGCTTGGGGACAAGCAAGGGCTAAGTATGGGGTATTTTGATAGCATGAATTATAGTCTATATTTTGGGGTTTGTTTGAACGTTTTATCTTCAATAATCTGCATGTTTGTATGTACATTATGTGAGTTTACTGCCATTTCATCTACCTTTGCGAGAATCGAGGTCTACACCTAGTTTCGTTGTAATTGCAGGTAATATGGTACGTTTTGCATCAAAAAGGAGCAAAAGAAGTCAAGAGTCATTTGGAGCTACATCCAGGAAGCATAGCCATGGATTAAGGATTTACTTTGGGCCAGTTTTGAGAGATTTCACATTCAGTTGTGACTCACCTCGGTTGACCAGAGATTCATCTCGACCGAGGTGATCCAGAGACGCCGACTCGATCGAGGCGAAAACCTAGGACGCGGCGAGAATATTTTATTCTTGGCTGAGATCTTTTAAAATTGGAAAGTGATCTTATATTTTTGGGCTTGGCTCCTGGAAGGAAGGAGATATGCAGAATCATATATTTTACCTATATTTATGGGAAAAGATCTTTCTAAGATTTATTATCTTTGGAGGGTTATTTTCCTATATAAAGGGTTGGATTTCCACAAATCCAACATCCCGCATACACCGATCATCCGCTATCAGCGCAAGAAGCAGCATACTCCAATTTGGGAGAGAGTTGAAGAACCTTTTTGAAGGTTGAAGGAAGATTGAAGTTCATAGCTTTTATAGCTTTATTGAAGGGTTTTGTAAGATTGTCTTCAATTCCCTCAATTGTTGTCTTATCTTTTTGGATTGCTATCCAAGGAACGCTTTGTTGTGATATTTGATTCAGTTATTGAAGTCTTTTCATTAAATTCTTCTTTGTTCAAATATTCATCTTCTTCCCATATATTTAATACTTTCATAATGACGATGAGTGGCTAATTTCCTTGTGTGATTCTAGGGTGATTGGCTGAAGGTTGTGGGAAAAACAATGATAGAATAATCTTAGATTCCAGTAGGATCCTGAAAGTTCGAGTCTTTAACCTTAACCCTAAGCATCTCGTTCGGTTGATGAACATCTCGGCCGGGGTGGAATTCTTCTGACCGACGTGACTTATTCGACCTAAACTGAGAGTTAAGTGTTAGAGTTTGCCAAATCCTATTCTTATTACACCTTCCTGGTTCAATGCAAGCTTAGGATGAGACTTACCCGGTAATTCCTTAGTTTGTGTACTAACGATCATAAGTGTAGGTAATAAAGGTTTATCCTTTATTGGGGTTTGAGTGTGCTTTCATCCCATCTTTGTGAGTTAGCCTGAGACTTACCCGGTAAAGGTTGATTCTATTCCCTTAGATGGTGTGTTAGTTTGAGGTTATAGTTCTTTATCTTAATTCCTTGAGACTTACCCGGTAATAGGAGTTGCGGTTTAGGATTAGTGTGTAGTGAGACTTACCCGGTGATCTACTCCACTTAGTAACACCTTCCCCACGCAAAAATCTCAGCTTTGTCCGCTTATCTATAGATCTTGAGTTGGAACCACAACTAGATGCTTTAATCCCTAGAATTACATGCTTGCTTTATTTGACATCTTATTCATCTTTGATTGTGTTAATCACTCTTGTGGTTAGAACTAACGTAGCATACTGTGTTGACTTTGTTTCACCGAGTCCCTGTGATCGACCCCTGGAATTTTCTTGCTTTTACTACGATTGACCCGTACACTGCGGGTTCGCATCCTTGTTTTAAGCTTAAGTCTAGGGTTATAAATTTAAAGCTTGGACACACCGTTTGGAGCGAACAGTGTTACTCTGTGAAGTAACTAGGCTATTATAGCTAGGTTGAGAGTTAGAGCTAGATCGTAGCATTGACTATAGTGAGAGAAGAAGGGGATTTCTTCTAGTTTGTATCTAGGACTCTTTGAAGCTGATAATAGATAGTTAGATCCTAAGGCTATACCTTGGGACGGAGACTAGGCTATTTAGAGCCGAACTTCGTAAACATATCCTCGTGTCAATCTTTTACATTCCGCACTATATTTCGCTATTGTGACTAACTTTGTTTTGCAGGAGCACGAAGTCAAGGTCCTTGAAAGTTGTTTCAAAGCCCTTGAAATCAAAGTTTCACAAAGATCACAAATCGAAATCAAGGCCCTTGAAAGGAGTTTCAAGCCCTTGAGATTTGGTTTGCGAAAAGTTCTCATACTCTATTCAACCCCCCCCTCTCTAGTATGTTTTAACTAGTTTATTTCACCTACCGGTTCTTCAATTGGTATCAGAGCTAGACTCACGTTTATTGATTTAACCATCAGTTTGACTAATCATGAATCTTGTAGGTGATGGTGGATTTGCTCAATGAAGATCCTCATCTCGACCACCACTCGTATGTGGCAACAACTTTGCTCATTGGAGAGCACTCATGCGTATGTTCATTATTGACTAGGACATGGAGCTTTGGAGCATCATTCAAAATGAACCTAACGTTCCAATGAAAATGGTTGAAGATGTCCAAGTCCCAAATAAGGAAGCTGGCTTCATACAGGCTGACGTGGACAGTGTCTCAAATAATTACAAAGCAATGAACCTACTATACTATAAATTAGATGCAAATGAATTCAACCGCATCTCATCATGCAAGAGTGCAAAAGAAATATGGGACAAGCTTGTGGTCACATATGAAGGAACAAGCCAAGTCAGGGAAACAAAGATTAGCATCTTTCTCAAACAATATGAGCTATTCAAGATGAATCCAAATGAAACAGTCAAATAAATGTTCACCAGATTCACTGAAATCGTGAACAACCTGGACTCACTAGGAAAGATCTTCACAAATGAAGAGAAAGTAAGGAAGGTTCTAAGGAGTCTACCTAAAGCCAAGTGGGGACCAAAGATGACTTCCATTGAAGAATCTCAAAATCTCACAACTCTTCCTCTTGATGACCTCCTTGGAAAACTCATCACACATGAAATGATTCTTGTTGAAGAAGATGGAGAGCTCCCATCCAACTGCAAAAATTTGGCATTAAAATCAAGAAGAGATGAATTACCATCTGACGAAGAGGATAGTGATGATGATGATGATGAAGAAGAAGATACAATCGCCATGATATCTAAGGGTCTCGCAAGAATTCTCAAGATTAAAAACAATTTGCTAATAGAGAATATCCACGAGCATCAAAACTCCGAGGTAAGTTTTCTAACTCTAATAAGAAAACGAGAGTACTGACTTGTTTTGAATGTGGTGAAACAGATCATCTTGTGAAGGATTGTCCACAAAAAAAGAGGACCAACTTCAAGAAAAATAATCGAAAGAAGAAAGCTATGGTTGCTTCATGGAGTGATTCAGAATCAACAAATGAATCAAAAGACGAAAAAGAACAAGCAAACTTGTGTCTCATGGCCGATCATAAAGAAGACTCAAATTTGCATGTTGACAATGTGGTAAGTACAATCATGTCTCAACCTGAATCTGACCTGAAACAATTCCTTAAAGATATTATCATATGTGATAAGGAACATAGAATAAGGATAAATTCTTTAAAAGAAAAGCTACTTGAACAAGAAAAACAACTAAGTGAAATATCTCTGGAGATTGAAAATCTTATCACGGAAAAGGTAGACCTTGATGACAATATCAAGGCCTTGGAATCAAAGAACCTGATTCTCAAGGACAACCTCTCCTCTCTTTATCGAAACTATATCGATCTAGAGAAAGAGAAAGTTAATCTAACTTTGACGTGTCAAGACCAGAAGGCTGCACTTGTTAAGTTTACTCGTTCAAAAGCTAATCTTGATAGAATGATGGGTGAACAACAGTCCTCCCTTAACAAAATTGGTATAGGTTATCATAGGAGCTTTCCTAGAAAATCTACCACCACTTTTGTCAAGGCGAAAGGAAGTATTCATATGCCTACTTGCTTTTACTGTTGTAAAAAGGGTCATGTTAAATTTACATGTTCTTACAGAAGAAATGATCCTTATATCATTAGAAATACTTATCCTTTATGATTAAGGAAACACGTCAAACAAATCTGGGTTCCTAAAGGTACTAGACCACCAAACATGATCGAACCTGAATATGGACCAAAATATGCCATTTGGTCGACCCGGAAAGGTTGATGTTTGCTGTTTTGTAGGATATCGCCAAGGTAAAGAAGCACAAATGGATATTAGATAGTGGTAGCTCAAGACACATGATTGGAAAAAGCTCTTTATTCTAAGATTTAAAGAAGCAATCATCTGGAACCATTACTCTTGGTGATAAAGGAAAGTGTGACATTATTGGCATTGGTAATTTTTGCTATAATTCATGTAACTTTATTGATGATGTTTATCTAGTTGATGGTTTAAAATATAATTTGCTAAGTATTTCTCAAATATGTGATAAAGGCAATAAAGTCATGTTTGATTTAGATAAATGTGAGGTTCAAGACAAAAAGACAGGTGAAGTGGTGCTTACGGCTCCTAGATGTAATAATGTTTATTCCATGAGTACTAACCAAGTTTCAGGAACTAAGCTAAAATGTCTAAAGGCCTTGACTGATGATCCAAGGCTTTGGCATAGAAGACTTGGTCACGTAAGCATGCATACCATGCAGAAGCTTCTTACAAAATATTTGGTACGTGGTTTGCCAAACCTAAATTTTAAGGTTAATGATCTATGTAAGGCTTGCACACAAGGTAAACAAACAAGAGGTTCATTCAAACCTAAGAAAACTGTAAGTTCTTCTCTACCCATTGAACTCTTACACATGGATCTTTGTGGACCTATGAGTGTCAAATCTCCCAGAGGCAAGCAGTACATCCTTGTTATAGTGGATGATTTCTCTCGTTTCACATGGATTTTTTTCTACGAGAAAAATCTGAAGCTTTTTTTGAGTTTTCAAAATTATGTAAGGAGTTACAAACTTTGAAAAACCTACCAATTGTTTCTATAAGAAGTGATCATGGTAGAGAATTTGATCAACTAAAGTTTGATTTGTTTTGTACAAAATATGGCATTTTACATAATTTTTCAGCTCCTAGAACTCCTCAACAAAACGGAGTTGTGGAACGTAAGAACCGCACTCTTGAGGATATGTCTAGGACAATGCTTTTAGAAAACAATTTGCCAAAAAGTTTTTAGGATGAAGCATTAAACAATGCAAATTATATTTTGAATAGATGTTTAATTCGCCCTATCTTGAAAAAGAGTCCTTATGAACTGTTTAAAGGAAGGAAACCAAACATTTTATATTTCAAACCCTTTGGATGTACTTGTTTTGTTCATAACAATGGGAAAGATAATCTTGAGAAATTTGATGCACGTAGTGATGAAGCAATATTCATTGGATATGCTTCAAATAGCAAAGCTTATAGAGTATATAACAAACGTACCAAAATTGTTGAGGAAAACATTCATATTATTTTTGATGAAAGCAATGATGATACTTTGAGCGAGAGTTTTGCAGATCTAAATCTGAATCAAAGAGAAGATCATATTTCGGATAAAGAGGAAGATCCTAATGATCGAGACAAGAATATGCGGGAAAAGATTCAAGATACCAAAGAAAATCCTCAAGACCTTGAAACACACCTTCAAGACCCTGAAACAGAAAACTGTGATAACAGAACTCCGCTTCAAGGGCTTCAAACCCAACTTCAAGGCCTTTAGATTGAATCAACAGGTAATCTACCAACGTTACCTGAAACTAGTCAAACATATGAAGCTCAACCATCTACATCTGCTCCTTTTGTCAAAAGAAGAAAAGTTCAACACTCCTCATATCATCCACAAGAGAATGTGATCTCAGATCCAAATGTTGGACTTCAAACTAGATCTAAAGTGAACAATCTATGTGCCTTCTCCACTTTTGTATCGCTTGTCGAGCCAAAGAACTACGTTCAAGCTCTTCAAGAACCTGATTGGATCATTGCCATGCAAAATGAATTGAATGAATTTGAGAGGAACAAGGTATGGACTCTTACATCAAGACCAAACCATCAATCAGTTATTGGCACGAAATGGGTCTTTCGAAACAAATTGGATGAAAGTGACAAAGTCATACGAAATAAAGCCCGACCTGTAGCACAAGGCTATAACCAAGAAGAAGGTATTGATTATGAGGAGACTTTTGCTCCAGTTGTCAAGTTAGAAGCCATACGTATGCTACTTGCATTTGCATCTTTTATGAGCATAAAACTTTTTCAAATGGATGTAAAATGTGCTTTTCTAAACGGCTTCTTAGAAGAAGAAGTCTACGTTGCTCAACCTCCTGGTTTTGAAAATGATGAATTTGCAGATCATGTTTTTAAACTAGACAAAGCCCTCTATGGTCTTAAGCAAGCTTCTCGAGCTTGGTATGAAAGACTATCTAAATATCTTCTTGAAAACAAATTCAAAAGAGGTTTGATTGATAAAACATTGTTTATCAAAACTAGAGGCAACAACATTTTAGTAGTACAAATCTATGTTGTATATTATTCGGTGTGCTACTAATGATTCCCTTTGCAAGGAATTTTCAAATATTATGTGCAGGGAATTTGAAATGAGCTTAATGGGAGAGCTAAATTTCTTTCTTGGACTTCAAGTTACACAAGCAAAGAAAGGGATTTTTCTCAATCAAAGCAAGTATACTAAAGACTTGCTTAAGAAGTACAAAATGGATCAATCTAAGGTTGCAAAGACTCCTATGAGTTCAACACTTTTGCTAGATCATGACATGAATGGCAAAAGTGTAGTACAAAAGGAGTATCGAGGTATGATCGGTTCATTGTTGTATCTAACTGCTAGTCGTCCTGACATTATGTTTAGCGTGTGCATGTGTGCAAGATTTCAAACTGATCCTAAAGAGTCACACTTGATAGCTGTAAAAAGAATCTTTCGGTATCTAAATGACACTAAGGATCTAGGGTTATGGTACCCACGTCAAAGCTCGTTTCATCTTGTTGGCTATTCAGATGCAGACTTTTCACGTTATAAGGTCGATAGAAAAAGTACTTTTGGATGTTGCCAATTCTTAGGATCTTCCCTAATTAGTTGGCACTCCAAGAAGTAAAACTTTGTTGTCCTATCCACAGCTGAAGCTGAATATATAGCTGCAGGAGCCTATTGTGCTCAAATTCTTTGGATTGCTCAACAACTTCGTGCCTTGGCTTTGACTTAAAAGGTATTCCTATAAAATCTGATAATACTAGTGCTATTTTAATAACTAAAAATCCTGTGCAACATTCAAGGACTAAGCATATTGATGTAAGGTATCACTTCATACGTGATCATGTTGAGAAATGTGATGTTTCGATCTCTTTTATCTCAACTAACTTGCAGCTTGCAGATATATATTTACCAAGCCTCTTCCTGAGGAACAATTTAATTTTATTAGATTGGAGCTTGGTATTTTGAACAAGGAAGCATAACGTAGGGGAGTAAGCAAGTTTGATTGTCCCTACGCATGCATCCCAATTGATGCTTTCAAGGGCCTTGAAATGAAATTCAAGGGCCTTGAAACATATTTCAAATGGTATATTTATTTTACGGATCTTTTAAGGATTAATATCTTTTAGATATTTTAATTCTTAAAATATTTTTATAAGTCTTGTTTGAATTTTTGAAAAAAGATTTGGTGTTTTTTTATTGGTCGTTTAAAAGCTTAATTTTCTCAAAAGATCTTGTTATTTCCCTGTTAAAAAGGACCTACTTTTTCTATCTTTTTCATTCTTTCACAAGAAACCCTATTTCAAAATCCCTTGTTTTCTCTCTCAAGCTTCCCTCATGGAACCCAGAAACAAGAAATCTGCTCCTCAATCTCTCAAAAAGAAAGTCGTTCAGAGTCCCTTAATTGCTAAAGAAGAAAAATCTTCTGAGGATCTGGATACATCTCAGACGACTGCTCTTCCCTCATCATGGTTCATTAATTTTCAAGCTTCTGGATCTTGGCTTGATGGGTTTCACAATCGACCGCTCTGTATGTGTGATCTGGTGGACACTGAATTTCTCGACACTCTTAAGATTCCCTACATAGACAAGCTAAAGAGTTCAATTATCTTGAAGGTTTTAAACCCTGGAGATTTTTCTTTTCCACGACTCACGAGACTATTCTATGTTAATCTCACCACAAAAAGGGATAAAGGATGTATCACTCTTGAATCTTCAGTTAAAGGTACTCCGATTTCACTCACTTCTTCTATTTTAACTGAGATTTTTGGAATTCCTACAGATATTGTATTCAACCATCCTTCAAGATCAGAGAGTGTTAGTATTGCTAAGGAGAAATTTCTGGTTCCGAATTCAACCTCACGTCAACTTACTCATACATCTCTAACCTTATAGGCTAAAATAGTGTTTACTATACTGGTTCGATGTGTTGTTCCTCGTGCAAACTCAAGAGAACTGTTAACTGATCAATATCTAGAATTAATTCATTTGCTTATGTCTGATTTGGACATAGATGTGCCTAATCTGATTCTCAACCAAATGATACACTCTTGTCAATTCTAAGAGACCTTTTCCTCTGCCTTACGGAAATTTGTTGTCTAAGGTCTTTGATTATTATAAAATTGACACATCCTTTGAGGAAAAACAGCCTATTTCTGGCAAAATTGATGAGTACTACTTAGAACGTTTGGGGATTGAGAAAACTCTTGCAGGAATATGGACTTTAAAAGGAAAAGGAACTCCTCAAAATCCAACTGAAGAAGCTAAACCTTCTCCTACTCCAGAAATCAGGTTAGAAGGTTGTGAATAAGAAATAGTTTGTCTCAGTCGTGAACTCCTCAAAAGGAGAATGGATTCAAATTTCGAGTTGCTAGCTACCATAAATGCTAAAGTCAATGAAATGTATTTGATGAATTCTCTTACACTGACTACAATGCGAAGCATTTTGCCCGTGCCTGAAGATGTAGCTCAACATACTCAAGAGAAAGTTGAGAATGTACTGATGAATTGCAAAAGGTGTGTACAGAATAAGTCAATTCTGTATCCAACTCATGTTGAGCCAATGTTTTTTTCCAATAGTTGAGTATGAAGTAGTTAAGTAGAGAAGAGCTGAAGAAAAGAGAAGACGTTTGGCGGCTGAAATGGATGATTGGCGCTATAAGAAATCTTCATCCAAGGGAAAGAGGAAGTTCTATGAGGAGAATTAAGCTGACTGGTTTTCTGAAAATCTTTTTATGTAGATTGTGAAAATACTCTTTTGGGTTTGTAATCGTGTTTAAAACTCCCATGCTTTGACAATTTTTTCTCCCTTGTTGAAAGACAAAGGGGGAGAAATGAATGACCCGACATTCGATATACCGCATTTTGCATTTTAGTTTTGATTTTCATATGCATTGCTAAACTAACAAATGCGGGTACGATAAAACATTTATGTTGTCTTCCATCAAGGGGGAGATTGAAAACTCCACCTTGTTTATAATGTTTTACAGGTGTTGATGATGGAAGATTTAACACAAATGTAGTAGTTGGATACACTAACAATGTATTGATTATATTCTCTACATGCTTGGTTGGTTTGAATTCAGTGCAGGTCTTATCAAATGTCAAGGGCCTTGATATGGACTTCAAGGGCCTTGAAGTATAACTCAAGGAGACAAGGAAGAAAGTGCTACAAAGGGACGATTTCAAAGGCCTTGGAGTTATATAGATGCACGACAAGGATTCAAATGCAAAGAAGATTTTCCAGGATCAAATTGCTCAAAGATTTCAGGGAAGATATTTTTCAACCGAAGATTAGAGGATCTTTTCACAAGATTCTCTAAAAACGAAAAGCGTCAAAATATCTTCTCTTTCAGTTCAACAAAAAACGAGAAGATTAAGGAGCTAAGGATTCGACATGTTCTCAGGAGTTGAAGTTCTGCAACGTCTACCTTATCTCGAAACAAGAAGCGATCTTCATGGAGAAGAAGATTCATCTTCAAACGGTCATCTCTCCAACGGCTAGAAGGCCTCTCCATAGAAGAGTATAAATGAAGATGGTAATCGAAGAAGAAAGTATACACAAGCATATACGGAAAACATCTGTACGTCTTCAAGCAACCGAAACATCTTCATTTGATTCGTTGTTTTTCTTTCTCTCATTTACGCAAAAACTTTATCCCCTTAGAAAGAGAAAACACAAGAGCTCCATTGGAAGATCTAAATAGTGTTATACTAGAGTGTGTGTTACTCTACGAAGTAACTAGGCTATTATAGCTAGGTTGAGAGTTGGAGCTAGATTGTAGCATTGGCTATAGTGAGAGAAGAAGGGGATTTCTTCTAGTTTGTATCTAGGACTCTTTGAAGCTGATAATAGATAGTTCGATCCTAAGGCTATACCCTGGGACGGAGAGTAGGCTATTTAGAGCCGAACTTCGCAAACATATCCTTGTGTCAATCTTTTACATTCCGCACTATATTTCGCTATTGTGACTAGCTTTGTTTTGCAGGAGCACGAAGTCAAGGTCCTTGAAAGTTGTTTCAAAGCCTTTGAAATCAAAGTTTCATAAAGAGCACAGATCAACATCAAGACCCTTGAAAGGAGTTTCAAAGCCTTGAGATTTGGTTTGCGGAAAGTTCCCATACTCTATTCAACCCCCCCTTCTAAAGCATCTTTTAACTACTTTATTTCACCTACCGGTTATTCATATTAAATTGATATTGGTTCTTAGGTGTGAGTTCACACACTTTATGTTGAAGAGTACGTTGCGTTCTAGCGTGCAAGGATTTCAATTGGTGACGGAGAACATTGACTTGATGGTAAATGACCAGATTGGACAAATTCAAACGTCAATAGAGACTTCACGCGAGAGGATGTTGTTGGATGTGCGGGTTCTGATATTTGATTTGCTCCGTAACAAAGTAAGCAACGAGTGCTTCCTTATACTATTGGAGATCTACAATAAGGCAAAGAAAATTAGGAACAAAACAACATACCTGGATTCATATTGGAGGGCAGCTCATGCAGTGCCTTGTGCTCATGGAGTGCCTTGTACGTTGGTGATCTCGTACTAGATCTATCAACAAAGGCCGAATCTTGTTCGTCATTTATCGACGAGCAAGGATGCCCCAAGAAGAAGAGGAGGAAAATTGAAGTGACATCCTCAACTTGGGTGGTTGGGTCGCGACGTATAGTATCGAATGCCATCCTCAAGGCATCTACTAGAAAAGATGTCTCGTGCCCCCGTGCCTCGGCCTTGGTAATGTGGGATACCTCGCTCAACCAATCCGTGCGGTCGCATGGAGAAAACGGTGTCAGGAGGGGATACCCGTCAATCCTAAGCCCTAGGATGATGGCTATATCGTGGAGTGTAATGGTCATCTTACCTCACGGAAGGTGGAAGTTGTTGGTCTCCGGAAGCCATCTCTCCACAAAGACATGGATGAACGTGTGGTCAACACAAGCGAAAGACACGTCGAGCAGATTTATCAAACCACTTTGGGATGCGATAAAAAACCAAGAAGAGGGGTCATCGATGTCAACATCATATATCCATCTGCACAGCATAGTGATGTGCTCTATCCGCTACAACGCAATTGTAATACCCCAAATCCACGGGACTTGGAGTGTCACATTGGTTTAGGATCTTAAAATGGATCCTGAACCTAACCTGACAAAAAGTTCACTGGATCGTACAACAAGACACATGTAGATTAAAACCAAATACATAAAAGCTGTATATGATACATCAAAAGAGTTTACAAACTCAGAGCCAAGTACAAAACATCAAACCACAACATGTGATACAAAAGATCCCATATCCCGCGCATCCTAATGTACAGAAGTCCTCGGCTGGCCACACCATCTCTCTCACCCTACAATCTTCCTAACCTGCAGATCATATACAACACGGTATGAACCCGTTAGCTACAGCAATGAAAAGCATGAAGCTGCACAACCACACACCAACATCTCATACATGCAATGCTACACACATTCATTTATTATCTTTCATTACATTATTCTATTACTAATTCAACTTCTTTTGTAACACGGGGAACCTAAAGAACCTCGTCCCTTTCCCCGTTAACACAGGGGTTTGCATTGGGGGTGATCGTCACTCATCCCCCCCTGTGTTATTGGCTTCCAGGCACCTCCTCCTAACCAACAAGCGGAGACCGGTGGTTACCGCCCGTTATAATACACTTGGGCCAAATAAATGTAATAAATGGTCATCCTAGTCCGGTTTAGGTTATAAATGCACAATCATATGAACACACACAACCATCACAATCATACAATCCACAACTGCACGCTAAGTAAGTCCTATGGACTTACCTGATATACTCGTAACCTGTACCACGTCACAACTTCCCCT
Organism: Fagopyrum homotropicum; assembly: GCA_033239125.1. Taxonomy (NCBI): domain Eukaryota; kingdom Viridiplantae; phylum Streptophyta; class Magnoliopsida; order Caryophyllales; family Polygonaceae; genus Fagopyrum; species Fagopyrum homotropicum. The sequence continues at coordinate 97,446,034 of BSWB01000001.1, read as the reverse complement.
TGGGGAAGTAATCAACGCCTGCAATAGCAAGGCACACACAATCACATACTGCAAAGGTTAGGAGACTCGTCTCACTAGCCACAACCAACCTATATCTCCAATCTAAACCTCACATCCTCAACACATTCATAAATGCCTAAGGAATATCCTCAACATAACATCTCATGATCCTCAACTCATTCTGACACCTATCATGCATCTAATCAGTATTCCTCAATATCAAATTTAATCCTAATTTAATTAATTAACCTTTAATTAATTAATTAAATTTCACTAGAATAACGTTTTGCCCGCAGATCATTTCTAAACCCACCTGTCATCAGATTTCATCAAACAAACAACCCATAAATACCAGAATAATATAATGATCATAATGGAATTTCTAATCATCCATTTTGAAAAGCCTAAGGTCAATTTAGGTCAAATCGTAGTACGGAAAACGAATAAATTCATAACTTATTCGTTACTAACCCGATTGACAATCTGAAAGAAGATTCGGAATCACAACGACGCAGGCTACGCATGTACAACATCAAATTCACCGGAATCCGAGCGACGGAACTGTCCTGATGACATATATGCTCGACCAGGTCATCATCTGCTCGGAAATGCAGAAACTTGGTACCGATATGAAGAGAATGAATCAAACGGAATTGGAATCGGATTAGAAACGGAGAGTAGATCTTAGTTTGAAGTTTTAGAGAAATGAGAGATTTTACCAGGAAACGTGAAAGGAAATGAATTAATAAACAATTTTCCGCTATTTATAGTGAAGTCGATAATTATCCTTTAGCGAAGTCGATAATTATCCTTTAACCGATCCAATGGCGGGTTGAACCCCCTTCTCCAAACTTCTCGAAATTGGAACAATAAATCTTGAATATTGTAGGGATAATTATACAACAATTGCCTCGGAAAACGTGTATTCCTAAGCCGTCTTTCTTAGCTGTTAAGAAACGAAATAGCGACTCTTTTGGGCGTTTTGCCTTTTCATGTTATTTCATATCTAGGACATGTCCGATGTCCTGATCATTTCTCGCAACTGCATTTTTATTAATTGGAGCTCCCAAATGCTCCAAATAATACCGGAGGGTAAAAAATAATTACCTGGGGGAAAAAGTGAAAATTTTACCGTAAGCGCAAAATTACGTCAGGAACATAACGGTGGGACTTATACTCAACACTTACGCAATCTTCGCGAGTTATATGTCACTTACTATCACTGATTAAGTTAATCAACATTAATTAGAATTCGGAAATCGTAGCTATTACAGCAATACTAGGCTTCTTGAATTCCTCCTTCAGAAATTTGATTCAATTAAACATTTTATTGATTAATAATGTTACATAATTTGTTACAAGTATGATGCAGTTATCTACCTCGCCCATCCACACACCGCAAGCACGGTGACAGGCGTAGCATGTCAACACATCGTTGATCAAGGGTGCCCCTGTGTCTGCAACAACACATACTCGATCTGCCGGGATAAATAGCTCTTGTGGCGCCTGTACATGCTCCTTAGCTGGAATATCGTAATGAAAGTCCGTTGGAATCTCAATATGGTCACCAACTTGTGGATCGATATGTACGTCTGCCGGTGGATCCATCTTCTCGCTAGAAGTAATACAAGTATGCGCCACCAAGTTCTCCTCCACTACAACAACTTGTTCCGATTCTACAGAAGAAGTGTCCTCTTCACCCTCTGACTCCGTCGCATACGTCGGCTCTAGAAGAACGTTCATACGGAAATATGGAGATGACTTCAATATGCAAGGCCTCACTAGCCACTGTGCTGGTGGTGGTCGGCCGGACCACCAACTTGAGAGCTATTCTCCATTGCCTGAGCTCTCTCTCTCTACGAGTGGAGGTTGTAGGACGCCTCCGTCTCTTCATGCCCTATAATATTTGTAGTAATATTTGTGTTACGTAATTATATTTAATTGCTTATAATTAATTACACTTAGATATTTTATAATTTTAATGTAATTACATTTCAAATATATTTAATTTAATATAACTTAGTTTGATAGATATAATTTAGTTTAATTTATTTTTTTTAATTCAATACAAATTTTATTGATTTTACATTTGATTTAGTTTATTTTAATTTCATTTACGATTTATTTGATTTTAGTTTATTTTAATTTATTTTAATTTATTTTAAATTCATTTAATTAAATATAATTGAATTAATTTTAATTTAAGTTAATTTGGATGAAAAAGATTTTATTTAATTTAGTTTCATTTCATTTTAGTTTAATTCAACTTAATTTTAAATGAAATTACTTCAAATTCTAATTAACTTAAATTGAATTTAATTCATCAGAATTAATATTAATTTGTAATTAGTTTAATTTATATAAATTTTAATTTAATTCGGATAATATTCTTTAATTTAAATTAATTTGATTCAACTAATTCAATTTAATTTAAATTAATTAAATTTAATTTAATTCATTTTAATTTAAATTAATTAAATTTAATGCATTCTAATTTAAATTAATTAAATTTAATGCATGAAATGCATTATAATGCAAAGCCGAAGCAATGCACTGTGAATAGAGGCACTACGGTTTCGGAAGCCGTGACCGTACTGCCACTGTACATCTTCTTCGCAAATCCGCCTTCAATGGCAGATTGCAAAGCATTGTTCGTGATTTAAACCAATTTCACTGAGTTTCTATACTAAATTCAACCTAATCTACTCAAATCTAACCTAAACAAACTACACTCAAACAAACTCACTCAAAATAAACAAGATTTACAATTCCAAAATCGAAACCGACAAACCAACAAACTGACAAAACTGAAAACTTATAAACGCTTACCTTGGTTGGGGTATGTTTACTCTTTTGGAACGGTCTCCCTCCGTAACTGCCTTGATTCATTTGATTATCGATTGTGAAAAGCTTCATCTTCTCCTCCTCCTTCTTCTTCTTCTTCTTCTTCGATAGCATGAATTATTGTTTATATTTCGGATATAGTTTTGAGGTTTTATCATCATTATTCTGCATGCATGTATATATATTCTTGATGATTATGTCATTATTCATCTACTTTGCAAGAATCGAGGTCTACACCACGTTCGATTGTAATTGTAGGAAATAAGACGTATTTTGGATTAAATTGGAGCATTGAATTCTAAGGAGGACATCGAGCTATATTATGGAGAATTAGGAACAAAAAGAAGAAAGACAAATCATATTGGAAAGATGAAGGAAGGATTCAGTTGAAGATACGATGAACAGTACGTGATTCACCACTGATCTCGGATTGACACAACCATGCACCTCGACCGAGACGGCCAACTGGGCCTAGCTCGAGCTCGACGGCCCATATCCCAAGGAAAATGAGATATAGTTTAACCTAAAATTCTTCTATAAGAATAGAGGGTTATGGCCGCAGAAAAGGACAACACATCTACGGATTATCGGATTTACGGAAGGAAGAGATCTAAGGAAGGATTCCTTAGGGTTCAAGGAAGAAGGGAAGATAAGTTGTGAGATATTTCTTGGAATGTTTTTAGTGAGTTATTATCATTCTTTTGGAACACATATTGATAGTTTGTTTGATTGTTTACGTTTGTTAATTGAGATTCTTTTGTTAAGTGTTTTATTCTTTTTTCTTGACATCTTGATATATTATTTGATTGCTTTGAACATGATGATTGTTGGCAAAAACTCCTGCGATTCTAAAATGATTAGTTGAAGGTTATGGTATAGACGATTAAAGTATAGACCTTTATCGTGAGTGGACCTTGAAAGTTTAGTTAACCCTAAATCGAAACCCGTCTTGGGCTGTTCTTGGAGTCATCTCGACCGAGATCGATAAGAACTGCCCGAGATTACCTTTTGCATTACACGATCTTTAGTTTAGGTTATAGTTTGCCAAATCCTATCCTTGTTGTACCTTTCCTGGTTTACATTCAAGCCTAGGAAGAGACTTACCTGGTGATTCCTTTGCTAATTTACCGATGATGATGAGTGTTAGGTTAGAAAGGTATATCCCTTGTTAGGTTTGAGTGTGCCTTCATCCTACCTTTGAGAGTTAACCTGAGACTTACCCGGTGATGGTTAGTTTTGTTCTCTTAGGTAGTGTGTTGGTTTGAGTGCTTCTATCTTTCCTTAGTTCCTTGAGACTTACCCGTTAATAGGATCTTTGGTTTGGGATAGTGGATGGTGAGACTTACCTAGTGATCTATCCCCCATCGTAGAATTGTAACACCCCGAATCCACGGGACTCGGGGCGCTACGGGCAGAGACCTAACAATGGGTCTCGACCCTTAGCTTGACAACAATATCACCGGATCTTTCCAACAAGACATAGATTAAGGTAAAACCGAAATCATTTTTCATGCAGCTGCGAGAGTACGGGAATAATAATAAACGGGTGAAACTGAGCCGAGTCCTCAAAACGACATAACTCCAATATGAAATACATAAATCCACAACATAACAACATAAACTATCCCCGTCCTATAATGTATGGAGTCCCCGGTTGCCCACTCCTCCGAGTCACTCGGCGGCATCCCTAACCTGCACGACATCTACAACAATCGGTATAAACCGTTAGCTCACATTCTAGGCATTAGATAGATAGCAAGGGAACAAACACACCTAGGTAAACATATTCAAATAATCCGGTTCATATCTTCTTTTTAAGTCATTACATTACTAGTTCCATTCGTTAAGATTGTGACACGAGAAGTCTTATGACACTCAATCCTGTCCCCGTAACCAACAGGAGTGGTGCTGCGCACTTCCCGTACTATGTGGAGTGGTAAAGAAGCTCGCCCGTATACCGTGTATGGCCTGGTTGCAGAGAACCTTCCAGTCTCCCTCGGGAGCTGGGCAGTGATGTCACCGCCCGATAATAATATACAAATGGGCCAACAATAAATCCAAGTCATCCTAATCCGGTTTCATGATTATAAACAAAGCTAAAGCACACACCACCGTCACACATCCAAATGATGCATAAAAGCGAGCTAAGTAAGTCGATGGACTTACATCGTCTCAAAGCTAACCAAGTATGACCGATCTCAACTTCCCGTAGGAATACAACCAAGGCCTGATCAAAACGAGGCACACAACAACAACACTCTCATAGGCTGCAAGTCCTTAGACTTCGCAATCTAGCAAACGAACATAAGGTCCTACAACTCATAAGCTAGGAAATGCTCCTAGGCTCAAAGGGACCATAACTCATCAAGCATATGCAAAGGCACTACAACAGCTCACTCTCCTACAAGGATAACTCACCAGCCAAGCTAGAACACAACTAGTCTAGGATGTATAACATGATTATCACACTCGAGTCATCCTAAGGCAGCAACTGAGACTTTAAGGTCTCCTAAGGTTCATAACCACTAAGTGACATTCACAACTATCCTAGGTCCATCCTGTAAGAGCCCTAGTCCTTGGAGCCTAGGAGCCTAGTTGTGCTTTGGTGTGTTCTACCTTGACCCCTTATAGCCGCCCTTGCGCACCACCTGGGCCGCCCCAACGGCTAGGCGCCCCTGCACCTTGGGCTAGCTGCCCATGCGGTTCTGTGATGGTGCAGCCGCTTTCGTTGACTCTTGACTTGTGCTTTGCGGCTGGCTTCTCCTATAAGTTTCCCTATCCTTCAGATGAGAGGTTTCTTCACCTCATTCTAGTTCTTCATCCTCTCTACGTTCTTCATCTCCTTCCTCTCCTCTTCTTGATCTTCCTTTGAGTTGTGAAAAGTTTTGAGAGTTTTGCTTGAGGCTTTGAGCTTGGATGACCTTGGAGATGTTGCTGAGTGTTGTTGTTGTGATGCTAAGGTTGTGAGGCATGTAGATGCCCTTGGATGTTGCCTAGGGTTGCTGAGGTGAGATCTTCCTTCCCCATCTTCCTTTCTTCTTCTTCTTCTTTGCTTCTTTCCTCTTCTTTCTAGCTTAAGATCACAAGCTAGACTGGTGTTGGATCCTTTCCTGGATGATTGATGATCATATATGTGTATATATGTTTATATGTTGTTGTGGTGTATTGAAGAGGTGAAGAGAGTCGAGAAAGAGATCGAAGAGAAGTCGGGACCAACTCTTTGCACAGTTGGCCGCCCCTGCGCCTGACTCCAGCCGCCCCTGCGCTTGGTATGTGGACCGCCCCTGCGTCTGGTATAAGCCGCCCTTGCGCCTCACTGGGTCAGCTTGGAGTTCCTTATTTCTGTTGGTGTATACCTTGTTGGTATGTCTTCCTTCCTTCCGTTCCTTTGGCCTTGGCTTAGTTGATAGCTAGGCTAGTATGGTTAGGATGAGTTGCATGATAGAGATGTGCCTTAGACACTTGTGTTGATGTTAAGGTTATGTTGTAGGTATATGTGAGCTTGAGGTTTAGATTGAGGTTGTAGGTTGGTTATGATTATGGAGACGAGTCTCCTAACCCTTGCAGTGTATGATGTTGTGTGCCTTGCTATTGCAGGCGTTGGTTTCTTCCCCAAGGGGAAGCTGTGACGTGGTAGAGGATACGAGTGTATGAGGTAAGTCCATAGGACTCACTTAGCTTCAGTTATGGATTTTTGTGATTGTGATGGTTGTGTGTGTTCATATGATTGTGCATTTATAACCTAAACCGGACTAGGACGACCATTTATTACATTTAAATGGCCCAAGTGTATTATAACGGGCGGTAACCACCGGTCTCCGCCTGCTGGTTAGAAGGAGGTGCCTTGAAGATGATCTCACAGGAGGGGACGAGTGACAATCACCCCCATGCAAAACTCCTGTGTTACGTTGGATGGGACAGGGTTCTTGAGGCTCATCGTGTTACAAAAGAAGTTGAATTAGTAATGGAATAACGTAATGAAAGATAATAAATGAATGTGTGTGACATTGCATGTATGAGATGTTGATGTGTGTTTGTGCTATTACCTTCATACTTATCTATTGCTGTAGCTAACAGTGTATACCGTGTTGTAGATAATCTGCAGGTTAGGAAGACTGCAGAGTGAGCCAGATGGTGTGACCAGCCGAGGATGTACATTAGGATGCGTGGGATGGGAACTTTTGTATCAGATGTTTGTGTTGATGTTTTGTACTCGGATCTGTGTTGTAAACTCTTTTGATGTAACATATACAACTTTTATGTATTTGGTTTTCCTCTACTTGTGCCTTGTTGTAAGATCCAGTGAACTTGTTGCCAGGCTAGGGTCAGGATCCATTATGAGATCCTAGCCCAATGTAGCATTCCAAGTCCTGTGGATTTGGGGTGTTACACATCCTAGGCATACTACTAACTTGGATCAACCTTACAACGAAGGAAGAAAAGAAGGGAGAAGAAGAGCCTATTGTTGAAGAAACGCAGCCGCGGAAACAAAAGGCGCGACTGCGTGCTGAAAGTCACCGCCCATGCGGCACTATTCACCACCCCCGCGGCTCCCGGTGATCCTGGAGCTACCCTGCGAATCCTGGCGCCACCTCTGCGGCTGTCTGGGTCCACCCCGTGGCACTGTGCAACCGCCCCCGCGGCACTGTGCGGCCGCCCCGCCTTCGAACTCCAGAAAGCGATTCTTTGGTCTTCGTTGGTGCAGCTAGGCTTCAATGGCTTCCTTTCTTGAATGGGTCTACTCCAAGCTTCTTCCAACCGATCTTAACTCTCCTTCAAGACCTAAACAAGCCTAAGGACACATGCATGCAAGCAGACTACTCATGAGTCTTCCGTCATAGCTTTCTCCATGGAAATGGAGAAGTGAAGAAGAAGAGAGACATGGAAGCAAGGAAGAAGAAGGGATGGAGGAGGAAGATACTTACCAAGCTGGATCCAAAGCTACTCCACTCCTAGCCACACACAAGAGGATCCAAGAAGAAGATGGAGGAGAAGAGTGCAAACAAGGTGATGGAGGAGAAGTGAATCACGTGAAAGAGTAAGAGTGAGGAGATAGGGAAAGCAAGGCCGCCTACAAGAGGGAGAGAACAAGGGGTCAACAACCCTTTGGCTTCTTTTTGGCTAGGTAACAAGGGGTCAAAGGCAAAGGCGGGGAAATGAACGGTTGAAACGGAATTTGGGATAAATTCCCTTCACACAGCACATCGTGCCTGAGGAAAGACTGAGCCGCGCCTGCGGGAAGACAACTAAATTACCTTGTAACCAGTATTAAAATTTCGGGCATTACATCAGATCCCCATAAAAACAAGTTTTGTCCCGAAACTTGCAAACGCAGAACTCCCGGTCAAACATGTCTCAATAACCGCTCAGAAAACATAAACGTGCGAACAATCGGTCCTCTAATCCAAAGCCTACTCGTATAACCACATCAAGAACTCACAATGTATACACACATACTCATATGAAACGCATATCACACACACCGATCATACAACACATTCCCGCACAGGGCACAAAATAGATAGTTGGAATCCTAGGGTCGGAAACCCTAGGCAGAGACTTATGCGTTACAACGTAAACATATCGTGCGTCGATCTTTTTATTTCCGCACTTTAAATCCTTTATATTGTGACTAACAACTTTCTGGAAGATTCGATCTCAAAACCTTGAGATTCACTTCAAGATTTTAAGAAACAGTTTTGTCACAAATTACAAACATCGACAAGGTCTTGAGATTCATGTCAAAGCCTTAACATCTACAATTGCGAAAAGTTATCATTTTACTTATTCTATCCCCTACTAGGTTCTTCAATAAGTAAAGCCATAACAGTAAAAGGAAATGGTAAAGAGGATACAAAATCCTGTAGATGCATTCGAGTTTCTAAAGACCCTTCATCCTTTGCGTTACACAATTCGGTTGAACTGATAATCATAAATAGAAGATAAACAAACCATAAATAAATACATCACATCCGGACTCGACTTGGAGGAAATACTTACTAATAACTCTAAACACCAGTACGTCTACCACGCGCATTATGGGCATGTGATATGGAAAGAAGCATACTAATTACGCAAGCCAACATACTGAGGCGAGACTGATGCTGCACTGCAGACTGATCTAGACGCTCAATGAAAGAAGGCGCTGGCTTCCGATTCTCCTCTTCCTAAGACGCTCAGCCACAATGAATGCCAGCTCGAGAGACTGAGAAGCATTAAGTCTTGGGTCACAGTGGGTGTGGTAGCGAGAGTTCAGGTCATCAAAGGTCACGGTCCTCGACCCACCAATGCACTCAGTCACGTTCTGACCTGTCATCTCCAGGTGAATGCCTCCCGGGTGGCTTCCTTCTTGATCGTGCACGTCAAAGAAGGCCCGCACCTCAGCCTAGCAAAACATGACAGCGTAAAAGAGTTTAGAAGCAAGATTTCCAAGGTAGATGAAAAGGATTTTCATCACGTTGCTTTGTGGTAGGTGTTCTTTTTGTAGAATGCTCTCCTAGTTGCAACGGGACTTGCTGACTCTTGACCATGAAGTGAAATTAACATTGAACACAAAGGTCATCTATACCAATAACATTAAGTGGGTTGGTCTGATTTGGAAAGTTCACCTACTAATATCTCACATGGGAAAGCACATGACAACTTTACAATAATCGAAGACTGTCACAAAAATTAGAGGAGGCAAGCATTCAAGTATTATTGTAATGGTCCCAATCATATAAAAAGAAATCTTACCAAGATTGCATCAAAGGGACGTGTCTTGAGACCACAAGGAGCCTTGATGGTGTTTCCGTGCATTGGGTCACACACCCATGTGACAACTTGTCCTGCCCGGCGGACTGCCCTAATCAAATTAGGAAGCTTGACTCTCTGGTTCTCAGCACCCATTCTAACTATAATTGTGATCCTTCCTGCCTTGTTTTGAGGGTTTAGGATCTCAATTAGGTTAACAAGCTCATTTGGATCCATTTTGTCACTCACCTGTATTGGATTGAATTTTTAGAAAATTGATACTAAACCAATCTGATTGCTTATCAAGAGTCTGCATCAATGATATACCTTAATACCAAGAGGGTTTGCAATTCCTCTTAGGAATTCCACATGAGCACCATCAAGCTGACGAGTTCTCTCCCCAACCCAAACCATGTGAGCTGAGCAATCATAGTAGAGCCCAGATGTTGAATCCAGCCTGGTCAGTGCCTGCTCATAAGGTAGAAGCAGGCACTCATGGGATGTCCAGAATTCAGTTGTTGTCATTATCGGATGATCAATTGTAAGCCCAGCAGCAGCCATGAATCCTAATGCCTCATCCACCCGATGAGCCAGTTCTTGGTACCTGTTGGGAGTTACGAGTTAAGTACATAACCTCAGATTACCAAAGCCATTAATCGGCCCTATTGCAAAATGATTGACAATCTGTGCATATACGTTTTCATTATAAAAAATGTTCCCGTTATTCTCAAAAGAATCCACTGCAACTACGTACTTCATACTAAATGACAATCCTCAATAATGGAACCGGAACTAGAAGCAACAGAAAATGGACAAAAGAAAGCATCTCAACAACGAAAACTAAATGCACTAAGCAGCTTCGCACATGATAGCATACTTTTTGCGGAGCATAGTACGATACTGTTACATACATAAATACAAACAGGAAAATGATGGATTAAAAGATTGAGAACTAACTTTTGAATTTTATTAGCATCATTAGGCCTACAGGGCTTGTGTGTAAGACCACCAAAGGTAATGCAAGTGATAAATAAAGTGTCAAACAAATGGGGCTCACCTATCTCCCTGTTCACTGTTGACAGCAAAGTCGAGATTCCAGTTAAAAACCCTCTGCATAGCAGCATAACCTCCGGTTGCAAAGGCCCTCAGAAGGTTAAGGGTAGCAGCAGACTGAGAATAAGCTCTGATCATCCTGTGAGGGTCCGGGATCCTCGACTTCTCATCGAATGTGTCACCATTGATGTTGTCTCCCTTGTATGCTGGCAGCTTAACACCATCCTTCTCCTCGTAGGCGGATGATCTAGGTTTAGCAAACTGTCCAGCCATCCTTCCAACCTACAACAAACATTACAATTCCAAATTGATCCAATCAACTTCCTCCTCCACTAATTTAGCTATAACAGGAGGATCAAGATCTGACAAACAAATCTCATACAGTATTACACGCATTTGTCATTACCCTTTAAAAACTACTATAAACGGATGTTCTGCCTTTCAGATGACGTATTGATGGATCAAAAAAGTTATACAGCTAAGATGTTAATAGAAGTAAGCAAGAAAGCGAATGAAATTGCGAATACCTTAATAATAGGCATTTGGCCACCGAACATGAGAACAACGCTCATCTGAAGAATAACTCTGAAAGTATCCCTGATGTTGTTAGCGCTAAACTCCTTGAAACTCTCAGCACAATCTCCACCCTGCAAGAGGAAAGCATTTCCCATGGCTGCCTCAGCGAGCCTTTCCTCAAGGCTCCGGGCCTCACCGGCGAAGACAATTGGCGGGAAAGCCTCAAGGGTCTTGACAACGGATTCGACCTCATTGGCATCTGGGTATTCGGGCAGTTGAAGCGCATTCTTTGATTTCCAACTCTCTAGGGTCCATTTACCCGGAGGAGACGCGGTTGTTTTGGGAGTCGGAGTGTTGGGCTGGGAAACGGTTTTAGCCGGCTCGGATGCATGTACGGCGGAGATAGTGCGGTGGCGGCGGTGGGATTTGTGGGAAATTGGGAGGAGGGAAGAGGAATTGGGGAGGGCGGTGGATGTTAGGAGGCGAGATTGGGATTGAAAGGTAGATTGGGAAGAGAGTGAAGATGTGTTGGCTAGAGCCATGGCTGCTCTGTTGTTGTTTATCTCGGAAGAAGAGATTGAGAGAGAGAGAGTTTTTGTTAGGAGTAGAAATGTGTGCAAGCGGAAACGGGATTTATAAAGGGTGAATTATTTACGGGTCTGGTAAGGAGAGAGCGATGGGATTTGAATGAATTTGTTTGGTAGGAGCATTTAGCCTTACAGTCAAATGCCTACTCCTTTGGCTTAGTTAATTTAGAACGTGTTTCTTTGTTTTCATCCTTCCGTCCACACAATTTGTTGGGTTTTGCCGATTTGGAGAATGGGAGGGCAATTGCGTCTATTTGGTATGATTGGATTCGCATCATCCCAATGGGATCCAAATCCACCTTTTCTTTTGTTAATTTCGAATTTCAGATCATTTAGATACATGCTTTCAAAAATTCACCTACCCCCAATAGGGCTCGTGTTCCTCAATCTCCTATTACCAAACACATCAAACTCTCCCTTCAAAAATTAAAAAAACACGTATTACTGCTACTAGAAGACTAAAATATCAACGACATTAATTAATTTTAAACATAGATAATATTATAGAAACACACAATTAAAATCAAACAAAACTAACCCAATATTTCTTAATACCTTTTCCCATCAAATTAGCTTATAAAACTCACTATATTTTCTTTCCGTGCATTCACTTGTTCTAAACTCTCATTTCTTAACTATATATTTCTTTACACTGTATATAAATATAAATTATTAATCTAACACGTAAAATTATTACATTGAAATTATATATATATAATCTAACACGTAAAATTAATACATTAAAGTTATATATATAATTTTTTAAATATATTTAATATTTATTTTTTATACATAAGAACTTCAATGTATTTAATTTTACGTGTTAGATAATAATTTATATAATAAATATTAATTTTTTTTTAATATTAATACATTGCTAACGTTCTATATGTAAAATTTTTATTTTACACGTATTTAATATTGGAATCCATGAATAAAAAAATTAATTATGAACATTAGAATAAATTTTGTTGTCAAAATATCTTTATTTTAATAAATATATTCATTTACTTACAAATCGAAACATTTCAAAAATAATAAAAAATATGGGTTATTTTGTTATTGTCACAGGTCTCAATCAAAATGCTTAAAATTTTTCATTCTCTGTTATTATTTTCGTATATTGAAAACTTAAAACTTTTTGTTTCAAATTTTTACTATTTGACTATAATTTAATACATTTTAATTATTAGAAACTTCCATTATAGGTGGTCTAAGGGTCAAAGAATGAGATGATAATTTATCTATGATGTAAGCATGTAATCGTCAAAATCTTTATCGTAGAAGATATACTCATCTAATAATTTTATTCATCGTATGGACATTTCTATTATCAAGTTTTATGTGTTGTCCGGTTGATAATTGAAATAAAAACAAAAATATATTGATTAAAAAGAAAGTTTAAGATCTATTTACAATATACTAACCATATATATTTATGTTTAGGCTGATTTTATTTTCTTATTTTAACGGTTAGTTTTTTGTTTTATTTCAGATGATCAACTAAACAACCACATAATATACCTTTATTGTTCGCTCTTATTTTTTATGTTTTCCGGAAAATTTTATATTTTATGATATAATTTAGGTATTTTGTGGTTCATATTAGTGAGATAAGTATTTCAAAACTAGCCATCTAATAATTCAAAGTTTTAAAAATAAATAATTTTAAATTTATTAGATTAAATAGTTAGCTACAATAATTATATTTTGATGGAAAAGTTAAAGTTATAGACTCTTTTTCCCTAGTTTTATTCTTTATCCCGAAGTGACGTCTCTTCTAAATTTTCTTTCTTTAGGTTGTTGCTTTGTTCCTCTATTATGGAGGATATTTGTTACCCCGATTCCGCGGGATTCGGCGTGTCACATTGGGTTAGGATCTCACAATGGATCTTGACCCTTGTCTGATACGGTATTAGTCCGTGAATGAGTCGATCTAGGTACAATGATCCGAATCCAGCTGAATGAAGCGAATCCAGATGCGGAATAAAACGTGGATATGGAATGGATGCAGGAAGACGTAGAGATGAACCAAAGAGAGTCAACGAAAAGAACCAAGGCTGAAGAGCCAAGACCCCGCTTCGTGAATGCCCTAGACCCGTCTCCAATACAACTTTACACTAGCTCCGGCTGGACTAGCACAAAGAGGGACTCGTGAAGGCTCGAAGCACCAATCCGAAGGCGGTTGACACAAACAAGCTCAGCCAAGCAAACAACGACAATGCCAACCAAAAACTCTCTTGTTCTTTGATTGATTTTGTGAATGATTACAAACGATAATTCTTAGCACAATAAAACGTACCCTATTCAGCAGCTAAAGAGACTATATACAGACTCTTTTATCTAGACAAAATAAAGAAAAGAAAACTAAAACATTTGTGGAAGGTGGTAACAAGAGAGCTTCCACAAATGTAGCTAACAACTTAACAAATAACTAATCAGCATCAAAATAGGCCGACTTATTCAAAGCAGCTCCATGAGTGTTTTTGGACGGTTTAGAGCCCAAATGGATTATCCGACTGAAAGAAATGGACTGACTTATTCAAACAGATCCATGAGTGAGTTGGACGGTTTTTAACAGCCTAAATGGATGATCCGACTGAGGGAGCTGGTTACTCTCTTGGGCCGCCTTGGACGTGAGCAGCTGGTTACTCTCTTGGGTCGCCTTGGACATGAGCAGCTGGTTACTCTCTTGGGCCGCCTGGGATGTGAGCAACGTCGAGCTTGCTGGCGTGGCTATATGATCCAGCTCTTGTTGTTCTAACGTCTGCATGGTCTCTTCCCTTTGCTTGCTTGCTCTTGCATTCACCAAGAGATTAACACATGATGTATGGAAGTTAAATTGTTCACGCATGACAAGCAATAGCACTTCCCTTGACATAACTTCTTGGATCTCCTTAGCTCTTGCCCTAGTAATGGGTCCTTGATATCTTCCATGTAATGGTCCTACATCATCCACTCCTTCTTGGGAAGAATTCGACCCCGAATTTTCATCTTGTTCCGACTCTCCTTCATAGGGGCTCAAATCTCCTACGTTAAAAGTGGTACTAACTCCATATTCTTCCGGTAAGTCCAACACATATGCGTTATCGTTAATCCGGTGTAGGACTTTGAATGGTCCATCACCCCGTGGGGCTAGCTTGGAATGGTGTTTTGCCGAAACCGCTCTTTCCTTAGATGTAGCCAAACTAGGTCGCCGGGCTGGAAAACCATCTTTCGACGTCCTTTGTTATTCCGAGCTGCAGTTTCAATGCCCTTCTTATCAAGTGTAGCCTTGGTCTTGGCATGAAGTTCCTTAATGTAGTCCGCCTGTTCCAAAGCATCAAAAGCTACTCGATCCTTTCGAGGAATCGGTAATAAGTCCAAAGGAGTTAAAGGGTTAAATCCATAAACACATTTGAAAGGTGATAACAAAGTGGAAGAATGCATGGTGCGATTATAAGCAAACTCGATATGTGGTAACATGTCTTCCCATTCTTTTAAGTTATCTTTCAACATGGTTCTAAGGAGGGTCGTTAGGGTCCTATTGGTGACTTCCGTTTGCCCATCTGTTTGGGGATGACTAGAGGTCGAGAATAGTAATCTAGTGCCCATTTTTCCCCAAAGCGTTTTCCAAAAGAAACTCAAAAACTTGACATCCCTATCACTAACAATGGTTTTAGGTATTCCATGCAATCTCACTATTTCCTTAAAGAAAAGGTTAGCGACATTATATGCATCATCAATTTTATGACATGGAATAAAATGTGCCATTTTAGAGAATCTATCTACCACCACAAAAATGGAATCTCTTCCTCTTAGTCGTAGGTAGTCCAACAATGAAATCCATACTTATATCTTCCCAAGGGCAACTAGGCGTCGGTAAGGGTGTATACAGCCCGTGGGGTTGTACCCTAGCTTTGGCCTTAAGACATTCAATGCACCTTTTCAGCATGTGTTCTACATCCCTTAAAATATGAGGCCAATAAAAGTGAGTTTGCAACATGTGATAAGTTTTGTCCCTCCCAAAATTCCCCATTAAACCTCCCTTATGGGCTTCTTCCACTAATAAGATCCTAAGGGAACATCTAGGTGTGCAAATTTTATCCACTTTAAACAAGAAACCTTCAAACACAAAATACTTATCATAAGGGCCTTGAGTAGTGCATCTATGAAATATCTTCCCAAATTCAGCATCATCCACATATAATTCTTTAATGTAAGTAAAACCTAACATCCTAGAATCCAAGGTGGTGATTAAGGTGTATCTCCTAGACAAAGCATCCGTTACGACATTACCCTTTCCCTTCTTATACTTGATAATGTAAGGAAAGGTTTCAATGTACTCCATCCACCTACCATGCCGCCTATCTAGCTTATCTTGGCTCCTAAAGTGTCTAAGTGAATCATGATCGGTTTTCAAAACAAACTCTTGGGGCCAAAGGTAATGTTGCCATGTTTTGAGTACTCTAAACAAGGCATACAATTCTTTGTCATACGTGGAATAGTTTAAGCATGCACCCTTCAATTTTTCACTAAAGAAAGCTAGAGGCTTACATTCTTGCATAAGGACGCCGCCAATACCAATGCCGGATGCGTCGCATTCAACCTCAAAGGGCTTAGTGAAGTCCGGTAGAGCGAGTAGTGGTGCGTGGGTGATGCGTGTCTTGAGTTCTTCAAATGCTCTTTGCTGAGGTTCATTCCACTCAAAAGGAACCTTCTTTTTGGTAAAGGCCGTGAGTGGTGCTGCAATGGTACTAAAATCCCTCACAAATCTTCTATAGAATGTAGCTAGGCCATGGAAGCTCCTCACGTCACCAACCGACCTAGGAATGGGCCATTCATTGATTGCCTTAACCTTATCCTCATCCACTTGCAAACCATTGGCACTTACTACAAAACCAAGGAAAATTACTCGGTTAGTATAGAAATCACATTTTTTAATATTAGCATACCAGTATTCTATACGCAATGTAGCAAGCACATCTCTCAAATGATTTTCATGCTCCTTTAAAGTCTTACTATAGATAAGAATGTCATCAAAGTAGACTACAACAAATAAACCAATATAAGGTCTCAAAATATGATTCATTAATCTCATGAAGGTACTAGGAGCATTAGTTAAACCAAAAGGCATCCTAGCCACTCATAGAGACCAAATTTGGTTTTAAAAGTTGTTTTCCATTCGTCCTTTTCCCTCATTCTAATTTGATGGTAGCCACTCCTAAGGTCAATCTTAGTGAAAATTATAGCTCCATGTAACTCATCAAGCATGTCATCTAGACGGGGAATCGGGTGTCTATACTTGATAGTAATGTTATTGATTGCTCTACAATCAATACACAATCTCCAAGTATTATCCTTCTTGGGTACTAGCAGAACGGGAACGGCACAAGGACTAAGGCTTTCCCGAACATACCCTTTATCTAGCAAGGCTTGAACTTGGTTCTGAATTTCCTGGGCTTCCGTAGGGTTCATCCTATAGGCGGGCTTATTGGGAAGGGTGGCTCCGGGTATTAAATTTATTTGGTGTTCAATGCCCATAATGGGCGGCAAACCAGCTGGAACTTCCTCAGGAAAAACGTCCTTAAACTCGTCTAACAGCCCCTGGATAGAACTAGGAAGTGGAATCTTAGAGTCATGAGGCACCGTCACTAGTGTTTTACATAAACTCATCATTAGCACATCCATAGAAGCATAGTTTAGTGACATATTCATTCCTAGACTCAAGATAGCTACTTGTTGGTTGTACTAACAATGTTTGATGGGTTTTGTTCTCCTTACTCTTAGACCGTGTCATTTTAGGCTTTTGAGGGGTTCCTTGCTCTACCCTCTTGTTCTCATAATACTCGGCTATTTGTAAAGGTGTCATAGGTTTAAGTGTTAAAGTTTTACCTTTGTACTCAAAGCTATATTTATTAGAAAACCCATCATGTACAACTTTCCTATCATATTGCCATGGACGACCAAGCAACAAGTGACAAGCATTCATAGGCACAACATCACATGTAATAATATCCTCATATGATCCTAATGTTATATTGACCTTAGTTTGCTTATTGACCTTAAGTTCTCCACACTCATTGATCCAATGTAGTTTATATGGCCTAGGGTGATAAAATGTAAGAAGTTGTAATTTGTTTACCATTTCAGTGCTAGCTATGTTGCAACAACTTCCCCCATCAATTATCACATTACACACTTTTCCTTTAATACTACACCTAGTATGAAACATATTTTCACGTTGGTTATCCTCACAAGGTGCTAGTTGGACATGCAAAGTTCTCCTAGCTATCAAAGATTCACCTTGTTCATACTCAATGCAATCATCATTCTCAGTTTGCTCATTGTCATCAATTAATGCATTTTCATCATCCGATTCCACATCATCCTCACTCTCATATTCTCATAGATGATTTATTATCAAAGTGCGTCTATTAGGACATTCCCTACTCATGTGTCCTCTACCTTGACATTTAAAACACACAATGTCCCTAGTTCTAGAGTTAGAGGTAGGAGTACTCCCTTGATGACCACTTGAAGGCTCATTCAAGGATCGTGGTGTAGTGAACGGTGTAGAAGACCTTCGTTGGCCTTCTTGGCTCGTAGGTGCCGACTTTCTCTCTTCCTTCTGGCCTCCTTGATCCCTGTTGTGGATAGGCAGCCGGTTTCCTTGTGATTTCCAAGCGTTGGGCGTCCCATGAGGTGGCTTGTGTTCCCGGTTTCGCACCTTAGTCTTCCTTTCCACCTTGATGGCCAAGTGTAGTAATTGCTCCATGGTGTTGTATGGATACATATCAACTTCATTAGCCAAATTAGAGTTAAGAATACGAAGATACCTAGCCATAGTATTTTCCTCATCCTCTAGAACGTTGGCCTTCACCATAGCAACTTGCATATTGGTATAGGCTTCCTCAGCGCTAAGAGAGCCTTGTCTCAAATTTTCCAGCCGTTGTCGAAGCTCTCGGGTATAGTGAGGTGGGACGAATCGAGACCTCATTAGTGCCTTCATATGCTCCCATGTGGTGATTTGAGGATCCAATGTTCGCACTCTTTCTTTGACTACGTGATCCCACCATACCAAGGCATAGCCTTGGAACTCGAGAGCGGCTAGCTGAACCTTCCTAGGCTCGCTGAAGTTATGACACAACCAGATCTGCTCGACTTTAGTTTCCCACTCCGTGTAGACGTCGGGATCACACTTTCCTTCAAAGACGGGAATTTTAATTTTGACTTTGCCGAGACCGTCTTGCTCTTGATAGGGCCGTAGATTATCACGTTCTCGTCCTTGCCTTGGCTGTTGGAATGGTCGATTGTAATCTTCCCAAGTATGATCCTCAAAAGGAGCTTCATTCCGTCGCTGAAAGTTATCAACAAATGGTGGCATGTTAGAAGCATTAGGGAGGACATTGGACTGTAAATTACCTTGATCCGGATGATCCGGCTCTCTAGTAACGTGTGAGGGACCGCCAAACTCATAGTTGGTTCTTAAAGGTGGTGTCCGCGATGGTGGGGTTCGTGCTTCCATAGACTCTACTCGTTTGGATAGGCTAGCTACGGAATCGGATAATTGTTTCAATAGACTGAGCATCTCAGGCGTGACGGTCTCGCTGCTAGACTTTCTGGGGCTTCGGGACCTAGACATGCTCAAGTAACAAACAAAGAACCAGTTAGGTTAGAAAACAAAGATCTCACTTGTGTATCGCTCACTCTCTCGTTGTTATTGCCTAGCTGGTGGCTCGAGTTGTAAGGATCCAACACCTTAAGATCACGATTTTCAAACCTTCTTAGCAACCCTTTGGAACTAGAACTGCCGAAACTGTTGTTAGTGTCGGAGATGGATTAAGACACCCCTAATCGGAGTATTGACCGTTGGGTTGGTGTAGCTATGGTGGTTTGTGATTAGAATGACGTAGGAGTTGTTTGAAGGAGTTCTCACAAAGAGGGGACTTTTTCTTGTGCTTGATGGTCGATTAATAGCAGGCAAGCCGTTTTTGTGTTGTTTTTTTTTTTTTTTTTAAAAGATCTCTTAGACTTTGTCAAAGATTTGTAGGAGAGAAGGTAACCGAAATTGATTGCAACGAGATTTGTGGGAGAGAAGGTTACCAAAACTGATTGCACGTTCAATCTCGATCTCTCTTTTTTTTTTGTGTTTACCTCTCCTCAAGATGTTGTCCGGCCCTAAGAAACCCTTGGCTTTTGATTTTGCACACTTCAAGCACAAGTTAAACCTCAATTGGTTAGGCGATAAGGTTAACAAAGAAGAAAGGAGTGATCAATTGTACTAACTGAGCTCTGATACCAACTGATACGGTATTAGTCCGTGAATGAGTCGATCTAGGTACAATGATCCGAATCTGGCTGAATGAAGCGAATCCAGATGCGGAATGAAACGTGGATATGGAATGGATGCAGGAAGACGTAGAGATGAACCAAAGAGAGTCAACGAAAAGAACCAAGGCTGAAGAGCCAAGACCCCGCTTCGTGAATGCCCTAGACCCGTCTCTAATACTACTTTACACTAGCTTGGGCTGGACTAGCACAAAGAGGGACTCGTGAAGGCTCGAAGCACCAATCCGAAGGCGGTTGACACAAACAAGCTCAGCCAAGCAAACAACGACAATGCCAACCAAAAACTCTCTTGTTCTTTGATTGATTTTGTGAATGATTACAAACGATAATTCTTAGCACAATTAAACGTACCCTATTCAGCAGCTAAAGAGACTATATATAGACTCTTTTATCTAGACAAAATAAAGAAAAGAAAACTAAAACATTTGTTGAAGGTGGTAACAAGAGAGCTTCCACAAATGTAGCTAACAACTTAACAAACAACTAATCAACATCAAAATAGGCTGACTTATTCAAAGCAGCTCCATGAGTATTTTGGACGGTTTAGAGCCCAAATGGATGATCCGACTGAAAGAAATGGGTTGACTTATTCAAACAGATCCATGAGTGAGTTGGACGGTTTTTAAGAGCCCAAATGGATGATCCGAATGAGGGAGCTGGTTACTCTCTTGGGCCGCCTTGGACGTGAGCAGCTGGTTACTCTCTTGGGTCGCCTTGGACGTGAGCAGCTGGTTACTCTCTTGGGCTGCCTGGGAAGTGAGCAACATACTACTCCGGATTGATTTCAATGTATTAATATTTCCTCAATCATTTAATGATAAATTATACGTTTACAAGTGACGGCGTCCATACTAGTTGTATTAATAAGTATTGATGTTTTGATTAGTAATAAAATACCCAAAATAAACCAATTAATTGTTTCTGTTGTTTGAAAGTCCCGTAATTTAAAAAAATCATGAAACATCTCTCAAAGGGGTTTTTAAAAACCCCCGAGAGATCTCTCTCACAAGTTTTCTAAAAAAGCTCTAAGAGATATCTCTCGGGAGTTTTTTAAAAAACCGCCACCCTTGCCACTTAATTCTCAGGGGTTAAAAATAACCCCTGAAAAATATTTTTCAGGAAGACGTATAAAGGGGAAGGAAAACCGCCTTCCCCTTCCATACAAAACCCCTAAGAGAGGTTGACTAGTGGTTGATGTCCTTTACTTTTGACTCTCCTCAAGATAGGGATAAGGTGTTGTTAGAAAGGCCTTATTTAATGTTCAACAAGCCATTGTTGGTCAAGTTAATTCCGGAAAGGTTTGCTTTTACTAAGGAAAGCATGGCTATCATTCCTATTTGGGTACGGTTGCATGATGTACCTAAGGATTAGTGGACAGTCGATGTACTTAGTCTCATTCCATCTCAGTTGGGAACTCCATTATATATGGATCCTATTACAGAACAAAGGAAAAGAGGAACTTATGCTAGAGTACTGATTAAGGTGAATTTTGCAAAGGAAGTGTTAAGGACTATCAATGTTAAGTATGAAGATGGGGTCAATTTTGATAGTGCAGTATTGTATGAGAAGGAGCCTTGATTTTGCAAGCATTGTTATGGCTTTGGGAATAAGATTGAAGTGTGTCCTTGACTGAAAAAGCCTTGTGAGGATAATGATAAGAAGACGAAGGCTGGCGAAGAAAGGCCTGAAGACAGTGTCCTAGTTGCTAGTAAAAATACAGACGTGCCAGTTAAAAACGGGAATGTAGGAGGCATAGTCAGTAAAGGAAGTTCAATTAAGGGTGAAACTGTGAGTGTTGATTGCAAGGACACAAGTGTATCAGGTGTACAAGTTGAAGAGATTGTACATAAGGAGGAAATAGCTAAAGTTGATAGTGTGGATCAAGGAGATGCTAGTAAGGAGAGTCAGTGTCAAGATAATCCATTGGATAGTGGTTAGGATAATCCTCTAGTGGAAGATGAAGGTATTGCTAAAGTTGTGTGTGAGGATTCTGGTGTGACTAATGTGGAGGAATTATCAAGCATTGTAGACAGTTAATAAGTAAGAGAATTTTTAAGTTCTTCAATATGTGGAGTGAGCATGATCAGTTTGAGATTGTTGTCAAAGAAGCCTGGAGCTGTCAGGAGCAAGGTACTAAGCAGTATAGACTGACAAGAATGCTGAAGGGTTTAAAGGGCCAGTTGAAGCAGTTGAATATAAGGCATTTTTCTCATATTTCCTCGAGGGCAAAAGAAGCTGCAGTGGTGTATAAATTAGCAAGGAAGAATGCAAGCATTCGAGAGGAGTTTAATTTAGCAAGGAAGAATTCAAGAATGTATAGGAAATGGGAGTATCAATTTCTATCACAGCAGGCTAAGGAAAAATATGATTTGCAAGGGGATGGATCAACAACTTTCTTTCATAACCTGATGAGGAATAACCTGAAGAGGGATTACATTGCTTTTGTTATGGATGAAAATAATATGAGAACCACATATGGGCAGCAAGTTTTGGAGAATTTTATCAGGGATTATAACATTTGTTAGGCACTAAACAGGAAGTTATTGAGCCTCCTGGATTTTTACTTAATTCAGGGCCATGTTTGACAGTTGATGATGGTAAAGATTTGATTATGCCAGTATCTATTGAGGAGATAAAAACAACTCTTTGGATTATAGGAGATAGTAAAGCACCTGGACCTGATGGTTATACAGTTAAGTTCTTCAAGCACACTTGGAATTATACTGGTGAAGATTTATATCTAGCATTGAAGGACTATGATACAATTTCATGGAAGAACTTTTTGAAATATGCTCTACACACTCTAGGATTTCCTGGCAAATTTGTAGCATGGGTAATGGAGTGTGTGCAGACAGCTACATACTCCTTAAGGACAAGTGGAGGCATTCATAGCTATTTTAAAGGGAAAAGGGGATTAAGACAAGGAGACCCTTTATCTTCTTTGTTGTTTGTAGTGTGTATGGAATTTCCAACTAGAATACTCAGGGCAACCACTGTAGATTCTGGATTTCAGTTTCATCAAAGATGTGGGAAGTTATAGATTACTCATTTGGCATATGTTGATGACCTTATTTTGTTTTGTAAAGGTGAGGTTGGATCGGTGGAGATTTTGTTGAAATGCTTAAAAGATTTACAAGATGTATCAGGTTTATGTGTTAGTAAGCTGAAGTTCAGGATTTTCTTGGCTTTAGTTGGATAGTTGGAAAGAGATTTGCTACAAAGGGTAACAAGATATGGTCCAAGGAGCTTCGCTTTCAAATATCTTGGGATTCCTATCTCACTTGTGCAGTTGAGGGTAATCCAATACCTGGCTTTGATAAAGAAGATATCAGACAAGATAAATGGATGGAGAAGAGCTGGTTTGTCTTTTGCAGGGAGAGTAGAGTTGATTATAGCAATGCATCAGGGTATAGAGGCATTTTGCATTGGTATCTTGCAAGTACCTATGACAGTTATGGATTAGTTGATCATTTTGTGCAAAATTTTTCGTGGAAATGGCCCAAGGTTGCTTGGTCTACTTTATTTTTGCCAAGGAATGAAGGTGGGTTGGGCTTAATTCAGTTAAGGCAGTGGAACATGGCTTTTATGTTCAGGTGTTTTTGGAGTATCTAAAAGGGATGTAATAATCTATGGGTTCTTTTTATTCAATCTGAGTATTTGTCTAGACATAATGCTTTTGAATGGCTGCCTAAAGAAAGGGATCCAAGTCTGATTAAACATTTGTTGGAGGCTAGAGTTAATGTGTTTGCTATGTTTGGAGATATGCAAGGAGCTACGGCTAAAATAGAGGAATGGGAGCATGCAAATAAGTTGTCCATATCTGTAGTGTATGAGCAATTGAGAATTAAGGGAGAAAGGGTTAACTGGAGGACAGTTATATGGATTCCAATTCAGGCTCCTAAGCATTGCTTTATTGCATGGATGGCTCTTAAGAACAGGTTGAGTACTAGTGATAAGTTGTATTTCCTAGAAATCAATCCTGAGTTTAGATGGTGTCATTTAGAGGATGAGAGTCATGAACATGTATTGTTTTGCTGTGATTACTCGAGAAGAGTATGGGATGCTATACAAAGATGGAATGGCATGAAAGTTAGGTTTAGATCTATGGTGCAAACTATGACTTGGCTAAAAATGTACGTAAGGGTACAGGTTGGCAAAGTCAGATGAAGAGACTAGCGATTGTTAGCACAATTTATTTCCTGTTGAAGTCTAGGAACCTTTTGATGTTTGATGATGAGTTTGTGGAGACATCAAGGCTTGCTCGTTTGATCCAAATGCATGTGTATCGAATCCTCTTTGATGAATTTGATAATTCTTAGCTGGAAAGGATACATGATTCTGGATTAGTGGTGTATTGAAGACATCAAGTGTGTCTATCCCTACAAAAAGCGTGTTTGTGGTGGATTGAAGGCTGGCATATGCCTATCCCTGCAGTGTAGAGGTGCATGAAGTGAAGCTCAGTGGTGGATTGAAGGCATGTTATATGTCTATCACTACATAGAGTTGTATTGAAGAGGACCAGCGGTGGATTGAAGACATGGAATATGTCTATCCCTGTAGCAGGTTTTTTACTATGGTTATTCCTTCCTTTGTATGTTTTGTCTCAAGGTTGAGGTTTGTATTTGTGTTGTGGGTGTTAAGTGGTATTGTTACGCTAAGATCGTGTGACGTGAATCGCAATAAGTTTTAAATTTATACTCGTTATGTTTATCCTAACTCCTAGCAAACCCGCAGTGTACGGGACGTTTGTAGTAGGGATAGTATTCCGAGGTCGAACACAAAGACTAAGGTGAAATCGAGTCAAGCATGATCAAAGATAGTGTAAATCTAGACTAAGATAAGGTGAGGAACAAAGAAAATAGAAAACACAATGTTTTTGGTTGGTTTTTGTGGTGATCAAACAAAGATCACAAATCAAGCAAGGTAATAAAACAACTAACAACTCAAGCTAGCAAAACGAACAAGTAACACAATGCACAAAGTATATGATCAAGAGAGAAAAATGGATTCTAGAGGTCAAGATTTCCGGTTATGGCATTGGACTAAAGGTTCTAAGCATTCTAAAGACAAGCTGCGGTGTTGGGGAAAGAATGTTTCACTAATGGAAGCAATTACCGGGTAGGTCTCTCACTTCACTAATCCCGCATCAAACACCTATTACCGGGTAGGTCTCAAGGGGTTAGAACAAGGAATTCCGCACAAACCGGATACTACTTAAGGGGTAACCCTCTCCTTACCGGGTAAGTCTCGGAATAGGGAAATCTCAAGCAATAATCCTAGCACACTCTATCCAATAGCGGCTTATGAAGCTCACTACTACCTAGAATTCATCTTCTAAAGTATCTAAGATCGGAAATCATCGGGTAGATCTCTTCCCTCTCTTAGGTTGATAGCATTAGGTGACCCTAAGCTAAATTAGCCTTAATAAACACTAGGATTTAACAACCTAACACCCCAATCATACAAATTCATCATTTAAAGAGCAACAGAGGAGGAAATCGGGTGGATCATGGGGGAAATCGGCCGATTTACCTGATGAACAGGCCGATTTTCCCTTCTGTTGTGAGTTTCGTGCATACAAATCATCCTAAACTAACATATAAGCCCATCCTATCATCACCCAAGCCATAACCATCAATCCATCACTCCAGAATCACAATAAACTAGCCAATAATATGCATATCAAGATCCAAAATCATCAAACAAGCATACATGGTGTTCATAGATGGATAATGAAAGATAAGCAAGCAAAATGTCTTCCAATGTTGAAGGAGAGGGTTCCATTCTTGCAATCCACTAGACATCCGGAAGTAGCTAGGAAAGGTCTCCCCAAGATGATAGGAACCGGATAGTCCGCCGGGATATCCAAAACAACGAAGTCTATGGGCACATAGAACTTCCCTAGTTGCACCGGAATGTCTTCCAAGATCCCAACCGGATGAGTGATTGAGCGGTCTGCCATGTAAAGGGTCATCTTGACCGGATTTGGCTCTCCTAGCCCAACCTTGTTGCAAAGTGCAAGCGGTATGATGCTTACACTTGCCCCAAGATCGCATAGGGCGTCATACTTCACTTCTCCTACTCCGATTGGCACACAAAAGGATCCCGGATCCCTTAGCTTGGGAGGCATCTCTTCCTTCATCGTTTGAATCAACTCTGAGGATCTCTTCGTCATTCTTATCTCCCCATACTCCTCCAACTTCCTTTTGTTGGAGAGTATTTCCTTCAAGAATTTGCCATATGCCGGCATACCTAAGATAGCATCCATGAACGGAATGTTAATATGCAATTTAGACATAAGTTCAAGGAATTTACCAAAGTGATTGTCCAAGCGAGCTCTTGCTCGTGATTGTGAGAACGGTAGTGGTGGCTTGTATGGAGGCGGTGCCACATAGGTTGGCTCTACATCCTTGCTCTTGCCTCCATCTCCTTACAATGGCTCTTCTTCATTCACCACTTGCTTCCCTTTAGCATTCTCCTTGGGCAAAGGATCCTTCATGCTTAACCCACTTCTCGTTGTAATAGCCAACACTTGGCCTCTTGGGTTTTCTTCGGTTCTTCCGGGAAGCTTTCCCGGATCTCTATGTGCCTCACCCGCCTTTTGGAACACTTGTGCTTCCAAAACCTTTTGAGCCTTTGAGATAGAAGTCACCGTGCTCTCAAGACCACTCAACCTTCCAAGCAATTGCTCAAACATCATTTCGATTCTATCCTTTGGAGGTTGAGTAAATCCGGGTGGTGGCTCTTGTGAAGCTCTTGGTGGTGGAGTTGTGCTTGTGGAAGCGGGAGGATTCAAGGCTCCATCCGGTTAGAGTAAGAAAACCCGGGATGGTTATGGTTGGGCCGGTAATTGTTGAATTGCCGGTTGTTGTTGAAGTTCCTTGGGCCTTGATAGTTGTTGTAATTGCCCCTTCCCATGTAATTCACATCTTCCTCCTTGGAAGACAAGTTGGCTTGTGGAAGCACTTGAGGAGTTGCTTGGTTCTTCAAAGTTGTAGCACACAACTCCCTCAAGGACTTTAGCTCGTTGTTGATGGCGTCAAGCTTGAAATTGCTCATGGTGACTTCACTCACCTCATATGCTCCCGCCTTTCTCCCTTCACTCTTCCTATGGGAGTATTTCTCAATTACTAGAGCTTGCTTCTCCACAAACTCCCAAGCATCATCCACATGCTTCTCCATGAAAGTCCCACCGGAAAGGGATTGAAGCTTGAATTGGCTATCTTCATCAAGTCCCTTGAAGTAGATCTCCAATAGCTCAATTTTTGGTATGTCATGGTGTGGACAATCTAGGAGAAGGTCTTTGAATCTCTCCCAAGACTTGAACAAACTCTCTCTATCCTTCATCACGAAGGCATTGATCTTCCCTCTTAACTCGGTAGTCTTGGAAGGTGGGAAGAACTTAGTCAAAAACTCGGTTGTCATCTCCTCCCAAGTACCAACTTGCCCTTGTGGGATAGATTGATACCAAGCTAATGCTTTGTCCTTAAGAGAGAAGGAAAAAGCCCTAAGCTTATGGTTGTTGCTCTCCAATCTCGGCGGTCTAAGAGTCTCCATCAAAATCTCATAGTTCATCAAGTGTTGATGAGGAGACTCTCCTTCCATCCCTCCAAATTGGTTATGCCGGATCATTTGTAGAACTTGAGGGCGGAGCTCGTAGTTGTGGGCTGCGGGATCTCCTAAGTTCACACCCGGACGGTGTGCTCTTTGTGCCGGATCCATACGTCTCCCCAAAGTTTGTGGCTCTTCAATAGCAATGGGTACAACCCTAACATTCGCCGCCGGCTGCGGTTGTGGTGGTGGAGGAGGAGGTTGTTGACGATTAAGCTCTCCTTGTACAAGGGCTTGCCTAATCTCATCAATCTCCCTCCTAGTTGCTTCTTGCCTCTCATTGGCAAGTCTCCTTTCTTCCTCCAAGAGCTCATCTCTTAGCCTTATTTGCTCTAAGGCTTCATCCAATTCAGCTTGGAGGTCTCTTCCGGCCATCTCTTTTCCCTTTCTAATGCTCTTGGATCTAGATCTAAGGGTTTTCTCCGGTTCGGGATCGAATGGAGCTAAATCCTTGCCACGAGATCTTCGCATACACCTAAAGAGTAAGAGATGTCCTGAAAAGCAAAGACACACACCAAAGAGAGATCAAAAGAAACAAGAAAGATCTACACTATAAACAATCACAAAATGACTCAATCTAGACCTAGTCCCCGGCAACGGCGCCAAAAACTTGTTACGCTAAGATCGTGTGATGTGAATCGCAATAAGTTTTAAATTTGTACTCGTTATATTTATCCTAACTCCTAGCGAACCCGTAGTGTACGGGACGTTTGTAGTAGGGATAGTATTCCGAGGTCGAACACAAAGACTAAGGTGAAATCGAGTCAAGCATGATCAAAGATAGTGTAAATCTAGACTAAGATAAGGTGAGGAACAAAGAAAATAGAAAACACAATGTTTTTGGTTGGTTTTTGTGGTGATCAAACAAAGATCACAAATCAAGCAAGGTAATAAAACAACTAACAACTCAAGCTAGCAAAACGAACAAGTAACACAATGCACAAAGTATATGATCAAGAGAGAAAAATAGATTCTAGAGGTCAAGATTTCCGGTTATGGCATTGGACTCAAGGTTCTAAGCATTCTAAAGACAAGCTGCGGTGTTGGGGAAAGAATGTTTCACTGGAAGCAATTACCGGGTAGGTCTCTCACTTCACTAATCCCGCATCAAACTCCTATTACCGGGTAGGTCTCAAGGGGTTAGAACAAGGAATTCCACACAAACCGGATACTACTTAAGGGGTAACCCTCTCCTTACCGGGTAAGTCTCGGAATAGGGAAATCTCAAGCAATAATCCTAGCACACTCTATCCAATAGCGGCTTATGAAGCTCACTACTACCTAGAATTCATCTTCTAAAGTATCTAAGATCGGAAATCATCGGGTAGATCTCTTCCCTCTCTTAGGTTGATAGCATTAGGTGACCCTAAGCTAAATTAGCCTTAATAAACACTAGGATTTAACAACCTAACACCCCAATCATACAGATTCATCATTTAAAGAGCAATAGAGGAGGAAATCGGGTGGATCATGGGGGAAATCGGCTGATTTACCTGATGAACAGGCCGATTTTCCCTTCTGTTGTGAGTTTCGTGCATACAAATCATCCTAAACTAACATATAAGCCTATCCTATCATCACCCAAGCCTAACCATCAATCCATCACTCCAGAATCACAATAAACTAGCCAATAATATGCATATCAAGATCCAAAATCATCAAACAAGCATACATGGTGTTCATAGATGGATAATGAAAGATAAGCAAGCAAAATCAATGAATCTCAATTGAATCTAAGTTGTATCAAGACTTACGAACTCTTAAATGAAGATCCAAAACGTTCCTAACAATCCTTGCAATAGTTCTTCAATCCAAGACTACAAAAGTAACTCAAAATTACTCAAAATCTCACTATTACTCTTAGAATGGTGTTCTTCTTCTTGCTTTAATCCTTGAGAGTTTTCTTCTCCTCCAATCTTTTCCCCCAAATTGGTGAGCTGTGAATGAGAGTGTGGGAGAGGAGAGATGCTCAGCAACCACCTACATGACCACTTATATTCTCCACCAAGAGCAAGGACGGACAAGAGATCGTGGGACACGTGGCTTAAGCTGTCAAAGTCCCAAAAATCGACCCAGTAGGATTAAATCGGACGATTTAGCTGCTAGTTGGTCCGATTTTCTTCAGCAGAAACATGCCACGATCGTTTAGCCATGAGTTGATCCATTGCTTTCACCAATAGTGGTCTTTGTGTCCTTTGTTGCTCCAATTATGCTCCTCCAAAGCTTTGGATGTGTACCATCATGAGGCTTGGCCCTCAAATGTATCGATTAACGTCCAATAGATCCCCGAATTACCTACAAAACCGATAAAAGGTAGTGTAGACGTCTTTTCTAGAAATGTGCATGAATTGAGCGAAGACGTCATGAACCAATGCCAAAACATGCATGAACGAGTGAGAAATCTATCTAAATGATTACCTAATCCTAAGTCATAAATCTTGTTATCAGGTATGATCCTCACTATGTTTGGTGAGTAATGTGTGGTGTATGGATGTACGTTTCTAAATGGCTTTTCGTTTGTGGTTCGGACTAACCTTTCATTGGGGTTAGTCTCATTTCGTAATATATTTAACGATTAGCCATTGTATTCTCCTCAGCGTTGGGTAGGTCTCCTATTTCTGTCAGATCTCACCCAACAGATTACGTGGAACCTCTAAGGCAAACAACTGGGCATCCTCATCAGAAAACTGGATGTCCATCTCTAGCCACGTTAGATCTCTTAGGCTGAACTGTCAGTCCCGCAATCGCCTTCTCTCGAGGCTTCTTTCTTCTAAGGGCATCGGCGACAATGCTCTCTTTCCCCGGATTATACAAAATCTCAAGGTCAAAATCCTTGATCAGCTCAAGCCATCTACGTTGGCGGTTATTCAATTCCCGCTGCGTGAAAATATACTTTAGACTCTTATGATCTGTGAAGATCTGGCTTATAGCACCATACAAGTAATGTATCCATATCTTCAATGCATGAACTACCGCTGCCAACTCCAGATCATGAGTCGGGTAGTTCTATTCATACGTCTTCATCTGTCTAGACGCATATGCGATCACCCTACCTCGCTGCATTAGAACACATCCCAAGCCTAGCTTGGATGCGTCACTATAGACTACAAAGTCCTATGTGCCCTCTAGCTGTGCTAAGATGGGAGCGGAAGTCAGACGTCTCTTCAGCTCCTTAAAACTCTAAGTACACGGCTTGGACCATACAAACCGGGTAGTTATCCTCAACTGACAGGTAAGTGGACGGGCAATCACAGAGAATTCCTCCACAAACCGACGGTAATAACCGGCTAAGCCAAGGAAGCTGCGTACTTCCTTGACGTTCGTCGGTATCGTCCATCCTTCTACAAACTCGATCTTTGCCGGATCAACCTTGATCGAATCGGCGGAGACAACATGACCCAGAAATGCTACTTCTGGCATCCGGAACTCGCACTTGGAGAACTTGGCATACAATTCTCTATCCCGCAAAACTCGCAACACCTTCCTCAAATGTCCTGCATGCTCCTCTCTGCTACGAGAGTACCCCGGGATATTGTCCATGAAGACCACTACAAACTGATCCAGGAAGTCGATGAATATGCCATTCATCAACTCCATAAGATGGTGGGCGCATTCGTAAGCCCGAATGGCATCACTACAAACTCGTAGCGGCAAAACCGAGTCTGAAATGCCGTAATATGCACATCCTACTCTCTCACCCTCAACTGGTGATAACCCGAGCGCAAGTCGATCCTGGAGAACACAGTCGCTCCTTGAAGCTGATCCAACAAATCATCGATGCAAGGCAAAGGATACTTGTTCTTGATGGTCGCCTTGTTTAACTCTCTATGGTCGATGCACAATCTCAACGATCCGTCCTTCTTCCACACGAAGAGGACAGGTTCTCCCCATGGGGAAATGCTAGGGCGGATGAAGACCTTCTCAGCCAACTCCTCGAGTTGCTTCTTCAGCTCTAACAACTCAATAGGTGTTAGATGGTATAGAGCCTTCGAGATCGGTCTCGTCCCCGGCTCCAACACTATGCCGAAGTCTACGCTCCTCTGAGGTGGAAAATTGGATGGCTCAGTGTTAGCATGAAATATTGTGATATTTTAGGCACGTTTTCTAAGTGTATTTCATCCATATTGGTAGTCATTGATAAAGCATGGAAGCATTTGTGAGTTAGTTTATCTATTTTGTCGATATAGAAGTCTACATAAGCTTTGTGTTGATTGTAGGCGATTAAGAGCTAAACTCGAACGGATTGAAGAAGAATGGAGATAGATTGAGCATGTCCAAGGATTGAGGACATCATTAGGAGCTAAGGAAGATGCTAAGTTGAGGAATAGCACGAGACAAAGGAGAATTACGATCTACACCTATTCCACGCCCTGAAATACGGCCGTACCAGATTCCACGCTCTAAACCACGGCCGTGGAACCTTGGCAAGACAAGCGTGGAGCATTCCAGCAAGTTCCACGGTCGTGGAAAGTTGTGCCAAACCGTGATGAACTTCCACGCTCTAAACCACACTCTAAACCACGGTCGTGGAATCCCAGAGAACCGTGATTTAGGCGATCTTTTAATACACGATTTGAAGCCATGATCTTTTGCACAATGGGCTGGGCTTATATTTTATCTTACCCTATAAAAGGACGGAATGAGAGAGATTCCGTCACCTTCACTTACGCTTTCGCTTGGAGATTGTGCCTAACCCTAAGGAGATTTCCGATTGACGGAAAGCTAGAGAAAGAGTGAAGATTTGGAAGATTGTTCGTAAGGAGATTTCATACTTTATTTCTAGGTTTGATTAGAAGACGGATTGACATCCCGTTCTTCGTTCTTATCTAGAATTACCTGTTTGTGTTATTCCAAATCTGAGTTGCATTATCATTGATATTTGTGGATTTAAGATTGGTTTGAAGGTTATTGAAGGTTTTTGAAGGCTTTCATCTTTCATTCTTTTAAATCTTGAATTTGATATCAATATGACTGTTGTTGGCTAAAACCCTTTAGCAATTCTAAGGTGAAGGGTTGATAGTTGTGGCTTAGATGATGATAGATCGATCGTAAACAGATTGGACCCTGAGAGTTAGAGAGAATCGCCGACGAACCTAATCCACGGTCTGTTCTTGAGCTTCCACGGCCGTGGAACTCAAGAACTACCCGTAATTTTGTGTCAGTTACGAGCCTTGCTTTTACTTTAATCCAAAGTTAAAGATTTGCTTTAACTTAGTCTTGGCTTGCCTTTTCTAAGTGGTAGTGAAGCCTCAACAACCTCTACCCTGATTTCGAGTGTCACAACCTTAATCGGTTTAGTTAGTCTTGATCCTTGGATTACAAGTTGGGTATTTGACGTTAACATTTACCTTTAGAACCTTTCTATACTGAAGCCTCAACAACCTTTATAGAGAGTGCCTTTAGGTGAATCATATAAGGTCTTGGAACTTCACCGTACATTGCCTTACATTCGTATACCTTTGAAAACCTCAACTCTGTCCTTATATCTTTAGTATATCTTGAATCGATTGCCACAGCTGGATACCTGGATCTTTAGGATTGTTGTTTTCCCAATATTTACAAAAGCTCATACATTTACTCGCTTGACAATTATCTTAACTGGATTTAACCCCCCAAATCCCTGTGTTCGATACTCTGGAATTCTTGCTTAACTATATCGATCCGTACACTGCGGGTTCGCTTGCTTGATTCTGGTTTTAAATTAAAGCTTATTTGCACGTACGCTAAGTGGCGAACAAGTTTTTGGCGCCGTTGCCGGGGATTTGGTCTAGGCCGAATTCGGTTATCGGTTGTCAAGCTTGGGAGCTTCTCCCTTGTTATTTGATATCTTTTCAAGTGTATGCGCAGGTCTAGTAATAACGAAGACCTCTTACCTCTTGATCAAGAGCTTGAGAGGACTTTGAGGAGAAAGCGTAAGGAAAGAAAAATGGATGAAGAAAGAGAACGTGATCTCCAATCGGAGTTAGCGGAAATGGAAGCTCAACTCCAATGGAGTGAGAAGACTCGTAGGGAAGAAACGGATCGTCATCAAATGAAGGTTGATGATCTAACGAACATGATGTTCCAAATGAGGCTGGAATAAAGAACCTCAAGGAGAAAAAGAAAAGGAGGAGACCGGGAAGATCGGTTAGAGCCAACTCATCTAATGAGGATAGTGACTCCTCTATGCCACCACTAGAGGAAATTGATCCTACGATCAGTGTGAATCCATTCTTTCCACGGCCAGCTGCAAATCGCCGTGTTCCACCTAGGAATGCAAGGGTCGAACGTGTAGAAGAGGAGCCAAGAACTCTTGGCCAAAGGATGGATCCAACGCAGCAACCATGCCGTTTAGGTGTGAACTTTGATGCTGACGATGCACAAGGGTTTAGCTTCAACCCTCAAGTTATTACCATTGTTCGCCAAAACCAATTTGGTGGAACAAGTGCTGAATCTCCACACCAACATCTATAAAACTTTGAGATTATGATGAAGACAATGAAGCCTAAGAACGCAACTACTAACAGCTACAAACTCAAGCCTTTCTTCTTCTTCTTGAAGGGAAAGCATTGTCTTGGTATCAAGCTCTTCCAAGTGGGAAGCTTGAAACATGGGAGGATCTTTCTTCGGAATTCCTCACTAAGTTCTTTCCGCCATCCAAAACGGCGGAGCTAAGAGGTAAGATTAATGCATTTTCTATGAGATCTAACGAAAGTTTGTTTCAATTTTGGGAAAGATTTCAGGATTTGCTATTGGATTGCCCTCATCATGGTATATCCAAACTTGCATTATTGGAGATATACTATAAGGGGCTGGATGTGGAGACACAATTCAAGCTCCAATCCCTTTCATGTGGTACATTCATGGACATGAGGGAAGATGACGCTTGGGACTTCATTGAGAAGCAAACGCGAGTGATAGAGAAGTATTCTCATCGGAAAGCGGAGGCGAATCATGTAGATCAAGGAGAAAAGCTATCACAAGCAGCTCAAACTCAAATCTTTTCTCTCAACACGGAGATTAAAGAGTTGAAGGAAGCCATCAAAACCAACTTTCTGAAGAACAAGGAGCAAGATGTGGGTTATTTAGGCAACAACAATAACCACAATGGTAATGAGAATACCAACCGCAACAACCGGAACAACAACCGGAATAATTGGAACAACAACAACAACAACCGGAACAACAATTGGAACAACAATAGGGGTTCAAACAACAACAATTGGCGCTCCAATCAACAAAATTTCGGTAATTCTTATCCTTCCAATTCAGGAAATTCACTAACTCCACCTTCCTCTTCTTCCACTCCTTTGAAAAGCCAAGGGCAAACATCTAATGGTGGAAGCACTTCGGGGAAAGAGAAGCCCGATCCCATGTTGGAAACGATTTTGGGGAAGCTTCAAGGGTTGGAGACTCGCATCATCAAGGTTGATGATCACATTACTAAGGTTGATAAAGCCCAAAAGGTTTTAGAAAACCAAATGTTCAGCAATGCGGAGAAAGTCCCTAGGAATCAAGGGAAACTTCCAGGAAAGACGGAGGACAACCCCAAAGGAAGGGTGATGGCAATCACAACTAGGAGCGGAGTCACAACTACCGACCCGCAGCCCAAGTTTGTAGAAGTCCCCGTTGAGAAAGAGAAAGAAAAGGGGAAGGAGAAGGAAGATGTCTACGTTCCTCCGCCCGCTTACAAACCTCCCCTACCGTTCCCGCAATCTAGAGCAAGAGAGCGTCTAGACAAGCAATTCGGTAAGTTTATAGAACTCATGAGCAAACTACATATTAATATACCATTCATTGATGCTATTGTAGGTATGCCGGCTTATGGTAAGTTCCTAAAAGAAATCCTCTCTAACAAGAGAAAGCTATAGGATTTTGGAGAGGTTAAGATGAGTTCGGATTATTCGGATCTCATCAAAACCATGAAGGGAAGATGCCCCCTAAGCTAAAGGATCCGGGGTCATTTTGTATTCCCATAGGAGTGGGAGATGTCACATATGATGCATTATGTGACTTGGGTGCAAGTGTGAGCATCATCCCACTTGCATTATGTAGGAAGATCGGTTTAGGCGACCCTAAACCGGTGAAGATGATGTTGTACATGGCGGACCGTTCCATAACTCGTCCCGTCGGTATTGTTGAAGACGTCCCGGTCAAGCTAGGTAAATTCTATGTTCCTATAGATTTTGTTGTGCTTGACATTCCTGCAGATAGTCCGGTCCCGATTATTCTCGGAAGACCGTTTCTTGTAACATCCGGCTGCATAGTCGATTGCAAGAATGCTAGACTCGCCTTTGACATAGGAGAAGAGAAGGTAGAGTTCGTTCTTTCCAATCTAGTGAAGGAACCAATCTTTGATGAGGATATATTCAATATCCAAGATGAAGAAGGGTTGTCTAGAGAGGAGGTAAGTGCTATTCTCTTCAAAGATCCTTTGCAAAAGGTTATTACTATGAGTCTAATGGATGTAGGGGAAGAAGAGGAGTGCAATGAGGCAATTGAAGCCTTAGAAGCACAAGAAGAAGTGTGTGAAGAGGAGTTTGAGAAACTCCACGACGAGGCAGAGAACGTACGGATCCACGGTCATACACTATTTTCCACGGCCGTGGATTTCACCAACAAAAGCGTGGAGCACTCCAGAGGGTTACACGGTCGTGGAGAGAACAGAGCAACCGTATTTACTTTCCACGCCCAAAATCACGGCCGTGGAGGATGCAGAGAGGCCGTAATTTTGGGTGATTCCGAAGGTAATTGTGCCTCTTCCTCAACTTCTCTTGATTCTTCTCCAACTCCTTCTACATCCTTAGACACTT
This sequence comes from Fagopyrum homotropicum, assembly GCA_033239125.1. Taxonomy (NCBI): domain Eukaryota; kingdom Viridiplantae; phylum Streptophyta; class Magnoliopsida; order Caryophyllales; family Polygonaceae; genus Fagopyrum; species Fagopyrum homotropicum. Next base: position 97,409,568 of record BSWB01000001.1, on the reverse strand, counting down.
CTAAGGAAGCATCGGACGCTCCTCAAGAACCATTGGAAACTCCGATAGTGATGGAACTAAAGCCACTCCCTACTCATCTAAGGTACGCATTTCTTGGACCTAATTCTACCTTTCCGGTTATTGTTAGTTCCGATTTAAGCATAGATGAACATAGTAAGCTCATGGTTGTCCTTAGGAAACATAGAAAAGCTTTAGGATATACTATAAAGGACTTAGTAGGAATCAAACCTTCCCTATGCATGCATATGATCTTAATGGAAAAGGACTTTAGGACTTCGCGACAACCTCAAAGGCGATTGAATCCGATCATGAAGGAGGTTGTCAAGAAGGAAATTCTTAAATTGCTTGATGCAGGTATCATCTACCCTATCTCCGATAGCAAGTGGGTGATCCCGGTACAAGTGGTTCCGAAGAAGGGAGGAATGACGGTCATCACCAACAAGAATAACGAACTCATTCCTATCCGAACCGTAACAGGATGGCGGATGTGCATAGACTACCGCAAGCTAAAAAACGCGACGAGGAAGGATAACTTCCCACTACCCTTCATCGATCAAATGCTTGAAAGGTTAGCACAACATTCGCATTTTTGCTATCTTGACGGTTATAGTGGTTTCTTTCAGATCCCGATACACCCGGATGATCAAGAGAAGACCACATTCACGTGCCCATGGGGTACGTTCGCCTATAGGAGGATGCTGTTCGGGCTTTGCAACGCCCCAGCCACCTTTCAAAGGTGCATGATGGCCATCTTCTCCGAATATATAGAGGAAATCATGGAGGTTTTTATGGATGACTTCTCCGTTTATGGTTCCTCTTTTGACAATTGTCTTTCTAACCTTGCTCTTGTGTTACAAAGGTGTGAAGACACAGACCTAGTTCTTAATTGGGAGAAGTGTCAATTCATGGTGAAGGAAGGCATTGTATTAGGACACTTAATCTCTAGTAGAGGGATTGAGGTGGATAAAGCTAAAATAGAGACAATAGAAAAACTTTCTCCCCCAACTTCGGTGAAAGGGATAAGAAGTTTTCTAGGACATGCTGGATTTTATAGGCGCTTCATAAAAGACTTCTCTAAAATTTCAAAACCGCTTACTAATCTATTGATGAAGGATGCAGTTTTTGAGTTTTCGCAGGAATGTTTAGATGCGTTCAATATGATTCGGGAAGCTCTAATTTCAGCTCCGATTATCCAACCTCCGGATTGGAATCTTCCCTTTGAGGTTATGTGTGACGCAAATGACGTAGCTATAGGAGCTATTCTTGGACAAAGAAAGGAAGGGCAAACCCACGCTATCTACTACGCTAGCAAGACGCTAGATGAAGCGCAGCTCAACTACGCCACTACCGAAAAGGAATTTTTAGCCATTGTTTATGAAATTGACAAATTTCGCTCTTATCTTGTAGGTGCAAAGGTGATTGTATACACGGATCATGCTGCAATCCGGTACCTCCTTGCAAAGAAGGATGCGAAGCCAAGGCTAATTAGATGGATTCTTCTCCTAAAAGAATTCGATCTAGAGATCCGCGACAAGAAGGGTTCGGAAAATTCTGTTGCGGATCATTTGAGTCGCCTAACACATCTAGAGGACGACCACCTACCTATAGATGACTCCTTTCCGGACGAACATTTACATATTATAGAGGAGTGCATCGATGTGATCTCCAAAGGTAACAAACCATGGTTTGCTGATTTTGTTAACTATTTGGTTTGTCAGGAAATACTGCCCGGATTATCCTACGCACAAAGAAAAAAGTTCTTTAAGGATGTTCGGGAATACTTTTGGAATGAACCTCTCCTCTTTAAGAGAGGTCCGGATGGAATTATTCGGCGATGTGTGCCGGAAGATGAGATGCAAAGTGTCATCCGCCATTGTCATTCACTACCTTGTGGAGGACACGCTAGTTCGAACAAGACTAGCGCTAAGGTATTACAATCTGGATTCTTTTGGCCTACACTATTTAAAGATGTGCAAACCTTTGTTTCCTACTGCGATGCTTGTCAAAGAACAGGAAATATCTCTAGGAGGAATGAGATGCCTCTCAATAACATCCAAGAGGTGGAGATCTTTGACGTTTGGGGAGTAGACTTCATGGGACCATTCCCATCATCTTGTGGTAACCAATACATACTTTTAGCGGTTGATTATGTTTCAAGATGGGTAGAAGCGATTGCCTCTCCCACCAATGATGCCATGGTAGTGGTTAAGTTCTTTAACAAGACCATCTTCCCACGATTTAGGACACCACGGACCATCATTAGTGATGGAGGCTCTCACTTCATTGCCCGGCGCTTTGAAGCTCTCTTAGCTAAGTATGGGGTGACTCACAAGATCGCCACCCCCTATCATCCACAAACTAGTGGACAAGTGGAGATCTCAAACCGTGAGATCAAAGGAATTCTAGAGAAGACGGTTTCAAGGACCAGGAAGGATTGGTCTTTGAAGCTAGATGATGCATTGTGGGCGTACCGGACTGCGTATAAGACTCCCATCGGAACCACACCATACAACCTTGTGTATGGGAAGTCTTGTCACTTACCGGTAGAGTTGGAGCACAAGGCGTTTTGGGCAATCAAGTGGCTAAATTTCAGCATGAAGGAAGCGGGAGAGAAGCGTCTCTTGGACCTAAATGAGCTTGAAGAGCTCCGCTTGAACGCCTACGAAAACGCCAAGATTTATAAAGAAAGAGCAAAACGTTGGCATGATAAGCATATCATTCCAAAGGACTTCAAAGAGGGAGATCAAGTTCTCCTCTTCAACTCAAGGCTTCGTCTCTTTCCAGGTAAGCTTAAATCTCGTTGGACCGGACCTTTTCTAATCAAACGTATTTTCCCCCATGGTGCAGTTGAAGTATGGGGTGAAACGGGCGGAAGCTTTAAGGTGAACGGTCAACGACTCAAGAAGTACACACCGGAATTCCAAGCTAAAGAGTTTGCGCCCACCGCACTCGAATAAGTGCGAATTTGGTCTAGCTACGGACCTTAAACAAAGCGCTTCTTGGGAGGCAACCCAAGGTATTACATTGTCGTTTTTGTTTTTAATTCATAGATTAGCTTAGTTTAGACGTTTTTGCTTTGCTTTGCCTTTGATACCTTCCGGTATGTTCGTGTTTTTGGATGTAGGAACAATGGAAAAGGAAAGGGGAAGAGAAAGTTTGAAGAAAAGTGACGAAACTTGGACTTTGGAGCATTACAGAGAGTTCCACGGCCGTGGTTTAGACCGTGACAGCAACAATGACCGTAATTTCCAAAAGCCTGAGAAAAATCACCAAAACCACGGTTCCGTACATTTCCACGGCCGTGGAACCCCCCGACAGACCGTGATTTTCAAAAATTTTTACTGCCACTATATAAACCACGTTTCTTCACAAAACACAAACCACAACCTAACATTACGCCCAAATCGCCGATTCCACGCCCTTCCTCCCAAATCTTCGTTCGTTAATCGTTTTTAACGATTCTTTGACCTAAACTGAAGCAAATCCTATCACCAACAAGATCCAAGCAACGATTCGAGCGGCAAATCACCGGAGAAGCCACAATTCGGATTCTAAAATCCGAAAACCTAGGTTTTTGGCTCTTTCTCTCTCTTTGTCGATTCGGCTTTGTTTTTGATAGAATTTGTAGGAGAACTGATTGGAATTGGAAGAAATTAGTCTAGGACTGATTGTTGCTGAGTTTGGTGAATTGTTTTTGAGTTTTGAGAATTTTCGAGACGAACCACGATCACTGTACGTTCCACGGCCGTGGAAAGCCAAGAACAGACCGTGGTTTTTGACAGATTATGGATTTTGTGAGGAGAGTGTCCGGTAGGAACAAGGACAAGAATAAGGATAAGGATTAGAACAAAAAGAGGAAAGGCAATGATGCTTCCTCTTCTAGAGTACCACCTCCTTCATCCCCTTCACCTCCATCATCACCATCACCACCTCGCCCTAGGATCCCTACCATTCATGAGGATCATCTCGATGCTTTAGAGAGGATCCATAAGAGGACGGTCATAGGACCTAGATACCTGCTATTGGAGGAGTTAGAGCCTCTACATGTGATAGGAGACATTACTTGGCTCTTAGATAGAGCCGGTCTAGTCATCTTCTCTGCTATTCGGGAAGATGCTTATGAGGAGATCACGAGGGAGTTTGTGGTTTCTTTCCAGCATAGCCATGTCGACAGGACTGTCTCTTTCCGGCTGATGGAAAGAGACTATGAGTTCTCCATTAGAGAGTTTGGAGCCTTCTTCGGGTTCCACGAGACCTTCAATGGTCGTTTCCCCAGTGGCGTATACGCCAAGGATTTCTGGGAAGAGATCGCTATGATCTACGCCAGCGAGGACCGCTGGCAGCCAGCTGATACCAAGGCTAAGTTGATGTATCACTTAGCCTTGAAGATTGCTCACAGGGTACTTTCTGAGTGTCTCTTCCCTAGGACGGAGACGCCTCAGAAGATCAAGACAGATGAGCTCTTCCTTCTCTACTATATGCTATACGGTAGACAGGCAGATTGTGCCACCCTCTTAGCTGCTACTTTGAGCAAGCTAAAGAATAAGAGGGCTGAAAACATTGGATATGGTGGGATGGTCACCCACCTTGCTCGACAGTTAGGGGTAGATTTCTCTGCTTGCACACGTATTGCTGCAATACCCCTAGGACTTCAAGCCCTTATGACTAGAGGCCTCATCTTCCCCATCCATAGAGGTCCACCATATGCTGCTATGCCGTGGGAGAGTAGGACCGGGAGAGGCATTGAGTGGCTCCCTGAGTATTCCATTATGGCTGGACGCCATAATTGGAAGGCGACGCTCGCTGCCATGCATGCGAACAGATTGGTAGCCCCTCCCTACGTTCCACCACCACCAGTTGTAGAGGAGGAGATGAGAGGAGATGATTATGAGGGAGGAGGAGGAGCTGAGTAGGACTTTGGTACATTCCCGGACCAGCCGGATGCAGTTCCCGACATGCCTAGACGTTCTCCCCGCCCTGCTAGAGCATCTGGCTCTTCCTCTCGCCGCGCTAGTGTGAGCGAGAGGCCCACTTGGATGGTTGACCCTCTTGCTTGGTATTCGACTCAGCCGGATTGGATGGGAGCTCCACCGCCTTGGCATGCACAGCCGCCACCTGTACCAGCACCTTCAGATGCACCGGCGTGGTACAGCCAGCCGCCTGGTTGGTACGAGCAGTTGCCACAGTGGGATACCGACCTTTCCAACAGGGTTGGAGCTTTGGAGATCCGTGTAGATGATAGGGATGCACGAGTGGACGATCTAGACCACATGATGAGAGACGTTTACCGCCAGCAGTTCGGGCGGTACTATGATTCCAGCTTCTCCCCGTTTCCACCTCCACCGGCACCGCAGTGATGACATATGATGATCGACGTTTTAGCCGCTCCACCATCATTTTGTGAGTTCTTTTTCTTTCTTTCTTTTCTTCTTTTTCTTTTCTTTGAACATTAGGGACAATGTTTGTTCCAAGTATGGGGTGGGGTGTGACTAATAGTTATAATAACTCTTACTCACTTTTGTATGCTTTATTGAGACTACCTTGCATATTCATTCTATTGTTGCACGTTTCATTATTGCATTGCATGAAAAAGCTTTTGAAAAACCCATAAAAATTGAAAAATTTTGAAAATTTTGTGCTTCTAAGGATAGAGATGATTTCTATGATAATCACCACTTGTGAATTGAGTTTTGATGACAATCGCATGCTTAAACAAATAGTGAATTGGAAAGAAATTGATTGAGTTGATTATCCCTCTTTTGCAAATTTCATAATGTGATGAATGTTACTTAAATCATGTTGAGAAATCAAGGTTGAAATCACATGATAAGTTATTATGCTTCTTTTTTAGATGATTAAGGCAATTCGATTTTCTTTCTTCTTCCTTTGATCATTTAGCCCCTCATTGAAATAATGGCCTCCTTTACCTATCCGGGAATTTGGAGGAGTTGAATGAAAAAGGCATGTTTGATGTGGGAGGGCCATGAAAGCAATATTTTGCATTCAAAAGAATAGAAAGAAATTATAGGTTTGGGGAAGTCAATCATGATGATGAGTAACTCGGCACCATTCACATAGCCGGGTGTTTGTATCTTGCCAAAGTCGGATTGAGCGATATTCCTAGCGGATTATGGTATGTGCATCAAGGGTTTGAGGTATCTCGTAAAAATGAGAAACGCCAATCTCCTAGGCTTCGGTTTTTGTGCACCTCTATCCATAACTCCAAAAGTAAAGTCGAAAAATGAATTGAAAAGAAGAGAGCGAAGCTCTAAGTTGAAAATGATGTGGAAACCGCAAGAGAAAAAGAAAAGAGTAGTTATCCATTTTCCCGGATTCATGCACCACATTCCCTAAAGTTTTCCCTCCCTTTCCGCATTCTAGACCTTATTTGAAAGTCCTTAAGATCAAGAGAATGATATATGACTTGGTGATCTAAATTGGAGTTTCTTATGATTGATTTTGATAATGTTTGAAGGTTATGATGTTTACATGGAAGTTTGATTAATTCATGAGCTCTCTTTACTCTTTACTCTTTGATTATGTGTATGAAAGTCTTATAAGCGAATGAAGCAAGGTTTGAGAATGATCTATTGATTAGAAAGCACATTCATCTAAAGGAAGTTTTGCTTTGGAAGTGTACACATATTTCATCCTAACTTGAGTTTTAAAGTTTTTGAAAGACCTTGCTTGGGGACAAGCAAGTGGCAAGTATGGGGTTATTTGTTAGCATGAAATATTGTGATATTTTAGGCACGTTTTCTAAGTATATTTCATCCATATTGGTAGTCATTGATAAAGCATGGAAGCATTTGTGAGTTAGTTTATCTATTTTGTCGATATAGAAGTCTACATAAGCTTTGTGTTAATTGTAGGCGATTAAGAGCTAAAACCGAACGGATTGAAGAAGAATGGAGATAGATTGAGCATGTCTAAGGATTGAGAACATCATTAGGAGCTAAGGAAGATGCTAAGTTGAGGAATAGCACGAGACAAAGGAGAATTACGATCTACACCTATTCCACGCCCTGAAATACGGCCGTACTAGATTCCATGCTCTAAACCACGGCCGTGGAACCTTGGCAAGACAAGCGTGGAGCATTCCAGCAAGTTACACGGTCGTGGCAAGTTGTGACAAACCGTGATGAACTTCCACGCTCTAAACCACGGTCGTGGAATCCCAGAGAACCGTGATTTAGGCGATCTTTTAACACACGATTTGAAGCCATGATCTTTTGCACAATGGGCTGGGCTTATATTTTATCTTACCCTATAAAAGGATGGAATGAGAGAGATTCCGTCACCTTCGCTTACGCTTTCGCTTGGAGATTGTGCCTAACGCTAAGGAGATTTCTGATTGATGGAAAGCTAGAGAAAGAGTGAAGATTTGGAAGATTGTTCGTAAGGAGATTTCATACTTTATTTCTAGGTTTGATTAGAAGACGGATTGACATCCCGTTCTTCGTTCTTATCTAGAATAGTTACCTGTTTGTGTTATTCCAAATCTGAGTTGCATTATCATTGATATTTGTGGATTTGAGATTGGTTTGAAGGTTATTGAAGGTTTTCAAAGGTTTTCATCTTTCATTCTTTTAAATCTTGAATTTGATATCAATATGACTGTTGTTGGCTAAAACCCTTTAGTAATTCTAAGGTGAAGGGTTGATAGTTGTGGCTTAGATGATGATAGATCGATCGTAAATAGATTGGACCCTGAGAGTTAGAGAGAATCGCCGACGAACCTAATCCACGGTCTGTTCTTGAGCTTCCACGGCCGTGGAACTCAAGAACTACCCGTAATTTTGTGTCAGTTACGAGCCTTGCTTTTACTTTAATCCAAAGTTAAAGATTTGCTTTAACTTAGTCTTGACTTGCCTTTTCTAAGTGGTAGTGAAGCCTCAACAACCTCTACCCTGATTTCGAGTGTCACAACCTTAATCGGTTTAGTTAGTCTTGATCCTTGGATTACAAGTTTGGGTATTTGACGTTAACATTTACTTTTAGAACCTTTCTATACTGAAGTCTCAACAACCTTTATAGAGAGTGCCTTTAGGTGAATCATATAAGGTCTTGGAACTTCACCGTACATTGCCTTACATTCGTATACATTTGCAAACCTCAACTCTGTCCTTATATCTTTAGTATATCTTGAATCGCTTGCCATAGCTGGATACCTGGATCTTTAGGATTGTTGTTTTCCCAATATTTACAAAAGCTCATACATTTACTCGCTTGACAATTATCTTAACTGGATTTAACCCCCCAAATCCCTGTGTTCGATACTCTGGAATTCTTGCTTAACTATATCGATCCGTACACTACGGGTTCGCTTGCTTGATTCTGGTTTTAAATTAAAGCTTATTTGCACGCACGCTAAGTGGCGAACACTCAGTAAACACATCCAGAAACTCGCATACCACGGGGATATCCTCTAATGTTAGAGTCTCGCCCTCCTTCATGGCATAACATCAGAAGGCCTCGCATCCTTGTGTAATCCACCTCGCTGCACAAACCATGTTGATAACCATACTCGACTTTCCAAGGTCCCAACCTCAGAAAATCTTGATTTTCCCGACTCGGTAGAGACCATCACTGTCCTCCTACCTACATCTTATACAACACGATTCTATCCATCCAATCCATGTACCTCCCGGGTACCTCTCACATAACCCCCATCGGGTAAACCAATAACGAAAGATCTCCTTTGTACCGTATCTATGGTTAATCTATCAACACATGCATCAGAAATAAAAGAGTGTGTAGCACCCATATCAAACAAAACTTTAAGAGGTAAACCATTAATCAGAATGATACTTGTAGCAGCTGGCGTTGGCGGCTCATCAACGCTCCTCAACTCAAAGACTCTACCTCTTGGTCCCCGGATATCAATAGCACCTCAATCACGACCTCTACCTGTACTCGGTCCTGGAGCAGAACCTTGAGTAGGAGGATGGTCCGTGACATTCTAATGTCCTTGCGTCTGGTACTGAGGCGGCCTCTGCCCACCTCCTACCTCACCAGCAGGGGAAGATCCCTGCTGCGACGACAGCTTGCCTTGACGGTAAAACGTAGCCCGATGTCTTGGCTTCCCGCAAGAGAAGCAAGTCACTGGTGCTCGCCGGCAATCAACTCTCACATGCCCTGACCCTCCGCAGTTGAAACACTGCCAGCCTCTCTCAAAAATCTGTGCAAAAAATGGGTAACTCGAGCGACCCTGAGTTTGGCCTCGCCCATACCCGGATGCTCCGGCACCAGTGTGCCTAGTACACTGTCTCTTCTCAGACCTTCTTGTTTGAGAAGCCCTCCTCTGGCTGGCCCGCTCACGCTCGTAAACCGAGGCTCTATCTTGGTAGTCTGTCAAAGACTCGCAATGAAAACCCGCATGTTGGAACGGGTAGTCTCCCTAAGTTGACGGGAGAATAGATACACGTGTTGATCCTTTGGAGGTGCAGTTGGGTATTCGGTCCAAACTGTGTGTGCAAGCTTTAAAATTTATAACCCAAGAAGTATGCTTGAACAAATATGCGAACCCGCAGTGTACGAATCAATTGTAATAAAAGCAAGAATCCCAGGGAGCGATCACAGGGACTTAGGTGAAACAAAACACATAATTAGGTTGTCAAGTATTGCAATTAACTAAAAGCAATTAAAGCAATCAAAGATGATGTATAAAGTCAAGTAAGGGGAAATGCGGATTCTAGGGATTAAAGCATCTAGTTGTGGTTCCGACTCAAGATCTCAAAGGATAACGTGGACAAAGTTGAGGTTTGCAACAGGAAGGTGTTTCTAAGGTGGGAATAGATTACCGGGTAAGTCTCACTACTCACTCTGCCAAACCAAAGCTCCTATTACCGGGTAAGTCTCAATGTACTAAGGAAAGGAACTATAATCTCAAACCAACACACCACCGAAGGGTATAAAATCAACCTTTACCGGGTAAATCTCAAGCTAACTCACAAAGATGGGATGAAGGCACACTCAAACCCCAATAAAGGATAGACCTTTATTACCTACACTCATGATCTTAGGTAAACAAACAAAGGAATCACCGGGTAAGTCTCATCCTAGGCTTGCATTGAACCAGGAAACGTGTAATAAGGATAGGATTTGGAAAACTTAAACACTTAACGAAGAATAGGTTCAGGAAGGTTCACCTCGTTCAGTCAGATTCCACCCCGGCCGAGATGTTCAACGACTAAGCGAGATGTTCTAGGGTTAAGGTTAAAGACTCGAGCTTTCAGGGTCCTGTTGGGATTAAGATCATTAAATCATCGTCTTTCTCACAACCTTCAGCCAATCACCCTAGAACCGCATAAGAAACTTAGTCAACAATCATCATGATAACAATAATCAAATTAATGGAAAAGGAATTAACATTCGAACAAGAAAACTTTAAGGAAAAGGTCTCAATAACTGAATCAATCAATCAAAAAACAAGCGTTCCTCAGTCACAAATCAGCAAAGATAACAAAACAAAAGTAATATAAGAAAGTCTTACAAACTCCTTCAAAAGCTAACTCCAACTATGACTCCTTCCTTCCTTGAACTTCAATCCTTCAATACTTCCTTCAATTCTTCCTCCAAACTCTCAGAAAATACTCCAGAAATCTCTTGATCTGAAGATGGCTGAATTGTAGAAAATCCAACCCTTTATTTAGGAGAATTATCTTTCTAAGATAAAATATCTTAAAAAGATAATTTCCTATAAAATATATCTCTCTCTAAAAATAAATCATCCAGAAATAATAACTTCATTTCAAAAATCCAGCCAAAAATATAAGATATTTTCTTTCCAAAAATAAAAGATCTCAGCCAAAAATATAGATCTCGCCAGCGACAGTGTGTTCGCTTCGGTCGGGACGCTCCTCAAGATCACCTCGGTCGAGGTGGCACTGTAGCTGACCGAGGTCAATCTCAACTGAATGTGAAATCTCTCGAATCTGGTCCAAAGTCAATCTTTTTAATCATTTCCATGCTTCCTAAGTTCTTCCTTAAGCTCCAGAATGTAGCTCCAATGACTCCATAGCTTCCTTAGCTCCATTCCAGTCCAAAACCTGCCATTTTACCTACGATTACAACGAAACTAGGTATAGACATCGATTCCCGCAAAGGTAGACAAAACAACAATATAATCAAAGAATATACATCTATACATGCAGATTTATGAAGATAAAACGTCTAAACTAGCCCCGAAATATAGAATATAATACATGCTATCAAAATACCCCATACTTGTCCCTTGCTTGTCCCCAAGCAAGTTCCAAATCTTAGATACAACATAGAATGAATTATAAGTCAGAAAAATCAATGAAAAGTATTTCAAAATATTTTTGGTGGTGTGCTCCACTCATATATCACCCTAAGAGAATGCTTCATGACAAATAAAATCAAGAAATGATCATAACATTTTATAAATATAAGAAAGTTGTTCATCTTTGCATAAAATCATAGAATGCATAATAAATCATATTTATCGAAATCAATCATATATAATCTAGTTTAAACCACCAAGTCAATCAACAAGCTCGAGGTCTCAAGGGCTTCCAAAAGAGGTCAAGAAACGTGTCACGGTGGGATGTATATAGGGAAATGTGGTGCTAGAATCCGGGAAAAGATTTTACTTCACTTTTATTGAAACTCAACATCTTCCACCAATAAGCTTTGCTTATTTTTACTTTACTTTTTGGGATGCATGGACAGATGTGCACAATAACCAAAACTTAGGAAACAGCAATCATCAATTTCTCGAGATGCCTCAAACCCTTGATGCACATACCATGACCCGTTAGGAATATCTCTCAATCCGACTTTGACAAGACACAAACACCCGGCTATGTGAATGGTGCCGAGTTACTCATCATCATGATTGACTTTCCAAAACCTATTTGTTTCTTTCTAACACTTTCGGCCAAAATCTCAACTTCATTTTCACTTGCTTTTCTTTGCTTGCTTCCAAATTTCCGGATAACTAAAAGGGAGGCAAATATGTATATGAGGGGCTAAAGCATGATCAAGAAGAAGAAGAGAAAAGAATGAATTGCCTTAATCATCCCTAGGAAGAATGTGATAGAACTCATCATGTGGTGTCAACTTTCAAATCCAACATAATTTTGATAAAAACAAAGTATTAAACATGCTAAAACTTCAAATAAACCATTTTGCAACTTAAACATATCATAAAACCTTTTGAGCATATAAAGATTTCAAAACCAATCTACAATCAGAATCATCATTGAGGTCATATCCAAAGAAGAAGCACAAAAATCGTTTCGAAAAACTCTCAGTTAAGAACCCTCCTCGGTCGAGGTGTTCTGACGTCATCCGAGGTGTCCACCTCGTCCAGTCAAGAACATCCCGATCGAGGTCATAAAAAAAAATTTCAAACCGGTTTTCGACGTTTTCTCAAACAAAAACCTGTATGTATGCATGTAATAGCAGATAAACACATAAAACTAAGTAAAAACAGAATAAGATCATAAATATCCGATAGATTCACACAAGCATACACACATAGTAAAATAATACAGCCAAATACCCCATACTTGGGACACATTGTCCCAATGGGTCAAATAAAAGTCTAGAGAAACAGGAAACTCACCGGACCTAGCTGAACTGCATAATAAATAAAGAAAGAAGATCCATTCAGCTCTAATCCTCGTCAGTTGGTGGCGGTGGTGGATGTGGATATGGAATGTAGGGGTGCTGGGATGGATCAAAGGAATAGCCCATCATCTACTAGAATTGGATCTCCAATTTTCTACGCTAATAATGTTGGCTCTCTCCTATCTCATGCATCCATCCATCCATCCCTATGTCTACGCTCATCATCAAAGCGCTGGGACATGTCAAATGTCATAGCAGCATAGGAGTCAATCATCTGCTCAGTCAGCTCATCGATCCGTCGGTGAGCCTCGGGATCTCTACGTGTCCGGAATCTACGCTGAGGTGGTGGTGGTGCTTGTGCTGCCTCCTCCTCTGTCGCCTCATCATCAAGGTCGACAACTGGTACACTCGGACCGCATGTATCAGTACCGGTCTCCATAGCAGCTCCTCTATCATCATACTCCTCCTCATCATCATCAGCAGCATCTCTGGCATCCTGCATGTAGGGAAACCAAGCAGAAGACCAATACTGTCGGTCGAAGACTGAAAACTATGACGACCATAAGATGCCCTGTGGAGATGTTGTATCCCATGGCATGGCTACGTAAGGCGTGTTGAGGCCACGAGGAACGAGAATACGCCTCGTGATCATCTCCTAAAGTCCAAGCGGCTTCGCAGCCGCAACCACTGTACATGCACTCAGATCTACACCCATGGCAGTAGCAAAATGGGTCACCAATCCTCCACAACAAATATCTCCCTTGGACTTGCCCTTTATCCTGTGCAAGTCCTCAGCTAACATCCCTCCAAAGTCAAGAACCCCCTTATAACCATACAGAACATGCTCAATAGCTCTCCTTGACGGACCTTCTAGGGCGTTTCAGTACGCGACAGAAGTGTCTCACTGAATATCCTGTGAGCTAGTCGGAAGGCTAAGTGAAAGATGATGCGCTCTCTGGAGTCTCCAGGTCTCCATCTATCACTATGCTCAACTACGTGGGCAATCTCGCCCCAGAAATCTCGAGCGACGGCTCGGGAAGGAAAATCAGTAACGGTGGGGGTCGGGAAGCCGAAGATCTCTTTGAATTGGTCCATCGGTACTATGTAGTTCCGATTCAACAAACGGTACTTGATGATGTTGCGTTCCAAGACGTGAGTGATAAAACTCACAAACTCAATGGTCGACTCTAAGTAAGCCGGCGCTCGGATCTCCATAAACTCCTCCAGCCCTACCATCGATATCATCTTCCTCAAGTCCTCCGCCACGTGGAGGCACTCGAAGGAAGCAACGTCTAGAAACCGCGAGGCAACAATGGGACGCCCGCAAATGCGATCAAAGTCGGCCTGGTGACACTCATGGATCACCGGTATAGTAGGATGAGATGCAGAAGAAGGAGAGGAACTACTGGGTCTATCTCGCAAAACAAGCTGGCGATCAGATCTACTACTCATGACTTCTGACAGATGAAAACCTCGGTCGCTTTGACAATCACCTCGGCCAAGACACAGCCGACTGGACCAAGGCGAAGTGTTGTTTGATCGAACTCTCAAATTTTCAAGTTATTTTCCCCCAAATCACTACAAAATGCTTCCTATGGGGTACTTATATCCTTTTCAGCAATAATGAGTGGCAACCAGAGCCAGATTTTTCCTAAATCAGTTAAAGAAAGAAGAGTTAGGGTTTTCGAACGAAATACCAAGATTCTGCAGATTTGGAGCGTTTTTCTCGCTGTTTGATGCTTGACAACCGATCCTCTTTCCTCCTCCGGTGTAATCGAACCAAAAATCATGGAAAACGAGCAAGAAAAGAGGAAACGAGGCTAGGGCACCGCCACGGTCGTGGCTCGATGTAGGAGGGAAAAGTGAGGAGAGAGAAAAACCGTTTCACCTTTTATACCCCTCACTGAATTTGATTTCACCTCGGTCGAGGTGGTCCCGACCGGACCGAGATGTCTGACTAGATGTCAGACCTAGTTGCCTCGGTAGCCCAAGAACATCTCGGTCGAGGTGCTGTGACAGTAACCGATATGTGTCTCAGTCAAACTTCGTCTTCTCAATTTCTCGAACTTCTGTCCTTCTAGTGTAGCTCCTGAGTTGTAATCCTTCCTTAGAAAGTACTTGGTTTCTATCTAGAGGACGCCAAAAGCAAAGCAAACTATCTAAAACTAAGATAGAAAAAGGGAAAAGAAATCAATACCTTTGGTTGCCTCCAAGAAGCGCTTGATTTAAGGTCGCTAGCTAGACCGTACATCATCCCTAAACATGTTGGAAGGTATCCTCACCCCATACTTCACCTTCATCATGGGGTGAGATAAAGAAGTCTATCAAACGTTCCAGTAAATGCAAGTGCTCATCTGGGAATGAATCATCTATGGGTAGGTCGTCCTTCTCGAGCGAGGAGGGAGGTAGCCGGATGAGGTGATCCGCAACAGAATTATCGGATCCCTTCTTATCGCGAATCTCTAGGTCAAACTCTTGAAGCAAGAGAATCCAGCAAATAAGACGTGGCTTCGCATCCTTCTTAGCAAGCAAGTAACGATAGCTACATGGTCAGTGTAAAGAATAACTTTCGCTCCCACTAAGTAAGAGCGAAACTTCTCAAAAGTATACACAACCGCCAAGAGCTCCTTTTCGGGGGTGGTGTAGTTCAGTTGAGCTTCATCTAGCGTCTTACTAGCATAGTAAATGGCGTTGGTCCAACCATCCTTCTTTTGTCCAAGCACTGCTCCTACGGCGACATCACTAGCATCACACATGATCTCAAAGGGCAAAGTCCAGTCGGGAAATTGGATGATGGGAGCGGTGATCGACGCTTCCTTTATCCTGTAAAACACATCAAGGCATTCATGCGAAAACTAAAAAACAACATCCTTATTCAAGAGATTAGTGAGTGGTTTAGAAATCTTCGAGAAATCCTTGATGAACCTCCTGTAGAAACCTGCATGCCCGAGAAAACTCCACACACCCTTAACAGAACAAGGGGGAGGACGTTTCTTAATAGTCTCGATCTTAGCTCGATCGACCTCAATACCTCGGTTGGAAACGAGGTGTCCTAGCACAATTTCTTCACTAACCATAAAGTGACACTTCTCCGAATTCAAAACAAGATTAATTTCTTCACAACGTTGCAACACTAGAGAAAGGTTAGTCAAATAATTATCAAATGAGGAAACAGATTCCAAAAAGTCATCCATGAATACCTCCGTAATCTCCTCAATTTACTCAGAAAAGATAGCAATCATACAACGCTGGAAGGTAGCGGGTGCATTACACAATCCAAATAGCATCCTCTTATAAGCGAATGTCCACCATGGACAAGTGAAAGTGGTATTCTCTTGATCATCCGGATGGATAGGAATCCCAAAGAAGCCACTATAACCATCTAGATAGCGAAAATGAGAGTGTTGAGCTAACCGTTCAAGCATTTGATCGATAAAAGGGAGCGGGAAGTGGTTTGATATATAGGTGATAGAATCACTATCATTTAGGTTCATTTTTAGAGTCTTTTTATCACAATAGTGTCGTTTTATGCTACTAACTCCTTGGTCCAGAAGAAGAAGACTAAAAGAAGATAAAAGAGGAGTTATAAGCACTTGTGAGTTGAATACCATTCACGAAGCAAAGCTTTTGGTGCCTCACCGCCCCCGCGGAGCATTGTCACCGCCCCAGCGGGTGACACTTCACTCCGGAACGCAGCCTGCGCCTTCGCCAACGCCCGGAACCAAGACTGTCACCGCCCCTGCGCCCCTCCTTGGCGCCCCTGCGGTGTCTTGCCATGAAGAAGCGAAGACCAGCGCCCCTGCGCCTTTGCCTGCGTCTCACCCTGTGGAGTTGTGAAGCCAAAGAGTCAGTGTCACCGCCCTTGCGTTGACGAGTAGGGCCGCCCCTGCGGCTCAACATCATAAGCGACAGAAAGATGAAGAGTCAGGCGTTTGAAGAACATTAAAGATCCGCCCCTGCGGTCCTGAAGGCCACCCCTACGGTTTGACGACAGAGACTTTACTCCGGCTGTTTGCACCACCTTTAAGGCAATAAAGGTGGCTGTTTTGGCCGGCCATTTACTCCCATTTAGTGCTATTTGTAGTATAAATAGACCCATGGCGGATTGCTTGAATCATCCATCATTTTCCCATTTTAATTCTCTCTTTTCTCTTGCTTCCCTTGTAATGAGCTTCTAGTTCCCTTGCTACATTGGGTTGGTTTGAAGTTGCATTATTACTTTGGTTGTAAGTACCTTTTTAATATAAGTTTTATTGAGTAATGCTTTGTGTTTCTTAATCTTCATTTGTCTAAATTGCATGTTTTATTATCACTTAAGATTGATTACCTTAGTTCTAAAGTACATACAAAGAACTAGGATTAGTAGATTCCGGGTTCGGGTCTTTAATCTAGTAGTAACCTTTGAGTAATAACGGGTTGTAATTGCTTAAAGGAAAAGGAACACAAATATAAAGATTAGTTTAATGGTTTTAATCTTCTCTTTATATCCCTTAGTCTTTGTTTGAAAGCTAACTTGTAAGTTGTTCTTGTAGGTTTACGGAACACTAAACTTGTTAAGTTGTGTTGATGCCGGTTGGCTCAACACATACATATGATCAAGACGGGAACATTACTTGAAAACTTGTAAAAAGGAACTCACCAAAGTAGTAATCGCATGCTAAGAATCAACCTAGTGTAGATTCACTCATCATCATCATATTCATTTTATTACTTGCTATCTAGTTTTGTGTGCATCAATTCACCCAACCCCCCCCACACACACCTTTTTACTTTGTTCTATAATCAATAATTGAATTTAATAAAAATATCACCAAACTCTCTTGGGTTCGACCATTACTTAACCGCTATACTTGTTCTAGTGTTATGTTGGGATTTATTTTGATAAGATAAAAACGACCTAAGCAAAAGTTCTTGTCAAATTTTGGCGCCGTTGCCGGGGAGTTTAGTTTTATTTTTATTTCATTTTTTATTATTGATTATTGGTTGGGACCGTTTTTATGGTTCAAACCCGTGCTACTAACTCTGGCATTGTTCCCTTTGATCCAGAAATTGAGAGGACGCACATCCGGCGACGTAGACAACAACAACTCTAACAAAAAATGGTTGATCGTACTCTTCGTCAACTCACTCAACCGACTTTGGCTCAACACCCTCTTGCGGTTACTATACCGGCATTAGGGGAGGGAATCAACTTCGAGCTCAAGCCGGGTCTTATTCACTTGCTCCCATCTTTCCATGAGTTAAGTGGTGAAGACCCCATCAAACACCTTGGAAAGTTTCATACCGTGTGTATGAGCATAAAGCCGGCCAACATCACCGAAGAAAAAATCAAGATGAGGGCATTCGGCTTCACACTCAAGGATGCAGCGGACGATTGGTATTACCACCTTTCATCCAGGAGCATCGACACTTGGGAGAATCTCCATAATGCTTTTCTAGAGAAATACTTCCCAGCCAAGAAGGCCAATAGCTTGAAGAAAGCTATAAGCAACATCGAGCAAGAGGTGGACGAGACTCTCTATGAGTACTTTGAGTGGTTTGCACGCCTCCGATCCAGCTGTCCTTTCCATGGATATTCAACTCCGGATCTAGTCTTGTACTTGTACAATGGCTTGCTTGACAACGAAAGGAGGATCGTCGATGCGGCTTGTGGAGGTAACATTCTTACCTCTAACCCTGACCTTGCTTTGGAAAAGATCCAGGAACTAGCGGAAGGAACCTGGAACTTTGGAAGGACTTCTTCCAAGAGAGGTGTTCATGTTGTGAATTCCGGGAAGAGTGAGATCTCCAATGAGCTTACTGAACTGAAGGAGATGGTGAAGAGATTAACGCTTATGGGAACCCCACAATAGCTTAAGGCATGTGGAGTGTGTGCTGACCCATATCACCCAACGGACATGTGTCCCCAAGTCCAGGATGACGATGCAGAGGTGAATGCATTAGGTTATGGACAACCACATCAGCAAAGGCCTATGAATGATCCTTATGTGCAGAATTTCATGCCAAACTGGCGTGATCAACAGAACTTTCTTTGGAGGGATCAACAAAACCAACAACAGCAGCCCCAACAAGGTAAGTATCAATCAACTGAGGATATGTTGCAGGTTTTGACTAAGCATTTTTCTACTCATGTCCAAACAACAAAATCCAGCATCAAGAACCTTGAAAAACAGGTTGGGCAAATGGCATAAGCCATAACAAGGATCGAAGCTAGATCCTCCGGAGGATTGCCTTCCTAGACAGTTATAAACCCCAAGGATAATGTTAGTGCCCTAACATTAAGGAGTGGGAAGCAAATCCAACAGAAACCAGCAAAAGAATTACAAGACAAACCCTCTGACGAGTTTGCCGCACCCACAGCCGCCCCTGCGACTGCAACTACGCCCAGCTCTGAGCAGACACCGCCCCTGCGGCTGGATGTCCCCGCCCTTGCGGTGACAACCCTTGAGTCTCCCTTGCGCCTACAATTTGGCGCCCCTGCGGAAAACTCGATAGAGAGTTCTGTTGAGAAGGATTCTTACATCCGACCTGAGTTTCCACCACTGTACTCTGAGAAACCACCAACTCCTTTTCCTGAGGCACTAAAGGAGAGAAGAATCATTGAGGACAAGGATCTCTTTGACACCTTCTTCATATGCGAGGTAAGCATCCCTCTCCTTAAGTTAGTGAAGAGTATTCCTAAATATGCTCGTTTCTTGAAAGAACTTTGCACTATTAAGAGGAATCAGAAGTTGAAGGGGAAACCAAAAGTACAAGTAAGTGAGCATGTCTCAACCGTTTTCCAACGTAGGATGCCCAAGAAATGTAGCGATCCGGGCATGGTAAGTATCCCTTTTGTCATAGGGGAAACCTGTTTTGACAAAGCCATGCTTGACCTTGGTGCTTCTATAAATGTTGTGCCATATTCTATTTACAAATCACTTGGCCTTGGGCCATTAACAGAAACTAGGATTGTAGTGCAACTTGCTGATAGATCTAATGTGTACCGAAAGGGATAATTGAAGATGTATTAGTAATGGTAGACAACCTAATTTTTCCTGCTGATTTCTTTGTAATGGATATGGAAAATGACTCGCATGCCGCACCGATATTGTTAGGTAGACCCTTCCTGAAAACTAGTAGGACTAAAATTGATTATGTTAGTGGCAAACTAACCATGGAGTTTGATGGTGAAGTAGTGGAATTTGACATCTATGATGTAATGAAATTTTCTAGTGATGATCATTCTTTATGTGCTATTGACATTGTTGAACCTTTTGTGCAAGATGTGTTTGATATTTTTGACATTGACGGATTAAAAATATAATTGAGCATGACATTGATGATTACAATTCAGAATATGCATTAACATCCAGCATGAAAGAGGTCCTAGCCCAGTTGGATGGGTATAAGAGGTTACCTATCTCCACTTTGGTCATTGGGCACACTTTACTAACCCCAAGCGAGAAGCTTGTTCCATCTATAGTGCAGGCATCAGAAATAGAGTTGAATGACCTTCCATCCCACATCAAGTACGTTTTCCTTGGAGACAACAATACCTTGCCGGTGATCATCTCCAACAAATTGACTACCGGTCAAGAGGACAAGTTGGTAAAAGTGTTGAAAGAACACAAGATGGCCCTTGGATGGACCATTGCGGACATCAAGGGGATAAGTCCATCCACTTGCATGCATAGAATCTTACTTGAGGAGGATGCTAAACCATCTAAGCAACCTCAACGAAGGTTGAATCCGCCAATGATGGATGTGGTCAAGAAGGAGGTGTTGAAGCTCCTCCAAGCGGATATGATCTTTCCTATTTCGGATAGCACTTGGGTAAGTCGAACCCAAGTAGTTCCAAAGAAAGGAGGTATCACAATGGTGGAAAATCAACATGGAGAGATGGTTCCGAGCAAAACGCAAACTAGGTGGAGAGTTTACATTGACTACCGCAAACTCAACATGGTAACACGTAAAGACCATTTCCCATTGCCTTTTATTGACCAAATGTTGGAACGTCTTGCAGGACATCCATACTATTGCTTTCTGCACGGATATTCGGGCTACTTCCAAATAGCCATTGCACCGGAAGATCAACAAAAGACGACGTTCACTTGTCCATTTGGCACCTTTGCATACCGCAGAATGTCATTTGGACTTTGCAATGCCCCCAGAACCTTCCAACGGTGCATGATAAGTACTTTCTCCGAATACATAGAAAATTTTACTGAAGTCTTCATGGATGATTTTACCGTCCATGGGGACAGTTTTGATGCATGTTTAAGACATTTGAAACTCATTTTTGAAAAATGTGTTGAAACCAATTTATTTCTTAATTCGGAAAAATGCCATTTCATGGTAGAACAAGGAATTGTGCTAGGACATGTAATATACTCAAAAGGGATAGAGGTAGATAAGGCAAAGGTTGATGTGATTCAATGTTTACCTTATCCTACTAACATTCGGGAAATCCGATCTTTTCTGGGTCATGCAGGTTTTTACCGACGGTTCATAAAAGACTTCTCAAAAACCTCGGCACCCTTATATGAATTGCTCAAGAAATACGTCACCTTCATAGTGGATGAAAGTTGCAAGAAAGCTTTCGACACTTTGAAGGCATATCTCACTAGCGCACCAATCATCCGTTCTCCGGATTGGGAGAAACCTTTCGAAATCATGTGTGACACTAGGAGCTGTCTTAGGAGAGAAGGATGGGCGAGCCTCACACGTGATCCATTATACGTCTATGACACTCAATGGAGCGCAAAGGAATTACTCTTCCACCGAGAAGGAGATGCTAGCGGTGGTTTTCGCCCTTGAGAAATTCAGGCAATAACTTCTTGGAGTAAAGGTAGTTATCTTTACTGACCATGCATCTCTTAGGTACCTCATGGCGAAGAAGGAGGCAAAGCCACGCTTGATTCGGTGGGTGCTCCTACTAAGTGAGTTCAACCTAGAGATACGGGACAAGAAGGGGGCTGAGAACCTGGTGGCCGATCATTTGAGCAGGCTAGTGAAGGAAGAAGAAGGTCCAACCAAAGGAAAGGAAATATCTGGAAGTTTTCCAGACGACACCTTCTACACAACCCTCTGTTGTGTAACCGCCCCGCGCCTCAAGCGTCCCGTCCCTGCGGCCAGCCGCCCTTGCGGCTCAACCTAGGTGCCCCTACGGAATTGACGACAGAGGTTTGTCTTAAGCTCCAATCTTTTAAACCTTAGTTTGCTGACATTGTGAACTTCATTTTTAGGAATGAGTACCCTCCAGACTTCACCAAGGCACAACGAGAGAAGGTGAAGACTGAATCTCGACACTACGTTTGGGACGACCCCTACCTTTGGAAGCATTGTAGTGACCAAGTAATCCGCCATTGTATTCCGGATAATGAGGTACAATCTGTCCTAACCTTCTGTCATTCCGAAGCATGTGGGGGGCACTTTGGGGCCAACAAAACTGTAAGAAAAGTTTTGGATGCCGGTTTCTTTTGGCGACACATTTTTAGAGACACTTTTGCATTTTGCGAAGTGTGTGATAGATGCCAAAGGGTAGGAAACATTTCAAGGAGACATGAAATGCCCCAATCCTCTCTTATATTTTGTGAAATATTTGATGTTTGGGAAATTGATTTCATGGGGCCTTTTCCTACTTCATTTGGGCATACATATATATTACTTGCGGTGGACTATGTTTCCAAGTGGGTAGAAGCAAAGGCCACCAAAACTGATGATTCAAAAGTGGTTGCAGCTTTCCTTAAGGATAATATTTTTGCAAGATTTGGAATCCCAAAAGCCTTAATCAGTGATACCCATTTCTACCGCAAGACGATCACGGCCCTTCTTAAGAAGTACCACGTCCACCAACAAATGTCAACAGCTTATCATCCACAAACAAATGGCCAAGCTGAGGTATCTAACCGGGAAATCAAGACCATCCTCGAAAAGACGGTTTCTCCCGGAAGGAAGGATTGGAGTGCTAGGTTGAACGACGCTCTATGGGCATATCGGACAACCTACAAGACTCCTATAGGAATGTCACCCTTCAGACTCGTGTTTGGAAAAGCTTGCCACCTTCCGGTGGAGCTTGAGCACAAAGCTTGGTGGGCGGTAAAGAAGTGCAACATGAACGTAGAGGAAGTGGGAGAAATCCGGAAACTCCAATTGCAAGAGTTGGAGGAATTGAGATTAGATGCTTATGACCATGCCACTGCATACGATGAAAAAACCAAAGCATGGCATGACCGAAATATTCTTCGGAAGGATTTCAAGGTAGGTAATAAGGTACTTCTCTTTCAATCACGTTTGATACTCTTTGCAGGTAAGCTGCGTTCAACGTGGGCGGGCCTGTTCGTGATAGCTGAAGTATACCCTCACGGCGTTGTGGATCTCTTTGATCCCCAAACGCACAAGGTGTTCAAGGTAAACGGACAAAGGCTAAAACCCTACCTTGAAGGAGTAAAGAACGACCCGATTGACGAGATGGTGCTGGAGGAGGCCCAATCAGAGAGGTAGAGTCCTTACTTCTAGCCAACGACGTAAAGCAAAGGCGTTGCTCGGGAGGCAACCCGAAGGAATAAGAAGAGGAGCCTCAGTCAAGCCAACCGCCCCTACGGCTAAGTGTCTCCGCCCCTGCAGTGACACACTTGCCCAGCACCGCCCCAAGCGTTGGGCCTGCGTCTGCATAACCCTTGTCACCGCCCCCGCGGTTACATCCCTACGCCCCTGCGGCGGCCAGTCTTGACGTGCATTCCCAGCGCCGCCCCCGGCACTGCGCCTGCGCCTTCCTCTTTCTTGTCACCGCGGGGGCGGTGACAAGTCCCCTCCTTACACCTACCCCACCAACCCCTCTCTCTTCTCACCTTCCACTACTCCCTCCTGAACCCTGAGTCTCTCAAGCTCACGCCCCCTGTGCCCTCACCACTCTCTCGCAACACCAATGCTCCAACAACCCCCGCGCCACCACCTTCGACGCCACCAACTGAGTCCCCGACGCCCCTGCGCCACCCTCTCTCGCTCCCTACGACCACCTTCCTCAATCTCTCAAATCTCAAACCCTACGACATCCCTCACCACCAACAACCATAAAACACCACTCCTCACCACCTCCGGCGACATCTCCACCCACCAAAAGCCATCGGAAAGCACCCCCAGCTCCTCCACCTTCGCAACTGTCAAAAATCGCTCTCTGCACTTCTCCCGCCCCTGCGTCTGCAAGTTGACGCATCCTTCAGCCGCCCCTGCGGAAATAGCAACAGAGAGTTCATCTCTTTCTTCAATTTCTGAACTTTCTTATTCCTTTACTTGATCATTTGCAAGAAATGGAAACACAGAGAAAGTATAGGATGTCCGAGGTAGAGAAGGCTCGGTATGCAATTGTACAAGATCGGGTTATGTATGCAACTCGGCTTTTGCACTTTCCCACATTGGAAAAGCTTGGCATGCTGGAAAGCATGCAGTCCTTCCTCACTAACGCTGGGATTGGGGATTTTCTAAGCAAGAGTGCTCCAACGTATCCTGAGGTCAGCCGCCAATTCATAGCCACTTTCAACATGAGGAAGGAGGACCATGTGTGTGTTGGACTCACCTTCAAGTTCAACAAGAAGAAATACACACTTGACAGTCTTCAACTTCAGGAGGCTTTCGGGGTGACTCTCAACCCCTCCGAGAATTGGTGGGAGACAGTCCCGACACCGGACCTTTGTGAGTTTTGGCAGGCCGCCACCGGATCCGAGTTTCATGCCGGGGGTGAGTACTCCAACAAACTCACTCACCCTTGCTTGAGGCTCCTATCGAAGATCATCATGAGTGTCTTCTGTGGACACAAAGAGGAGAACAAGGTCACCCTCAAGGACCTTCCATTGCTCTACGCTTGCCTTCCGATGAGCGAGAAGGTACCGGATTGGCCATACCTCTTCCTTACTGCTTTGAAGCGGATTAGGAAGGACGAGCCAAGGGACATTGTTGGCGGTGGAGTGATTTCCTTGATCGCCGAACAGGTTATGGATCTTTCCGGCCTAGAGGATGGGTTGGAGCCCCACTAACACGGAGGGGATGCTTAGGAGGTGCAAGATCCTCAAGAGGGACGGGGAGAACCTTTTTTGGCTTTCATTTGCAGATGGGAGCCACATCACATACCTCCCCCGGCCGCTTCCATTTGGAGACGAGCTCTCCGAGCTAAACATCCCGGCTGATCCTTTTGTGCCGAGGCGGCCTCAGGTGGCCATTGTTGAGAGACACGCTGCGAGCTCCAGTCGGGCTCATTTTGATGACCACATGCCCATACCGGATAATGAGGAGATGCCCACTGCAGCACCGGATGATGGTCCGGCCATGGAGAGCCTCCAGGCTCAGATGACAGCCCTGAATACTCAGCATAAGGCATGGCAGACCGAATACCGGCGGATCATGCGTGAGTAGTAGCAGGCGTGGCAGTCCAATTTCGCCTCCTCTATGACCACCCATTTTGACGGCCGGCAGGATGCTTGGCAGGCGGCTCAACAGCAGCAGCTCGAGGCTCAGTAGTTGGCTTGGCAAGCCAACTTTGAGACCTCCTTTGGCAGCCGGATGGACACTCAACGGGCCCGCATTGATGAGATCTACCACCGACAGGAGCATTTCTTCAGCCACTTCCTGTAGCCACCGGAGGAGGGTCTTGATGGTCTAGCCGGACCATCCCACTAGTGGTATCATCATTTCTCCCTTTCCCACATTTATCTTTGCTTTATTTTCCACTTTGAGGGCAAAGTGTGCTTCAAGTATGGGAGATGTAACACCCCAAATTCTGAGAACTCGGGGAGCTACTGGTTAGGACCTCACAATGGGACCCGACCTTAGTTTGACAACAATTTCACTAGGATCTTACAACAAGGCACAAATGTATTTAAACAATTTCAAAACATTTTATTTTTAATGTATGAATGTACACATGTGACATCCTTACAAAACATATATATAGATACATAACATGCATGCCGTATGGGAGACTCCCCTGTCCCATCTAATGAATACGTGGACCCGGATGACCATCCGTTCCGGATCTCTCTGCAACTGTCTATCTCTACAAATCTACAACACGGATAAAACCGTTAGCTAACATTCTATGCATAAGTATAAAGGTAAAAGCACAAACACACAACATACACAATCAACATGCAACACTCAATCCTTTTTATTATCTTTTAATTATGTGATATGTCATTACTAATGATACTTATTTTGTGACACGAGGGATTCCCAAACCTCTCCCCTATCCCCGTTTACCAACGCGGAATGTACCTATTGCATCTGATCGTCTACCTGACTGGGCTGGTCGCAGGGAACCTCCTAGACTTTCGCAAGAGCTAAGCAGATGATGTCACAACCTGTTATCATACACTTGGGTCAATTACAAAATATACTAAAGTCAGCCTATTCCAGTTTCTTTATTTATCTTAACTAACAAACACCACTCATACACATCACACACATGCAAGAAGCCAGCTAAGTAAGTCCGTGGACTTACCTGAATTAGATCTCGACTTTCTAATTCGCAAATCGATCTGTACAGTAGGAATTCAGTGGCTTGTCAAAGGAGGCAAGTGTGTCAGCACACTTTCTAGGTGATTATAAGTCGAAGACTTCTAAGATAGTAGGTGTTAAAAGAACGGAATTGATTACAGAAATAATTTATGGTAAAATGACTATTTTACCCTTGGTCCCGAAACTTCTAAAAATTCCATAATTTATGTCTAAACTCTTATTTGAGACTAAAATGTCATATTCTAACTCCTAAAGATGAGTTTGTTTACAAATTGGCAATTTACACATTCTTCTTATTTTCCGAAAGGTCATTATGGTCCAACTTCGCCTTCAAATATAAAACTCGAATAAATTTATAAAATTTTCGAAATAATTCCTTAGGTCCTCTATGATATCCCATCTACTCATAGGAGAAAGAATTTGTTTAAACTGTTTAATCATCACTTCTACAAAAAGTTTTAAAGTTGGTTACAACACTTAACAAACAACACAATGTCTTAACTTTGAAAAATCATAACTCCTAAACTACTCGCTGGATTTATCCCAAATTTTGATATGTTCTACTATAAAATCTTATCTATAATATATCCAAAATTCAGCTGCAAAGGAGATCAAAAGCCTATTTAAAACTATCTCACAAAACTGCATCACAAGCACCTTTCCTCAACACTTAGAAATTTCAGCACAACAGAAAAACTGCTTATGACCCAATCTTTGAAAAATCATAAATCCCAAACCACTCGCTGGATTCCTCCCAAATTTTAATATGTTCTACTATAAAACCTTATTTATAAGATATCCAAAATTCAGCCACAAAGGATAAGTCTTTCATACTTAAATCTGGTCACAAAGTTGGCTGCTCGCCCATATAGGAAACTGAGAAACTGCAACAGCTCAACTACTCTACTTTGAGACCTTATTACTTCTAATCCGACCGTTCATTTATTCTCAAATTTTAAAACAGTAACCTCCATATATCCATCTATGACCTATCAAAATTTCAACGGTGGATCTTCAATCTAACTCCTTAACATTGATCTACAAGATTGACAAATTCCCACTTCCAAACTGAAAAAACTAAAATTATTTATAGCAGTCCTTGTTTCTACTTAGAGATCTTTAGTGCAGAAACAACCGATTCTATGTTTAGCCTAACCCCACATCTACCTTACTCAGCCACCTACTGCATACACACTATACAACACCAAGGTATTATGATTGAAGGTTGTGTCTACTCACCGCAACAATGAAGGCACATCAGCGGTTGATCCACGAGCAAACCCGGCGCTGAAGTCGGTTAGATGTAGGTTGCAACAGATGGCTGCATTAGATCAAAGGGGGGGATGGTTACTGTTCTATTCATGAGGAGGGAAGAGTGGACAGTAGGAGTGGTTGCTTCCCGACCCTCTTCTGCAGCAGGCTGGGCGAAACAAACGGCTCCTGTCTTGTTCTCGATGGAAACGTGCAGCGGCTTGGAGTCAAGACGACGGTGCAGTCGAGTGCCTGGTGATGGTTCGGCTCTGCATTAGCAAGGTCATCACAACAGTAATCGTCCAAGAAGGAAGGGGAGAGGTTGTACTCTCCTGGCCGAGGCGGACAAAGCAGATCCCGACACCGATGAAGACCGTCCGTCCGGTTGCAGTCGCTTGGAACGCCGGCGGTTGTTGTTGTTGTTGTCTGTCGTGCAGAAAGAGAGGAAGGAGAAGGTACGGCTGAAGGTTGTTGCTGCTAATTAGGTTAGAATTCAATTAGGTTAGGTTAAAAGTAATTAAAGAGAGGGTTAGGTAAAGATAAGGGCTTGGGCCGGCAGCTAATTATAATGGGTCCAATGCGATGGGCTTGCTCATCCCGTTAGATGATGAGCTGATAAGTGAGTCGTTACTCGCACGTAACCGCTCTTCGGTTTTAAATTGTACGGAATTACTATTCGGGTTACATATTTATCATTTTATGTGAATTAAGGTCACATAAAATGATAGAATTTAAATTTGTATAATATTATCTAAAATGAAGAAAGGTTAGCGGATCGGAATCCGGCTTAACCCGGTATTATGTGGAATAAAATTTTCCGGATATTATATCAGTACCCCCTTAAGATAAGTTTCGTCCCGAAACTTAAAAGAAGGAAACATAAAGACGAAGTCTATGCAAAAGAAATAAAGCACCGAAACAAGTCATAATCAGTCAAGTTTTGATTTGTTTCGGAAATAATCGGAAGAAAATTTCCGGTATTACATCAATCCCCCCTTAACAATAAGTTTCGTCCCGAAACTTAGGGTAAGACAATCCTGATCGGCCTTTAAGGCACTAAACGGGTGTATCTGATCACTGCACAAAAGTCTCATCGTTTCCACATCTAAGTATCCCGCACATCGAGGTTATCAAAAGCACACATCACTGACTAAGCACTAAATCATGAAATAAACAAGTAGTCAAACAATATCACACATACAAAGTCAAGCCCTAACTCGTCACTCCCGAGGTTACAACTATCGCTACATAGGTCTTTGAAAGGTTACGTCCTTTACTATCCCCGATATCTTAGGAAGCCTTATCGGCTTTTCATAAAACCACTGAATCTTAAATCTTTTCAGGTACTTAAATCACAAGCGCCTGCTTCCACGTTCTAGAGTGGTTACCGGATATCTCACCGGTATCATCCGGCTCAACTGTTTGATCCTCTAATCTGATAACCTAACTCGTGTCTGGTAGGTATCTCTCCAACTGAAATTCTCAAACTCAGTTCCCAAACTTAATCTCCGTGGAAAATTGAAGCTACACCCTCCCATAGGGTGAGGAATACTAGTTCATCAGTCACTGCTAAACCGCTTTAAACTTTCAAATGGTTACCTTACACAACTCACTTCCAGATCCTTTGATGACCTTACGGAAAATAATCTATTCAACTTTCTTCCCTTCGTTATGACTGCTTGCTTCCAGCCTTCTGAAAAGGTTCTGACTACACACTCAAGCCAAAGGTCTTGGACATCCACCAACACTTACCAAGTACACAATGCTCTTCGCATCACGACCCACTTGGTCTTGTCTTTTAATATTACTCAGTCATCTTATTCCTCCGGTAAGGAATCGTCACCTTTACCCTTTTCTGGTCTACACTCGGGGCAACTAAGAATCAAATCTAGTGGTCATCCTCTTTGTTCACTTGGCTTTATTATATTATTTATAGATCTCTAATATATTGTTAGCTCAAATTTAGGCTTCTCACGCATTTTTCAAGATCCTAAGTAAAATATAATATGTCTGAAATGACGGCCTTATACACAAAGTGATCTCATATCACCGTTATTTGATAATAACTGCTCAATAAATGTTAACATACCATCAGCAGTGCGCTCTTTTGTCCACCGTTGTTACTAGCCCGATAGTATCCCTCTAACTCAAAACGCAACTCGGGTATATTCCGATATAACATTATACATAAAATCTACTCCTAGATTATGCTTTATTTAAGCACGGTTACGAGGTTGTAAGTATACTCATGTCGCTTCTCTTTCTTATGTATCTTGGACTCAGAATGGTAGTTACTCACTTTGAGGTTTCTAGTGCAGACCATGCACAATACTTTTATTACATCGTAAATTCTTCTCTCAATCCGTCAAGAAAACTCACTCTAACGTACTCCGTTAGGTATAAAATTCCAAAACTACTTGCCTGGCAACATGTAACGAAGCCATCACTTTTCATTCAGATCCATAATTGGGTACAAGTCTCCTTCTATTACGTCTATATGCACATAAGTTCCCATACAATATTTCCAGTCACTCCGCATAGCCTTTCTCACGTTCCTTCCAAGCGAAATGCATTTCACCAATTATCATCATCTTAAACTCCGGCTCTGTGGGTTAGGACCCCCCACGTTTCCGCTGCGCTACTCTGAAAATTTTGTTGATACTCATTAATCATAAGGACATTTTCTGTGAGTCCCAAGTGCTTAACCTCAAACTCTTTCTTCCAATTATACCATAAGTCCTAACCGGATGAAGTACCAAGTACCTTACTTAATTGCCTTAATGAAACAAAATAACGATTGGAGAACAACTTCTTGCGTTTACTTTCTTAATTCTCTTAGCACGGATCCAAACTACCAGACTCGGCCGGAGTTTGATCTTAACCACCCAAGAAGTAACCCTTAAAATGTTTCTCTTTATACCTTTAATTCATCCAAGAAGGTTGTCGTTGCCTACTTAAGGAAATCCTCTAAGGCGTCGGTACAACTACTCCATAGATCCACCGTCACAAATATCTCTTCTTAACGGCTATTAGCATGAAATATTGCGATATTCTAGGCACTTTTTCTAGTTGTTTTTCATCCATTATAGTGTTCATTGATGAGGCATTGAAACAATTGTTAGCTAGTTTGTCTACATTGTCGATATAGAGGTCTACATAAGCTTTGTGTTGATTATAGGTGAATAAGAGCTAAAACCGAACCGATTGAGAGAGAAAGAAGAAGATTCGAGCACATCCAAGGATTAAGGACACATCAAAGAAGCCAAGGGAGATGCTAGGATGAAGAATGGCAAGACACAAAGGAAACCACAAGCAATTTACACTTCCACGCTCTAAAATACGGTCGTAGAGAAGTCCACGCCCAAAACCACGGCCGTGGATCTTGGCAACATGAACGTGGAGTATTCTAGAGAGTTACACGGTATAAAGTACGGTCGTGGAAATCATGAAGAACCGTAATCCACTTCCACGCTCTAAACCACGGCCGTGGAACTCCATGGAACCGTGATTTAGGTGATCTTTTGACGAATAAAATATTGACACATCATTTACGTATATGGGCCGGACGGTTATTTCATCCTTCCTTATAAAAGGGCTGGAGGAGAGAGAATTGGGGACCTTCGCTCACGCTCGCTTATACGCGTTTAGGGTTGCATTGGACGTCCAGAGAATTTGCAACTTGCAAACGGAGAATCACGAGGGTTTGAAGATTTGGAAGATTGTGTGTGGCGGAATTTGCGCCTTTTGTCCTTAGGTTTGATTAGAAGACGGATTGACATCCCGTTCTTCGTTCTTATCATGGATCGTTATTGGTTTGTGTTTATTCCAAATCTGATATACGTTATTACCCTTGTTTGTGGATTTGAGATTGATTTGAGATTTATTGAAGGTTTTTAAAGGTTTTCATCTTTCATTCTTCTTAATCTTGAATTTGATATTATAAGGACAGTTATTGGCTAAAACCCTTTAGCAATTCTAAGGTGAAGGGTTAATAGTTGTGGCTTAGATGATGATAGATCGATCGTAAATAGATTGGACCCTGAGAGTTAGAGAGATTCGCCGACGAACCAGAATCACGGTCTGTTTTTGAGGTTCCACGGCCGTGGAACTCAAGATCTGCCCGTAATTTGTGCCAGTTTACGAGCTTTGCTTTTACTTTAATCCAAGGTTAAAGATTAGCTTTAATCTAGTCTTGACTTTTCTTTTCTAGGTAGTAGTGAAGCCTCAACAACCTCTACTTCAATTTCGAGTGTCACAACCTTAATCGGTTTAGTTAGTCTTGATCCTTGGGATACAAGTTTGGGTATTTGAGATTAATTCTTGTCCATAGATCCTTTCTATACTGAAGCCTCAACAACCTTTATAGAGAGTGCCTTTAGATAAGTCATATAAAGCCTTAGAACTTCACTGTACATTGCTTTACCTTAGCATACCTTTGCAACTCTTAACTATGTCCTTAGTTCTTTAGTATATCTTGAATCGATTGCCACAATTAGACACCTGGATCTTTAGGGTTGCTGTTTTCCAAATATATTTGTAAGGCTTTACCCTTTTAATTGCTTGACAACTGAATTTGTTCCCCCCAAATCCCTGTGTTCGATACTCTGGAATTCTTGCTTAACTACGTCGATCCGTACACTGCGGGTTCGCTTGCTTAATTTCTAGTTTTATAAATTTAAGACTTACTTGCACGCACGATAAGTGGCGAACAACGGCACATAACTCGTCAATACCAAACAATACTTGCACGTCCTTGGTTGACATCGGTCAGTCTATAATTGACTTATCTCAATTTCATACCTCTACTAGTATTAAACTTTTGGTGCACATCACCTACTAGATTAATCCTTTTATCCTTCTTTAGTTTGTCTTATCTTTTCACTCTTCTACTTCCTTTGGGACAACTCTCTTTCTCAAGTCTCACTGTGCCATTCGCTTGACGTCAAAAGTCATTCCTAACACTCCACGATAGATGGTAAGCGTCTTGTAGTTCCGATGACTTTTAATTACCTCCCAATTGTAGTCCATTTACAGGGACCGTCTGTGTTGATGACCTATGTTCTGTTATAAATGGGGGTTACCTTGGACTCTTGAGTCCACCACATGATTCTCACAAGCACAAGTTCCTTAATCGGCGTTATTTGTAATATTTCCTTCCAAATCTGTATTGAATATGTTACAGGGCTTCGATCCTTTCGATACTAGCATTGTGATTCTTTTTAGAATTCTTATCTTGAAAGAAGACAAAACGTCTCCAGGCTTGTGAAGTCTACCTTTCGCTCTTACATTAAGTTGTAAGTCTCCATTCCGTGTTAATTGTGATCGGTCGAAATTTCCTTAGCTAGTAGGTAAACAGTTGCTCACAACAATCTTTTTATACTTCTTTAGTTCGTTTTACCTTCCACCCTTCCACTTCTTATGGGCCAACTCCATTTCTCTAGTCCGATTGTGTCATTCATTTGGCATAAATATTCGTTTCAAGTTTCCACGATAGCTTGCAAGTGTCTTTGCAATTCTTATGGCCTTAATGATCATCCACTTGTAGTTACTTTTGCATGGACCATCTGTGTTGATGGCTTAGGTCCCGTGATAATTTGGGTTACCCTGGACTCTCGAGTCCAGCAAGGCCGTTCTCCCATACACATTTCTTCACTAATGTTGGTGGTAATATCGCCTTCATGAAACTCCTTTGACCCTGCTACAGGCTTCCATTCTTTGGATATTGGCGTCTTGATTTCTTTCAAACTTCTTATATCTCTGAGGAGGTCAAAACCTTCCCACACTTGTGGGGTCTACCTTTCCGCTTTTACACTCAATTGTAGGTCTTCATTCCGTGCACCTTAGATTCTCATACCCGGATTGACACTCTGTCTCTTCTGGTTTCTTATGCAAACAATGGTCTCTGGGGCATCCGCCTCGATTGTAATGTCCTTGATTCCGCAATCTTGGTTGTACTCAAGTCTACTTGTCCCGTTCCAATATTGTTATCTCTACTCCGCACTCTTGTAGTCTCTAGCATGGTTCTTCTAATTCCGTCTCTCGGCCTCGTATGCCCGAGTTCCTTATACGACCTTCTATTCCTTCTAACTGAACTGACTCAAGAATTTCTTCCTCCTTTGATTGTGCTTGTGGTAAAAATTATCTTCACAACTTTACTTCCTTGCTCACTTGTTCTCTGGATGATTTGTAAGGATCACCAAGCAGCCTACCCGAGTATAATACTCAATTCATGGTCCGATTCCATTGCCTCGTGTTGGAGATTCTTCAAGTCCACAGTTGATTTATCATGAGGCGATAATCGCTTCGTGATATCACGACTAAAGGATACAAAATATCCTTTAGGATACTAACAAACTAAGCATACACATGTATATAACATATAACAAGAAACATCATTGAGAGTCTATATACTAACTCCTATCGATCCAAGTTGCAGAGATCCACGGAGAGCGATGGTGGTCCGACGTACTACTAACCCAACAACCCGACTATGCGTGTGTGTAAAAACAGAAATCCGTTTTGAAAATTTTAGACCCCTTTCGGGTTCTAGTTATTTTATACATTCGGTCTTTCACAAGATTTGAAGGGCCATTGTTGCCAACCTAGAGCTCTGATAACATATTGTAACACCCCAAATTCTGAGAACTCGGGGAGCTACTAGTTAGGACCTCACAATGGGTCCCGACCTTAGTTTGACAACAATTTCACTAGGATCTTACAACAAGGCACAAATGTATTTAAAACAATTTCAAAACATTTTATTTTTAATGTATGAATGTACACATGTGACAGCCTTACAAAACATATATATATATACATAACATGCATGCCGTATGGGAGACTCCCCTGTCCCATCTAATGAATACGTGGACCCGGCTGACCATCCGTTCCGAATCTCTCTGCAACTGTCTATCTCTACAGATCTACAACACGGATAAAACCGTTAGCTAACATTCTATGCATAAGTATAAAGGTAAAAGCACAAACACACAACATACACAATCAACATGCAACACTCAATCCTTTTTATTATCTTTTAATTAGGTGATATGTCATTACTAATGATACTTATTTTGTTACACGAGGGATTCCCAAACCTCTCCCCTGTCCCCGTTTACCAACGCGGAATGTACCTATTGCATCTGATCGTCTACCTGACTGGGCTGGTCGCAGGGAACCTCCTAGACTCTCGTAAGAGCTAGGCAGATGATGTCACGACCCGTTATCATACACTTGGGTCAATTACACAATATCCTAAAGTCGGCGTATTCCGGTTTCATTATTTATCTTATCTAACAAACACCACTCATACACATCACACACATGCAAGAAGCCAGCTAAGTAAGTCCGTGGAGTTACCTGAATCAGATCTCAACTTTCTAATTCGCAAATCGATCTGTACAGTAGGAATTCAGTGGCCTGTCAAAGGAGGCAAGTGTGTCAGCACACTTTCTAGGTGATTAGAAGTCTAAGACTTCTAAGATAGTAGGTCTTAATAGAACGGAATTGATTACAGTATTAATTTATGGTAAAATGACTATTTTACCCTTGGTTCCGAAACTTCTAAAAATTACATAATTTATGTCTAAACTCTTATTTGAGACTAAAATGTCATATTCTAACTCCTAAAGATGAGTTTGGTTACAAATTGGCAATTTACACATTCTTCTTATTTTCCGAAAGGTCATTAAGGTCCAACTTCGGCTTAAAATATAAAACTCGAATAAATTTATAAAATTTCCGAAATAACTCATTAGGTCCTCTATGATATCCCATCAACTCATAGGAGAAAGAATTTGTTAAAACTGTTAAAGCATCACTTCTACAAAAATTTCTAAAGTTTGTTACAACACTTAACAAACAGCACACTGTCTTAACTTTGAAAAATCATAACTCCTAAACTACTCGCTGGATTTATACCAAATTTTGATATGTTCTACTATAAAATCTTATCTATAATATATCCAAAATTCAGCCGCAAAGGAGATCAAAAGACTATTTAAAACTATCTCACAAAACTGCATCACAAGCACCTTTCCTCAACACTTAGAAATTTCAGCACAACAGAAAAACTGCTTACGACCCAATCTTTGAAAAATCATAAATCCCAAACCACTCGCTGGATTCCTTCCAAATTTTAATATGTTCTACTATAAATCCTTATTTACAAGATATCCAAAATTCAGCCACAAAGGATAAGTCTTTCATACTTAAATCTGGTCACAAAGTTGGTTGCTCGCCCATATAGGAAACTGAGAAACTGCAACAGTTCAACTACTCTACTTTGGGACCTTATTACTTCTAATCTGACCGTTCATTTATTGTCAAATTTTAACACAGTAACCTGCATATATCCATCTATGACCTATCAAAATTTCAACGGTGGATCTCAATCTAACTCCTTAACATTGATCTACAAGATTGACAGTTTCCCACTTCCAAACTGAAGAAAACTAAAATTATTTACAGCAGTCCTTGTTTCTACATAGAGATCATTAGTGCAGAAATAGCCTATTCTATGTTTAGCCTAACCCCACATCTACCTTACTCAGCCACCTACTGCATACAGACTAGACAACACCAAGGTATTATGATTGAAGGTTGTGTCTACTCACCGCAACAATGAACATCAGCGGTTGATCCACGAGCAAACCCGGCGCTGAACTCGGTTAGATGTAGGCTGAAACAGATGGCTGCATTAGATCAAAGGGGGGATGGTTACGGTTCTATTCATGAGGAGGGAAGAGTGGACAGTAGGAGTGGCTGCTTCCCGACCCTCTTCTGCAGCAGGCTGGGCGAAACGAACGGCTCCTGTCTTGTTCTCGATGGAAACATGCAGCGGCTTGGAGTCCAAACGACGGTGCAGTCGAGTGCCTGGTGATGGTTCGGTTGTGCATTAGCAAGGTCATCACAACAGTAATCGTCCAAGAAGGAAGGGGAGAGGTTGTACTCACCTGGCCGAGGCGGACAAAGAGATCCCGGCACCGATGAAGACCGTCCGTCCGGTTGCAGTCGCTTGGAACGCCGGCGGTTGTTGTTGCTGTTGTCTGTCGTGCAGAAAGAGAGGAAGGAGAACGTACGGCTGAAGGTTGTTGCTGCTAATTAGGTTAGGATTTAATTAGGTTAGGTTAAAAGTAATTAAAGAGAGGGTTAGGTAAAGATAAGGGCTTGGGCCGGCAGCTAATTATAATGGGCCCAATCCGATGGGCCTGCTCATCCCGTTAGATGATGAGCTGATAAGTGAGTCGTTACTCGCACATAGCCGCTCTTCGGTTTTAAATTGTACGGAATTACTATTCGGGTTACATATTTATCATTTTATGTGAATTAAAGTCACATAAAATGATAGAATTTAAATTTGTATAATATTATCTAAAAAGAAGAAAGGTTAGCGGATCGGAATCCGGCTTAACCCGGTATTATGCGGAATAAAATTTTCCGGATATTATAGGGGAGGGGATTATCATTTCTTGTGTAGTTTGTTTAAGTTGTTTTGAGTATGTTTGCCTTGAATTTTTATGAGTTGTAATGCCGTTTGGAAAAAAAAGCCAAAGAAAATGGAAAAAGGCATGAAAATCTTTGGATAAACCGAAAACACGAAAGGGCGGTTTAGGCAAAAAGCTTCCAGTCCGACCGACCTTAGGTTGGTGCAAAAAATGGACTTGAGGGATGTGAGCTCCAACGAGTGTAGGTTTCCCTTCCGACGTTTGGCGGCATAAGAAGGGGAGTCATAAGGGGGTTGTCCGGGTAGGTCACTCTTGGAGCAATAAGGATGGTAGTTTTCTCACCTTTTTCTCACATTTTCTCTCTTCTTCCTTCTTTCTTTCTTTCTTTCTTTCTTTCTTTTCTTTTCCATTGTCTATGCCTCTTACCCATGCTTTCTGAGGCCTTTGAGTCTAAGATTGCTGTCATTTGTTTTACTCGGGACGAGTAAAAGGTCTAAGTATGGGGGAGTTTGATAGGTGATGGTATCACTATCATTTAGGTTAGTTTTTAGAGTCTTTTTATCACAATAGTGTCGTTTTATGCTACTAACTCCTTGGTCTAGAAGAAGAAGACTAAAAGAAGATAAAAAGAGGAGTTATAAGCACTTGGGAGTTGAAGACCATTCACGAAGCAAAGCTTTTAATGCCTCACCAACCCCGCGGAGCATTGTCACCGCCCCAGCGGGTGAGACTGCACTCCGGAACGCAACATGCGCCTTTGCCAGCGCCGGGAACCAAGACTGTCACCGCCCCTGCGCCCCTCCTTGGCGCCCCTGCGGTGTCTTGCCATGAAGAAGCGAAGACCAGCGCCCCTGCGCCTCTGCTTGCGTCCCACCCTGCGGAGCTGTGAAGCCAAAGAGTCAGTGTCACCGCCCATGCGTTGACAGTAGGGCCGCCCTTGCGACTCAACATCAGAAGCGACAGAAAGATGAAGAGTCATGCGTTTGAAGAACATTAAAGATCCGCCCCTGCGGAATTGCCAGGCCGCCCTTGCGGCCACGAAGAACTTCAAGCGTTTTTGCCTAAATTGCCCCTGCGGTCCTGAAGGCCGCCCTTGCGGTTCGACGACAAAGACTTTACTCCGGTTGTTTGCACCACCTTTATGGCATTAAAGGTGGATGTTTTGGCCGGCCATTTACTCCCATTTAGTGCCATTTGTAGTATAAATAGACCCATGGCTGATTGCTAGAATCATCCATCATTTTCCCATTTTAATTCTCTCTTTTCTCTTGCTTCCCTTGTAATGAGCTTCCAGTTCCCTTGCTACATTGGGTTGGTTTGAAGCTGCATTATTACTTTGGTTGTAAGTACCTTTTTAATATAAGTTTTATTCAGTAATGCTTTGTGTTTCTTAATCTTCATTTGTCTAAATTGCATATTTTATTATCACTTAAGATTGATCACCTTTGGTTCTAAAGTACATACAAAGAACTAGGATTAATAGATTCCGGGTTCGGGTCTTTAATCTAGTAGTAACCTTTGAGTAATAACGGGTTGTAATTGCTTAAAGGAAAAGGAACACAAATAAGACGTGGGGTGAGATAAAGAAGTCTATCAAACGTTCCAGTAAATGCAAGTGCTCATCTGGGAATGAATCATCTATGGGTAGGTCGTCCTTCTCGAGCGAGGAGAGAGGTAGCCGGCTGAGGTGATCCGCAACAGAATTATCGGATCCCTTCTTATCGCGAATCTCTAGGTCAAACTCTTGAAGCAAGAGAATCCAGCAAATAAGACGTGGCTTCGCATCCTTCTTAGCAAGCAAGTAACGATAGCTGCATGGTCAGTGTAAAGAATAACTTTCGCTCCCACTAAGTAAGAGCGAAACTTCTCAAAAGCATACACAACCTCCAAGAGCTCCTTTTCGGGGGTGGCGTAGTTCAGTTGAGCTTCATCTAGCGTCTTACTAGCATAGTAAATGGTGTTGGTCCAACCATCCTTTATTTTGGCCAAGCACTGCTCCTACGGCGACATCACTAGCATCACAAATGATATCAAAGGGCAAAGTCCAGTCGGGAAGTTGGATGATGGGAGCGGTGATCGACGCTTCCTTTATCCTGTAAAACACATCAAGGCATTCATGCGAAAACTAAAAAACAACATCCTTATTCAAGAGATTAGT
This sequence comes from Fagopyrum homotropicum, assembly GCA_033239125.1. NCBI lineage: Eukaryota > Viridiplantae > Streptophyta > Magnoliopsida > Caryophyllales > Polygonaceae > Fagopyrum > Fagopyrum homotropicum. The sequence continues at coordinate 97,370,622 of BSWB01000001.1, read as the reverse complement.
GAGTGGTTTAGAAATCTTCGAGAAATCCTTGATGAACCTCCTATAGAAACCTGCATGCCCGAGAAAACTCCACACACCCTTAACTGAACAAGGGGGAGGACGTTTCTCAATAGTCTCGATCTTAGCTCAATCGACCTCAATACCTCGGTTAGAAACGAGGTGTCCTAGCACAATTCCTTCAGTAACCATAAAGTGACACTTCTCCGAATTCAAAACAAGATTAGTTTCTTCACAACGTTGCAGCATTAGAGAAAGGTTAGTCAAATAATTATCAAATGAGGAAACAAATTCCAAAAAGTCATCCATGAATACCTCCGTAATCTCCTCAATTTACCCAGAAAAGATAGCCATCATACAACGCTTGAAGGTAGCGGGTGCATTACACAATCCAAATAGCATCCTCTTATAAGCGAATGTCCCCCATGGACAAGTGAAAGTGGTATTCTCTTGATCATCCGGATGGATAGGAATCCCAAAGAAGCCACTATAACCATCTAGATAGCGAAAATGAAAGTGTTGAGCTAACCGTTCAAGCATTTGATCGATAAAAGGGAGCGGGAAGTGGTCTGATAGGTGATAGAATCACTATCATTTAGGTTCGTTTTTAGAGTCTTTTTATCACAATAGTGTCGTTTTATGCTACTAACTCCTTGGTCCAGAAGAAGAAGACTAAAAGAAGATAAAAGAGGAGTTATAAGCACTTGGGAGTTGAAGACCATTCACGAAGCAAAGCTTTCGGTGCCTCACCGCCCCTACGGAGCATTGTCACCGCCCCAGCGGGTGACACTGCACTCCGGAACGCAGCATGCGCCTTCGCCAGCGCCCGAAACCAAGATTGTCACCGCCCCTGCGCCCCTCCTTGGCGCCCCTGCGGTGTCTTGCCATGAAGAAGCGAAGATCAGCGCCCTTGCGCCTCTGCCTGCGTCTCACCCTGTGGAGTTGTGAAGCCACAGAGTCAATGTCACCGCCCTTGCGTTGACGAGTAGGGCCGCCCCTGCGGCTCAACATCAGAAGCGATAGAAAGATGAAGAGTCAAGCATTTGAAGAACATTAAAGATCCGCCCCTGCGGTCCTGAAGGCCGCCCCTGCGGTTCGACGACAGAGACTTTACTCCGGCTGTTTGCACCACCTTTAAGGCAATAAAGGTGGCTGTTTTGGCCGGCCATTTACTCCCATTTAGTGCCATTTGTAGTATAAATAGACCCATGGCTGATTGCTAGAATCATCCATCATTTTCCCATTTTAATTCTCTCTTTTCTCTTGCTTCCCTTGTAATGAGCTTCTAGTTCCCTTGTTACATTGGGTTGGTTTGAAGTTGCATTATTACTTTGGTTGTAAGTACCTTTTTAATATAAGTTTTATTGAGTAATGCTTTGTGTTTCTTAATCTTCATTTGTCTAAATTACATGTTTTATTATCACTTAAGATTGATTACCTTAGTTCTAAAGTACATACAAAGAACTAGGATTAGTAGATTCCGGGTTCGCGTCTTTAATCTATTAGTAACCTTTGAGTAATAATGGGTTGTAATTGCTTAAAGGAAAAGGAACACAAATATAAAGATTAGTTTAATGGTTTTAATCTTCTCTTTATATCCCTTAGTCTTTGTTTGAAAGCTAACTTGTAAGTTGTTCTTGTAGGTTTACGGAACACTAAACTTGTTAAGTTGTGTTGATGCCGGTTGGCTCAACACATACATATCATCAAGACGGGAACATTACTTGAAAACTTGTAAAAAAGGAACTCACCAAAGTAGTAATCGCATGCTAAGAATCAACCTAGTGTAGATTCACTCATCATCATCATATTCATTTTATTACTTGCTTTCTAGTTTTGTGTGCATCAATTCACCCAACCCCCCCCCTTTTTACTTTGTTCTATAATCAATAATTGAATTTAATAAAAATATCACCAAACTTTTTTGGGTTCGACCCTTACTTAACCGCTATACTTGTTCTAGTGTTATGTTGGGATTTATTTTGATAAGATAAAAACGACCTAAGCAAAAGTTCTTGTCATGGTCCTTCCGTGTGGCCACGTTCAGCTTCCTATAATCAATACACATCCTCCAGCCCGTAACGGTCCTAGTTGGAATCAACTCATTGTTCTTATTTGTCACAACGGTCATCCCTCCTTTCTTCAGAACTACATGCACCGGGCTCACCCACTTGCTATCCGATATGGGAAATATGATACCTGCATCTAACAACTTAAGAATCTCTTTCTTCACAACCTCTTTCATGATCGGATTTAACCGTCTTTGAGGTTCCCATGAAGTCTTATGATCATCTTCCATTAGTATCTTATGCATGCAAAAAGAAGGCTTAATACCAACAAGATCATCAATAGTATAACCTAAAGCCTTTCGATGTGTCCTCGGTACATGCATCAGTTTAGACAATTCAGTTTCAAAAAGGGAAGCACTAATGATAACGGGATTAGTGGAATCCGCACCAAGGAAAGCATACCTCAAGAGCCTAGGAAGTGGTTTAAGCTCCACGATTGGGGGTGCTTTCTGAGGTGGATCCATGCTTTCTCCTTCCAGTGGAGTAGAGTTAGGTCGAAGAACTGGACTTTCAAAATTCTCAGTTGACATCATCTCGCTAATGACCTCGGTCGAGGTCCAGGGTGGGTGACCGAGATGTTCTTCACATAAGAACATCTCGCTTGGTCTAGAAAGTGCCTCGGTCGAGGTACTGGAACTGGGACTGAAACCTAAATTACTCTTCTTCCCCTGAATTAGTCTCTCAATCTTAGCTCCTAGATGTGCTTCCAATGTTTTTAAGCTCCGTATATCTGCATCACAAGAAACATCTATACCTTTCTCCATTAAAATAAAACTAAGAACTCTTTCAAGAGGGTCATTAATAAGGATAGAGCTCACCAATTATCTTGATTCTTCTTCATCATAGATGTTGAAGATGTCATCCTCCAGCGGCTCTCCTTTTATTGCAGTAAGCAATGCAAACTCCACTTGATCTCCGCCAATGTTGAATTTCAACTTGGCGTTCTTACAATCCACATTGCAACCCGAAGTTGCTAGAAATGGTCTCCCAAGAATGATAGGAACGGGATAATCTGCGGGTATGTCAAGTACAATAAAATCTATAGGTAAATAGAAATTACCTAACTTGACGGGAACGTCTTCCAAAATACCCACTGGATTGGTAATGGAGCGATCCACCATGTATAGCCTTATCTTCACCGGCTTGGGCTCTCAAAGTCCGATCTTCTCACATAGCTCCAGCGGGATGATACTCACGCTGGCTCCTAGATCACACAACGCCTCATAGGTTACATCCCCAACTTGAATGGGAATGCAAAATGAACCAAGATCTCTCAATTTGGGTAGCATCTTCTCCTTCATGATTTGAATGAGCTCCGAGGATTTAGATGTCATCCTTACTTCTCCAAAATCTTCCAACTTCCTCTTCCTTGATAGAATCTCCTTCAGAAACTTCCCATAGGCGGGCATCCCTAGAATGGCATCAAGGAAAGGGATGTTAATGTGTAGTTTATCCATTAGGTCTAGAAACTTACCAAAATGCTTGTCTAGATGTGCCTTCGCCCTTGACTGAGGGAAAGGAAGTGGTGGTTTATAAGCAGGAGGTGGAACATAAACTTTAGATTTATCCCTCGCTTTCTGGGGCTCAACCTCGGTTGGCATCTCGACCGAAGTGTTCTTCTGGTCTTGGCTCGACCGAGGTACTAGATCTGTAGTTTTCAGTCCACTTCGTGTCGTTATTGCCAAAATACGTCCCTTAGGGTTGCTCTCTGTCCTTGCTGGGAGCTTCTATGGATCCCTTGGCGCATCATTCGCCTTGTTAAAGAATTGTTGCTCTAAGACTTTTTGTGCCTTCGAAAATGAAGTCATCGATGTCTCCATAGCGTTGAGCTTGATCAAAATTGCCTCGGGCACTGCATCCTTCTTCTCTGGCTGGGACCAACTTGATCGAGGCTCCTGGCTTTTCAATGGAGTAGAAGAAGAAGAGGAGGGGTTAAAGCATTATTAGCATGAGAATAAGGGTTACCCGGATTTTGTTGATTAGATCTCCAATTATTGCTGTTGGATTTTATATTGTTGTTGTAACTGTTGTTCAGCGACCCTTGATAGTTGTTTCTTCCTTGATATCCTTCATCTAGCTCCTTCTTCGTTTGATCTACCAAAGGCTCCTTCAATGCCTTTACTTCATTGCTAAGTGAGGTGAGTTGAGCTCCATTTGATGATGTTTCTTGGAAGCTAACTCTCCTTGCTCCATTCTCAGTTCCTTAATGGGAGTATTTCTCCATATGTAAAGCTTGTTTATCAATTAACTCCCAAGCTTCGTCTTTCGGCATATCCATGAATGTGTCGGCTGAAAGTAGTTGGAGATTGAATTGAGTAGCTCCATCCAACCCCTTGAAGTATATCTCCAGCAACTCGATCTTTGAAATCCCATGATGTGGGCAATCCAATAGAACATCCTTGAATCTCTCCCATGACGTGGACAAACTGTCCTTGTCCTTCATGATAAAAGCATTGATCTTTCCTCTCATTTCAACGGTCTTAGAGGGAGGAAAGAATTTTGTAAGAAACTCCGTCATCATCTCTTCCCAAGTGTTGATCTTTCCGGGCAGAAGAGATTGATACCAAGCAAGCGCCTTGTCCTTCAAAGAGAAATAGAAAGGCCTTAGCTTGTAGTTGTTGTTTTCCAGTCTTGAAGGTCTCAAAGTCTCCATCAGAATCTCATAGTTTTGCTAATGCTGATGCGGAGACTCGCTTTCTAAACCTCCAAATTGACATTTTCGGATCATGGATAGAACTTGCGGTCAAAGTTCGTAATCATGATCAGCTGGATCACCTAGGTTGACTCCTGGACGCCTCATTTTCTGATTAGGGTCCATCCTTTGTCTTAGGGTTTGCGGAACTCCAGAAAAAAGACCATCTCTGACAGGCATCCAAGGTGGTAGATATACATCGGCCGGGGCACTGGGACTAGGTCTTGCCTCGGTCGAGGATCTGGGATCGGTCGATACAGAAACTGGGCCCTTAGAGCGGCCATATCAGCTTCAATTCCTTCTGTTCTGGCGCGAGTCTCTTCTCTCTCTCGCTGTAGTTCTTCTCTATTGAGGCGTAGCTGTTCCAATGTCTCCTTCAATTCGGCTTCAAGATCGCGATCGTCTTGATTGGCCATCTTAGCTTCTCTTAATCTTCGCTTGTAAGTCTTTTCTGGTTCGGGATCGTAAGGAACGATTTCCTTTCCAGCATGGATTTTTCGCATAAACCTAAGAAAAGATCCTGCGAAAACACTCAAGTAGAGTGGTTAATAGCAACTAGGGCAATTTCCCCGAAAGACAACCGAAACAGGCTTGGTCTAGACCAAGTCCCCGGCAACGGCTCCAAAAACTTGTTTGCTCCAAACGGTGTGTGCAAGCTTTAAAATTTATAACCCAAGAAGTATGCTTGAACAAATATGCGAACCCGCAGTGTATGGATCAATTGTAATAAAAGCAAGAATTCCAGGGATCAATCACAGGGACTTAGGTGAAACAAAGCACAGAATTAGGTTGTCAAATATTGCAATTAACTAAAAGCAGTTAAAGCAATCAAAGATGATGTATAAAGTCAAGTAAGGGGAAATGTGGATTCTAGGGATTAAAGCATCTAGTTGTGGTTCCGACTCAACATCTCAAAGGATAACGTGGACAAAGCTGAGGTTTGCAAAGGGAAGGTGTTTCTAAGGTGGGAATAGATTATCGGGTAAGTCTCACTACTCACTATCCCAAACCAAAGCTCCTATTATCAGGTAAGTCTCAAGGTACTAAGGAAAGGAACTATAATCTCAAACCAACACACCACCCAAGGGAATAAAATCAACCTTTACCGGGTAAGTCTCAGGCTAACTTACAAAGATGGGATAAAGGCACACTCAAACCCCAATAAAGGATAAACCTTTATTACCTACACTCATGATCTTAGGTAAACAAACAAAGGAATCACCGGGTAAGTCTCAACCTAGGCTTGCATTGAACCAGGAAAGATGTAATAAGGATAGGATTTGGCAAACTTAAACACTTAACTCAGAATAGGTTCAGGAAGGTTCACCTCGTTCAGTCAGATTCCACCCCGGCCGAGATGTTCAACGACTGAGCGGGGTATTCTAGGGTTAAGGTTAAAGACTCGAGCTTTCAGGGTCCTGCTAGGATTAAGATCATTCTATCATCGTCTTTCCCACAACCTTCAGCCAATCACCCTAGAATCGCATAAGAAACTTAGCCAACAATCATCATGATAACAATAATCAAATTAATGGAAAAGGAATCAATATTCAAACAAGAAAATCTTAAGGAAAAGGTCTCAATAACTAAATCAATCAATCAACAAAAAGCATTCCTCAATCACAAATCAGCAAAGACAACAAACCAAAAGTAATCTAAGAAAGTCTTACAAACTCCTTCAAAAGCTAAGTCCAACTATGATTCCTTCCTTCCTTGAACTTCAATCCTTCAATACTTCCTTCAATTCTTCCTCCAAACACTCAGAAAATACTACAGAAATCTCTTGATCCGAAGATGGCTGAATTGTAGAAAATCCAACCCTTTATATAGGAGAATTATCATCCAAAGATAAAAATATCTTAAAAATATAATTTCCTATAAAATATATATATCTCTCTCAAAATAAATCATCCAGAAATAATATCTTCCTTCCAGAAATCCAGCCAAAAATATAAGATATCTTCTTTCCAAAAATAAAAGATCTTAGCCAAAAATATAGATTTCGCCGGTGACAGGGTGTTGGCTTGGTCGGGACGCTCCTCAAGATCACCTCGGTCGAGGTGGCACTGTAACTGACCGAGGTAAATCTCAACTGAATGATAAATCTCTCGAATCTGGTCCAAAGTCAATCTTCTTAATCATTTTCATGCTTCCTGAGTTCTTCCTTAAGCTCTAGAATGTAGCTTCAATGACTCCATAGCTTCCTTAGCTCCATTTTAATCCTAAACGTGCCATTTTACCTACGATCACAACGAAACTAGGTGTAGATATCGATTCCCACAAAGATAGACAAAACAACAATATAATCAAAGAATATACATCCATACATGCAGATTTATGAAGATAAAACGTCTAAACTAGCTCCGAAATATAGACTATAATACATGCTATCATTGGGCCCGATAATGTCAGCTCCTCTTGAAATCTGCTTATCGCCTCTACTATCGGCACATCCTCAAAGCTAGCCTCGACAAACTCTTGCAGTTTCTCCCTCCTCAAAGAGGCAGGGCCGAAATGCTCTTTGATCATGCTCCGCATCTGGTCGTAGCTGGTGGCTCGAATCCACATGGTCCTCCACCACTGCTGGGCTAGGTCACGGAATAGAGTCTGCACTAACTCTATCTTAAAACAGCAGTACACTTTTTAAAACCGAAATCCTTTTGAAAAGTCACACCCTTTTCGGGTTCTGTTTATTTATCTATTCGACCTTTATCGCAGATTGCAAGTGCCATTGTTGTCAACCAAAGGTTTTGATACCAACTTTGTAACACCTCAAATCCGCGGGAGTTGGGGCACTACTGGGCTAGGATCTCACAATGGATCCTAACCCTATCTTGACAACAAGTTCACTGGATCTTACAACAAGGCACAAATAGATTAAAGCCAAATACATAAAAGTTGTATAATATATACAATCTAAAGGTTTCCAAACCACAACCGAGTACAAAACGGCAATACAAATCCATACACATACAAAACATCCCAAAACCCTCGCATAACCTAGTGTACGGAAGTTCTCGGCTGGTCACCCATCTAGCTCACTCTGCAGTCTTCCTATCCTGCAGAATATCTACAACACGGTATAAAACCGTTAGCTAATAGATCATGAATAAGAATGATGCAATAGCACATATAACAAATTATCATATCACAACATGCAATGCCACACACAAACCGTTTATTATCTTCATTAGGTTATCCATTACTAATTCATTCCTTGTAACACGAGAAGTAAAAATCTCTCGCCTCTGTCCCCATTTCCCCTCAGGTTTGGAATTTGTGCCAATCATCACCACCTAGAGGAAATGGTCGTAGAGAACCTCCTAGCTACCCATTTTGAGCTAGACAACTTATCACCACCCGTTATCATACACTTGGGCAAATTAACATAGGTATTTGGTAATTCTAGTCTCGTTAAAGTTATTAATGCAGCATACATATGCACACACACCACTAATGCAAACACTCAAACCCATACATGCTCGCTAAGTAATTCCCAAGGACTTACTTGTCACAAACGTAACCCTGTATTAAGTGGTCACAATTTCCCCTCGAGGAAACGAACAGTGCCTGCATCAGCAAGGCACAAGCAACATGAGACATTATCCAAGGTTAGGATATTCCACCTCTTAAACCCCATAATTGATAACACGATTTATGGCTTAGGTTTAGGTAATCATTTAGATAGTTTTTCCGCTCATTCATGCATGGTTTAGCACTAGTTCACGACGTTTGCACTCAATTCACGTATTTTGTCGAGATAGACGTCTACACGGACTTTTGTATTGCTTTGTAGGTATTTCGGGAGATTTAGGAGTTTAATCGATACATTTGAGGATCGCTCCTCAAGATGACACACCTTCGGATTCATTAGGATGCAAGCTAGGAGCCAAGGAAGACTCATGGGACCTTGTTGATGCATGGCATGCACCAAATCGTGACTTAATGATCCAAAACAAGCTGAGGCACCAAAACCACGGTCACTTGGACTTCCACGGCCGTGGAATTGGACCGTGGTTTTTGCCAGACGGTTGTGACAGCTGTGCCACGATCTTCATGGCCGACTCTTGCAAATTTGTAGGATAAATAGGTGGTCCTGCAAGGCTGAAGGGGCATCCAATCACATCCTCTCTCAATCCCATTCTCTCCCACACTCTCAACAAGAAAGATTCTCTCAATTGGAAGCTTGGAAGAGAGCTACCATTGGAGGAGGAGAAAAGCTCCATTGGAGAAGAAGAGAAGAACACACCATTACTAGCCTTTGATAGATTTTATAGTGAAGATTATCGGAATCGTTTTCTAGGGTTGTAAGAATCAATCGAACCTTCTTTTGAAGGGTTGTGAGTCTTTCTAATCTCATATTCAGCTTGGTTTTACTTGTTTCACTTGTTCATCTTTTTCTCTTTATTATCTTGCAAATGGAAGCCATGATTTTATGCTTGATGATTTCGATTGTGATGATGTATGTTGTAGGCTAAATAGATGCGATTCTAGGGTAAGGAAAGGATGGTTGTGGCTTGGACTATGATAGGATATACTTAAATGTATGCTTGGATGATTCGTTTGCTTGAACCTAGTCACTGTTAGAATCCACGGTTTGTTCTAGACAAACCACGGCCGTGGACCTTGATGAACACCCCGTGATTTTGATAAATTTGTTTGTAATGATAAATCCAAGTGTTAGGTTGTTAGATTGTTGAAATCCTAGTGTTTGTTGAGTTAAATCTATCCTAGGGTGACCTAGTGTTAGCAACTAAGTGTTAGAAGAGACCTACCCGGTAATTCTCGCTCTTAGATACCGAAGATGACAAACTCTAGGTAGTAGTGAGCCTCACAAGCCGCTATTGGACTGAGTGTGCTAGGATAGGTGTTTAGGACTTGCCTTTCCGAGACTTACCCGGTAAGGAGAGGTTAGATCCCTAGATAACCATCCGGTTCGTGTAGAATTCCTATCCTTAGGCTCTTTGAGACTTACCCGGTGATGAGACCTTAGGAATGGACTAGTGGACCATGAGACTTACCCGGTGATTGATCCCAATCTAGAAACACTCACTCCCAACATACCATAGTTAATCCAAGGAATAATTAGATAGCTTGAGTCCTATGCCATAACCGGAATTTCCAACCCCTAGAATCCGCTCTTCTCTCTTTGATCTCATATCTCGTGTTTAGCTTGTTTGTTTGTGTTGATTTGTTAGCTTAGTTGATTATTTATTTTGCATGATTTGTGATCTTTGATTGATCACCTAAAAAAAACCAAACCAAAAACATTGAGATTTTCATTTCTTTATTTCCTTCTCTTTTCTTAGCCTAGATCTTCACTTAATTTAGTCACTAATCGATTCAATCTCACCTCAGTCTTTGTGTTCGACCTCGGAATATTATCCCTACTACAAAACGTCCCGTACACTGCGGGTTCGCTAGGAGTTAGGAGAAATATAACGAGTATAAATTTAAAGCTTTTTGCGTGACACGTTCTTAGCGTAACAATAATCATTCCCAAACCATAACTCGAATCTAAACCTCGATATTTAAACATAACTCACAAATGCCTAAGGGATTATCTCAGCATATATCTCATCATCTCATCATACACATCACTAGCCTAGCTACTCTCTAAAGCCAAGGCCAAAGGAAAGGAAGGATACATACCACACATGGTATGTCCTGGACAAACGCACCTGCGGAAGCAAGAAGGTGCAGGGGAGCGACAAACCGCAGGGGCAGTGACATCAGCCATAGGGGCAGCGACAATGACTCAGCCGTAGGGGCGCCATTGTCAAGGCGCAGGGATGGTTGCATAGTAGAGGGGCAATTCTCTGCTTCTCTTCGATCCTTCTCTCGATCCTCTTCCATTTTTTATCGCCCAAACGCAAACCACAACATACATACATATATATATATACACCATCAAATGTCCAGGAAAGGTAGCACAAGCATAAGCTTGAGGAAATTCCTAAGCTAAAGAAGAAGAAAGAAGGAAAGAACAAGAGAAAAAGGACAAGAACTCACCACTACAACTCAAGAACGGGAGGAACCTCACACCATCAACCAACAACACAGCACAACAACAACACATACACCATCATCATCAACTCAGCCACAAAGGACTCAAAGCTTCACACAAGATCAACACTTGAAGGAATTCCTAAGGAAACCTCAAGGAAGAAGAGAGAAGAAGATGAACGTGAAGGAGGAGATGAAGCTAGGAAAGATAGATGGAACGCCTCATCTGGAGGAGGAGGAAAGATAATTAAATAAGAAGCAAAGGGGAAAAGCAAAAGGTCAACAAAAGCGGCGCCCGACCCCGAAACCGCGGGGGCGGGACACTAGAGTCGCGGGGCGGCACCACACCTGCGGCAAGCAAAACCGTAGGGGCGGAATCCCTATAAAACTAAGGCTCTTACAATCCTAGACCTTAAAATTGCATTGGATGAATGATTGTGCAGTATTGAAAGTCAATAGACAAGCTAGGATTGCTTTCACCTAAGGAAAATATGAGGATACTATTGTATGTGATGTTTTGCATATGCAAGAATGTCATATCTTATTAGGACGTCCATGGCAATTTGATAGAAAGGTCAAAAATGACGGTTTTACTAATAAACAATCTTTTGAGTTCAATGGACATGCAAATACTCTTAAACCTATGACTCCCTTGAAGGTTCCAGTATATTATGACAAGAAAGAGCAGAAATGCAAGGAAAAGGAGCGAGAAACGACTTCCAAAGAAGAAATCTCGGGCAAAACAGATAAATCACGCCCGGGATCTGAAGAATCTCTCCCATTACAAAGACATAACGTTCCAGGGAAAAATCTCGTCCCGACAGACAAATTTTTCCCGAGATTCCCAGAGGAAGAACACCCACCACAACCTCAAGGTTGGCTCAACACAAGCACAACAACATCATCAAACACCATCATTATCATCAACATCAAACTCTCTTCAAAAACAAGAACAAATCAAGAAGAAAATCCAAAGGAAGAGAAGGAGAGAAGAAGAACGTAAGGGAGAGAAGATGGAGCTGGAAGAGATGAGAAACCCTCCACCTGAAGCAAGGGAATAGCTTATATAGGAAGTCATCCAAAATCACGGGTCAAGGTCAACAACGCCGGGTACAGCACACCACAAAACGCAGGGGCGGCTCATGGAGGCGCAGGGACGGATCAAGGTGGCCGTAGGGGAGCAAGGCCTGGCCGTAGGGGCGGTTCAGGCAGATCTCAGTGCAGCTCAGCACCTCAAAGACTAAGGCTCTTACACAACTTTTCCAAACTTTTCGGAAAAATAATACGGAATAAATGAATATGTATCAAATACATAAAAAAAACTCATAAAATATTTAAGTTATTAAAATATTAATAAAAAACGGAAAAATATTAATCGTAAACGTGCCTAAAATTTAGGGCGTTTCATGGTAGGGACGTTAAATTCCTTAGTTTCTTTTGGAAGACTCTTTGGGGAAAACTAGGTACAAAGTTGTTATTTTCAACCTCTAGATGTCATCCTCAAACTGATGGACAAACGGAAGTCACTAATAGGACTTTAACTACTATTTTGAAAGATAATTTGAATGCTTGGGAGGATGTTTTACAACATAATAGAATTTGTTTATAATCATACCTTGCACTCATCTACTAATCTAACACCTTTTGAATGTGTCTATGGGTTGTATCATTTGACTCCTTTTGATGATATACCGTTACCTATCGAGGAGCGACTAGATTTTATTGTAGGAAAACATGTTGAGTTCATCAAGGAATTGCATGAGAAGGCACACATAAGGCTGGAAAACAAAGGGAAAAGCCATAGCATCTAAAGCAAATCGGAATCGCAAGGAAGTGATGTTCAAACCAAAAGATCTAGTTTGGTTGCACCTAAGGAAAGAACGATTCTCGGAGAAGAGGATGTCTAAGTTGTCTCCAACAAGAGATGGACCATTTTCGTGTGAATCGTAAGGTTGGGGACAACGCTTATGTCTTGGAGCTCCAAGTTGAGTATGGAGTAAGCAAGATCTTCAATGTAGGAGACTTGAGTCCTTTTGTGTCAAAAGAAGAACATGTTCGTGATTCGAGGATGAATCGTTTTCAAGAAGGGGAGTATGATGAAGGACCTTTCCCAACATTACCTCAAGAACCAACTACTAGATCAAGGGCTAAGGCATTGAAGGAAAAGACAACCACACCATCTTCAAGCCCCATCTTGGAAGGAGCCATCACTAGAACAAGAGAAAAGCCATCCAAGAGGAAGTTGCTAGCTTATTAGCAACATGTACACTCAAAGAGATCTTACTCACACTTAAGTTTTCTTTAGTGACATTATTGACTACCATGAAAGGACCAATTAAGGGATAAGAAGATCCAACAAGCATAGAAGATGATTAGCACAAAGAAAGAGCTCTAGAGAAGAATCTCCGCCCTGAGAACCAAGATCTCGCCTGAGATTTTCATAAATATTAACCAAGATTTGGCTCCTATCGAGCGTTATAAGATCCAGCCATGATCTTATTACTTATAGATATCTTTTATTATTTTAATACTGAAGAACCGATAGGTGAAATAAATAAGTTAAATGATACTCTAGAAGGGGGGTTGAATAGAGTATGGGAACTTTTCGCAAACCAAATCTCAAGGCCTTGAAACTTCTTTCAAGGGCCTTGATGTCAATCTGTGCTTCTCCTGAAACTTTGATTTCAAGGCTTTGAAACTCTTTTCAAGGGCCTTGACTTCTTGCTCGTGCAAAAAAAAGTTAGTCACAATAAAGTATATATGATGCGGAATTGAAAAGATTGACACGAGGATATGTTTACGAAGTTCGGCTCTAAATATCCTACTCCCCGTCCCAAGGTATATCCGTAGGATCTAACTATCTATTATCAGCTTCAAAGATCCCTAGATACAAACTAGAAGAAATCTCATTCTTCTCTCAATGTAGTCAATGCTACGATCTAGCTCCAAATCTTAACCTAGCTATAATAGCTTTGTTACTTCACAAAGTAACACACACTCTAGTATAACAATATTTAGATCTTCCAATGGAGCTTTAGTGTTTTCTCTCTCTAAGGGGATAAAGCTTTTGCGTGAATGAAAAAAAGAAAAACAACGAATGAAGATGATTGGGTTGCTAGAAGATGTAAAGAGATTTCCTTGTGTGAGCTTGTGTATCTTTCTTCTTCGACCATCCTCTTCATTTATACTCTTCTATGGAAAGGTCTTCTAGCCGTTGTAGAAATGATCGTTTGAAGATGAATCTTCTTTTCCATGAAGATCGTTTCTTGTTTCGAGATAAGGTAGACGTTTGCAAATCTTTAGCTCCTGAGAACACGTCGAGTCCTTAACTCCTTGATCTTCTCGTCTTCTGTTTAATCGAGAGAGAAGATATCTTTGCCGTTTGTTGTTTAGAAAATCTTCTAATAAAGATTCTCTATTCTTCGGGTGAGATCTTCCTTCGTTTAATAAGATCTTCCTTCGGTTGATAAGATCTTCGGTTGATGAGATATTTCCGTTACAAAATCTTCAAATAAAATCTTCACCTGCATTTTGAATCTTTGTTCCGTGCATCTATAATTCCAAGGCCCTTGATTTCGTCCTTTTGAACTTGTTATCTTCCTTTGTTCTTGAATCCAACTTCAAGGCCCTTGATATTTAGATGAAACCTGCACTGAATTCAAACCAACCAAATATCTAGAAATATAATCAATACATTGTTAGTATATCCAACTACTACATTTGTGTGAAGTCTTCCATCATCAACACTTGTAAACCATTATAATCAAGGTGGAGTTTTCAATCTCCCCCTTGATGGAAGATAACACAAATGTTTTATCGTACCTACATTTTTTTAGTTTTAGCAATGCATATGAAAATCTCAAAACTAAAAATGCAGAATGCAGTATATCGAAATGTCGGATCATATTTCTCCCCCTTTGTCTTTCAACAAGGGAGAAAAAACAGTCAAAGCAAGGAGTCTTAAAAATACGATTACAGACCCAAAACAAATGTATTTTCAAACCATAAAAAGTTTTTCAAAAACTCATGACAGGCCAAGAGCTTCAGTTTCCCTTGTACCACTTGGAGGAACTTCCTTTCCCATAATAGTCTCGTAAGCACATATCTCTCCATCGATCCTTTGCATCAGGAAGATCCCGTTCTTTGAGAGATAAGTCCGTTCCTCTTTGTGTAGAATCCTTGGCATACTTCTTGACTACTCCAAACTCTTTAATCGTCAAGATATCTGGATCTTCTGGCAATGGTTGACGAATGGGTTTATCCTTGACAACCTTATGACATTGATCCATAACCTTCTCAGCATCCTTATGAGTCTCCTGTCCGTCCGCCTCTAATATGGGCTTAATCTTACTAGCAGTTGTTAAAGACATAGCACTTACATGGAACAACTGATTAATTTTCTGATTTAGAATGCCCAGCAAGTCTTGAGTTTTGTCCATCTTATCAGTCACTGAAACTCTAAATTCCACAATATCAGATTTTAGTGAGGTCAATGACTCTTCCACAAATTCTAGCTATTGCTGCGTAGAAAAATTCCATTCAGGTTGCTCCATTAACACTCACACAGTACTAAAACCCACTTTAGTCTTTTGAATTCCTATTGTCTCAAAGAAAGCTTCATCTAATCCTCCATTATACAAATGCATCCCCTCATCAGAAAAATCCACTGAAAAATGTCTGAATATAATGGGAAGCAGATTCCCATAAGGTAGGTGACTGATACTTGGAGAATTAATAACATTCACCATGTGAGACAAGAGAATTTCAGGCAGATTTACTTTCAACCCATTTATCACATTGTAAGTTAGGATCAGCACAGCATTAATTATAATCTCTTTGTTGGCAAACCTAGGACTATACATCTGTCTAAAATAGTATAAATTATTCTAGCCTCCAGAGTTAAACATGTGATGGTGGGTGGTGTTAAGGCATTAGGAAGGAGAAGTTGTTCTTTGGCTAGCCTTAAAGTTCTAGCAGGGTTTGAATTTTCTGAGTCATCATAGAGAGGAATTCCAAAGATATCTGCTAAAATTTCAGAAGTGAGGGTAATTTTCTTACCTTTGATAACCGAATCTAGAATCAACTCCCCTCTCTCACGTCTTGCTGTAAAGTTGGCATAGAACAATCTGGTCAATCTAGGATATGACGATTCTCCTAGATTCAACATAATCCATATAGAGCGTGCTTGGAGCGCTTCAAGACCCGGCATAGACGAGCAAGTAAACAGTTCGCAGTGTACTCCCTCACACATGCACTGATAGCGGTCATCATACTCCATGACCCATTTTTTTATGCTGTTGGGTTGATGAACCAGCTTGATGGAAACCATGTTCTAGCAAAAATATCCGCGTCACTTGAGAACCTTGATGAACTCGAACTCGATCCAGAGTCGGAACTTGAGTTTGAGTCAGACGACACTTGAACGACCCTTTGTCATTTTGTAACTGAGGATGTTGCTTCGTTGATTGAAGGTCTCTTGGATGCCATTGAGAAAATTTTTGAGAGAAGATGAATAGGGTTTTGGAAAATCAGAAAAGTAAAGCACTGTTCTTTCAAAGGAAAAGGGAAGCGGAAGAAATAAAGAGGGAAGAGAAGAGGTTTTTATGGGAAGAAGTCTAATCAACGTAAGATCAAAAGATTTTTAAGATCTTGGGAGAATCATAGATGATAAAAATTCCTTCCATAAATTTTGGTAACAACTTTTCAAAATCCTTTGAATCTAAAAATAAAACCTTTTGAAATCCTTTTTAAAGAATAAAAATTAGATAATTCAATATCTAAAATATATGAATTTCTAATTGATCCGTTTTATTTATGTACCCTTTGAAATATGTTTCAAGGCCCCTTTAATTTTATTGATGTAACGCCCCGTTTATTCGGGTGCGTTCGACTTTACTTTCTCCCTTCCATCGATTGGTTATAGCTCGAGTTCTTATTTAAAGTATATTTTTATTGATTTAAAAAATAACTTTTTCGGATATTATATTATTTTTGGGATACATGTATGTATTCCCGTATTTTATTAATTTAATTTTTGTCGGAAAGTCGGGATTTATCGATCCAGAAAATCCCGTTCCGAATGTCTAACCGAGTTAATTATCCTATTCCTTTATTTTTATTATTATTCTTTTTTCTTTTTTGGTTCGTTCTCTCTACTGGCCCTTTTATGTCGCGTGTGTGGAAGCCTTCCGTCATTGGAAAAGACAACGCCTCCTCGTTCCCTTCTATTGCAGCTTCACGCCGTCTGCAGGCTACCAGTCTAGCCTGCCGGCCGAACCTTCGCCCTCCGCCTGATGATGACCCTATCAGCCAGCCCCTCTCACCTTCCCTCACACTTTACCCTTCCATCTCTCTGCAATCTCCCTCTCTGTAATATCTCCTTCATCTCACTTCTTTCCCACGCAGTCTCAATAGGCGCTCCTAAGCATTGGAGTCAAGACGAGAGGAGTGACAAACTAAACATGCGAATCAAGTAAAGAGGACTACATATTCACTCGAGAATAAAAGTGGCGTTCTAAGTAAGACGAGTTTTCAATAGGCGCTCCTAAGCATTGGAGTCAAGACGAGAGGAGTGACAAACTATTTCTAAAGATTAAGATACCGTAAGTTAAGCTTACGAGGTACCAATAAGTGAAGTGTCAACATTTGTAGAGTTATGAGAAGAAGGGCATGGTGGGGATTCACGTAGAGTTGACCGATTTCCATTATGATGATAAAACTAAGAAACGCCAAGAAGGAGGAAGTGTGTATAAATGATGACCCCAAGAAGATGAAAGACGAAACGAAGAGCTTTGATCAAGAGACTTAAGATACCAACCAAGAGGAACGCGAGTGGATGCTAGCTAGGGCTATAATCTTTGGGAAGGTGCTCTCGAAAGACATCAAGGAAGAATGGTTAAGTCTATGAAAGGGAGTTATATCAAACAACAAGGCAAGGAAGATATAGTTATCTTATAAAGAAGAGGAAGCATGGAATGAAGAAAGAACTAATGAAGTTTAAGAGAGTATCCTAAGAGGGTAGCCTTTAGGAGTATGGTAACATGGAGGGTAAGAAGAATGGTAAGTCATTGACATTGGAGAAGGTCAGTTATAAGTTAAGCGGTGACAACTAAGAACGCACAGATGCGAGTTGTCTATTGATGAGTGTAGAGGGGATAAGTAAACAAGATTATGGGATCATGAAGAGGGGTAACAAGGACGGGGAATACTCGTGGCGGTTGAATGTCGGCAATAAAGATGTATATCAAGGGAAGTGCAAATGTTTTAATCATGTAGCAAATTATCGATTCCAACAAGTAATGGTAACGTACCTTGTTGAGAGGGATTGTAACGATCTGGTGCGACTTTCTTAGGTCATGAGATTGTCATATGGAGGAATGACATGGATCAGGGTAAAGGGAACTAAGAGGACAAAAATGGAAGGGAGTCTTCTATGGTTATTGCGCGTAAAGGGAGGATATATAAGGGGATGTATGGTATGTTTGTTCTAAAGTGATGATGTCCTGGTTTTGCGAGAAAAATCTAAGTCAAAGTTTCGTGACTCGCAAGGCGAAGCCATAGTGGCTAAGACTTGAAACGAGAAATCTGGGTTAGGACAACGTGACAAGCTTAGAGTTATGATGTTAGTGCTTGGTGGAATAATGAATGGATCTTTCAGTGATCGTGGTTGGGAAATTTTGCCTAAAGGCATGCTAGTACGGTTGTGAAGTTGCTCATGGATACCAAGGGATACATAAGGTGGCCAACAAGAGTAGGAGAAGATTGAAGTTTTGAAGTTTGATGTCGATATGGGACGTAAAAAAAAAATAATAAAAATAAAAATACATGAAAGATCAAGGTTATAGCCTCTGCAGTCGTTTGACGTGACATAAGGAAATGAAGTGTAAATTTCTACGCCTGCTTGAAGAAAGGATGTTTGTGGTGAGAGCTGATGTAGAATACGAGGAGTTCCTCCCATATGATGGGATGTCAAGAGAAGCGAAGAAGATTGTATCGATTTGCTATATGGCATGTTTGAGTCTTGTAGTTGAGACCTTTGTGACTGAACACATGCGCGAGATCAAAAGAGGTTGCTATCGCCAATCCTTTGAAATGAGAAGAGGGATTAAGTTGAAGTATTGCTTAATCAAGGATTCAAGAGTCAGAATTTTTGAGCAAGTCTCTCGAGTTCTGTAGATGAAGGATCTTTGAAAGAGAGCGGTGAACATATATAGTAGCTACAGAAGGAGCAATACACGGGTTGAAGGACGTCACCCCAACAGATCGGAGTGGACCACTTGTCAAGTGTTAGGACCAGGTTGTGTCGGTCATCACGAGATGAGATGGGTAGAGAAAAGATGGAATCTGAGATAGAACGGATTCGAATGCGGCAGTAGGTGAGTTTTACCATTAAGCTTGATTTGGAGTTGTTATTGAAAGTATACCTTGAATTCTTGATTTGAAGTGCACGTTAGAATATATCTAGAACTCTTGATTTGAAGTTCATGTTTGTATATATCTTGAATTCTTGATTTGAAGTTGTTATGGAGAACACCAGGTTGCGAAAAAGGGAAACGGCTATCACCGTGTGTACATCGATTACCGTGTGCTGAACTAGATAACAATGAAGAACAAGTATCCCTAACCATGGATAGATGATCTACTCGACCAGTTGCAAGGGTCAGTAACCTCTGCTAAAATTGATTTAGGGTCTGATCGTCACCAATTGAGAATTCGAGTTTGTGATATCGCAAATAAGGCATTCCGGACGAACCATGGTCACTACGAGTTGTAGAGATTACATATGGGCTTACTATGCCCGGACAAGATATTTTGGTCTACTCTCGAAGAAAAGAGAAGTTGTATGACAAGTTGTCTCGGGATGGCAACCCCGAGGAATGTGAAAGAGGTTACAAGTTTTCTTGGATGTGCTAAGCTTTACCAGATCTGTGAAGAGAGAAGTTGTATAACACCAATTATGGTAACCTACTCTGGATGACAATGAAGTACTGAATTGGACGAAAAACTGACAAAAGAGTTGTTGAGAGTTTAGAGGGGATTCATTGGTGCAATTGTTTGATTTACCTTGAGGTATTATGAGTTTGACGTGTACAAGTGATTCTTCAATACAAGGTCTTGATCGAGTATTGAGGAGCGATGTAAAAGTAATAGCATACGTGTCTGGTTAATAGAAGTAGTGTGGAGTCAAGTGCTTCCTTCGTTACTTAGAATTGCAACAAGAATTGAGGAAACGTAACATCAAGTTTGTTTTGACAAGAACTAAGGCCAACGGTGTAAATTGAAAGTTCGATCTTCTTTATTAGAGACAAGAAAAGAAGAAACAAATGAAGATGTTGCATTGAGAAAGACCCATATAGGAAGTTGAGTTCCGATATAACACACCTTCTTGAGATCTTAGCGTGAGTTGGGATAGTGAGTTACCGGTGGGTGTGGCCGCCGAGAGTAGAGGGAGTTAACCTTGTGTTTCACGTGTATCAATCGAGAGAGTACATACTTGACCCGAAGCACGTCATTAGCCACGAGGACCAGGTGGTCGGGCCGGACCATACATTCGCGGAGCATCCGATTGCGGTCTTGAAGCGTAGTACGAGACGACTCTGGTCGAAGGAGATACCGATGTTGAGAGTGTAGTGGTCGAGGCGAGGAGCTGATGAGGCCACTTGGGAGACGGAGGATAGTATACGTAGGAACTATCCCGAGTTTTACGCAAGACTAGCGACATCTATAGGACCGTCGGGTTAGTCCCGAGATCTATTTTTGGTTATTCTTATGTGACTTGTGACGTTATGTGTTATGTGTGTTTCCTATGTGTATATCCTGCGAGTCTAGGTGAGTAGACCTTGAATTAGAAGGGCAATAGTTACCACGTTATAGGGTTCCGAGAGAATATCGAGACACGTTTGTTTGAGAGTTCCGCGTTTAGCAAGTTTCGGGACGAAACTTTTCTTTAGGAGGACCTGATGTAACGCCCCGTTTATTCGGGTGCGTTCCGACTTTACTTTCTCCCTTCCATCGATTGGTTATAGCTCGAGTTCTTATTTAAAGTATATTTTTATTGATTTAAAAAAATAACTTTTCCGGATATTATATTATTTTTGGGATACATGTATGTATTCCCGTATTTTATTAATTTAATTTTTGTCGGAAAGTCGGGATTTATCGATCCAGGAAATCCCGTTCCGAATGTCTAACCGAGTTAATTATCCTATTCCTTTATTTTTATTATTATTCTTTTTTCATTTTTGGTTCGTTCTCTCTACTGGCCCTTTTATGTCGCGTGTGTGGAAGCCTTCCGTCATTGGAAAAGACAGCGCCTCCTCGTTCCCTTCTGTTGCAGCTTCACGCCGTCTGCAGGCTACCAGTCTAGCCTGCCGGCCGACCCTTCGCCCTCCGCCTGATGATGACCCTATCAGCCAGCCCCTCTCACCTTCCCTCACACTTTACCCTTCCATCTCTCTGCAATCTCCCTCTCTGTAATATCTCCTTCATCTCACTTCTTTCCCACGCAGTCTCAATCTCTTCCTCTTACCTTCTCTCTCTCTCGCATCTGTGGAGGCGAACCGCTGCCGCCTAATCCCACCGGAGCGCCGTGCTTCAGCCGCCGGAGACGCCGGCCTGGTGAGATTCATCTCCTCCTTTCCCTTCTCTTCCTCTGTTTGTTTATTTTGCAGCAAATCAATCTCTCTTCTTCCCTTGTGCCAGTCGATTGAGCAAAGCAAGCAGCAGCCTTGGGCGGTTCTTCCTCTCAGTTGTATCTTAGGATCGACGGAGAAGCCGCACCACCGGAGACGGATCTTCAGCCGCTTCTCCCGTCTTCCCCTTCTCTCTATTTCTCGCCTGTCGCCGGAGGCCGCCCGTACCAAGCTTTGGACCGCCGTGCGCTGCCACGCCTTCCTCCGCCTGCATCGACGCCGGCCACCTTCCCTTCGCCTGTGCGAGCCGCCGGATCCCTTTCCCCATTCTTTTTTTCCCTCTGTCGCGTTCAACAGGAAACGAAGAAGAAGGTGTTTGGGGTTAATTGTAAATATGCCCCTCTCTTCTCAGTTATTTGCATCTTGTACCCAATTGGTGGATAATTGCTGTTGTGAAACCCGATTCTTTTGAAATGAACTTTTGTACCCTACAGAAACATATTACATAGTTTGGCAATAACTTCTTATTGCAAATTGTGACCCAACTATTTTGCAAGTTATCTATGTTGCATTGTGGGACTAATTTCGGTTAAGTTTTATTATCGGTTTTAGGGCCAAATTTCAATATTGTGTATTTTGCCCGGAAATATGTTTTAACGTTGGCTTTGAAACGAGTTTTACCTTGAGTTTAGGATGTTATACAACTTGCCCGGAATATATATTTACGGTTTTAACTTGGGTTTTAAAAGTGGGGTTTTCCTTATATTTTTATACACGTTAATTATTCCGTTCAAATTTAGCATATAAGCTAAATTTGTTAGATTTTATGTTAGGTTCGGAAGCGCCCCGATAAAGGTCCAATGAATCCATATCGACGTCCATAGATCGTCTTCCGTCTTTTGGCATCACGTGAGTACCCTCTCCACCGAGCTTATGATCTTACTCGATTTAGTTATGTTTAGTAGTATCATACTAGGATTAGATCTAGCATAACTTAGAGTGAATACCAAGTAGTGGTTAAGGACCTTAGGTGAGTGTTTGAGGATTGTGAAATGTTTTATGACTTAATGGGTTGATGTCACTTTGTGAGGCTTGTGAGGTTTGAGAATTGGAGCATATGGTTGTTGAGTTTATGGGCTAGGATATACGTATCCTAACATGGTGTTGTTACCGTTGAGTTTGTTTGGACTAGGCATGTTTATCCTAGTACGTGTAGGGTTATGATCTTGCGAGATCATAGAGTCTAGAAGTCTAAGGACTTCTAGCTTGTGTTGAGTGTGATGTGAGCATGAGGGATTCTAGGATGCGGTCCTAGAATGAGAGTCAAATGATCTTGCATAGATCATTTGTGTAGAAGTCTTAGACTTCTTGAGTTGAGCGAGTTGTTGATATAGTTATCTTCTTTTGAGCAGGTTGTGGACTCCTTTCCAAGGGAAGCGAGAGTGTTGTGAGTTGAGTGTGGCGATAAGGTAAGTCTCCGGACTTACTTAGCTCGTATTCCTTGTATTAGCATTGATGTGTGTTTGGTGGTGTGTGTTTATTGTTTATTATTTATAACAACTAAACCGGAATTAGGATTACCGACCCTTATATTATTTTGGCCCAAGTGTATGATAACGGGCGGTGACAACTTGCCTGGCTCCCGCGAGAGCTAGGAGGTTCTCGGCGACTATCCCGTGCTGGTAGACGGTCGGATGCATCAGTACCATTCCATGCCGGTAAGTAGGGACCGAGGCGAGTTTCGGTGAC
The DNA here is from genome assembly GCA_033239125.1 of Fagopyrum homotropicum. NCBI lineage: Eukaryota > Viridiplantae > Streptophyta > Magnoliopsida > Caryophyllales > Polygonaceae > Fagopyrum > Fagopyrum homotropicum. The sequence continues at coordinate 97,347,478 of BSWB01000001.1, read as the reverse complement.
TCTCGTGTCACAACCTAAGTTGAATTAGAACGGGATACGACTTAATAATAATAAAGAGAATAAACCGGATTGGTGTGCTTTTAAGTATGTTGCGTGCTTGCGGTGTTCTACTTGTGTATGTGCCTTTCCCATTAATTCTAATGCTTCGAATATGAGCTAACGGTTTTATACCGATTGTTGTAGATTGTCTTGCAGGTTAGGAATGCGGCCGAGAGATCCGGAAAAGTGGGCAGCCGGGGTCCGTACATTGTAGGAAGGGTTTTTGGATAGAGTTGAGTTGTGTTTTGTCCTTCGATAGTTGTGTTTTGTATGCCGTGTATTTGGCGTTCGGGTTTTGTGTTGTATCTCGGCTGAAGTCTATTGTTTGTATAGTTTCGGGTTTCATTGCATTGCATAAAAATGTATTTCGTTTTGGCCTTTATTTGTGCCTTGTTGCAAGATCCGGTGAAATTGTTGTCAGGCTAAGGGTCGGGACCCATTGTGAGGTCCCAACCCGTAGCATCCCGAGTCCCGCGGATTCGGGGTGTTACAAAAGTGGTATCAGAGCCCTAGGTTGACAACAATGGCACTTGCAATCTTCTAAAGGCCGAATGAGGAATAAACAGAACCCACACGGGTTCTGACTTTTCGTTTTCAAAATCACATGCATGAGTCGTGGTAGAATGTACGGACCACCACTTCTTCCGCGGATCTCGGCAGCTTAGTTTATTGGATTTGTATATATATATATATGTAGGTATGTAGGTATGTATAATATATGTGGATTGTAGTTGCATGATGACTTGATTTATATGTATAGTGAATATATGTGGACTATAATACATGTTTGGACCTTGTATTGATGTATTGGATTTCCGGATGTGATATATTAGTAGTTATGTGGACATAGGACACATATATGCTTATATACGGACTCTTATATATATAGTAATATATAGTATGCGACCTTATAGTTAGGACGACGAAAAGATATCATCACCTTTAAGACGACGTTGTTGGCTTAGGATAACATTCATACGTGGATGGATACGCTCAACTTTCAAGTTGAGCATTTCATGCTGGCGAACACCATGGCGTTTCTCGGAATTTCTTTAAAAAGATGTCGAAGAAGAGTAGAGATGATGTAACAGAGGACAACCAAGAAAAAGAAAACTCGAGTCAACTTAAGAGAAATCGAGACGGAGACCATACAAGAAAAAGGAGTAACATTAGGGTGTGAAAGTGGTTCCAAAGGAAGCAACGATTGAACAACAATGAAGCAACTAGAGACAACGAACGTAAGATTTTTCCAAGTGCGGTGTCGATGAACTAAACATGCGAATCAAGTAAAGAGGACTACATATTCACTCGAGAATAAAAGTGGCGTTCTAAGTAAGACGAGTTTTCAATAGGCGCTCCTAAGCATTGGAGTCAAGACGAGAGGAGTGACAAACTATTTCTAAAGATTAAGATACCGTAAGTTAAGCTTACGAGGTACCAAAAAGTGAAGTGTCAACATTTGTAGAGTTATGAGAAGAAGGGCATGGTGGGGATTCACGTAGAGTTGACCGATTTCCATTATGATGATAAAACTAAGAAACGCCAAGAAGGAGGAAGTGTGTATAAATGATGACCCCAAGAAGATGAAAGACGAAACGAAGAGCTTTGATCAAGAGACTTAAGATACCAACCAAGAGGAACGCGAGTGGATGCTAGCTAGGGCTATAATCTTTGGGAAGGTGCTCTCGAAAGACATCAAGGAAGAATGGTTAAGTCTATGAAAGGGAGTTATATCAAACAACAAGGCAAGGAAGATATAGTTATCTTATAAAGAAGAGGAAGCATGGAATGAAGAAAGAACTAATGAAGTTTAAGAGAGTATCCTAAGAGGGTAGCCTTTAGGAGTATGGTAACATGGAGGGTAAGAAGAATGGTAAGTCATTGACATTGGAGAAGGTCAGTTATAAGTTAAGCGGTGACAACTAAGAACGCACAGATGCGAGTTGTCTATTGATGAGTGTAGAGGGGATAAGTAAACAAGATTATGGGATCATGAAGAGGGGTAACAAGGACGGGGAATACTCGTGGCGGTTGAATGTCGGCAATAAAGATGTATATCAAGGGAAGTGCAAATGTTTTAATCATGTAGCAAATTATCGATTCCAACAAGTAATGGTAACGTACCTTGTTGAGAGGGATTGTAACGATCTGGTGCGACTTTCTTAGGTCATGAGATTGTCATATGGAGGAATGACATGGATCAGGGTAAAGGGAACTAAGAGGACAAAAATGGAAGGGAGTCTTCTATGGTTATTGCGCGTAAAGGGAGGATATATAAGGGGATGTATGGTATGTTTGTTCTAAAGTGATGATGTCCTGGTTTTGCGAGAAAAATCTAAGTCAAAGTTTCGTGACTCGCAAGGCGAAGCCATAGTGGCTAAGAGTTGAAACGAGAAATCTGGGTTAGGACAACGTGACAAGCTTAGAGTTATGATGTTAGTGCTTGGTGGAATAATGAATGGATCTTTCAGTGATCGTGGTTGGGAAATTTTGCCTAAAGGCATGCTAGTACGGTTGTGAAGTTGCTCATGGATACCAAGGGATACATAAGGTGGCCAACAAGAGTAGGAGAAGATTGAAGTTTTGAAGTTTGATGTCGATATGGGACGTAAAAAAAAAATAATAAAAATAAAAATACATGAAAGATCAAGGTTATAGCCTCTGCAGTCGTTTGACGTGACATAAGGAAATGAAGTGTAAATTTCTACGCCTGCTTGAAGAAAGGATGTTTGTGGTGAGAGCTGATGTAGAATACGAGGAGTTCCTCCCATATGATGGGATGTCAAGAGAAGCGAAGAAGATTGTATCGATTTGCTATATGGCATGTTTGAGTCTTGTAGTTGAGACCTTTGTGACTGAACACATGCGCGAGATCAAAAGAGGTTGCTATCGCCAATCCTTTGAAATGAGAAGAGGGATTAAGTTGAAGTATTGCTTAATCAAGGATTCAAGAGTCAGAATTTTTGAGCAAGTCTCTCGAGTTCTGTAGATGAAGGATCTTTGAAAGAGAGCGGTGAACATATATAGTAGCTACAGAAGGAGCAATACACGGGTTGAAGGACGTCACCCCAACAGATCGGAGTGGACCACTTGTCAAGTGTTAGGACCAGGTTGTGTCGGTCATCACGAGATGAGATGGGTAGAGAAAAGATGGAATCTGAGATAGAACGGATTCGAATGCGGCAGTAGGTGAGTTTTACCATTAAGCTTGATTTGGAGTTGTTATTGAAAGTATACCTTGAATTCTTGATTTGAAGTGCACGTTAGAATATATCTAGAACTCTTGATTTGAAGTTCATGTTTGTATATATCTTGAATTCTTGATTTGAAGTTGTTATGGAGAACACCAGGTTGCGAAAAAGGGAAACGGCTATCACCGTGTGTACATCGATTACCGTGTGCTGAACTAGATAACAATGAAGAACAAGTATCCCTAACCACGGATAGATGATCTACTCGACCAGTTGCAAGGGTCAGTAACCTCTGCTAAAATTGATTTAGGGTCTGATCGTCACCAATTGAGAATTCGAGTTTGTGATATCGCAAATAAGGCATTCCGGACGAACCATGGTCACTACGAGTTGTAGAGATTACATATGGGCTTACTATGCCCGGACAAGATATTTTGGTCTACTCTCGAAGAAAAGAGAAGTTGTATGACAAGTTGTCTCGGGATGGCAACCCCGAGGAATGTGAAAGAGGTTACAAGTTTTCTTGGATGTGCTAAGCTTTACCAGATCTGTGAAGAGAGAAGTTGTATAACACCAATTATGGTAACCTACTCTGGATGACAATGAAGTACTGAATTGGACGAAGAACTGACAAAAGAGTTGTTGAGAGTTTAGAGGGGATTCATTGGTGCAATTGTTTGATTTACCTTGAGGTATTATGAGTTTGACGTGTACAAGTGATTCTTCAATACAAGGTCTTGATCGAGTATTGAAGAGCGATGTAAAAGTAATAGCATACGTGTCTGGTTAATAGAAGTAGTGTGGAGTCAAGTGCTTCCTTCGTTACTTAGAATTGCAACAAGAATTGAGGAAACGTAACATCAAGTTTGTTTTGACAAGAACTAAGGCCAACGGTGTAAATTGAAAGTTCGATCTTCTTTATTAGAGACAAGAAAAGAAGAAACAAATGAAGATGTTGCATTGAGAAAGACCCATATAGGAAGTTGAGTTCCGATATAACACACCTTCTTGAGATCTTAGCGTGAGTTGGGATAGTGAGTTACCGGTGGGTGTGGCCGCCGAGAGTAGAGGGAGTTAACCTTGTGTTTCACGTGTATCAATCGAGAGAGTACATACTTGACCCGAAGCACGTCATTAGCCACGAGGACCAGGTGGTCGGGCCGGACCATACATTCGCGGAGCATCCGATTGCGGTCTTGAAGCGTAGTACGAGACGACTCTGGTCGAAGGAGATACCGATGTTGAGAGTGTAGTGGTCGAGGCGAGGAGCTGATGAGGCCACTTGGGAGACGGAGGATAGTATACGTAGGAACTATCCCGAGTTTTACGCAAGACTAGCGACATCTATAGGACCGTCGGGTTAGTCCCGAGATCTATTTTTGGTTATTCTTATGTGACTTGTGACGTTATGTGTTATGTGTGTTTCCTATGTGTATATCCTGCGAGTCTAGGTGAGTAGACCTTGAATTAGAAGGGCAATAGTTACCACGTTATAGGGTTCCGAGAGAATATCGAGACACGTTTGTTTGAGAGTTCCGCGTTTAGCAAGTTTCGGGACGAAACTTTTCTTTAGGAGGACCTGATGTAACGCCCCGTTTATTCGGGTGCGTTCCGACTTTACTTTCTCCCTTCCATCGATTGGTTATAGCTCGAGTTCTTATTTAAAGTATATTTTTATTGATTTAAAAAAATAACTTTTCCGGATATTATATTATTTTTGGGATACATGTATGTATTCCCGTATTTTATTAATTTAATTTTTGTCGGAAAGTCGGGATTTATCGATCCAGGAAATCCCGTTCCGAATGTCTAACCGAGTTAATTATCCTATTCCTTTATTTTTATTATTATTCTTTTTTCATTTTTGGTTCGTTCTCTCTACTGGCCCTTTTATGTCGCGTGTGTGGAAGCCTTCCGTCATTGGAAAAGACAGCGCCTCCTCGTTCCCTTCTGTTGCAGCTTCACGCCGTCTGCAGGCTACCAGTCTAGCCTGCCGGCCGACCCTTCGCCCTCCGCCTGATGATGACCCTATCAGCCAGCCCCTCTCACCTTCCCTCACACTTTACCCTTCCATCTCTCTGCAATCTCCCTCTCTGTAATATCTCCTTCATCTCACTTCTTTCCCACGCAGTCTCAATCTCTTCCTCTTACCTTCTCTCTCTCTCGCATCTGTGGAGGCGAACCGCTGCCGCCTAATCCCACCGGAGCGCCGTGCTTCAGCCGCCGGAGACGCCGGCCTGGTGAGATTCATCTCCTCCTTTCCCTTCTCTTCCTCTGTTTGTTTATTTTGCAGCAAATCAATCTCTCTTCTTCCCTTGTGCCAGTCGATTGAGCAAAGCAAGCAGCAGCCTTGGGCGGTTCTTCCTCTCAGTTGCATCTTAGGATCGACGGAGAAGCCGCACCACCGGAGACGGATCTTCAGCCGCTTCTCCCGTCTTCCCCTTCTCTCTATTTCTCGCCTGTCGCCGGAGGCCGCCCGTACCAAGCTTTGGACCGCCGTGCGCTGCCACGCCTTCCTCCGCCTGCATCGACGCCGGCCACCTTCCCTTCGCCTGTGCGAGCCGCCGGATCCCTTTCCCCATTCTTTTTTTCCCTCTGTCGCGTTCAACAGGAAACGAAGAAGAAGGTGTTTGGGGTTAATTGTAAATATGCCCCTCTCTTCTCAGTTATTTGCATCTTGTACCCAATTGGTGGATAATTGCTGTTGTGAAACCCGATTCTTTTGAAATGAACTTTTGTACCCTACAGAAACATATTACATAGTTTGGCAATAACTTCTTATTGCAAATTGTGACCCAACTATTTTGCAAGTTATCTATGTTGCATTGTGGGACTAATTTCGGTTAAGTTTTATTATCGGTTTTAGGGCCAAATTTCAATATTGTGTATTTTGCCCGGAAATATGTTTTAACGTTGGCTTTGAAACGAGTTTTACCTTGAGTTTAGGATGTTATACAACTTGCCCGGAATATATATTTACGGTTTTAACTTGGGTTTTAAAAGTGGGGTTTTCCTTATATTTTTATACACGTTAATTATTCCGTTCAAATTTAGCATATAAGCTAAATTTGTTAGATTTTATGTTAGGTTCGGAAGCGCCCCGATAAAGGTCCAATGAATCCATATCGACGTCCATAGATCGTCTTCCGTCTTTTGGCATCACGTGAGTACCCTCTCCACCGAGCTTATGATCTTACTCGATTTAGTTATGTTTAGTAGTATCATACTAGGATTAGATCTAGCATAACTTAGAGTGAATACCAAGTAGTGGTTAAGGACCTTAGGTGAGTGTTTGAGGATTGTGAAATGTTTTATGACTTAATGGGTTGATGTCACTTTGTGAGGCTTGTGAGGTTTGAGAATTGGAGCATATGGTTGTTGAGTTTATGGGCTAGGATATACGTATCCTAACATGGTGTTGTTACCGTTGAGTTTGTTTGGACTAGGCATGTTTATCCTAGTACGTGTAGGGTTATGATCTTGCGAGATCATAGAGTCTAGAAGTCTAAGGACTTCTAGCTTGTGTTGAGTGTGATGTGAGCATGAGGGATTCTAGGATGCGGTCCTAGAATGAGAGTCAAATGATCTTGCATAGATCATTTGTGTAGAAGTCTTAGACTTCTTGAGTTGAGCGAGTTGTTGATATAGTTATCTTCTTTTGAGCAGGTTGTGGACTCCTTTCCAAGGGAAGCGAGAGTGTTGTGAGTTGAGTGTGGCGATAAGGTAAGTCTCCGGACTTACTTAGCTCGTATTCCTTGTATTAGCATTGATGTGTGTTTGGTGGTGTGTGTTTATTGTTTATTATTTATAACAACTAAACCGGAATTAGGATTACCGACCCTTATATTATTTTGGCCCAAGTGTATGATAACGGGCGGTGACAACTTGCCTGGCTCCCGCGAGAGCTAGGAGGTTCTCGGCGACTATCCCGTGCTGGTAGACGGTCGGATGCATCAGTACCATTCCATGCCGGTAAGTAGGGACCGAGGCGAGTTTCGGTGACTCTCGTGTCACAACCTAAGTTGAATTAGAACGGGATACGACTTAATAATAATAAAGAGAATAAACCGGATTGGTGTGCTTTTAAGTATGTTGCGTGCTTGCGGTGTTCTACTTGTGTATGTGCCTTTCCCATTAATTCTAATGCTTCGAATATGAGCTAACGGTTTTATACCGATTGTTGTAGATTGTCTTGCAGGTTAGGAATGCGGCCGAGAGATCCGGAAAAGTGGGCAGCCGGGGTCCGTACATTGTAGGAAGGGTTTTTGGATAGAGTTGAGTTGTGTTTTGTCCTTCGATAGTTGTGTTTTGTATGCCGTGTATTTGGCGTTCGGGTTTTGTGTTGTATCTCGGCTGAAGTCTATTGTTTGTATAGTTTCGGGTTTCATTGCATTGCATAAAAATGTATTTCGTTTTGGCCTTTATTTGTGCCTTGTTGCAAGATCCGGTGAAATTGTTGTCAGGCTAAGGGTCGGGACCCATTGTGAGGTCCCAACCCGTAGCATCCCGAGTCCCGCGGATTCGGGGTGTTACAAAAGTGGTATCAGAGCCCTAGGTTGACAACAATGGCACTTGCAATCTTCTAAAGGCCGAATGAGGAATAAACAGAACCCACACGGGTTCTGACTTTTCGTTTTCAAAATCACATGCATGAGTCGTGGTAGAATGTACGGACCACCACTTCTTCCGCGGATCTCGGCAGCTTAGTTTATTGGATTTGTATATATATATATATGTAGGTATGTAGGTATGTATAATATATGTGGATTGTAGTTGCATGATGACTTGATTTATATGTATAGTGAATATATGTGGACTATAATACATGTTTGGACCTTGTATTGATGTATTGGATTTCCGGATGTGATATATTAGTAGTTATGTGGACATAGGACACATATATGCTTATATACGGACTCTTATATATATAGTAATATATAGTATGCGACCTTATAGTTAGGACGACGAAAAGATATCATCACCTTTAAGACGACGTTGTTGGCTTAGGATAACATTCATACGTGGATGGATACGCTCAACTTTCAAGTTGAGCATTTCATGCTGGCGAACACCATGGCGTTTCTCGGAATTTCTTTAAAAAGATGTCGAAGAAGAGTAGAGATGATGTAACAGAGGACAACCAAGAAAAAGAAAACTCGAGTCAACTTAAGAGAAATCGAGACGGAGACCATACAAGAAAAAGGAGTAACATTAGGGTGTGAAATTGGTTCCAAAGGAAGCAACGATTGAACAACAATGAAGCAACTAGAGACAACGAACGTAAGATTTTTCCAAGTGCGGTGTCGATGAACTAAACATGCGAATCAAGTAAAGAGGACTACATATTCACTCGAGAATAAAAGTGGCGTTCTAAGTAAGACGAGTTTTCAATAGGCGCTCCTAAGCATTGGAGTCAAGACGAGAGGAGTGACAAACTATTTCTAAAGATTAAGATACCGTAAGTTAAGCTTACGAGGTACCAAAAAGTGAAGTGTCAACATTTGTAGAGTTATGAGAAGAAGGGCATGGTGGGGATTCACGTAGAGTTGACCGATTTCCATTATGATGATAAAACTAAGAAACGCCAAGAAGGAGGAAGTGTGTATAAATGATGACCCCAAGAAGATGAAAGACGAAACGAAGAGCTTTGATCAAGAGACTTAAGATACCAATCAAGAGGAACGCGAGTGGATGCTAGCTAGGGCTATAATCTTTGGGAAGGTGCTCTCGAAAGACATCAAGGAAGAATGGTTAAGTCTATGAAAGGGAGTTATATCAAACAACAAGGCAAGGAAGATATAGTTATCTTATAAAGAAGAGGAAGCATGGAATGAAGAAAGAACTAATGAAGTTTAAGAGAGTATCCTAAGAGGGTAGCCTTTAGGAGTATGGTAACATGGAGGGTAAGAAGAATGGTAAGTCATTGACATTGGAGAAGGTCAGTTATAAGTTAAGCGGTGACAACTAAGAACGCACAGATGCGAGTTGTCTATTGATGAGTGTAGAGGGGATAAGTAAACAAGATTATGGGATCATGAAGAGGGGTAACAAGGACGGGGAATACTCGTGGCGGTTGAATGTCGGCAATAAAGATGTATATCAAGGGAAGTGCAAATGTTTTAATCATGTAGCAAATTATCGATTCCAACAAGTAATGGTAACGTACCTTGTTAAGAGGGATTGTAACGATCTGGTGCGACTTTCTTAGGTCATGAGATTGTCATATGGAGGAATGACATGGATCAGGGTAAAGGGAACTAGGAGGACAAAGAGGGAAGGGAGTCTTCTATGGTTATTGCGCGTAAAGGGAGGATATATAAGGGGATGTATGGTATGTTTGTTCTAAAGTGATGATGTCCTGGCTTTGCGAGAAAAATCTAAGTCAAAGTTCCGTGACTCGCAAGGCGAAGCCATAGTGGCTAAGACTTGAAACGAGAAATCTGGGTTAGGACAACGTGACAAGCTTAGAGTTATGATGTTAGTGCTTGGTGGAATAATGAATGGATCTTTCAGTGATCGTGGTTGGGAAATTTTGCCTAAAGGCATGCTAGTACGGTTGTGAAGTTGCTCATGGATACCAAGGGATACATAAGGTGGCCAACAAGAGTAGGAGAAGATTGAAGTTTTGAAGTTTGATGTCGATATGGGACGTAAAAAAAAATAATAAAAATAAAAATACATGAAAGATCAAGGTTAGAGCCTCTGCAGTCGTTTGACGTGACATAAGGAAATGAAGTGTAAATTTCTACGCCTGCTTGAAGAAAGGATGTTTGTGGTGAGAGCTGATGTAGAATACGAGGAGTTCCTCCCATATGATGGGATGTCAAGAGAAGCGAAGAAGATTGTATCGATTTGCTATATGGCATGTTTGAGTCTTGTAGTTGAGACCTTTGTGACTGAACACATGCGCGAGATCAAAAGAGGTTGCTATCGCCAATCCTTTGAAATGAGAAGAGGGATTAAGTTGAAGTATTGCTTAATCAAGGATTCAAGAGTCAGAATTTTTGAGCAAGTCTCTCGAGTTCTGTAGATGAAGGATCTTTGAAAGAGAGCGGTGAACATATATAGTAGCTACAGAAGGAGCAATACACGGGTTGAAGGACGTCACCCCAACAGATCGGAGTGGACCACTTGTCAAGTGTTTGGACCAGGTTGTGTCGGTCATCGCGAGATGAGATGGGTAGAGAAAAGATGGAATCTGAGATAGAACGGATTCGAATGCGGCAGTAGGTGAGTTTTACCATTAAGCTTGATTTGGAGTTGTTATTGAAAGTATACCTTGAATTCTTGATTTGAAGTGCACGTTAGAATATATCTGGAACTCTTGATTTGAAGTTCATGTTTGTATATATCTTGAATTCTTGATTTGAAGTTGTTATGGAGAACACCAGGTTGCGAAAAAGGGAAACGGCTATCACCGTGTGTACATCGATTACCGTGTGCTGAACTAGATAACAATGAAGAACAAGTATCCCTAACCACGGATGGATGATCTACTCGACCAGTTGCAAGGGTCAGTAACCTCTGCTAAAATTGATTTAGGGTCTGATCGTCACCAATTGAGAATTCGAGTTTGTGATATCGCAAATAAGGCATTCCGGACGAACCATGGTCACTACGAGTTGTAGAGATTACATATGGGCTTACTATGCGCGGACAAGATATTTTGGTCTACTCTCGAAGAAAAGAGAAGTTGTATGACAAATTGTCTCAGGATGGCAACCCCGAGGAATGTGAAAGAGGTTACAAGTTTTCTTGGATGTGCTAAGCTTTACCAGATCTGTGAAGAGAGAAGTTGTATAACACCAATTATGGTAACCTACTCTGGATGACAATGAAGTACTGAATTGGACGAAGAACTGACAAAAGAGTTGCTGAGAGTTTAGAGGGGATTCATTGGTGCAATTGTTTGATTTACCTTGAGGTATTATGAGTTTGACGTGTACAAGTGATTCTTCAATACAAGGTCTTGATCGAGTATTGAGGAGCAATGTAAAAGTAATAGCATACGTGTCTGGTTAATAGAAGTAGTGTGGAGTCAAGTGCTTCCTTCGTTACTTAGAATTGCAACAAGAATTGAGGAAACGTAACATCAAGTTTGTTTTGACAAGAACTAAGGCCAACGGTGTAAATTGAAAGTTCGATCTTCTTTATTAGAGACAAGAAAAGAAGAAACAAATGAAGATGTTGCATTGAGAAAGACCCATATAGGAAGTTGAGTTCCGATATAACACACCTTCTTGAGATCTTAGCGTGAGTTGGGATAGTGAGTTACCGGTGGGTGTGGCCGCCGAGAGTAGAGGGTGTTAACCTTGTGTTTCACGTGTATCAATCGAGAGAGTACATACTTGACCCGAGGCACGTCATTAGCCACGAGGACCAGGTGGTCGGGCCGGACCATACATTCGTGGAGCATCCGATTGCGGTCTTGAAGCGTAGTACGAGACGACTCTGGTCGAATGAGATACCGATGTTGAGAGTGTAGTGGTCGAGGCGAGGAGCTGATGAGGCCACTTGGGAGACGGAGGATAGTATACGTAGGAACTATCCCGAGTTTTACGCAAGACTAGCGACATCTATAGGACCGTCGGGTTAGTCCCGAGATCTATTTTTGGTTATTCTTATGTGACTTGTGACGTGATGTGTTATGTGTGTTTCCTATGTGTATATCCTGCGAGTCTAGGTGAGTAGACCTTGAATTAGAAGGGCAATAGTTACCACGTTATAGGGTTCCGAGAGAATATCGAGACACGTTTGTTTGAGAGTTCCGCGTTTAGCAAGTTTCGGGACGAAACTTTTCTTTAGGAGGACCAGATGTAACGCCCCGTTTACTCGGGTGCGTTCCGACTTTACTTTCTCCCTTCCATCGATTGGTTATAGCTCGAGTTCTTATTTAAAGTATATTTTTATTGATTTAAAAAAATAACTTTTCCGGATATTATATTATTTTTGGGATACATGTATGTATTCCCGTATTTTATTAATTTAATTTTTGTCGGAAAGTCGGGATTTATCGATCCAGGAAATCCCGTTCCGAATGTCTAACCGAGTTAATTATCCTATTCCTTTATTTTTATTATTATTCTTTTTTCATTTTTGGTTCGTTCTCTCTACTGGCCCTTTTATGTCGCGTGTGTGGAAGCCTTCCGTCATTGGAAAAGACAGCGCCTCCTCGTTCCCTTCTGTTGCAGCTTCACGCCGTCTGCAGGCTGCCAGTCTAACCTGCCTGCCGACCCTTCGCCCTCCGCCTGATGATGACCCTATCAGCCAGCCCCTCTCACCTTCCCTCACACTTTACCCTTCCATCTCTCTACAATCTCCCTCTCTGTAATATCTCCTTCATCTCACTTCTTTCCCACGCAGTCTCAATCTCTTCCTCTTACCTTCTCTCTCTCGCATCTGTGGAGGCGAACCGCTGCCGCCTAATCCCACCGGAGCGCCGCGCTTCAGCCGCCGGAGACGCCGGCCTGGTGAGATTCATCTCCTCATTTCCCTTCTCTTCCTCTGTTTGTTTATTTTGCAGCAAATCAATCTCTCTTCTTCCCTTGTGCCAGTCGATTGAGCAAAGCAAGCAGCAGCCTTGGGCGGTTCTTCCTCTCAGTTGCATCTTAGGATCGACGGAGAAGCCGCACCACCGGAGACGGATCTGCAGCCGCTTCACCCGTCTTCCCCTTCTCTCTATTTCTCGCCTGTCGCCGGAGGCCGCCCGTACCAAGCTTTGGACCGCCGTGCGCTGCCACGCCTTCCTCCGCCTGCATCGACGCCGGCCACCTTCCCTTCGCCTGTGCGAGCCGCCGGATCCCTTTCCCCATTCTTTTTTTCCCTCTGTCGCGTTCAACAGGAAACGAAGAAGAAGGTGTTTGGGGTTAATTGTAAATATGCCCCTCTCTTCTCAGTTATTTGCATCTTGTACCCAATTGGTGGATAATTGCTGTTGTGAAACCCGATTCTTTTGAAATGAACTTTTGTACCCTGCAGAAACATATTACATAGTTTGGCAATAACTTCTTATTGCAAATTGTGACCCAACTATTTTGCAAGTTATCTATGTTGCATTGTGGGACTAATTTCGGTTAAGTTTTATTATCGGTTTTAGGGCCAAATTTCAATATTGTGTATTTTGCCCGGAAATATGTTTTAACGTTGGCTTTGAAACGAGTTTTACCTTGAGTTTAGGATGTTATACAACTTGCCCGGAATATATATTTACGGTTTTAACTTGGGTTTTAAAAGTGGGGTTTTCCTTATATTTTTATACACGTTAATTATTCCGTTCAAATTTAGCATATAAGCTAAATTTGTTAGATTTTATGTTAGGTTCGGAAGCGCCCCGATAAAGGTCCAATGAATCCATATCGACGTCCATAGATCGTCTTCCGTCTTTTGGCATCACGTGAGTACCCTCTCCACCGAGCTTATGATCTTACTCGATTTAGTTATGTTTAGTAGTATCATACTAGGATTAGATCTAGCATAACTTAGAGTGAATACCAAGTAGTGGTTAAGGACCTTAGGTGAGTGTTTGAGGATTGTGAAATGTTTTATGACTTAATGGGTTGATGTCACTTTGTGAGGCTTGTGAGGTTTGAGAATTGGAGCATATGGTTTTTGAGTTTATGGGCTAGGATATACGTATCCTAATATGGTGTTGTTACCGTTGAGTTTGTTTGGACTAGGCATGTTTATCCTAGTACGTGCAGGGTTATGATCTTGCGAGATCATAGAGTCTAGAAGTCTAAGGACTTCTAGCTTGTGTTGAGTGTGATGTGAGCATGAGGGATTCTAGGATGCGGTCCTAGAATGAGAGTCAAATGATCTTGCATAGATCATTTGTGTAGAAGTCTTAGACTTCTTGAGTTGAGCGAGTTGTTGATATAGTTATCTTCTTTTGAGCAGGTTGTGGACTCCTTTCCAAGGGAAGCGAGAGTGTTGTGAGTTGAGTGTGGCGATAAGGTAAGTCTCCGGACTTACTTAGCTCGTATTCCTTGTATTAGCATTGATGTGTGTTTGGTGGTGTGTGTTTATTGTTTATTATTTATAACAACTAAACCGGAATTAGGATTACCGACCCTTATATTATTTTGGCCCAAGTGTATGATAACGGGCGGTGACAACTTGCCTGGCTCCCGCGAGAGCTAGGAGGTTCTCGGCGACTATCCCGTGTTGGTAGACGGTCGGATGCATCAGTACCATTCCATGCCGGTAAGTAGGGACCGAGGCGAGTTTCGGTGACTCTCGTGTCACAACCTAAGTTGAATTAGAACGGGATACGACTTAATAATAATAAAGAGAATAAACCGGATTGGTGTGCTTTTAAGTATGTTGCGTGCTTGCGGTGTTCTACTTGTGTATGTGCCTTTCCCATTAATTCTAATGCTTCGAATATGAGCTAACGGTTTTATACCGATTGTTGTAGATTGTCTTGCAAGTTAGGAATGCGGCCGAGAGATCCGGAAAAGTGGGCAGCCAGGGTCCGTACATTGTAGGAAGGGTTTTTGGATAGAGTTGAGTTGTGTTTTGTCCTTCGAAAGTTGTGTTTTGTATGCCGTGTATTTGGCGTTCGGGTTTTGTGTTGTATCTCGGCTGAAGTCTATTGTTTGTATAGTTTCGGGTTTCATTGCATTGCATAAAAATGTATTTCGTTTTGGCCTTTATTTGTGCCTTGTTGCAAGATCCGGTGAAATTGTTGTCAGGCTAAGGGTCGGGACCCATTGTGAGGTCCCAACCCGTAGCATCCCGAGTCCCGCGGATTCGGGGTGTTACAAAAGTGGTATCAGAGCCATAGGTTGACAACAATGGCACTTGCAATCTTCTAAAGGCCGAATGAGGAATAAACAGAACCCACACGGGTTCTGACTTTTCGTTTCAAAATCACATGCATGAGTCGTGGTAGAATGTACGGACCACCACTTCTTCCGCGGATCTCGGCAGCTTAGTTTATTGGATTTGTATATATATATATATATGTAGGTATGTAGGTATGTATAATATATGTGGATTGTAGTTGCATGATGACTTGATTTATATGTATAGTGAATATATGTGGACTATAATACATGTTTGGACCTTGTATTGATGTATTGGATTTCCGGATGTGATATATTAGTAGTTATGTGGACATAGGACACATATATGCTTATATACGGACTCTTATATATATAGTAATATATAGTATGGGACCTTATAGTTAGGACGACGAAAAGATATCATCACCTTTAAGACGACGTTGTTGGCTTAGGATAACATTCATACGTGGATGGATACGCTCAACTTTCAAGTTGAGCATTTCATGCTGGCGAACACCATGGCGTTTCTCGGAATTTCTTTAAAAAGATGTCGAAGAAGAGTAGAGATGATGTAACAGAGGACAACCAAGAAAAAGAAAACTCGAGTCAACTTAAGAGAAATCGAGACGGAGACCATACAAGAAAAAGGAGTAACATTAGGGTGTGAAAGTGGTTCCAAAGGAAGCAACGATTGAACAACAATGAAGCAACTAGAGACAACGAGCGTAAGATTTTTCCAAGTGCGGTGTCGATGAACTAAACATGCGAATCAAGTAAAGAGGACTACATATTCACTCGAGAATAAAAGTGGCGTTCTAAGTAAGACGAGTTTTCAATAGGCGCTCCTAAGCATTGGAGTCAAGACGAGAGGAGTGACAAACTATTTCTAAAGATTAAGATACCGTAAGTTAAGCTTACGAGGTACCAATAAGTGAAGTGTCAACATTTGTAGAGTTATGAGAAGAAGGGCATGGTGGGGATTCACGTAGAGTTGACCGATTTCCATTATGATGATAAAACTAAGAAACGCCAAGAAGGAGGAAGTGTGTATAAATGATGACCCCAAGAAGATGAAAGACGAAACGAAGAGCTTTGATCAAGAGACTTAAGATACCAACCAAGAGGAACGCGAGTGGATGCTAGCTAGGGCTATAATCTTTGGGAAGGTGCTCTCGAAAGACATCAAGGAAGAATGGTTAAGTCTATGAAAGGGAGTTATATCAAACAACAAGGCAAGGAAGATATAGTTATCTTATAAAGAAGAGGAAGCATGGAATGAAGAAAGAACTAATGAAGTTTAAGAGAGTATCCTAAGAGGGTAGCCTTTAGGAGTATGGTAACATGGAGGGTAAGAAGAATGGTAAGTCATTGACATTGGAGAAGGTCAGTTATAAGTTAAGCGGTGACAACTAAGAACGCACAGATGCGAGTTGTCTATTGATGAGTGTAGAGGGGATAAGTAAACAAGATTATGGGATCACGAAGAGGGGTAACAAGGACGGGGAATACTCGTGGCGGTTGAATGTCGGCAATAAAGATGTATATCAAGGGAAGTGCAAATGTTTTAATCATGTAGCAAATTATCGATTCCAACAAGTAATGGTAACGTACCTTGTTGAGAGGGATTGTAACGATCTGGTGCGACTTTCTTAGGTCATGAGATTGTCATATGGAGGAATGACATGGATCAGGGTAAAGGGAACTAGGAGGACAAAGAGGGAAGGGAGTCTTCTATGGTTATTGCGCGTAAAGGGAGGATATATAAGGGGATGTATGGTATGTTTGTTCTAAAGTGATGATGTCCTGGTTTTGCGAGAAAAATCTAAGTCAAAGTTCCGTGACTCGCAAGGCGAAGCCATAGTGGCTAAGACTTGAAACGAGAAATCTGGGTTAGGACAACGTGACAAGCTTAGAGTTATGATGTTAGTGCTTGGTGGAATAATGAATGGATCTTTTCAGTGATCGTGGTTGGGAAATTTTGCCTAAAGGCATGCTAGTACGGTTGTGAAGTTGCTCATGGATACCAAGGGATACATAAGGTGGCCAACAAGAGTAGGAGAAGCTTGAAGTTTTGAAGTTTGATGTCGATATGGGACGTAAAAAAAAATAATAATAAAAATAAAAATACATGAAAGATCAAGGTTAGAGCCTCTGCAGTCGTTTGACGTGACATAAGGAAATGAAGTGTAAATTTCTACGCCTGCTTGAAGAAAGGATGTTTGTGGTGAGAGCTGATGTAGAATACGAGGAGTTCCTCCCATATGATGGGATGTCAAGAGAAGCGAAGAAGATTGTATCGATTTGCTATATGGCATGTTTGAGTCTTGTAGTTGAGACCTTTGTGACTGAACACATGCGCGAGATCAAAAGAGGTTGCTATCGCCAATCCTTTGAAATGAGAAGAGGGATTAATTTGAAGTATTGCTTAATCAAGGATTCAAGAGTCAGAATTTTTGAGCAAGTCTCTCGAGTTCTGTAGATGAAGGATCTTTGAAAGAGAGCGGTGAACATATATAGTAGCTACAGAAGGAGCAATACACGGGTTGAAGGACGTCACCCCAACAGATCGGAGTGGACCACTTGTCAAGTGTTAGGACCAGGTTATGTCGGTCATCGCGAGATGAGATGGGTAGAGAAAAGATGGAATCTGAGATAGAACGGATTCGAATGCGGCAGTAGGTGAGTTTTACCATTAAGCTTGATTTGGAGTTGTTATTGAAAGTATACCTTGAATTCTTGATTTGAAGTGCACGTTAGAATATATCTGGAACTCTTGATTTGAAGTTCATGTTTGGATATATCTTGAATTCTTGATTTGAAGTTGTTATGGAGAACACCAGGTTGCGAAAAAGGGAAACGGCTATCACCGTGTGTACATCGATTACCGTGTGCTGAACTAGATAACAATGAAGAACAAGTATCCCTAACCACGGATGGATGATCTACTCGACCAGTTGCAAGGGTCAGTAACCTCTGCTAAAATTGATTTAGGGTCTGATCGTCACCAATTGAGAATTCGAGTTTGTGATATCGCAAATAAGGCATTCCGGACGAACCATGGTCACTACGAGTTGTAGAGATTACATATGGGCTTACTATGCCCGGACAAGATATTTTGGTCTACTCTCGAAGAAAAGAGAAGTTGTATGACAAGTTGTCTCGGGATGGTAACCCCGAGGAATGTGAAAGAGGTTACAAGTTTTCTTGGATGTGCTAAGCTTTACCAGATCTGTGAAGAGAGAAGTTGTATAACACCAATTATGGTAACCTACTCTGGATGACAATGAAGTACTGAATTGGACGAAGAACTGACAAAAGAGTTGCTGAGAGTTTAGAGGGGATTCATTGGTGCAATTGTTTGATTTACCTTGAGGTATTATGAGTTTGACGTGTACAAGTGATTCTTCAATACAAGGTCTTGATCGAGTATTGAGGAGCGATGTAAAAGTAATAGCATACGTGTCTGGTTAATAGAAGTAGTGTGGAGTCAAGTGCTTCCTTCGTTACTTAGAATTGCAACAAGAATTGAGGAAACGTAACATCAAGTTTGTTTTGACAAGAACTAAGGCCAACGGTGTAAATTGAAAGTTCGATCTTCTTTATTAGAGACAAGAAAAGAAGAAACAAATGAAGATGTTGCATTGAGAAAGACCCATATAGGAAGTTGAGTTCCGATATAACACACCTTCTTGAGATCTTAGCGTGAGTTGGGATAGTGAGTTACCGGTGGGTGTGGCCGCCGAGAGTAGAGGGTGTTAACCTTGTGTTTCACGTGTATCAATCGAGAGAGTACATACTTGACCCGAGGCACGTCATTAGCCACGAGGACCAGGTGGTCGGGCCGGACCATACATTCGTGGAGCATCCGATTGCGGTCTTGAAGCGTAGTACGAGACGACTCTGGTCGAATGAGATACCGATGTTGAGAGTGTAGTGGTCGAGGCGAGGAGCTGATGAGGCCACTTGGGAGACGGAGGATAGTATACGTAGGAACTATCCCGAGTTTTACGCAAGACTAGCGACATCTATAGGACCGTCGGGTTAGTCCCGAGATCTATTTTTGGTTATTCTTATGTGACTTGTGACGTGATGTGTTATGTGTGTTTCCTATGTGTATATCCTGCGAGTCTAGGTGAGTAGACCTTGAATTAGAAGGGCAATAGTTACCACGTTATAGGGTTCCGAGAGAATATCGAGACACGTTTGTTTGAGAGTTCCGCGTTTAGCAAGTTTCGGGACGAAACTTTTCTTTAGGAGGACCTGATGTAACGCCCCGTTTATTCGGGTGCCAGTCTAGCCTGCCGGCCGACCCTTCGCCCTCCGCCTGATGATGACCCTATCAGCCAGCCCCTCTCACCTTCCCTCACACTTTACCCTTCCATCTCTCTGCAATCTCCCTCTCTGTAATATCTCCTTCATCTCACTTCTTTCCCACGCAGTCTCAATCTCTTCCTCTTACCTTCTCTCTCTCACATCTGTGGAGGCGAACCGCTGCCGCCTAATCCCACCGGAGCGCCGTGCTTCAGCCGCCGGAGACGCCGGCCTGGTGAGATTCATCTCCTCCTTTCCCTTCTCTTCCTCTGTTTGTTTATTTTGCAGCAAATCAATCTCTCTTCTTCCCTTGTGCCAGTCGATTGAGCAAAGCAAGCAGCAGCCTTGGGCGGTTCTTCCTCTCAGTTGCATCTTAGGATCGACGGAGAAGCCGCACCACCGGAGACGGATCTTCAGCCGCTTCTCCCGTCTTCCCCTTCTCTCTATTTCTCGCCTGTCGCCGGAGGCCGCCCGTACCAAGCTTTGGACCGCCGTGCGCTGCCACGCCTTCCTCCGCCTGCATCGACGCCGGCCACCTTCCCTTCGCCTGTGCGAGCCGCCGGATCCCTTTCCCCATTCTTTTTTTCCCTCTGTCGCGTTCAACAGGAAACGAAGAAGAAGGTGTTTGGGGTTAATTGTAAATATGCCCCTCTCTTCTCAGTTATTTGCATCTTGTACCCAATTGGTGGATAATTGCTGTTGTGAAACCCGATTCTTTTGAAATGAACTTTTGTACCCTGCAGAAACATATTACATAGTTTGGCAATAACTTCTTATTGCAAATTGTGACCCAACTATTTTGCAAGTTATCTATGTTGCATTGTGGGACTAATTTCGGTTAAGTTTTATTATCGGTTTTAGGGCCAAATTTCAATATTGTGTATTTTGCCCGGAAATATGTTTTAACGTTGGCTTTGAAACGAGTTTTACCTTGAGTTTAGGATGTTATACAACTTGCCCGGAATATATATTTACGGTTTTAACTTGGGTTTTAAAAGTGGGGTTTTCCTTATATTTTTATACACGTTAATTATTCCGTTCAAATTTAGCATATAAGCTAAATTTGTTAGATTTTATGTTAGGTTCGGAAGCGCCCCGATAAAGGTCCAATGAATCCATATCGACGTCCATAGATCGTCTTCCGTCTTTTGGCATCACGTGAGTACCCTCTCCACCGAGCTTATGATCTTACTCGATTTAGTTATGTTTAGTAGTATCATACTAGGATTAGATCTAGCATAACTTAGAGTGAATACCAAGTAGTGGTTAAGGACCTTAGGTGAGTGTTTGAGGATTGTGAAATGTTTTATGACTTAATGGGTTGATGTCACTTTGTGAGGCTTGTGAGGTTTGAGAATTGGAGCATATGGTTGTTGAGTTTATGGGCTAGGATATACGTATCCTAACATGGTGTTGTTACCGTTGAGTTTGTTTGGACTAGGCATGTTTATCCTAGTACGTGTAGGGTTATGATCTTGCGAGATCATAGAGTCTAGAAGTCTAAGGACTTCTAGCTTGTGTTGAGTGTGATGTGAGCATGAGGGATTCTAGGATGCGGTCCTAGAATGAGAGTCAAATGATCTTGCATAGATCATTTGTGTAGAAGTCTTAGACTTCTTGAGTTGAGCGAGTTGTTGATATAGTTATCTTCTTTTGAGCAGGTTGTGGACTCCTTTCCAAGGGAAGCGAGAGTGTTGTGAGTTGAGTGTGGCGATAAGGTAAGTCTCCGGACTTACTTAGCTCGTATTCCTTGTATTAGCATTGATGTGTGTTTGGTGGTGTGTGTTTATTGTTTATTATTTATAACAACTAAACCGGAATTAGGATTACCGACCCTTATATTATTTTGGCCCAAGTGTATGATAACGGGCGGTGACAACTTGCCTGGCTCCCGCGAGAGCTAGGAGGTTCTCGGCGACTATCCCGTGCTGGTAGACGGTCGGATGCATCAGTACCATTCCATGCCGGTAAGTAGGGACCGAGGCGAGTTTCGGTGACTCTCGTGTCACAACCTAAGTTGAATTAGAACGGGATACGACTTAATAATAATAAAGAGAATAAACCGGATTGGTGTGCTTTTAAGTATGTTGCGTGCTTGCGGTGTTCTACTTGTGTATGTGCCTTTCCCATTAATTCTAATGCTTCGAATATGAGCTAACGGTTTTATACCGATTGTTGTAGATTGTCTTGCAGGTTAGGAATGCGGCCGAGAGATCCGGAAAAGTGGGCAGCCGGGGTCCGTACATTGTAGGAAGGGTTTTTGGATAGAGTTGAGTTGTGTTTTGTCCTTCGATAGTTGTGTTTTATATGCCGTGTATTTGGCGTTCGGGTTTTGTGTTGTATCTCGGCTGAAGTCTATTGTTTGTATAGTTTCGGGTTTCATTGCATTGCATAAAAATGTATTTCGTTTTGGCCTTTATTTGTGCCTTGTTGCAAGATCCGGTGAAATTGTTGTCAGGCTAAGGGTCGGGACCCATTGTGAGGTCCCAACCCGTAGCATCCCGAGTCCCGCGGATTCGGGGTGTTACAAAAGTGGTATCAGAGCCCTAGGTTGACAACAATGGCACTTGCAATCTTCTAAAGGCCGAATGAGGAATAAACAGAACCCACACGGGTTCTGACTTTTCGTTTTCAAAATCACATGCATGAGTCGTGGTAGAATGTACGGACCACCACTTCTTCCGCGGATCTCGGCAGCTTAGTTTATTGGATTTGTATATATATATATATATATGTAGGTATGTAGGTATGTATAATATATGTGGATTGTAGTTGCATGATGACTTGATTTATATGTATAGTGAATATATGTGGACTATAATACATGTTTGGACCTTGTATTGATGTATTAGATTTCCGGATGTGATATATTAGTAGTTATGTGGACATAGGACACATATATGCTTATATACGGACTCTTATATATATAGTAATATATAGTATGGGACCTTATAGTTAGGACGACGAAAAGATATCATCACCTTTAAGACGACGTTGTTGGCTTAGGATAACATTCATACGTGGATGGATACGCTCAACTTTCAAGTTGAGCATTTCATGCTGGCGAACACCATGGCGTTTCTCGGAATTTCTTTAAAAAGATGTCGAAGAAGAGTAGAGATGATGTAACAGAGGACAACCAAGAAAAAGAAAACTCGAGTCAACTTAAGAGAAATCGAGACGGAGACCATACAAGAAAAAGGAGTAACATTAAGGTGTGAAAGTGGTTCCAAAGGAAGCAACGATTGAACAACAATGAAGCAACTAGAGACAACGAACGTAAGATTTTTCCAAGTGCGGTGTCGATGAACTAAACATGCGAATCAAGTAAAGAGGACTACATATTCACTCGAGAATAAAAGTGGCGTTCTAAGTAAGACGAGTTTTCAATAGGCGCTCCTAAGCATTGGAGTCAAGACGAGAGGAGTGACAAACTATTTCTAAAGATTAAGATACCGTAAGTTAAGCTTACGAGGTACCAATAAGTGAAGTGTCAACATTTGTAGAGTTATGAGAAGAAGCGCATGGTGGGGATTCACGTAGAGTTGACCGATTTCCATTATGATGATAAAACTAAGAAACGCCAAGAAGGAGGAAGTGTGTATAAATGATGACCCCAAGAAGATGAAAGACGAAACGAAGAGCTTTGATCAAGAGACTTAAGATACCAACCAAGAGGAACGCGAGTGGATGCTAGCTAGGGCTATAATCTTTGGGAAGGTGCTCTCGAAAGACATCAAGGAAGAATGGTTAAGTCTATGAAAGGGAGTTATATCAAACAACAAGGCAAGGAAGATATAGTTATCTTATAAAGAAGAGGAAGCATGGAATGAAGAAAGAACTAATGAAGTTTAAGAGAGTATCCTAAGAGGGTAGCCTTTAGGAGTATGGTAACATGGAGGGTAAGAAGAATGGTAAGTCATTGACATTGGAGAAGGTCAGTTATAAGTTAAGCGGTGACAACTAAGAACGCACAGATGCGAGTTGTCTATTGATGAGTGTAGAGGGGATAAGTAAACAAGATTATGGGATCATGAAGAGGGGTAACAAGGACGGGGAATACTCGTGGCGGTTGAATGTCGGCAATAAAGATGTATATCAAGGGAAGTGCAAATGTTTTAATCATGTAGCAAATTATCGATTCCAACAAGTAATGGTAACGTACCTTGTTAAGAGGGATTGTAACGATCTGGTGCGACTTTCTTAGGTCATGAGATTGTCATATGGAGGAATGACATGGATCAGGGTAAAGGGAACTAGGAGGACAAAGAGGGAAGGGAGTCTTCTATGGTTATTGCGCGTAAAGGGAGGATATATAAGGGGATGTATGGTATGTTTGTTCTAAAGTGATGATGTCCTGGTTTTGCGAGAAAAATCTAAGTCAAAGTTCCGTGACTCGCAAGGCGAAGCCATAGTGGCTAAGACTTGAAACGAGAAATCTGGGTTAGGACAACGTGACAAGCTTAGAGTTATGATGTTAGTGCTTGGTGGAATAATGAATGGATCTTTCAGTGATCGTGGTTGGGAAATTTTGCCTAAAGGCATGCTAGTACGGTTGTGAAGTTGCTCATGGATACCAAGGGATACATAAGGTGGCCAACAAGAGTAGGAGAAGATTGAAGTTTTGAAGTTTGATGTCGATATGGGACGTAAAAAAAATAATAAAAATAAAAATACATGAAAGATCAAGGTTAGAGCCTCTGCAGTCGTTTGACGTGACATAAGGAAATGAAGTGTAAATTTCTACGCCTGCTTGAAGAAAGGATGTTTGTGGTGAGAGCTGATGTAGAATACGAGGAGTTCCTCCCATATGATGGGATGTCAAGAGAAGCGAAGAAGATTGTATCGATTTGCTATATGGCATGTTTGAGTCTTGTAGTTGAGACCTTTGTGACTGAACACATGCGCGAGATCAAAAGAGGTTGCTATCGCCAATCCTTTGAAATGAGAAGAGGGATTAAGTTGAAGTATTGCTTAATCAAGGATTCAAGAGTCAGAATTTTTGAGCAAGTCTCTCGAGTTCTGTAGATGAAGGATCTTTGAAAGAGAGCGGTGAACATATATAGTAGCTACAGAAGGAGCAATACACGGGTTGAAGGACGTCACCCCAACAGATCGGAGTGGACCACTTGTCAAGTGTTTGGACCAGGTTGTGTCGGTCATCGCGAGATGAGATGGGTAGAGAAAAGATGGAATCTGAGATAGAACGGATTCGAATGCGGCAGTAGGTGAGTTTTACCATTAAGCTTGATTTGGAGTTGTTATTGAAAGTATACCTTGAATTCTTGATTTGAAGTGCACGTTAGAATATATCTGGAACTCTTGATTTGAAGTTCATGTTTGTATATATCTTGAATTCTTGATTTGAAGTTGTTATGGAGAACACCAGGTTGCGAAAAAGGGAAACGGTTATCACCGTGTGTACATCGATTACCGTGTGCTGAACTAGATAACAATGAAGAACAAGTATCCCTAACCACGGATAGATGATTTACTCGACCAGTTGCAAGGGTCAATAACCTCTGCTAAAATTGATTTAGGGTCTGATCGTCACCAATTGAGAATTCGAGTTTGTGATATCGCAAATAAGGCATTCCGGACGAACCATGGTCACTACGAGTTGTAGAGATTACATATGGGCTTACTATGCCCGGACAAGATATTTTGGTCTACTCTCGAAGAAAAGAGAAGTTGTATGACAAGTTGTCTCGGGATGGCAACCCCGAGGAATGTGAAAGAGGTTACAAGTTTTCTTGGATGTGCTAAGCTTTACCAGATCTGTGAAGAGAGAAGTTGTATAACACCAATTATGGTAACCTGCTCTGGATGACAATGAAGTACTGAATTGGACGAAGAACTGACAAAAGAGTTGCTGAGAGTTTAGAGGGGATTCATTGGTGCAATTGTTTGATTTACCTTGAGGTATTATGAGTTTGACGTGTACAAGTGATTCTTCAATACAAGGTCTTGATCGAGTATTGAGGAGCGATGTAAAAGTAATAGCATACGTGTCTGGTTAATAGAAGTAGTGTGGAGTCAAGTGCTTCCTTCGTTACTTAGAATTGCAACAAGAATTGAGGAAACGTAACATCAAGTTTGTTTTGACAAGAACTAAGGCCAACGGTGTAAATTGAAAGTTCGATCTTCTTTATTAGAGACAAGAAAAGAAGAAACAAATGAAGATGTTGCATTGAGAAAGACCCATATAGGAAGTTGAGTTCCGATATAACACACCTTCTTGAGATCTTAGCGTGAGTTGGGATAGTGAGTTACCGGTGGGTGTGGCCGCCGAGAGTAGAGGGAGTTAACCTTGTGTTTCACGTGTATCAATCGAGAGAGTACATACTTGACCCGAGGCACGTCATTAGCCACGAGGACCAGGTGGTCGGGCCGGACCATACATTCGCGGAGCATCCGATTGCGGTCTTGAAGCGTAGTACGAGACGAC
Organism: Fagopyrum homotropicum; assembly: GCA_033239125.1. Lineage (NCBI taxonomy): Eukaryota > Viridiplantae > Streptophyta > Magnoliopsida > Caryophyllales > Polygonaceae > Fagopyrum > Fagopyrum homotropicum. The sequence goes on along the minus strand of BSWB01000001.1, from coordinate 97,321,703 downwards.
TCTGGTCGAAGGAGATACCGATGTTGAGAGTGTAGTGGTCGAGGCGAGGAGCTGATGAGGCCACTTGGGAGACGGAGGATAGTATACGTAGGAACTATCCCGAATTTTACGCAAGACTAGCGACATCTATAGGACCGTCGGGTTAGTCCCGAGATCTATTTTTGGTTATTCTTATGTGACTTGTGACGTGATGTGTTATGTGTGTTTCCTATGTGTATATCCTACGAGTCTAGGTGAGTAGACCTTGAATTAGAAGGGCAATAGTTACCACGTTATAGGGTTCCGAGAGAATATCGAGACACGTTTGTTTGAGAGTTCCGCGTTTAGCAAGTTTCGGGACGAAACTTTTCTTTAGGAGGACCTGATGTAACGCCCCGTTTATTCGGGTGCGTTCCGACTTTACTTTCTCCCTTCCATCGATTGGTTATAGCTCGAGTTCTTTTTTAAAGTATATTTTTATTGATTTAAAAAAATAACTTTTCCGGATATTATATTATTTTGGGGATACATGTATGTATTCCCGTATTTTATTAATTTAATTTTTGTCGGAAAGTCGGGATTTATCGATCCAGGAAATCCCGTTCCGAATGTCTAACCGAGTTAATTATCCTATTCCTTTATTTTTATTATTATTCTTTTTTCATTTTTGGTTCGTTCTCTCTACTGGCCCTTTTATGTCGCGTGTGTGGAAGCCTTCCGTCATTGGAAAAGACAGCGCCTCCTCGTTCCCTTCTGTTGCAGCTTCACACCGTCTGCAGGCTGCCAGTCTAGCCTGCCGGCCGACCCTTCGCCCTCCGCCTGATGATGACCCTATCAGCCAGCCCCTCTCACCTTCCCTCACACTTTACCCTTCCATCTCTCTGCAATCTCCCTCTCTGTAATATCTCCTTCATCTCACTTCTTTCCCACGCAGTCTCAATCTCTTCCTCTTACCTTCTCTCTCTCGCATCTGTGGAGGCGAACCGCTGCCGCCTAATCCCACCGGAGCGCCGCGCTTCAGCCACCGGAGACGCCGGCCTGGTGAGATTCATCTCCTCCTTTCCCTTCTCTTCCTCTGTTTGTTTATTTTGCAGCAAATCAATCTCTCTTCTTCCCTTGTGCCAGTCGATTGAGCAAAGCAAGCAGCAGCCTTGGGCGGTTCTTCCTCTCAGTTGCATCTTAGGATCGACGGAGAAGCCACACCACCGGAGACGGATCTGCAGCCGCTTCACCCGTCTTCCCCTTCTCTCTATTTCTCGCCTGTCGCCGGAGGCCGCCCGTACCAAGCTTTGGACCGCCGTGCGCTGCCACGCCTTCCTCCGCCTGCATCGACGCCGGCCACCTTCCCTTCGCCTGTGCGAGCCGCCGGATCCCTTTCCCCATTCTTTTTTTCCCTCTGTCGCGTTCAACAGGAAACGAAGAAGAAGGTGTTTGGGGTTAATTGTAAATATGCCCCTCTCTTCTCAGTTATTTGCATCTTGTACCCAATTGGTGGATAATTGCTGTTGTGAAACCCGATTCTTTTGAAATGAACTTTTGTACCCTGCAGAAACATATTACATAGTTTGGCAATAACTTCTTATTGCAAATTGTGACCCAACTATTTTGCAAGTTATCTATGTTGCATTGTGGGACTAATTTCGGTTAAGTTTTAATATCGGTTTTAGGGCCAAATTTCAATATTGTGTATTTTGCCCGGAAATATGTTTTAACGTTGGCTTTGAAACGAGTTTTACCTTGAGTTTAGGATGTTATACAACTTGCCCGGAATATATATTTACAGTTTTAACTTGGGTTTTAAAAGTGGGGTTTTCCTTATATTTTTATACACGTTAATTATTCCGTTCAAATTTAGCATTTAAGCTAAATTTGTTACATTTTATGTTAGGTTCGGAAGCGCCCCGATAAAGGTCCAATGAATCCATATCGACGTCCATAGATCGTCTTCCGTCTTTTGGCATCACGTGAGTACCCTCTCCACCGAGCTTATGATCTTACTCGATTTAGTTATGTTTAGTAGTATCATACTAGGATTAGATCTAGCATAACTTAGAGTGAATACCAAGTAGTGGTTAAGGACCTTAGGTGAGTGTTTGAGGATTGTGAAATGTTTTATGACTTAATGGGTTGATGTCACTTTGTGAGGCTTGTGAGGTTTGAGAATTGGAGCATATGGTTGTTGAGTTTATGGGCTAGGATATATGTATCCTAACATGGTGTTGTTACCGTTGAGTTTGTTTGGACTAGGCATGTTTATCCTAGTACGTGTAGGGTTATGATCTTGCAAGATCATAGAGTCTAGAAGTCTAAGGACTTCTAGCTTGTGTTGAGTGTGATGTGAGCATGAGGGATTCTAGGATGCGGTCCTAGAATGAGAGTCAAATGATCTTGCATAGATCATTTGTGTAGAAGTCTTAGACTTCTTGAGTTGAGCGAGTTGTTGATATAGTAATCTTCTTTTGAGCAGGTTGTGGACTCCTTTCCAAGGGAAGCGAGAGTGTTGTGAGTTGAGTGTGGCGATAAGGTAAGTCTCCGGACTTACTTAGCTCGTATTCCTCGTATTAGCATTGATGTGTGTTTGGTGGTGTGTGTTTATTGTTTATTATTTATAACAACTAAACCGGAATTAGGATTACCGACCCTTATATTATTTTGGCCCAAGTGTATGATAACGGGCGGTGACAACTTGCCTGGCTCCCGCGAGAGCTAGGAGGTTCTCGGCGACTATCCCGTGCTGGTAGACGGTCGGATGCATCAGTACCATTCCATGCCGGTAAGTAGGGACCGAGGCGAGTTTCGGTGACTCTCGTGTCACAACCTAAGATGAATTAGAACGGGATACGACTTAATAATAATAAAGAGAATAAACCGGATTGGTGTGCTTTTAAGTATGTTGCGTGCTTGCAGTGTTCTACTTGTGTATGTGCCTTTCCCATTAATTCTAATGCTTCGAATATGAGCTAACGGTTTTATACCGATTGTTGTAGATTGTCTTGCAGGTTAGGAATGCGGCCGAGAGATCCGGAAAAGTGGGCAGCCGGGGTCCGTACATTGTAGGAAGGGTTTTTGGATAGAGTTGAGTTGTGTTTTGTCCTTCGATAGTTGTGTTTTGTATGCCGTGTATTTGGCGTTCGGGTTTTGTGTTGTATCTCGGCTGAAGTCTATTGTTTGTATAGTTTCGGGTTTCATTGCATTGCATAAAAATGTATTTCGTTTTGGCCTTTATTTGTGCCTTGTTGCAAGATCCGGTGAAATTGTTGTCAGGCTAAGGGTCGGGACCCATTGTGAGGTCCCAACCCGTAGCATCCCGAGTCCCGCGGATTCGGGGTGTTACAAAAGTGGTATCAGAGCCCTAGGTTGACAACAATGGCACTTGCAATCTTCTAAAGGCCGAATGAGGAATAAACAGAACCCACACGGGTTCTGACTTTTCGTTTTCAAAATCACATGCATGAGTCGTGGTAGAATGTACGGACCACCACTTCTTCCGTGGATCTCGGCAGCTTAGTTTATTGGATTTGTATATATATATATATATGTAGGTATGTAGGTATGTATAATATATGTGGATTGTAGTTGCATGATGACTTGATTTATATGTATAGTGAATATATGTGGACTATAATACATGTTTGGACCTTGTATTGATGTATTAGATTTCCGGATGTGATATATTAGTAGTTATGTGGACATAGGACACATATATGCTTATATACGGACTCTTATATATATAGTAATATATAGTATGGGACCTTATAGTTAGGACGACGAAAAGATATCATCACCTTTAAGACGACGTTGTTGGCTTAGGATAACATTCATACGTGGATGGATACGCTCAACTTTCAAGTTGAGCATTTCATGCTGGCGAACACCATGGCGTTTCTCGGAATTTCTTTAAAAAGATGTCGAAGAAGAGTAGAGATGATGTAACAGAGGACAACCAAGAAAAAGAAAACTCGAGTCAACTTAAGAGAAATCGAGACGGAGACCATACAAGAAAAAGGAGTAACATTAAGGTGTGAAAGTGGTTCCAAAGGAAGCAACGATTGAACAACAATGAAGCAACTAGAGACAACGAACGTAAGATTTTTCCAAGTGCGGTGTCGATGAACTAAACATGCGAATCAAGTAAAGAGGACTACATATTCACTCGAGAATAAAAGTGGCGTTCTAAGTAAGACGAGTTTTCAATAGGCGCTCCTAAGCATTGGAGTCAAGACGAGAGGAGTGACAAACTATTTCTAAAGATTAAGATACCGTAAGTTAAGCTTACGAGGTACCAATAAGTGAAGTGTCAACATTTGTAGAGTTATGAGAAGAAGCGCATGGTGGGGATTCACGTAGAGTTGACCGATTTCCATTATGATGATAAAACTAAGAAACGCCAAGAAGGAGGAAGTGTGTATAAATGATGACCCCAAGAAGATGAAAGACGAAACGAAGAGCTTTGATCAAGAGACTTAAGATACCAACCAAGAGGAACGCGAGTGGATGCTAGCTAGGGCTATAATCTTTGGGAAGGTGCTCTCGAAAGACATCAAGGAAGAATGGTTAAGTCTATGAAAGGGAGTTATATCAAACAACAAGGCAAGGAAGATATAGTTATCTTATAAAGAAGAGGAAGCATGGAATGAAGAAAGAACTAATGAAGTTTAAGAGAGTATCCTAAGAGGGTAGCCTTTAGGAGTATGGTAACATGGAGGGTAAGAAGAATGGTAAGTCATTGACATTGGAGAAGGTCAGTTATAAGTTAAGCGGTGACAACTAAGAACGCACAGATGCGAGTTGTCTATTGATGAGTGTAGAGGGGATAAGTAAACAAGATTATGGGATCATGAAGAGGGGTAACAAGGACGGGGAATACTCGTGGCGGTTGAATGTCGGCAATAAAGATGTATATCAAGGGAAGTGCAAATGTTTTAATCATGTAGCAAATTATCGATTCCAACAAGTAATGGTAACGTACCTTGTTAAGAGGGATTGTAACGATCTGGTGCGACTTTCTTAGGTCATGAGATTGTCATATGGAGGAATGACATGGATCAGGGTAAAGGGAACTAGGAGGACAAAGAGGGAAGGGAGTCTTCTATGGTTATTGCGCGTAAAGGGAGGATATATAAGGGGATGTATGGTATGTTTGTTCTAAAGTGATGATGTCCTGGTTTTGCGAGAAAAATCTAAGTCAAAGTTCCGTGACTCGCAAGGCGAAGCCATAGTGGCTAAGACTTGAAACGAGAAATCTGGGTTAGGACAACGTGACAAGCTTAGAGTTATGATGTTAGTGCTTGGTGGAATAATGATTGGATCTTTCAGTGATCGTGGTTGGGAAATTTTGCCTAAAGGCATGCTAGTACGGTTGTGAAGTTGCTCATGGATACCAAGGGATACATAAGGTGGCCAACAAGAGTAGGAGAAGCTTGAAGTTTTGAAGTTTGATGTCGATATGGGACGTAAAAAAAATAATAATAAAAATAAAAATACATGAAAGATCAAGGTTAGAGCCTCTGCAGTCGTTTGACGTGACATAAGGAAATGAAGTGTAAATTTCTACGCCTGCTTGAAGAAAGGATGTTTGTGGTGAGAGCTGATGTAGAATACGAGGAGTTCCTCCCATATGATGGGATGTCAAGAGAAGCGAAGAAGATTGTATCAATTTGCTATATGGCATGTTTGAGTCTTGTAGTTGAGACCTTTGTGACTGAACACATGCGCGAGATCAAAAGAGGTTGCTATCGCCAATCCTTTGAAATGAGAAGAGGGATTAATTTGAAGTATTGCTTAATCAAGGATTCAAGAGTCGGAATTTTTGAGCAAGTCTCTCGAGTTCTGTAGATGAAGGATCTTTGAAAGAGAGCGGTGAACATATATAGTAGCTACAGAAGGAGCAATACACGGGTTGAAGGACGTCACCCCAACAGATCGGAGTGGACCACTTGTCAAGTGTTAGGACCAGGTTGTGTCGGTCATCGCGAGATGAGATGGGTAGAGAAAAGATGGAATCTGAGATAGAACGGATTCGAATGCGGCAGTAGGTGAGTTTTACCATTAAGCTTGATTTGGAGTTGTTATTGAAAGTATACCTTGAATTCTTGATTTTAAGTGCACGTTAGAATATATTTGGAACTCTTGATTTGAAGTTCATGTTTGGATATATCTTGAATTCTTGATTTGAAGTTGTTATGGAGAACACCAGGTTGCGAAAAAGGGAAACGGCTATCACCGTGTGTACATCGATTACCGTGTGCTGAACTAGATAACAATGAAGAACAAGTATCCCTAACCACGGATGGATGATCTACTCGACCAGTTGCAAGGGTCAGTAACCTCTGCTAAAATTGATTTAGGGTCTGATCGTCACCAATTGAGAATTCGAGTTTGTGATATCGCAAATAAGGCATTCCGGACGAACCATGGTCACTACGAGTTGTAGAGATTACATATGGGCTTACTATGCGCGGACAAGATATTTTGGTCTACTCTCGAAGAAAAGAGAAGTTGTATGACAAATTGTCTCAGGATGGCAACCCCGAGGAATGTGAAAGAGGTTACAAGTTTTCTTGGATGTGCTAAGCTTTACCAGATCTGTGAAGAGAGAAGTTGTATAACACCAATTATGGTAACCTACTCTGGATGACAATGAAGTACTGAATTGGACGAAGAACTGACAAAAGAGTTGCTGAGAGTTTAGAGGGGATTCATTGGTGCAATTGTTTGATTTACCTTGAGGTATTATGAGTTTGACGTGTACAAGTGATTCTTCAATACAAGGTCTTGATCGAGTATTGAGGAGCAATGTAAAAGTAATAGCATACGTGTCTGGTTAATAGAAGTAGCGTGGAGTCAAGTGCTTCCTTCGTTACTTAGAATTGCAACAAGAATTGAGGAAACGTAACATCAAGTTTGTTTTGACAAGAACTAAGGCCAACGGTGTAAATTGAAAGTTCGATCTTCTTTATTAGAGACAAGAAAAGAAGAAACAAATGAAGATGTTGCATTGAGAAAGACCCATATAGGAAGTTGAGTTCCGATATAACACACCTTCTTGAGATCTTAGCGTGAGTTGGGATAGTGAGTTACCGGTGGGTGTGGCCGCCGAGAGTAGAGGGTGTTAACCTTGTGTTTCACGTGTATCAATCGAGAGAGTACATACTTGACCCGAGGCACGTCATTAGCCACGAGGACCAGGTGGTCGGGCCGGACCATACATTCGTGGAGCATCCGATTGCGGTCTTGAAGCGTAGTACGAGACGACTCTGGTCGAATGAGATACCGATGTTGAGAGTGTAGTGGTCGAGGCGAGGAGCTGATGAGGCCACTTGGGAGACGGAGGATAGTATACGTAGGAACTATCCCGAGTTTTACGCAAGACTAGCGACATCTATAGGACCGTCGGGTTAGTCCCGAGATCTATTTTTGGTTATTCTTATGTGACTTGTGACGTGATGTGTTATGTGTGTTTCCTATGTGTATATCCTGCGAGTCTAGGTGAGTAGACCTTGAATTAGAAGGGCAATAGTTACCACGTTATAGGGTTCCGAGAGAATATCGAGACACGTTTGTTTGAGAGTTCCGCGTTTAGCAAGTTTCGGGACGAAACTTTTCTTTAGGAGGACCAGATGTAACGCCCCGTTTACTCGGGTGCGTTCCGACTTTACTTTCTCCCTTCCATCGATTGGTTATAGCTCGAGTTCTTATTTAAAGTATATTTTTATTGATTTAAAAAAATAACTTTTCCGGATATTATATTATTTTTGGGATACATGTATGTATTCCCGTATTTTATTAATTTAATTTTTGTCGGAAAGTCGGGATTTATCGATCCAGGAAATCCCGTTCCGAATGTCTAACCGAGTTAATTATCCTATTCCTTTATTTTTATTATTATTCTTTTTTCATTTTTGGTTCGTTCTCTCTACTGGCCCTTTTATGTCGCGTGTGTGGAAGTCTTCCGTCATTGGAAAAGACAGCGCCTCCTCGTTCCCTTCTGTTGCAGCTTCACGCCGTCTGCAGGCTGCCAGTCTAGCCTGCCGGCCGACCCTTCGCCCTCCGCCTGATGATGACCCTATCAGCCAGCCCCTCTCACCTTCCCTCACACTTTACCCTTCCATCTCTCTACAATCTCCCTCTCTGTAATATCTTCTTCATCTCACTTCTTTCCCACGCAGTCTCAATCTCTTCCTCTTACCTTCTCTCTCTCGCATCTGTGGAGGCGAACCGCTGCCGCCTAATCCCACCGGAGCGCCGCGCTTCAGCCGCCGGAGACGCCGGCCTGGTGAGATTCATCTCCTCATTTCCCTTCTCTTCCTCTGTTTGTTTATTTTGCAGCAAATCAATCTCTCTTCTTCCCTTGTGCCAGTCGATTGAGCAAAGCAAGCAGCAGCCTTGGGCGGTTCTTCCTCTCAGTTGCATCTTAGGATCGACGGAGAAGCCGCACCACCGGAGACGGATCTGCAGCCGCTTCACCCGTCTTCCCCTTCTCTCTATTTCTCGCCTGTCGCCGGAGGCCGCCCGTACCAAGCTTTGGACCGCCGTGCGCTGCCACGCCTTCCTCCGCCTGCATCGACGCCGGCCACCTTCCCTTCGCCTGTGCGAGCCGCCGGATCCCTTTCCCCATTCTTTTTTTCCCTCTGTCACGTTCAACAGGAAACGAAGAAGAAGGTGTTTGGGGTTAATTGTAAATATGCCCCTCTCTTCTCAGTTATTTGCATCTTGTACCCAATTGGTGGATAATTGCTGTTGTGAAACCCGATTCTTTTGAAATGAACTTTTGTACCCTGCAGAAACATATTACATAGTTTGGCAATAACTTCTTATTGCAAATTGTGACCCAACTATTTTGCAAGTTATCTATGTTGCATTGTGGGACTAATTTCGGTTAAGTTTTAATATCGGTTTTAGGGCCAAATTTCAATATTGTGTATTTTGCCCGGAAATATGTTTTAACGTTGGCTTTGAAACGAGTTTTACCTTGAGTTTAGGATGTTATACAACTTGCCCGGAATATATATTTACGGTTTTAACTTGGGTTTTAAAAGTGGGGTTTTCCTTATATTTTTATACACGTTAATTATTCCGTTCAAATTTAGCATATAAGCTAAATTTGTTAGATTTTATGTTAGGTTCGGAAGCGCCCGATAAAGGTCCAATGAATCCATATCGACGTCCATAGATCGTCTTCCGTCTTTTGGCATCACGTGAGTACCCTCTCCACCGAGCTTATGATCTTACTCGATTTAGTTATGTTTAGTAGTATCATACTAGGATTAGATCTAGCATAACTTAGAGTGAATACCAAGTAGTGGTTAAGGACCTTAGGTGAGTGTTTGAGGATTGTGAAATGTTTTATGACTTAATGGGTTGATGTCACTTTGTGAGGCTTGTGAGGTTTGAGAATTGGAGCATATGGTTTTTGAGTTTATGGGCTAGGATATACGTATCCTAATATGGTGTTGTTACCGTTGAGTTTGTTTGGACTAGGCATGTTTATCCTAGTACGTGCAGGGTTATGATCTTGCGAGATCATAGAGTCTAGAAGTCTAAGGACTTCTAGCTTGTGTTGAGTGTGATGTGAGCATGAGGGATTCTAGGATGCGGTCCTAGAATGAGAGTCAAATGATCTTGCATAGATCATTTGTGTAGAAGTCTTAGACTTCTTGAGTTGAGCGAGTTGTTGATATAGTTATCTTCTTTTGAGCAGGTTGTGGACTCCTTTCCAAGGGAAGCGAGAGTGTTGTGAGTTGAGTGTGGCGATAAGGTAAGTCTCCGGACTTACTTAGCTCGTATTCCTTGTATTAGCATTGATGTGTGTTTGGTGGTGTGTGTTTATTGTTTAATATTTATAACAACTAAACCGGAATTAGGATTACCGACCCTTATATTATTTTGGCCCAAGTGTATGATAACGGGCGGTGACAACTTGCCTGGCTCCCGCGAGAGCTAGGAGGTTCTCGGCGACTATCCCGTGCTGGTAGACGGTCGGATGCATCAGTACCATTCCATGCCGGTAAGTAGGGACCGAGGCGAGTTTCGGTGACTCTCGTGTCACAACCTAAGTTGAATTAGAACGGGATACGACTTAATAATAATAAAGAGAATAAACCGGATTGGTGTGCTTTTAAGTATGTTGCGTGCTTGCGGTGTTCTACTTGTGTATGTGCCTTTCCCATTAATTCTAATGCTTCGAATATGAGCTAACGGTTTTATACCGATTGTTGTAGATTGTCTTGCAAGTTAGGAATGCGGCCGAGAGATCCGGAAAAGTGGGCAGCCAGGGTCCGTACATTGTAGGAAGGGTTTTTGGATAGAGTTGAGTTGTGTTTTGTCCTTCGATAGTTGTGTTTTGTATGCCGTGTATTTGGCGTTCGGGTTTTGTGTTGTATCTCGGCTGAAGTCTATTGTTTGTATAGTTTCGGGTTTCATTGCATTGCATAAAAATGTATTTCGTTTTGGCCTTTATTTGTGCCTTGTTGCAAGATCCGGTGAAATTGTTGTCAGGCTAAGGGTCGGGACCCATTGTGAGGTCCCAACCCGTAGCATCCCGAGTCCCGCGGATTCGGGGTGTTACAAAAGTGGTATCAGAGCCCTAGGTTGACAACAATGGCACTTGCAATCTTCTAAAGGCCGAATGAGGAATAAACAGAACCCACACGGGTTCTGACTTTTCGTTTCAAAATCACATGCATGAGTCGTGGTAGAATGTACGGACCACCACTTCTTCCGCGGATCTCGGCAGCTTAGTTTATTGGATTTGTATATATATATATATATATGTAGGTATGTAGGTATGTATAATATATGTGGATTGTAGTTGCATGATGACTTGATTTATATGTATAGTGAATATATGTGGACTATAATACATGTTTGGACCTTGTATTGATGTATTGGATTTCCGGATGTGATATATTAGTAGTTATGTGGACATAGGACACATATATGCTTATATACGGACTCTTATATATATAGTAATATATAGTATGGGACCTTATAGTTAGGACGACGAAAAGATATCATCACCTTTAAGACGACGTTGTTGGCTTAGGATAACATTCATACGTGGATGGATACGCTCAACTTTCAAGTTGAGCATTTCATGCTGGCGAACACCATGGCGTTTCTCGGAATTTCTTTAAAAAGATGTCGAAGAAGAGTAGAGATGATGTAACAGAGGACAACCAAGAAAAAGAAAACTCGAGTCAACTTAAGAGAAATCGAGACGGAGACCATACAAGAAAAAGGAGTAACATTAGGGTGTGAAAGTGGTTCCAAAGGAAGCAACGATTGAACAACAATGAAGCAACTAGAGACAACGAGCGTAAGATTTTTCCAAGTGCGGTGTCGATGAACTAAACATGCGAATCAAGTAAAGAGGACTACATATTCACTCGAGAATAAAAGTGGCGTTCTAAGTAAGACGAGTTTTCAATAGGCGCTCCTAAGCATTGGAGTCAAGACGAGAGGAGTGACAAACTATTTCTAAAGATTAAGATACCGTAAGTTAAGCTTACGAGGTACCAATAAGTGAAGTGTCAACATTTGTAGAGTTATGAGAAGAAGGGCATGGTGGGGATTCACGTAGAGTTGACCGATTTCCATTATGATGATAAAACTAAGAAACGCCAAGAAGGAGGAAGTGTGTATAAATGATGACCCCAAGAAGATGAAAGACGAAACGAAGAGCTTTGATCAAGAGACTTAAGATACCAACCAAGAGGAACGCGAGTGGATGCTAGCTAGGGCTATAATCTTTGGGAAGGTGCTCTCGAAAGACATCAAGGAAGAATGGTTAAGTCTATGAAAGGGAGTTATATCAAACAACAAGGCAAGGAAGATATAGTTATCTTATAAAGAAGAGGAAGCATGGAATGAAGAAAGAACTAATGAAGTTTAAGAGAGTATCCTAAGAGGGTAGCCTTTAGGAGTATGGTAACATGGAGGGTAAGAAGAATGGTAAGTCATTGACATTGGAGAAGGTCAGTTATAAGTTAAGCGGTGACAACTAAGAACGCACAGATGCGAGTTGTCTATTGATGAGTGTAGAGGGGATAAGTAAACAAGATTATGGGATCACGAAGAGGGGTAACAAGGACGGGGAATACTCGTGGCGGTTGAATGTCGGCAATAAAGATGTATATCAAGGGAAGTGCAAATGTTTTAATCATGTAGCAAATTATCGATTCCAACAAGTAATGGTAACGTACCTTGTTGAGAGGGATTGTAACGATCTGGTGCGACTTTCTTAGGTCATGAGATTGTCATATGGAGGAATGACATGGATCAGGGTAAAGGGAACTAGGAGGACAAAGAGGGAAGGGAGTCTTCTATGGTTATTGCGCGTAAAGGGAGGATATATAAGGGGATGTATGGTATGTTTGTTCTAAAGTGATGATGTCCTGGTTTTGCGAGAAAAATCTAAGTCAAAGTTCCGTGACTCGCAAGGCGAAGCCATAGTGGCTAAGACTTGAAACGAGAAATCTGGGTTAGGACAACGTGACAAGCTTAGAGTTATGATGTTAGTGCTTGGTGGAATAATGAATGGATCTTTTCAGTGATCGTGGTTGGGAAATTTTGCCTAAAGGCATGCTAGTACGGTTGTGAAGTTGCTCATGGATACCAAGGGATACATAAGGTGGCCAACAAGAGTAGGAGAAGCTTGAAGTTTTGAAGTTTGATGTCGATATGGGACGTAAAAAAAGTAATAATAAAAATAAAAATACATGAAAGATCAAGGTTAGAGCCTCTGCAGTCGTTTGACGTGACATAAGGAAATGAAGTGTAAATTTCTACGCCTGCTTGAAGAAAGGATGTTTGTGGTGAGAGCTGATGTAGAATACGAGGAGTTCCTCCCATATGATGGGATGTCAAGAGAAGCGAAGAAGATTGTATCGATTTGCTATATGGCATGTTTGAGTCTTGTAGTTGAGACCTTTGTGACTGAACACATGCGCGAGATCAAAAGAGGTTGCTATCGCCAATCCTTTGAAATGAGAAGAGGGATTAATTTGAAGTATTGCTTAATCAAGGATTCAAGAGTCAGAATTTTTGAGCAAGTCTCTCGAGTTCTGTAGATGAAGGATCTTTGAAAGAGAGCGGTGAACATATATAGTAGCTACAGAAGGAGCAATACACGGGTTGAAGGACGTCACCCCAACAGATCGGAGTGGACCACTTGTCAAGTGTTAGGACCAGGTTATGTCGGTCATCGCGAGATGAGATGGGTAGAGAAAAGATGGAATCTGAGATAGAACGGATTCGAATGCGGCAGTAGGTGAGTTTTACCATTAAGCTTGATTTGGAGTTGTTATTGAAAGTATACCTTGAATTCTTGATTTGAAGTGCACGTTAGAATATATCTGGAACTCTTGATTTGAAGTTCATGTTTGGATATATCTTGAATTCTTGATTTGAAGTTGTTATGGAGAACACCAGGTTGCGAAAAAGGGAAACGGCTATCACCGTGTGTACATCGATTACCGTGTGCTAAACTAGATAACAATGAAGAACAAGTATCCCTAACCACGGATGGATGATCTACTCGACCAGTTGCAAGGGTCAGTAACCTCTGCTAAAATTGATTTAGGGTCTGATCGTCACCAATTGAGAATTCGAGTTTGTGATATCGCAAATAAAGCATTCCGGACGAACCATGGTCACTACGAGTTGTAGAGATTACATATGGGCTTACTATGCCCGGACAAGATATTTTGGTCTACTCTCGAAGAAAAGAGAAGTTGTATGACAAGTTGTCTCGGGATGGTAACCCCGAGGAATGTGAAAGAGGTTACAAGTTTTCTTGGATGTGCTAAGCTTTACCAGATCTGTGAAGAGAGAAGTTGTATAACACCAATTATGGTAACCTACTCTGGATGACAATGAAGTACTGAATTGGACGAAGAACTGACAAAAGAGTTGCTGAGAGTTTAGAGGGGATTCATTGGTGCAATTGTTTGATTTACCTTGAGGTATTATGAGTTTGACGTGTACAAGTGATTCTTCAATACAAGGTCTTGATCGAGTATTGAGGAGCGATGTAAAAGTAATAGCATACGTGTCTGGTTAATAGAAGTAGTGTGGAGTCAAGTGCTTCCTTCGTTACTTAGAATTGCAACAAGAATTGAGGAAACGTAACATCAAGTTTGTTTTGAAAAGAACTAAGGCCAACGGTGTAAATTGAAAGTTCGATCTTCTTTATTAGAGACAAGAAAAGAAGAAACAAATGAAGATGTTGCATTGAGAAAGACCCATATAGGAAGTTGAGTTCCGATATAACACACCTTCTTGAGATCTTAGCGTGAGTTGGGATAGTGAGTTACCGGTGGGTGTGGCCGCCGAGAGTAGAGGGTGTTAACCTTGTGTTTCACGTGTATCAATCGAGAGAGTACATACTTGACCCGAGGCACGTCATTAGCCACGAGGACCAGGTGGTCGGGCCGGACCATACATTCGTGGAGCATCCGATTGCGGTCTTGAAGCGTAGTACGAGACGACTCTGGTCGAATGAGATACCGATGTTGAGAGTGTAGTGGTCGAGGCGAGGAGCTGATGAGGCCACTTGGGAGACGGAGGATAGTATACGTAGGAACTATCCCGAGTTTTACGCAAGACTAGCGACATCTATAGGACCGTCGGGTTAGTCCCGAGATCTATTTTTGGTTATTCTTATGTGACTTGTGACGTGATGTGTTATGTGTGTTTCCTATGTGTATATCCTGCGAGTCTAGGTGAGTAGACCTTGAATTAGAAGGGCAATAGTTACCACGTTATAGGGTTCCGAGAGAATATCGAGACACGTTTGTTTGAGAGTTCCGCGTTTAGCAAGTTTCGGGACGAAACTTTTCTTTAGGAGGACCTGATGTAACGCCCCGTTTATTCGGGTGCCAGTCTAGCCTGCCGGCCGACCCTTCGCCCTCCGCCTGATGATGACCCTATCAGCCAGCCCCTCTCACCTTCCCTCACACTTTACCCTTCCATCTCTCTGCAATCTCCCTCTCTGTAATATCTCCTTCATCTCACTTCTTTCCCACGCAGTCTCAATCTCTTCCTCTTACCTTCTCTCTCTCGCATCTGTGGAGGCGAACCGCTGCCGCCTAATCCCACCGGAGCGCCGCGCTTCAGCCGCCGGAGACGCCGGCCTGGTGAGATTCATCTCCTCATTTCCCTTCTCTTCCTCTGTTTGTTTATTTTGCAGCAAATCAATCTCTCTTCTTCCCTTGTGCCAGTCGATTGAGAAAAGCAAGCAGCAGCCTTGGGCGGTTCTTCCTCTCAGTTGCATCTTAGGATCGACGGAGAAGCCGCACTACCGGAGACGGATCTGCAGCCGCTTCACCCGTCTTCCCCTTCTCTCTATTTCTCGCCTGTCTCCGGAGGCCGCCCGTACCAAGCTTTGGACCGCCGTGCGCTGCCACGCCTTCCTCCGCCTGCATCGACACCGGCCACCTTCCCTTCGCCTGTGCGAGCCGCCGGATCCCTTTCCCCATTCTTTTTTTCCCTCTGTCGCGTTCAACAGGAAACGAAGAAGAAGGTGTTTGGGGTTAATTGTAAATATGCCCCTCTCTTCTCAGTTATTTGCATCTTGTACCCAATTGGTGGATAATTGTTGTTGTGAAACCCTATTCTTTTGAAATGAACTTTTGTACCCTGCAGAAACATATTACATAGTTTGGCAATAACTTCTTATTGCAAATTGTGACCCAACTATTTTGCAAGTTATCTATGTTGCATTGTGGGACTAATTTCGGTTAAGTTTTAATATCGGTTTTAGGGCCAAATTTCAATATTGTGTATTTTGCCCGGAAATATGTTTTAACGTTGGCTTTGAAACGAGTTTTACCTTCAGTTTAGGATGTTATACAACTTGCCCGGAATATATATTTACGGTTTTAACTTGGGTTTTAAAAGTGGGGTTTTCCTTATATTTTTATACACGTTAATTATTCCGTTCAAATTTAGCATATAAGCTAAATTTGTTAGATTTTATGTTAGGTTCGGAAGCGCCCCGATAAAGGTCCAATGAATCCATATCGACGTCCATAGATCGTCTTCCGTCTTTTGGCATCACGTGAGTACCCTCTCCACCGAGCTTATGATCTTACTCGATTTAGTTATGTTTAGTAGTATCATACTAGGATTAGATCTAGCATAACTTAGAGTGAATACCAAGTAGTGGTTAAGGACCTTAGGTGAGTGTTTGAGGATTGTGAAATGTTTTATGACTTAATGGGTTGATGTCACTTTGTGAGGCTTGTGAGGTTTGAGAATTGGAGCATATGGTTGTTGAGTTTATGGGCTAGGATATACGTATCCTAACATGGTGTTGTTACCGTTGAGTTTGTTTGGACTAGGCATGTTTATCCTAGTACGTGTAGGGTTATGATCTTGCGAGATCATAGAGTCTAGAAGTCTAAGGACTTCTAGCTTGTGTTGAGTGTGATGTGAGCATGAGGGATTCTAGGATGCGGTCCTAGAATGAGAGTCAAATGATCTTGCATAGATCATTTGTGTAGAAGTCTTAGACTTCTTGAGTTGAGCGAGTTGTTGATATAGTTATCTTCTTTTGAGCAGGTTGTGGACTCCTTTCCAAGGGAAGCGAGAGTGTTGTGTGTTGAGTGTGGCGATAAGGTAAGTCTCCGGACTTACTTAGCTCGTATTCCTTGTATTAGCATTGATGTGTGTTTGGTGGTGTGTGTTTATTGTTTATTATTTATAACAACTAAACCGGAATTAGGATTACCGACCCTTATATTATTTTGGCCCAAGTGTATGATAACGGGCGGTGACAACTTGCCTGGCTCCCGCGAGAGCTAGGAGGTTCTCGGCGACTATCCCGTGCTGGTAGACGGTCGGATGCATCAGTACCATTCCATGCCGGTAAGTAGGGACCGAGGCGAGTTTCGGTGACTCTCGTGTCACAACCTAAGTTGAATTAGAACGGGATACGACTTAATAATAATAAAGAGAATAAACCGGATTGGTGTGCTTTTAAGTATGTTGCGTGCTTGCGGTGTTCTACTTGTGTATGTGCCTTTCCCATTAATTCTAATGCTTCGAATATGAGCTAACGGTTTTATACCGATTGTTGTAGATTGTCTTGCAGGTTAGGAATGCGGCCGAGAGATCCGGAAAAGTGGGCAGCCGGGGTCCGTACATTGTAGGAAGGGTTTTTGGATAGAGTTGAGTTGTGTTTTGTCCTTCGATAGTTGTGTTTTGTATGCCGTGTATTTGGCGTTCGGGTTTTGTGTTGTATCTCGGCTGAAGTCTATTGTTTGTATAGTTTCGGGTTTCATTGCATTGCATAAAAATGTATTTCGTTTTGGCCTTTATTTGTGCCTTGTTGCAAGATCCGGTGAAATTGTTGTCAGGCTAAGGGTCGGGACCCATTGTGAGGTCCCAACCCGTAGCATCCCGAGTCCCGCGGATTCGGGGTGTTACAAAAGTGGTATCAGAGCCCTAGGTTGACAACAATGGCACTTGCAATCTTCTAAAGGCCGAATGAGGAATAAACAGAACCCACACGGGTTCTGACTTTTCGTTTTCAAAATCACATGCATGAGTCGTGGTAGAATGTACGGACCACCACTTCTTCCGCGGATCTCGGCAGCTTAGTTTATTGGATTTGTATATATATATATATATGTAGGTATGTAGGTATGTATAATATATGTGGATTGTAGTTGCATGATGACTTGATTTATATGTATAGTGAATATATGTGGACTATAATACATGTTTGGACCTTGTATTGATGTATTAGATTTCCGGATGTGATATATTAGTAGTTATGTGGACATAGGACACATATATGCTTATATACGGACTCTTATATATATAGTAATATATAGTATGGGACCTTATAGTTAGGACGACGAAAAGATATCATCACCTTTAAGACGACGTTGTTGGCTTAGGATAACATTCATACGTGGATGGATACGCTCAACTTTCAAGTTGAGCATTTCATGCTGGCGAACACCATGGCGTTTCTCGGAATTTCTTTAAAAAGATGTCGAAGAAGAGTAGAGATGATGTAACAGAGGACAACCAAGAAAAAGAAAACTCGAGTCAACTTAAGAGAAATCGAGACGGAGACCATACAAGAAAAAGGAGTAACATTAGGGTGTGAAAGTGGTTCCAAAGGAAGCAACGATTGAACAACAATGAAGCAACTAGAGACAACGAACGTAAGATTTTTCCAAGTGCGGTGTCGATGAACTAAACATGCGAATCAAGTAAAGAGGACTACATATTCACTCGAGAATAAAAGTGGCGTTCTAAGTAAGACGAGTTTTCAATAGGCGCTCCTAAGCATTGGAGTCAAGACGAGAGGAGTGACAAACTATTTCTAAAGATTAAGATACCGTAAGTTAAGCTTACGAGGTACCAATAAGTGAAGTGTCAACATTTGTAGAGTTATGTGAAGAAGCGTATGGTGGGGATTCACGTAGAGTTGACCGATTTCCATTATGATGATAAAACTAAGAAACGCCAAGAAGGAGGAAGTGTGTATAAATGATGACCCCAAGAAGATGAAAGACGAAACGAAGAGCTTTGATCAAGAGACTTAAGATACCAACCAAGAGGAACGCGAGTGGATGCTAGCTAGGGCTATAATCTTTGGGAAGGTGCTCTCGAAAGACATCAAGGAAGAATGGTTAAGTCTATGAAAGGGAGTTATATCAAACAACAAGGCAAGGAAGATATAGTTATCTTATAAAGAAGAGGAAGCATGGAATGAAGAAAGAACTAATGAAGTTTAAGAGAGTATCCTAAGAGGGTAGCCTTTAGGAGTATGGTAACATGGAGGGTAAGAAGAATGGTAAGTCATTGACATTGGAGAAGGTCAGTTATAAGTTAAGCGGTGACAACTAAGAACACACAGATGCGAGTTGTCTATTGATGAGTGTAGAGGGGATAAGTAAACAAGATTATGGGATCATGAAGAGGGGTAACAAGGACGGGGAATAGTCGTGGCGGTTGAATGTCGGCAATAAAGATGTATATCAAGGGAAGTGCAAATGTTTTAATCATGTAGCAAATTATCGATTCCAACAAGTAATGGTAACGTACCTTGTTAAGAGGGATTGTAACGATCTGGTGCGACTTTCTTAGGTCATGAGATTGTCATATGGAGGAATGACATGGATCAGGGTAAAGGGAACTAGGAGGACAAAGAGGGAAGGGAGTCTTCTATGGTTATTGCGCGTAAAGGGAGGATATATAAGGGGATGTATGGTATGTTTGTTCTAAAGTGATGATGTCCTGGTTTTGCGAGAAAAATCTAAGTCAAAGTTCCGTGACTCGCAAGGCGAAGCCATAGTGGCTAAGACTTGAAACGAGAAATCTGGGTTAGGACAACGTGACAAGCTTAGAGTTATGATGTTAGTGCTTGGTGGAATAATGATTGGATCTTTCAGTGATCGTGGTTGGGAAATTTTGCCTAAAGGCATGCTAGTACGGTTGTGAAGTTGCTCATGGATACCAAGGGATACATAAGGTGGCCAACAAGAGTAGGAGAAGCTTGAAGTTTTGAAGTTTGATGTCGATATGGGACGTAAAAAAAATAATAATAAAAATAAAAATACATGAAAGATCAAGGTTAGAGCCTCTGCAGTCGTTTGACGTGACATAAGGAAATGAAGTGTAAATTTCTACGCCTGCTTGAAGAAAGGATGTTTGTGGTGAGAGCTGATGTAGAATACGAGGAGTTCCTCCCATATGATGGGATGTCAAGAGAAGCGAAGAAGATTGTATCGATTTGCTATATGGCATGTTTGAGTCTTGTAGTTGAGACCTTTGTGACTGAACACATGCGCGAGATCAAAAGAGGTTGCTATCGCCAATCCTTTGAAATGAGAAGAGGGATTAATTTGAAGTATTGCTTAATCAAGGATTCAAGAGTCGGAATTTTTGAGCAAGTCTCTCGAGTTCTGTAGATGAAGGATCTTTGAAAGAGAGCGGTGAACATATATAGTAGCTACAGAAGGAGCAATACACGGGTTGAAGGACGTCACCCCAACAGATCGGAGTGGACCACTTGTCAAGTGTTAGGACCAGGTTGTGTCGGTCATCGCGAGATGAGATGGGTAGAGAAAAGATGGAATCTGAGATAGAACGGATTCGAATGCGGCAGTAGGTGAGTTTTACCATTAAGCTTGATTTGGAGTTGTTATTGAAAGTATACCTTGAATTCTTGATTTGAAGTGCACGTTAGAATATATCTGGAACTCTTGATTTGAAGTTCATGTTTGGATATATCTTGAATTCTTGATTTGAAGTTGTTATGGAGAACACCAGGTTGCGAAAAAGGGAAACGGCTATCACCGTGTGTACATCGATTACCGTGTGCTGAACTAGATAACAATGAAGAACAAGTATCCCTAACCATGGATGGATGATCTACTCGACCAGTTGCAAGGGTCAGTAACCTCTGCTAAAATTGATTTAGGGTCTGATCGTCACCAATTGAGAATTCGAGTTTGTGATATCGCAAATAAGGCATTCCGGACGAACCATGGTCACTACGAGTTGTAGAGATTACATATGGGCTTACTATGCCCGGACAAGATATTTTGGTCTACTCTCGAAGAAAAGAGAAGTTGTATGACAAGTTGTCTCGGGATGGCAACCCCGAGGAATGTGAAAGAGGTTACAAGTTTTCTTGGATGTGCTAAGCTTTACCAGATCTGTGAAGAGAGAAGTTGTATAACACCAATTATGGTAACCTACTCTGGATGACAATGAAGTACTGAATTGGACGAAGAACTGACAAAAGAGTTGCTGAGAGTTTAGAGGGGATTCATTGGTGCAATTGTTTGATTTACCTTGAGGTATTATGAGTTTGACGTGTACAAGTGATTCTTCAATACAAGGTCTTGATCGAGTATTGAGGAGCGATGTAAAAGTAATAGCATACGTGTCTGGTTAATAGAAGTAGTGTGGAGTCAAGTGCTTCCTTCGTTACTTAGAATTGCAACAAGAATTGAGGAAACGTAACATCAAGTTTGTTTTGACAAGAACTAAGGCCAACGGTGTAAACTGAAAGTTCGATCTTCTTTATTAGAGACAAGAAAAGAAGAAACAAATGAAGATGTTGCATTGAGAAAGACCCATATAGGAAGTTGAGTTTCGATATAACGGACCTTCTTGAGATCTTAGCGTGAGTTGGGATAGTGAGTTACCGGTGGGTGTGGCCGCCGAGAGTAGAGGGTGTTAACCTTGTGTTTCACGTGTATCAATCGAGAGAGTACATACTTGACCCGAGGCACGTCATTAGCCACGAGGACCAGGTGGTCGGGCCGGACCATACATTCGCGGAGCATCCGATTGCGGTCTTGAAGCGTAGTACGAGACGACTCTGGTCGAAGGAGATACCGATGTTGAGAGTGTAGTGGTCGAGGCGAGGAGCTGATGAGGCCACTTGGGAGACGGAGGATAGTATACGTAGGAACTATCCCGAGTTTTACGCAAGAC
This sequence comes from Fagopyrum homotropicum, assembly GCA_033239125.1. Lineage (NCBI taxonomy): Eukaryota > Viridiplantae > Streptophyta > Magnoliopsida > Caryophyllales > Polygonaceae > Fagopyrum > Fagopyrum homotropicum. Next base: position 97,300,256 of record BSWB01000001.1, on the reverse strand, counting down.
TAGCGACATCTATAGGACCGTCGGGTTAGTCCCGAGATCTATTTTTGGTTATTCTTATGTGACTTGTGACGTGATGTGTTATGTGTGTTTCCTATGTGTATATCCTGCGAGTCTAGGTGAGTAGACCTTGAATTAGAAGGGCAATAGTTACCACGTTATAGGGTTCCGAGAGAATATCGAGACACGTTTGTTTGAGAGTTCCGCGTTTAGCAAGTTTCGGGACGAAACTTTTCTTTAGGAGGACCTGATGTAACGCCCCGTTTATTCGGGTGCGTTCCGACTTTACTTTCTCCCTTCCATCGATTGGTTATAGCTCGAGTTCTTATTTAAAGTATATTTTTATTGATTTAAAAAAATAACTTTTCCGGATATTATATTATTTTTGGGATACATGTATGTATTCCCGTATTTTATTAATTTAATTTTTGTCGGAAAGTCGGGATTTATCGATCCAGGAAATCCCGTTCCGAATGTCTAACCGAGTTAATTATCCTATTCCTTTATTTTTATTATTATTCTTTTTTCATTTTTGGTTTGTTCTCTCTATTGGCCCTTTTATGTCGCGTGTGTGGAAGCCTTCCGTCATTGGAAAAGACAGCGCCTCCTCGTTCCCTTCTGTTGCAGCTTCACGCCGTCTGCAGGCTGCCAGTCTAGCCTGCCGGCCGACCCTTCGCCCTCCGCCTGATGATGACCCTATCAGCCAGCCCCTCTCACCTTCCCTCACACTTTACCCTTCCATCTCTCTGCAATCTCCCTCTCTGTAATATCTCCTTCATCTCACTTCTTTCCCACGCAGTCTCAATCTCTTCCTCTTACCTTCTCTCTCTCGCATCTGTGGAGGCGAACCGCTGCCGCCTAATCCCACCGGAGCGCCGCGCTTCAGCCGCCGGAGACGCCGGCCTTGTGAGATTCATCTCCCCCTTTCCCTTCTCTTCCTCTGTTTGTTTATTTTGCAGCAAATCAATCTCTCTTCTTCCCTTGTGCCAGTCGATTGAGCAAAGCAAGCAGCAGCCTTGGGCGGTTCTTCCTCTCAGTTGCATCTTAGGATCGACGGAGAAGCCGCACCACCGGAGACGGATCTGCAGCCGCTTCTCCCGTCTTCCCCTTCTCTCTATTTCTCGCCTGTCGCCGGAGGCCGCCCGTACCAAGCTTTGGACCGCCGTGCGCTGCCACGCCTTCCTCCGCCTGCATCGACGCCGGCCACCTTCCCTTCGCCTGTGCGAGCCGCCGGATCCTTTTCCCCATTCTTTTTGTCCCTCTGTCGCGTTCAACAGGAAACGAAGAAGAAGGTGTTTGGGGTTAATTGTAAATATGCCCCTCTCTTCTCAGTTATTTGCATCTTGTACCCAATTGGTGGATAATTGCTATTGTGAAACCCGATTCTTTTGAAATGAACTTTTGTACCTTGCAGAAACATATTACATAGTTTGGCAATAACTTCTTATTGCAAATTGTGACCCAACTATTTAGGGCCAAATTTCAATATTGTGTATTTTGCCCGGAAATATGTTTTAACGTTGGATTTGAAACGAGTTTTACCTTGAGTTTAGAATGTTATACAACTTGCCCGGAATATATATTTACGGTTTTAACTTGGGTTTTAAAAGTGGGGTTTTCCTTATATTTTTATACACGTTAATTATTCCGTTCAAATTTAGCATATAAGCTAAATTTGTTAGATTTTATGTTAGGTTCGGAAGCGCCCTGATAAAGGTCCAACGAATCCATATCGACGTCCATAGATCGTCTTCCGTCTTTTGGCATCACGTGAGTACCCTCTCCACCGAGCTTATGATCTTACTCGATTTAGTTATGTTTAGTAGTATCATACTAGGATTGGATCTAGCATAACTTAGAGTGAATACCAAGTAGTGGTTAAGGATCTTAGGTGAGTGTTTGAGGATTGTGAAATGTTTTATGACTTAATGGGTTGATGTCACTTTGTGAGGCTTGTGAGGTTTGAGAATTGGAGCATATGGTTGTTGAGTTTATGGGCTAGGATATACGTATCCTAACATGGTGTTGTTACCGTTGAGTTTGTTTGGACTAGGCATGTTTATCCTAGTACGTGTAGGGTTATGATCTTGCGAGATCATAGAGTCTAGAAGTCTAAGGACTTCTAGCTTGTGTTGAGTGTGATGTGAGCATGAGGGATTCTAGGATGCGGTCCTAGATTGAGAGTCAAATAATCTTGCATAGATCATTTGTGTAGAAGTCTTAGACTTCTTGAGTTGAGCGAGTTGTTGATATAGTTATCTTCTTGTGAGCAGGTTGTGGACTCCTTTCCAAGGGAAGCGAGAGTGTTGTGAGTTGAGTGTGGCGATAAGGTAAGTCTCCGGACTTACTTAGCTCGTATTCCTTGTATTAGCATTGATGTGTGTTTGGTGGTGTGTGTTTATTGTTTATTATTTATAACAACTAAACCGGAATTAGGATTACCGACCCTTATATTATTTTGGCCCAAGTGTATGATAACGGGCGGTGACAACTTGCCTGGCTCCGGCGAGAGCTAGGAGGTTCTCGGCGACTATCCCGTGCTGGTAGACGGTCGGATGCATCAGTACCATTCCATGCCAGTAAGTAGGGACCGAGGCGAGTTTCGGTGACTCTCGTGTCACAACCTAAGTTGAATTAGAACGGGATACGACTTAATAATAATAAAGAGAATAAACCGGATTGGTGTGCTTTTAAGTATGTTGTGTGCTTGCGGTGTTCTACTTGTGTATGTGCCTTTCCCATTAATTCTAATGCTTCGAATATGAGCTAACGGTGTTATACCGATTGTTGTAGATTGTCTTGTAGGTTAGGAATGCGGCCGAGAGATCCGGAAAAGTGGGCAGCCGGGGTCCGTACATTGTAGGAAGGGTTTTTGGATAGAGTTGAGTTGTGTTTTGTCCTTCGATAGTTGTGTTTTGTATGCCGTGTATTTGGCGTTCGGGTTTTGTGTTGTATCTCGGCTGAAGTCTATTGTTTGTATAGTTTCGCATTGCATAAAAATGTATTTCGTTTTGGCCTTTATTTGTGCCTTGTTGCAAGATCCGGTGAAATTGTTGTCAGGCTAAGGGTCGGGACCCATTGTGAGGTCCCAACCCGTAGCATCCCGAGTCCCGCGGATTCGGGGTGTTACAATTTCAAGGCCCTTGAAAACATCAATTGGGCTGCATGCGTAGGACGATTAAAACTCGTTTACTCCCCCTACGTTAATGCTTCCTTGTTCAACATATCAAGCTCTAATCTAATAAAATTAAATTGTTCCTCAGGAAGAGGCTTGGTAAAGATATTTACAAGCTGCAAGTTAGTTGAGATAAAAGAAATCGAAACATCACCTTTCTCAACATGATCACGTATGAAGTGATGCCTTACATCAATATGCTTAGTCCTTGAATGCTGCACATGATTTTTGGTTATAGAAATAGCACTAGTATTATCACATTTTAGAGGAATACCTCTCAAGTCAAAACCAAGGTCACGAAGTTGTTGAGCAATCTAGAGAATTTGAGCACAACAAGCTCCTGTAGCTATATATTCAGCTTCAGCTGTGGATAGGGCAACAAAATTTTGCTTCTTGGAGTGCCAACTAATTAGGGATGACCCTAAGAATTGGCAACATCTAGAAGTACTTTTTCTATCGACCTTATAACCTGCAAAGTCTACATCTGAATAGCCAACCAGATGAAACGAGCTTTGACGTGGGTACCATAACCCTAGATCCTTAGTGCCATTTAGATACCAAAAATTCTTTTCACGGCTATCAAGTGTGACTCTTTAGGATCAGCTTGAAATCTTGCACACATGCACACGCTAAACATAATGTCAAGACGACTAGCAATTAGATATAACAATGAACCGATCATACCTCGATACTCCTTTTGTAATACACTTTTGTCATTCCTGTCATGATCTAGCGAAAGTGTTGAACTCATAGGAGTCTTTGCAACCTTAGATTGATCCATTTTGTACTTTTTAAGCAAGTCTTTAGTATACTTGTTTTGATTGAGGAAAATTTCTTTCTTATCTTGTGTAACTTGAAGTCCAAGAAAGAAATTTAGCTCTCCCATTAAGTTCATCTCAAATTCCCTGCACATAATATCTGAAAATTCCTTGCAAAGGGAATCATTAGCAGGACCGAATAATATATCATCAACATAGATTTGTACTACTAAAATGTCGTTGCCTCTGGTTTTGATAAATAATGTTTTATCAATCACACCTCTTTTGAAATTGTTTTCAAGAAGATATTTAGACAATATTTCATACCAACCTCGAGGGGCTTGTTTCAGACCGTAAAGAGCTTTGTCTAATTTAAAAACATGATTTGGAAATTCATCATTCTCAAAACCAGGAGGTTGAGCAACGTAGACTTCTTCTTCTAAGAAGCCGTTTAGAAAAGCACATTTTACATCCATTTGAAAAAGTTTTATGCTCATGAAAGATGCAAATGCAAGTAGCATATGTATGGCTTCTAACCTGGCAACTAGAGAAAAAGTCTTCTCATAGTTAATACCTTCTTCTTGGTTATAACCTTGTGCTACAAGTCGTGCTTTGTTTCGTATGACTTTGCAACTTTCATCCAATTTGTTTCGAAAAACCCATTTTGTGCCAATAACTGATTGATGCTTTGGTCTTGAAGTAAGAGTCCATACCTTGTTCTTCTCAAATTCATTTAATTCATTTTGCATGGCAATGATCCAGTCTGGTTCTTGAAGAGCTTGAGTGTAGTTCTTTGGCTCGACAAGTGATACAAACACAGAGAAGGCACATAGATTATTCACTTTCGATCTGGTTTGAACTCCAGCATTTGGATCTGAGATCACGTTCTCTTGTGGATGATACGAGGAGTGTTGAACTTTTCTTCTTTTGACAGATAAAGTAGATCCAGAAGGTTGAGCTGCATATGTTTGACTAGATTCAGGTACCCTTTGTGTATTACTTGTTGTTCCAATCTCAAGGCCTTGAAGTTGAGTTTCAAGCCCTTGAAGTGGAGTTTTGTTATCACAGTTTCCAGTTTCAAGGTCTTGAAGGTGTGTTTCAAGGTCTTGAGGGTTTTCTTTGGTATCTTGAATCTTTTCCTGTATATTCTTGTCTTGATCTTTAGGATCTTCCTCTTCATCCGAAATGTGATCTTCTCTTTGATTCAGATTTAAATCTGCAAAACTCTCACTCAAAGTACCATCATTGCTTTCATCAAAAATAATATGAATGCTTTCCTCAACAACTTTGGTACGTTTTTTATATACTCGATAAGCTTTGCTATTTGAAGCATATCCTATGAATATAGCTTCATCACTACGTGCATCAAATTCCCCAAGATTGTCCTTGCCATTGTTTTGAACAAAACAGGTACATCCAAAAGGTTTGAAATATGAAATATTTGGTTTTCTTCCTTTGAAGAGTTCAGAAGGAGTCTTTTTCAAAATAGGGCGAATTAAATATCTATTTAAAATATAATTTGTAGTGTTTACTGCTTCAGCCCAAAAAATTTTTTGGCAAGTTGTTTTCTAAAAGCATTGTCCTAGACATATTCTCAAGAGTGCGGTTCTTACGTTCCACAACTCCATTTTGTTGAGGAGTTCTAGGAGCTGAAGAATTATGAGAAATACCGTATTTTGCACAAAACAAATCAAACTTTAGTTGATCAAATTCTCTACCATGATCACTTCTTATAGAAACAATTGGTAGGTTTTTCAAACTTTGTAACTCCTTACACATTTTGAAAACTCAAATAAAGCTTTAGATTTTTCTCGTAGAAAAGATATCCATGTAAAGCGAGAGAAATCATCCACTATAACAAGGATGTATTGTATTCCTCCGGGAGATTTGACACGCATAGGTCCACAAAGATCCATGTGTAAAAGTTCAATAGGTCGAGAAGAACTTACAGTTTTCTTAGGTTTGAATGAACCTCTTGTTTGTTTACCTTGCATAGGTCATTAACCTTGAAGTTTCGGTTTGGCAAACCACGTACTAAATCTTTTGTAAGTAGCTTCTGCATGGTATGCATGCTTACGTGACCAAGTCTTATATGCCAAAGCCTTGGATCATCAGTCAAGGCCTTTAGACATTTTAGTTTAGTTCCTGCAAGTTGGTTAGTACTCAAAGAATAAACATTATTACATCTAGGAGCTGTAATGTAATATCCGGAATTTTTATTCCGTTTAATTTCGTAGCAAATCGGATTTAAATCCGTTAATCATTAACAGTTTACCTAGTTGTACAAACTATCCCAAAATTTTATTATTTTATGTAAACTCACTTCACATAAAATGATAGATTTTATATCAAACCCTAATCTATCAAACCCTAACTTTACATCATAACTTATCTTTGATAAAGTCATGACGTCCTTTTTATGAGACCAAGACGAGACCATAACGAGACCATGACAAGATCTTGGCAAGGTCATGCATGGTGTTGACAAAGCCATGACACGTTTTGACAAGACTGTGACAAAGCCTTGACAAACTCAGCTCACATTTTTATTCCTCTTGTTTCAGCCCACTTCTTTTGATTGCATTGCTGCAGCCCACACAGCCTAGCCCATTTCCCTCCTCATTTTCTTGCTAGTGATCCAATTCTAGACTAGTGGTGCCGGCCCAGCGACAGCTTCCCTTGCCTGCGGGCTTGGTAGCGCTCCTCTCCAGCCCAAGAGAACAGCTCGGCCAACCGAAGAGCTCCCACATTCTGACGTTCAAAGATCGTAACTCCTCCCACAAATTACGCAGCTTCTCCTCCCCATTAGCGTAACAGTCAAACACGTACATTCCTCTCATTCCGTCTACTTTCTGTGAGCCTCGGTGTTGCCTTTCTCTTGTAGTAAGACGCTGATCTCGATCGATCCTTCAGCACAGCCACAGCCCTGAGCGTTGGCCTTCTCGACAGAAACAAAGGCACTGCCAACGACCCTCTGCACGCGTGATCGACCAGGTAAATGCCTTCCCTTGCTCCTTTTGTTTCCTCGCCTGACACTTAACTTTCACACGTACTGGATCTGCTCCTGCACACATTCAGCAACCGCCTAGGACGCAGCAGTGGATCCCCATCTTGGACGTTTCCCTTTCTGCACAGCTGTATACGAGCGCAACAGTGTGCATCAACATAGTTCACAGCAGATCAGTCGGTTCTCCTTCCTGTAGTGACACTCAGCAACGTTTCAATCGGCTATCACTAGTAGTGAGCTTTCCCTACACCTTGACAACAGTAGCAACCCTCTACAACCCTCCTTTGGTAAGAGAGCAAACCCTTATCCCTTCTCTTCTCCAGTTCAGCCCTTGGCTTCTAGATGTAAGTAGACATGTGTTGCATAGGTTTAAAATTGTGTTAGTGTTGCTGTGAAGAGAGATCAAACTAGGGAAGTAGAAGGGTAGTAAGTAAGCTTTGTTGAGGCCTCCTAGAATGTCCAAATTAGGATCACTGGATGACAATGAGAGTAGGTTATATTACCCCTAGAAATGGAAGAGAAAAACTCATTTTAAGCCTCAGTTTTGTAAGTGAGAAATGGTCACTATTGTGGACCAATGTTAAAGATATTGGTTGAAGATCCACCGTTGAATTTTTGTTAGATCATAGACGGATATATGTAGTTTACTGTGTCAAAATTTGAGAATAAATGAACGGTCGGATTAGAAGTTATAAGACTCCAAAGTAGGGAAGTTGAGCTGTTTTTCAACAGAAAAATTTTGACTAAGTATGGAACATTTTTAGTGTTGTAACCAACTTTAAAGATTTTTGTAGATGTGATAGTTGAACAGTTTTAAGAAATTCTTCCTCCTAGGAGTAGATGAGATATCATAGATGATCTAGGAAATTATTTCGAAATTTTTATAAGCTTATTCGAATTTTATATTTGAAGTCGAAGTTGGACCTTAACGATCTTTCCGAAAATAGGAAAATGAGTAAATTTCCAGTTTGTAACCAAACTCATCTTTAAGAGTTAGAATATGACTCTTTTGTCTCAAATAAGAGTTTAGGCATGAATTATGGAATTTTTGGAAGTTTCGGGACCAAGGGTAAAATAGTCATTTTACCATAAATTGGTACTGTATTAAATTCTTATTTAATAGGATCTACTACCTTAGAAGTCTTAGACTTCTAATTACCTAGAAAGTGTGCTGACACACTTGCCTCCTTTGACAGGCAACCGAGTTATACAGTTACAGATTGAGTTGTGATTAAGAGAGTCGAGATCTGATTCAGGTAAGTCCACGGACTTACTTAGCTGGCTTCTTGTATGAGTATAATGTGTATGAGTGGTGTTTGTTAGTTATTATAAACAACGAAACCGGATTAGGCCGACTTTATTATTTACGTAATTGACCCAAGTGTATGATAACGGGTCGTGACATCATCTACCTAGCTCTTGCGAGAGTCTAGGAGGTTCCCTGCGACCAGCCCAGTCAGGTAGACGGTCAGATGCATTAGTACCATTCCGCATTGGTAAACGGGGACAGGGGCGAGGTTTGGGAATCCCTCATGTCACAAAATAAGTATCATTAGTAATGACATATCACCTAATTAAAGATAATAAAAGGATTGAGTGATGCATGTTGATTGTGTATGATGTATGTTTGTGCTTTTACCTTTATACTTATGCATAGAATGTTAGCTAACGGTTTTATACCGCTTGTAGATGCCTTGCAGGTTAAGACATTTGTAGAGAGATCCGGAGGAAATGGTCAGTCGGGTCCACGTACTCATTTAGTTGGGGACGAGGTGGTCTTATGTTATTCATATGTGTCGTTTTATTACCGGTGCGTTGTAAGGTTGATACACATCCTTCATGTATATATTGTTTAAAGTTTTCAAATGTTTTTAATACTTTTGTGCCTTGTTGTAAGATCCTAGTAAAATTGTTGTCAAACTAAGGTCGGGACCCATTGTGAGGTCCTAACCAGTAGCTCCCCGAATTCTGAGAATTTGGGGTGTTACTTGTAAGCAACACTTCTCCCGTCTTTATGTCTTGAACTTCACATTTTTCTGAATCAAACATGACTTTATTATCTTTATCACAAATTTGAGAAATACTTAGTAGAGTATATTTCAAGCCATCAACTAAATAAACATCAATAATAAAGTTGGATGAATTATAGCAAATTTTACCAATGCCAATTATGTCACACTTTCCTTTATCACCGAGAGTAATGGTTCTAGATGATTGCTTCTTTAAATCTGAAAATAAAGAGCTTTTTCCACTCATATGTCTTGAGTAACCACTGTCTAATATTCATTTGTGCTCTTTTACCTTGGTGATATCCTGCAAAACAGCAAACATCAACCTTTCCGGGTCGACCAAATGGCATATTTTGGTTCATACTCAGGTTCGATCGTGTTTGGTGGTCTAGTACCTTTAGGAACCCAGATTTGTTTGACCTGTTTCCTTAAACATAAAGGATAGGTGTTTCTTATGATCTAAGGATCATTTCTTCTATAAGGACATGTAGATTTAACATGACCCTTTTTACAACAGTAGAAGCAAGTAGGCATATGAATGTTTCCTTTGGCCTTGACAAAAGTGGTGGTAGGTTTTCTAGGAAAGCTCCTATGATACCCTATACCATTTTTGTTAAGGGAAGACTGTTGTTCACCCATCATTCTTTCCAAATTAGCTTTTGAACGAGTAAACTTAATAAGTGTTGCCTTCTGATCTTGACACATCAAAGTCAGATCAACTTTCTCTTTCTCTAGATCAATATAATTTTGATGAAGAGAGGAGAGGTTGTCCTTGAGAATCAGATTTTCTGATCCCAAGGCCTTGATATTGTCATCAAGATCTTCCTTTTCTGTGTTGAGATTATCAATCTCTAGAAACTTTTCACTTAATAGTTTATCTTGTTCATGAAGCTTTTTTTTTAAAGAATTTATCCTTATTCTATGTTCCTTATCACTTAAGATAATATCTTTAAGGAATTGTTTAAGGTCAATCTCAGGTTGAGACATAATTGTACTTACCACATTGTCGATGTACAAATTTGAGTCATCTTCATGATCGGCCATAAGACACAAGTTTGCTTGTTCTTTTTCATCTTCTGATTCATTTGTTGATTTTGAATCACTCCATGAAGCAACCATAGCTTTCTTTTTTCGATCATTTTTCTTGAAGTTGGTCCTCTTCTTTTGTGGACAATCCTTCACCAAATGATCTGTTTCACCTCATTCAAAACAAGTCAGTACTCTCGTTTTCTTATTAGAGTTAGAAAACTTACCTCGGGGTTTTGATGTTCGTGGAAATTCTCTGTTTGCGGATTGTTTCTTTAACTTGAGAATTCTTGCGAGGCCCTTTGAGATCATGGCGATTGCATCTTCTTCATCATCATCATCACTATCTTCTTCATCAGATGGTAACTCATCTCTTCTGGATTTTAATGCCAAATTCTTGGAGTTGGATGGGAGTTCTCCATCTTCTTCGCCAAGAAACATTTCACGTGTGATGAGTTTTCCAAGTAGATCATCCAGAGGAAGAGTAGTGAGATTTTGAGCTTCTTCAATGACAGTAATATTTGGTCCCCACTTGGCTTTAGGTAAGCTCCTTAGAACCTTCCTCACTTTCTCTTTATTTGTGAAGATCTTTCCTAGTGAGTCCAGATTATTCACGATCTCAGTAAATCTGGTGAACATTTCTTTGACTGTTTCATTTGGATTCATCTTGAATAGCTCATATTGTCTGAGAAAGATGCTAATCTTGGTTTCCTTGACTTGACTTGTTCCTTCGTAAGTAACAACAAGCTTATCCCATATTTCTTTAGCACTCTTGCATGATGAGATACGGTTGAATTCATTTGCATCTAATCCAAAGTAGAGTAGATTCATAGCTTTGTAATTCTTTGACACACTGTCCAGATCAGCTTGTGTGAAGTCTGATTCCTTCTTTGGGACTTGGATGCCTTCAACCATTGTCATTGGAACTTTAGGTCCATTTTGAGTAATGCTCCAAAGCTCTATATCTTGTTCAATAATGAACATACGCATGAGTGCTCTCCAATGAGCGAAGTTGTTGCCACAAAATAGTGGTGGTCGGGATGAGGATCTACCTTGAGTAAATCCACCATCACCTACAGGATTCATGATTAGTGTCACTGATGGTTAAATCAATAAAAGTGAGTCTAGCTCTAATACCAATTGAAGAACCGGTAGGTGAAATAAATAAGTTAAATGATACTCTAGAAGGGGGGTTGAATAGAGTATGAGAACTTTTCGCAAACCAAATCTCAAGGACTTGAAACTTCTTTCAAGGGCCTTGATGTCAATCTGTGCTTCTCGTGAAACTTTGATTTCAAGGCTTTGAAACTCTTTTCAAGGGCATTGACTTCTTGCTCCTGCAAAACAAAGTTAGTCACAATAAAGTATATATGATGCGGAATTGAAAAGATTGACACGAGGATATGTTTACGAAGTTTGGCTCTAAATAACCTACTCTCCGTCCCAGGGTATATCCGTAGGATCTAACTATCTATTATCAGCTTCAAAGAGTCCTAGATACAAACTAGAAGAAATCCCCTTCTTCTCTCAATGTAGCCAATGCTACGATCTAGCTCCAACTCTTAACCTAGCTATAATAGCCTAGTTACTTCACAAAGTAACACACAATCTAGTATAACACTATTTAGATCTTCCAATGGAGCTCTAGTGTTTTCTCTCTCTAAGGGGATAAAGCTTTTGCGTGAATGAGAGAAAGAAAAACAACGAATGAAGATGATTGGGTTGCTAGAAGATGTAAAGAGATTTCCTTGTGTGAGCTTGTGTATCTTTCTTCTTCGACCATCCTCTTCATTTATTCTCTTCTATGGAAAGGTCTTCTAGCAGTTGTAGAAATTACCGTTTGAAGATGAATCTTCTTTTCCATGAAGATCGTTTCTTGTTTCGAGATAAGGTAGACGTTTGCAAGTCTTTAGCTCCTGAGAACACGTCGAGTCCTTAACTCCTTGATATTGTCGTCTTCTGTTGAATCGAGAGAGAAGATATCTTTGACGTTTGTTGTTTAGAAAATCTTCTAATAAAGATTTTCTATTCTTCGGTTGAGATCTTCCTTCGTTTAATAAGATCTTCCTTCGGTTGATAAGATCTTTGGTTGATGAGATATTTCCGTTACAAAATCTTCCAATAAAATCTTCACCTGCATTTTGAATCTTTGTTCCGTGCATCTATAATTCCAAGGCCCTTGATTTCGTCTTTTTGAACTTGTTATCTTCCTTTTTTCTTGAATCCAACTTCAAGGCCCTTGATATTTAGATGAAACCTGCACTGAATTTAAACCAACCAAATATCTAGAAATATAATCAATACATTGTTAGTATATCCAACTACTACATTTGTATGAAGTCTTCCATCATCAACACCTGTAAACCATTATGATCAAGGTGGAGTTTTCAAATACCTTTAAGGCTCTAAAACATTCTAAAAGTATTTGTTGTTTTTTGTGCCTATCTTTTAGGATTATCTTTTCGTTTGATTCCTTATCTTTTGTAAGAGAATCCCCCTATAAATGTTCTTAGAAGGTGAGATTCATAGGTAGATTTAATTTGATTAATATTTTCACTATATTGTGTGAACTCGCAGCTTCGCTTACGGAGTTTGTATTTTATTCATTCCTATTCAATCAAAGGAGCGAGCCTTTGACTAAATCGTTGTGAGCCCTTGCTAGGTTGTGCTTGTGTGTGTCGATCTTGTTAAAGGTTGGTGCTCCTTGTCAATTCTAGTTCCTCCTTGTGCTTGTCTTATTTAGAGGGTTTGTGTAAGGTTAAAGAAGTGAGGGTTAATGTAAACTCTTCGTGGAGGGGTTTAGACACATAATTGGTCAAAGTACTTTGCGGAAATACTTTGGTTCGTATCTTCCTATATTTTCATCAATTTCAGTCCAAGTAATCATCTTCTTATCTTTCTATTATCAATCCATCAAATTCACCTTCTTTGGTTCAAATTTACACAAATCTCGACCACACCAAAATCTCATCCGAAAATCCTGACCGAGATTCCTTCTCTGAGACTGTTCCCGGACTTACAGTCTAGATCAGGCAATCGCGACTTCATATTTTTGGGTATAATATTTCCGGTATTGACCCAAAAACTTATAAAAAGTTTAGCTATTTATCTCAGACTGTTTTGCCACAAATCTCGGAAGGGTGCTTTAGAACGGTCAATTTCTAGAAACTGACCCCCCATAATCTTCTTACCTTGCATTAAAAAAATTGTGTATAATATTTCCGGTATCATATTTTGGGCACACAATTCTTGGATATTTTATTTTCGTATTAGATTTTTGGTAAATTTTAATAGTGTATTGACCTGTATACGGTGTGTATAACGTTTGTGGTATTATTTTTCAAGCATTATGTTCCGTCTATTGGACTTAATATGATATATTGATCCCGATATATTACCGAAATAGTATTATATAGTTTAATTTTGGTGTATTATACGGTATATTGATTCGGGTATTACATTGTAAACACATCAATATTGTCTTTAGGACGCCCTAAATGAAATTTTCAAGTAATGACTTTGACAAACATTCAATTCTTGCTCATTCCTCGTATCATACATAGCCTTCTAAACTGCCGCATACGGCATGATTAATCAAGAACTAGATCCCAAAATGGCCATCGTTCAAACATACAACACAAATCCAAACAGTTAGACGTTCATAAAAGAGCATTCCCCGTGAAACACGTGTCTACACTTGAAATTCATCATTATCTTTCTTTTAAATATTAGTTAAACAAATCATCGTAAGTTGTCCTGTCATCTATGATGCACGGACACGGACACGGATACGGAAAACGGACACGGAGGTAAACGGGGAAGCGGCAAACCTCAAAAGTATAGGAAACGGGGACACGGCGAGTAAAAATAATTAATATATTATTTTAAAGATATTGAAATATAGAAAATTATATCATAATGAGATACATATATATGAAAAAAATCAATGATATATGAGTTGATAAAAATATTAACATGATGATAAAATAATCGAAACAAAAGCTTCGAAAAAAACATTTCCACTCTTACAAAACATAGAAATACACATATTTAGTTTTATAATTTGAAATAATCATACTTAGTATCAAAATTGAAGAATGAATCATTCATTTGCAAATCAACAATAACCGAACAACATGATCAATAAAGGAAAATAATAATAAATATTAGTGAATTATAAAAAGTGAAAGAATTAGAATAACATAGTCAACATTCAACAAATAATTAATTACAAAATAAATTAATAATCAAAGATTCAAAATTAATTATAAAATCATAAGAAAAATGCAGAGAAGAGTCGGCCGGCGGAACAACATTTCAACATTAGAGCCGGAGAAGAAGATCGGTGTCCTACTTCCGACAACCACAATCTCGCAGGTGGTCATGTGGAGCTAGGTTTAGTCGGAAAAAATGGGAAAGAAGAAAAAATATTACGGTATATAAGTTTTTATTTTGTTGGTCATGTCTTGACCGGACACAATTCGCGTCCTCACCGTGTCCTAGACGTGTCTTGACCGTGTCCGGTAATTTTTGACCGTGTCCGAGCCATGTCCGGTTGTGTCCCCGTTTCCGACACGACAGGACACGGGACACGCCGCCTTCTAGAATTGTCCGTGCATCATAGCATGTCATTAACATCCACCTCCCGCATTGACAAGCACCTTGAAAAATATGCTAACCCGACCTTTGATCACCAACTACCATTATAACATGTGCATCACCAAGGGTTGCTCATTCACATACAAAACCCTACCACTTTTCAATATGGCATAAGAGAGAAAATGAAAGGGTCTTTAACAATTAGTCTGTAGCCTTATGGTAGCAATTTGGATTGGAGGAATAATTCGCAAATTCTAGTTTGTAGCCTTTTTGACAAGGATCAAGAACAACTTGCAAGAACCAAATTTTTAAAGATTAGTATATCACAAGTGACAAAATCCAATTTACAATTTGCAATAAAAAAAAAGTGTTAAACTTCGAAAATAAGTTGAGGTCAATATCATGAGTGGTCATACCGACTCATACATAAGATTTGTTTTGATCTAGAGGTGAGAATACCCAACCTAGATTGGATTAAATCAACACATTATTGAACGATTTCGGATTTGTGTCGATCGGACCATCAAATCAAAAGACTAAACCTGATCTAGTACTCAATTCTGGAAGTGAGAAAACTAGGTCATAATTATGCCTGAGTTTATGCATATATAATAACATAATAAATTGCAAATATAAAGATACTTTTACAACTAAAGAAGATTGAAAGTAAACTATAAACTTGGTAAATTGTCTTATTTTGATTCTTCTCCATCATGCGATATTTTTTTTCATTGATACGGTAATTTATGTTTGATATGTGAATGTCTATAGAAATCATGAACCACTCATATTTATACAAATTCAATCCCTTGCAAGTGAACATGATATCCTTCCGATGTGAGATATAATAGTATGAGACTACATAATATCATATTAATGTGAAAAAACAACTAAAACCACATCCACGTTTATTTGTATCTACGTTTGAACACATGCATTCAATCTCAGACACCTACTCAGCAATAGAACGATTCATCCTCTTGCTTCCGTCTTTCTGATGCGGTGTCTTCTACACCGTTTAGTGTCTTTGAATATCATGTTTCTCACAAAATCCCTAAAACTCTAAATCAATATAAATTGTCTCATTATCAGATCTCATAATACTTCACCTTAATCAATATAAATTGTCTCATTACCAGATCTCATACGCTTCACCTTCATTATTGTTTGATTCTTCGTCACTACCTTCCAAATGGTCTCTTTATGGTAAAAATGACAATTAATATTTATGAAAATTGGGGCATGTTTGGTATATATAAGATGGGGATTCATTTCCCTCAAAGTTGTGGCACACCTGTGAGGAAAAACATTTTGGATGGGGCTCATGTAGCGTTTAGTAAGCCCTGGTTATGTATCGCTCATCTAGAGTGTAGTTGGCTTTTCATTCAACTCGATGCAATGTATTTTTCCATCCTGAAAAGAATCCAGTAACCCCGATAATGTTTCATTTCAAGTAGAGCTCGATGCGATGTACTTATCTGAGTCGAAATTACCCAAAACAATTTGAAAATTAGGACTATTTTTATACCCCAAATAATCTAGTTTCGTGAATGATAATTCCTATTTGATGAAACATGTATCAGAGATCGATTTACGATTGAACAAAATAACATATTAATGATGTATCCAATATAACTACAAAATAATTTGATGTCTATTCCAATCATATCATAAAAAAGACTATTCATTATGAAAATAGGGATTTTTTTCCAAAATAATAACTAAATGAAAATTAATTCTCACTTTAGGCTCGGAATAAGACTTATTCCGAGAATAGGAAGTAATTAGGTTAGGAGTATTAAACCCGCAGTTCAAAACTGCGGTTTACAAAAAACAAAAAAAAAAAGAAGGTAACCCGCAGAAACTGCGGGTCTTTTACAAACAAAATTAGGAAGTATTTTTTTAATTCGTGTTGAAAAACCAAAATCACCCTCCGGGGGTGTCGAACCTGGGTCTTGAGGTAGATATTCCATTGTCAAGGCCACTACACCATGACACCTTTTATTAATAAATGATGAGATGTAGAAATATATTAACACCAAAAACCTAAATTATAATTGTAACTCTTATTTTTATAGCTTCAAACAATAATTATAATATTAAGTTTTAATTATAATTATTACTTAAAATATTTAAATTATATAAAATATTCAATAAAAATTATAACTCTTATTTTTATAAATGTTAAATGATATTTATTAGTTAAAGTAAAGATATAATTGTATTAAAAAAATATCACTACTTATAGAAAATAACATTTAATTTTGATAATGATTTTTTTTACATGAATATGACATTAAGTCCTATTTTTAATTAGAAAATAACATGTTTATGATATTAAGTTCTAATTATAATATACATTTTAAAATAAATTTTTAATTAAAAAATAACATGAATATGATACTATGTTCTAATTATAATATACATTTAAAATAATCTTTTAGTTATATTATAATTCAAACTTAATATTTTTATTAATTAAATAAATTTAATGAAAAAAAAATCATTATCAAAACTAAATGTTATTTTCTATGAGTAGTTATATTTTTTAATACAATTATATCTTTAATTATTGACTAATAAAATCATTTAACATTTATGGAAATAAGAGTTACAATTTTTATTGAATATTTTATATAAAATAAAAATAACATAAATATATAATTATTATTTGAAACTATAGAAATAATTTTTACAAATATATCGTTATTTTCGTTTCCTACGGTTTTTGGTGTTAATGAATAACGTAATGTATATATTACATCTCATCAATTATTACTAAAAGGTGTCATGGTGTAGTGGCCTTGATGTTGGAGTATGAAACCTAGCAACCCGTGTTCAAATCCCTATAGAGACTTTTTTTGTTTTTCAACAAAAATTAAAATATCTCCTAACTTTGTTTGTGAAAGACCCGCAGTTTAAAACTGCGGGTTACTTTTTTTTTTTTTTTTTTAAACCGCAGTTTGAAACGACGGGTCTACTCCGACCCTAATCTCTTCCTATTCTCGTAATAAGTTTTTTCCCGAGGCTAAAGTGAGAATTAATTTTCATTTACTTATTATTTTAGAAAAAAATCCTGAAAATAGATCTAATGACAATTAGTCTTAGCCTTAATAGTTCATTTGCGCCAGGCAACAACCATACAAATGATCAGTTCAAAAAACTTGTATAAATATGGGTGATTCATGATGAATATCCACTAATTTTATTTTGTTTTTTTTATCTAGAGGCCTATTAAAACATAACTAGAACAAATCAACACTTCAGTTATGAATTTTTTTATCGGATCGTCGAACTAAGAGACCGAACTTGATCAAAATCTCATTCGGAAAGGTGAATAAACTAGGTCAGCCTTTCCACCCCATTTTATTTATAAACATAATTTTATAAAATTAAGAAGATTAAAAGTAAACAAGAACATTACTTTGTAAATTGTTAATTCGATAATTGCTAATCGAAGAACTTTGTTGTCATCTTTTGTTTCTTCTTCAGCACTATGATAGATTTCCTGCATGGATTTGATATGTTGTGATTAATATATATGTGAATGTCTATGAAAAAACATGAACCACAAATACTTCAACAAATACTTTACGAGCGAAAAGAATATCTCCAATGTGAAAAAAAATTGTAAGAGAGAAAATAATATTTTTCTGATGTAAAATATAAAAATCATGCATACTTTTATCCCTAACAAAGTCATTTTCGAAGATTATAAATTAAATTGTCCCTCCAATTTACTTTCATAAATAAGGATTCAATTAGATAGGCAAATTACGTATCAGAACTATGACATTTCAGATGACTGAGAAAAAGAACAATCACGACTTCATATTTCTAGAAACCAGGTTCGTTGGGATAAATTTTAAAAGCACATGAAGTTGTCGACTATACAAGGCCGACCAATGAATTATGGAGGCCCCGTCTAAAATATCGGTATTAAATTTTTTATTTAAATATTAATTTAAAGTTAAAATCTAAAATTAATGAATTAATTACATTAAAATGCTAGATTTATTATATGTTTCATTGAAATGCTAAATAAACAAGATAATATATTTCTATAAACTAAATTGTTACCTTTTTTATAAACTTGTTACCATAATTATATGTAAATAAATAATTAGTTTATATATATATATATATTTAAAAGAGATCAATATTTAGTTTATATAAAGTGGTTGGATATAAATAATAATGTTCATATTTACTTTAGAATTTTTCTACAAAAATAAAATATATTAGCAACAAGAATGAGTATGCATCATTAAAATGAAAAAATGTTGCCTGCAAGAAACTTGTGTTGAATAAAATGAAAATTTGTAGGCTGCATGAGTCTAACATGAGACCTATAAACCCATGTTGAATAAAATGAACTATTATAGGCTACAGTAATCGAACAAGAGTCCTACAAGGTTATACAAACCACCTTATAATTTGAAACCACTCAGACAATGGATTTATGTGTGTTGTATTTTTGAAACAAAAGATATATACGAATTTTAAAAATAAATTATGAGGCCCCATCCGACTTGGAGGCCCTGAGCGGTGGCTCATCTCGCACACCCTCAGGGCCGGCCCTGTGACTATATATAGTTATGTTAATTGCTTTAACTAAACCAAGTCTACCCTTAATTGTAGAGAAAGTTAATGTAATTATTAATTATTAGCGTTCACAAAATCAAAACAAAAGGAAGTCCCAAGCACTAATTTGAATTCAACAAAAACAAAACATAATTCATACATTAATTTGAAATCTGTAGTGTATAACATATAAACATACCATTGAACAACCAAAACATACTTGAATTCGAACAAAACCAACCATTAAAAATCGAATTCAATATAAATACATCTTGAACCATACCATCATCGAATTCACCAAAAATAGTAGAAATGAAAGCAAATTCAAAGAGAGTATAAGATCGTAACGACAAGTAAAAATACGGACAATGAAAACAATTATGTATTCTCCCAAATCAATTACCATTCAGCAATCAAGCATACCATTCAGCATTTATGAAGTATGAGCACTATTTGTAGAGCAACCAAATCAGTAGAGCATATAAACATACCATTCGTCACTAATTCAAACAAAACATAATTGAATTCAAACATACCATACAGCAACCAAATCAAGTAAAAAGATGGACAGTAGAAAGTTGGACAGTGACATTAAGCATTAATTTGAAATCAGTAGAGCATATAAACATGCCATTCAGCAACCAAAACCTAATTGAATTCAATCAAACCCAACCACTAAAAAATAGATGAAATTCAACGGATACAATTTGTTCTCATTTTACATCGTCTAATAACACGATTTTTTTATCCTTTAATATCGTCTAATCTCACCCATCTATTTAATGATCTAATGGATACAACGGATACAATTTGTTCTCATTTTACATGGTAAGAGTTGTTTACATGGGAGTCAACCTCTATATATAGAGAGGTTGACTCCCATGTAAACATCTCTTAACATGTTTAACACAGTGAAACTCCGCAAACAACTTGAAACCATGCAAAATGAAATCACAAAAGATAAAAATATAATGCTAACTAGACCATTTACAAACGAAGATATCAAAAAGGCAACTTTCGAGATTGGATGTGACAAATCCCTGGGCCCTGATTGTTTTCCAGCTGGTTTCTTTCATAAATATTGGCACATTGTAGGCCCCTCAGTTATCTGCGCAGTTAATTACTTCTACAGATCGGGAAAATTACTCAAACAAATCAATCAAACCTTCATTACATTAATTCCAAAAACGGATAACCCATCGTCAACAACTCATTACAGGCCTATCAGCCTCTGCTCAACGATATATAAGATCCTTGCAAAAATCTTAACGAATAGATTAAAGAATCTCCTTCCAAAATTAATCCACCCCTTACAAGGTGCTTTTACACAAAACAGATCGATCCATGATAACATTCTGATTGCTCACAAAATATTCCATGGGTTCAAAACTAAGAAAGGTAAAGAAGGATATGTGGCAATCAAGCTCGATATGGAAAAAGCTTACGATAGGGTTGAATGGCCTTGCATCATTGCTATTCTCAAAAAGCTTGGGTTCGTGGAAAAAATTATAGGTTGGATTAATGAGTGTATCACTATTGCCTCCTACTCCATTCTGATCAATGACAACCCAACTAAGGTCATCTATCCTACTAGAGGGCTTCACCAAGGCGACCCCTTATCTCCACTCCTTTTTAACCTCGTTACAAAAGTGCTAGCTAGAAATCTCCAAAAAATAAGCAATGAAGACAACAAAAGTATTGGTTTCCCAATTACCAGATCTGGAACTATTGTTCCTTTCCTGGCCTTTGTTGATGACATCATTATCTTGGCAAAAGCGACGAACCCGGCTTGCAATAAAATTCTTGAGGCCATATCTAAATATTGCCAAGTCTCAGGCCAAAAAGTAAACTATCATAAATCGGCTTTCCAAATTTCCGAAAATTTAGACAACCAAAGGAAAAGAATGATACAACAGAATATAGGTATTTCTCCAAGCACAAACTTGAAAAAGTACCTTGGCTGCCCGATTATTAACGGTAGAGTGAATAAATCTGTTTTTAAAGACGTTATCGAGAACGCTAGGAAGCAACTGACAAAATGGAAAGCATCTTCTCTTTCTCAGGAAGGACGTATAGTCCTTATTAAAGCCAACCTTAATGTCAAGCCTAATTATCTAATGCAAAGCTTTATGCTCCCATCCTCCATACACAAAGAGTTAGACCAAATTGATAGACAATTTTACTGGAATAAAGGTCCAAACTACCACCCACTCATTAGTTGGGATAAGATCTGTAAGCCAAAGGAAAAAGGAGGAGTCGGAATTAGGAAAGCAGAAGATATGAATAAGACACTACAAATGAAACTTTTGTGGAAAATTATGCCAGAACCAGATAACATCTACGTCAAGGTTATTGAGGAAAATTATTTAAGAGGGAACCGGCTATGGAACTACAAAACGGGCAAAAATACGTCTTGGCAATGGAAGAGACTAATGAACTTAAGATAAGACTTCGATCAAGGAATCAGATGGAATGTTGGGGATGGAAAAACTATCAGAATTTGAAAAGACCGATGTATTGACGATCGCCCCCTAGAGCAATATGCAATTGACAAAGAATCAATAACCAATATTGACGAAATTAGTTGCTTCCTCATCACGAATAGGAAATGGGACCGAGAGAAGTTAAAACATCTAGAAAACAACTTACCACTCCTAACTTGATTAACAATATTAAAAACCATCCGACCCCGATCAATGACATCCGGGATAGACTCTATTGGGCTCCGAGTATGGATGGTTGATTCCATACTAAATATGCTCTCACTCTCCTTCATAAGAATGTTTGTTCTTCATAATTTAATAATTCATGGATATGGAATATTGACATCATGCCAAAAATAAAAAAAACTTCATATGGAAATTATCAGTGAACGGACTTCCAACGAAAGAAAACTTAGAAAAACAAAAGATCCCAATCCATATGAGTTGTGCACTCTGCCAGCATCCTCTTGGGAGCGCTACTCATATTTTCCTAAGATATCCATTCACGTTGGACAACATTATTGACCTCAAAACCCGTGAGTGCATTCAAAATATAGATAAGACAATTAAAGATCTAAGAGAGATAATCTCCATTATCAGAACGAAACTGGATGACTTGGCAATTACCTCTTTGTTTGTCACCTGGTGGAATATATGGTTCATGAGGAATAAGAACATCTTTAATAACAGCAAAATAACAAATGTCTCACAAATAGTGCAATCCCAAATAAGGGAATGGAAAATCGAGAACGAGAAGAAAAAAATTACAAAAGCTGTAAAGAAAAGAAAACAAAAGAACATTAAATGGTCGCCCCCAAAACAAAGGAACAATCAAACTTAACTTTGACGGCTCAAAGAAAAATAATGGTCAAAGTTCATTTGGATTCATTCTAAGGGATCATAATGCCTCAGTGGTTTGCTTAGAGTATGGTAAGTGTGGCCACATCTCTATCCTCCAAACCGAAGCCTATGCTTTGAAAATGGGTCTTATTAAGGAAAAACAGCTGGGAGTTAGAAATCTCGAAATTAAAGGAGACAACCTTATGATTACTAACTCAGTAAAAACCATTTGGAAACCACCGTGGGAGCTGAATATCAGTATTACAGACATCTCTCTCCTGATTGCAGAATTCTCTCAAGTCTAAATTAACCACATCTATAGAGAGATCAACGGCGCGATTGATAAGCTTGCTAACCATGGTCACGACAATCTTGCTGCCGATTCTTCTCGTCAGGATGTTTCTGTTGGTAGTCTTTGTATTCCAGCATCTATTGATGCTATCATCCGTAAGGATGTCATAGGTTGACCAACTAATAGACGTTGACCTTGCTAACCTGCTTACCTTCTTAGTAAAAAAAACAGCTCTTAACATGTAAAATGAGAACAAATTGTATTAGATCGTCAAACAGATGACTGAGATTTGACGATATTAAGGGAAAAAAAATCGTGTGATTAGTGGAAAAAATATTCTCCGGACCTGATTCATATATTTGGCGGTATATTCACATATATTCGGCGGTATAGTCACATATATTCGGTGTTTACATGTTCACATGGTAAGAGTTGTTTACATATGAGTCATGATCTATATATATATATATATACTAGGCGTGCCGGCGCGTGCTACGCACCCGCGTGCCATATTTTTCTTTTGTTACACGATGATATGTACGTTAATACGGTAATAATTGCAAACGAATATACTACGGAAAATAAAGTGTCGTGCCTAATTATGATTTGTTGTTTAACGTTGTACAAATTTATCCGATTACATATTTTTTGGTAAAAAAAAGAAGGTAGTTGTCCGTACTTATTCCCCGTATGTCTTCGATTGGCGTTAGATGTTTCACATGTGTTGTACCGGTGTGAAGGTGTCTTCGAGTGGCTTAAGATGTTTCACTTGTGTTGTACCCGTGTGAAGGTGTCTTCGATTGACGTTAGATGTTAGATGTTTCACTTGTGGTGTACCTTTGTGAAGGGGAGTGTAAGTATGAAGTTATGGAAAAGGAATATAAATTTCAATCTAAGATCATTTTAGTCAAATACCTAAATCCTATATTGGTGAAACTGGACATTTCAGGCCAATAAGGAGAGAGAAGTTGGGTCAATATGGATATGAGAGAAGCAAGATAAGGTGGAAGATAAGATCTAGACAATGTACCAGAAGGATATAATAATATAAAGCAATCCATCATTTAAAATGCATAACTCGAGAACTTTAGAATTACTATCAAGCATCATTTGCACCAGAACCTGAAACTACCCACAAGCCACAACCAATAAATTTCTACAACCTAATCCTCCAAAATCATACTAAAGTTGACATATCTAGCCCTAGTACACATAATCGATATGTAAATAATAACACTAAAACACTCACTGACTCTCCATAAGTGCAGCATATCGATACTTTCAATTTTCAAGAAAATGACATATAACCTTGTGGAATTCATTCCATGGAAGCATATGAACAAGGAACAGGAGACAACTTACATATGGTGACAACAACTCAATCCGCAATTGATTCCACTAATCAGCTGAGCATTAAGAGAAGAGAGATGAGCATTCATCATGAGTCATAGTAACAAGAAAAATTGCACAATTTATATTAAATTTAAATTACATAGCACAGGAGGTTTTGACCAAGAAAAGAGTTTTCCAGAACATGCAAGTGACACACAATAAACAGTGGTTCCTATAACACAGCAGAAAGTGAAAGCAAATGTGTTGTTTATAATATTGTAGAATTAGTAATTTTAAACATATTGGTTCAAATTTTGTTTGATCTGATGCAACACATCTTCCAGGTTTATTGAAATCTGAGGTTCCTATACCACCAAACAATTAAATTATATGAGATTGAGGGAGTAAAATTTACAATCGAATAATCAAAGGAAAAGGAGAAGAAAAACAAGGTTTTGAGCTTCAATATTGAAATCAAAGGGGCTAGGTTTTACGTAGGAGACCCAGATGTAGACCACAGAAGGTAGTTTAAGAAGAAAAGAGAAGAAAAACAGATATGGCGAGGAAGTGGAATTAGCCAGACAAAACATTTATCATACATGTGTCAAAGATAAGGGAGATATCCTTTTGGGAAGTACCAAGTCCAACAGAGATTATATAATTCTCAAAGCCAACCACGGCGCCGGATTGCGCCGACAGGTTAACCGGTTTCCTCTCCAACACCGCTTCTTGTCCGGTGAGTGATTGGCCGGAGATTCTAGCATGGATTGAGTCAACTCCGTCCTGCTCAAGCGACAACATATCGGCATGAGAAGGGATTACAGCTGATTTGATCGTCGGACACGATCCATGTCTATGAACAACTTGTAGTGAAACTGAAACTCCTTGCTTCCTCTCTGCTACATCAATCATTCAACAAATTACAAATAATCCGAGCAAATTTGATAAAAAAATACAAAAGATAATGACCTGCAATTAGGAGAAGCAAGCTTACCATTAAGATCTAATCCAAGGGGGTGAACCTGATCAGATCACAAATCCTATATACAAAATAAAAAAATCCAAAGATTAGTAAAAAAAATCGAATACTAAAATAAAGAAAGGTAAACCCTTTTTAAAATAAAGCGGCGACGTTCAGATCCATGGTTGGGAACAAACTGAAGATGAATAGAGAAGAATCATGAAACTCAATTCACGAGTTAAAAGGAAAAGTGAGTTACAAAATCGAAGAGGTTAGGCAGTAGACACGCCAAGCAATGAGAAAGATAGCGGGGGAGGCGAAAAGACACGTGGAAATAGAAATTAGAGAGAAAGCGGTGCAGAGGATGAGTAAAATGAGTAAAACTTCATACCTTCCGCCAATTTTCACTGTTTACACAACTATTTATAAAAGCTATTTGTAGTATTTTCTGTAATATAATTGGGAAAATATTTAATACGATATTAATCTTGGTAAATTATTTTGTGTATTGTGCTATCATTTTAATATTGGTTTATTAGGTTTTAATCAACTATATTTGATTTGGGTATCATATTTAGTATTGAAATATGGTGTAGTATTTTCAATTTTTTTTTCTCGGTATTAGATTTTTGTTAAACTTTACGGTGTATTGATTTGGATATAGTGTGTATAATGTTTGTGGTATTAGTTTTACAACATTAGATTCCGTGTACTAGACTTTAATATGATATGATGATCTCGATAAATTATCAAAATAGTACGTATAATTTTGTTTGGGATTATTATACGGTATATTATCGAAATTGTATTTGCTCTTCATTTGATCAAATGATAGATGCTACTTTTAATGTTTTGCATAGAACCACCTTTCAACATAACGAAGTTGTTACCGATATGTCATCACAAAGACATTAACTAAACCACCTGATGCATATCCAGATGCCAAAAATTAACCACATGTACATGTGAGTATGAGAACTTATTTAGAAGTACATTTCATTTTGATCAATTGGTTTATTTCTTAATGTTTCTATGGCCTTTTTTCTTCTTCCTAGGTTGCACTTAGTCTGAAACAAAGTGGTTATTCAACTGGATGCTTGAGAAGTTTCACGCGGGAAGAGAGTGACTTCATGGCTTCATTGTAGCTCGTCTTGGCTTCACACGGGAGAGGGGCGACTTCCTGGCCGGATTCTTCCTTCGTCGTCGGGGACTGGCTGGAGAGTGGAGTAAGAGCGGACCTATTGTTCGTTTATAACTTTTTGATACGGGTAACTTTGTTTTATTTTTCCTAGCCGTGGTGATCGAATTGGTGACAATTTTGGGCGCGTTATATTTTTGTGTCTTTGCACCAAATATTTTACAACCTACCATTACAATTATCATTACATTAGGGGTTAGTTTTGGAACTTTTTATAACCGTTACACATGACCATTACCATAGCACACCTATAGTAACATAAGTGAGTGAATCTTGTAAAACCATTACATAAAACATTGCCAATTACTTATAATACAATAAAATTTTCGTTACAAATATTTCGTTACAACATGCCATTTATTTAGTAGTGATCCGAAGTTATTAAAGACGAAAGAGACAGTTGAAGATAGGAAGAAGACGACTATGGAGAACTTTGAAGATCCGTTGATAATGGCGCCGACGACAGGGATGATGGATTGACGAATTTCAATGGAAACGATGGAGAAGCTTCATCTGATTTTCCGGGATTCAGTTTTACGTTAATATGATGCCTTAAATATTTTCCAGAATCTTTGATATTTAGTTTCCAAACTCATTTAAGTAGTTTATTAATTTTTAGCAGATTATAATTAACCAATTTCAAAAACTGTCTAACTTCCATCCTTAAATTCAGGCATTATTATTATTAATATTTTTTTTAATAAAAATAATCTAGGGGCGTAGTTAGTACTCAATATACAAAAATACCCCACTAGCCAAATTTTCTCTCATTTTAATCAATTGGTTTATTTCTTAATGTTTTTTTTTTTTTGAAAAGTTATGTATATATATCCAGAAACAGCAGTGGGGGGTTACAAGCAACTTGCTTAATGCAGAAAAAACATAAGAAATAAAGTAAAGTTTACAAAGGGATCATATGGTGAGTAAGGAGAAAACGGAGAACTATGGCAGGGAGAGGTTGATGGTGAGAATCTTAGCCCAGCTAAGAGATGTTCTAGAGCGGTTTTTCCAATTGATAGAGAAGTGAGTCTTGATCGAGTTGATGATGTTGTGAGCGCAGGTTGTAGGATGAGTGCTTTTGTTGTTGTAGAGGAGATCATTACGGGCCTTCCAGATGAAGTAAATGTAGGAAATCATAGTAGACAAACGAACATTGGAGATAAGGTCATCTTTATGAGGCGAACATGTGTTAATCCAGGTCCAAAGACAGTCTTGGTACGGCAGTGGATGTGGAACCCTAGTCCAGGAAGAGATGAGATTAAGAACCAGTTGAGAGAAATTGCAGTGGTGGAGCAGGTGTTGTTCATCTTCTGGGTGGCGGTTGTATAAGTGGCAGGTGTTGTTTGTGACAACATTCCAATCACGAAGCTTTGAGAGAGTGGGGAGGCGGTTGTGGCTAGCAATCCATGCGATGACATGACACTTGGGGGGGCAGGGGACTTTCCAGATGGTGTTGTAGGGGTATGGCGGGGAGGGAGGGGTCGACGGCCAGCAATGGTGATAAGCAGCAGATGTTGAGAATTTGTTGTTGGTTCCGGTGGTAAGGTTGATGAAACGGTCACAAGTCATTCTGGTGAGGATGTCATCTCTAATCTTAATCAGTTGGCACCAGGAGTGGCTATGGTTGAAGTTGGCTTGACACGTCCAGATTGAATGTGTTTTGAGAATATTATGGGAGACCCAGTCGGCCCAAAGACTACTGTCCGCACTTGTATCGTGAAGCTCGTAGATGAGCTTAACGAGACAAGCCTTGTTCCAAGAGAGCGCTTCCTTGAACCCCAGCCCACCATCGGCTTTAGGAAGGCAAGTAGTGCTCCAGGAGATGAGGGCACGAGAACTATAAGCCTTCCCGGCCCAAAGGAATGAGCGAAGGAGGCTCCTGATCTTGGTCATAATAGAAGAGGGGATGAGGAGAGTGGAGCACCAGTAGTGGTACAGCGTCGTGAGGATGGAGCTGATGAGTTGCTTCCGTCCAGCATAACTGAGATGCCGCGCACTCCAGGCAGATATCTTGCTTGTGATTTTAGTGACGAGGGGAGTGAATTCGGAAGTATTAAGTCTCTTGCTGCCCACAGGAATACCAAGGTATATGAAGGGAAGAGTACCTTTGCGAATGTCCAAGGAGGAGGCAATGAGGTCCCCATCAGAATCGGAAAGTCCACCAAAATAAATCGATGACTTTGAAAAGTTGATGGTTAGTCCAGAGTAAGAACCAAAGTAGTCCAAAGTGCGCTTCAGGATGTTGATAGAAGGTGCATCACCCCTACAGAAAAGCATAAGGTCATCTGCGAAGCAAAGGTGGGTGATTCTTGGAGACGCGCATTTGGGATGGATATTAAAGTCGGGATTTTGAGTGTTGATGTTGAGCATGGAAGAGAGAACCTCCATAGCAATAGTGAAGAGCGGGGGGGAGAGTGGGCAGCCTTGACGGAGCCCTCTCGAGCTTTTGAAATATCCAACCAGAGAGCCCTTAAAATTAATGGAGAACGAAGCAGTGGAGATACACGCTTCAATCAGTTGAATGAACTTTTGAGGAAAACCCATACGACCAAGACAATTCAGAATGAATTGGTGCTCAATAGTGTCAAAAGCCTTTGCAATATCCAGTTTAAGAGTGCAACGAGGGGATGTGTGACGCCTGCCATATTTTTTGAGCAACTCTTGACATATGAGAATGTTGTGTTTAATCTGCCTACCTTTGACGAATGCACCTTGGTATCTGCCGATGATTGTGGGGAGGGTGGCATTGAGCTTTTCTGCAAGCAATTTGGCGATGACCTTATACGTAGTATTGCAGCAGGAAATGGGTCTGAAATCTTCAGGCAAGGTAGGGTTTGGTTTTTTTGGTATGAGAGTGAGGGCTGTGTGATTGACTTGTTTGGGCATGATGCCAGTGTTGAAGAATTCCAGCACAGCGTCGGTAAACAGTTGGCCGGTAGTATGCCAGGAGGATTTGAAGAACATGGCATTGAAGCCATCAGGACCTGGGGCTTTAATATGATTCAAATTGAAGACGGTTTTTTTTATATTCTCCTGAGTAATGCATTCGGTTAATCGTCCACGATCAGTGGAGGAAATCATGGGAAGTGGGCAATTAGGGAAGAGATTCTGCGGATTAGCATGATTGGTGGGATTTAGAATCTCGGTGAAGTGTTTGATAAGGATATCGGTTATTCCATGAATACTAGAAACGGGCCCAGCGGCGAGATTAGTGGGATCAAAGAGGAAACGAACCGCATTAGCCGCCCTTCTCTTAGCAATATGCTTGAAGAAGAAAGATGTGCATTGATCACCATTTTTTATCCAAGTTTCCTTTGAAAGTTGTCCGAGAGTATGTTGTAAGCTGGCTTGGAGCCTACAGAGGGAAGCAAGGGTGTTTCGTTCAGCCGCAAGGAGAGCCTGATCAAGAGGGTTGGAGAGAAGCCTGGATTGAATAGTCTCCAGAGAGGACTTATGGCTCATGATGGAATCGTTAAGAGCCTCCAAAGAAGCACTGGGGAACCTCTTAAGAGCACCCTTGATACTTTTAAGGTTACCATAGAGTAGGTCCATGTTTGAAGAACGGCCAGGAGCAGATGAATGGAACCAGCAGCGGTTAACAGCAGCGTTAAAGCCTTCGTGGTTAACCCAGGAGTTATTAAATCGGAATTGACGAAATAACTTGGGTTCTTTGGGATTGAGTGTGAGGATAGCAGGTGAATGGTCGGAGATGTATGGGTTGTCAAATAGCACTGAAGATGAAGGGAATGCAGAAGACCACCTGTCATTAATCATGACACGATCGAGCTTACACCAAAGACTGGACTCCAACTGCTTGTTGTTCCAGGTGAAGGTGAAGCCGGAGAAATCGTGGTCAGAGATGGCATTTGTTTGAAGACAATCCGCAAGTTCAGTTGAGTGATGGGAGGAGTTTGACGCTTTATCAGAGAGCCTTTCAGCCGGGGAGAGGGTAGTGTTGAAGTCACCAAGGATGACCCAGGGCTTATTTGATGAGAGCAGTTTGATAGTGGAGATGTTGGGCCACAGGGAAGCACGTTCAGTAGGGTTGTTGTGAGCATAGATGAAGGTGCAATCGAAGTTTGGAGGGCTTGGGGGTGTGAGCGGGGATATTACGCAGTGAATGAGCTGATCATTGACAAAGGATGTGGAGAGGTTTAAGGCGGAGGGGTCCCACCAGATCCATATACGACATCTAGAACCGGGAGAGACATTAGATGTAGAGGACCATTGAGGGAGAATAGTGAGGGATGACAACTTGTCAGCATGAGTTTTGGTTTCCAGGATCGCAATTAGGTCCAGGCGGTGCTTACGCACCAGTTCACTGATAGCCTTACGCTTTGAGGGGTGATTAAGGCCCCGAATGTTCCACGATCCGATGCTAATCGACATGGGATATGATGGTGTTTGATGTGATGGTATCCTTGATACTAGCACGAAGAGAATTAGAGTTGGGGATGTTGTTCAGAGTGGAGGACAATTTCTTAATGTTTCTATGGCCTTTTCTTCTTCTTCCTAGGTTGCACTTAGTCTGAAACAAAGTGGTTATTCAACTGGATGCAATTCCGGGGATCCTGTTCCATACATCATTTATTATGAAGAGGTTTGTTAGCCATTTCATTTTCCAGTGGATCTCTTACTTGCAGGTCAAAAGACAAGGATATGGCTTCGTCTCAACATACTACAAGGGTGTGATGACGGCTAGTCTCTTGTTTATCGTCTAGAAAGGCTTAACTTGTATTCTTCTTATCAAAAAACTCACACAATTAGAAACACGTGACTGTATTGTAGTGTGATGATGAAACTTGCAAGTATCCTTAACCTGAGGGTGATTGGCGATTTCGAGAGAGGAACAATCTTGTTAAGATGTGTGGAATTGTCCCACATGGACAATTTGATAATACCCAAACCTAATATATAAGTCCTAGGGCTCTATTTCCAATTGATTTTAGGATGGAACCCGAAGGCTTGTGTCTAAGGTTCCTTTACGTGCATCTGCTTCACGTATTAGACCCGCCGATAATTTAGCAAATATGCCCAAACTACCCTAGTTGCAATGACCATCTTGTTAGAAATGTTTTCATCTTAACATGTACATAACTCTCTGAAATGTCTTTTTTGTGTCTTGGCTTTTCGTTTCGCCATGATATTGATGATATTGTTCCTTGCAGTACACTGAAGCATATCTTCACAAGAAATTTGACAAGTATATGGTATCTAAATTGCAGGTGGATGCAAATGCAAGAATACCATTTGAAAGTGAGTAGGCGAGAGTGAGACCTCTGGTTGAGTTGGCTGCAGCCACTGCTTCGAAGTTGAGAGATCGGTGTGTACTTATCATGGGTTCAGTTGATCTTTGTGCCATTTGAGAGTTGTTTATTGTAAAATTACGCTGTTCTTTTTTTTTTTATAGTTAAATTCATGTAATTTCCAGACTTATTTTCCATGGGAAAATAGATGCTTGAACTTATGTGCAAAAGAGGTAAATTGTGGTATATGTAATCATATATACAAATGAATATGATAATGCAAGGCGTTAGGCTTATAACTATGAAATCGAGAACTTCATCCATTAAATATGTTTTCTATACAAAATTTTGACGATGATAAGTCGTGAACAACCATCCGACGATACCTTATTGACCATGCATGATGCATTCACAAAATAGTACTTTTGGAATGCTTATGCCAAAGAAGGTTCTACTTCTGCTGTGTTAATGAGATTTTTTCTTTTGCTTTGTGGTTAATGTGTATAACATGTATTTTCTTACCTTAGCTTACATCAATTGTTAAACAACCATCCGACGATACATTAAATATGTTTTCTTTTGCTTGGGTCTCCCCACCCCTTTTTGCAGCCTTCTTTTCTTTTTTTTTTTTTTTGAAAAGTTAATTATATTAGAGAGAGGTAGGGAGTTACAAGCAACCATCAGCAACATACACAAGCGAGTTGTAACCGACAGCCAACACAACCAAAGGCGAAAGAGGGGTGAAGCCTCAATTTAGAGAGAAATTATCCGAATTGGAGGGCGATGTTGAGAGAGGTGGCCATGTTACGGGATAAATTCGATCGATCCTTCCAGTTATGGGTGAGGTGAGTTTTGACACATCGAATAATCATCCCAGCGCAATCAATTGGAGTGATGAAGGTA
Organism: Fagopyrum homotropicum; assembly: GCA_033239125.1. Lineage (NCBI taxonomy): Eukaryota > Viridiplantae > Streptophyta > Magnoliopsida > Caryophyllales > Polygonaceae > Fagopyrum > Fagopyrum homotropicum. The sequence continues at coordinate 97,267,846 of BSWB01000001.1, read as the reverse complement.
TTGTAGTAGAGCACTTTGTTCCTAGCAGTCCAGATGAAGTAGATGTGAGCGACGATAGCAGCAATTCTTGCACAATCGAGAGGTTGGGGCTTCTTCCTAGTCCAGGAAGCCATCCAATTCCACACATCGTCAAGAAAGGGAGCCGGATGTGGGAGATGAAGCCAACGCGAGACAATGTCCAAGACCAGGGTGCTATAGCTGCAACGATTCCACAAATGCTTACCGTCTTCAGGGGCAGCGTTGCAAAGCTTGCAGGTGACATCAATGGTGGGATTCCACTCCCTAATCTTGGAGAGAGTAGGAAGCCGATTAAGGGAGGCAAGCCAAGCAATGAAGGATGTTTTCGGGGGATTGGATGATAACCAAATTGCTTTGAATGGGGAAGGTTGAGGGGCAATTGGAGGAGGGCGGAGGTAGTCATATACCTTCTTCCTAGCAAAGGAGCCGTCAGAGTTGAAGAGGAGGCCATTCCTTGGTGAACCAGGGGTAAGGTTAATGAGATCGTCTCGAAGACTAAGGAGACATTTCCGGAATTGGGAATTGGAGGCCCTAGGGAGGCAATTCCAGAAGTTCTCACCACGCTTAATCAAATGTCTGGCAGCCCAAGACTTCCATAAGCTAGGGCAATCTCTCTCAAGATCATACAAGAGGCTAGAAAGGGCGACCTTATTTTTTGTACCAAGGTCGGGGAAAGCCAGGCCACCGGCAAGCTTGGGAGTGCAAACAGATCCCCACGCAACCAAGGCTCTCCTACTAGTAGCAATGCCAGACCACAGATAAGATCTCATGAGTCCATTGATGATGTCGATCACCTTAGCAGGGAGAAAGAACAAGGAACACCAATACTGACTAGCCGAGAAGAGGATAGTTTTGACAAGCTGTGTACGTCCGGCATAGGACAGGGATTTGGCGCTCCATGAGTGAATACGGTTTGTGATCTTGTGAATCAGGGGAAGGAAGTCCCTGATTTGCAGTCGTTTACTTCCAATAGGCACCCCAAGGTATAAGAATGGAAGGGTGCCGACCCTCATGCCAGTAATGTGGGTCACATTATCGATCTCAGCTTGATTCAGGCCACCAGTGAAGATGAAGGACTTATTAGGGTTAGTCACAAGTCCAGAGAGGGCACCAAATTCATCAAGGGTGTTGATGAGGATAGAGACAGAGTTGGGATCCCCACGACACAGAAGAAGCAAGTCGTCCGCAAAGGCAAGGTGGGAGATTGCTGGGGAAGAACATTTTGGATGGAAGTTAAAGTCCGGATCGGAGGTTCTGTCATTGATAAGCTTGGTAAGGAACTCCATAGCGATTGCGAAAAGAGGCGGGGAGAGGGGGCAACCCTGCCTAAGCCCTTGGGAGCCAGAGAAGTGACCCTTGAGTTCTCCATTAACATTGATCGAATAGGATGCAGTTCCGATGCATTCGCTGATAAGGCAGATGAAGGATTCAGGGAACTGCATCTGACGGAGGCAGTGCAGGAGAAATTCGTGACTCAAGGAGTCAAAAGCTTTTGATATATCAACTTTCAGAGCGACACGAGGGGATAAATGTTGTCTGCCATATTTATGAAGGATCTCCTGACAAAGAAGAACATTGTGCTTGATTGACCTCTTCGAGACAAAGGCACTTTGATTGGGGCTAATGATACTTGGAAGTATAAGATTAAGCCTTCTTGCAAGAATCTTGGAGATAGTCTTATAGGTTGTATTGCAGCAGGAGATAGGTCGGAAGTCCGATGGCAGGATGGGGCTGTCATGTTTAGCAATCAGGGAAATGGAAGTATGATTAACTTGCTTTAGCATCCTTTTGCTCACAAAGAAGTCTTGAATCGCAAGTATAAAATCCTGATGGATGATGCTCCAAGCTTCCTTGAAGAAGTAAGAGTTGAAGCCATCCGGACCTGGGGTTTTGTTATTAGCAATACTAAAGAGGGCCAATTTGACTTCTTCAGGCGTTACAGGTTCGGTCAAGGCGTCAATATCTCCCTGGGTGATTAATGGAAGCCTAATAGAGGGGAATGGTCTACTTAGAATTTGCCTTTGAGGGTTAAGAGCAAGCCTGAAGTGACTGACCAGAGCTTCCCCAATGACATCAGGTTCGTATGCCATCTCACCATTAGGTCTCTGGATAGCCGAAATGAAATTAGTGCATCGACGCGTCTTGACACTCTTGAAGAAATACGACGAGCATTGATCTCCATATTTGATCCATTGCGCCTTAGAAAGTTGAGCCTGCATCATGTGGAGTTTCACATAGGCATCCTTATGTGAAAGGGAGATTCTTCTTTCCTTCTCTAGCAAAACTGGGTTGAGGGGGTCAGTCAGCATAGTAGTTTGAACATCCTCAAGTTGTTTGTGACTGTCTTCAAGGCTAGAGTGGAGTTTCTCCAACTGGATGCTGGGGAACTTCTTGAGGAGAGGTTTGAGCATCTTCAGCTTCTTTGAGAGCCGGAACATGGGATTCCCATGAACTTCTGCAGCCCAGGTATCACAGACCGTCTCAAAGAACTGCTCATGCTTTGCCCAAGCATTATTGAACCTGAAAGGGAAGAATCTTTTTGGAGCATTGTGTTCTGTGAATAGGAGTGCAGGTGAATGATCGGATACATCAGCAACACCAAAGTGGGTGTAGGAGTTCGGGAAGGTAGTGATCCATTCCTGATTGGTGATGATACGATCCAGCTTGCTTCATATACGATTTCCCTCTTGCTTGTTAGTCCAGGTATACTTGCAACCCGAGAAAGGTAGATCCGAGAGGTCGTTCAGTTCAAAACAGGCTTCAATTTCATTGGAGATTTGTGTGAAGTTGTGCTGGTTGCTTGAGAGTTTCTCATCAGGGGACAAGGTGAATTAAAGTCACCCATCAGTGCCCATGGTTTGTTGGTGTTGAGTAACCAAATGGTAGCAATAGAATTCCAAAGGCCAATACGATCCTCCATTGCATTATGGGCGTAAATAAAGGAGTATTCGGCCATGGTAATTTGGTTAGGGTTAGGGAGGGGGTTAGAGATGAGACAGTGAATGAGTTGATCGGAGATGATAGTGGAGGTAACATTGATTTTTGACGGATCCTACCAAACCCAGATGCGGCAGTTGTGGGCCGTAGATGAGTTAGAGATGTTGTTCCATGATGGAAAGAGGGAAGAAGAGATTCTAGATTCATTGTCTGGACGAAGACGTGTTTCTAAGATGGCTATTAGGTTGAGTTGGAGCTTCTTGGCTAAGGATTGGACTGCTTTTTGCTTCAGGGGGTCATTGAGGCCCCTGATATTCCAGGAGCAAGTTCGTACTAACATAAGACGAGGGAAGAAGAGGCATTGGTTGCACTTGCAACCAATGGGGTGGGTGAGTGGATAGGTACGTGAGTAGGGTTGATTGGAATGCGAGAGAGAGGATTAGGGGAAGATAGAGTGGAAATTTGTGAGGATGGGTTAGGGGTGAGGGGAGGGGGGAACAAGTGGTAATATGGTTCGGTAAGGCCGTCAGGGGGAAGCTCAGGAGGATTTGTTAACTTGGCCGGAAGTTCGATGGGAGTGAGAGGGATGTTTTGGGGAGCCTTGGGAGGGCTCTTGGTAAGGCCAGGGGAGAGAAGGATGGGAGGTTTCAGTGGAAGGTGAATCTTCCTGGAAGGGTCAGGGGTGGGGAGGATGGGAGGGAGATCAGGTTGAGGCTTCAGGGAGTTGGTGTTGGGTGATTTGGTTTTCCAAAGTCCGCAAGCGCCAGCTTCTGTGCAAGCAGGTTGAGGAGGCGCGCAACAATGCCCAAACACAAGGCATGAGTCACAGCGAGGGGGGAGCCAGTCGTAAGAGACTTTCTGAACAAAATTGGCACCATCATGACCAGTGAGGGTAACCTCACGAAGGAGCGGGCGTGAGGCGTGTATCTCAACAAGGATACGAGCATATCCTAGGCGATCGTGATTGATGGAGCAAGTGCCCGTCAGGATGGGGGTCCCCAGTGCGGACCCAATTTTGGCCAACATAGTCTTGGACCAGAACCTGAAGTTGAGGTTGTGAAGCGAGACCCATATCGGAACAAAGTGAAGACTTGAGTAGTCCAGAGGGATATCGGTGGTCCATCGCTTCAGCAGGATGGTGGTGGAGCCGTTGGCAATGCAGGGGCTACCAAGCAAAATGGTATTAAGGTCGTCTTCATTAGCAAAGTGGAAAACGAAAATCCCATTCTCGTTTCTTAACATTTTGGGTTTGGAGATCGAGTTCCAGTTGGCTTCAACGAACCTGGACAGTCTCTGGAACGAGATAGGGCTTCCCAGTGGGAAGCCGACAAGGGAGAGGTTCCATTTCCTCATCGTATCATCGATGTCGTCATGGGAGAATGGGATTAGTCCACCCTCGAGTCCAGGTATGAACGGGAGAGGGACATGGTCCCAGGCGATGCTTTTGGAAACGATGTCACTGTAGGAATTAGGGGGGCTTACGTGTAGATTAGGGTTTAGTGTGCAAGCATGCGTTGGGGAGGCTGGTACAATAGTCGAAGGGTCGGAAGGCAGAGGTATAAATTCTGCATGGGGTACAACGTCCTCGGAATCAGTGCCCGAAGCTGAATGGGGAGATGGAGAGCCCGCGACGGTTATAGTTTTTGGGGATTCCAAGGGGACAGGAGATGAGGGGTCAGATTCGGTACCGGCAACAGGGGGAGCTGAGGAGGCAGGAGGTTCAAGAGTCTGATGGTTGCGGACGGAGCAATCCTGAACTGCCATCCTGATAACGGATTGAACAAGGGCAGGGGGACCTGGGTCAGCAATAAGGCCGTTCAAGGCGTCAGGATTAGCTGGAGGCGGGCACAGTGGCGGGAACGTCAGTTCGGATGAGAGGATGGGAGGCTGGGAATTTTTTGGGAGGAGTCTGGAGTTGTTCAAGCGGATTAGTTCATCTGGTAAGGGCTCGGGTGTTTTTTCAAGGCTTGAAGTGTGGCGTGGACAGGTTTTTGCGCTGGGAGCAATGGAGGATCCCGAGAGCTCCGAGAGTTGGATGTTACGACGCCAAGTCTTGCGAGAACCGGCCATGGGGAGGGTCTTAGGGTGGTGGGAGGGTGATGGGGGAGGGTGCAGCCAGGGCTGCGTGGGGGCGGGCAGAGAGGTCACCGGCAGTACCAGGAGAGAGAAGAGAGCATTTTTTTTGCAGCCTTCTTTTCACTCTCCATCTCTCCTCACTCTTCCCTTTTACTCTCACGTTAGATCTCTCTTCACTTTCCTTGTGCTCTTTCTTCTTCCTTCTTCTTGAAAGATCTTGACAAGGAATCTGCATAATTGAAGAGCTGGATTTGTGGTGGTAAGCTTCCTTCCTCCCCTCTTCTCCTTTCTTGTTGTTTTTTTCCCCTTCTTCTCTTCACCTCCAAAGCTATGAAGGAAGCTTCGAAGAGAGTTCTTGTGAATCCCTTGCTTGTGCATCTTCTTGGCTCATCTGTTAAGCTTTTTTCCTCTTTTATCCAAGTTTCTATCCCATTGATATGGTCTGATACTTTAGTGACCTCATAGTTTATAGTTGTCTGATGGAAATCTTCCAATGATGATTTTCATAAGACAACTATAAACTATGAGGTAAGCATGGTAATGTCATGTACCAGCCACAAACACTGTTATATATACAATCTCATTTACCAACCAAATATATATATATATATATATATATATATATATATATATATATATATATATATATATATATATATATATATATATAAATATATATATATATATCGAAGATTACCTCAGATGCTCATTTCCGTTTCTTATTTTCCTCTTCCTTGATGAGATGAACAGGAGCAGCAGGAATCCAGAACCACCATTCTCTCACTCGCCTCAGCCACCGATAGCTGCAATTTTGACGATAACACGTCAATAACCATAATCTTCCAATTTAGATTACAAAATGATTTATGAACCTGAGATAGAGATTGGCTAGACGGTGATGAGCTCTATGGTAGTGAGGCTCAATATGGATGGCTTCTTTACACTCGAAGACTACCTCAAGCAGCCTTCCATGGCGGTCAAGGCGGCGCTCTGGTTGCTCCTGTAAGAAGCCTTGGACGGGTCAATATGCAATTGAATACCCATATGTAAAAGAATCCATGTTGTTTTACCATTTATTATTATCTTACAATTAACCCAAATGATTGTGTACGTATATACTCTACTACCTACTGTAAAACAAAATTTATTTTTTCAAAGGCGTAAGCTTTAATCGACAAGCTAACAATTTTCATTTAGAAATTGGATGACATGCAACAACTAGAGCATGTCGCACAGGTTGTCGGATGGGGAGCTATTGAAATCATCATTGGAAGTACAGTGATGCAGACATTGGAAAATTTAGATAGTTTTTAAACATGCACTGATATGGAAATTCTGGTAAGGAAATTTTGATATGTTAATTCTGGTATGTAAATTATAAAAAATAAAAAGGATAAAAAGAAAATAAAAAAAAATCTGGTATGAGTTTATGGTATGAATTTAATACCAAAAATTCATACTAGAAAATTTTTAAAAAAATAAAAAGGACAAAAAAAAACAAACCAAAACTTCTGGTTTGACAAAGAATTCTGGTTTGAACTTCTATTATGAAAAAATTTTGGTTTGAACTTCTAGTATGAGAAATTCTGATATGAAAAAATTCTGGTATTTAAAAATTTTTGGTATGAAAACTTTCTGGTATGAGAAATAAAAAATAATAAAGAAAATAAAAAAAATAAAAGAAAGTTAAAAAACAAATTCAGTAATTAAAATTTTAAACTTACAGTTATATAACAAATAACAAACATCAATAAATTTTTTTTTTAAATAAAGGGGTTAATTATTTTTACCTACCCTTAAATGAAAGTGATAAAAAAATTATCGGGTACATTTACTATACACAAAATTAAAAAAAGCCTAGTAGGCCAAAATCTTTCAAAAAATTATACTTAAAAAAGTCATTTTGGTATTACCGTTGGATATGAAGAAATACTCAAATAGAAAGAAATCAATTTTTTTGAAACAATTCGGTTTGGACAATTTTGATAACTAGGCTTTTTTGAAAAACTATAGTAGGAACTAGGCTTTTTAATGTTTCAATTAAGTAAATATACCACAACCTTTTGTATTTATTCTCAAACTTTACCCACTCTTCTTTCAAGGGGTACATTTACTAAATACAAAACTAGAAAAAGTCTAGTAAACCAAATTGTTTCATTCGGTTTACTAGGCTTTTTCTAGTGTTGTGTTTCGTAAATGTACCCTTTGAAAGAAGAGTGTGTAGAGTTTGAAAATTAATACAAAAGGTTGTGATATATTTACTTAATTGAAACATTAAAAAGCATAGTTACTACTATAGTTTTTCAAAAAGGCCTAGTTATCAAAATTGCCCCTTTTTTTTGTGAGATTCCATTTATTCAATGGCAAAAGTTAGGAAAAATCAACTTATATATATATTCTTTGAATTTTTATGAGAAATTTTTATTACGATTCAAAGCATTTTTTTTTTGAAAGGTTAATGTAATATAAGAAAAGGATTTACAGGGGGGTCTGCTAAACCATAACAAGAGACATAGAAGAGCATTCAAGAGAATTACAAAAGATGAATGCCAAGTAAATTGGCCCACATGAGGGAGTTTTGAGATCTATCCTTCCAATGACTAAATACGTAGTTCTTTGTGGCTCGAATTGCATTATGGGCACGCGTGGCGGGTGAGTGGACTTCTTGTTATAGATGAGATCATTTCTTGCCTTCCAGGTGAAGTAAATGCAGTAGGTGATCGAGGAAATACGAACATGGGTAGCAAGGTCATGCTTATGAGGATTGAGTGATCTAAGCCAGTTCCAAATATCATTGTTGTATGGTAAGGGGCGGGTTGTCTGGACGACTTGGATATGAGGTCGAGAACAACGGTAGAGAAGTTGCAAAGGTGGATGAGGTGATTCTCGGGATGAGAGATGCAAAGCTTGCAAGCATCGTCCTGGACCACGTTCCAAGAGAGAAGCTTAGAGAGCATCGGGAGCCGATTATGACTTGCAATCGATGCAATGAAACTGCATTTATGAATGTTGATACTTCTCCAAATGATACCGAGGTGATAAGGAGGGTTAGTTCGTGGTATCTTCCTCAAGAAGTTCTAGGCAACAACAAAGGAGAAAGTACTGTTTGGCTTTGTGGTGAGGCTGTGGAAAAGGGCAACGTTTCCAGAGGCTAAGATCTCATCCCGAACATTAAGGATCATACACCAAATGTGGTTATGCTTATAGTTTGTAGCGTAAGACCAGATTAATTGATTTTTAAGGATGTTTTTGTTCACCCAATCGGGCCACATACTCTGATGGTTCTGATCCATTTCAAAGATAAGCTTGGATATGTAGGCTTTATTCCAGGAGAGAAGCTCCTTGAAGCCAAGACCCCCCTCATCATGGCTGGCGCAAACAACATTCCAGGCCACTAAAGCACGAGGGCTAGACGTCTTACCCGACCAATGAAAAGATTGAAGAAGACCTCTGTTTTCTACCAACGTACGAGAGATTTCTAGCGCTCCAGGAGTTAATCTTGTTTGTGATTTTGGTGATGAGAGGAAGTACTCTGCCGTGCTGAGACGTTTGCTGCCAATAGGAATGCCAAGATAAGTGAACGGAAGAATGCCCAAAGGGAGACCAGAAGTGTTCGAGAGGAGGTCACAGTCCTGAGGGCAGAGTCCACCAATATAGATATAGGACTTTGAAGGGCTTAGGTGTAATCCATAATAGAGCCCAAAAGAATTGAGAGTGCCTCTCAAAATGTTGATATAAGTAATGTCGCCTCTACAGAATAACATGAGATCATCAGCGAAACATAGATGTGTGAGGCGAGGAGATGCACACCTCGGATGAATATTGAAGTCAAGATTCGTAGTGTTAACATGAATCATCGATGAGAGAACTTCCATAGCAATGGTGAATAGAGGAGGAGAGAGTGGACAACCTTATCTAAGTCCTCTAGAGCCTTTGAAGAAGCCATTGAGAGAGTCATTAAAGTTTATGGAGTAAGTTAGAGAAGAGATGCACTCATCAATGAGTCGAATAATCAGTAGGGAATCCCTTCCGTCCCAAGTTGTTTATGACAAACCGGTGATCAGTCATGTCGAAAGCTTTAGCGATGTCGACCTTGAGAGCACATCTTGGAGAGATATGGCGACGATTATACTTCTTGAAAATCTCGTGGCAGATAAGGATGTTGTATTTAATAGACCTTCCTTTAACAAAATCTCCTTGATAATTTCCGATGATTGAGGGGAGAATTACGTTCAATCTTGAAGCCAAAATCCTGGCAATTACCTTGTAAGTAGTGTTGCAGCAGAAGATGGGCATGTAATCGGATGGGATCATAGGGTTTACCTTCTTTGGAATCAACGATATAGATGTGTGGTTCACTTGGTTGATGAGGTTTACTGTTTCAAAGAACTCAATGATCGCTTTAGAGAAAGCTTCACCGGTGACATTCCAAGAGGCCTTGAAAAAATAGCATTATATCCGTCGGGCCTAGGAGATTTGGAGTCACCCATGTCGAAGAGGGTTTTTTTGACATCTTCGAGAGTGACCATTCTGCTGAGGGAGGAGATGTCATCAGGAGAGATCGAAGAGAGAGGACAATCTGGGAAGAGATTTTATGGGTTATGAAGGGAAGTAGGATTAAGAATAGCGGAAAAATGGGTAGTCAGGATAGACGAGATCTCGTCAAGGTTGTTGGTAGGATCATTTCCAATATTTAAGGGATCCTGGAGGATCTTTATCGCATTTAAAGCACGTCGGGAGGTAATGCTTTTAAAGAAGAGAGTGTTACATTTGCCTCCATATTTGATCCATGAGGCTTTCGAGAGTTGGGCAAGAGTGGTGCGAAGAAGATCCATCTTGGTGTTTAGCAAAAAATATGTGCTTCGCTCCAAATCCAGGAGGAGAGGGTCGTGAGGTGAAGATCGGAGGTTTGTTTTAGTGGTGGATAAGGTAGCCTTTAGGTTTTCGATGGAGGAGTAGAGCAATTCCATCTTAAAACTTGGAAATTTCTTGAGACTAGGCTTGAGGCGTTTTAGTTTATGAATGAGGTTAAGCATGTGGAAGCCCCTAGAGGCTAGGGTGTGGCAAGACCAAGAGTGAGCAATGGAGGGAATGAAATTCTCATGTGAGACCCAAGCATTGTTGAAATAGAATTGGAGCTTTGGAGGGGTAGGTTTGTGACCAAGAGAAAGAATGCCCAAAGAGTGATCTGAAATGAAAGGATTGTCGAAGAGAGCCATAGAATTAGGGAAAGAATTAGACCAGGAGGGGTTAATCACAATACGATCAAGCTTACACCAAATCCTCGATGCAATCTATTTATTATTCCAAGTGTAAAAACAGCCAGAGAAGTCATGGTCCACAAGGGAGTTTGTAGAGTAGCAGTCCGCGAGTTTGGGTGAAGGTTGAGAGAAGCTAGCAGGATCGTCACAGAGCTTTTCATCAAAGCTCAGGGTTGTGTTAAAATCCCCAAGAAGAACCCAATGGATAGAATGGTTTAGGATTTTGGTGGTGGCTATGTTATCCCAAAGAGGCTTACGATCATCCGTGAGGTTGTGAGCGTAAGTAAAAGTACATTCGAAGAAAGAGGGTATATTGATGGAAGGACTGGTGGTAGAGGGAAGGGATATTTTGCAGTGTGTAAGCTAGTCATTGGTGAAGATGGGGGAGAGGTGAAGAGTAGAAGGATTCCACCAAATCCAAATACGACAATTGTGGATTGTAGAGTGGTTTGAGGTATGATTCCAACTTGGAATGAGGGAGGGGAGGCTTCTCATTTTCTCTTCTTTTAGCTTCGTTTCTACGATGGCAATGACGTCGAGACAATGACGATTGATCATGTCATGGACAACCCGTTGCTTGTTATGGTGATTTATCCCCCTAACGTTCCATGCACAGAGGTTAAGATTCATTGATGACCTTCGAGATGGAGCATGCATCCGTGATACGTACACAGAAAGGGTTAAACTGAGAAAGGTTGAGAGGGTTTGGGTGAGGGTCTAGGGTGCAACTTTGAGGGTTTGGAAGTAGCTCAGAGGTGGAGGTAGTAGGGAGAGGTGGTGAGGATGTGGTCTTTGTGGTGTCAATGATGGTAGGGAGGGGTTGTGAAGAAGAGAGAGGGATAAGATCCTACTTATCCAAAGGATGAAAAGGGTTGGAAGCATAGGGTTCTTGAATACGTAATGAGTCATCAGGTGTAGGGAGAAGGGGTTCGAGGGTTGAGGCATGTGGTGGACTAACTTTGTGAACCCTAGCAGGGTGAGAGTTGATTGAAGCTTTTGGAGGTCTACATCGATGACCAAAAATAAGGCCTTTAGAGCAGTGTTCAGGGAGCCACTCAAACGAGATTTTTTGGTTGATCGATTCTCCATCAGGGCCAATGAAAGTTAACTCTTTGAGCAACGGTTTAGAAGTAGAAATCTCAACGAGAATCTTGGCAAAGCCAAGTTTGTCGTGGTTTGTAGAGCACGAGTTAGTGAGGAGTGGGATGCCGATGGCTGAGCCAATCTTTGTCAGCATTCGGGGAGACCAGATCCTATAGTCCAAATCGTAGAGGGAATCCCATATCGGAACGGATGATAGGGTCGAGTAATCAAGTGTCATACCATGACTCCAGCGCTTGAGAAGAAGAGAGGTAGACCCGCTGATAACCCACATGCTTCTAAGAAGGACAGTGTTTAGGTCGTCTTCTGAAGCAAAGTGAAAGACGAATACCCCATTTTCATTTTGAAGCATCTTTGGTTGGGAGACAATGTTCCAAGAAAGTTTAGCGTACGCTGTCATTCTTTGGAAGGCCAAGGGGCTACCCAAAGGAATCCAACAAGAGATAGTTGACACCTCGAGACGTTGTCAAAGACATCTTCATTGGAGAAATGGATAATGCCATCATCAACGCCTGAGGAGTAGGGCATCGACACATGATTCCAAGTTTTTGCATTTAATAGAATGTCTTTGAGGAGGCTTTTGGACCGTCAAGAGCCGAAAAGGTGTTAACTGGATTGTCTGAACATGGAGGGGAGTCCGTAGGATTTTTAGATGACACTGTGGGACCCTTTTCAAGAGATAGAGTAGGCATTTTGGAAGGCAGAGAGGGGGCAAGAGCTACAACATAGTGTAACACCCCGAATCCGCGGGACTCGGAGTGCCACATTGGGCTAGGATCTCACAGTGGATCCTGACCCTAGCCTGACAACAAGTTCACTGGACCTTACAACATGACACTGACATATATAAAACCAATACATAAAACTGTGTAAACTGTACAACCAAAGGTACACAACATCATAGCCGAGTATATAAAACAACATCCTCACACAGGAGGCATAAAAGATCATCCTCACGCAGGAGGTAAAACATAAACATCCCAAACCAACCACCTAATGTACGAGAGTCCTCGGCATGTCACCCTGCCAGATCACTCAGCAACGCCTATCCTGCAAACATCTACAACACGGTATGAAACCGTTAGCTAACCATACATATATGAGGTAATGCATAAGCACAAGCACATTCAAGAAAGATAAACACATCAGCATGCTATCACATATTAACCCATTTATTATCTTTATATAATAACCATTCACTCAAAAACCGTATATATATAGATAGATGAAAGTATGTGACACGAGGACCGATACATCCCCGCCTCTGAGTGCAATGTCCAGCTGTACGAGTATCGGTCACACAATCCGTGTACCCTATGGGAGTGGATTGCGCCCTTCCTGTAAACCAGTCTGGCCCGACATCAGAGAACCTCCCAGACTCCACGGTGGGATGAAAGGGAAAGGTTATCACAACCACGCATTGGGGCAGTCAATAGAACATAGGTCGACAAAAACGACAACTCATGCTATCATAGCAAACATATAAAGCACACACCACTCATGCAAACACCCAATATAGGGATGGTAGCTAAGTAAGTCCTACGGACTTACCTCAACCTCGTATAAAGCTCAACCACAACTCGATCACCTCATATACATCCTGTAACCTCGAATAATATACTAAACCTTAAAGCCACATCAGGGCATATATCCAACTCATGATATCATCATCAAACTAAAAATCCCATAATTACCAGAATATGTAACGAGCATAATGAAATTTCCAGTTATCCATTTTTGCCAACTTAAGGTCAATTTATACTAACCCGCAATACGAAAAACGAATAAATTCATAATTTATTCGTTACTAACCCGATATACGATCCGGAAGAATGTACGGACTCCTAGCCATACGGGGAGTAAGAGCACGGTATAAAACCTTACGTTTGATGACTTGCGGTGGTCCGTCAGCGTTCCGATAGCGGTAAACGGAAGCTTTACCAAAAAGCTAACAAACGGAAAATAGATTTATACCACGATGTAGAGGACAAGATAAGGGACTCGTTGGTACAAGCGGATTTGAAAATGGACTGAAAATGAATGATTTGTGAAAGGTTGAAGGATGGATCGTACGTTTCGGCGATCCTTCAACCGAAAGAATTGCAATTGCAATTACAATTGAATTGAAGAATAGATATACAGCGATTGCACATGAATATATATATATATATATATATATATATATAATATAATATAATAATACTTATCAAAATATTTAATTAAAATACGGTTATATTTTCCGATCTCCAAACTTTATGAAACTGGAATATAAAATCCGAAATATTATCGGGATAATTAATTCATAACTATCTCGTAAATTGGGCATTCCTAAGCCACCTTTCTTAACCGCTAAGAATCGGGATAGCGACTTTTTTTATCCGTTTTGCCTTTTCATATTATTTCATGTCTAGGACATGTCCGATGTCCTGATCATTTCTTTCAACTGCATTTTTATAAATTGGAGCTCCCAAATGCTCCAACTAACACCGGAAGGTAAAAATAATTACCCGGGGGAAAGTGAAAATTTCCCCAAACATCCAAAAATACGCCAGGAACATAACGGTGGGACTCATACTCATTACTTACGCAATCTTTGCGAGTTATGGGTCAATAACTATCAACGATTAAGTTAATCAACATTAATTAGAATTCGGAAATCCTAGCTATTACATCACACACCCCTTAATAAAAAGTTTCGTCCCGAAACTTGAACAATTCTTAAATCCTCTCGGACCCATACGCCGAGGTATAAACACTATCTCTATCGGAGGTATCACATCTCCGTTCAAAGGTATCAACCTATAACAATCTATAACCTCAAAACATAAGCATGGAGGAATCATCAACTCCAGAATACAAGATCATAACGCTATCCCAAAGGCATTGAGGTAAAACATCTCCAGCAGTCTAATCATATCCCAAAGGTGAAGAGGTAAAACATCTCTGGCAACTATATCCTTAATCACACCGTGAAGAAAAACATCTCCAAGAACTATAATCACTATAACATTATGGAGGAAATACACCTCCAACTGGCTCACATCACAAGGGCATGGAGAAAAAACATCTCCAGCTACCAACTCATCACCAAGTAGGAAACACATCTCCAAAACACAAATGACCGTATGGAGGAAGAACATCTCCAGAAATCTCTATACTAAATCCCAAACATGGAGGTAATATCATCTCCAACTAACCTAATATCATTCTACAACATGAAGGTAGAACCATCTCTAGCCATAAGTATAAATCATACTCAGATAGCGTGGAGGAAGTAATCATCTCCAGCTACAGCATACATCACGCTAGCACATCAAGATCTACTAAGATCATAAATCACAACATAGCTAGCATGGAACAAACACATCAAGGCATATAAGCACATAAGCACAACATTCATCAAGATAGCACTAAAATCTACCCGTGCTCTCACAGATGGATTTGTTCCGATATAACTCTGGATAGTTCACCAGAATACTATCCTCAGTCTCTCACGTGGCCTCCTTAGGTCCTCATCTTGACCATTATATCCTCAAGGTCTAGATGGTCCTCTATGACTGACCATCTCTCAAGGGGTGAAACGTAGTCGTGAAGTATAAACTCGTCTTCAAAGCAGTCTAAGTCTGCTGTCAAACCTCGAGGTAAATCGCCCATCTCAATCAGAGACGGTTGTCCTCGGTATACCATGGAGTCTCACTATATGTCTAGTGTACTCCTCCGCCAATCCACTCACTGGCCACGTCTTTCTGATAGAAATGAAACGTGCCAGTTCTGTAAATCTGTCACCAGCCATCCAAATAACATCAAAACTTCTACTAGGCCTCAATCCCATCACAAGGTCCATGGAAAGGTCCTCTCACTTTCACTACAACACTGGTAGTGGATGGAGCTCATCTTCAGGTCAGTAATACTCTATCTTGATCTGATACCTGGTCACACACTATGTCACAAATCGGGTTATATCAACTTCAATCTTCTTCATAAATATAATCATCTCACCTCGTGGTACATCTTATTCGTATATGGATGTACTAAGGAAGGTGTACAGTGAGTGTATTGTAATATTCTCCATCTCAACTTCGCATGAGCGGTTATATAGACGCGGTCGCGGCACCTCCTTATTCCATCTGCTCCATTGGAGAACTGTGGTGCCTCACCATGAGACATTCTTTCACTAAATCTCATCAGGGTCGGACAGGTCCCCTTCTTCTGTTGGATCTCATCCAACAGGCCAGGTAGAATCTCTAAAACATATAACTACCGTCCTTATCAGGAAACTGTAGGTCCAACTCTAGTCAAGCTAGATCTTTCTGAAGCTGAGGTTGAATAGTCAGTCTCGCAATTGTCTTCTCTTGGGGCGCCTTTCTAGTCAAGTTGTCGGCGACAACGTTCAACTTCTCTTAATGATATGGAATCTCCAGGTCAAAGTCTTGATCAACTCGTGCCCTTAACGCTGGCGGTTATTCAACTTCTGTTGCATAAAAATATGCTTCAAACTCCTATGATTTGTGGAAATCTGACATGAAATATTACACAGGTATTGTCTTCAAATCTTGAAGGCTTGAACTACCACTACTAATTCTAAATTATGAGTCTAGCAGTTCTCCTCATACGTCTTCAGATGTAGACACATGTATTAATAACTCTACTCCTCCGTATAAATACACGTCTTAAACTTAGCTGGGATGTATCACCTTAGATCACGGGATTCCCAAAACCTTCTGATCATAACAGAATAGAGGCAGAGGTCAAGTGCCTCCTCTGCTCTTCAGAACTCTAACATACTGCTTTAACCACGCAATTCTGGTGGTCTTCCTCAGAAGACTTGTAAATGAATACGTAGTCACATAAAATCCTTCATCAAAGCTTTGGTAGCAATCGGCTGAGCCGAGAAAACTACGCATTCCCATAATGTTCATCAGTATCATCCAAGCTCCAACATACTCAATCTTCGCCAAATCAACCATGATCCCACTAGCGGAGACAACATGGTCTTAAAAGGCTACATTTGGCATTTCAACTCGCATTTAGAGAGCGTAGCATACCACCTCTATCTCTTAGATTCTGCAAAACCGTCCTCAGATGATCGGCACGTTCCTCTCTACTATAAGAGTATAACAAAATGTCATCAATAAAGTCCACCACCAACTGATCAAGGACGTTGATGAAGATACTGTTCATCAGCTCCATAAAGACTACTAAAGCATTCGTCACCCTAAATGGCATTACTACAAACTCGTAGTGTCCATAACGGGTGTGAGATGCTATCTCATGCACATGCTGCTCTCTCACCCTTAATTGGTGATATCCCGAGCGCAAAAGAATCCTGAAAAACACAATTTCTTCTATGAGCTGACCCAACAAGTCGTCAATTCATAGCAATGAATATACTAGGGCAAATAAACCCATTTCAACCAACTCTTCAAGTTGCTTCTTCAGCTTCTAACATCTCAACAGGCCATATACCATATAGTCTTTCCCAACTAGTCTCGTACCATACTTCACGCAATATCGAAATCCACACTCTGCTGAGGTGGCAGATTAGACGGTTCAATAACATGTCTATAAGCTCATAAACCACTAGGATATCCTCCAATCGTGGAACTATATCACTCCTTCATGGCACAACATTAGAAACATCACCTCCTTGTGTTATCAACCTCGCGGCTCATACGACACTAATGACAACTCGCCTCTTCAAAGGTCATAACCTCGGAAGATCTCTATCTAATCTATCTCAATAGAGACTACAACAGTCATCCAACTCACATCTAATACAACATGATATATATTTATCCAAACCACACATAAAGACCTTCTCATGCACCTAAGGCATGAAAATAAGTCTACAAGCCATACACAAGTCCCTCAATAAAGGGGACAATCACATATCTCGCGAGTACCTCAGGCCCCTAATTGGTAATCCAGTAAAGGAACGTCTACCTTCTACTGTGTCCACCGTTAAATATTAACACATGCATTGAAAGACAAGAAGTACATATCAGTCACAACAAACAAAACTCCACTAGGTAAACCATTAACAAGAATGGTACCTATAATAACTAGTGTCAACAGCTCCATTGCATATCATCACTCAAACCTCAGATCTATGCTTCTCAGGTATCACTAAGGTCTTGCTGAGAAGAAGGAAGGTCTTGCTGAGAAGAAGCACTACCTTGTTGACAGGAAAGGGCCAGATGGCCTAGTTCACCACAGGTGAAGCAAGCTATCGGTGCCAAGGGGCACTCAGAACGCAAATGATCTGGATAGCCATAGTTGAAACATAATCGTCCCATTCTTGCAACCTGTGCAACTAAAAGGGTAACTCAATCTTCATCGTCCACCTTTAATGATCTTTTTCCGAGAGGGAACTTGTAAAGGCAACGCCTTGCCTTGTCGACAAAACTTCGCTATATGCCTTGCTTTACCACACGTAAAGCATATGATTGGCGCCTTTGGGCACACAGCTCGCCGGTGTCCAAACTTCCCGCGATTAAAACACTGTAATTCCTTGCCAGTCGTCTTCATGGCCAAAGGACCACTTGATTGTCCTGATATCTGACTTGGTCCAACATTCATCATCTTTGCTTCTATACTAACTGATTTAGTCCATTGCTTCTTCTCTGATCCAAAAGTTTCAGTTGACCTCACAGATGTTGGTAAATCCGGTGTAGGTATACCAACTCTTACATCCTCATATACTTGGCGCATATACTCTTGAAACTCGAATCTACTCATGAAGACATGATCAACCTCTTCAAACTCGTTCTCTTCCATAGGAGGTACAACAGCGAAAACTGGTCCTTGACTTACCACCACTGGAAGAAGAGGGGGTGTACCCCTACCCCGTCCCACTACAGATACTACTCTAGTCTGAGCCATCTGTAGGATATGCACACCTAATCTGATAAGGCTATATATATGCCATATGTATCGATATATATATATATATATAAAATACATCCACATAATCCATAGTACATACATATATATACATATCTACGCTGCAGAGATCCATAGCAGAGGTGACGTCTTCTCCTACATTCTATCCCAAAACCACACTTAAAACCAAAATTGTTTTATAACGCCTGACCCCTTTCGGGTTCTGTTTAGTTCACCTATCACACCTCATTGCAAGTAGCAAGTGTCATTGTTGTCAACCTAAGGCTCTGATACCAACTCTGTAACACCCCGAATCCGCAGGACTCGGAGTGCCACATTGGGCTAGGATCTCACAGTGGATCCTGACCCTAGCCTGACAACAAGTTCACTGGACCTTACAACATGACACTAACAGATAAAAAACCAATGCATGAAACTGTGTAAACTGTACAACCAAAGGTACACAACATCATAGCCGAGTATATAAAACAACATCCTCACACAGGAGGCATAAAAGATCATCCTCACACAGGAGGGAAAACATAAACATCCCAAACCAACCACCTAATGTACGAGAGTCCTCGGCCTGTCACCCTGCCAGATCACTCAGCAACGCCTATCCTGCAAACATCTACAACACGGTATGAAACCGTTAGCTAACCATACATATATGAGGTAATGCATAAGCACAAGCACATTCATGAAAGATAAACACATCAGCATGTTATCACAAATTAACCCATTTATAATCTTTCTATAATAACCATTCACTCAAAAACCGTATATATATAGATAGATGAAAGTATGTGACACGAGGACCGATACATCCCCACCTCTGAGTGCAGTGTCCAGCTGTACGAGTATCGGTCACACAATCCGTGTACCCTATGGGAGTGGATTGTGCCCTTCCTATAAACTAGTCTGGCCCGACATCAAAGAACCTCCTAGACTCCATGGCGGGATGAAAGGGAAAGGTTATCACAGCCACGCAGTGGGGCAGTCAATAGAACATAGGTCGATAAAAACGACAACTCATGCTATCCTAGCAAACATATAAAGCACACACCACTCATGCAAACACCCAATATAGGGATGGTAGGTAAGTAAGTCCTACAGACTTACCTCAACCTCGTATAAAGCTCAACCACAACTCGATCACCTCAATACTGGAGGAACAACACAACCTATAGACAAGGCATAAAGAGATGTCACATCTCTTATCAAGCAAAGGGTCACACCTAGACCCAAAGGGATCCATAGGGATCATATACATCCTATAACCTCGAATAATATGCTAAACCTTAAAGTCACATCAGGGCATATATCCAACTCATGATATCATCATCAAACTAAAAATCCCATAATTACCAAAATAATGTAACGAGCATAATGGAATTTCCAATTATCCATTTTAACCAACTTAAGGTCAATTTATACTAACCCGCAATACGGAAAACGAATAAATTTATAACTTATTCGTTACTAAGCCGATATACGATCCGGAAGAAGGTACGGACTCCTGGCGATACGGGGAGTAAGAGCATGGTATAAAACCTTACAATTGATGACTTGCGGTGGTCCGTCGGCGTTCCGATAGCGGTAAACGTTAGCTTTACCAAAAAGCTAACAAACGGAAAATAGATTTGTACCACGATGTGGAGGACAAGATAAGGGACTCGTTGGTACAAGCAGATTTGAAAATGGATCGAAAATGAATGATTTGTGAAAGGTTGAAGAATGGATCGTACGTTTCGGCTTTACTTCGACTGAAAGAATTGCAATTGCAATTGAATTGGAGAAGAGATATACAGCTGATTGCACATGAATATATATATTATATTATATTATATATATATATATATAATATAATATAATAATACTTATCCAAAATATTTAATTAAAACACGGTTATACTTTCCGATTTCCAAACTTTATGAAACTGGAATATAAAATTCAAAATATTATCGGGATAATTAATTCATAACTATCTCGTAAATTGGGCATTCCTAAACCACCTTTCTTAACCGCTAAGAATCGGGATAGCGACTCTTTTATCCGTTTTGCCTTTTCATGCTATTTCATATCTAGGACATGTCCGATGTCCTGATCATTTCTTTCAACTGTATTTTTATTAATTGGAGCTCCCAAATACTCCAAATAATACCGGAAGGTAAAAATAATTACCCGGGGGAAAAAGTGAAAATTTCCCCAAACATCCAAAAATACGCCAGGAACATAACACTGGGACTCATACTCATTACTTACGCAATCTTTGCGAGTTATGGGTCAATAACTATCAATGATTAAGTTAATCAACATTAATTAGAATTCGGAAATCCTAACTATTACACATAACAGGGCCAAGAGAGATGGCATGGGTAGAGGGGGAGGGAAGGTCCCCGGCGAGAAGGTTGGGTAGATCACGTGGGCTAGGAGCCGTATCAAACTGTGATGAAAAGCGGTGTAGAGGGGGACAATGTTGCCAACGTGATAGGAGTGACCGGAGGAGGCATCGGCTTGGATAGACGGAAGCTGTTCAAACGAATGAGATCCTCCAAGACAACCTCAAACGGGCTAGGTGGGCTTGATGAGGAGCCAAGCTTGGATGAAGGACTGCAGTTAAAATCGGAAAGCTTGATCGAGAATTTTTTGGAACGTTTTGAGCCACCCATAACCGGAACAAGGGAGGAGGGGGCGTGGCTGGGAGGCCACACTAGTGGCGGAGTAAGCCGGGAGGCTTAACTCCGGGAGGAAGAGTTTTGAAAAGAGAGAGAGTTTTTTTGTGGGAGAATTTTTATTACTGAACTATTAGTGACTTGTAGTTTCACAAGCTTACTCGGAGAGGAAGTAGTGTTTACCATGGGCTGACCCCAATGTGGAAATCTCGTATCCAAAGCATTTATTTATTACATGTTCCTTATTGAAAAGAAGAAGATAGCTCATGTAAAAAATAACATAATAGTCATAAAAGGTTGTTGCAGGAAGAAGACATAAAACCATATTGAAAACATACAATTCCTTGGCCGATCAGCTATATATCAAGGCTATGGGTATAGTAGGAGACTATATGAGAATATAGGGCTCCACATGTAAATATCATCAAAGTGGTTATGGTTGTTACATGTAATAAACGGGTATAAATACCCTAGCCATAACACACTCTTGTTAATAAGATTTACTTTTACCATGAATCTCTATCCCCAAACCTCTAGGCTACCCAGGTGAACCAAAACATCCTCAAAGGGCAATCCGTCTGATCTTACCCTTCCAACTAAAAACACAGCTTTACCTAGAGCTCGATTCTCAAAGTCTATAATGAGATCCTGGACTCTGGAAACCAGTCTCTCAACCTCAGTGTTGTCATAACCCCGAACAACTATTTCTCCATCTCTACTGCCCATAACCTCATTTGGAAGTCTGCTCCTCCAAACCCCCCTACCGCCTCGGACACATCTGGAGCGGTATTAACATGCCCAAATGCAGCTTCATATCCTGGGTAGCTAGTCACAACCGACTGCCTACCCTAACGAAGCTCCTCTCCTGGAATGTGGTTCAAGACGTCACCTGCAAACTATGCGGCTCTCTTCCGGAAAATGAAGACCACCTTCTCACCCACTACAGCTTCTACTCCACCGTCCATTACCTCATACTCAGATGGTTAAGACCCCCTTCTCCCCCACCCCACAGCTTCGAGATTTGACACTGGCTCCGATCCTGTTCTCCTCAAAAGCATGATCTCCTCTCCCACATTCATACCTCGGCCTTTACTAGCTACATCTATCACATCTGGAAAGATCGTAATGATTTCATCCACTGCAATAGGTTCATTCACCCTACGGAATGCGCTTACAATGCTATTTCGGCCACTAGGAATTTCGCTTCTATCCGATGGAAGGACATATCTTCAAAGACGATCACTTGGGCTAAGATCCTCGGCATATACCTGTCTTAACACTCCCCCTTTTGTATCTCTTCTGTGGTCTAGTAAGACATTACAAACTTTTCAAAAAAAAAAGATTCACTTTTACCTTCTTCTATACTTCTTCTCTTCAAATGGTATTGGAAGAAAATGAAGAGTTCATCTTTGTAAACATTTTCTTTTCAAACATATTCGAATCATCCATGAATGATTAAAGTGGTACTGATAACAATAACGAGCCAAATTTGGTTCACGAGGAGATTGAGAGGACTGGAATGAATGTTGGAGCTAATCCTAATTTTCACCCAAGCGTCGAACGCATCATGAAAATTCTATCGATCCACTATACCTGGCGCCATCGGACAATCTAGGAAAGTAGCTGGTTTTGATTATTGTTCGATGGATCAAATTTTTCGTTATGGAAGCGAGGGATTCACATGGCACTTGGAGCAAAGAAAAAATTGGGCTTAATTACCCGATCTTGCATCAAGGATGTTGAAGATGCTGAGAATTTTGCTCGCTGGATCCATGCATACTACATGATTCGCTGCTGGATCATTCATTCAATGAAACATGATGTTTCTGAACAGTTTTTATATGTTGAATTTGTCAAGGAGATTTGGGATGAGATATTGGAGAGATGTCAAGTATCTAATGCTCCCTTCATCTATTAGATACACAAGAATCTCAACTCTATGAAACACGATAATGCAATTGTATCTGTATATTATGGAAAACTCAAGAAATTGTGGGACGATTTGCAAGCACATGATGCTCTACCTGTTTGCAATTTTGCTGGTATTATTCACTGTAAATGTGAAATTCCTAAATACTTAGCTGAACGTGAAGCAAAGACACATTTGATACAATTCTTGATGTGATTGAGTGACCAAGTTGATCACATCCATTCAGGCATTTTTTTTTTCTCCTGAAATTTTGCTTTCTTTAAAAATCATGCTTTTTGTATGATTTTACAAGTCAAAAAGAAAAGAGAAATCACCTCTACTTTGTATATTCCTCACGAAGCTCTAGTTGCTAATAAATCAGTTCCATGTAGACAAGAAGGGGAAGCAAGCAAGATTTTTAAGGATAAATGAGATAGGACATGTGATCATCTCGTAAAGAAAAGGGAAATGTTAAGGAAACTTGCTTTAAGCTTCATGGTTTTTCAGAATGATATAAAGGGCCAAGACTTCCAACACTGAGAGGCCACACCAAGAACTCCAATTCCATTTGTTGGTAATGCTTATGAGAATCCAGTGGACAATACAGATTTCGATGAAGCAGATGGTAGGAGTTGGATCATGGTAGGATGTCTGCTCTATTCCATGAAATCCTCAGAATGATGCACAACAAACCTGACAATAATGGCACAATGTCTGGTTCCATCAAAGTAGTTATGGTTGTTATAGTTACGCTAAGATTGTGTAGCACAAAAGTCTTAAATTTATAACTCGATATATTTTCCTAACTCCTAGCGAACTCATAGTGTATGAGTCGTTTTGTAGCAAGGATAGTATTCCGAGGTCGAACACAAAGACTAAGGTGAAATCGAATCAAATAAGTGATTATGGATAGTGCAAATCTAGTTTAAGAAAAGAGAAAGGAATAAAGAAATGAAAATCATAATATTTTTGGGTTGGTTTTGTGGCGATCAAACAAGATCACAATTGATGCAAGATTGCAAAACAAACTAACAAATCTAGCTAGCAACACAAACAAGCAACACAAACACAAGATATGTGATCAAAGAGAGTAAAGCGGATTCTAGGGGTTAGGAATTCCGGTTATGACATTGGACTCAAGCTTAAATCAACCTTGGACTAGCTATGGTATGTTGGGAAGGAATGTTTCTTAAATGGGGTCAATCACCGGGTAGGTCTCATGATCAACTAATCCCGCAACTAAGGTCCTATCACCGGGTAAATCTCTAGGAGCCTAAGGTTGGGAAATCTACACAAACCGGATTGCTATCAAGAGATCTAACCTCTCCTCACCGGGTAAGTCTCGGGAAGGCAAGTCCTAAACATCAATCCTAGCACACTCAATCCAATAGCGGCTTGTGAGGCTCACTACTACCTAGAGTTCATCATCATTGGTACTTAAGGTCGGAAATCACCGGGTAGGTCTCTTCCCTCCCTTAGTTTGCTAGAATTAGGTCACCCTAGGCTAGATTATGCTTAATAAACACTAGGATTTCAACAATCTAACATCCTAATATTTAGATTTATCAATACAAGCACAACAGAGAAAATCACGGGCAGTTCATCCTAAACCATGGCCGTGGAAAGGGCAAGAACAGACCGTGATTTGTAACAAAGGTTAGGTTCGAGCAAACAAAACATCCAAGGATACATTTAAGTCTATTATATCATAGTCCAAGCCATAACCATTAGAATCACTACTATTTAGCCAACAACAAGCATTTTAACATTCAAACTCAACAAGCAAACATCCATGGCTTCCATAGCAAGAAAATGAAATGAAAGAGAAGAGAAACAAAAAAAACACAAGTAAACCAAGCTGAATATATGTTTAAGAAAGACTTACAACCCTTCAAAAGAAGGTCCAAATCGTTCCTTACAAATCCTTGCAAATGTCTTCAACAAGCTCACTCAAAAACCACTCAAAAACTATGAAAATTCTAAAACTAGTGTTGTTCTTCTTCTTCCCCCCAAATGAGAGTGTTTTCTTCCTCCCCAAGACTAGCCTCCAATGGAGTGATGTCTAATGAGAGAGCGTGGGAGAGAATCCTCTAGCAACAGCCTACAGGACCACTTTTATTCTCCACCAAGAGTAAGAGTCGGTTATGGAGATCGTGGGACAGCTGTCCAGAGGGAACCACGGCCAAAATTACGGTCGTAAAATCTGGGTCTGGGCCGTGGTTTTGCATAAACAACTCTCTTTTGATTGTTAAGCCATGAGTTGGTGCAAGGCATGCACCAACAAGGTCCTATGTGTTCTCCTTTTCTCCTAGCCTGCTTCTCAATGAGTGCGGAAGTGTGTCATCACGAGGATTGATCCTCGAATGCACCAACAAGGTCCTATGTGTTCTCCTTTTTGATTAACTCCCATAAGTGTATATTTTTCTCCATCTTTTCTTTTTTTTCTTTTCTTTTTCATTTTCTTTTTCTTTCACTTATTTTTGAGACAATGGCATTGGTGTACAAAAGCCGAAACCTTGGTGATTAACGGACCCTGGTATTTTTACGAGGTGCCTCACACTGGGCACACATACCAAGGCTCGTTAGGACATTCGGTTTATCCAACTTTGGCAAGGCACAAACACCCGATTATGTGAATGGTGCCGAGTTACTCGTCATCAAAACCAAAGTTCCCCAAACCTATATTTTTTTCTACACTTTTCACAACAAATTCAGCACTTCATTCACAACATTCATTCATCAACAACTTCACCCCACACTTGCTTGCTTTTCACACACTCAACACACTAGCATACTCCTATTCCCGGATGGGTCCAAAGAGGTCAAATTTTTATATCAATTGAGGTGCTCAAACAACATGATCAAGATGAGAAGTAGAGAAAGATGAATTGCCTTAGTCATTCCTAGATGATGTGCAAGAACTAGCATGTAATTTCGACCATCCATCCTCAATCCAATCAAGGCAAACATCATGATCACAATTCATACATGGGATTCAAGATAAGTATTTCAAGTCCACATATGCATAAATCCATTCAACACATTCAACACACAAGGCCATCTATAGCCAATTCATAAAACAATCTCATCATAAGGGTCATACCCAAACTTAGAAGCACTAATTTTTTTAAAAAATTTTCTGATTTTTTGGAATTTTCAAAATACGTATGTACAATGCAAAACATAATGAAACTTGTGACAAAAAGAAACTATCCTAGATGCAAACATGCAAATGATCATGAAAACCCCACCCCATATTTAGAAACACATTGTCCCCAATGTGCAAATCAAGTAAAGAAGAGTGAAAGAGAGTCCTCACAATGTAAGAATGGTGTTGCTTTCGGTATTTTGGTTCACTCATGTGGAGTGATGGTGGATGATCAATAAAAGGTGGTAGAGAGCTCTTGATGTTCATTATGGTGTCGGGACCGCGCGAAGCGCCGCTAGCCGTCCAAGTCCCACGTCCGCTCCACCCACGTTTGATGTGGGATCATCATCATCACCTTCCTCATGCCTTGCAAGGCTTCCATGCTACCTAGACTCTAGCACACAAACACAAAGCACACACAAACACACCAATAAAAAAAATCGAAAATGAAAACAAAAAACGAAAGGGAAAGATATGTACCAATGGGTTGCCTCCCATTAAGCGCTTCTTTACGGTCATTAGCTTGACCAAATTCGGGGGCGTTTCACTCAAGGTGAAGTGGGGCAATCATATCCACCGGAGCTTCCGTGATGTACTTCTTCAAACGGTGCCTATTCACCTTAAAATCTCCACAATGCTTCCCAGCTATCTCAACCGCTCTATGGGGAAATACCTTCCTCACCACATAAGGACCCGCCCATCTTGACTTTAGCTTTCCGGGCATTTGTCATGCCAACGCTTGGTCCTTTCCTTGTAAATCCGGGCGTTTTCATAGGCATCCAACCGGATCTCCTCAAGAGCATTAATGTCTAGCAACCTCTTCTCACCGGCTTCCTTGAGGTCAAAATTCAGCCACCTTATGGCCCAATATGCCCTATGCTCCATCTCCACCGGAAGGTGGCAAGACTTGCCATAAACTAGCTTGTAAGGAGTGGTGTCAATTGGTGCCTTGAAGGCAGTTTTATATGCCCACAAAGCATCATCAAGCTTCATAGCCCAATCTTTTCTTGTCCTAGAAACCGTCTTCTCAAGTATCCCCTTTATCTCCCGGTTGGAGATCTCAACTTGGCCACTATGTTCGCTCCAAATGGTGTGTGCAAGCTTTAAATTTATATCCCAAGAAATATGCTTAAAACAAGGATGCGAACCCGCAGTGTACGGATAAATTATAGTAAAAAGCAAGAATTTCGGGGTGTCGATCTCAGAGACTTAGGTGAAACAAAGCAAGTATAGGTCGTCAATGCAACTAATAACCACAAAAGTGATTAAAGCAATCAAAGATGCTAATAAGGTCAATTAAAGGAAATATGCAAATTCTAGGGATTAAAGCATCTAGTTGTGGTTCCGACTCAAGATCTCAAGATAAGCGGACAAAGCTGAGATTTTGCAAAGGGAAGATGTTTCTAAAGTGTGAATAGATTACCGGGTAAGTCTCACTACTCACTATCCCAAACCAAAGCTCCTATCACCGGGTAAGTCTCAAGGTACTAAGGAAAGGAACTATAATTTCAAACCAACACTCCAATCTAAGGGAATAGAATCAACCTTTACCGGGTAAGTCTCAGGCTAACTCACAAAGATGGGATGAAGGCACACTCAAACCCCAATAAAGGATAAACCTTTATTACCTACACTTATGATCTTGGCTAAACAAACTAAGGAATCACCGGGTAAATCTCATCCTAGGCTTTCATTGAACCAGGAAAGGTGTAATAAGAATAGGATTTGGCAAACTCTAACACTTAACTCTCGGTTTCGGATCAGAAAAGGTCACCTCGGTCAGTCAAGTTCCACCCCGGCCGAGATGTTCGTCGACTGAACGAGATGTTCTAGGGTTAAGGTTAAAGACTCGAGCTTTCAGGGTCCTACTGGGATTAAGATTATTCTATAATCGTCTTTCCCACAACTTTCAACCAATTACCCTAGAATTGCACAAGGAAATTATCCACTCATCATCATGAAAGCAATAATCAAATATATGAGAAGGGAATGAATATTTGAACACAAAAACCTTAAGAACAAGGCTTCAATAACTGAATCAAATATCAAACAAATCAACGTTCCTTGGATCACAAATCCAACAAGACAATAAAACAAAAGGGAATCTAAGAAAGTCTTACAAATCCCCTCAAAAGCTATCACAAAGCTATAAACTTCCTTCCTTCAATCTCCAAACTTCCTTCAAACTTCCAAAAATCCTTCCTAACTGCAGTGTATTGTCGGCTTCCAACCTGCGGTGATCGAGATGGTAAAAAGGATGGCTAAATTGTGGAAAATCCAACCCTTTATATAGGAGAATTATCTTTCAAAGATAATAATATCTTAAAAAGATAATTTACTCTAAAATATATCCATATCTCTAAAATAAATCTCCTAAATATATAATCTTCCTTCCAGAAATCCAGCCCAAAAATATAAGATATCTTCCTTCCAAAAATAAAAGATCTCAGCCAAATAAAATATATCTCGCCGACGCCAGGGTGTTCGCCTCGGTCGGGACGCTCCTCAAGATCACCTCGGTCGAGGTGACATTGTAGCTGACCGAGGTGAATCTCAGCTGAATGTGAAATCTCTCAAATCTGGTCCAAAGTAAATCTTCTTCATTAATTTCATGCTTCCTGAGTTCTCTTTTAAGCTCCAGAATGTAGGTCCTATGACTCATTTGCTCCTTAGCTCCATTTCGATCCAAAATGTGCCATTTTACCTATGATTACAACGAAATTTGATGTAGACCTCGATTCCTGTAAAGGTAGATGAAACGATAATATAATCACATAATATACATTTAAACATGTAGATTATTGAAGATAAAACGTCAAAACAAGTCCCAAAATATAGATTATAATACATGCTATCAAAATACCCCATACTTGTCCCTTGCTTGTCCCCAAGCAAGTTCCAAATCTTAAGCACAAGATAGAATGGATTATAAGTCATAAAGATCAATGAAAAGTACTTCAAAACATTTTGGTGGTGTGTTCCACTCATAGATCACTCTAAGGGAATGCTTCATGGCAAATAAAATCAAAATATGATCAAAACATTTTATAAATATAAGAAAGTTGTTCATCTTTTCATAAAATCATAGAATGCATAATAAATCATAATTATCGAAATTAATCATGTATAATCCAGTTTAAACCACCAAGTCAATCAACAAGCTCGAGGTCTCAAGGGCTTTTCAAGAGAAGGTCAAGAAACGTGTGAGGGTGGGATGTATATAGGGAATGCGGTGCTAGAATCCGGGAAAAGGATCTTCACTTCACTTGCTTTGAACTTCAACATCTTCCACCAATAAACTTTGCTTATTTACTTTTACTTTTTGGGATGCATGGACAAAGGTGCACAATAACCGAAGCCTAGGAAACCAGCAATCATCAAATTCTCGAGATGCCTCAAACCCTTGATGCACATATCATGACCCGTTAGGAATATCGCTCAATCAGACTTTGGCAAGACACAAACACCCGGATATGTGAATGGTGCCGAGTTACTCATCATCATGATTGACTTCCCCAAACCTATTTATTTCTTTCTAAACTTCCAGCCAACATCTCAACTTTTCTTTCGCTTGCTTTTCACTTGCTTGCTTCCAAATTCCCGGATAGGTAAAGGGAGACAAATATACATATGAGGGGCTAAGCATGATCAAGAAGAAGGAGAAAAGAGAATGAATTTCCTTAATCATCCCATGAAGAAAGTGATAGAACTCATCATGTGGTGTCAACCTTCAAATTCAACATAATTTTGATAAAAACAAAGTATTAAATATGCCAAAAATTTCAAACAAAGCATTTAGCAACTTAAACATATCATAAAACCCTTCAAACATATAAAGATTTCAAAACCAATCTGCAAACAAAATCATCACTGAGGTCATATCCAGAAAAGAAGCACAAAAATCGTTTCGAAAAGTCTTTCAGTTAAACCGCCTCGGTCGAGATGTTCTAAGTCAACCGAGGTACTTGACCTCATCTGGAAAAAATCATCCCGGTCGAGGTCATAAATTTTTTTTTCTTAACCAATTTTTGACGTTGTTCTCAATCAAATAACCTGTATACATGTATGTAGTCTCAGATAAGCATATAAAGCATAAGAAAGATCATAAATAACAAGTCATACACATAATGTCAAGTAAGATACATCCAAATACCCCATACTTGGGACACATTGTCCCAATGGGTCAAAATAAGTCTAAAAACAGAATACTCACCGGACATAAGCTGAGCTGCATAATAAATAAAGAAAAGAAATCCCTGCTAGCTCTAATCCTGATCCGTTGGTGGTGGTGGTGGATACGGGACGAAGGGATACTGAGATGGGTCAAATGGATAACCCATGGTATGCTGGAACTGTATCTCCATCATCCGGCGCTGGTAGTGCCGACTCTCCCTCATCTCCATCATCTCAAAGAAAAGGCGGTGATAGCATGAATTATAGTCTATATTTTGGGACTTGTTTAGACGTTTTATCTTCAATAATCTGCATGTTTGGATGTATATTATGTGATTATGTCGTCGTTTCATCTATCTTTACGGGAATCGAGGTCTGCACCAAGTTTCGTTGTAATCATAGGTAAAATGACACGTTTTGCATCAAAATGGAGCTAAAGGAGCTAAGGAGTCATTGGAGCTACATTCAGGAGCTTAAGGAAGAACCCAAAAAGCATGGAAATGGATTAAAGATTTACTTTGGACCATATTTAAGAGATTTCACCTCCAGCTGAGATTCACCTCGGTCAGCTACAGTACCACCTCGACCGAGGTGATCTTGAGGAGTGCCCCGACCGAGGCGAACACCCTGGCACCGGCGAGATATATTTTATTGGCTGAGATCTTTTATTTTTGGAAGGAGAGATCTTATATTTTTGGGCTGGATTTCTGGAAGGAAGATCATATATTTTAGGGATCTATTTATGAGATATGAATATATTTTATTAGGAAATTATCTGTTTAAGATATTTATTCTTTAGAAGATAATTCTCCTATATAAAGGTTTGGATTTTCCACAAGTTCAACCATGCTTAGAGGGCTGATAGCATCCAACAATTAAGGGATTTTTCCGGAGTTTTGAAGGAAGGAAGGAAGGAAGATTGAAGATCAATCAAGGAAGGGTTGATAACTTATTATAACTTTTGTGAAGGGTTTTGTAAGACTTTCTTAGATTCCCTTCTTGTTAATTTGTCTTGATGGATTTGTGATCAAAGGAACGCTTGTTTGTTTGATATTTGAAGATCAATCAAGGAAGGGTTTTGTAAGACTTTCTTAGATTCCCATATATTTGATTATTTCTTTCATGATGATGAGTGGCTAATTTCTTTGTGCGATTCTAGGGTGATTGGCTGAAGGTTGTGGGAAAAAAAATGATAGAATAATCTTAAATCCCATTAGGACCCTGAAAGCTCGAGTCTTTATCCTTAACCCTGGAACATCTCGTTCAGTCGATGAACATCTCGGCCGGGGTGGAACTTGACCCGAGGTGACCTTTTCTGATCTGTAACTGAGAGTTAAGTGTTAGAGTTTGCCAAATCCTATTCTTATTACACCTTTCCTGGTTCAATGCAAGCTTAGGATGAGACTTACCCGGTAATTCCTTAGTTTGTTTACCCAAGATCATAAGTGTAGGTAATAAAGGTTTATCCTTTATTGGGGTTTGAGTGTGCCATTCATCCCATCTTTGTGAGTTAGCCTGAGACTTGCCCGGTAAAGGTTGATTCTATTCCCTTAGTTAGTTTGTTGGTTTGAGATTATAGTTCCTTTCCTTAGTACCTTGATACTTACCCGGTGATAGGTTCTTTGGCTTGGGATTGTGAGTAGTGAGACTTACCCGGTAACCTATTCCACTTTAGTAACACCTTCCCTTTGCAAAACCTCAGCTTTGTCTGCTTATCTTGAGATCTTGAGTTGGAACCACAACCGGATGCTTTAATCCCTAGAATTTGCATATTTCCTTAATTGACCTTATTATCATCTTTGATTGTTTTAATCGCTTTTGTGGTTAGTTGTAATATTGACAACCTATACTTGCTTTGTTTCACCTAAGTCCCTAAGATCGACACCCCGGAATTCTTTCTTTTACTATAATTGATCCATACATTGCGAATTCGCATCCTTGTTTAAGCATATTTCCTCGGTTATAAATTTAAAGCTTGCACACACCGTTTGGAGCGAACAAGTTTTTGGCGCCGTTGCCGGGGACTTGGTCTAGACCGAGCCGGTTGCGGTTGTCTTTCGGGGCTATTGCCCCTGTTACTACTAACCACTCTACTTGAGTGACTTTCGTAGGTTCTTTTTCTTAGGTTTATGTGAAGAACCCGTGCTGGGAAGGAAATCGTTCCTTACGATCCCGAACCAGAAAAGACATATAAGAGACGCTTGAAAGAAGCAAAAATGGCCAACCAAGACAATCGCGATCTTGAGGCCGAATTGAAGGAGGCGATGGAACAACTGCGCCTCAATAGGGAAGAACTGCAGCGCGAAAGGGAGGAAAATCGCACCCGAGGCTGCAGAGATTGAAGCAGATATGGCTGAGTTACGAGCTCAGATTTTGTATCGATTAGATCCTCGACCGAGGCAGGACCCCGCTCCAGTTGCCCCGGCCGAGATACTTCCACCTCGGATGCCAGTCCGAGATGTTCTTTTTGCAGGTGTTCCACAGACCCTAGGGCAGAGGATGGACCCAAACTAGCAAGTGAGGCGTCTAGGAGTCAACCTAGGAGATCCAGCGGAGCATGATTATGAACTTCAACCGCAAGTTCTTTCCATGATTCGCCAATGCCAATTCGGAGGTCTAGAAAGGGAGTCTCCACATCAACATCTACAAAACTATGAGATCTTGATGGAGACCTTGAAACCTTCAAGAGTGGAAAATAATAATTACATGTTAAGGCCTTTTTACTTTTCTTTGAAGGACAGAGCGCTTACTTGGTACCAGTCTCTTCCTCCCGGAAAGATCAACACTTGGGAGGAGATGATGACGGAGTTCTTTCCCCCCTCCAAAACTGCCGAAATGAGAGGGAAGATCAATGCATTCATCATGAAGGACAAGGAGAGTTTGTCCAAGTCATGGGAGAGATTTAAAGATGTTCTTTTGGATTGCCCACATCATGGGATTCCAAAGATAGAGTTGTTGGAGATTTACTTCAAGGGATTGGATGGAGCTACCCAATTCAGCCTTCAACTACTATCCGCCGGCACATTCATGGACATGCCGATTGATGAAGCCTGGGAATTCATTGAAAAACAAGCTTTGCACATGGAGAAGTACTCGCACCAAGGAGCTGAAAATGGAGTTAAGAGAATTAATTTCCAAGAAGCTCCATCAAATGATAATCAACTTACCTCCCTCAAGAATGATGTGAAGCAATTGAAGGAACTTTTGGTTGCTCACACCAAGAAAGAAGAGGGAGGATATCAAGGCTCAAGGAACAACAATGGTTACCGGAACAACAACGGTTCTCGGAACAACAACTACAACAATAATAGAGGATCCAACAACAATAATTGAAGGCCAAACAATCAAAATTCGGGTAACTCTTACTCTAACTCCAATTCGAACAACTCTTCTAATCCTTTCCTCTCTTCTTCTTCTTCTTCTTCTACTCCATTGAAGAGCCAGGAGCCTGGATCAAGTTCATCCCAGCCAGAAAAGAAAGATGTAGTGCTGGAGGCTATCTTGATCAAGCTCAATGCTATGGAGACTTCCATGACTTCATTTTCAAAGGCACAAAAAGCCTTAGAACAGCAATTCTTTAATAAGGCGAATGAAGCGCCAAGAGACCCAGGGAAGCTTCCAGCAAGGACAGAGAGCAACCCTAAAGGACAAATCATGGCAATAACGATGAGAAGCGGACTGAAAACTACAGATCCAGTGCCTCGGTCGATGCCAGTGAAGAACACCTCGGTCCAGGTACAGACGAAGAACACTTCGGCCGAGATACCAACCGAGGTGGAGCCTCAGAGAGCATCGGACAAAACAGAAGTTTATGTTCCACCTCTTGCATATAAACCACCACTTCCATTCCCCCAGTCAAGGGCCAGAGCACATTTGGACAAGCATTTTGGTAAGTTCCTTGACTTGATGAATAAACTACATATTAATATCCCTTTCCTTGATGTTATTCTAGGGATGCCCACCTATGCGAAGTTCTTGAAAGAAATTCTATCAAGGAAGCGAAAGTTGGAAGACTTTTGTGAAGTAAGGATGACATCTAAATCCTCGGAGCTGATTCAAATCATGAAGGAAAAGATGCCACCCAAGTTGAGAGATCCCGGCTCATTTTGCATTCCCATTCAAGTTGGGGATGTCACTTGTGAAGCGTTGTGTGATCTAGGAGCCAGCGTGAGCATCATCCCGCTGGAGCTATGTGTGAAGATCGGACTTGGAGAGCCCAAGCCGGTGAAGATACGGTTGTACATGGGGGACCGCTCCATTACCCATCCCGTGGGCATTTTGGAAGACGTTCCGGTTAAGTTAGGTAACTTCTATTTATCTATAGACTTTGTTGTGCTTG
This sequence comes from Fagopyrum homotropicum, assembly GCA_033239125.1. NCBI lineage: Eukaryota > Viridiplantae > Streptophyta > Magnoliopsida > Caryophyllales > Polygonaceae > Fagopyrum > Fagopyrum homotropicum. Next base: position 97,233,327 of record BSWB01000001.1, on the reverse strand, counting down.
ACATACCCGCAGATTATCCCGTTCCTATCATTCTCGGGAGACCATTTCTAGCAACTTCGGGTTGCAATGTGGATTGTAAGAACGCCGAGTTGCAATTCAACATTGGCGGTGATCAAGTTGAGTTTGCATTGCTTGCGGCAATAAAAGGAGAGCCGTTGGGAGATGATATCTTCAACATCTATGATGAAGAAGAATCAAGAGAATTGGTGAGCTCTATCCTTATTAATGATCCACTTGAGAGAGTTATTAGTTTTAGCTTAATGGAGGAAGGTATAGATGCCTCTTGTGATGCAGATATACGGAGGTTGAAAGCACTGGAAGAAGATCTAGGAGCTAAGATTGAAAAACTAATCCACGAGAAGAGAATCTCCAGTTTCGGTTCCAACTACAGTACCTCGACCGAGGCACTTTCTGGACCAAGCGAGGTGTTTATGACTAAAGAACATCACGGTCACCCTCTCTGGACCTCGACCGAGGTCGCAAGCGAGATGATGTCAACTGAGAATAACAAACTTCCTACCCCCTTTTCTGAAATTCATCCACAGTTGGTGGAACACTTTCTCTACCAAACTTCTGATAATAAAGGGCCTTGGTATGCTGACATTGTTAATTATCTTGTTTGCCAGGAAATACCACCCGGATTGACGTACGCTCAAAGGAAGAAATTCTTTAAAGACGTACGCCATTACTATTGGGATGAACCTTTACTATTTAAGAGAGGTCCGGACGGGATGCATCGAAGATGCATTCCAGAAGATGAAGTTACTAGTGTCATACGGCATTGCCACTCGCTTCCTTGTGGAGGGCATGCTAGCGCTCACAAAACATGCGCCAAGGTATTACGTTCCGGTTTCTTTTGGCCTACATTATTTAAGGATGTGCAAACGTTTTTTGTTTCTTGTGATGCATGCCAAATATCAGGGAACTTATCTAGGAGGAACGAGATGCCACTCAATAACATACAGGAAGTTGAGATCTTTGATGTATGGGGAGTTGATTTCATGGGACCCTTCCCATCATCCGGAGGAAACCTCTACATTCTCCTAGCTGTTGACTACGTCTCTAGATGGGTGGAAGCCATTGCTCTCCCACTAATGACGCCATGGTGGTTGTGGAGTTGTTTAATAGGACTATCTTTCCACGTTTTGGGACTTCACGCATCATCATCAGCGATGGAGGGACACATTTCATCAACTAGAAGTTTAAGGCACTTCTATCAAAGTATGGGGTAACCCACAAGGTAGAAACCCCTTATCACCCTCAAACTAGTGGACAGGTCGAGATCTCGAATAGAGAAATCAAAGCAATCTTGGAGAAGACCGTCTCTAGGACGAGGAAGGATTGGTCCATGAAGTTGGACGACGCTCTTTGGGCCTATAGGACCGCATTTAAGACTCCCATTGGTACCACCCCCTATAATCTAGTATATGGGAAGTCTTGCCATTTGCCCGTTGAGCTAGAACACAAGGCATATTGGGCAATCAAATGGTTGAATTTCGATATAAAGGAAGCCGGTGAGAAGCGGCTATTGGACATCAATGAGCTGGAGGAGCTGCGTTTGAACACTTACGAGAATGCCAAGATCTACAAGGAAAGGACAAAGAAATGGCATGACAAGCGTATCATTCCTAAGGAGTTCAAAGAAGGAGACTCAATTCTATTCTTCAACTCCCGCCTTCGCCTCTTTCCAGGTAAGTTAAAATCTAGATGGATAGGACCTTACGTTGTGAAACATGTTTTCCCTTATGGTGCAGTCGAGATCTGGGGAGAAACAAGTGGAAGCCTCAAAGTCAATGGTCATAGACTTAAGAAATACAAACCGGAGGTTTAGGTTGAGGAGATTGCACCACTATACCTTGTTTAGGGATGCCGTACGGTCCAGCTAGCGACCTTAAACCAAGCGCTTCTTGGGAGGCAACCCAAAGTATTGCTTTCTTTTCCCTTTTTCTAGTCTAGCTTTAGATAGTTGCTTTTGCTTTGCTTTGTTTGTTTTTGGCGTCCTAGACAGAAAACAGGTACTTTCTAAGGAAGGAATACAACCCAAGAGCAACACTAGAAGGACAAAAGTTCGAGAAATTGAGAAGACGGAGTTTGATTGAGACACATCTCGGTTACTGTCACAGCACCTCGACCGAGATGATTCTTGAGCAACCGAGGCGACTAGGGCTGACAACGATCCACCTCGGTCAACACACCTCGGTCACGCCGGATGTTGGACTACCCCGACAATTGTGACAGCAAATTCAGTGAGGGGTATAAAAGGGGGAACGGTTTCTCTCTCTTCCCTCCCTCACCTTCTCGACCATGGCGCTAATCTTACCTCGGTTCTTCGATTCTCACTCGTTTTCGACGATTTTTCCTTTGGTTCTGAGAGGAAAGGCAAGAGGAGCGGATTGCAAGCAAGAAACTGCAACAAAAACGCCTCAAATCGACCGAATTTGTGGTAACAAAATTGAAAACCCTAACCTCTCGTCTTTTACTGATTTTGGAAGAAATTCGCTTTGGTTGCCAATCATTCTTGTTGGAAAAGGCTTAAGTACCCCATAGGAACAATTCGTAGTGATATTGGGGGAAAATAATTGGAAATTTGAGAGTTGAAATCGCCTAGCACCTTACCTCGGTCTAGTCGACCTGCGCCTCGGCCGAGGTGATTCTTGAGCTCCGACAAGCAACCGAGGTGACCTGTCAAACTGAGAGAGAATGAGTTCCAGGTCAGATCGCCAACTTTATCCGCTTATCTTGAGATCTTGAATTGGAACCACAACCAAATGCTTTAATCCCTAGAATTTGCATATTTCCTTAATTGACCTTATTATCATCTTTGATTGTTTTAATCGCTTTTGTGGTTAGTTGTAATATTGACAACCTATACTTGCTTTGTTTCACCTAAGTCCCTAAGATCGACACCCCAGAATTCTTGCTTTTACTATAATTGATCCGTACACTGCGGGTTTGCATCCTTGTTTAAGCATATTTCCTCGGTTATAAATTTAAAGCTTGCACACACCGTTTGGAGCGAACAGGCGGCGTAAGAGTCAATCATCTGGTCCGTCAGCTCGTCAATCCGTCGATGAGCTATGGGATCCCTCTGTCTGCGGACTCTGCACCTAGAAGGATGTGATGGTACTGCAATTGCCTCCTCCTCTTTCGCCTCATCATCTAAGTCGACAACTGGCACACTAGGGCCGGCTGTATCTGTCCCTGTCTCCATGGCAGCACCGCCATCATCATCCTCGGCCTCCTCCTCTACCTAAGCTGTTGCAGCGTCTCTAGCATCCTCTATGTAGGGTATCCAAGCGGTTGACCAATACTGAGGATCGAAGACTGAGAACTGATCCGACCACATGATACCCTGAGGGGCAGTCTGCTCCCAAGGTGTCGTCACGTACGGTGTAGTGAGTCCACGAGGAACCAGAATCCTCCTCGTGATGATCTTCTGAAGTCCAAGCGGCTTTACAGCCGCCACCAACGTACAAGCACTCAGGTCGAGATCCATAACTGTCGCGATATGAGTCACCAGTCCTCCACAACAGATATCTCCCTTCCCCGTAGCCTTGATCCGATGCAGATCCTCATCTAACATGGCCCCAAAATCAAGCACTCCCCTAGTCACCATACAGAAAAGATTCAGAAGCTCCCCCTGCCTAACCTTCTAGGGCGTCTCAGTACGCGCCAGAAGGGTCTCACTAAAGATGCGGTGGGCTAGACGGAAAGCTAGGTGGCATATAATGCGTTTCTTGGAGTCTCCAGGTCTCCATCTATCAGCGTGCTCCACCACATGCGCAATCTGTCCCCAAAACTGTTGAGCTACGGCTTGAGAAGGACAGTCGGGAAATGTAGGGGTCGGGAAGCCAAAAATATCTCTAAACTGGTCCATGGGAACGATGTAGTTCCGGTTCAACAACCGGTACTTGATGGCTTTCCTCTCAGGCAGGTGAGTAACAGAACTCACAAACTCTAGGGTGGGCTCGAGGTAGGCTGGAGCTCTAATCTCCATAAAACTCTCCAGCCCTACCATAGAAATCATCCTCCACAGATCCTCTTTTAAGTGGAGGCAATCGAATGCAAATACATCCAAGAAATGCGGCGCAATCATAGGGCGCGCGCATATACGGTCAAAGTCTGCCTGATGACGCTCGTGAATCACCGGAATGGAAGGTCTAGAAGCAGAAGAAGGTGAGGAACTACTAGGAGTATCCCTCAGAACAAGCTGGCGATCAGAACGAGAAGTCATGGTTTCTGCTGACAAGGCACCTCGGTTGCTCTGACAAGGCTGAAGAACACCTCGGCCGAGGCACAGGTCGACTAGACCGAGGCGAAAAACTGTTCGATTCCAACTCTCTGATTTCCAGTTCTTTTTCCCCAATATCACTACCAATTGTTCCTATGGGGTACTTATACCTTTTCCAACACAAATCTATGGCAACCAAAGCCACTAATCTTTGAAATTGGTGAAAATAGAAGAGTTTGGGTTTTCGAACGGTTTACCCAAAAATACGCAGATTTGAGGCGTTTTTGTTGTAGTTTCTCGCTTGCAATATGATCCTCTAGCCTTTCCTTGTGAGATCGGAGCAAAAATTGTAGAAAACGATCGAGAAACGAAGAGAATGAGATGGAGGAGCGCCGCGGTCGAGGGGAGTTTTTGGGATGGAAGTCATAAATTTCTTTCCCCTTTTATACCCCTCGCCGATTCTGCTGTAACCTCGGTCGAGGTGCTCCCGACTGGACCGAGGTGTCTGGACCGAGGTGGATCTTTATCAGCCCTAGTCGCCTCGGTTGCTCAAGAATCATCTCGGTTGAGGTGTTGTGACAGCAACCGAGATGTGTCTCAGTTAAACTCCGTCTTCTCGAATTCTCGAACTTTTGTCCTTCTAGTGTTTCTCCTGAGTTGTAATCCTTCCTTAGAAAGTACCTGGTTTCTGTCTAGGACGCCAAAAACAAAATAAAGCAAAGCAAAAAAAAACTATCTAAAGCTAGACTAGAAAAAGGGAAAAAGAAAGCAATACCTAGGGTTGCCTCCCAAGAAGCGCTTGATTTAAGGTTGCTAGTTGGACCGTACGGCATCCCTAAATAAGGTATAGCGGTGCAATCTCCTCAACCTGGACTTCCGGTTGGTATTTCTTAAGTCTATGACCATTGACCTTGAAGCTTCCACTTGTTTCTCCCCAGATCTCAACTGCACCATAAGGGAAAACATGTTTCACAACGTAATGTCCTGTCCATCTAGATTTCAACTTACCTGGAAAGAGGCGAAGGCGGGAGTTGAAGAGTAGAACTAAATTTCCTTCTTTGAACTCCTTAGGAATGATTCACTTGTCATGCCATTTCTTTGTCCTTTCCTTGTAGATCTTGGCATTCTCATAAGCGTTCAAGCGCAACTCTTCCACCTCATTGATGTCTAATAGCCGCTTCTCACCGGCTTCCTTGATATCGAAATTCAACCATTTGATTGCCCAATACGCCTTGTATTCTAACTAAATGGGCAGATGGCAAGACTTCCTATATATCAATTTAAAAGGGGTGGTACCAATAGGAGTCTTGAATGCGGTCCTGTAAGCCCAAAGAGCGTCGTCCAACTTCGTGGACCAATCCTTTCTCGTCCTAGAGACGGTCTTCTCTAAGATTGCCTTGATTTCTCTATTCGAGATCTCAACATGTCCACTAGTTTGAGGGTGATAAGGAGTTGCTACCTTGTGGGTTACCCCATACTTTGATAGAAGTGCTTTAAACTTTCGGTTGATAAAATGTGTCCCTCCATCCCTGATAATGATACGTGGTGTCCCAAAACGGGGGAAGATAGTCCGATTGAAGAACTTCACAACCACCATGGTGTCATTAGTGGGGGAGGCAATGGCTTCCACCCATCTAGAGACATAGTCAACAGCTAGGAGAATGTAGAGGTTTCTTCCGGATGATGGGAAAGGACTCATGAAATCGACTCCCCATACAGCAAAAATCTCAACCTCCTGGATGTTATTGAGTGGCATCTCGTTCCTTCTAGATAAGTTCCCTATTCTTTGGCATGCATCACAAGAAACAACAAACGTTTGCACATCCTTAAATAATGTAGGCCAAAAGAAACCGGAACGTAATACCTTAGTGCATGTTTTGTGAGCGCTAGCATGTCCTCCACAAGGAAGCGAGTGGCAATGCTGTATGACACTAGTAACTTCATCTTCCGGAATGCATCTTCGAAGCATCCCATCCGGACCTCTCTTAAACAGTAGAGGTTTATCCCAGTAGTAGTGGTGTACATCTTTAAAGAATTTCTTCCTTTGAGCGTACGTCAATCCGGGCGGTATTTCCTGGCAAACAAGATAATTTACAATGTTAGCATACCAAGGTTCTTTATTATCAGAAGCTTGGTGGAGCCGGTGCTCCACCAACTATAAATGAGTTTCAGAAAAGGGAGTAAGAAGTTTGTTATTCTCAGTTGAAGGCATCTCGCTTGCGACCTCGTCAAGGTCCAGAGTGGGTGACCGAGATGTTCTTCAGATAAGAACACCTCGCTTTGTCCAGAAAGTGCCTCGGTCGAGGTACTGGAACTGGGACCGAAATTGGAGATTCTCCTCTCCTGGATTAGTTTCTCAATCTTAGCTCCTGGATCTTTTTCAGTGCATTTAAGTTTCGTATATCTGCATCACAAGAAGCATATATACCTTCCTCCATTAAGCTAAAACTAATAACTCTTTCAAGAGGGTAATTAATAAGGACAGAGCTCACCAATTCTCTCGATTCTTCTTCATCATAGATATTGAAGATATCATCTTCCAACGGCTCTCTTTTTATTGCAGCAAGCAATGCAAACTCCACTTGATCTCCGCCAATGTTGAATTTCAACTTGGCGTTCTTACATTCCACATTGCAACCCGAAGTTGCTAGAAATGGTCTCCCGAGAATGATAGGAACGGGATAATTTGCGGGTATATCAAGTACAACAAAGTCTATAGGTAAGTAGAAGTTACCTAACTTAACCGGAACATCTTCCAAAATGCCCACGGGATGGGTAATGGAGCGGTCCGCCATGTATAACCTTATCTTCACCGGCTTGGGCTCTCCAAGTCCGATCTTCACACATAGCTCCAGCGGGATGATGCTCACGCTGGCTCCTAGATCACACAATGCCTCGCATGTTACATCTCCAATTTGAATGGGAATGCAAAATGAGTCGGGATCTCTTAACTTGGGTGGCATCTTCTCCTTCATGATTTGAATGAGTTCCAAGGATTTAGATGTCATCCTTACTTCACCAAAATCTTCCAGTTTCCTCTTCCTTGATAGAATATCTTTTAAGAACTTCCCATAGGCGGGCATCCCTAGAATAGCATCAAGGAAAGGGATGTTAATATGTAGTTTATTCATCAAGTCAAGGAACTTACCAAAGTGCTTGTCTAGATGTGCTCTAGCCCTTGAATGAGGGAATGGAAGTGGTGGTTTATAAGCAGGAGGTGGGACATAAACTTCAGATTTGTCCGTCGCTTTCTAGGACTCCACCTCGGGTGGTACCTCGACCGAAGTATTCCTCGTCTGTACCTGGACCGAGGTGTTCTTCATCTGTACTAGCATCGACCGAGGCACTAGATTTATAGTTTTCAGTCCACTTCTCGTCGTTATTGCCATGATTTGTATCTTGGGGTTGCTCTCTGTCCTTGCTGGGAGCTTCCCTAGATCTCTTGGCGCTTCATTCACCTTATCAAAGAATTGTTGCTCTAAGGCTTTTTGTGCCTTCGAAAATGAAGTCATGGACGTCTCCATAGCGTTGAGCTTGATCAAGATGGCCTCCAGCACTGCATCTTTCTTCTCTGGCTGGGACGAACTTGATCCAGGCTCCTGGCTCTTCAATGGAGTAGAAGAAGATGAAGAGGGGTTAAAACAATTATTAGAATTGGAATTAGAATAAGGGTTACCCGAATTTTGATTGTTAGATCTCCAATTATTTCTGTTGGAGCCTCTATTGTTGTTCTGGGAACCATGATTGTTGTTCCTTGAGCCTTGATATCCTCCCTCTTCCTTCTTGGTGTGAGCAACCAAAAGTTCCTTCAATTTCTTCACATCATTCTTGAGGGAAATGAGTTGATTATCATTTGATGGAGCTTCCTGGAAATTAACCCTCTTAACTCTATTTTCAGCTCCTTGGTGGGAGTATTTCTCCATGTGCAAAGCTTGTTTCTCAATGAACTCCCAAGCTTCATCAATCGGAATGTCCATGAATGTGCCGGCGGAGAGTAGTTGAAGATTGAATTGGATAGCTCCGTCCAATCCCTTGAAGTATATCTCCAACAGTTCTATCTTTGGAATCCCATGATGTGGGCAATCCAAGAGAACATCTTTAAATCTTTCTCATGACTTGGACAAACTTTCCTTGTCCTTCATGATGAATGCATTGATCTTCCCTCTCATTTCAACGGTTTTGGAGGGGGGAAAGAATTTTGTTAAGAACTCCGTCGTCATCTCCTCCCAAGTGTTGATCTTTCCGGGAGGAAGAGCCTGATACCAAGTAAGCGCCCTGTCCTTCAAAGAAAAGTAAAAAGGCCTTAGCTTGTAATTATTATTTTCCAGCCTTGAAGGTCTCAAGGTCTCCATCAAAATCTCATAGTTTTGCTAATGTTCATGCGGAAACTCCCTCTCTAAACCTCCAAACTGGCATTGGCGGATCATGGATAGAACTTGCGGTCAAAGTTCGTAATCACGCTCCGCTGGATCACCTAGGTTGAATCCTGGACGCCTTACTTGCTGGTTTGGGTCCATCCTCTGTCCTAGGGTCTGTGGAATACCTGCAAAAAGAACATCTCGGGCAGTCATCCGAGGTGGATGTATCTCGGCCGCGGCAACTGGAGCGGGGTCCTACCTCGGTCGATGCAGAATCTGGGCTCGTAAATCAGTCATATCTGCTTCAATCTCTGCAGTTCTGGTGCGAGTCTGATCTCTCGCGCTGCAATTCTTCCCTATTAAGGCACAGTTGTTCCATCGCCTCCTTTAATTCGGCCTCAAGATCGCGATTGTCTTGATTGGCCATTTTAGCTTCTTTTAAGCGTCATTTGTATGTCTTTTCTGGTTCGGGATCGTAAGGAACGATTTCCTTCCCAGCACGGGTTCTTCGCATAAACCAAAGAAAAAGAACCTGCGAAAGTCACTCAAGTAGAGTGGTTAGTAGGAACAGGGGCAATTGCCCCGAAAGACGACTGCAACCGGCTCGGTCTAGACCAAGTTCCCAGCAACGGCGCCAAAAACTTGTTCGCTCCAAATGGTGTGTGCAAGCTTTAAATTTATATCCCAAGAAATATGCTTAAAACAAGGATGCGAACCCGCAGTGTACGGATCAATTATAGTAAAAAGCAAGAATTCCGGGGTGTCGATCTCAGGGACTTAGGTAAAACAAAGCAAGTATAGGTCATCAATGCAACAAATAACCACAAAAGCGATTAAAGCAATCAAAGATGATAATAAGGTCAATTAAAGGAAATATGCAAATTCTAAGGATTAAAGCATCTAGTTGTGATTTCGACTCAAGATCTCAAAATAAGCGGACAAAGTTGAGATTTTGCAAAGGGAAGGTGTTTCTAAAGTGTGAATAGATTACCGGGTAAGTCTCACTACTCACTATCCCAAACCAAAGCTCCTATCACCGGGTAAGTCTCAATGTACTAAGAAAAGGAACTATAATTTCAAACCAGCACTCCAATCTAAGGGAATAAAATCAACCTTTAACGGGTAAGTCTAAGGCTAACTCACAAAGATGGGATGAAGGCACACTCAAACCCCAATAAAGGATAAACCTTTATTACCTACACTCATGATCTTGGGTAAATAAACTAAGGAATCACCGGGTATGCCTCAACCTAGGCTTGCATTGAACCAGGAAAGGTGTAATAAGGATAGGATTTGGCAAACTCTAACACTTAACTCTCAGTTTCGGATCAGAAAAGGTCACCTCGGTCAGTCAAGTTCCACCCCGGCCGAGATGTTCGTCGACTGAATGAGATGTTCTAGGGTTAAGGTTAAAGGCTCGAGCTTTCAGGGTCCTACTAGGATTAAGATTATTCTATCATCGTCTTTCTCACAACTTTCAGCCAACCACCCTAGAATCGCACAAGGAAATTAGCCACTTATCATCATGAAAGCAATAATCAAATATATGAGAAGGGAATGAATATTTGAACACAAAAACCTTAAGAACAAGGCTTCAATAACTGAATCAAATATCAAACAAATCAGCGTTCCTTGGATCACAAATCCAACAAGACAATAAAACAAAAAGGAATCTAAGAAAGTCTTACAAATCTCCTCAAAAGCTATCACAAAGCTATGAACTTCCTTCCTTCAATCTTCAAACTTCCTTCAAACTTTCAAAAATCCTTCCTAACTGCAATGTTTTGTCGGCTTCTAGCCTGCGGTGATCGAGATGGTAAAAAGGATGGCTGAATTGTGGAAAATCCAACCCTTTATGTAGGAGAATTATCTTCCAAAGATAATAATATCTTAAAAAGCTAATTTCCTCTAAAATATATCCATATCTCTAAAATAGATCTCCTAAATATATAATCTTCCTTCCAAAAATTCAGCCCAAAAATATAAGATATCTTCCATCCGAAAATAAAAGATCTCAGCCAAATAAAATATATCTCGCCGGCGCCAGAGTGTTCGCCTCGGTCGGGACGCTCCTCAAGATCACCTCGGTCGAGGTGACACTGTAGCTGACCGAGGTGAATCTCAACTGAATGTGAAATCTCTCAAATCTGGTCCAAAGTAAATCTTCTTCATTAATTCCATGCTTCCTGAGTTCTCTTTTAAGCTCCAGAATGTAGGTCCTATGACTCATTTGCTCCTTAGCTCCATTTCGATCCAAAACGTGCCATTTTACCTATGATTACAACGAAACTTGGTGTAGACCTCGATTCCCGTAAAGGTAGATGAAACGACAATATAATCACATAATATACATTCAAACATGCAGACTATTGAAGATAAAACGTCTAAACAAGTCCCAAAATATAGACTATAATACATGTTATCACACTAGTTTGGGGATGGTAAGGTGTGACCACCTTATGAGTCACCCCATACTTAGCCAAAAGTGTCCCAAAGCTCCTATTGGTGAAATGCTTCCCTCCATCACTTATGATCACTCTTGATGTTCTAAACCTAGGGAAGATGACTCGGTTGAAGAACCGCAGCACAACTTTGGCATCATTTGTGGGAGAGGCGATTGCCTCCACCCATCTTGACACATAGTCCACCGCCAAGAGAATGTATAGGTTGCCACATGAAGAGGGGAATGGCCCCATAAAGTCCACACCTCAAACATCAAATATCTCAACCTCTTGTATGTTGTTCAAGGGCATCTCATTCCTCCTTGAAATATTGCCCGTCCTTTGGCAAGCATCACATGCCACTACAAAATTCTACACATCCCTAAACAAGTTAGGCCAAAAAAAAAACCGGATTGCAATACCTTTGCACACGTCTTGTGTGAACTAGCATGGCCTCTGTATGGCAAGGAGTGACAATGGCGGATCACACTCTCCACCTCATCCTCCGGAATGAACCTCCTAAAGACTCCATCCGGTCCTCTCTTGAACAAGAGAGGCTCGCTCCAATAGTAATGCCTCACATCCTTGAAAAAAATTTTCCTTTGGGCATATGACAAGCCGGGTGGCACCTCTTCACACACAAGGTAGTTCACTATATCCGCATACCATGGCTCACTCCCTCTAGACACTTGAAGTAAGCACTCCTCTATCATTTGCAATTACTCATCCCGGAATGAGTCATCAATCGGGATGTCATCTCTCTCAATCTCCAATGGTGGTAACCTACTAAGATGGTCCGCTACTGAATTTTCGGAACCCTTCTTGTCCGGAATTTCCAAGTCAAACTCTTGGAGGAGAAGGATCCAATGAAAGAGGCGGGGCTTGGCATCCTTCTTTGTGAGGAGATAACGGATCACAACATGATCCGTGTACACAATGACCTTGGCTCCCACAAGATATGACCAGAACTTCTCAAAGGCATACACCACCGCTAGCAACTCCTTCTCGGTTGTGGCATAGTTGAGTTGGGCGTCATCTAGCGTCTTGCTAGCATAATAGATGGCATGTGTAAGCCCATATTTCCTTTGTCCCAAAACAGCCCCAACGGCCACATCACTTGCATCACACATTATCTCAAACGGAAGGCTTCAATCCGGAGGTTGCATGATAGGGGCGGAGATCAAGGCATTCTTTAACCTACAAAACGCTTCAAGGCAATCCTTGGAGAAAACAAACTCAACATCTTTCATTAGTAGGTTAGTGAGAGGCTTAGAAATTTTAGATAAATCTTTTATAAACCTCCGGTAAAAATCGGCATGCCCTAAGAAACTCCTTACCCCCTTCACCAAGGTAGGTGGTGGCAACTTCTCTATCGTTTCTATTTTTGCCCTATCAACCTCAATGCCTCGTTAGGAAACCAAATGTCCCAACACAATGCCTTCACTCACCATGAAGTGGCATTTCTCCCAATTCAAAACAAGGTTAGTTTCCTCACATCTCTTTAACACCAAAGACAAGTTAGCTAAGCAATCATCAAATGAAGATCCATAAACCGAGAAATCATCCATAAACACTTCCATGATGTTTTCAATATATTCAGAAAAGATAGCCATCATACACCTTTGAAAGGTGGCGGGTGCATTACACAATCCAAATGGCATTCTCCTATATGCAAATGTTCCCCAAGGACATGTAAATGTTGTTTTCTCTTGGTCATCCGGGTGAATAGGGATTTTGAAGAACCCACTATAGCCATCTAAGTAACAAAAGTGTGAATGTTGAGCTAATCTCTCTAGAATTTTGTCAATTAAGGGAAGAGGGAAATGATCTTTCCTAGAGGCAACATTTAGCTCCTATAGTCAATACACATTTTCCACCCCGTAACCGTCCTAGTAGGGATTAGTTCATTGTTCTCATTAGTTACTACGGTCATACCACCCTTCTTAGGAACAACATGAACGGGATTAACCCATTTCCTATCCGAAATTGGGAAAATGATTCCCGCATCTAGCAACTTAAGGATCTCCTTCTTGACTACCTCTTTCATTATAGGGTTCAATCTTCTTTGAGGTTCAATTGAAGGTTTATGATTATCTTCCATCAAGATTTTATGCATGCACAAGGAAGGTTTAGCTCCAACTAAATCATCAATAGTGTAACCTTTAGCTCTCCTATGCAATCTCAACTCATGCAACAATCTATCAAGCTCATCATCATTCAAAGATGCATTCACAATCACCGGATAACTAAAATTTGAACCAAGGAAAGCATACTTTAAATGAGAAGGGAGAGGCTTGAGATCAAGTTTAGGAGGACCTTTATCGGTTGGAGACGATCCATACAATGTAGGTTGAGATGATTCCAAAGCCATGGAAGACTCTCCAAGACTCCTTGAAGCTTGATCAACAACTAAGGCACTTTCTGGAGAAACCACGACCTCTGGCACAACCACGGGCGTGGAATCTGAAAAACTGGCACTTCTGGACATTACAGAGAGTTCCACGGGTAAAATTACGACCGTGATTTCTGGTGCTTGGCCGTGATTCCTACAGTGATTCAACACACCTTCGTGCACTTCAAATTCATCACTTGTCTCCTTTTCTAATGCATCCAAAGCTTGGATTTCTTCATTGCAATCATCCTCAACTCCTTCCTCCATCAAACTCAAGCTAAGAACCCTCTCAAGTGGGTCCTTGATCAAGATTGAGCTCACAACTTATCTAGACTCCTCTTGCTCAACAATGTTGAAGACATTTTCACCAAGGGTTGGCCCCTTCATCATTGTGGATAACTTGAACTTAATATTCTCTTCTCCTATGTTGAAGGAGAGGATTCCATTTTTTCAATCCACTAAACATCCGGATGTGGCTAAGAATGGCCTTCCCAAAATGATAGGAACCGGGTAGTCCGTCGGGATGTTCAAAACAACAAAGTCGATTGGCACATAGAACTTCCCAAGCTGAACCGGTATTTCCTCTAGGATTCCTACAGGGTGAGTGATTGAACGGTCCGCCATGTAGAGGGTCATCTTGACCGGCTTTGGCTCTCCTAGCCCAACCTTATTGCAAACTGCAAGCGGGATAATGCTTACCCTTGCTCCAAGATCACATAGGGCTTCATATTGCACTTCTCCAACCCCAATTAGCACACAAAAAGTTCTCGGATCTCTTAGCTTAGGAGGCATCTCCTCCCTCATAGTTTGTATCAACTCGGAAGATCTCTTTGTCATTCTCACTTCTCCATACTTCTCCAACTTCCTCTTGTTGGAGAGTATCTCCTTCAAAAACTTTCCATAGGCCGGCATACCTAGAATAGCATCCATGAACGGAATGTTAATATGCAATTTAGACATAAGTTCAAGGAATTTACCAAAATATTTATCCAAACGAGCTCTTGCTCGTGATTGTGGGAATGGTAGTGGTGGCTTGTATGGAGGTGGTGCCACATATGTTGGCTCATCATCTTTTCTCTTGCCTCCTTCTTCTTGCAATGACTCTTCCTCCACTACTACTTGTTTTCCCTTGTCATTCCCTTTAGGTAAGGGATCTTTCATGCTCAGCCCACTCCTTGTGGTAATGGCCAACACTTGGCCTCTTGGATTGTCCTCGGTCCTTCTGGGAAGCTTTCCCGGATCCCTTTGTGCTTCACCCGCCTTTTGGAACACTTGTGCTTCTAGCACCTTTTGAGCTTTAGAAATGGAAGTCACCGTGCTCTCAAGTCCACTCAACCTTCCAAGCAATTGTTCAAACATCATTTCGGTTCTATCCTTTGGAGGTTGAGTAAAACCGGGTGGAGGCTCTTATGAAGCCTTAGGTGGTGGTGATGTGCTTGTGGAAGCGGGAGGGTTCAAGGCACCATCCGGGTTAGAATAGGAGAACCCGGGATGGTTGTGATTAGGCCGGTAATTGTTGTATTACCGGCTATTGTTTTTGAAGTTCCTAAGGCCTTGATAATTGTTGAAGTTTCCCCTTCCCATGTAGTTAATGTCCTCCTCTTTGAAAGCTAAATTGGTTTGCACTTGCACTTGAGGACTTGCTTGATTCTTCAAGGTTGTGGCACACAACTCCCTCAAAGACTTAAGCTCATTGTTGATTGCATCGAGTTTGTAGTTGCTCATGGTGACTTCACTTACTTCATATACTCCTGGTTTCCTCCCATCACTCTTCCTATGGGAGTACTTCTCTATCACCAAGGCTTGCTTCTCTACAAACTCCCAACCCTCATCCACATTCTTCTCCATGAATGTTCCTCCGGAAATCAATTGGAGCTTGAATTGGCTATCCTCATCAAGCCCCTTGAAATAGATCTCCAATAGCTCTATCTTCGGTATCCCATAGTGTGGAAAATCTAGGAGGAGGTCCTTGAACCTCTCCCAAAACTTGAATAGGCTCTCTATATCCTTCATCACGAAGGCATTGATCTTCCCTCTTAGCTCGGTTGTCTTGGAAGGTGGGAAAAACTTTGTCAAGAACTCGGTTGTCATCTCCTCCCAAGTACTCACACGTCCTAGTAGAATGGATTGATACCAAGCCAAGGCTTTATCCTTAAGTGAGAAGGAAAAAACCCTAAGCTTGTGGTTGTTGTTCTCCAATCTAGGCGGCCTTAGAGTCTCCATCAAGATCTCATAATTCATCAAGTGTTGATGAGGAGACTCTCCTTCCATCCCTCCAAATTGGTTGTGCCAGATCATTTGTAGCACTTGAGGACGGAGCTCGTAATCATGGGCTGCGGGATCTCCTAAGTTTACACCCGGACGGTGCACTCTTTGGGCTGGATCCATACGTTGCCCTAGCATTTGTGGCTCCTCAATGATGATCGGCTCATACCGAACATTAACCGCCGGCTGCGGTGGTGGTGGAGGTTGTTGGCGATTAATCTCTCTTTGTACAAGGGCTTGCCTAATCTCTTTGGTTTCCCACCTAGTTGCTTCTTGCCTCTCATCGGCAAGTCTCCTCTCATTCTCTAAGAGTTCATGCCTTAGCCTAATTTGCTCTAAGGCATCATCCAACTCAGCTTGAAGATCTCTTGCGGCCATCTCCTTCTTCTTCTTAATGCTCTTAGATCTAGCTTTAAGAGTTTTCTCCGGTTCGGGATCGAATGGAGCTAAATCCTTTCCACGAGATCTTCGCATGCACCTAAATAATGAGAGATGTACTGAAAATTCAAAGACACAAACCAAACAAGATCAAAAGCAACAAGAAATACCTACACTATAAACAATCACAAACAATGATTCAATCTAGACCTAGTCCCCGGCAACGGCGCCAAAAACTTTTACGCTAAGATTGTGTAGCACAAAAGTCTTAAACTTATAACTCGATATATTTTCCTAACTCCTAGTGAACCCACAGTGTATGCGTCGTTTTGTAGCAAGGATAGTATTCCGAGGTCGAACACAAAGACTAAGGTGAAATCGAATCAAATAAGTGATTATGGATAGTGCAAATCTAGTTTAAGAAAAGAGAAAGGAATAAAGAAGTGAAAATCATAATGTTTTTGGGTTGGTTTTGTGGTGATCAAACAAGATCACAATTGATGCAAGATTGCAAAACAAACTAACAAATCTAGCTAGCAACACAAACAAGCAACACAAACAAGAGATATGTGATCAAAGAGAGTAAAGCGGATTCTAGGGGTTAGGAATTTCGGTTATGGTATTGTACTCAAGCTTCTAATAAACCTTGAACTAGCTATGGTATGTTGGGAAGGAATGTTTCTCAAATGGGATCAATCACCGGGTAGGTCTCATGATCCACTAATCCCGCAACAAAGGTCCTATCACCGGGTAAGTCTCTAGGAGCCTAAGGTTGGGAAATCTACACAAACCAGATTGCTATCTAGGGATCTAACCTCTCCTCACCGGGTAAGTCTCGGGAAGGCAAGTCCTAAACATCAATCCTAGCACACTCAATCCAATAGCGGCTCGTGAGGCTCACTACTACCTAGAGTTCATCATCATTGGTACTTAAGGTCGGAAATCACCGGGTAGGTCTCTTCCCTCCCTTAGTTTGCTAGCATTAGGTCACCCTAGGCTAGATTATGCTTAACAAACACTAGGATTTCAACAATCTAACATCCTAACATTCAGATTTATCAATACAAGCACAACAGAGAAAATCACGGGCAGTTCATCCTAAACCACGGCCGTGAAAAGGGCAAGAACAGACCGTGATTTGTAACAAAGGTTAGGTTCGAGCAAATAAAACATTCAAGGATACATTTAAGTCTATTCTATCATAGTCCAAGCCATAACCATCATTCTGTTACCCTAGAATCACTACTATTTAGCCAACAACAAGCATTTTAACATTCAAACTCAACAAGCAAACATCCATGGCTTCCATAGCAAGAAAATGAAATGAAAGAGAAGAGAAACAAGTAAACACAAGTAAACCAAGCTGAATATATGTTTAAGAAAGACTTACAACCCTTCAAAAGAAAGTCCAAATCGTTCCTTACAAATCCTTGCAAATGTCTTCAACAAGCTCACTCAAAAACCACTCAAAAACTATGAAAACTCTAAAACTAGTGTTGTTCTTCTTCTTCTTCCCCCAAAATGAGAGTGTTTTCTTCCTCCCCAAGAGTAGCCTCCAATGGAGTGATGTCTAATGAGAGAGTGTGGGAGAGAATCCTCTAGAAACAGCCTGCAGGACCACCTTTATTCTCCACCAAGAGCAAGAGTCGGTTATGGAGATCGTGGGACAGCTGTCACAGCTGTCCAGAGGGAACCACAGCCAAAATTATGGGCGTGGAATCTGGGTATGGGCCGTGGTTTTGCATAAACAACTCTCTTTTGATCATTAAGCTATGAGTTGGTGCAAGGCATGCACCAACAAGGTCCTATGTGTTCTCCTTTGCTCCTAGCCTGCTTCTCAATGAGTCCGGAAGTGTGTCATCATGAGGATTGATCCTCGAATGTATCAATTAAGCTCTAAAAGTTCTCCAAAATTCCTACAAAACCGACAATAGTTCGTGTAGACGTCTATCTCGACAATATGCATGAATTAAGCGTAAACGTCATGAATTAATGCCAAACCATGCATGAATAACGGGAAAAACCTATCTAAATGGATGCCTAAACTAACGTCATAAATCGTGTTATCCGTTACATATAATTAACGGATATAAATACCCTAGTTGAAACAAACTTTTTCTAATGAGATTCACTTTACCTTCTATACTTCTTCTCTTAAGAAAAGCCGATTATGTGCAAAGAATGGCACAGATTAAGACAGTCCCCAGCAAAGCAAATTAAAAACAAAAAAACTTTTGACCTAAATCTTCCTATTATGTACATTCACATGTATGCATCAAATATGCCCTACAAAATGGTTTCTTGCATGACAAAGTCTTCCTATTATGTGCATTCAGAAGCTGATATGTTTTATCTCTTAGGATGAGTGGCCATACAGACAAAGACAAAAGTCTAATACAAATAGTAATTGTTAGGCAGTAGCATATCATGGATATGTTTTGATCTCCATGTAAATGAAGATATAATGTTTGCTTGTTAAAGATCGATATGCACAAAACAATCTAAAACTATGTCAAGGTATTGGAGATCTGACACCAAGAGCTTTTAGAGTGGTATTACAACAACTTGAGAATTGAGATGCTAATATACTATCTATACATACTACTAAACTAGACTACACTGATGCTGACGTGTCATTATCACAAATTTTGTAGGGTTAAATCTTTTTTTAATTAACTTATTAAACCATAAAATATTTTTTATTAATTCAAAAATAAAACAAAATTTTGTAAAATTAACTAACAAGATCTCCTAAATATTTTAAAAAATAATTTGGTTTACGTATTTCTTTTATTTTTTAGCCGTCGAAATTTAAGTAATTTATTCATTGGGAAGATTTTTATTTTTTTCTTAATTTATTTTTGAAGGATTGTAAGCTCAATCTATTTACGTTAAAAAATTTCACGGAATTCCCTATCCCACATCGATTATAAGTAAGTCTGATAGGTTTGATAACTTGTATAAATAGAGGGTTTGAAGATTAAACAAATCACACATTTTTTGACCTTTTGGCTAAGTTAAGTATAATTTTTATTCATAACGGATTAATATCTGTTTTGTGGGTCACTGACCTGCTGTTTTGTGGGTCACTGACCTACTGTTTTATGGGTCGTTGACCTACTGTTTTGTGGGTCGTTGGTCTACTGTTTTGTGGATCGTTGGTCGTTGGCCTACTGTTTACAGTGGGTCGTTGACCCACTATTTTGTGGGTCGTTAACCTACTGTTTTGTGGGTCGTTAAGTCACTGTTTTGTGGGTCGCTAAATATTTTTAGCGATTTTTGGCTAATTTGAAATATAATTTTTAGTCATAAATTAATATCCGTATATGGGTCGTTGACCTACTAAAAGTGATGGTTTGAGAATTTGTATAAATAGAGTTTAATAACGGATATTGAAGATTAAACAAATGATGCATTTTTTGGCCTTTTAGCTAAGTTGAGCTATAAGTTTTATCCATAACGGATTAATATATGTTTTATGGGTCTTTGACCTACTTTTTAATGGGTTGTTTACTTACTTTTTTTCAACGAATTTGCTATCCCACGTCGATTATCGAGTAAGGCCGATACTTTGAGAACTTGAAAGCGTTTATAATTGTCTAAATCTATATATACTACTAAACTAGACTACACTGATGTTGACGTGTCATTCTCACAAATTTTGTTGGGTTAAATATTTTTTTAATTAACTTACTAAACCATAAAATATTTTTTATTAATTCAAAAATAAAACAAAATTTTGTAAAATTAACTAACAAGATCTCCTAAATATTTTAAAAAATAATTTGGTTTACGTATTTCTTTTATTTTTTAGCCGTCAAAATTTAAGTAATTTATTCATTGGGAAGATTTTTATTTTTTTCTTAATTTATTTTTGAAGGATTGTAAGCTCAATCTATTTACGTTAAAAAATTTCACGGAATTCCCTATCCCACATCGATTATAAGTAAGTCTGATAGGTTTGATAACTTGTATAAATAGAGGGTTTGAAGATTAAACAAATCACACATTTTTTGACCTTTTGGCTAAGTTAAGTATAATTTTTATTCATAACGGATTAATATCTGTTTTGTGGGTCACTGACCTGCTGTTTTGTGGGTCACTGACCTGCTGTTTTGTGGGTCACTGACCTACTGTTTTGTGGGTCGTTGGTCTACTGTTTTGTGGGTCGTTGGTCTACTGTTTTGTGGATCGTTGGTCGTTGGCCTACTGTTTACAGTGGGTCGTTGACCCACTATTTTGTGGGTCGTTAGCCCACTATTTTGTGGGTCGTTAGCCTACTGTTTTGTGGGTCGTTAAGTCACTGTTTTGTGGGTCGCTAAATATTTTTAGCGATTTTTGGCTAATTTGAAATATAATTTTTAGTCATAAATTAATATCCGTATATGGGTCATTGACCTACTAAAAGTGATGGTTTGAGAATTTGTATAAATAGAGTTTAATAATAGATATTGAAGATTAAACAAATGATAGCATTTTTTGGCCTTTTAGCTAAGTTGAGCTATAAGTTTATCCATAACGGATTAATATATGTTTTATGGGTCTTTGACCTACTTTTTAATGGGTCGTTTACTTACTTTTTTTCAACAAATTTGCTATCCCATGTCGATTATCGAGTAAGGCCGATACTTTGAGAACTTGAAAGCGTTTATAATTGTCTAAATTAATACGCAAAAGAAGCAACACTCATCCTGGATTATCTCTAAAAGTTTTAGCTTCATAAACCAAACACACGATCAATTTTCGAAGCCCTTGCTGCTGTATCAGTTGAACACCAATATATAATATTTATAAGTAGGAACATCTTCATCAACAATCAACATGATATGTAATACTTACGGATACTTGCTCTGCAAACCAGGATCGATTGGGTTTTGCTAGGATGATGGTTGAGATCCAGGCCTCACGCACCCTCCTGAGGGAAGTCAAACTGACTGGACCAAATGGGACCTCATTCACTCAAAAAATCACGTATGAATGGCTCCCTCCAAGGTGTGACTCTTGCCTAATTTTTGGGCATAGCTGTAAGAGTCCAAAGGTGAATCCGGATGGCCATCCTGATAAGCAACTTAAGGCAAAAACCATCAAAAGGAGGTCCCCTATCCCTAACCACGACCCCACACCCATACTCCCTACTCCTCACCACTCATTCAGAATCATCCCCAAATCTCAAGTCACCCAAGCAGGCAACAATCAACTCACTAAACGCAATACCAACCTGGATGATCATACTGAGCATTTTGATCATCCCGTTCTGACTGGGGAGTGTAGTACTACTCCATCATCATCCAGTCACTGTAACCAAGGTAAAGCTGAGTCTCCTCCTGAAGCTGTACCTTCTCCACTCCCCCAACCTCAACAAACAAAACCCAGTGCTGAGATCCCAAGCCTCGCCCAAATTGCAAGTGCAACAAAGGGTATTTTCACAAGTCTCCATGTTAATTAAAGCATGCACATGGAACATCAGAGGGCTTAATGACCCTGTGAAACAAAAGGCCATCCAAAACCTTGCTAAGATGCACAAACTTGATCTCCTTACCATTCTTGAAACAAGGCTTCGAGCCAGCAATGAGAATCGTATCTCAAAAAATCTCTTCCCTCACTGGTGCCACACATCAAATAGTACCACAGCCCATAACTGCAGAATATGGGTTTGGTGGAACCCCGAAAGGATTCACCTCACACCTATTATCACCACCGACCAAATCATACATTGCAAAGCCTCCAATCCTCTCACTAACCCAAACCAATCTATTGTTGCTGAATACACCTTTGTTTATGCGCACAACAACCCTGAGGACCGTGTGGATTTATGGTCTACAATTGACACAATCAAACTGCTTAACAACTCCATCCCATGGGCTGTCATGGGTGACTTCAATGTCATGCTTACTCCGGATGAGAAGACCACAAACGACCTCCCTGCAATATCTCAATCATCGACTGAACTTGCCAAATGCTTTGAGCATAACTCCCTCAATGATCATCACTACTCTGGATGCAAGTTCACCTGGAATAACAAGCAGATTGGTACAAGGATATGGTGTAAGTTAGATCGCATCATCACTAATAATGCATGGCACATCTCCTTTCCAAGCTCGAAAGCTCACTTTGATCTGGCTCAACTCTCTGATCACTCCCCGGCCTTACTCTTTACTAATGATGACAAGTCCACCAGAAATGTCCCTTTTCGATTTAACAATGCCTGGATCGATCATGAAGGTTTTCTGGATACCGTCCGGGATGCTTGGGCTGTGGATGTGGAGGGAAATCCTATGTTTAAGTTAATGAGGAAACTAAAGCTGCTCAAGGTCTCCCTCAAAAAGTTTCCAAATGTCAAACTTGAAGATCTGCATACTCGTATACAGGAAAACCAAAAGAAGCTCTCTGATCTACAGATGCGCCTCCAAGTAACACCCCATGATGCTACAATTCATAATGCTGAGAGAGTTCACATGAATGCTCTCAAAGACAGCTATAAAGAGCTCCATGCAACTCTTGCCCAACTTGCCAAGGCCAATTGGATTGCACATGGTGACCAATGTTCAGCATACTTCTTCAGGAGCATAAAATCACGCAGATGCTCAAATAGCATCAAATCAGCACAACTAAATGATGGTACTATCACATATGATCAAGATGCTATTGATCTCACCTTTGTTAATCACTTCAAGCGCATACTCAACTTGAATGAGACCTCGAACCAAGCTAATTTCCCTGATGTATGCCTCCCAACTCTCACACCTGTGGAGATTGACTCACTTACCTCGAGGATCCCTGATGAGGATATAAAAAAGGCATTTTTCAGTATTGGTGACAACAAGTCGCCTGGACCGGATGGATACAGCTCCAAATTTTTCAAAACTGCATGGGACATTATTAACTCTGATGTGTTGAATGCAATGCAGAACTTCTTCATCCATGGTCGTTTGCTGAAACAAGTAAATCACGCTGCCAATGCTCTAATTGCAAAGAAGGACAATGCAATCACTCCATCAGATTTCAGGCCAATTTCATGCTGTAACACAATATACAAAGCAATTGCCAAGATCCTATCCGCAAGAATCAATCTACTGCTTCCAAGAATCACCAGCTTCAACCAGAGTGCATTTGTTGCTAAGAGATCTATAAAACATAATGTGCTTGTATGTCAAGAATTACTCAATAAATATGGTAGGAAACACATCTCACCAAGGGCTGCTTTGAAGGTGGACATATCCAAAGCTTTTGACTCCATTAGTCATGACTTCATCTTCTATTGCCTCCACAAGATGAACTTTCCTGCTCATTTCATTGGACTGGTTAGAGAATGCATCACAACGGCCACATATTCGGTGAACCTGAATGGCTCTCTTCGTGGGCATTTTTCTGGTAGGCGTGGGCTAAGGCAGGGCTGCCCACTGTCTCCACCTCTCTTTATTATTGCAATGGAGTTTCTCACCAAGCTGATTCAGAGCAGAACTTCTAACCCGGAATTTAACCACCACCCCAAATGCAGCTCTCCTGCCATAACCCATCTGGCCTTTGCTGATGATCTTCTAATGCTATGTAGAGGTGACCTATGCTCCATTAAGATCTTGAAAGATGCACTGGATGACTTTGGAACTGCTTCTGGTCTCAAGTTCAACCCTTCCAAATCTCGCCTCTTCACTGGAGGTATGAAGGATGCTGATATCACTCGAGCCATCAGCATCACTGGAATGGAACTTGGATCACTGCCCTTCCTTTACCTAGGTGTTCCTATTGGGAGTAGCAAGCTGCTTATTCATGACTTCCTTCCCTTAATTCACAAAGTTACTAAGAGGGTGCAATCATGGACAGCAAGGACCCTATCCTATGCGGGTCGTGCCCAACTAGTTAAATCAATCCTCTTCTCCATCAGCTACTACTGGAGTACAATGTTCATGATACCTACTAAGATCCTCAATATGATCAATGGGATCATAAGATCTTATTTTTGGGCCGGAATTGAAAATAGCAAGCGTGCACTGGTTGCATGGAAAGTCATCTGCTCACCTAAAGCCAGTGGTGGACTTGGATTCCCTGATCTACTTACAAGAAACAAAGTAGTACTTTCCAGGCTGATTTATGACATTGATAGAGATGATAGCAATATTTGGTCCCAATGGCTTGCAAAACACATTTTCAAAAGGACCAGTAACATTTGGAATTGCCAATCAAAGCCACATCACAGTGCCTCCTGGAAGAATCTGCTTCATATCAGAGATGATATCATTGCTCTCGGTGGCACTAACAGCACCCTTGCAAACCCTAATGGAACCTTCTCTCACAAAAAGATTCATGCCTTATTCTCCCCTATCTCTCCTGCTGGAACATCACAACCTTTCAATGCAATCTGGAGTCGACATAACATTCCCAAATGCTGCTACATTGCTTGGTTAGCTGCACTTAGGAGACTCCCTACTTTGGCGAAGATCAAAGCTTGGAATCTGACTGATAATGATACCTGCTGGCTTTGCAAGAATGCCACTGAAGATGATGATCACCTATGGGTTCATTGTAGTTATGGTTCACTTGTCTTGGATGTGATATCGAGATGGACTAGGACTCCCTATCCGGCACCTTACCTTGGCAATATTTGGCAATGGCTTAGCTCCCGCAGCACACACAAGCTGAATCTGTTGGATAGTCTAAGAGTTGCATCCATCATCTCTTTCATTTATCATGTTTGGACTTCAAGAAACAAGATGGTCTACAACAACCAGTTCACAAGAGCAATTGAGTGCGCAGCTAGTATCATCACCTCAGTTAAAAGTCACTTCCAAGCCAAATGGAAGGATCGATCCCCTAGCTCACTTCAAGTTGCGGGAATGTTGAACCTTAGACTTGATTAGATCTTTTCTAGTCCTCTCTTTTGCCTTCACCCTTTGTTTTTGTACTAGTTGGCTATGCCTCTGTATACTGGACTAGAGTCCATCATCCACCTTGTACATTCATTCTAAATACAAATTAACTTTTCAAAAAAAAAAAAAAAAACATGATATGTAATTGGATGGAAGTTTCACTTTTTTAAAGCGCCAATGCTTTGGAATGAGAAAGACAACACAAAACTAGTCTTGACACATAACTAGTCTTGTCAGTTGATTCATCTTCTCGAATCCTCGAACCAGCTTTGCTCCTGATGCATAAACAAGGAGATCATTAAGTGACTTCAATTACATGGATGGTGAAGAAACATTTATATTAAAGCGTTTTGTAGATGAAATATGACCTATTTTTTGAGGATCCGATACTCCTTAGCATAAACAAGCCAGTAAATCACGTGTTACCTTATTCTTTAAACAATCTAGTTGCTGCAGTAAATCTCAACTTCGATGATCAAACTATCCTTGATTTCATTCATTATTAAGTCAGATTCGTGATACCAGATCTGCAAAAATCTAAAAATAGCAAAAAAGAAAGTACTGTATATGAGCTTCAACAGTTTATAGATATATAATTTGATGGATTAGAAAACAACTAAAAAGATAAAGAGATGTATAGATTTAGACTGTAAATTCAGTAGTTACCTTATTCCGTCGGTGGTCAGATAGTGAGATAACAGCATTGGGCGGCGTTGAGCTCCGACGATCTCATCTTCGACCGTCCACGTTGAGTCCATCGAGTACAAACTCCGATCATGCCCCTTGGTCATCTTCTTAGTTGAGTGGAACAAATAGGAAGAGAAGATGGATTTGATCCTCAGATCGGAGATCGAAAATTGGGGGATTAAAGAAATGACTGTTGCGAGGAAGATGATTGAGATTTGATTGTGTCTGTGACCTACTTAGAGTATATATAGCAATATAGTTAGGTTAAAGGATAGGATGTTAAATATATAAATTCATTAGTATTTTATTTACTTATTAAAAATTACTTAATATCATTATTCAATAAAACCAACACAAAAAATAGAAGAGAAACTATTATCAAACAATAATGAGCGACTCGGATACCTTTTTGTCAACAAAATAAAAGAATATCAGTCAAAAACTCAAACATTGTACCGACTTGACTCGGATACCTTTTTGTCAACAAAATAAAAGAATATCAGTCAAAAACTCAAACATTGTACCGACTTGGATCGATAATATCTGTATTTTTTTTTTATTGAAATTTTCGTATATTGAGCAAAAGGGGAGAATGTACATAGAGGGTCAACAACCAAAACAAACATCAATCACAAAGAGAGAAGAGAGAAGGAGAGGATATTAGCCTAATGGATCCCAAGAATTCTAGCCCAAGAGGTGGTGTCGTTAGACCGGTTCTTCCAATGATGAGCAATGAAGTTTTTAATTGCTAGGATAGCGTCATTGGAAAAAGTCGTTGCATGAGTGAATGTGTTGCTGTAGAGAATGTTGTTGATGGCCTTCCAAGTAAAGTAGATGAATGATGTAATAAAAGAGATTTGGGTGCTTTCAATGAGGTTCTTTTTGGGTCTACGTTAAGAGCAAAGCCAACCCCAAAGACTGAGTGAGTAATGGAGAGTGTAGGGGGGTTCTTGTCCATCGAGAGATGATATCCAACAAAAGTGTAGTGTAGCTACAGTTCATCCATAAATGGTTCTCATCCTCCATGTGGTTTGTACATAACTTACAAGTGGCATTAGTGGTGATGTTCAAATGAAGAAGCTTAGCAAGTGTGGACAGTTTCTGATGACAAGCAATCCACGCAATGAAACTGCACTTGAGAATATTAAGGTCACCCGATATGACATTGCAGTTGGTGGGGGGAAGGTTAGGGCTCCTGAAGAAGGTGTATGCTTTCTTGGTGGAGAAGGATCCATTAGTGTAAGAGATCTGACTAACATGGTTCCTGGAAAATCCAAAATTGAGCAACTCATCATGGATTTTGATGATCATATTCCAAGTGTGGCTATGGTTGTAGTTATTTGGGCAATTTTATAAGTTACTTTAAAGGCTCATTGATTTAAACATAAATATAGTAAATGATAATCAGCTTCAAAGTTACATAATTATATGTATATATAAATGGTGTACGGTATATTTTTATATATTAAAAAGGTCGTATTAGTATTACCATTGAGGAAAGAAGAAATAACTCGAGTAGAAATAATTTATTCAATGGATAAAGTTTAGCAAATCAACTTATTACATCTTCATCTTTTTCTCTAGATTTTTCGAGAAACTTACAATTCAAAGCATTTGTTATAAGTAATTTTTATAACATATATATACTAGGTCCTTTTTTGAGAAATCTATTGTGAAAATATGACAATTTAGATTTTATTTTATTAGTGTAGTTTACGTAAATGATTTTAAATTAATCTCACTATATTGATCCACATAAAACAGAATAAAACGAACCTATTTTAATAATATGATCCCTTCATAGTTCAAATTGCATTTGTTAGAATTCCCTAACTAGTATATTTATGACAAAAATGATTTCAACGGGGTATTTTGATGGGGTTATCGTGGTCCATTTTAAAGTGGAGCATTTCGATGGCGAGAATTCCGACATAGAGTTTTTTTTGCTCAAGCATTCCTACCATATGTCATTTCGACTAGGTTAATTAAGATGAAGATATTTTGATGGAGGCATTGTGATTCGGGTACTCCGACGAGCTGTATTCAACGGGGATTGACTTGTAGTGATCCAAGTACCAAAATTCGGGTACTCCGACCAGATTTCAAGCACAACCTTCTTTCTGTTCCTCGACTAGTAGATAATTATGCTTATGTGGGATGTCAGTCCGCCTCCTCTCTCTCCTTCTAGCAAATTAATCTCTCCCGTTTAATCTCTTTGCTCTCTTTGTATATTGCCTGTAATCTCCACTTTTTCTTCTTGATAACCAATTGGATCTAAAACCCCCCAAAATCCAACTCACAAATGAGATGCTTTTATATTATTTAATTGAAAAGTTAGTTTTTTTTTATATATAATTGAATTGTTTTACAGCCCATCCCATTTTGGAACCATCGAGTTGAAAAAACTTGGTTTATCATCTCACGAACCCACACAGGTATTGTCCTATCCTCCACTCGGGATTTTCATCGCCGCACTCGGGATTTTCATCGCTGGTAGGTTGTATGTCTATTTTTCACCAAATTCATCACTAAATATTTGCATAGGTATCTAGGATAAAAACACAAGTAAAAAAATATATTACCTGTTTTTGACAAATCATTTATTATACTTACTAAAATAGAGCACGGGTCGATGACGTGGCGCGTTGTGAACACGGGATTTTTTAAATGGAGCTCCCACAATTAAAGCCAATAAATTTTTATTTTTTACACTATTTTTTAACCATAAAATCTTTTATTATTAAAATAATAATTTTATAGAAACCAAATCAGTATATCTTTATTTTTTACACTAAATTTTTTATACCATAAAAAATTTTATTATTAAAATAATAATTTTATAGAAACCAAATCCGTGTATCTTTATTTTTTACACTATATTTTAAACAAAAAAATCTTTTATTATTAAAATAATATATATCTATACTATACTAAAACATAAAACACTAAAGCTGATTTTAAATAATTTATTTAGTGGGAAGATTTTTATTTTTTTTTTTTTATTTTTGAAGGATTATAAGCTCAATCTATTTACATTAAAAAATTTCACGGAATTCTCTATCCCACAACGATTATAAGTAAGGTTGGTAGTTTGATAACTTGTATAAATAGACGGTTTCAAGACTAAACAAATCACACATTTCTTGGCATTTTGGCTAAGTTAGGTATAATTTTATTCATAATGGATTAATATCTGTTTTGTGAGTCGTTGGTCTATTGTATTGTGGATCGTTGGCCTACTGTTTTGTGGATCATTAACACTAAGACTAATGGTTTGAGAACTTGTATAAATAGAGGTTAATAACGGATATTGAAGATTAAACAAATGATACATTTCTTGGCCTTTTAGCTAAGTTGAGATATAACTTTTATTCATAACGGATTAATATATGTTTTATGGGTCGTTGACCTACTTTTTTATGGGTCGTTTACTTACTGTTTTCAGCGAATTTGCTATCCCCCATCGACTATCAAGTAAGGCTGATGCTTTGAGAACTTGAAAAACGTTTATAATTGTCTCCAAAAATTAATATTATTTTATCCGTTATTGTATGATATTTTGTTTAATTTTATATTATAGAATTTTTTTATCGTCATATATAAACTGTTTTTTAATTTATAAATTTTTAGATTCCGATTTTTTAAATATAACTGATTTAGTGAAAATGCATGTTTTTTAAATAAAAATATTACTCTACGGGTATCATTTTCTGTTTGTTGTCCTATTATGTTTTTTAATCATAAAATACGAGTATTCTTTTTATATTACGTCGGTCGTTACAAGAATAAAGTTTCAGATTTTAAATTTCGTTCATCCAATAATTTGTTTTTGCTTTTGTTTGTATTTTTAAACTTTATTTCAATTTTTTGTGTATTTTTTTTAAACAAAACTTTCAATTTTTATTTTATTATTTATCACACATTTCGTTTCAGATTCTTTTTTTTTTACAAAATTATATTTCGGGTTCCATTTAGATAATTACAATATACTAAAACAGAAGACACTAAAATTGACGTGTCATTCTCACAAATCTTGTAGGGTTAAATCTTTTTTTAACTAACTTATTAAACCATAAAATCTTATTTATTAATCCAAAAATAAAACAAAATTTTGTAAAATTAACTAACAAGATCTCCTACATATTTTAAAAATAATTTGGTTTATGTATTTCTTTATTTTTAAGCCGTCGAAATTTAAATAATTTATAAGATTTTTATTTTTTTCTTAATTTATTTTTGAAGGATTATAAGCTCAATCTATTTACGTTAAAAAAATTCACGGAATTCCCTATCCCACATCGATTATAAGTAAGGCTGATAGTTTGATAACTTGTATAAATAGCCGGTTTGAAGACTAAACAAATCACACATTGCTTGGCCTTTTGGCTAAGTTAAGTATAATTTTTATTCATAACAAATTAATATATGTTTTGTGAGTAGTTGACCTACTATTTTATGGGTTCATTGACCTACTGTATTGTTGTCGTTGACCTACTATTTTCTGGGTCGTTGACCTACTGTTTTGGGGGTCGCTAAGTATTTTCATCGATTTTTTGCTTAGCCACGTTGGTTTTCACTTGTATAAATAGAGGTTTAATATAGATTGTTTGGATTTTTGGCTAAGTTGAAGTATAATTTTTATTCATAAATTATATTCGTTATATGGGTCGTTGACCTACTAATACTGATGGTTTGAGAATTTGTATAAATAGAGGTTAATAACGGATGTTGAAGATTAAACAAATGATACATTTCTTGGCTTTTTGGCTAAGTTGAGCTATAATTATTATTCATAACGGATTATATATATGTTTTATGGGTCGTTGACCTACTTTTTTATGGGCCGTTTACTTACTGTTTTTAGCAAATTTGCTATCCCACATCGATTATAAAGTAAGACTGATGCTTTGAGAACTTGAAAAACGTTTATAATTGTCTCCATAAATTAATATTAATTTATCTGTTATTGTATGAGATTTTGTTTAATTTTATATTATATAATTTTTTATCGTCATCTATAAATTGTTTTTTAATTTATAAATTTTCAGATTCTGATTTTTTAAATATAACTGATTTATTGAAAATGTATTTTTTTTTTAAATAAAAATATTACTGAACGGGTATCTTTTTCTTTTTTTTTTTTTTCTGTTGTCCTATTATGTTTTTTAATCATAAAATACGGGTATTTATTTAATATTATGTCGGTTGTTACAAGAATAAAGTTCCACATTTTAAATTTCGTTCATCCAATAATTTGTTTTTTCTTTTGTTTGTATTTTTAAACTTTATTTCAATTTTTGTGTGTTTTTTAAAAAAAACTTTTAGTTTTTATTTTATTGTTTATCACACATTTCGTTTCAAATTCTTTTTTTTTACAAAATTATATTTTGGGTTCCATTTAGATAATTACAATCTATTAAAGTAATTTAGTTATAAGTCTATACCGGAGTTGTGCATTGTATTTTTTTTAAAAAAAATTGTGCATTGTATAAGGATTAAATTTATGAAGTGTAGAATCATAAGTTCTTTATTTGTGACTATTTTTTCGTTTTGAGAATAATCAAATCCGAATTATTATTATAAAATTTCATAAATATATCTTTAGTTCGCACAACTAATATTATAAAGATACCCGCACAAGATGCGGGCTATACTCTAGTTTGCTACGTAAAATTAATCACGAAATATCTACATAGGGATCTAAGATAGACACATCACTCAAATGATATTTTTGAACAATCAAATTGCTGCACCATATTCCTAATTTACATTTTTTTTCTCCCAATTACCATAAAAAACCTCATGAGTTTTGTACCTCCACAAATACCTCCACCTTTTCGTGAGAATATAGGATGACATGCCACCACCAAACAATCCATCTTCGTCCATAGAGAACTCCCTCGGTTAACCCAACAAAGTGCTATATGATTTAGATAGAGCTTGTCAATTCTGTAACATCCCGGGTGCTACCATTTGAAGATCTTGTGATTGGTTGTTGGTGTTCATTGCATCATGTGTTCGCATTTGAAGATCCCGGATTGGCTCGGTATTCTTCGGGACAGCCTTGTACATGCAATGTGCATGTTCCATCAAAGAGCATCAATGAGTATCGTTTCTGGAATTCCTCAAACTGCATGGCAGAGACAATAGAGTGTAAATATGTGATTACCATAAAGAGTTATCTGACATTCTATATTAAGGGCTTTTTGGAAACAAAACACAAGTTTTATGCCTAATAGTGATGTTACGATGCATGTGTTACAGTATGTTGTCTTATTGCCAACACTAATCACTTTAATGGCATACCAAATCTACTATTTATACTACATAATTTATTTTTAAAGCCCGTGCTGCATACTTTTGTTTGCATGACATCCAAGGATACCCTAATTCAAACAGAAATAACATGCATTACCTCTTGTTTTAAGAACCCAGAGTCCAGAGAACCCAATTTATTGGTCCAAAACAATTTTGTTTTGGCATCAACGACGAGAGATAACACCAAGCTTTCCGAGCAATTTCTCAATGCAGGAGTAAAGAATATGGAAATAGCCCTATAAAAAATTGAAAATGTAAATTAGAAAATTGCACAAAGGAATTGTGGGAAGTATATAGTAAAAACTATAAATTTTACACGTGTTTTTAATCCAAACAAAAGCTAAATGTCATTTTAGTTTACCCATAAACCATGTATGGTATATTATCTTGATTTGAGTCGGGGATTATTATTGGATCAAATTGCTCTGAAAAGAATATGGCCAAAATGTAAACAATCAGCATCAAAACATCGAACTTAAAAGCAGCAACAACACAACCACATAGCAACCGCAAAGCTCTTTTGAGACAATTGCTAAAATTGCAAAGAAGGAGGCTTGTTGGCAAATTATCCGACCATCAGTCCCGATCTTCGGAATCATAGATAGAGAGTCACACTCAATAACAATACTACCCATCCCTGCATCTGCGCAACTGAATATTTGCCAAGCATTAAGTGAATACTTACAAGTTCTTCAGTAAATGGGATTATGTGGTTAAGGGTTGAAGAAACATGATTCCCCCAATGACAAAAAAAAAAATGTAAACACACAATAGAAGCAACACTCACCATGCATTATCTCTTGTAGATTTAACTTCTTCATTGGTTAATGTCTTGCACCTGTTACAGTTAAACACCAATACATAACATTAAAGCGTTTTCTAAATGATATACATATATATGACCTTATTTTATGAGGATCTCATACTACTTTGCATAAACAATGGTGTAGTATTACCTCATTCTTTGAACAATCTTGTTGCTGCAGTAAACCTTGAATTCGAGGATCAAACAATCCTTGATTTCCTTCATTATTATGTACGTCAGATCTGTCATACCAGATCTGCAGTAAACCTTGGCCAGCGTTGAGCTCCGACGATCTCATGTTTGACCCTTCCACATCGATCGAGTAGAAAATCTTATTCTGAGTTGAGTCGCAACAGGAAGAGAAAAAGGGAAGATGTTGGTCAATTTCGGCCACGATCGGAGACGACGGCTGGAGGAAGATGTAAGAGAAGAATGGATTTGTTGTGTGTGAGGTATGCAGTTTATATATAGGTAGGTTAAAGGGGCAGGTAGGGTAAATTTAGTTAGGTTAAAGGGTACGTTGGGTATAAATGGGTAGGTTAAGGGCAAATACGTACACTACAGTTAGTATTTATTTTTTATTTATTAAGAAATAAGAACTACTTTAAATCATTAATAAATAAAAAAGTAATATCTGTTTTCTTTTTAATTACGATTATTTATTTTTTCTTTCAAATTAACTACATTTTGGAGACAAGTCATCTTGAAAACTTTTTAAAATGTAACAATTTGCATCACTGATGTCTACAAGTTACATGACGGGGTTGATTCCGATGTAGGATATTCAGATTTAGAATTTGACCAAATGAGCGTATCCAACTAGAATATTTTGATAGTTTCATTCTATGAAGTTCATGTAATGTTTTAATATAGTTAACTTTTTTAGTACTTTATTATAATCTAAACTTACTACGTTTTAATATCATAAACACTTGCATTGAATTATTATCATGCCACATAATTTTCGCGCAATTAATGTACTTGCACATTTTTTGTGCAACAATATTTGACGAGTAAGTACATAAATAAGAGTCATTAGTATCTTCTAGTACTATGCACTACTTCAAATCATTAATCAATAATTTCTATAAACTATGAAGAGAAACTATTATGAAAAGAAACTTATATAAATTACATGGAAGGTGATACGAGTTTAATATGACTTGAGTGATGAGCAACACATTCCCTCTTTACAACAAGAGATAAAGTAATATCGGCTAAATCTCGAACATGCTCATAAATTTTTGTTATTTCCTTTGTTTCTCTATTTATCGGTATGTTTCGGTATTTCGGATACAAATCACTATAAACATCAATGAATTATTTAAAAGGGTTGTATGAGTTTAAAACAAGTGACTATAAACATAACATATTAATTGGTTAGCTGAAGTAGGTTTGTGGCTGTTCATATAATAGACTATCAATATACATACACCTGCATAAACCACAAAACTCAGATTCATTCTATTAAAACTCAAAAACACATTTTCATTCTTTGGGAGGATGCTCCATAAACTAAAAAATCTCACTCTTAACACCATTTTTCTAGCGTAATTTTGAACTTATGGATAATTTTTCACTTTTTTCTTCGGGTAATTATTTTTACCCTCCGGTGTTATTTGGAGCATTTGAGAGCTTCAATTAATAAAACTGCAGTTGAGAAAAATGATCACGACATCGAACATGCCCTAGATATGAAATAACATGAAAAGGATAAAAGGTCATAAGAGTCGTTATTTCGTTTCTTAACTGCTAAGAAAGACGGCTTAGGAATACGCGTTTTTCGAGGCAGTTGTGAAATAATTATCCCTACAATATTCCATAATTTATGATTCCAATTTCGAGAAGTTTGGAGAAGGGGGTTCAACCCGCCTTTGGATCGATTAAATGTAATCATCGACTTCGCTAAAG
Organism: Fagopyrum homotropicum; assembly: GCA_033239125.1. Classification (NCBI taxonomy): domain Eukaryota; kingdom Viridiplantae; phylum Streptophyta; class Magnoliopsida; order Caryophyllales; family Polygonaceae; genus Fagopyrum; species Fagopyrum homotropicum. The sequence goes on along the minus strand of BSWB01000001.1, from coordinate 97,198,677 downwards.
GATAATTATCGTCTGCGCTATAAATAGTGGAAAATCCTTTATTAATTCATTTCCTTTCACGTTTCCTCGTAAAAGCTCTGATTTCTCTCAACCTTCAAACTCAGAGCTACACTCCGTTTCTAATCCGATTTCAAATCCGTTTGAGTTTTTGGATTCCTCTCTTCATTCTCTTAATTTTGGTACTGAGTTTTTGCATTTCCGAGCATATGAAGATCTTGTCGAGCATATATGTCATCAGGCCGGTTTTGTTGCTCAAGTTCCGGTGAATTTGATGTTTTCCAAGTGTAACCTGCGTCGTTGTGATTCTAAATCTTCTTTCGGATCGTCAATCGGGTTAGTAACTAATAAATTATGAATTTATTCGTTTTCCGTATTGCGATTTGACCTAAATTGACCTTAGGCTTGTCAAAATGGATAATTGGAAATTCTATTATGTCCGTTATATTATTCTGAGGATTATGGGTTGTTTGTTTGATGAAATCTGATGACAAGTGGGTTTAGAAATTCCTGCGGACAAAACGTTATTCTCATGAAAGTTCGTTAATTGATTAAAGGTTAATTAATTAAATTAGGATTAAAATTGAGATTGAGGAATATTGATTAGATGATACTTTGAGAGGTTTGAGGAATTGTGAGTTATGGTTTGGTTACGTTTATGAGATGTAGGAGGCTGATCTCCTAACCTTTGATGATGTTGATTATGTGTGTGTCTTGCTGATGCAGGTGCTGATCGTTTTCTCGAGGGGAAACTTTGATGTGGTTCAGGTTTATGTGTATATCAGGTAAGTCCATTGGACTTACTTAGCGAGCACTAGTACAAAGAGGGATGTAGACCCCGGTTTTTTTGTACATGGGACCCCGGTTTTCAAAGCGTGGTTAACGGGAGCGAGGTAAAGCTACTCGGACCTCGCTAATTGTCACCGAGTTAAAAAAAATTCGGACCACGGTTATTTTAAATAACCGCGATCCCAGTTCTATTTTTTTTAAAAAAAAATTACAGGATTCAGACCACAGTTATTTTAAAATAACCGTGGTCCCAGTTCTATTTTTTTTTAAAAAAAATACAGGATTCGGACCACGGTTATTTAAAATAACCGTGGTCCCAGTTCAAATTTTTTTTAAAAAAAAACACGACGGTTCTTTAAAGAACCGTGGTGTTTAAAAAAAACTACCAGTTCACTCTACTACACTAATTCTTATTCTAAACGCATACAACAATAATTATCACTTCAACTTTGACTTATTTGGTGGTTTACCATCAGCAGGTTCATCTGACAACAAATTTGCAATATGAGCAGTTGAAGCATCCAATCCTTCAGCATTTGGTGACCTTTAACCGATTGCCTCTTCAAAAATGACTTGTAGTCTTAATTCTAAAAGAAGCAAAAGAGTCATCAGTTGATCAACACTCCCCGGAACTGGATTATTTTATCAGATTTACAAGAAAGCACTCACTAATACCTTTCAGCTTCGAAAAAAAAACAAAAGCAAGCAGACAAGTCACTTAAGTCATTGCATAGTGAAGCTCTAGAAGATGTAGGATAATGGTGCTATATACAAGGTGGGGTAGCATAACTTGGCACCAATAATCTGATCTTCAACATTAGACTGCATGGAATAAGTTTTCACCTTACTATGACAAAGAAAAAAGTATCATCAGAGATGGAGTTCCAATTGTCCGTGGGTATGAAACTCCAAGAAATCCACATTGAACATATTAAATAAACAATTGCAAATTCCACCTAAATGTGAATAATCTGGACTCTTTCTGGTATATTCATCTCAAACTCATATGAAATTGAATGTCAATAGTGTAAAGGTTATGACTGTAAAGTCATGAACTTAATAATGGAGTTAAGGGATGCAAGTATCAAATACACATAGAACACCCAGTAATTTATAATTTTATTTATTAAAAAAGTCAAAAAAAAAAGCAAACATGAACTCCTAATTTAAGTTCTTGAGCATTTAAAAGTTTAGCCTAGTGCAGTACAAAAGTGAGAAGGAAAAGATGAAAGGTAAATGTAGAGATGAAGCATTTTGCAATATAATATCCAAAATCTAGTCAATTTTGATTAGGTTAGCACATTTTGTAATATATTCCATCTTATCAGAATGATCCAAAAATGTCAATCTATAATTAGTATAAATAACAGGTCCAATACTATTTCTGACACTAGTAAATTGACATTCAATTGCATGCTCATAACAAGCAGCACCATTAAGCTAAATGTGAGTGGCAAACCGCTTGGTCGATAACAAATAATCTTTTTTATATTATGTTATTTATTGTTTACAGAGACATACTAAGTGATCAGGTCCATAGAACTCAGGAAATAATCAAACCTGTACAACTACCAAACAAGATCTGGAAACTATAATAGAACAAGCTACGAACTTACAGATGTTGTAGTGCAATAAGGTTTCCCAGCTCAGTAGGAATTTGCCCACTTAAATAATTACCTTGCAAGGATCTGGAAACTATAATAGATCAGTATTTGAAAAAATGTCGGCCAAATCCAAATAAGATAAAGACTATCACATGTTTCACAAGGGAAGCTTTATTTAACAACATGTGTAGTAGGATAGTGGTTTTAGAAGCATATCAAACATCCAAAACCTAGGTTTTACAAAGGAGTTACTACCGTAATATAAGATTAAACATTAATTAATGTGAAATATGGGGTTGAAATACAAATCAAGCTAACACTGAAGAAACTTTGAAAATTGACCAAATTTTGAACTTCCACCATACTTGTCTCTTGGCATTTTTCAATCTTCATGGCATTTTTCAGTCCTCGTGAAGGTAATAACACACTTCCTTACCTCTATACTTGTCAACATGCCTCTTCCCACCAAAGCAAGCTCCCACACCAAGCAAATGAAAAGCAAGACCAGGTAGAACTGTAGCCAGAATCACTACCAAATGACTTCCGCCTGACCACAATTTACAAAAACAAAATATCTTGAACTTCCACCATAAATACACAAATTACGCCAATCAGTGGATATAACTTACCCTGTGATAAAAATTGAGGATTCACCGTGTTGTTATAAAACTTTTGAGTAGAATACCTCAAATAAGTCCAGAACTGCCATATAACTATCAACATGAAAACAAACATTGCTAAGAACTTTGACTTTTCAGATTAGAAGTTAATATGGAGGATCACATACATAGCAGTTGATATGTTTCTTTCAGCAAATAAATCAGTTAAATGGGTAAATTCTACTTAACAATGTGTCAAAATGCTTAAACTAGAGGCTATCAATGATAGCTAACAAAATCACTCAGAACAAGAACAAAATTTATGGATAAACTAAACATATCTAATAACTTAAACTTTCCATACATAAACAAACTTGCTCTGAGTGAAAGCCATGTATGATCAAGGTTGTAGTAAATCCAGAGTAAACCTGAGAAGAGGTTTGGATGAATAAGCCATTGCTCACAAATCAGCATAAATATGAAGGAATTGATACTTGTAATACTTCCCCACCCTGATTAGAGCCTTCATTAACATTGTATAAGTGACAACATCGGGCTTCAAATCCTACAGTCCGGGGGCCAGTAGACAAACTTTAGTAAAATTGCATATGCCGTAAATCTCAAGTGTGCAGTTTTGGCTCAATGCACTGATTTAGGACACAAGACTTACATTTTCTTTCATGTACTGTAGGACAACAAAGCTTCAGCATCCCTCCTATCTTCACCAAATGCATTTATCAATAAATTGAGAGCTAAAATGCTTGACTTCAGACCATCTGCCCTCATAAGTCTTACCGCGTTCATTGCTTGTTCAACAAACCCAGCCAACAAGAATAGTGTTCTATTCTTGAGATACATAAGAGAATATATGATAGCAAGTGCAAGGTAAATTCGAAATACAAACCCTTTGTGCGTAAGCATTGAACTAGGCCCCTCACAACTCTCCCAATAAAATCTCGTCAGATTCTCAACCTCCGATACTTCCTCTCCATTACCACCTTGATCTCCCTGCGGTGAATCGGAAATCGGCACTTCTGAACCTCGATCATCCTTATCTTGACGGAATTGACGACGACAACAATGGAGATACTGGCAGTGTTGAAGACGGAGGTGGAGGTTGTGATGGGGAGAGTGAGATTGTTGTCACCGCCGCTCGCCAGTCGCCATTCACAGTCGTCGCCTGGTAGAGACGATGATATCAAATGGTTGGGATTTGGCCGGGTACTTGAACGATTAGGGCTATCAGATGGTTGGGAGAGTCGGGAGATCGATTAGGGCTATAGAGCATTTTTTTTCACCACGGTTATTAAAAAACCGGTTTCCGATATTATGGTATACCACGGTTAGTCATAAAACCGGGGTCCGAAATTATTATACCCCGGTTAGTTCAATATAACGGGGGTCCGAAAATTTTTTTTTAAATTAAAAATCGATTGTTCGCGGTTATTCATATAACCGTGGTCCGAAAATACACTTGATCTCGGTTTTTTCAAACGCGCTCAAACATAAGCGAGGTCTAGCGGGTGTCTTTGTACTAGTGATAGTTGTGGATTTGAGTGATTGTGATGGTGGTGTGTGTGCATATGATTGTTGCATTTATAACCTAAACCGGACTAGGACGACCACATATGTACATTTAAAGGCTCAAGTGTATTATAACGGGTCATGACCACCTGTCAAAGCTCGCCGAGAGTGGAGAAGGTGCTCTGAAACCGGTACTCCAAGGGGGAAGTAATCCCCACGCAAAACCTGTGTGAAAGGGGACGGAGGCGAGGTTCTAAAGGATCCTCGTGCGACAAAAGAAGTTAAATTAGTAATGGTATAACGTAATTGAAGATAATAAACGGTTGTGTGTGTGACATTGCATATTGTGATGTATTGATGTGTTGTATATGCTATTCTTTTCATTCATATTCATGATCTTTTAGCTAACGGTTTTATACCGTGTTGTAGATATTCAACAGAATAGGAAGACTGCAGAGTGAGCCAGATGGGTGATCAGCCGAGGGCTTCCATATACTAGGTTATGCGGGGGTTCAGGACGTTTTGTATATGTATGGTTGTGATTGCCGTTTTGTACCCGGTTGTATCTTTTGTAAACCTGTGATGTATGCTTATACAGTTTTATGGATTTGGTTTTATATCTATCTGTGCCTTGTTGTAAGATCCAGTGAACTTGTTGTCAGGCTAGGGTCAGGATCATATCCACTATGAGATCCTAGCCCAGTAGCGCCCCGAGTCCTGCGGATTTTGTGTGTTACAGAAAACATACAATTTTTTCGCCAATCCGTATTGTCAAAGTCCGTACTAACGGATCAGGTGGAGCGGGGGTCGTGTGCATGCGAGCGCACATGCACATTAGACTCAAAATGTCTCCACTTTTGACGTGAGAACTTATTAACTCCAACAGTTATCAAAACAATGATTATTCACTAAACCACACCCACCTATGAAGCTGGAAATGCAAAGCCACCAAGAAAACCCAATTATGTGCAAAGAATGGCACCGATCAAGACAGTCCACAGCAAAGCAAATTAATAACAAAAAAACATTTGACCTAAATCGTCCTATTATGTACATTCCAATGTATGTATCAATATATGCCCTACAAAATGGTTTCAAAATCTTCCTATTATGTGCATTCAAAAGCTGATATGTTGCATCTCTTAGGATGAGAGGCCAAACAGAAGTAATGGGATTCACTGCACCTTCATTTTACTCACCCTTGACTCTTTCCAGGAGATACATCTTACAATAAACCCTAAACATAAATAGGGTGAAGATTAATTGGGTGCTGTAGTGCTCCTGAACCGCCTGACAAAAAATGTTCAAATCACAATCAGATTAACAAAAATAAGCAAGAAATTAAGAAATTAGCACTACCCAAAGCAGTAATTGTTATCAGTTAGCAAACAATAATACAAACGGTAAGTGTTATCAGTCACTACGTAAATGAAAGCTTAATACAAATAGTAATTGTTAGGCAGAAGCATATCATTCAACTTATGTATTCAAAATTCTATGTAAATGAAGATATTATGTTTGCTTGTGTTGAATATAAGCACAAAACAATCTAAAACTATATTAAGGTATTGGAGATCTGATTGATCGACACCAAGAGCTTTTAGAGTGGTATTACAGCAACATGCAGTCAGGGGCGGCCCTTGGGTGGGGCAGGGTGGGGCACCCTCCAAAAAAAAAAAAAAAAAAAAAAAAAAAAAAAAAATTTTTTTTTTTTTTGAAAAAAAATCGTTTTAAAATGGGTCGTGACTTCTCGTTTATAAAATTTTTTTCTACGATTTATTAATTTTTTAAATATCACTATTCTTGTATTATATTTAAATGTTGTTTTGGATCTTTCGTCAAAGTAAACGAAACTTCAAAAAAATTTCCTGTTTTAGGCTCGGGGTGAAATAATTCATAATTCACCTAAATGCACGAGATTTGTTGTTTGAAGTAGAAACGCGGTCTTAAACCGCACTATTATTTGTAAAACGCGTTGTCGAGGACAATGTTTTAATATCCGAAATAAAGATAATAAAAACACAAATAGAGGTGCGGTCCTATACTGCGGCTATAGTATAACGTTTTTGAAAGAAAAAAAACTAAAGAGGCGCGGTTATAGACGCACCTATAGGGCAGCTATTTTTTTTAAAAAAAAAAATTTATAGGCGCGGTCCAAGACGGCGCCTTTAAGTGTAATATTTTTTTAATTTTTTTTAAATTTTTGTTTATTGTAAGTAGATGACATATTGACTTTGTTTTATCGCTATTTTATTTTCATATATATATTTAACGAAAATAAAATTTCGCCCCACCCTTTGAAATTCCTGCGGCCGCCACTGCATGCAGTCATCAACAAGCTAGTGTCGTTCTTCTCAAAAGCCAACTTGAGAATTGAGATGCTAATATACATTAATTAAAATGTTAGTTTTTTTTAATTGAATTTTTTTCGGCCCATGCCTTTGGAACCATCGAGCTAAGGAAATTGCTGCAATGAAATTAATCACGAAATATTTACATAGAGATCTAACGTAAACAGGTATGATATTTTTGAACAATCTAATTGTTGCACCAAATACATATTTTCCTGTTCTTTTTAACCACATGAGTATTACCCCGGGCCGATTCACGGTATTGAAATGGCAATGGTCCATAATAAAGTTGTGCGCCGACATGGATAGGTTGAGCATCTGAGCATCACGTCGGACCGATTCCCGGTAGTTTGCATGATTCACATGAATTTGTTCTCGCATCTTGTTCCAGTCTTGATCTTTGTCTTCATTTTCCGCCGAGATTCATTGAGGAACCTCACCATATCCTTGTCTTGCTATTTAAGTTGAGGCAAAAAAAATTTAAATTAGAGAACAAATAGAAGCAAAAAAAAAACACCATACCTCCAATGGTAAACAAAATGTTAGGTAGATTTTTATGCAGTACGCAAAAGAAGCAACACTCACCCTGCATTATCTCTAAAAGTTTTAGCTTCATAAACCAATGCATTATCTCTAAAAATTTTAGCTTCATAAACCAATCACACGTTGAGTTTTGAAGCCCTTGCTTGCTTGCTGTTGTATCATTAAACACAAATATATAACATTAATAAGTAGGAACATCTTCATCAACAATCAACAAGATATGTAATTGGATGGAAGTTTCACCTTTTGGAAGTGCCAATGCTTCGGAATGAGAAAGACAACACAAAACTAGTCTTGACATATAACTAGTCTTGTTAGTTGATTCATCTTCTCGTGTCCTCGAACCAACTTTGCACCTGATATAGGACACATCAGAAAGCTGTCTTCTCTCTCCTCCGCTGCCGGAGTAAGGCTTGACCTTCTCCACCCCAGTGTGGCCCTCCGGCTACGCACCCCCCATCCCCCCTCACAACCCTCGCATGCTCCCCATGGATGGCTCCAGAAGACTCTCCATCAAGCTCCCAGACTTACAACGTAAAACCTCCAATCCTTCTAAGCCGTGCCCTCGCTCGCCTTACCCTCCATCGCCTGATGGACCGTTTGATCCCATACCTGAAGAGCTTATTCGATCTAACAACCAAAGACTGTCAGCCAAACCTTACCATACCCTGACCCACCCACCTTATCCTCAGCAACCCTCTTTCCCCCATTGCCTCCTTCTTCTTCTACCATTCCGTCACACCCCACCATGTCTCCTATTGCCTTGGAATCTGTTAACAGAGAAGAATGAACTGAAAAATATATTCCTCTATTTCTGATAATGCGAGTACAAGGCTATATATAGCCTGTTAGAGTTTGTTACAACTTTTGGTTTATTACATAAGCAGTCCCTTTATTTACATATATCACTATATAATACCAATACCCCCCCCCCCCGTCAAGCTGGAATACGCTAAACCAAGCCAAGCTTGCGAACAAAAAAGAGGTGCTGCTGTTCTCCCAGGGGCTTAGTGAAGATATCAGCAAGCTGAAGAGAAGAGGGAGTATGAAGTGTAGAAATAAAACCACGTTGAACTTCATCTCTAACAAAATGACAATCAATACGCAAATGCTTAGTCCGCTCATGAAAGACTGGGTTAGCAGCAAGATGCTGAGCAGCCTTATTATCACAATGTAAAGGATAAGGGCGAGTGAGGGGAATATGAAGATCCTGAAGGAGCCCATCAAGCCAGATAATTTCACTCGTTGTCATGGACATGGCTCGGTATTCACTCTCAGCAGAGGACTTACTCATAGTCTTCTATTTTTTCGTTTTCCAGGATACAAGAGCTTGACCAAAAAATAAGCAATATCCAGTAATGGAGCGACAAGAATAGCTACACGAACCCCAGTCAATATCACTATAAGCAGTGAGTGAGAAATGAGACTGAACTGGATACAATAAGGCCAAATCCATTGTCCCTTTAAGATAACGAATGAGATATGTAGCTGCTTGTAAGTGTGGTGCACGAGGAGAAGAAAGAAATTGACTTAACTGTTGTACACTATAAGCAATATCAGGGCAAGTTAAAGACAAATACAACAAACGACCAATGAGTCTTCGATACAACTCAGGGTCAGAAATAGGATCCCCATCATCTGGAGTGAGGTGCAGATTGCGTTGCATAGGAAAAGAAGTCACTTTGCAATCAGATAAATGAACATCAGCAACAATATCAGCAATATATTTTCGTTGATTGATGAAAATACCAGTAGGTGAAACATCAATCTCCATGCCTAAGAAGAAATGAGCATCTCCAAGATCTTTGATAGTAAAAGCACGATCAAGTGCTTGCTTGAGAGACAAAATATCTGAAGGAACATTACCAGTAATGAGCATGTCTTCCACATAAACCAAGGCAATGGTCAAACCACTAGGAGAAGACTTGGTAAACAAAGAATAATCCTGGCGAGATTGCACAAACTGAAGATGAGTAAGCAATTTAGTGAGTTCAATGTTCCACTGTCGGCTGGCCTGTTTAAGGCCATAGAGAGATCGTTTGAGACGACAAACAAAGCCATGAGGAGCCTTAGCATATCCAGGAGGAGGCAACATATAAACTTCCTCATCCAAAAAACCATGAAGAAATGCATTATTAATGTCAAGTTGATGAAGAGGCCACTGTCGAGCAGCTGCTAAAGCTAGAATGACTCGAATTGTAGAAAACTTTGCCACTGGTGAAAAGGTGTGTTTATAATCCTTATTCTTGATTTGGTTGTAGCCCTTAGCAATCAAGCGAGCTTTATGACGTTCAATAGTGCCATCAGGTCGATGTTTAAGCTTATACACCCATTTAGAGCCTATAGTTGTCTTGCCCGGAGGTAAAGGAAGGAGCTCCCATGTATCATTATGTTCGAGAACAGTGAGTTCCTGTTGTATTGCCTCAACCCAAACGGGGTGATCTTTAGCCTGATGATAATGAGACGGTTCAAATGAACTAAGCACAGTACAAAGAGCTGCAACATATTCAGAAGAATGGCAAGAAAGATTAAAGTGCTTGGCCGTGATGAGAGAATTGCACTGATAATCTCTGAGATATGCTGGGCGCTGAACAAGACGAGTAGGTCGAGTAGAAGTCTCAGGAGGAATAATTATAGGGGAAGGAGTAATAATTAAGGAATTAGAGTTATTTGTGGTGGGAAGGGAAGAGGCAGATGTATTTGTGGAGGTAGGAGTTCCAAATGGAATAGGTACAGGAGATGAAAAATTAGGTGAAGAAGTGGAAGGAGCCTGGATAAGTGGGGAATTAGATGCAGGAAGAGAAGTGGCAGGTACATTGATAAAATGATCATCATCAACACTAGGTGAGACAAGAGGAAGGGTTGGTGAATTGGATAAAGGTAAGTTGGATGAATTTTTGAAAGGAAAAATGGTTTCCTGAAAAATGACATGGCGACTGGTGAATACCCGACGAGTCTCAAGATTGAAGAGTTTATATGCCTTCTGGCCTGGAGGGTAGCCAAGAAGCACACAGGGCTGAGAAATTGGTTCAAGCTTGTCCTTAAGATTTTTGAGGCTGAAGCAAAGACAACCTATAACTCGCAAATGATCATATGTGACCTTGGATTGATGAAGAATTTCAAATGGAATGCTCCAATTCAGGACCTGAGAGGGCATTAAATTGATGAGATACGTGGCAGTAAGTATACATTCACCCTAGAAAGTAATAGGGAGATTAGCATGAAGACGAAGTGCCCTAGCAGTCTCCAAAAGGTGGCGATGTTTTCTTTCCACACGAGCATTTTGCTGTGGAACATAAGGTGTAGAGCGCTGATGAAGAATGCCTGAATGAAGAAAGAAATCTTGAAGCTGAGTCTGCAAGAATTCTGCACCATTATCAGACCTTACAGATTGAACCTTAACCTTGAACTGAGTATGAACATAAGCACAAAAACCAACAAGGATCTTGAACACTTGTTATTTGTTTGACATGAGAAACGTCCAAGTACATCGAGAGCAATCATCAACCACTGTAAGGGAGTATTTAGCACCACACATTGACAATGTATGATATGGACCCCATATATCAACATGAATTAAGGCAAATAATTGTGTAGCATGAGAAGTACTAGGTGAAAAAGGTAAACGATGCTGTTTGGCTAATACACAAGTATGGCAATTCAACTTACTAATGCCAGAAGTAGAACAAATATCTATATGAGTCAGTTTAGTCAATGACATATGACCTAAACGAGAATGTAAAAGATGAACATCAAGTTGTTTATTTGCAGAAGAGTCAACTGCAGACGCCAAGGAAGATGAAACTGGAATTCCAAGTTTATAAAGGCCCCCTTCTCTATAACCTGTAGCCACGACTGAATTACTGATATGGTCTTGAAATAAGCAGGCGGCATCAGTGAAGATTATCTTCAATTGCAAATCATGAATAAGTCTAGATACTGAAATCAGGTTGTATTGGAAATCTGGCATATATAACACATTATGAAGTGTAAGAGCAGGTGATATAGTAATGGTGCCTCGATGGAAAACCTTCTTCATCGAGCCATCAGGAAGACCAATGATGATAGGAGTTGCCAGATCATACAAATGAGTAAAATGTTCTTTGTAGAAGGTAATGTGATCAGTGGCTCCAGAGTCCACAATCCAGGTACAAACATTGATGACATTATGCACAAGTTTATCAATAATACCTGCAAAATTAGTCACTGCAGATGATTGCTTATCAAGCATCATTTTGAGAACTTCCTGGTAAACAGCATTAACCATAACAGGATCCATAGATGCAGATGATGATGGTGGATCAACAATATCTAGAGGATTATCCCTGGAAGAAGACTCCATGACATTGGCAGATCGAAAAGATGGATTAGCAACTAAAGATCTCTCATCCTTAGATTTAAAATCCTTATACCAATCTGGTATACCAGTAAGTTTGAAACAACTTTCCTTAAGATGTCCTCGCTCTTTACAGTATGAACACAACCTATCAAACTTTTCTTTCTTATAATCTCTACGACTTCCACCAGCCTGTCTATAAGGAACATTTCGAGAGACAGCTAAAGCATCATGTGTAGGTATATTATGGCAGATAATCTCTTTCTGTTTCTCAACTTGAATCACCATATGGAATACACGATTCATAGTAGGTAAAGTGTCCAATGACAATATATGGCTACGAATTTGTTCAAACTGATCATTCAGGCCCATAAGAAATTGCATTACTCGTAACTTAGCCTCTCTAGCAGACAATTTCTTAAGAATCTCACACTTGCAATGAATAATACCTTTGCAAGTACAGGAAGGAATAGCATCAACATTAGATAACTCGTCCCATAATTTCTTCAACTTTCCATAATAAACAGCAACTGTATGGTTCTCCTGTTTCAATGAATTAAGATCCTTATGAATCTGATAGATCAAGGGAGCATTTGATACCTCAAATCGCTCAACGATGTCATCCTAAAGCTCCTTGGAAGATTCTGCATAAGTAAATAGCTCAGCAATCTCAGACTTCATTGAATGTAAAATCCAACATCGTATCATGAAGTCTGCTCGAATCCAGCGTGCAAGCTTATCTTCATCCTCCTGAGTAGGTTTCAAGCAGGTGCCATCAACGAAACCGAGTTTCTGTTTTGCTCCAAGTGCCATATGAATACTCCTCCTCCATGAGACGAAATTAGAACCATTAAACAGAATAGACACTAATTGCATTCCAGGATTGTCCGAATTGGACAAATAAAGAGGATCGTTCACATTGATAGATGTTTGCCTAACCAGATCTGAATTGGGGGAAGTATTCAGAACTTCTTGATTTGCCATTTGTAGAAATTCAAAACACACAAATGACAATCGAATCAATGAATGAGGTAAGTTTGCTTGAATATTCCAAGCAAAAGCAAACAGAGAATAGAAGAAATCAAAATTTTATGTGAAGATTCACCATAGCTCTGATACCATGTTAACAGAAAAGAATGAACTGAAAAATATATTCCTCTATTTCCGATAATGCAAGTACAAGGCTATATAATACCAATAGAATCTAGTCATGACCTGATACCATGTTAACAAAGAAGAATGAACTGAAGATTCACCATAGAGTTTGTTACAACTTTTGGTTTATTACATAAGCAGTCCCTTTATTTACATATATCACTATATAATACCAATAGAATCTAGTCATGACCTGACTATGAACGAAGCCTCACCCAACAATGTCTCTGTTGTTGTATCCTCACCTAACGTCGATGACTCCCTTGCTTCCATGCACACTATCTCCTCTGAGGAGTTGGGCCTTTCAGTTCCCCTATGTCCTTGTCCATCCAAGGCTGATACCCTTTTAGATTCCCCTATGACCAATGAACCTAGTCACAAACATTCTTTGACCAACTTTTCACCTACCCCTCCTTTAATGTCTAAAGCCACAAATTTGCATATAGCCACCTCCTCGATTCCCTATAAGGATATTGTCTCGAGAAATATTTGTTGGAATCACATACCTCTCTCCTTCACCCCCGGGCTTGAATTTAAACACATCATCTTCACTAAAGAAGACGTTGCTGAGACTACCTAAATATGGCACCTTTCCCTCTTGGATTTCCCATCGGAAGTTCCATCAACTTCCAATGTATGACTGTGTTTGTCAATGAGCATTGGAATAACATCATTCAACCCAAAGTGCTTCGAAATGACAATGGTGTCTTCGTGTTTCACTTCGCTAATGAAGACAACCTCAATGCTATTCTTCTGGGAAGTCCCTGGGTTGCCAATGGAACCTCAACCTTGATTTTGAAGAGATGGACTAAGGACCTTCCTCTTGACTACTCCTGCTTGAGCTCCGTACCCATATGGGCTACCCTGCATGTGCTCGACTATCGCTTTTGGTCTAAGAATATGTTAGTGATAGCATGAAATATGCCCATATTTTAGGCACTTGTTTTGATTGTTTTTCCCTTTTAGTTGTGTACATGGTAAGAGTTTGAAGCATTTATGAGCATATTCACCTATTTTGTCGATATAGAGATCTACACAAGCTTTGTTGTGTTTTTAGGTGAATAAAGGCTTGGATTGGAGAATATATGAGAGATTAGGAGTGTTTGATCATGCTAGGCATCAAGAGGATGCATTGGAGAAGCTAAGGAAGGAGCATGATTAGAGAACTTTACGAAACAAAGGCTTTTACAAAGGAATTTGACAAATCACGGCCAAACCAAGAGAACCACGACTGTGGTTTTAGCATTGAGGACGTGGAAAGTTATGTCGAGAGCAACAAAAAGATTCCACGACCACTACAAAAAATAATTAGATTCGCGACGATTTTTGCGACGGCATTACCGACGCCATTGATCATTATTTGCGACGGCATAACGACAGCTCACGTGTTGTTTCGTTTGCGTCGTCGAAGTCATCCCGTCGCTAATAATCTAAGTATCTAAGTTTTTTTTTGATAATTTTTTGAATCTTTTTATTTAGAAACGTAAACGGCAATCACAACCCTAGTTCGTCATCGTTCTCTCTTCCCCACAACCTTTCTCTTCTCTTCGTTAGTATATTTTGGTTTACTAACTCATCCTCGTTCTACTTGTCTTATTCCAGATTCATCTCTGTGTACCTGAGCCGCAGCCCCTCTTCAGATTCGATCCTCTCTCACCCTCTAACCACACAACTCCACCGGCTCTCAGTTCGATCCTCTCTCACCAAACACCGGACTCAGCGGGCACCGAATGACAACTCCATATGCAGTATGCCTACTTCTCTTTGTTGTAATTTGAGTTTTTGAGAGTAACCCTGACCAATTGTATAAAATTAGGGAATCTGAATTTTTGATACAAGGCTCTCTAAAATTAGGAAATAATCCCCTTTTCTACATCGTCTCCCATGACCGTTGCTCCCAATCGACAAAACGAGGCTCGTTTCCCACGCCACTAACACATCCAATCTCGGAGTACACAATTGCATTTCGAATTCTGATTTGTGAAAAGATTTATGCTAATTTTCAAATTTGAGGTTTGACTGTTGAGATGCTTGCTTTTCAAATCTATTTTAACAAGTGAATCTCCTTTTGTGTTGAGCTAGCACGATTGTTTGATTGCTGGTGTTAAGATATGCTAATTGTAAAACTAGATTGTTAGGTGGCTGTAGTTTGCTGTAATATGTTTCTACTGACATTGATTTTGTTTGTGAGGGGTAGGTTGAGATGCAAGTTTGTGTTCCATTATTGCCTTAATCTACTTAATAAAATGATGCTTAGAGTAGCTAAATTTGATTTTCCATGTCTAGACTAACTTAATTTCTAGTGTGTGGTCTGTTTGGATTAGTGCAAGTAGCTAGACAAAGTCCTAGTGGTCTTACTATAACTTTACTAGAAACAATCATTGTGTTGAACTAGTGCTTTTGAAATCATTTTAACTCATTTTATGTTATTTTTTTTGCTGAACTACTTGTTGAAATTGTACGATACTACTAGGAACAATCATTGTATTTGCAGCAACTGAATATAATATTTGGTGCATCAAACTACAGTATTCCTTGTTTCATTTTCCTTGTTCTATGTTGTTTGACTTAGAAGTGAATTTAGCTTTTCTAAAGGCAACGAGCACTTGACTCACAAAATTTTCTCAGCAAGATGGCCTATTTTCTAGGTCAGTCCTCATTCTCGTACCCCATTTTGCGTGGTTGCTCGTCTCTTTGCTTATTTGTAGATCTAAGCGTTTATTTATCTCCTTCCTCTTTCTTTGTCAGAATCTACTAAATTGAATGCATTGCCACTTTAAAGCACATCAATGTTGGACAGTTTGCAAACTTATCAACTTGCAATCTACCTTTTTCTAATTTGTGTAGGCACATGATACGAGTTATTTTAATTGTGTTCAGCTTGCACTTGAAGGCGTCAAACTTTGTTGCCATCGTCATACATTAACCTTAACCCTAATATATCATAATAAAATCTCTTATTTATACATTTTCGCTAGAACCGCAGGAGAATTACACAACATCTAGGATAGTACTGACCGGGTTTGGCGTGGACCACAAATATCTGGTTTCCATTGCTGAACCACTTTTATCCAACTTGCCTGTTGTTCCTTGCCCCAAGTCTCCAACTTCTGTGTATGTTGGCGGTGACTACCGTTGTCAAGCTGGTTCTGGGGTGTGTACAATTAATTTTGCTTAATTCTTGTTAAATTTTCCATCTTCAAGTTTTTTGACCTTGATTAGTTATAAATCTAAAATTTTTGTCATTACTATCCCTATATTACAATGTTGTCCTTGCTTTTGAGGCTCCTGGCTGTAGGTTGAATAGAAAAGAATTCTACTGTTTGGTTGTTCTTCAAGTATTGCCATATTTTGTCTTTCAAGATTGGTGGAATTGCATACGCTTTTCTTTTTGATGAGTTTTGACTTGTTATATATTCTTATGGGAGGGTATAGATCTGCCTCAGGTTGTACTGGTACAAGGTTATAGATCTGCCTCAGTTGGTAAGTTGAATAGATTCTTATGGGAGTATGTTTTCATATCCTTAATTTTGACTCTATTTTTCAATTCTTTTGTGAATGCAAATGAAGCTCACAAGAGTTTGTAAGATAAAATAGATTCTTTAGGATTAGTAAATTAAAGAGGCTTAAACTGAAGAGAAGCCCACGTCTTAAGAGTTCCAGGTATTGCTCAGGTGGAGATGCCCAGCTACTGCTCATTACCAATACTAGTCTACATTGTTTCTGACAAACAGGTGTGAGAATGAATATAATTTTCCCCTTAGGGTTTACGTCATCAGACGTCTCATATTAATAGTGAAACAGACTTTACATAATTACAATAGGCAACCCTCTATTTACAGTAATTACAACTTATATCATACCCCGCAGTCGAAACTGGAGGAAGTAGTACAGTAAGACTGGATCTAAAATTAAGAAACAATTGTCTAGGCAGTCCTTTTGTAAAAATATCTGCATATTGAAAAGCCGAAGGTACGTGTAGAACTCGAACGTGACCGCGGGCAACCTTATCTCGGACGAAGTGAATGTCAATCTCGATGTGCTTGGTTCGTTGATGTTGAACTGGGTTGCTGGCAAGATACGTTGCTGAGATGTTGTCAGTGTAGACCACGGTAGCTTTGGTAAGGGGGCAATGAAGTTCAAGCAGTAAATTGCGATGCCATGAACATTCCGACACAACATTGGCAACTCCTCTGTATTCGGCCTCTGCGCTTGATCTGGAAACCACAGATTGGCGTTTGGCATACCACGAGATTAAAGTATCGTTGAAGAAGACACAATAACCGGAGGTAGATCGGCGGGTATCAGGGCATCCAGCCCAGTCAGCATCTGTATAAGCAATAAGATCTGACTTCGGAGAAGGAGAAATAGTGAGCTTCTCTGGGATCATGCATGAAAAGGCAAACTTGTTGTACTGCATAACTGATATCAGGGCGGGTGAATGTCAGATATTGAAGCGCGCCAGCTAAACTTCTGTATAAAGTCGGATCACTGATTGCTGGACCAGAGGAGGCACTAAGCTTTATAGATGGCTCAGCAGGTGTAGCAGAAGATTTACAGTTGGTCATTTTGGCACGTTCAACAATCTCCCTAGCGTACTTATCCTGCGATAAGAATAATCCAGAGGAACTCCGACGAACTGAGATGCCCAAAAAATAGGATAACAGCCCGAGATCCTTAAGAGCAAACTCCTTGCCTAGGAGCATGATCAGATGGGTACGCAATTTATCAGAGGATGATGTAACAATGATGTCATCAACATAAAGCAGCACGTAAGCAATGTTGGAACCATGGCGGTAAATGAAGAGTGATGAATCACTTTTACTGCCGATGAATCCGAGTTGAAGTAGGAAGCCTGCAAAACGCTGAAACCAGGCTCTGGGTGCCTGCTTAAGACCATATAATGATTTCTGCAGTAAACAAACATGATTAGGTCTATTTGAGTCACGAAAACCAAGGGGTTGGAACATATAAACCGTCTCATTCAAATGCCCATGCAGGAAGGCATTTTGCACATCAAGCTGATGAATGGACCAAGAACGAGAAACTGAAAGGCTGAGAACTGTCTGGATAGTGGCAGGTTTCACAACTGGGCTGAAAGTTTCATCGCAGTCAATACCAATTTGTTGGGAACACCATTTGCAACTAATCGAGCCTTATATCGTTCAAGGGAACCATCAGACCTGTACTTATGACGAAAAATCCACATACATCTCACAATGTTAGCATCAATAGGACGAGGAACCAGGACCTAGGTCTTATTCCGCATAAGGGCTCGATATTCATCGAGCATAGCAGCGGTCCAGTTCGGGTCTTGAAGAGCTACATTGTGGGATTTGGGCAACGGGGATTGAGAGGTGGTGGAAACAGAAAGGTTGAAAACGGATTTGGGTTTGACAATTCCGGATTGACTCCGGGTATGTGGCCGGGTCGGGATGGTCAAGGGCGGGTCTATTGTGGTAGACGGATTTATGGGCAAGAGAGGTGGGGAGGGGTTCTCTTGTGATGAATATGGGATAGCTGATGGGCCAGATATGTTGATCGGGCTAATGGCTGCTGGATTGGGACGCTGAGCCAGGGCAGGCGCGTCAGGTGGGCCAGGCATATCAGATGAGAGGCGCTGGAGGGTTGGTGGGCCAGAGGAAGAAAGGCCGGAGGTCTGGGCTGGTATTGATGGGCTAGAAAATGGGAGCGTGTGGGGGAATCATCAGCAGGAGAAGGGCTGGGCCGCAGAGGAGGGGAAGGCTGGACCGTAGAGATAGGATGGGCTGGCAGCACAGGAAAAGGTGTGGGCCAGGAATCTGATTGATGGAGCTGTTGTGTTAGATACAGGGAGGTGTCATCATCGAGAGATGTAATCGTATCCGGGGAGACACAGGTAGGACTAGAGAACGGAAACACGGATTCATCAAACGTGACATGACGGGAGATGATTATTTTCTTTGTGGTCAAGTATAGACATTTAAACCCCCGATGGTGTTTAGGATACCCTAAAAAAACACATGGGCTAGATCGATGTTGAAGTTTATGGGAAATAGTTGCGCTTTGATTGGGATAGCAAAGGCATCCGAAAACCCGGAGATGAGCTAGCGAAGGTGTAACGCGGTATAACACTTGAGTAGGAGAATAATTGTGGATGCAAGAAGAAGGAAGAATGTTGAGGAGGTAGCAAGAAATTTCCACGGCATGGGGCCAATAGGAAATTGGAATGGAAGCATGGAATAAAAGCGAACGCATCATCTATTGATTGTTCGAATGATTCGCTCGGCTTTACCATTTTGAGGAGATGTGTGAGGGCATGAGAACCGGAAAATAATACCATTGTCAACAAAAAATTTGTGGAAGCGGGTGTTATTGAACTCCCCGCCCATATCGCATTCAAAACTTTTGATGGGAAGAGTAAATTTCATTTTGACAAATTGGTGAAACTGGACAAAAATATCAAATACTTGCGACTTAAACTTGATCGGAAAAATCCATAGAAAATGAGAGTAATCGTCAAGAAAAAGTAAATAATATTTGAAACCGTCCCGACTTGGGATAGGAGAAGTCCAAAGGTCACTATGTATAATATCAAAAGGGGCAATAGACTGAGTTGTGGAACGATCAAAAGCTAATCTATGATGCTTCCCTAATTGACAAGCATGACAAAGAGGAGACATCGTAGATTTATTACAACGAATAAAAGACGAATTTCTAAGAAATCCAAAACCGGAGCACGAGGATGACCAAGGCGGGCATGCCAAAGATTGGACGACTCGACGGAAAGAGCATGGTGAACACTAGTGGGGGGAAGAGTGACAGGATAGAGTTCCCCGGAACTATTACATCTCAAACGTGTGATCCCCGTGCGTAAATCCTTCACAGAAAAACCAAAAGGGTCAAATTCGACGGAGGCATCATTATCAGTTGTAAAACGTCTAACAAATACTAAATTTTTGACTATTTTTGGGGCAATGAGGACATTTGATAGGTGAAGAGGCGATTTAGTGGTGGGGATAGTAGTATCTCCAATACCTGTAGATGGAACACGCATACCATTTCCGACAATTATCGAATTTAATGAACCATTATGGGAAAAAGACGAGAGAGAACCTGAATTGTTCGTACTATGTGATGTTGCGCCGGTGTCCATATACCAATTGTTGTCCGCCGGATTAAGTGTCATCGTAGCAAAAGAACTATCCAATGCAGTGGGCTGGGAGGAAGCAGCAAACATGGCCTGCTGAGGCGTCACTGGGCCGGGCCCAAAATAGGCCTGCTGAGATTGCTGCTGGAATGGGGGCCGAATTGGGCCTGCAGAAGAATGGGCCGTGGGCCACTGTGGGCTGGAAGCTCCTCCTGCAGCGCTTGGAGGCAAAGGAAGCCAACCGTAATGCGGGTGCCAAGCAACCCTAGCCGGAGCGCCGCCACTGTTGGTCCGTTTGGACCCTTTCCGACCCCGACCACGCCGGGTCTGGGAGACCTCCGACGATGCAGCGCCGCCACCAGGCTGTTGCGAGGACATTGAGCCTGCTTGAGGTTTGAACGGTGAGCTCGAGGCCGGTTGACGGGAGTCGGTGGTGAGGGTTGTTGGGGCTGTTTCGGCGGCCGATTGAGCCGTCATGCGGGTTTCCTCAAGTATTAGCTGAGAGCGAGCCTTGGTGAAGCTTGGAAGGGGATCGGTCTGTTGAATAAAACTTGCCGCGGCATTGTACTCAGCAGGCAATCCCGAAATAAGTTGAAGAACAAGACGGGTTTCAGGAACCGGAGATCCAACTCCTTTGAGTTGATCGGCTAGAGACTTGAGTTGAAGACAATAAGCATTAATTGAAGTAAATCCGGATAACTTACAGTTCGAGAACTCATGTTCGAGATAGACGGCACGTGTGTTTTTGTTATCTTAAAAGATGTCCTTGACTCGAGTCCATGCCTGAAGTGCAGTATCATCAGAGTCAAGAATTTGCAACAGAATATCTCTTGAGACCGTACTGTAGATCCATTGAAGAACCGCAGCGTCGACTTGAAGCCATAAAGAATTATCAATATCCGTTGGTCGGGGAACCTTTTCATCGATGTGATCGAGAACGTTGTCTGCTTTTGCAGTAACGCGAAAGAGGGTAACCCAGGAAGCATACGGAGTATCATGGTCAAGGACAAGGGCAATGTTATTTTTGATGTTGGAGATTCCGAGGGCGGAATGGAAGGATGATTTCCGTTCGGCAGCCATCGAGGAAAGTCGAGAAGGGGAAACAAATCGGCGGTGGCCGTAGGGTTAGGGAGAAGCGGAAGAGGTTTAGAGGAACGATAAGTCTGATACCATGTGAGAATGAATATAAATTTCCCCTTAGGATTTACGTCATCAGACGTCTCATATTAATAGTGAAACAGACTTTACATAATTACAATAGGCAACCCTCTATTTACAGTAATTACATATTCTATCAACAGGTGGGTCATCTTTCCCCTTTTAATCTTTCTTTCTTTTTCTCTATTGTTTAATTCTCTTCTTTCAATACAGTTAAAGGTTCAAAATCTATAGAGTAACTAAAATTTATCAAAATACCAGTCTGCATTCTGGGAAGAGATGACTTAGAGACAATTGTTGTTAACAAAGCGGTTCGTTTGTACTAAACTTGTGAAATCCATATTTCGCATCTATCTATTACCTTTTATTATATCGCCGACAGATTCTATAACTTAAATCGCAACACCACATCAGCCCCTAATAGTATGATTAGTATGCAGTCCACTCTAGCTAATTTCCAATCTGATTTGGTTGCTTTGTACTTCTTTCTATGTTGTGCCAGTCAACGAAATTACTTCCACGATCGGCATGTGTTTTCTCTTATGGTTGATGTTCTCACGAGGCTTGTTCATAGGTTTGATCCATTGATGGAGTTGTGAAGGAGTTGGAAAGAACTGGATGTGTTATAAAGCCCCGGACTTTCTTGCTTTTGATACGAATCTGTTGGCTAAGAGGAATGCATAATTTGATGTTTAATGTGATCGATACAATGGGCCGTTATGGTTATACTACTAACACTTTTGTTTGTAATGTGGTTATGGACATTCTGATTAAATATGATCAGACTGATGTAGTTATGAGAGTTATGAGGGACAACACTGCTCCAAATTTTTTGAGCTATAATATAGCCTTGTGCAATCTTTGCAAAGTAAATGACTTGGTGAATATCAGAATCGTTGTCCAAACCATGTTGAGGGCTGGGTATTTCCCGAATGATAAGACATTTGTGATGATATTGAATTGTTTCTCTAGAATAGGTAGATTGGGGGTTGCGTTTCAAGTTTTAGGATTGATGGTCACTCTAGGAATTCATCCCTCTGTTGTTGTTTGGAGCATCTTAATTGATGGGTTCTGCAGACTGGGAAGGCCTGATTTGGCTAATTATATTCTAGAGAAGATGATTATTATGGGTTGCTCTCCTACTGTCGTGACTTACACTTCTCTGGTTAAGGGATTTTTGGAATGTAACCGGTGGCTGATGCGTTCAAGATACTTGGCGTGATAGAATCAAGAGCATGCGAAATTGATTTGGTTCTTGCTAATGTCTAAATAAACTGCCTTTCAAAATTGCAATTGTATGATGACGCACTTCCGTTTTCTATGACTTCAGAAAAAGGAAATTGCAACCTGATGCTTATACTTTTTCCTTTCTAGTCTCGGAGTACACAATTGGATTTTGATTCTGAAGTTGTGAAAAGATTTATGCTAATTTGCAAATTTGAGGTTTGACTGTTGAGATTCTTGCTTTTCAAATCTATTTTAACAAGTGAATCTCCTTTTGTGTTGAGCTAGCAGGATTGTTTGATTGCTGGTTTGAATAATATGAATTGATTTGATGATTGTATAGAAGTTGCTTCGCAAAAATCCAAAGAGCCTCCTGAACCTTTTGTTGATGTTCGTATGGAATGGAACCAAAGAAATCAACAAAAGATGATATCTTGGCAAGTTTTCCATTTCTTGATGTGGAATATGATAATGGTGACAGACTTTGCATTGAATGTGAACTCTCCAGCATAGTTACATGATGTTTGTATCTCATTATATAGTGTTTCCTTTCTACACAGAAGCAAAGCATTCTGGAAGTAAAACTTCTCATCCATAGCTGCTCCTGCTAGAGGGTAGTATAGAAACCTGAGATTTTTCAGTTGGTTAAAAATATGAATGAAAAAACAAAATTTAGTTATCTTAGATTTGCATGATTTCTAGGTAAAAAGCAAATGCAACAGCAGCAACACGCATGTGTACATATTTATCTTATCTCTTTACTACTTTATTATGCTTGTTTTGGAGGGTTTAGATGAGTTGTTCCTCGTATGGCTTTGTGTTGTCAAGCAGATCCTCGTTTCTACATATGAGTTTACAACAAAATTTTTGTTTAGTTGTGATCGACGCATAAACTAATATTAAATTCCTACAATTGCCCTTGGATTTCTTGCAGGTTTCGAGGTCTATCGGTGATGCTTATCTCAAGCGATCAGAATTAAACAAACCACCTCTGTTGCAGAAGTTTAGATTGTCTAACCCATTGGCAAGCCTATCCTTTCACCCGAGCCTTCAATACTAGTGCAAAAGCTTTGTCCCGGAGATCAGTTTCTGATCTTTGCATCAGATGGCTTATGGGAACACCTTAGCAATCAAGAGGCAGTTGATATGTTGAACAAAAATCCCCGTGGTGTAGGTTCCCTTTCCTTGATACATTAATGCTTTACCATGTTAGTAAAGTTTGGGTAGAAGGCTAAAATGTGACAAAGTGCAGATTAAATAAAATGCAGGGAATAGAAAAAAGACTTGTGAAGGCCGCGATGTGTGAAGCTGCAAAGAAGAGAGAAATGAGATACTTGGATCTCAAGAAGATTGACCGAGGAATAAGAAGACATGTCCATGACGACATCACGGTGGTAGTCCTGTTCCTCGACTTCCATCTGATCAGCCAAAACTCAAAATCTGGTCCGGTTGCATATGTAAGAGGAGTCGGGTGCCTTCCATCATATATGAAGTCCTGGCCAAACTGTTAGCCATAGTAATGATATCTTGCTAGGGAAGGAGCTAAAGTATATAAGTGTATAGTTTTCTACACAGTCTACTTGCGTCCACGAGTTAAACCCCTGCTGGGATGCCGATTTGTGCTTCTTCCACAAATGATTTGGTTGTGCTTTAATATGGCCTGACCCGGTATAGGAAAGATCCTTACATTTTTTTTAAAAGCAGATAAATATGTACACTACAGTGATGTGAATAAATAGAAAATTAGGAATGCCTAATGACTCTAATTAGTTAATGTGAGTTAAGTTGTATTTTATTACGCATAATTGTTTTTTAAAAAAAATTATGTTTTATTTCAATTAACTTGTATCATTGATTATTTATATTTCACATTAATTTGTATAGTTAGTTAGATTTCATTTTTTTTAATTTTGCTGAAAAAATTTGCAATTTCTGCTGTCGTAAATATAACTTTTTTTTTTAATTTTTATAAATAACTTTGCGACGGGAACTGCCGTCGCAAAAATAACTTTACGACCGCATTTTTCTGTCGCAAAAGCTTTTTACGACGGCCCCTTTGACGACGGCTGTTTGCCGACGCAACGCCGTCGCAAACGACCATTTTCGACGGCAAAAGCGCTTTTAGCCGACGCAATGTTCCGTCGCAAAAGTAATTATTTTTTGTAGTGGACCAATTCCATGACCGTGGAAGTTTAAACTAGACCGTGATTCTTATAACGGTTGCCACGTGTCATATTTGCCACGTCAGCTGCGGTTATCGGGCTTTTCGTAACCCTACTTTTTCCCTATAAGAAGGTTGAAAAAAGAAGAAATTGGGAAGGCTGTATACGCTGCATTTCATTGGAGATTGCTTAGGAAGATTCCATTGCGTACAGGGAAGATCCCGAGAAGGATGCATTTCGAGATTAAAGTACTTAGGAAGATCTTAGGGTTTACATTTGAAGGCGGATTGACATCCCCTTCTTCATTGTTCCTATAGATTGTTGTGAGGATTTATGTTCCCTATTCCGCTTTCATTGAACACATGTACTTGTTGTTTGTTTTCGAGATTGACTATTTGGTTATTATTGAGTTTTCGAGATTTTACACTTTTTCTCTTTTAAACTTGATTATTTCAATGACAATGAATTTTTGCTAAAACCCTTTAGCAATTCTAAGGTGAAGGGTTGATAGTTGTGGCTTAGATAATGATAGATTGAACTTAAACAGATTGGACCCTGAGAGTTGCGAGAAACCTTGTCGTCGACATTTTCCACGGTCTGTTCTTGAGTTCCACGGCCGTGGTTCTTCAAGATCCAGCCGTGGTTTCCTCTGTCGTACACCTTTTGCTTTTGCTTTGATCCAAAGTTAAAGATTTGTTTTAACCTAGCCTTGGCTTGCCTTTTCTAGGTAGTAGTGAGACTCAACATCCTCTATTTCGGTTTTGAGTATCACAACCTTAACCGTTTCGACATATCTTTGATTCCCTTGGGTTTGTGCATGGGTATTTGAAAGTAATTCTTATCATTTGATCCTTTCTATACTGCAGCCTCAACAACCTTTATAGAGAGAGCCTTTGGATGAGACATATGGGTTTTGGAACTTCACCGTACAATTCCCTACCTTAGAAATACCTTTGCAATCCCGACTCTGTCCTTATATCATTAGAATATCTTGAATCAATTGCCACAATTGGATATCCGGATCTTTAGAATTGCTGTTTTCTCAATATTATTTGCAAAGCTTCTATTTTTATTGCTCGACAATTTGTGAACTGAAAATGTTCCCTCCAAATCCTTGAGTTCGATACTTTGGAATTCATGCTTTACTACGCCGATCCGTACACTGCGGGTTCGCTTTTGCTTAATTTTAGTTTTATAAATTTTAAGCCTTTGACGCACTCTGAACAAATTTTTGGCGCCGTTGCCGGGGATTTTGTTTAGGCCAAATTCGGCTCTCGGTTGTCGAGCTTGGGAGCTTTGCTCTTATTATTTGATTTTTCTTTTTGAGTGATTTTGCGAAATTTTTAGGTGTATGCGAAGGTCTAGATCCATGAAAGACCTTGTTCCTTTTGATCCCGAACTTGAAAAGACTTTGAAGGGAAAGTTAAGGGAGAAAAGGATGGATGAACATAACGAGAAGAATAACCAACAAGAGTTGGATGAGACTAGAGCTCAATTGAATACAAGTGAAAGACTACGTCTTGAGGAGCAAGCTGTTGCTCGAGCTGATCGGGAAAGAAATTAAGCTCAAATTGAGGAGCTTAGGGCGATGATTCTACAAATGCAATTAGATAAAGGCGCCGGAAGTAAGAAAGCTAAGTCAACTAGATCCATTAGAGCTTAATCATCTGACGATGATGACATGCCGGACCTAGAGGATATTGCACCAATAATCCATCCAGTTCGTGACAATCCTAGAGCACATGTTGATCCTCGCATTCCCGCTAAAGATGTGAGAGCCTCTGATGTCGTGGATGAACCACGAACCCTTGGGCAACAGATGGATCCGATTCAGCAACCACGCCGTTTAGGTGTAAATTTTGGAGGTGAAGACGCCCAAGATTTCGGGTTTAGCCCGAAAGTTATTACCCATATGGTTCGCCAAAGTCAATTTGGTGGAACGGATGTTGAATCTCCACACCAACACTTACAGAATTTCGAGATTCACATGGAGACAATGAAGCCGAAGAGAGATGTCAACAACAATTATAAGATAAAACCGTTCTTCTTCTCTTTGAAGGACAAGGCTTTGTCTTGGTACCAAGCACTTCCGGCTGGAAGACTTAACACATGGGAGGATTTGACTTCGGAATCCTCACCAAGTTCTTTCCGCCATCCAAGATGGCGGAGTTGAGAGGTAAGATTAATGCTTTTTACATGAAACTTAACGAATGCTTGTTTAAATCTTGGGAAAGGTTTCAAGATCTTCTATTGGATTGCCCGCATCATGGCATTTCAAAGATGGAATTATTGGAGATCTGCTACAAGGGGATAGATGTGGAAACGCAATTCAAGCTTAAATCTCTTTCTTGTGGAACTTTCATGGACATAAGAGAGGATGACGCTTGGGACTTCATTGAGAAGCAAGCCCAAGTGATTGAGAGGTATTCCAATAGGAAAGTCTATGATGGGAATCGGAATTCGGGAGATCCAGGAGCAAAGTTAACTCATGCTGCACAAACTCAAATATTTTTCCTGAACAATGAGATCAAGGAGTTGAAGGAAATCATAAAAACTAGCCTTCAAAGAACGAAGGAGCAAGATGCTGGCTACCTAGGAAGGGACAATAACCAAGGCAATAGGAACAACTACCGGAACAATAACTAGAATAACAACAACAGGAACTCCAACAACAACAATTGGAGATCCAACCAACAAAACCCCGGCAATCCTTATTCACATGCTGAAAATGCACTAACACCTCCATCTTCTTCTACTCCTTTGAAAATTCAGGGTCAAACTTCAAATGGCTCAAGTAAACCGGAGAAGGATAAGCATGATGCTATGCTGGAGACAATCTTGGGGAAGCTCCAAGGACTAGAGAATCATATCACTTCGGTTGATAAAGCACAAAAAGCTTTAGAAAACCAAGTTTTCAGCAAGGTTGGAGAAGTTCCTAGAGACCAAGGGAAGCTTCCCGGAAAAACGGAGGACAATCCGAAATGAAGGGTGATGGCTATTACAACTAGAAGTGGTGTAACAAACACCGACCCGCAGCCAAAGTTCGTCAAAGTCCCCATTGAGAAAGAGAAAGAAAAGGAGAAAGAGAAGGAAGATGTTCATGTTCCTCCTCTAGCTTACAAACCTCCTCTACCATTCCCGCAATCTAGAGCAAGAGCGCGTCTAGACAAGCAATTCGGTAAGTTTATTGATCTAATGAACAAACTGCATATTAACATACCTTTCGTTGATGCAATTGTAGGTATGCCAGCTTACGGGAAGTTTTTAAAGGAAATCCTCTATAACAAGAGGAAGCTGGAAGACTTTGGAGAAGTCAAGATGACTTCGGAATCTTCGGAGCTCATCAAAATAATGAAAGAGAAGATGCCCCTAAAGCTGCGAGATCCGGGGTCATTTTGCATAGCAATAGGAGTTGATGAAGTCACATACGATGCTCTTTGTGATTTAGGAGCAAGCGTAAGCATCATGATAGCATGAATTATAGTCTATATTTTGGGGTTTGTTTGGACGTTTTATCTTTCATAATCTGCATGTTTGTATGTATATTATGTGATTTTACTACCATTTCATCTACCTTTGCGAGAATCGAGGTCTACACCTAGTTTTGTTGTAATTGCAGGTAAAAGGGTACGTTTCGCATCAAAAAGGAGCAAAAGGAGTCATGAGTCATTTGGAGCTACATCCAGGGAACATAACTATGGATTAAAGATTTACTTTGGACCAGTTTTGAGAGATTTCACATTCAGTTGTGACTCACCTCGGTTTACCAGAGATTCATCTCGACCGAGGTGATTCAGAGACGCCGACTCGACCGAGGCGAACACCTAGGACGCGGCGAGAATATTTTATTCTTGGCTGAGATCTTTTAAAATTGGAAAGTGATCTTATATTTTTGGGCTTGGCTCCTGGAAGGAAGGAGATATGCAGAATCATATATTTTACCTATATTTATGGGAAAATATCTTTCTAAGATTTATTATCTTTGGAGGGTTATTTTCCTATAAAAAGGGTTGGATTTCCACAAATCCAGGATCCCGCTTACACCGGATCACGCTATACCGTCGATCAGGGTTTATAGCACGCAGCAGCAGCCTACTCCAGTTGGGAGTTTTGAAGAACCTTTTTGAAGGTTGAAGGAAGGTTGAAGTCCATAGCTTTTATAGCTTTTTGGAGGGTTTTTGTAAGATTATCTTCAATTCCCTCACTTGTTGTCTTGTCTTGTTGGATTGCTATCCAAGGAACGCTTTGTTGTGATATTTGATTAAGTTATTGAAGTCTTTTCATTAAATTCTTCTTGTTCAAATATTCACCTTCTTCCCATATATTTAATACTTTCATAATGATGATGAGTGGCTAATTTCCTTGTGTGATTCTAGGGTGATTGGCTGAAGGTTGTGGGAAAAACAATGATAGAATAATCTTAGATTCCAGTAGGATCCTGAAAGTTCGAGTCTTTAACCTTAACCCTAAGCATCTCGTTCAGTCGATGAACATTTCGGCCGAGGTGGAATTTGGCTGACCGAGGTGACTTATCTGATCCATAACTGAGAGTTAAGCGTTAGAGTTTGCCAAATCCTACTCTTATTACACCTTTCCTAGTTCAAAGCAAGCTTAGGATGAGACTTACCCGGTAATTCCTTAGTTTTTGTACCAACGATCATAAGCGTAGGTAATAAAGGTTCATCCTTTATTGGGGTTTGAGTGTGCTTCCATCCCATCTTTGTGAGTTAGCCTGAGACTTACCTGGTAAAGGTTGATTCTATTCCCTTAGATGGCATGTTAGTTTGAGGTTATAGTTCTTTATCTTGATTCCTTGAGACTTACCCGGTAATAGGAGTTACGGTTTAGGATTAGTGTGTAGTGAGACTTACCCGGTGATCTACTCCACTTTAGTAACACCTTCCCCACGCAAAAATCTCAGCTTTGTCCGCTTATCTATAGATCTTGAGTTAGAACCACAACTAGATGCTTTAATCCCTAGAATTGCATGTTTGCTTTATTGACTTCTTATTCATCTTTGATTGTGTTAATTGCTCTTTGTGGTTAGTATTCACGAAGCTTACCGTATTGACTTTGTTTCACCGAGTCCCTGTGATCGACCCCTGGAATTTTCTTGCTTTTACTACGATTGACCAGTACATTGCGGGTTCGCATCCTTGTTTTAAGCTTAAGTCTAGGGTTATAAATTTAAAGCTTGCACACACCGTTTGGAGCGAACAAGTTTTTGGCGCCGTTGCCGGGGACTTGGTCTAGACCGAGCCGGTACGGTTTGCTCTTGGGGCACTTGCCCCGTGTCATCTAACCACTCTACTTGAGTGACTTTTGTAGGTTCTTTCTTAGGTATATGCGAAGAACCCGCGCTGGGAAGGAAAACGTTCCTTACAATCCCGAACCAGAGAAGACATACAAGCGACGCTTGAGAGAAGCAAAGATGGCCCAACAAGACGATCGCGATCTTGCGGCCGAATTGAAAGAGGCGCTAGAGCTGCTACGCCTCAGCAAGGAAGAACTTAGACAAGAGAAAGAAGAGAATCGCACCAAGACTGCAGCAATCGAAGCTGAGATAGCAGTCATACGAGACCAGATTCTACTTCGACCGAGGGAAGATCCTCCTGTTGATCCTCGACCGATGCAGGATCCAGTAGCTGATCTTCGACCGAGGCAAATTCCAATACCTGACGCCCCGGCCGATGTACCTCCACCTCGGATGCCAGTCCGAGATGCTCTTCTTGCAGGAATTCCACAAACCCTAGGTCAAAGAATGGACCCTAATCAACAACTGAGGCGTCCGGGAGTGAACCTAGGAGATCCAGCAGATCATGACTACGAACTTCGACCGCAAGTTCTAGCCATGATTCGCCAATGCCAATTCGGAGGGCTAGAGAAAGAGTCGCCGCATCAACATCTTCAAAACTACGAGATCTTGATGGAAACCTTGCGACCTCCCAGAATTGAGAATAACAACTACAAGCTAAGACCTTTTTACTTTTCTTTAAAAGATAGAGCTCTTACTTGGTATCAATCTCTTCCTCCAGGAAAAATTAGCACATGGGAGGAGATGACTACGGAATTCTTGACCAAATTCTTTCCCCCCTCAAAGACCGCTGAAATGAGAGGGAAGATCAACGCTTTCATCATGAAGGACAAGGAGAGCTTGTCCAAATCTTGGGAGCGGTTCAAGGATATCCTCTTGGATTGCCCACATCATGGGATTCCAAAGATCGAGTTGTTGGAGATCTACTTCAAAGGACTGGACGGAAGCACCCAGTTCAATCTCCAACTACTCTCCGCCGGTACCTTCATGGACATGGCGATTGATGAGGCTTGGGACTTCATTGAGAAGCAAGCCTTGCACATGGAGAAATACACCCACCAAGGAGCTGAAGGTGGAGTTATAGGAGTCAACTTTCAAGAGACTCAATCCAACAACAATCAACTCACGTCTTTGAAGAATGACGTGAAGCAATTCAAGGAGCTCTTGATGGCTCAAACTAAGAAGGAAGAGCAAGGGCAAAGGAACAACAACAATAACGGGTACCGTAACAACAACAACGGCCCCCGAAACAACAACTACAACAACAACAATAGAGGATCCAATAGCAACAACTGGAGGGCAAATAACCAAAATCATGGTAACAATCATTCAAACTCCAACTCTAATGATTCCTCTAATCCTTTCCTCTCCTCTCCTTCTTCTTCTTCTACTCCATTAAAGAGCCAAGGGCAAGGATCAAGTTCGTCTCAACCAGAAAAGAAAGACGCAGTTCTGGAGGCTATCTTGATCAAGCTTAGCGCTATGGAGAATTCTATGACTTCATTTTCGAGGGCCCAAAAGTCCTTCGAACAACAACTTGCTAATAGGGCGAATGAAGCGCCAAGAGATCCAGGGAAGCTTCCAGCAAAGACGGAAACTAACCCTAAGGGCCAGTGCATGGCCATAACAACGAGGAGTGGACTCAAAACTACAGATCCAGTACCTCGCTCGACGCAGACCACCTCGGTCCAGATCCAGTCGAAGAACACCTCGACCGAGATACCAACCGAGGCAGAGCAACAGAAAGCAGGAGGGACGACAGAAACTTATGTTCCACCTCCTGCATACAAACCACCACTTCCATTCCCTCAGTCCAGAGCCAGAGCACATCTAGACAAGCACTTTGGTAAGTTTCTTGACTTGATGAATAAGCTCCATATTAATATTCCCTTCCTTGATGCTATTTTAGGTATGCCCGCCTATGGGAAGTTCTTAAAAGAAATCTTATCAAGGAAGAGGAAGCTAGAGGATGTTGGTGAAGTTAGGATGACATCTAAATCCTCGGAGCTTATCAAGATCATGAAGGAAAAGATGCCACCTAAGTTAAGAGATCCCGGCTCATTTTGCATTCCCATTCAAGTTGGGGATGTCACTTGTGAAGCCCTTTGTGATCTAGGAGCCAGCGTGAGCATCATCCCGCTGGAGCTATGCATGAAGATCGGTCTTGGAGAGCCCAAACCGGTCAAGATTCGACTTTATATGGCGGATCGCTCCATTACCCATCCGGTGGGCATCTTGGAGGACGTTCCGGTCAAGTTAGGTAACTTCTATCTACCTATAGATTTTGTTGTACTTGACATTCCCGCAGATTATCTTGTTCCTATTATTCTCGGGAGGCCATTTCTAGCAACTTCGGGTTGCAACGTGGATTGCAAGAACGCCAAGTTGAAATTCAACGTTGGTGGCGATGAGGTGGAGTTCGCACTACTTGCAGCCATGAAAGGGGAGCAACTAACTGATGATATCTTCAACATCTACGATGAAGAAGAATCAAGAGAATTGGTGAGCTCAATCCTTATTAACGATCCACTCGAAAGAGTTATTAGCTTCAGTTTAATGGAGGAAGGTATAGATGCTTCTTGTGATGCAGATATACGGAGCTTGAAGGCACTGGAAGAAGATCCAGGAGCTAAAACTGAGAAGCTAATCCAGGAGACGAAGATCTCCAGTCTTGGATCCAGTAGCAGCACCTCGACCGAGGCACCTTCTGGACTGAGCGAGGCGACTGAAGAACATCTCGGTCAACGCCTCTGCGCCTCGACCGAGATCGAAGGCGAGATGATCCTAACTGAGACTTCATCGAGTCCAGTTTCTGATACCACTCCACTGGAAAGAGGAAGCAAGGATCCCCCTCAGAAAGCACCCCCAGTCGTGGAGCTTAAACAACTCCCCAGTCACTTGAGGTATATCTTTCTTGGACCGGATTCTACTTATCCCGTTATTGTTAGTGCTTCCCTTTCCGAATCTGAATTGTCTAAATTAATGCATGTCCTGAGAAAGCATCGAAAGGCTATAGGTTATACCACGGATGATCTTATTGGCATTAAACCTTCTTTCTGCATGCATAGAATTCTAATGGAAGATAATCATAAGACTTCACGGGAACCTCAAAGACGGTTAAATCCGATCATGAAAGAGGTTGTGAAGAAGGAAGTTCTTAAGTTGTTGGATGCAGGTATTATTTATCCTATCTCGGACAGCAAGTGGGTTAGCCCGGTGCATGTCGTTCCGAAGAAAGGAGGGATGACCGTTGTGACGAATAAGAACAACGAGTTAATCCCAACAAGGACCGTTACGGGCTGGAGAGTTTGCATCGATTATAGGAAGCTGAACACGGCGACTCGGAAGGATCATTTTCCGCTTCCCTTCATTGATCAAATGCTCGAACGATTGGCCCAGCATTCACACTTTTGCTACTTGGACGGCTATAGTGGATTCTTCCAGATTCCTATCCATCCGGATGATCAGGAGAAGACCACTTTCACTTGTCCTTGGGGGACGTTTGCCTATCGGAGGATGCCATTTGGATTGTGCAATGCACCCGCTACCTTCTAGCGATGCATGATGGCTATCTTTTCCGAGTACATAGAGGAGATCATGGAGGTATTCATGGATGATTTTTCCGTATATGGTTCCTCTTTTGATGATTGCCTATCTAACCTCTCTCTAGTGCTTAAAAGATGTGAAGACACTAACCTTGTTCTGAATTGGGAGAAGTGTCATTTTATGGTTAATGAAGGCATTGTGCTAGGACACCTCGTTTCTAATCGAGGTATTGAGGTCGATCGAGCTAAGATCGAGACTATTGAGAAACTCCCTCCTCCTTGTTCTGTTAAAGGTGTGAGGAGTTTTCTCGGGCATGCAGGTTTCTACAGGAGATTCATCAAGGACTTCTCTAAAATTTCTAAACCTCTAACTAACCTCTTGAATAAAGATGTTGTTTTTGAGTTTTCGCAGGAGTGTCTTGATGCTTTTTATAGGATTAAGGAAGCGTTGATCTCCGCTCCCATTATCCAACCTCCTGATTGGACCTTGCCTTTTGAGGTCATGTGTGACGCTAGTGACGTAGCCGTAGGAGTGGTGCTTGGACAGAAGAAGGATGGACGGACCACCGCCATTTATTATGCTAGCAAGATGCTAGATGAAGCACAACGCAACTACGCTACCACCAAGAAGGAGTTATTGGCGGTTGTATATGCTTTCGAGAAGTTTCGTTCCTATCTAGTGGGGGTGAAAGTCATTGTCTACACCGACCATGCAGCCATTCGTTACTTGTTGGCTAAGAAAGATGCCAAGCCGCGCCTTAATCGATGGATTCTCTTGCTTCAAGAGTTTGACCTAGAGATCCGCGATAAGAAGGGATCCGAGAATTCAGTTGCGGACCACCTCAGCCGGCTACCAGAATCTTCCCACGAGACGGATAGCCCACCCATAGACGATTCATTCCCCGATGAGCACTTACACTTGTTGGAGCGTTTGATGGATTTACTCACTTCACCCCACGATGGAGGTGAAGTATGGGGTGAGGTCACCTCCTACCTCGTATGAGACGCATTATGGTCCAGCTAGTGACCTTAAACCAAGCGCTTCTTGGGAGGCAACCCAAGGTATTGCTTTCTTTTTCCCGTTTTCTAGTCTAGCTTAGATAGTTTTTGTTTTTGCTTTGCTTTGCTTTGTTTTTGGCGTTCTAGACAGACAACAGGGAATATCTAAGGAAGGAGCATAACTGGAAGGACAGGAGTTCGAGATTTTGAGAAGACAGAAGCATCTCGGTCAATGTCAGAGCATCTCGACCGAGTTGATTCTTGAGCAACCGAGGCGACTAGGGTTTCTGCAGAACCACCTCGGTCCGTACCACCTCGGTCCAGTCGAGACCATCTCGACCGAGGTGACAGCAGATCCAGGAACGGTATAAATTGGGAAAAAATTTATTTTTACCTTTTTATCTTCTTCACCTCGACCGCGGCGACAGTCCACTTCGCTCTCTCTCAGATCTTGCTCGTTTTCGAAGATTTCTGCTTCTAAACTGTGATTGAAGGGCAGAGGAACCGATTGCAACAACAGATCTGCAAGAAAATCGAACGAATCGACCGAAACGAGGTAAAACAAGTCGAAACCCTAACTCGTTCATTCGCTTCGATTTGGGCTTTGGTTGCCCTTGATTCTGCTGAGAAAGGATTTAAGTACCCCATAGGAAGCAATTGTAGTGATTTTTGGGGGAAAAGAACTGAATTTCTGAGAATTGGAATCGTAAC
Organism: Fagopyrum homotropicum; assembly: GCA_033239125.1. Classification (NCBI taxonomy): domain Eukaryota; kingdom Viridiplantae; phylum Streptophyta; class Magnoliopsida; order Caryophyllales; family Polygonaceae; genus Fagopyrum; species Fagopyrum homotropicum. The sequence goes on along the minus strand of BSWB01000001.1, from coordinate 97,163,537 downwards.
TGCTGCGCCTCGGTCCGGTCGAACTGCATCTCGACCGAGGTGATTCTTGAGTCTTGTCAGCAACCGAGGTGGTCTGACAGTGCTGAGTGAAAATGAGTTCAGATCACCGCCTAGCCCTGAGAGACAGATCCTCACCCTCCCCTTCTTCCTCTTCCTCCCGTCCTTACCGCCCGGTTATCCACGAGAGATGCCGGGTAGACTATGAGCGCATAGCTAGCCGTCCAGTTATCGCACCTCGATTTCTGGACGTGTCGGCTTTTGATTGCCTAGGGTTAGATGCTGACCTTAGGAGGATGATCGCTACTGTCGGGCTGGATCAGTTTACTGAGATCCGAGCCCCAGCTTACTTGGAGCCGACCTTAGAGTTTGTTAGCTCCTTCTCCTACCTTCCCACAGACCAGTCTGTGAAGTACCGGTTGATGAACCGGAACTTCATAGTTCCTTTAGAGATATGGAGAGAGATTTTTGGCTTTTCTGAGCCCACCGCCACCGACTTCCCCTCCCGATCCGTAGCTAGGGAGTTCTGGGGGCAGATTGCCCATATTACCGAGCACGCAGACAGATGGCGCCCTGGAGATTCCAGGGAGAAGGTCATCTTCCATCCAGCCTTCAGACTAGCCCACAGGATTTTTAGCGAGACACTTCTGGCGCGTACTGAGACGCCCCAGAAGATCCGACAGGGCGAGCTCTTCAGCCTCTACTGCATGGTTACAGGAGGTTTCCCAGACTTTGGCTTGCTCTTGGCAGAGGATCTGCACAAGATCAAGGCCAAGGCGAAGGGAGACATTTGTTGCGGAGGTCTAGTCACCCACATTGCCACTTATCACGGGATGGACCTTAGTGTTTGTACGATGGCGGCGGCTCCGAAGCCGCTGGGATTACAGGAGATGATCACACGGAGGATTCTGGTTCCCCGTGGTTTGACCACTCCATACGTTGCTATGCCTTGGGAGTGGACTGCACCACAGGGGATCCGCTGGTCTGCTCAGTTCACAGTTTTTGATCCGCATTACTGGCAGACAGCTTGGGCTCCTCTGATGGAGGATCATAGAGAGGCAGCAGCTGCCCCGGCTGAGGAGGAGGAGGATGACGACGACGAGGAGACAGTGGATGAGAGAGATGCTGGAGTCCCGATGGATACAGGGACGGATACTGCAGGGATGAGCGCGCCACCGATCATCGACTTGGATGATGAGGAGGAGACGGAGCCTGCACCAGCTGAGACTTCTCCAGTCAGACCTGCTAGACGCAGGAGGCGCGGAGTGAGAGATCGAGCTGCCCACCGACGGATCGATGACCTGACGGATCAGGTTATTGACTCGTATGCTGCATTATCGCTGGATATCCGCGAGATGCAGGAGAGGCAGCACTATCAGCACGTCATGGCCCAGCTGCAGTTCGAGCGTGTCATGGGTTATCCGTTCGACCCGACACAGTATCCATACGTGCCACCACCACCACCGCCGGATCAGGATTACTGAGGAGCTGCAGGATTTTCTTATTATATTTTTTATGCAGTTCAGCTATTTATCCGGTGAGTTCTCTCATTTTCTAGACTTATATTTGACCCACTGGGACAGTGTGTCCCAAGTATGGGGTGTTTGTATTGATTATGACTACTTGATGTTATTCGACTACTTTTGATGTATTATATTTCATCGGATATTTTATTTATGCATCACTTCTGCATTTATATGATTATCTGATATTACATGCATACCTACAGGTTATTTGATTGAGAAAAACGTCGAAACTGAAAAAAAATGGTTTTAAAAAATTTTTTCGATCTCGACCGAGTCAGTCTTGGCCAACCGAGGCATTTCACCTCGGTTGAACCAAGAACACCTCGACCGAGGTGGTTTAACTGAGAGTTTTTGAAAACGATTTTGTGTTACTTATCTGGATATGATCTCAGTGAAGATCTTGTTTACTGACTGGTTTTGAATCCTTTATGTGTTTGAAAGGTTTTATAATATGTTTAAGTTGCTAAATGCTTTGTTTGAAATTATTAGCATGTTTAACACTTTGTTTTTATCCAAATTATGTTGAATTTGAAGGTTGACACCGCAGGTTAAGTTCTCTCACTTTCTTCTTGGAAAGACCAAGGCAATTCATTTTCTTCTTCTTCTTGATCATGCTTAGCCCCTCATATACATTTTGCCTCCCTTTACCTATCCGGGAATTTGGAAGCAAGCGAAGTGGTGAAAGCAAGTTAAAGTTGAGAAGTGGCTGGAAGTGAAAGTGTTAGAAAGCAATAATAGGTTTGGGGAAGTCAATCATGAAGATGAGTAACTCGGCACCATTCACATAGCCGGGTGTTTGTGTCTTGCCAAAGTCGGATTGAGCGATATTCCTAACGGGTCATGGTATGTGCATCAAGGGTTTGATGCATCTCGAGAAATTGATGATTGCAGATTTCCTAGGCTTCGGTTATTGTGCACCTCTGTCCATGCATCCCAAAAAGTAAAGTAAAAAGAAAAAGTGTGAGATAAGCAAAGCTTATTGGTGGAAGATGTTGCAAAGTCGAAGTGAAAGTGAAGTTCATCCTTTTCCCGGATTCTAGCACCACATTACCTTACATACATCCCCACCCTACACGTTTCTTGACCTTTTCTTTTGGGAAGCCCTTGAGACCTTGAGCTTGTTGATTGACTTAGTGGTTTAAACTGGATTATACATGATTAATTTTGATAATTATGATTTATTATGCATTCTATGATTTTATGCAAAGATGAACAACTTTCTTATATTTATAAAATGTTTTGAGCATATTGAGTTTTTAATTCCAGGAAGTACTCTCTTAGAGTGATCAATGATAGTTGCACACCATAAAAATGTTTTTGAAAGACTTTTCATTGATTTTCTTGACTTATAATCCATTCTATCTTGTCTTCTATATGCGGAACTTGCTTGGGGACAAGCAAGGACTAAGTATGGGGTATTTTGATAGCATGAATTATAGTCTATATTTTGGGGTTTGTTTGGACGTTTTATCTTTCATAATCTGCATGTTTGTATGTATATTATGTGATTTTACTACCATTTCATCTACCTTTGCGAGAATCGAGGACTACACCTAGTTTTGTTGTAATTGCAGGTAAAAGGGTACGTTTCGCATCAAAAAGGAGCAAAAGGAGTCATGAGTCATTTGGAGCTACATCCAGGGAACATAGCTATGGATTAAAGATTTACTTTGGACCAGTTTTGAGAGATTTCACATTCAGTTGTGACTCACCTCGGTTGACCAGAGATTCATCTCGACCGAGGTGATCCAGAGACGCCGACTCGACCGAGGCGAACACCTAGGACGCGGCGAGAATATTTTATTCTTGGCTGAGATCTTTTAAAATTGGAAAGTGATCTTATATTTTTGGGCTTGGCTCCTGAAAGGAAGGAGATATGCAGAATCATATATTTTACCTATATTTATGGGAAAATATCTTTATAAGATTTATTATCTTTGGAGGGTTATTTTCCTATAAAAAGGGTTGGATTTCCACAAATCCAGGATCCCGCTTACACCGGATCACGCTATACCGTCGATCAGGGTTTATAGCACGCAGCAGCAGCCTACTCCAGTTGGGAGTTTTGAAGAACCTTTTTGAAGGTTGAAGGAAGGTTGAAGTCCATAGCTTTTATAGCTTTTTGGAGGGTTTTTGTAAGATTATCTTCAATTCCCTCACTTGTTGTCTTGTCTTGTTGGATTGCTATCCAAGGAACGCTTTGTTGTGATATTTGATTCAGTTATTGAAGTCTTTTCATTAAATTCTTCTTGTTCAAATATTCACCTTCTTCCCATATATTTATAAATACTTTCATAATGATGATGAGTGGCTAATTTCCTTGTGTGATTCTAGGGTGATTGGCTGAAGGTTGTGGGAAAAACAATGATAGAATAATCTTAGATTCCAGTAGGATCCTGAAAGTTCGAGTCTTTAACCTTAACCCTAAGCATCTCGTTCAGTCGATGAACATTTCGGCCGAGGTGGAATTTGGCTGACCGAGGTGACTTATCTGATCCATAACTGAGAGTTAAGCGTTAGAGTTTGCCAAATCCTACTCTTATTACACCTTTCCTGGTTCAAAGCAAGCTTAGGATGAGACTTACCCGGTAATTCCTTAGTTTGTGTACCAACGATCATAAGCGTAGGTAATAAAGGTTCATCCTTTATTGGGGTTTGAGTGTGCTTCCATCCCATCTTTGTGAGTTAGCCTGAGACTTACCCGGTAAAGGTTGATTCTATTCCCTTAGATGGCATGTTAGTTTGAGGTTATAGTTCTTTATCTTGATTCCTTGAGACTTACCCGGTAATAGGAGTTACGGTTTAGGATTAGTGTGTAGTGAGACTTACCCGGTGATCTACTCCACTTTAGTAACACCTTCCCCACGCAAAAATCTCAGCTTTGTCCGCTTATCTATAGATCTTGAGTTAGAACCACAACTAGATGCTTTAATCCCTAGAATTGCATGTTTGCTTTATTGACTTCTTATTCATCTTTGATTGTGTTAATTGCTCTTTGTGGTTAGTATTCACGAAGCTTACCGTATTGACTTTGTTTCACCGAGTCCCTGTGATCGACCCCTGGAATTTTCTTGCTTTTACTACGATTGACCCGTACACTGCGGGTTCGCATCCTTGTTTTAAGCTTAAGTCTAGGGTTATAAATTTAAAGCTTGCACACACCGTTTGGAGCGAACACATCATCCCGTTTTCTTTGTGTAGGAAGGTCGGTTTAGGTGAACCTAAACCGGTAAAGATGACGTTGTACATGGCGGATCGATCCATAACTCGAACCGTAGGAATCAATGAAGACGCCCCGGTCAAGAAGTTTGGAGAAGGAGGTTCGACCCGCCTTTGGATTAGTTAAAGGATAATTATCGTCTTCACTATAAATAGCGGAAAATCCTTTATTAATTCATTTCCTTTCACGTTTCCTCGTAAAAGCTTTGATTTCTCTCAACCTTCAAACTCCGATCTACTCTCCGTTTCTAATCCAATTTCAATTCCGTTTGAGTTTCTGGATTCCTCACTTCATTCTCTTGATATCGGTACCGAGTTTTTGCATTTCTGAGCAGATGAAGAGCTGGTCGTGCACATATGTCATCAGGAAGGTTCCGTCGCTCAGATTCCTGTGAATTTGATGTTGTCCATGCGTAGCCTGTGTCGTTGTGATTCCGAATCTTCTTTCATATCGTCAATCGGGTTAGTAACGAATAAGTTATGAATTTATTTGTTTTCCGTACTGCGATTTGGCCTAAATTGACTTTAGGGTTTTTAAAATGGGTTGTTTGTTTGATGAAATTTGACGACAGGGGTTTAGAAATTTACTACGGGCAAAACGTTATTCTGGAAAATTTTAGTTAATTAATTAAAGGTTAATTAATTAAATTAGGATTAGAATTGAGATTGAGGAATGTTGATTAGATACTACCTTGAGATTTGAGGAATTGTGAGTTATGTTAAGATATTGAGGTTTAGTTGGTTGTGAGGCTTATAGATTGAGTATGATCCTTATGGATCCCTTGGGTCTAGGTGTGACCTTTTTGATTGATAGGAGTATTGATATCTCTTTATGCCTTGTTATTAGACAGTGTCCCTCTCAGGATTGGAGGTTGATCGTGGTTGTGATTGTATGAGGTTGAGGTAAGTCCGTAGGACTTACTTAGCTACCATCCTTATATTGGGTGTTTTGCATGAGTGGTGTGTGTGTTATATGCTTGTAATGATAGCATGTGATGTCGATTATTACCGACCTATGTTTTATTTATTGCCCCGTATGCGTGGTTGTGATAACCTTTCCCTTTCATCCCGTCGTGGAGTCTGGGAGGTTCTCTGACGTCAGACCACCTGGTATACAGGAAGGGCGCAATCCACTCCAATAGGGTACACGGGTTGTGTGACCGACACTATATCCAGATGGCTAGAAGGCCTAGAGGCGAGGATGATACGTTCCTCGTGTCACATGGTTTCATCTATCTATATACGATTTTAGTGAATGATTATTATATGAAGATGGTAAAATTGGTAAATGTGTGATAGCATGCTTATGTGTTTATCTTTCACGATCGTGCTTGTGCTTATGCATCACCTTATATATGTATGGTTAGCTAATGGTTTCATATCATGTTGTAGATGCTTTGTAGGATAGGCGAGTTGCTGAGTGATCTTGCAAGGTGACAGGCCGAGGACTCTCGTACATTAGGTTGTTATGGTTTTGGGGATATTTTATATACCTCCTTCGTGAGGATGATGTTTTGTATATTCCTGTGTGAGGGCGATGTTTTATACTCGGCTATGATCTTATATACTTTTTGATGTACAGTTTTATGTATTTGTTTTATATGTGTCAGTGCCATGTTGTAAGGTCCAGTGAACTTGTTGTCAGGTTAGGGTCAAGATCCACTGTGAGATCCTAACCCAATGTGGCATCCCGAGTCCCGCGGATTCGAGGTGTTAGAGAGTTGGTATCAGAGCCTTAGGTTGACAACAATGGCACTTGCTACCTACAATTAGGTCGGATGGATAAAATAAACAGAACCCGAAAGGGGTCTGACGTTTTCAAAAGATTTTGTTTTTAAAACTTGTTATTTTGGGATAGAATGTATGAGAAGTCGTCACCTCTGCCGTGGATCTCAGTAGTATAGATATGAATACATGTGTATTATGGATTGTATGTGGATGTGCTATATATATATATATATAGCCTTATAAGTTAGGTGTGTGTACCCCTCGGATGTCTTAGACTCGAGTAACATCTGTAGAAGGACGGGGTAGAGGTAGATCACCTCTTCCTCCAGTAGTGTTAGGACAGGGACAAGTTCCCACTGCCGAGCAGTCTGCAGTAGAGTTTGGACCCGAGGAGACACACTATGTCATGATTAGTAGATCCGAGTTTCGAGAATATATATGTCTACGGGAGGAAGCTGCAAGAGCAGGTTGACCTATCTTGCGTTTACCAACATGAGTGGGACCTACTGAAGCTTCCAGATCAAAGAAGAAACCACGGACTTCTGACAAGATGAGATCTTGTTTCAACTATGGGGATCCTTGACACCTACGTCCGGAATGTAAAAGATCTTTAGTGAAGTGTTATACTTGTGGTAAGTTAGGACATCGAGCGATTTTCTATCGACAAAATAAGATTCCACATCAGCAAGTTTCTTCCCATGCGAAGGTTACTAAAGGCGAACAAAGAAGATCGAGTTTCCCTTCAACCCCACAGGTTGTGAAGACGGGACGACCGTATTTCAACTATGGTTATTTAGGCCATTTGCGTTCTTAGTGTTCTTTAGCATCGATAGCTTGCTTCACATGTGTTGAACTAGGACATTTGGCTCCCTTTTGTCAGCAAGACAGTGTTCCTTCTCAGTTGGACTCTCCTCTTTCCGGTGTAGATGGAGTAGAGGTAGAGATCATGAATATGACATCAGTGATACCTGAAGAGCGTAGACTCGAGTTATGAGCGGTGAGGTGTAGTGGAGTTGTTAACGTTAGTTGTTTTCTGGTACTATTCTTAGTTATTGTTTACCTTTTTGTGTTCTTTTGGTGCTGGTGTTATGCCCTCTTTTTGATGTATGTGTTGAACGTGGGTTTAGATGTGATATAGGGAGTACCCTTTACTTCGAAGATTTCGAGTGTCATTGTTGTCAACCTAGACCTCTGATACCATATTGTAACACCCCAAGTTCTGAGAACTCGAAGCGCTATGGGCTAGGACCGCAAAATTGATCCCGACCCTCAGAGTAGAAACAATGCAACGGATCTTACAACAAGGCACAGATGAATGAAAACCAAAACTCAATATAAAACCAAAGGTTTAAACAAAGGAAAGCGTAAAAAGACTCGCAGTCGAATTCAAAACAAAAGGGAAAGCAACAACATAAATATAAGCCCAATCCCGTCCTATAATGTACGGGAACCCCGGCTGACTACACCATCCGGATCACTCAGCAACATCCTGAACCTGCGGAACATCTACAACGACGGTATAAACCGTTAGCTAACATTCTAGATACTAGCAAGAGCGTAAAGGCACAAACACACCTAAGGTAAAGAAAACACATAGCTTGCTTGCACACAACCGGTTATTATTTGTCTTAAAGTTATCCATTACTAATTCAACTTCTTTTGTCACACGAGAATCTCCCGAAACTCGCCTCCACTTCAGTCTACCAATAAGAATAGATCAGTACTATCCGTTACCTATGGGCCTGGGTTACAAGAGCACATTCTAGTCTCTTGAAGAACTAGACAAGTGGTCACCACCCGGTTATCATACACTTGGACCAGTTAAGGTTATGAAGGGTGAATCCTATTCCGGTTATCCGTTATAAACATGATAAACAACACAAACAAGCCAAAACACTCAAACCAATATACAGAATGAAGCTTAGTAAGTCCAAGGGACTTACCTCACTCGAAGGTAATCTAAAAGCTCAGCAACAACTCAGAGAACACTCAGTTTTCCTCGGGAAAGGAGCAAGGAAAGCCTGTTCACACAAGCATCACAAATCAAGAACAAAACGGTTGCTAGAAGTCTATAACTTTTAGTCTCAATGATCTCTAAGAGATCTCCACAAGGGTCAAGGAAAACCAGAAGGAATGAGGAAAGGACCGAGGAAAGGAAGGAAGGAAGCAACTCACCAAAGACGGGAGCTACTGCAGAGGAAACCGCAGGGCGGCTGGACAAGGCGCAGGGGTAGATGGCCGCGGGGGCGGGGATGTGCAGGCGTGGGGGATACTGCGTGACAGAAGGCACTGTCGAGGTTCCTCTCGACATAAACTTCACAGCAAGGAATCCAAAGCTCGAACCTTTGATCCAACTCTTCAAGACTCAACCAAGGGAGCCTGTGAACATCAATATATCAACAACGGAACCAACAACAATAATCAAGACTTGATCTTGATCCTTGGAGAAGAAGAAAAGGAAGAACGAAGGGAAGAAGCGAAACAGAAGAGCTGGAAAGATAGAAGGAAGGACGTTTTAGGGTTAGAAAGAAGATAAGGAAACTGACCCCTAAGATAGAAGATCAGATCTTCTATCTATGGAAAGAAGATAAAACGAACGAAAGAACGATCAGGCACAATCTGTAGTCAGCCGCAGGGGCGGCTGACCCTGACGCGGGTGCGGTCTACCGCAGGGGCGGCACACTTCACCGCGGGAGGGGTGAAGGTGAAAGACTGGGGTCTTACATCAAAAATAAAAAAGCAAAATGAAAGGGTCAGTTCCTACCTATAGTACTGGACACAACCAATCCTTCTTCAGACATCAGGTTGACATCATTCATATATAACAATGTATTCAGTTCTTGTATTTGACTTATGATTGGTAGAAGTAGAACCTAGATCCATATCCGTAGAGATCGGTAATCCTAAGTCCCTTGCCTCTGAACTTGGCATATCATTTGGTATATTCTAGCATGAAAGACTGGGAGATGATCTGAAGATATTCCAAGAGTGATTTCTTCCTTGACAAATCCTAGACATTTGTATATTTACTCTTTAATACATAGTTTATATGGTGCTTAAGTAGCTTTTGAGTTTCTCTTCCCCACCATTCTTCTTCTTTGCTTCAGTATTCATAGTTTTTATTCATAGTTTTCTCCATGATCATTGCTCTAGGTATGTCAAAATACTGCAACTGAATAAGTTTTCATCATTTTCATAGTTTTTGTGAGTTATAGAAATCTGTCAAATGAGTCTTAAATTTTTAACTTTTTGCATGGGTATGAATATGACCGGGACCTTTTTGTACTAGTGCACAAGCACTGTTCTTTTACTAAGTAAAAAATTTGAGTTGTGATTCAAGTTGGCTTGATAAAACAGATTTTAATTGATTTCTAGTATCACTAAACCGACAATTAAATTAAGCGTTACTTTATTTGCATGTTCAAATACATCATTTTGTGTGATTTTGTATCTCAATTTGATATCTTCTTGGCTCCGTTTCATCTTTTTCTAAGGAATTACCCAATAGACAATCTGTTTCTTTTTAGTAGAAGATTATAATTTTATCATCTCTTATTTTTGCAGAGATAAAATTTATTTTGCTTTCCCTTATTAGCTTTATAATAACATAAGCCAACTAGTTATATCTCAAGTGAATGGGATTTAGTTTTCTTTACTACCTAGTTTTGTTACTATAACTGAAATGCTAATAATTATCATAAAGAACTAATCATATGAAAACAGCTGAAGCAGGAAATTATACACAATTGCAGCAATCCTTTTGAAATTGATATGAAAATTATATTTGCATAAATATAGAAGGATTTGACAGTTACTTGTTTGGAATGAGTGAAGTTGTTGCGAAGCAATCAGTTGAAGACAACAGTTCCCCTGAGAAAGGTATATATGAATTACAATTTCCATTGATGCTTAGCAACGGCAAAACATACATATCTTGTAATTAAGCTCCATTGGATCTGTGTTTATGTATGATGCAGATCATCCTGATAGATTTCAAGCTTATTTATCCAAGTGGCACGGCTACAGCTCTCCTCATCAACATGTTTCACACTCCACACGGTGCTACATTGGCCAAGTAATAATTCATCACTTTCATTCTCTTCTATCTGTTCTTTGCATTAGAATTAACTTCTCTACCAACTCTTGCAGGAAGCGAGTCAAAGCATTGGGAATATTCTTTAGTTTCAGCTTCTTACTTTTGCACCGTTGGATTTCTATCTTCTGCAGATGTCACCATCCATGAAGCAGAAATAGAATCAGCCGAGAATGTAAGCATTCTTCTAATGAAAGTCAGAATGGTAACATTTTTAGAAAGAAAAAAACCAATTCAGTGAATTTGTCAATAAATTTTATTACAGAATGAGGCAAAACTTGTCAGTGCAAGTCATACATTGCATGTGACATGAATGTTGCAAATTGTGAAGTATATTTCTAATTCGCTTCATTTTATATGGGTAGGAAGCTGGAAACGTCCCCTATGTTGTTGAAAATGGATTCGGAAAGTATTCAAAGTCATTGAAAGAGATAGCAAGCATAGTATACCAGTGGTTTAGTTCAAAGGTGGATGAGCTAAAGATGATGTCACATAATGCATTGAGATTTGCAAGGCCTGATGTTGTGTTCAAGATTGTTCACGATCTTCATCAACTGGTTAAAGAAAGAAGCAGCCTTCTTTAGTATTCATGTGCCACTTGACTTCAGGTCTTTTCTCCACGTGGTGCTTAAGGAGTTGTAATTGTGTAGAGTAGTTGAAAACTGAGTCATTTGAGCTCCAAATTGTGTACTTAATAATTATTGGATCCAAGGAGAATGTGTGTAGAATTAGGGTTTTATCTTGCATAGAAGCAAAAGATCTGTAATTACATTGATGTTAGAACATAGAAGCAAAAGATCTGTAAAACAAGAATTACTTGATCTACGCAATAACAAAACCCGATTCTCATGAGTAAAATCACCTATTTTGCTTAAGCATTTTAGCTTAATATTATTTATTTTCTGATGAATAATTTCGGTTACGCATTGTGTAATTTAAGCAGGTGTAAAATTACCTATTTTCATATTAAAAATAATAAATTACAGTTAAAAATTACCACGGTTTTATGTAGAAACCGGGGAAAATTTTAAAATTTTAAAAACCGGTATAAAAATATCCCGGTTATTATAAAAAAATGTTGTAAAAAATACACGGTTATTTTATAATAACTGGGGTCTAAAAATTACCCCGGTTATTAGAAAAATAACCGGGGTATTTTTCGGACCACGGTTATTATAAAAAAACCGGAGTCCGAAAAATACCCCGGTTATTTTATAATAACAGGGGTCCGAAAATTACCCCGGTTATTAAAAAACCGGGGTCCGAAAAAAATAACACGGTGACATTTAACGTGGTCTAGGGGGTGTTTGTACTAGTGAAGAGACAATAGCCTGTGATGGAACGATAGGAAAAGGGGCAAGAACCCCAGTCGGCATCGCCGTAAACGTAGTGAGGAAAAGATCAGAATTGGGGAGAGTATGCAAGTGCATAGTCCATTGTACCTTTGAGATAGTGCAAAAGGTAAGTGGAAATATTCCAATGAGGGAGACGTGGTGAAGCTGAAAACTGGCTAAGTTATTGCACTATATAAGAAATGTCTGGTCTAGTGAGAGTGAGGTATAAGAGACGACCAATTAAGCATTTGTAAGCTTCAGGATCAGAGTATACTTCACCAGAATCAAGAGATAGGTGAGTGTTCCGTTGCATGTGAAAGCTAGTAGCTTTGCAAGATAGCATATGAGTGTTAAGAAGAATATCATGAATAAATTTGCGCTGATTTAGAAGCAGGCCTGAAGAGTCATGAGAAATTTCCATTACCAGAAAGAATCTAGCAAGGCCAAGATCCTTGATTATGAAAGCATGATAAAGTGTAGTCTTGAGAGAGGCAATCTTAGAGTGGATATTATTAGTATACAAAACATCATCCACGTACACCAACACAATGGTAGTACGTGAGGTTGGATGTTTCACAAATAAAGAGTAATCTTGATGAGATTGAATAAAGTGTAAGTGAAGAAGAAGTTTAGTAAACTTAAAGTTCCATTGATGACTAGCTTCTTTAAGGCCATAAAGGGAGCGTTTTAAGCGACAAACGTGGTCAGGAGGAGCTTTTGTATACCCTTGAGGAGGCAAAAGAAACACCTCTTTATCAAGGAAGCTATGAAGGAAGGCATTGTTGATATCTAATTGATGCAAAGACCATGAATGAGCGGCAACAAGAGCTAGTACCACACGAATGGTGGCAAATATGCTTATCCTTATCTTTAATCTGATGTATCCCTTAGCAACCAAACGTGCTTTGTATCTTTCAATGTTACCATCAGGCCGATATTTAAGTTTGTATATCCATTTAGACCCGATGGAAACCTTCCTTGGGGGCAATGGAAAAAAATCCCACGTGTCATTGAGTTCAAGTGCTTGAATCTCCTTGGCCATGACATCAATCCAAGGAGGAGAATGTTTGGCATGAGTATAATTGGATGGTTCAAAAGCTTAAATGACATTTCATAAAGCATGAATGTAGTCGGGAGAGTGTGAGGCAATATCAAAATATCAAGGGAAGAGATGGAGTTACAAGTGTAGTCTTGAAGATATGTAGGTCGTATGATAGTAGAAGATGGTCTGGAACGAGGAATAATTAATGAAGAAGGAGGAACAGGAGTCGATGTTGGTGAAATAATTAAATGAGAAGTAGAAGGGGTAGGAGAAGTCATGAATGGTACTTGGATTGGTTGAGCAAAGGAAGTGTCAGTGGTAGAAGATGAGGATAAAGAAGTGGTAGTTGGTGAGATACGAGAAGGAAGAGAAGGAGGAGTAGTTATTGTGGAGGTATAAGTAGGGGTTGAAATGATGGGATGATCAACATCAGGGGTAGGAGTGACCAAAGTAAGAGGAGAGGAAGAAAAGGGATTAGAGGGAGAAAGGGGAGTTTTGAAAGGAAATATATTATCGTGAAAGATAACATGACGGCTAACAAGTATTTTGTTTGTGGCTGGTTGAAGAGTTTGTAAAATTTTTGGGCCGGAGGGTAGCCAAGTAGGATGCAAGGTGTGGAAACAAGCTCGAGATTGTCTTTATTTAGAAGAAGACTAAAACACAAGCAACCAATAACACGTAGGTGAGTGTAAGTAGGTTTGATGTTGTGTAGTAATTCAAAGGGTGATTTCCATGCAAGGACTGAAGAAGGCATAAGATTAATTAAATAGGTAGTTATGAGGATGCATTCAGCACAAAAATAAAGAGGTAAATGTGCATGGAGATGAAGGGCATGAGCAATTTCAAGCAAATGTCTAGTTTGGCGTTTTGTTGAGGCACATAAGGTGTAGATTTCTGATGAATAATGCCAGATGCAAGAAATAAATCTTGGAGTTGATGCTGCATAAACTCATGTCCATTATCTGATCTGAAGATTTGTATACCAGTGTGAAACTGAGCCTTCACATATGCTAGAAAGTTGGTGATTATCTTGAGCATATGTTGCTTAGTAGACGTTAGAAAGGTTCATGTACAACGAGTAAACTCATCTATAATTGTCAAGAAATAACGAGCACCACACAAGGCCAAAGTGTGATATGACCCCCATATATCAACATGAATCATACTAAAAGCAGTTTTAGCTCGAGAGCTGCTTGGAGCAAAATGTAATTTGTGTTGCTTAGCTGTAATGCAAGTATGAGAATCCAGAGTTTGTAGTTTGAAAGTAAGACAAGTATCTACATGATGAATATTAGACAATGACATATGGCCTAATCTGGCATGAAACAAAGTTATATCACAAGGTTTATTAACAATATTGGAAGCAACACAAGTAATATGTTGGAAGCCAAAGATTCCTATCTTGTAAAGATTGCCTTCCTTGTAACCAGTGGCAATGATGGAATTACTGGTAAGGTCCTGAAATAAACAGGAATGATGAGTAAAAGTGACCTTCATAGACAAATCAAGGATCAATCGAGAGATAGAGAGAAGGTTGTGCTTAAAGTGTGGAAGATAGAGAACATTGTGAAGTGTGATGACTGGAGACAGGATCACATTGCCTCTATAACGAACTTCCTTTACTGAACCATCAAGAAGGCCGATCAAAATCGGTTTATCAAGCTTTGTCAACACAGAAAAATAATTTTTGCAAAAGGTTATATGATTTGTATGGCACCAAAATCCAAAATCCATGTGCACATATTGACAGCCGTGCTCACAAAATAAGTAATGTTACCTGCAAAATTAATGGATGGACTTGACTACTTATCCATCATTAATTTTAGAACTTCTTGATACGCTGCATTTACCACAGAAGGATCCATAGCAATTGGAGTTGCTGAAGTATCTTCAAGATCCAAAGAAGTATCTGCAACTGCAAGTTCCAGATTATTGGCATATCTATAAACCTAAGTATGTGCACCGACATGAGCACCAGAAACTTTATCCTCCTTCACCTTGAACTCCTTATACCAGTTAGGGATTCCTGTCAATTTAAAGCAAGCTTCTCGCATATGACCTTTCTTCTTACAATAAGTACACAGTCGATCAAATTTTTTCTTAAAATCTCTCCTACTACCACCGGCTTGTCTGTAGGGAACAGATCAAGACACATAAAAAATATCGTGTGCATTTGGATTATGACATGTAAGCTTCTTTTGTTTTTCTACTTGCAAGATCATATGGAAAACTCTATTTTCAATAGGCAAAGTTTCAAGAGACAAAATATAACTGCGTATATGTTCATACTGTTCATTTAATTCCATAAGAAACTGCATAACTCGAGTGCTAGCTTCCCTTGCTGAAATTTTCTTAAGGATATCACAAGTGCATTGAATAATGCCACGACATGAACAAGAAAGAATAACATCAATTGAGATTAACTAATCCAATAGTTTTTCATTTTGCCATAATAAATGGCGTTAACATAAGCATTATCTTGTTTGAGAGAGGATAGATCCTTGTGAATTTGATAAACTAGAGGTGTATTAGATACCTTAAAACGCTCGACAATGTCCTACCATATTGTCAGTGCAAATTCAGCATAGGTGAACTTTTCTGCAAATTCTGACTTCATCGAATGCAAGATCCAGCAACGAATCATACAATTTGCCCTAATCCACCTTGTGAGCTGATAAGTGTGCCCAATTGTAGGCTTCGACACAGGTTCCATCAATGAAACCTAATTTATGCTTGGCTCCAAGAGCCATTTGTATGCTTCTTCTCCAGGAAGTGAAATTTGATCCACTAAATAGGATTGAAACCAGCTGCATCCCAGGGTTGTCTGAATTGGACATATACAAAGGATCATTGACATCAATAACAAGGTGTCGATCCAGATTAGAATTAAGCGGAAGAATGGTTGAACTTGGCTCCTTGCCAGTAGCCATAGATCAAAGAAGGAAAAGATGAATGTTATGATGTAGTTTAGTGGAAATCTTTGTGACTAGATCTGAAAAAAGGAAGGATCTATATCCATCACTCTGATACCAAGTAAACACATAGAAACGAATTGAATCTCATATTTGTATGTCTCATTTGAACTGAATACAAAGGTACAATAGAGTTTTGTTAGGGTTGTTAGCATATATTGCTTTATTACATACTACACCCTCTTATTCTATATATTGCACACATACATCCTATACAAATTACTACCCTCGAACTTAGCTTGTTCATCCAATAATAGTTGTTGATTTTCCACGTGGAATTGAAAAAATACTAAATTCAATAGAGCGATCAAATTACTACCCTCGAACTTGTTCATCCATCTTCTGACTTTCTCCTAATGCAAAATATAAAGAGATTCCATTTAAATCTCAAGACTTGACAGCCTTAGGAGCCAAATCCACATTTACTTTGAATTTGCCTACAGCCCGTACATCCTTTACATTTGTGTTTGTTCATTCTATTAGCATTTTTCAGATGCGCAGCTACAATTTGCATCAATAAGCTCCATGAACTAAAAAATCTCACTCTTAATACCATTGTCATGTCAGTATCTGATAAGGCTAATATGATTGGACTTGCTTATCATCACAAAAATCTCAAATATTTTCTTTGGAATTCCTCTCTCTTGATGAAGTCCTATGAATATATGATGGCCTAGTGTTGTTACTGGTGATGCCGATGGTAGACATCTAGTGGTTGCTAGTGAAGGGGGTCTTGCGCCAAATAGTTTTTTTTTTTTTGAAAGGTTAGTATATTATGAAAAAGATGAATTTACATGGAGTGTCATCTTAGACAGAGGGAAACAGAAGCAATAACAGAGAGAAAGAAACTAGTCTAGGTGAATGTCGAGAATCATGGCACAAGAGAGCGAGTTAGGAGATCTATCTTTCCAGTTTCTAGAAGTGAAGTTCTTTGTAGAGTTGATAGCATTTAGAGCACATATGGAGGGGTGAGTTAAATTGTTGTTGTAGATAAGATTGTTCCTTGCTTTCCAAACGAAGTAGATGAAACCCGTGATGGTAGGGGTTTTGGGTTCGGAGCCAGTTTTAGATGTTGTTTGTGTAAGAGTACGGATTGGAGTCCTGGACCACCTGGAGATGAGGTCAAGAACCGTGGTAGAATAACTGCAGTGGTGGAGGAGTTGATCTTCATCCTCAAGCATTTTGGTGTAGAGCTTACAAATGTTGTTCTGGATGAGGTTCCAATGGACAAGCTTGGAGAGGGTAGGAAGACGATGATGGCTAGCAATCCAGGAGATAAAACTACACTTGGACACATTTAAGCCCATCCAGATAGAGTTCAGCCCGTAAGTGGTTGGGTTAGGAGAAGAATGCCAAATGGAGTTGTACACAACAGTAGTAGAAAATTTACCAAGAGAAGTAGACGCTTGTCTGATGAAGTTGATACCGGTGGTGCATTCGAGAATCTCGTCTCATATCTAATGATCATGCACCAAACGAAGCTATGCTTGTAGGAGTCCAGGTCGTTGCGACTTGCGCTAAATAGTTGTAGCGAGGAGTTTAACGTGCGCCGTGATTTTGAGAGCCGTAGAAGTAGCATTGATGGGAAGCGCGTTGAAGATGTGGTCGTTCCTAGCTTTCCGTATGTAGAGTGTGCATTCTTTGAGAGATGTGGATCCATTGGGTAAGGTGTCTAGAGTTGCCTTCGACATAGGGCATTGAAGTAGAAGATGATCCTCGGTTTCTTCATCATTGTTACAAATAGGACAAGGCGTTTGGAGAGTTGAGATGACTCAAGATGTTGTTTTAAGTGATGACGGATCTGGGAGTCCCAACTATGCGAAGAGGAGCTAGTTGTGGACCAACGAGTTTAGACGTTGGAGTTGTTGTTGTTGATGTCGAGTTGTAGATAAGCTTGGCAATGTAGGTTTTGTTCCTGGAGAGAATTTCTTTAAGACCCAATCCACATTCATTGTGTGGTCTGGTGTTTCCAAACTAGAGAAAGGAGTGAAGAATGCTTACGTATCTTACCTGCAGTATACATTGGAAAAAGAGTTTAATATGATTTAAGTATGAGAAAATTTAAAAATTGGTGGATAGTTTGAGAAAATTTTTAAACCACAAAAGTACTAAGAGGAAAAGTCTATAAATCAAAGTATGAAATAGAAGAGAAAAGTTAGATAAATAACATGGAAGTCGATAAGAGTTTAATATGACTTTGAGTATGAGCAACACAAATTCCCTTTTTTACCAACAAAAGACTTAGTAATATCGGCTAAATTTCGAGCGAGCTCATAAATATCGGTTACTCTATTTCTCTTTCTAATTTCGGTATTCCGAAACAAATTATTTAATATCCTTGAATTGTACGGATTTGAATCAACAATATCTATAAATTACTTAAAAAAAGTCATATGAGTTTGTAACAACTCGCTATAAACAAATCACATTAAGTGATTAGCTAAAGTAGGTCATTATTTAAATTTAATCATAAACATAGTAAATCATAATCGACTTTAACTTTACATAAGTATATGAATATAAGAGTGTTAATTGTGTGAAAATTTTCATACATTAAAAAAGTCGTTTTAGCATTACCGTTGTAAAACGAAGAAATAACTCAAAAAATAAAATAAATATAAAAAAGTTGCGAACGGATAGTTCAACTGTATCAACAAATTAATCTTTATATATTCGCCCACATCAATAGGAGAATGAGAATACAAACTTCTTCTCATATGCTATCTTGATATATCAACTTGCATTTCTTAGCAATTTCTAACTAGGAGAATTAGAACTCAAAAAAATTATATATAGAGCACTTTGAGCAGGGGATTCCAACAATGCTATTTAGGATATCACACAGCCACCTAAAAATATTATGGAAAAAGAAGGGACAGCACCAAGGGTTCTGATATAATTTGACCATTTTAAACAACTAATATAGTAAATTTTGATCCTTTAAAATATTATTCCAGATAGATTTGATTTATTTATTAAGGTGAACCCGAACAAAACCCGATATGCCCACATAACAACAAAATACCAACAGGGGGAGAGTGTCAAAGGATGCTTGCAAGATCTGCAGTCTGGTTGTGAAAAACAGTACAAGAAAAAAAAAATAAAGAGGTGTCCTCGCATACAACACATGATTCATACAAAAAGAATTCGAAGGAGAAGCTGAAGCTGAAGTGTTTGGTCAAGGCATATAGCATTGTGTGATTGATACAAACTTTAGAGTGGTATTACAACAACATCAGCGGACATCAAATATATATTTACATAGAGATCTAAGGTAAACAAGTATGTTACTTTTGAACAATCTAATTGCTACACCAAATATATATTTTCCTGTTCTCTTTGTCCAATTACCATAAGAAAACCCACCAACTACATATTTTCCTCATCTTTTTGCCCAATTACCATAAAAAAACTACATGGATCTTGTACCTCCGCCTTTTCACGAGAATATAGTTACACCCGATTGAGCTTATCTATGCAGGTTGGAACTTCCTTTTGCATTGGATGTACAAAAATGTCGTCATGAAGGTCATCTATGTAGTCACACCGATTGCGCTTATGATTGGAACTTCCTTTTCCATCAGATGTTCGTCCAACATAAGAATAATTGTAAACAATTACAAGAATAATTGTCAAACAAACTTCCTCTTGGCGATCTCTTCCACACCTACAATTCTACAATTCTTAAAATTTGTCTTTAGCATCAACATCCCAAGATTCTGCAGTGATCTACATGTGAATCCACATCCCTAAACAAAACAAGTGTTGATAATCAATGAATGATTTTATAAGATATGGTATGGAGAAACAATTGTATACAACTTACAACATAACTGATTTTATAAGATAGATTGTTGGGAAACAATTATTTGATAATCAATGAATGTATGGCGGAATACTACTTAGCAGTAAGATCTAATGACAATCTTCATAATACAATAAGATCTCATGACAATCTTCATAATACAATGAGATGATTCCTTCATTTTTTGAGGATCTCATACTACTCAAGCATAAACAAGCCGCAGTAAATGGTGTAGTATTACCTCATTCTTTGAACAATCTTGTTGCTGCAGTAAACCTTTAATTCGAGGATCAAACGATCCTTGATTATGCCAGATCTGGTATCTCTGTGATACCAAATCTGCAGTAAACTTTGGCCAGCGTTGAACTTCGACGATCTCTTCGACCCGTCCATGTCGATCGAGTAGAAAATCGTATTCTTATTTGAGTCAAAACAGGAAGAAAAGAGTGAAGATGTTGGTTAATTTTGGTCCCCGATCGGAGAAAATTTTTAGATGAAAGAGATGACGGCTGCGAGGAAGATGTAAGAGAAGAATGGTTTGTTGTGTGCGGTATGTAGTGTATATATAGGTAGGTTAAAGGGGTACATACTACGTAGGGTATACATAGTTAGGTTAAAGGGTATGCTGGGTATATATAGCTAGGTAAAAGGGCAAATACGTAAACTAAAATTAGTATTTTTTATTTATTTTTATTAAGAACTACTTTAAATCATTAATAAAAAAAAAGTAATATAAGCTAAACCTTGAGCAAACTAAAAAATATCGATGAATTCATTATCTGTTCTTTCTAATTATCATTATCTTTTTTTTTTCTTTCTAATTATCCACGGGAGACAAATCATTTTTAAAATTTTTTTTTAAATTGTACCAATTTAGATTACTAATATCTATAAATTATTTGACGGGGTGATTCCGTCCTAGAATTTTTAGGATATTCAGATATGAAATTTGATCGAAGGAGCGTATCCAACTAGGATATTTTGTTAATTTGAAGTGCATGTAATGTTTTAGTATAGGTAATTTTTCTAGTACTTTATTAAAATATATAAATATATTTTAATGTTATAT
Source organism: Fagopyrum homotropicum (assembly GCA_033239125.1). Lineage (NCBI taxonomy): Eukaryota > Viridiplantae > Streptophyta > Magnoliopsida > Caryophyllales > Polygonaceae > Fagopyrum > Fagopyrum homotropicum. The sequence goes on along the minus strand of BSWB01000001.1, from coordinate 97,142,752 downwards.
ACCCTTGCATTGAATTATTATCACACCACATAATTTCCACGCGATTAATGTATTTGCACATTTCTTTGTGCAACGGTATTTGATGGGTAAATATGTAAATAAAAGTTATTAGTATTTTTCTATTACAAAAAACTACTTCAATTCATTAATCGATAATATCTATAAACTATGAAGAGAAACTATTATGCAACGCGACTTATATAAATAACATGAAAGGTGATACGAGTTTAATGTGACTTCGGTGATGAGCAACACTTTCCCTATATACAACAAAAGACCGGCTAGTATCGACTAAATCTCAAAAAGTTCAAAATTTTTGGTTATTCTCTTTCTTTCTCTATTTATCAACATTCCGGATAAATATATAAAAAATTGTACGGACTTGGATCAATAATATTTATAAAATACTTAAAAGGGTCATATGAGTTTAAAAACAAGTGACTATAAACAAATCATAAACAAGTGGTTAGCTAAAGAAGATAATCATTTTACATTAAGTATATTTATATAGGAGCGTTATGTGAACTTTTTTTGTATACATAAAAAGTGTGTTTAGCATTTCAGAAGAAATAACTCAAAACACAAAATTGAGTTAACTTTGAAAACGCACTCTTTTATCTCCAAAGAAAACGCCTCCCTTGCCCTGGAGTATGCTCCCAGTCTATCTCCACCACCAGTGTGGCCGCCCAGTCATGCCCTCCCCCTCACGTTATGGGTGGTGCAAAGCGATCCAAGAAGTTCTCGGATAAGATCTCTGAGCTTATCAGCAGCTCCAACCACCCTATGAAACATGGCTCTCCATCTCAGCCCCCAAGTCCTTATGAACTGATCCCAGAAGACCTCATTCGGTCGAATAACATAAGGCTATCCTAGCCATCGGCAAACCCCGCCCCCCGATCTCCTCGGAGACCCTCTTCCCACCGCTCCCCTCTGCACCGAATACGACCACTACCCCTCTGGCTTCTGTCCTTGAACCAATCGGTGCTTTGAGCGTCTCCTCCACTAGACCTGATCCAGAAGAAACCATGCCTACTACCATCTCTGCACCTTCCACAAACCCAAACCATCTCGTGCTGTTGGACCCTACCATCCCTCCCCCCCCCCCCCCCCCTCTCAATGCCCCTATGTGATTGACATTCAAAAAGTCACTTTCAAAGACGTATTGGTTAATGATACTACATGGAACCACGTACTTCTATCCTATTCCTCAGGCTTCGAAAACGGCATCATTCACTTTTTTGAGGAATATGTTTCTGACTCGGTCTCTAAGTGCCAACGTTCTCTTTTTGGGTTCCCGGGGTAGCCCTCTTGCCTACCATCGCATGGCCTCATTCACCTCCCTTTCCTGGAACTTAGTCACTAAACCGAAGATTCTACGTAACGAGCATGGCGTTTTCATCTTTCAATTTGCCTCTGATGAATACCTGAATGCCATTCTCCTTGGTAGCCCATGGACCATCAATGGTTCGATGTCGTTGCTTCCAAGCGTTGGAGCCATGGAATGGCTCTAGACTACTCAAGCCTTTCATCTATCCCGGTATGGGCCTCTCTGTACGACCTGGATTATAGATTCTGGTCTCCTCATATGTTGGCTAAGATTGGATCCGCCATATATAGGAGTTCCTTTAATTTGCTCACCGACGCATGTTCTGCAAATCATGATAGACTAGGGTTTGCAAAGATTTTGGTCGAGGTCCAAGTTTCAAAACCCTTGCTTCGTGAGATCAAGTTCATGGGTCCTATTGGCGAGACTCTTACCTAGAAGATAGCTTACGACTCGATCCCGAAGCACCGTCCCAAATGTCTCATTTTTGGCCACCAGTGTAATAAACCCACACCGCCCACAAACTCTTCCCATGCCAGGTCTAGCAGAGTCAAGCCAACACCCTCCTCAAATCTCATGCCTCTTCTTCCCACTCTGGATGCCTCTCTTCGCACCAAGGGCACTCAAGATCCTACACCTACCCCCATTGTTGATCCTAACCCTTCCGATGCTCCCTTGATCCCTTCATCTCTGCCTGGCTCCTCTAACCCTGATGATATCCTCCCCCCTTCCTCCAAACCATACCTCTACCACGAATGTTAACACACCTGCTTCACCCACTCATCCCTCACCTCTTGAACAAACCCTAAACCCTCGTTCTACCTCAAGCCAAAACGCTTCTTGTGATAGCATCAAGGATGCTAGCACCTTACTAGAGGGTTTCAATGTATGTTAACATATGTGTTTGGAGTGTGATGACATGAATTATGTATCATCATATTCATGCATATTGCAGCACATTATCTCTATTTACCTTGCATTTAGAGGGATTTTGCATACCTTTTATGTCCTATTCAATCAATTGTCGGAAATAGAGGTCTACACGAGATTTTGATGAATTGTAGGTAAATAGAGTTGAATTGGAAGCAAAAATGGAGCAAGAAGCATCTAAGGATGTTAAGGAAGCTAAAGGAGTCTTAGAAGGATCACAAAGGGCTAAGGAATTGCAAAGGAGAAGCATAGAAGACGAACCAAAGGAAGAGCACTTTCTGTTGAAGAAAATCGTGCCAATGTATATATAAATCGGACGATTTTCATACCTTGAAATCGAACGGTTTTGCACCAAAATCGACTGGGTCGATTTTCTTCACGATTCGGCCAAATGAAAAGACGACATAAAGCCCAATTAATTTGGGCTAGAGGAGAGTTTTTCCAAACGGCCCATCTGCAAGAAACTATAGAAGAGAACCCTACGAACGAAGACGAGGAGGTCGCACCAGATAATCTTTACACGTTTTAGAGAAATCAAGGATTCTTGGAGAGAGATTGAAGAGCTTTTGCCGGAAAGTCATTCTTGATCTTTGATTGTGAGATTTCTTTATTCCATTGTCTTGTTTGTGGTTTGTGAACACGAAATTGAGTTGTTGAGAGATACATTGAACAGATTTGACGATTGTTTTACAGATTTGAAAGTTATAGAATTTTTCGTTCAAGATTTGGTTTCTTTGCGATATCTTCTTCAATAATTAATTTGTTTCGATTTTGAAAATGGTTGGCTAGAAACCTTGTGATTCTGGGGAGAATAGTTGATGATTAAGGCTTAGATGATGATAGACTGAACTCATTCAAACATTAGGACCCTGAGAATTTAGATCTTAGTTTTGCGACAAACAGGAAAATCGGACTGTTCTTGAGAAAAATCGGCCGATTTTTCGTATGAACAGCACGATTTATTCTTCTGACGAACTTTAATTGAATTAATCTTTAATCAAAACTAATCCTTGCCTAAACCCCAATCTTGATTAACCTTCTTACCCTCTAATTGGATGTATGAATGCACTTCAAACCTGTTTCTACATTTAATAGATTAAGATTGCAAGATTTGGGTAATAAAGAGACTCAACATCCTTTATTAAGATTTTTAAGTGTGCTTTCTATTCATACTTTGGAGAGTCATATCCTGGAGTTTTAGATAGTTAGTTTGAACATAATTCTTGTCTTTAGATCTTTCTATATTGCAGCCTCAACAACCTTTATAGAGAGAACTTATAGATTAGTTATATAGGTTTCGGAACTTCATCGTACGAATCCTACCTTTGAACATTTAATCTTGGCGATATAAATTATGTCCTATATCTATAGAAGTGTCTTGAATCGAAAGCCTAAATCGGATACTTGAATCCTTGGAATCATTTCTCTCTTTATCATATCACAAAAGCTTTTATACTTTCGCTAGATAATTGAAATTGGAAATTTTCTCACCAAATCCCTGAGTTCGACTCTGGAATTCTTACCTTTCTACAGCCGATCCGTACACTGCGGGTTCGCTTTGCTTTTGAGTTCTAGATATAAATATTAAGACTTGGGCTTGCTTCTCAATGAAGTCCCAAGCATCATCCTCTCTCATATCCATGAATGTGCCGCAAGATAGAGATTGGAGAGTTACATAACTTTGGTTGACAAAGCTCACAAAGCTTTAGAAAACCAAGTATTCAACAAGGCCGGAGAAGTTCCAAGAGATCAAGGGAAGCTTCCCGGAAAAACAGAAGATAACCCAAAAGGAAGGGTTATGGCAATAACTACTAGGAGCGGAAAGACGACCGTCGACCCTCAACCTAAAGTAGTTGATACCCCCACAAAAGAAGGAGAGGCAAAAGAGAAGGAAGAAGTCTATGTTCCTCCTCCCGCTTACAAACCACCTCTACCTTTTCCTCAATCTAGAGTGCGTGCACGCCTAGATAAACATTTCGTTAAGTTTGTTGAACTTATGAGTAAGCTCCATATTAACATACCTTTTATGGATGCGATTTTAGGTATGCCGGCTTACGGGAAATTCCTCAAGGAGATCCTCTCTAACAAGAGGAAGTTGGAAGATATAGGAGAAGTCAAGATGAGTATGGAGTCATCCAAACTCATCAAGACTATGACGGAGAATATGCCACCCAAGCTCCGCGATCCAGGATCCTTTTGCATACCCATCACTTTGGGAGAAGCTACCTATGATGCTCTTTGTGACCTTGGAGCAAGTGTGAGTATCATACCTCTCGCTCTATGCAAGGCAGTTGGTCTAGGAGAGCCTAGACCGGTGAAGATCACACTCTACATGGCTGATCGTTCTACCACTAAGCCGGTGGGAATATTAGAAGACATTCCGGTAAAGCTAGGTAAGTTTTACATACCTATAGATTTTGTCGTTCTTGACATACCTGCGGATTACCCGGTTCCCATCATCCTTGGGAGGCCATTCCTCGCCACATCTGGATGCATGGTAGATTGCAAAAACGGCTAGCTATCCTTCCATATCGGTGAAGAAAAGATAGAATTCATACTATCTTCCTTAATCAAGGAGCCAGCCTTGAAAGATGACGTTTTTGAAATTGTTGAGGAAGAAGAGTCTAGAGAGATAGTAAGTTCGATCTTGATGAAAGACCCTCTTCAAAAGGTTCTTAGCATGAGCATCATGGAGGAAGGGGTGGAACATGACTGCAATGAGGATGTGAAAGCATTAAATGATGTGGAGGAAGAACTAGGAGCAAAAATTGAAGAACTAGAGTGGACTCCGGAAACTGTGAAGAAAATCGACCTGCCAGAAATAAATCGTCCGATTTCTGAAGATTCAATCCAATTTTTTTCGACAGAAACTAAAATCGACCTGCCAGAAATAAATCGCCCGATTCATGAAGAGGTGGCACGATTTTTTCCGACAGAAACTAAAATCGACCTGACAACAATAAATCGCCCGATTCATGAAGAGGTAGCACGATTTTTTCCGACAGAAAGAAAAATCATGCAGAAGATCGACCGATTTATTATAGGGGGGGTCGATTCAATGAGTAATTCTATGGATTCTCCGGACTTCACCGCAGCCACTTCCGAATCTAATGATGAAGTACCCACACCTATAGAGACCTCTCCCACAACATCCGAAAGCCACGATTCATCACCAACCAAGGTACCTCCATCATTAGAATTGAAGCAACTTCCCACGCATTTAAGGTACGCATTTCTTGGCACTAATTCCACATACCCAGTTATAGTCAATGCAAATTTGAATGATGATGAATTAGAGAAACTCATGCATGTCTTGAAGCAACATAGGAGAGCACTAGGTTACACCATTGATGATTTAGTAGGAATAAAGCCTTCTCTAAGTATGCACAAAATATTAATGGAAGAGGATTACAAACCTTCACGCCAACCTCAAAGACGGTTAAACATGGCAATGAAAGAGGTCGTGAAGAAAGAAATCCTTAAGCTACTTGATGCAGGTATCATCTTCCCTATTTCTGATAGCAAATGGGTGAGTCCGGTACAAGTAGTACCCAAGAAAGGAGGCATTACCGTTGTTGCCAACAAGAACAACGAACTCATCCCTACACGGACAGTTACAGGGTGGCGAATGTGCATCGACTACCGCAAACTGAACGTGGCCACAAGGAAGGACCACTTCCCCCTTCCTTTCATCGATCAAATGTTGGAAAGGTTAGCCCAACATGCCTACTTTTGTTATTTAGATGGATATAGCGGCTTCTTTCAGATCCCAATTCATCCGGATGATCAAGAGAAGACAACCTTTACGTGCCCATGGGGTACGTTCGCTTATAGAAGAATGCCATTCGGTTTATGCAACGCTCCAGCCACCTTCCAAAGGTGTATGATGGCAATCTTCTCCGAATATGTAGAGAATATCATGGAAGTCTTCATGGACGACTTTTCGGTATATGGTTCTTCCTTTGATAACTGTCTCTATAACCTTTCACTAGTTCTTAAGAGATGTGAGGACACTAACTTAGTCTTAAACTGGGAAAAGTGTCATTTCATGGTCACCGAAGGAATTGTGTTAGGTCACTTAGTCTCAAAAAGGGGAATAAAGGTAGATCGATCAAAGATAGAAACCATTGAGAAGTTACCTCCCCCTTCATCGGTAAAAGGAATTAGAAGCTTCTTAGGACATGCAGGCTTCTATAGGAGATTCATAAAGGATTTTTCTAAGATTTCAAAACCTTTGACTAATCTTTTGATGAAAGATGCGACTTTCGAATTTTCGAAAGATTGCTTAGATGCTTTTTGCAGGATCAAAGAAGCTTTGATTTCGGCACCAATCATTCAACCACCCGATTGGACTCTTCCTTTCGAGGTCATGTGCGACGCAAGCGATGTCGCTATAGGAGCCGTTCTTGGACAGAAGAAAGATGGTCGCACTCATGCCATCTACTACACTAGCAAAACGCTAGATGAGGCTCAATACAACTACGCAACTACGGAAAAGGAACTTTTAGCCGTAGTATACGCATTTGAGAAATTTCGTTCCTATCTTGTAGGTGCGAAAGTGATAGTCTATACGGACCACTCCGCAATCCGATACTTATTCACGAAGAAGGATGCGAAGCCAAGGCTTCTACGATGGATCTTACTCTTGCAAGAGTTTGATTTAGAGTTCTGTGATAAGAAAGGATCGGAGAACTCCGTCGCCGATCACCTTAGTCGTCTTCCGCAACTCACCGGCGAGTCGGATGAACTTCCGATAGACAACTCCTTCCCTGACGAGCAGCTGCACGAGATTGAAGAGTGTCTTCAACACATATCACAAGGTAATGATACATGGTTTGCTGACATTGTAAATTACCTTGTTTGTCAGGAGATTCCACCCGGACTTTCATATGCTCAAAAGAAGAAGTTCTTGAGAGACGTCCGGCATTTTTATTGGAACGAACCTCTTCTATTCAAAAGAGGTCCAGATGGCATCTACAGGAGATGTATTCCCGAAGATGAGATAGATAGTGTCATCCGACACTGCCATTCTCTACCATGTGGCGGACATGCTAGTTCCCACAAGACTTGTGCTAAGGTACTTCGCTCCGGCTTTTATTGGCCTACACTTTTCAAAGATGTGCAAAAGTTTGTTGTTTCTTGTGATGCTTGTCAAAGGACAGGTAATATATCCAGGAGGAATGAGATGCCTCTCAACAACATACAAGAAGTAGAGATCTTTGATGTATGGGGCATCGACTTTATGGGACCTTTCCCATCTTCATGCGGCAACCAGTATATACTTCTTGCCGTAGACTATGTCTCAAGATGGGTGGAGGCAATCGCTTCCCCTACTAATGATGCAATGGTAGTGGTGAAGTTCCTCAACAAAACGATCTTCCCAAGGTTCGGAACTCCCCGAACCATCATTAGTGACGGAGGAACGCATTTCACAGCCCGTCGATTCGAGACTCTATTAGCTAAGTATGGGGTGACCCATAAGATAGCTACACCTTACCATCCGCAAACCAGCGGACAAGTCGAGATATCCAATAGAGAGATTAAAGGAATTTTAGAGAAGACCGTCTCTAAAACGAGGAAAGATTGGTCAATGAAGCTTGACGATGCACTATGGGCATACAGGACAGCCTTCAAGACACCAATAGGTACGACTCCCTATAATCTCGTTTATGGTAAATCATGTCATCTTCCTGTAGAGCTAGAGCATAAGGCTTATTGGGCTATCAAGTGGCTCAACTTCGACATGAAAGAAGCTGGAGAGAAGCGGCTCTTAGACATCAATGAGCTAGATGAGCTCCGACTGAATGCGTATGAGAACGCAAAGATTTACAAGGAACGGACAAAGCGCTGGCATGACAAGCACATCATCCCGAAAGACTTGAAGGAAGGAGACCAAGTCCTCCTATTCAACTCAAGGCTTCGTCTATTCCCAGGTAAGCTTAAATCCCGTTGGACAGGACCTTTTGTGATTAAAAGAATTTTCCCCCATGGTGCAGTTGAAGTATGGGGTTAACAAAGCGGAAGTTTTAAGGTTAATGGCCAACGGTTGAAGAAATATACACCGGAAGCTCCGGTCAAGGAGATAGCTCCTATCCTCCTCCATTGAACACAACATCATACACCGTCCAGCTAAAGACGATAAATAAAGCGCTTCTTGGGAGGCAACCCAATGATAGTATAGTTTTCCCTTCTTTCCCTCACTTAGTTAGAATAGATTAATTGCTTTGTTTCTTCGTTTTTCGTTTTTATATGTTCCTCGATGCACTCTTGGTTTGTCATGTCATTAATCGCAGGAAACTAGGTTCAAATGTGAGAGATTCACGGAGAATGGAGCACAATTAAGTTATATCTTCGAGATTCAAGAAAAACAAGGAAGGAAATCGATCTACCATAAGAAGATCGTCCGATTCAGTAACAGAGCAAGTCGATTTTTCTCAAAAGAAACAAAAATCGACCTGGAGATCGACCTGCCAAAATAAATCGTCCGATTTTTTCAGTCAGAAAGAAAAATCGCCCCGACAAATAAATCGACCTGAAAAATCGGCCGATTTTCTTCAGAAATCGTCGACCCTATATAAGGAGTTCACACTCGATCTTCTTTATTCCCACATCTCCAACTCTCGATTTCCCTCTCTCAAGAACGCCGAAAAATCGCCACACCCTCAAATCCTCATTCCTTAACCATTTCGAGAGATTCTTGGCTCCAAACTAAAGCATTTTCAACAAGGAATAAGGATATAACAACAACACGCACGGCAATCGACTGCTCCATAAGGAATTCAGGTTTTTCTTTCCAAAACCTAAGTTTCTCACTTGAAATTGAAGTTGCTTAGAAAGTGCTTTGTTGTTGGAATTGATAGAGGAATTTACTTAGAATTCATTGTAGAGAACTGTGTGTGGTGATAGATTGAACAGAACTTAACAGAATTGTGAGAATCGTTGAAATCGAGATAAAAATCGACCCAGCCCAGAAAAATCGTCCGATTTTTGTGAAGAACAGGTCGATTTTTAGGACTTAGAATGGATCTTGTAAAGAGGATAACTAGAAACACGGGGAAGAAGAAGGGATCTTCTTCCAAAGCCCCTGCCCCACCTCCACCACCACCTACCAACATCCCTAAGCTTCCCCCTCCCCTATCCAAGCATAAGAAACGCTATGAACGCATTATAGATCGCCCATTCACCCCTCCTCGCTACATAGTGCTTGATGACTTAGATTCGTTATATGTTCGAGAGGATGTTGATATGATGCTTGATAGAGCAGGGTTGAGACAGTTTGCTACGATCAGGGAAGATGCTTATAGGGAGATCACCCTAGAATTCCTTAGTACGTTTGAGCACAATCCTAGGGAAAGGATGGTCACTTTCCGCCTCATGAGCCAAGACCACACTTTGTCCATTGATGCTTTTGGCGACTTGTTTGGCTTTTCTTATTCAGATGCAGGCACATTTACTAGAGGTCTCAATGCTAGTGATTTTTGGGAGGCTATTTCCGTAGGAGAGTACGGAGGGGATAAGTGGAGACCCGGAAACTCCAAGGAGACAAGTATGTACAACATTTCCTTCAAGGTAGTGCATAGGATACTCAGTGAGAGTTTGTTTGCCCGGACTGAGACTCCGCAGAAGCTCAAGGCTGATGAGCTTTTTATCCTCTACTGCATGACATCCACCACCACTCCCGACATCTCCACCATGCTTGCTGACTATCTAGGAAAGATAGCCAACAAAGCCAAGGGTGACATCTGTGCAGGAGGCTTGGTCACTCATGTGGCTAGGACTCTAGGTTATGACTTCTCGGGATGCACTCTAGCTGAGAGTGCCCTTCCTTTAGGCTCGCAGAGATTGGTGGTTCGACAGGTCTTGATTCCTCGAGGGAGAGGAACTCTTCATGTGCCGATGCTATGGCACAGGGATCCGAAGAAGAAGCCATCCGAGATCATATGGAAATCCGAATACACCATTCCGAATAAGAGTAACTGGAAGGAGACCTTTGAGGCGATGCTTGAGGAGTTCTCACCTCCTACTTATTATGATGATGATGCAGGTGACTCAGAGGAGGAGGAGGATGGAGGACAGGAGACCATGCTCGAGTTTGAGAGCGATACCCATAGCGGGCATGCTACGGATGCCATGGACACTGACGCTCATGGAGCAGGACCGAGCAGGACTAGCAAGCAGGATGAGGAGACGGAGGATGACATGCAGCCTTCTCGACACTCTTATGCACATGCTCCAGGCCCTAGACGAGGACGCCGAGCTCCACGCCACTTCAGGGAGCTAGTCACTAGCTTCCAGAGCCTCAGCACCGACTACCGTGTCCTCCGCACCGATTATGACACCCTGAACACACAGTTCAGGACCTACAGGGAGGAGACGGACGCTAGGCATTCATCCTATGATGGCCAGATGAGGGACATGTACTACCACCAGTTCGGCCACTTCTACGATCCCTCCGCACCGATGTATCCATATCCACCACCTCCACCACCGACAGAGGATTGAGCTTCCACTTCTTTTACATTGTAAGTATTTTTCTCCTTCTTATGCTTGATTTTCACATTGGGGACAATGTGGATGTCAAGTATGGGGTGGGGGTACTTACAATACCTTATGTTTCATTCTAGCACTCTATGTACTTTCCACTACTCTTGACAATTTGGCTTGTAATAACTCTTGCACGGCTTGCTTTCTATTATGACACTCGCATTTGCATGAACTTTTTCAAAACCTATGAATTTTCAAGAATTTTAAGTGCTTCTTATATGGAAATGACCTCTATGATGAAAATTGTGTATATGGATAGGTAAAAAGATGCTTAGTTGTGTTGAGATCTTGATTATAGCATGAATGAAATTGCTTTTGTTACTTGAATACATGAATAAGTTATATGATTTAGTTGTTTTGATGAGAGAATGAAATAATAGTCGAAGCTATATTGCAAGTTCTTTTACATCATTTAAGGATGACTAAGGCAATTCACTTCTTTTCTTTTCTCATATCTTGATCATGCTAGCTCCTCAATGAAATATGTAACCCTCCTTTTACCATCCGGGAATTAGGATAGGTGATTGAAAAAAGGCATGTTTGATGTGGGAGGGCCAAGGAAAAAGTATTAAAAAGAAAGTGTAGAAATTCATGAGTTTGGGGACGTTGAACATGAGGATGAGTAACTCGGCACCATTCAGAATGCTAGGGGCCTTAATCATCCCAACAAACACAAGGCCATCCGTGACATAGTTAACCGACACAACCTTGATCTTCTAGCTATCATTGAAACAAAGTTATCGGCAAGAAAGATGGACAAACTCTCTTCTCTCATACCAAGTTGGAACCACACCTCAAACGTTTCCACTGAGCACAAGTTCCGTATTTAGGTTTGGTGGAACCCTCTCACCCTCCATCTTAACCGGCCCCCATCATCACCAATGATCAAATGATACACTGTAAACTATCCAAACATTTCTCTACCAATACCACATATATTACCTCCTCCTTTGACTACTCATTCATATATGCCCACAACCTTCATGATGATTGTACACCCCTATATATGGAACAATATAGCCACCATTAAGCTTCTCAACTCTAACAATCCGTGGATCCTCATGGGTGATTTCAATACGATCTTGAGCCAAGATGAGAAGATTTTTTACTGTTCGACCAACTCTACGCCACATTCTGGAGAGCTTTCGGATTGTTTCTCTCCGAACTCGCTGAATGATCATGACTTTTCGGGCTGCAAGTTCACTTGGAACAATAAGCAGATCAATTCGAGAATTTGGTGCAAGTTGGACCGCATTGTCACTAACCCTCACAAAGCTTCCTCCTTCCCCAATTCTACGGCCTTCTTTGATAATCCTTTCACCTCGGATCACGCCCCTGGTATGCTATCTATTGATGCCAAACCAAACCCACCATAACGTCAGTTCCGTTTCAACAATGTTTGGGCGGCTCACGAGGACTTCAACTCTACAGTTGCTCACTCCTGTTCTCTTTCTTCCCAAGGCTACCAAGGAAGCTCCATGAAAATGCTTATCACTCAGCTAAAACGCGTTAAAAGTTCCCTTAAGAAGTTTTCAAGCCTTAAGTTAGAGAACTTACACTCTTCTATTGAAAGCCTCAAATCCACCCTTGCCACCACCCAATCAAACCATCAAAACTCTCCTCGATCTTGATCCACACCTCTAGGAAATCGACCGTGATACTACCTTTGCCCTAAACTCCAAGATGGACCATCTTCGTATTACCCTTGCCTAGTTATCAAAGGCTTCCTAGGCCAAATCAGGCGATCAATGCAATGCGTTTTTCTTCAAAAGTATCACGTCGAGAAGAGCCCTAAATACCATTAAGAGTACTATGGATCCCGAGAACCCTGGAAATGGCCCAACGATGAACCCGGATAGGATCTCCGATATCCTAGTGAATCATTTCTCTAAGATCCTAAACCCGACCTCACCGTCTAACCCTCATAACCTTTTTCCAGATTGCCCCCTCCCCCAAATCTCTCAGGATGATATGATCTCCATTGGTAGCGTTGTTACTCTAGGATGATATCAAAAAATCCCTCTTCGGCATTGATGATTACAAGGCTCCAGGACCTAACGGGTACAACGCCTATTTTTTTAAATCCTCCTGGAGCATTACCGGTGAAACCTTCTCAAAGGCCATCCTTCATTTCTTCATCACTATCAGGATCTCTCACCAAGTTAATCACACTTCCTTATCCTTAATTGCCAAAAAGGATAACCCCATGCTCCCATCCGACTATAGGCCGATCTCCTGCTACAACACCTCTTACAAAGTAATCACAAAGATCCTTGCCTCAAAGCTAAACGATTCCCTCCATTCTGTAATCGGAAATTAGCAAGGATCTTTTGTAAAGGGCAAATCTATACAACACAATATTCTTATTTCCCAGGAGATCTTCAAAAAGTACAATCGCAACCACATTTCCCTGAGATATGCTATGACGATAGACATTTCCAAAGCCTTTGATATGATTGACCACAAGTTTGTGTTGTGCTGCCTTGCTAGGATGGGGTACCCGGACAATTTCATTCGCCTTATTGAAGCTTGCATTACTACCACCTCATTCTCCATCAACATAAATGGCTCTCTTAAGGGTTTCTTCAAAGGATCTAGGGGTTTGAGACAAGGTTGTCTCCTTTCTCCTCCGTTGTTTGTCATTTCCACGGAGGTTCTCTCTTCAATGATAAGAATCAATACCATTATCCCGGATTTCAACATTCGCCCCAAATGTGCTTCACCATGTATTACTCACCTTTGTTTGGCTGATAATCTGATGCTCTTTTCTAGGGGTGACTCCATCTCCATCAACATCTTGAAGAATACCCTTGACTCCTTCGGACGCTACTCTGGCTTGCTCATTAACCCGGCTAGTCTTCCCTTTTCTTTGGCGGTCTCTCCTCGCAGGAATGTGATATTCTCTCAAACTCCACAAGTCTTCCTCTAGATACACTCGTTTCACCTATCTAGGTATTCTAAATGGCAGAAAGAGACTAAGTCCCGTGGAGTACCTCCCTTTTGGCACCAAGATCACAAATAAAATCAATTCGTGGAGTGCAAGAAACCTCTCGTATGCTGGAAGAAAGTAGGTTATCTCTTCCATTCTTACTTCCCTTCACTACTACTAGTGTTCAGTGCTTACCATCCCAACCTCTATTATCACTAGTACAAATACCCCCTAGACCCCGGTTATTTTGTACATGGGAACCCGGTTAAGGAAGCGTGGTTAACGGGAGCGAGATCCGAGCGTTCGCACCCCGGTAAATGTCACCGAGTTAATATTTTCGGACCCCGGTTTTTTAATAACCGGGGTAAAAGTCAGACCCCGGTTATTTTAAAAAAACTGGGGTAAAAGTCGGACCCCGGTTATTAAAAAAAACCGGGGTCATTTTTCGGACCACGGTTATTTAAAATAACCGGGGTCCGACTTGTAATTTTTTTTAAAAAAAAAATACCGATTTCGGACACGGTTATTTTAAATAACCGTGGTCTCAATTCTAAATTTTTCTAAAAAAAAACACCACGGTTCTAAAGAACCGTGGCTGATATTGCTGCAATTTTAAATAACACCACTATTAAGTATCGAGTTGATAGCTTCATAGATTCCTAAACCAAGAAAAACAAATAGTTTATAGGATCTCTATGGCTATTATATAGAATAAGAGGGTCATTTTGTAATAAAACCAAACGGCTAACATATACAAACATCAGGTACTGGCCCTTGAGGGCAGGATCAACCATTTGCGAAAATTTCTTCCGGTCTTTGAAAAGTGGCCATGCCTGCAAATATATACAAACATCAGGCAAACATGTCATCAAATTTGCATTATCCTGAAGCTTGTAACTGGAAACTCCTAAGCATAAATTATAAAACATAGAATTCGAAGATGGAATCTTCCAAATAATTCAAAACCATTTTAGCACAGAAAGAAAATGCAAGTTGTGTAGATAAGCATATGGAACTTCTATATCAACCAAACTATATGAACATTAGTCCAAAAACGTACAGACAAATGCAATAAATCAGGCTAATTATAGCCAAACAAGTAGATAAACAAGTGCCAGTAAGGGGAAAGATCAAAACTAAGATTACATAGATCAAAGCAACAATCAACAACAAGGGGGTTTATGATCATAATATATAAGAATCTACTATTAAGCTGATTTAAAACAAGAATAAGAAGGACATCTTACCCATGCGACTAGATTCTGCTCTTGAGGAAACCTTGTATCATCGATTGCCTTTCTTCCGGTTACAAGCTCCAATAGAACAACCCCAAAGCTGTAAATATCCGATTTAAAGGTCAGTTGATCAGTCATAGCATATGAGGCTTCAAGACCCACTTTGGCCAAACCGAAATCAGACAGCTTCGGGTGATCGTTTTCACCTAGCAAAATGTTTGAACACTTTAGATCACGATATATTATAGGAGGCTTCATCTTATCATGCAAATACTCAAGGCCCATTGATGCCCCTGCATCTATTTCCATTGTTGTAGTCCAGTCTAACGGTTGCTGCTTAGGCTTTAGATCTGCACATCAGCATTAAAAAATAACAAAACACGTTAGATCCGCCTAAGACCGCCAGTCCCAAACAAGAACGATGTTATAAAAATAGTTGAGACTCGAATCAGTGAATCTTTTATAGAATTTCTGAATCTTGATTTTTGACCCTAGATTCCACTTACTGGACCAAACTCGATTATTGGAAGGGCAGTGGTTGTTCATGCTGACACTAATTCACAGCTTGTATCTTTGGTAGCAAGTGCCTTCTATATAAGTTAAAGATCAAAAAACAAAAACATTCATTTGCCTTTTCAGTCTCAAATGGTTGAAGTAGTGAAAGCAATGAAAGACACCATACGATATATCCTTCAAATAACAATTGTAATTAAATATTGTGTAAGAAAATGTCAATTATAGAAAAAGTTTGATGAAAGTTCATACAAAAATAACCCCAAGTGACCATAGATCAGCAGTGTGGTTGTAAGGTTGTTCACGAACTAACTCAGGAGCCATGTAGAGTGGAGTACCTAGCAATATTTGATTGCAAAAACAATGTTTAGAATGAGCTCTTAGTAGAGAAAAAAAGTGAGTTAAACAACATATATAGCACATGAACAAACTCTGTAAAATAGAACCAAATTAACCTTTTATGGATCTTAGAACAAAAGTGTTTGCAAACATTGCACGGGCAAATCCAAAATCACAAAGCTGGAGAAGAGTTGAAAAGGAGAGAATATTAATACATATGAAAGAAATCAAACAAAAGAACGTGATTTTGAGTGAACTTTGAGGAATACACAAAGCAAATCTATAGCCCAAGTTGCAGTAGGCGCTCAGCAAATTAAAGTACTGGTATATATAAATAAGACAAAATAGAGTTATGAAGATGTAGATTGAACAAATGAAGAAATGTGTAAGGACAAATCAGCTAACCTTCACAATTGAACCAGCACCGATAAGAATATTTTGTGGCTTCATATACTTGTGAATAATTCTGTTCGTATGCAGGAAATGCAATGCTCTTACCTGAAATATTTTCCGCCAATTATTTAGTTTCCTCAATTTCAAGTTTTATTCTTTCCAACAAAGTATAGGAAAAACACAAGAATGCTCCACTGCAACAATGCTAGAAAAGGGAATAAAAAGATATCATATATGAGAAAGTACCAACTGTTTTGCAATTGCTTGTACTTGTCTCCAGGGAGGCACTCCTCATTTTCAAGAAGCTCAAACAGTTCACCCTGCAAATCCAGGAACAATTGATTAATATCAAATTCTATATATTACTCCAACACCAATTTGATTAACTTATGTACCACTTTTTAATTGTTACATAGAATATGTATATTTTCTTGTTAATGAATCAGCTGCCTACTCTATTAGGATAATACTGTTCTAATGCACATATAACTAATAAATCAAGGATAACTAAGCTAAAATAAGAATTACAAGTGCAAACTCTGTTACAACACAAAGTTGTGGAGTCTCAAAGGAGTCAAGCATGTTGATTATTATTTCAAGTCGCAGATCACACACTTAAGTAGTGCATTTTTACTTCTTGCTGATTACCTTGAGGATGTGCGCATACAGTATTCATTATTCAGAAAACATGGGGACCAACATTGTTCTCACAAATTAGCACGCAGTCACACAAATTAGTTGTATTCAAACCTGAGTTTAGGACATACTCCCTCTGTTGTCATACAAAACTTTACCGTTAAATGCTCTCTTTCTTCAAAATTCAGCTCAAGACGATTCCAAATGTATAACTAATTTAAGTATCCCATTATTTATCTTCACAAATATCAATCCATCCTTTAACTTTGCAATGAATTTTTCTTCTTTCAATCGGCTTGAATCACTGATTTATAATAAGTCAAGGTGTCAAATGAGTAGAGTTTTTTGACAAAAAACATTAAATTCTGTAGGTGTTTTGGAAAGAGACAACAACTCATGGAAAACTCAATACACATTGTACTAAACTAAATAAAAGCATGTATCAAGCATATTAAACCTACTAGTATGCAATCAAGTACTCATTTTACAACCATTTGCACTTTTAATTTAGTTTTTAAGAAGATAAGACTAGCACATAAGAAAATAAGCAAATATTGCATCAAATAATCTGATTGACAAGAAAACTAATTGTAGCCCACACCAATACCCAATAACACGACTATAGTACGTGAAGCAAATACAAAAACTTTGACAAGAAGCAATTATAGAAATTTCGACAGGAAGCAACGAAGAAATTTCGACTGTAGCATACAATAGGAATCAAATGAGTGTATAACTGCCAATAACAGTCACGAGACTGTCCCAAGTACTGAAATCCTAATTCGGCCAAAAAAAAGACAAGAAACAAATCAAATTGAGGGGGAAAATAAAGGACAAACAAGCATAGAAGTGTTTAGAGGAGAATGGGAAGCAAATCCATAAAAATAGTAGACTATAATAGAGAGCGTGAATTAAAGTCGATTCTAAAGCAACAACCAACCCTTGACAATCATTCAATTCGGTCAATACTAAATCTGTCAATGCAGTCATGGATCACGAGAGTGCTTGAGAGAGTTCAAATCAACAATAAACAGTCATTCAGTTCAAATCAACAACACACAGTCATTCAGTTCAAAGCAACAATCAAATGAGTGTATAACAGAGAGTGTGAATTAAAGTGGATTCCAAAGCAACAAACACAGTCATTCAGTTCAAAGCAACAATCAAATGAGTGTATAACAGAGAGTGTGAATTAAAGTCGATTCCAAAGCAACAAACACAGTCATTCAATTCGGTCAATACTCAATCTGTCAATGCAGTCATGCAGCACGAGAGAGCTTGAGAGAGCTCAAATCAACAATACACAATCATTCGGGTTTAGTTAAAAAAAAATAACCTCGATCCGTTCTGATTTCCAATACTCGATACTATCATGGAGCAAGTTTAAAACAACAATCAAATATTCTAATATCTAGAAGAAGAACGAGAGACTGACATAGACGAACCTTGCTTGTCTTCGTTGGCGGCAGATGCGCCAGGTGAGATAGAGAGACGAAGAACTTAGAGATGGTGGCCGTCTGTTTGAATGCAGAAAGCGGAAGCCCTAACAAGAGAAGCCCTAAGGAGAGAGTAGAGTGAAGAGAAGAGAAGAGAAGAGAGGGAAGAAGCCCTAATGAGAGAGAAGGAAGAAAGTGGCGGTGAGTACTTACCACTCGGTCCATTCGCAAGTTCCAGCAGCGTTGCTCACCTCCAGGGTTCAGATGCTAGTTTTCTTTTTTAATTTCAAAACGCGGTGTTTTGATTTTTTTTTATAAAATACCCCGGTTATTATAAATAACCGGGGTCCGAGAATATTGTTTCACCCCGGTTTTTAAAGATAACTGTGGTCTGAGCAAAAAAATTAATATTATAGCCCGGTTATTTAAAATAACCGGGGTCCGAAATTTTTTTTTTTTAAAAAAAATACAATTGATCACGGTTTTACGTATAACCGTGATCCGAAAATATACTTGAACACGGTTCTTTTAAACCGCTCCAACATAAGCGAGGTCTAGGTGGGGTCTTTGTACTAGTGTATGCTCAAGATCAACTGTCTTCTCCAATCAATCTATGGTCGGGCAACTCCAATAATTCACGTGCCCTTATTGCATGGAAGACGGTTTGCTTCGCTAGGAAGGAGGGTGAACTTAATTTTAAGGAATTGTTCTCCTGGAATAAGGCTTGCTTGTCCAAGCTCATCTTCGATCTTGACCAACCTACACAAAGACAAAACCTGTGGTCAAACTAGGTAAATGCTAACATACTGAAAGGGCAGTCCATATAGACCTTCAACTTCAATTACAAGCACAACATCTATTGGGGCCGATTTATCAAAATTCGGGATGAGATTGTGGCCTCAGTGAACGGCCATACTTTCTGTAGTCTCACCTCCAAACCTAATGGTAAGTTCTCCATCACTGTTGCCTACAATCTATGTTGGAAGCCACCTGCCCATTTGCAGCCTTAATTTCTGACTTGAGACTATTGGGACGGCATGAACGTGCCAAAATGTAGTTTTATTGCTTGGCTCGCCAACCATAAGTGTCTTCCTACACTCTCCAAGCTCCTCTCTTGGAACCTTATTTTGGAGGATACAAGTAAGCTCTACAACCTTCACTCCAGGGATGAGGATCATTTCCTACACAACTATAGCTACTCAACTCTTGTTCTTGACCTTATCTCCAAGTGGATGAGAGTACCCACTCCCTACCCCTATAGTCACAATATTTGGGATTGTATCAGTAAACATAACCCTAAAAAGAATGACTTGGCTTCTCATGTCTACATGTCAACCATCACAATCTGCATCTACTTCATATGGAAGTCTCGGAATGACCTCATCTATAACCACAACTTCACTCATGCAGCTACATGTGCCAACAATATCATCAACGCCACAAAGAACTACACTTCGAGTCATTGGAGAGATCGTTCCCATAACTCTCTCGCGTGGGCTAAGATCCTTGGCATCCACCTATGTTAATGTTCTTTGTCTTAAGTCTCTTGTTTGGTCATGTTGTTTCCTGGTTTTAGTAGAACTCCAGGTACATTCTTCTAGTTACATATATATATTTGTTGAGGAAAAATGTGTTTAAATTCCCAAAACATTATTTCATTTATTTTTCATGATATTTTTAGTTTGACCCTATTTTTTACCCTCTTGATTCGAAATAATATTAATACAAAATATTAAGGGTTTTTATTAATTGGACTGCACCCGAATTTCATGGGTTGCCTACGTATCTCTTTAAAGAGAATCAAGTCTTACGTAGTTCAGAGGTGTTTTCACGCATCATAGAATCGAGCCTAAACCCACCTTCTAGGAAGAGTTGCCTAGACATAATTCAACTATCATTTGCGTAATATTTAATTTTAATCATGCATCAAAGGGATGAAGTTAAACCCACCTTCTATGAAGGGTTGCTTAATTCTCCTAATATCATGTGCATAATTAGGTTATGTTTATTTTATTTTATTTTGTGTTTATTTTATATGACTGAATTTAGCGCATTATTTGTTTGTGCTAAATTTCCTATGTATCTTATGTTAGGAATTAAGTTGAACGTAATTCTCAAAATTAATATTGATTTTTTTATACAACATTAATTTAAGAGATTTTTGACCTTTTATATATATTTGAAAGTCATTTTTTAATGTGATTGAACTCAACCAATTTCGAGTTAAGTTTTCTACGTAGTCCGTTTTATGGACATCAAATCATACGTAGTTCTTTTTAATTTATAAAAGATTTAGGTGAATTTTGCAATATTTCATTATTACGTAACTATATGCATATATGCATTTTTAAATAACGTCTTTTTTTTAATACCTATTTGTGGTATGTATTTGAATGTGCTGTTAGGTATGTATTTGAATGTGCTGTAAATGGGCTTAAGCCCAATTAGTCATATAATAAGCTTTATTTTGATACTTTTTAATAAGTGATGACAGTGATGAGTTGTAGACTTGTAGATGGCTCAAGCCCAATCTGAGTTTTAAATAACAAAAAAAAACCCATAATTTATTTATTAGTCAAAATTCAACATTCCTATTTTGCTTCTTCAGTTCTTCCACTCGTCCCTCTTTTTCAATTGGTAGGGTTTCACAGGTTCGTTGGCTGTGACGACTAGGCCAAAGATGATGGCTGGGTCAGGTTTCTCCTCATTTTCTTTCTTAGAGCGGTAGATCCAGGGAGAGATCGAAAGAGAGACGGAGCGAGTCGCAAAAAAAATTGGTTCTTGAGAAGTGCATCTGAAATTGATTTCGCCGTATTGCATAAGAACGATTTTGAAGGGAACGGAAGATTCCTGTCAATTAAACCATGTATGAAGAATTTCCAGTATGTTAAACTTCAATTGATTTAGAAATTTCAGTTACATACTTCTCCAAGATTTCTCAAATCCTTTTGCGCATACTCCCTTATACATATTTTTGATTTTATGTTCTCGAAAATTACTCGAATGGATTTCTAATTTAGAAGTCATTTTCGCTCTTGAAACAATCGTGGACGAATTTGATGCGGACAGAACTGTAAATGTGTACTTTGAAATTTAGGGTCGGGTTTAGGAGAGTTTTATTTTGGCTAGCACATGTCCTTTAGTCGATCTTAATTTCGGGACGATTATGAGAATTCATTTGACCCAAATCACCATTCTAGTGGACTTCCAAATAATGTTCTGTAAACCAAATACGATGCTGAATTTATGTCTTGTTGTGTAGTGAACTCTATCTTGATACGGGGTCTATGGTTTGGTCTCAGTGGTCAGAATTTCGAGCTTGTAGCGGTGGAATCCATCGATTCCCTCCATCTACGAGTTTTGTAGCTGAGGAATCCATCAATTCCATCCGTCTACGAGTTTTGTAGCGGTGGAATCCATCGATTCCCTCCGTCTACGAGTTTGTAGCGGTGGAATCCATCGATTCCCTCCGTCTACGATTTTGTAGCGGTGGAATCCATCGATTCCCTCCGTCTACGAGTTTGTAGCGGTGGAATCCATCGATTCCCTCCGTCTACGAGTTTGTAGCGGTGGAATCCATCGATTCCCTCCGTCTACGAGTTTGTAGCGGTGGAATCCATCGATTCCCTCCGTCTACGAGTTTGTAGCGGTATTATCCATTGATTCCCTCCGTCTACGAGTTTGTAGTGGCGGAATCCATCGATTCCCTCCGACTATGGGCTTGTAGAGGCGGAATCCATCGATTCCACCAATCTACGGGTTTAGTTTCATGGTGGAAGCCAAATTGCATCTGTACTGTCTTCAGTGTAGCGGTCGAAATTGGTTTGAAGCCAAAACGACTATATGTCGGATACCATAGTTTTCCATGAGCATCCAAGTAGACCTTCTTTCCTGTGTAATAAAACTTGCAAAGGAGTGGTCACTAATTTTCTTTTAGAGTGATACTAATTCTGTGTAAAATAAATAACAACAGGACTTGTTAATTTTATTCTTTTGAGATTATAAACATGAGATCATTCCATTGTAATTCTAATTCGATTACAAAATAGAATAAAAGTGAAGACAATAGAAGACTTGTTGAATTGTTTGATTTATTCTCTCCTATTTTTTTTTACCGTCACCCTCTTGTATTGCATCTCTTTTACTCTTCTTTCATTTGTTTCTTTCTTTATTTTACAGATGAAAGAACAATGAAAAGGGGGAAGGATACTTAAAGAAGTTTGTTGCTGACTATGACAAGAAAAATTAGAAGACTAATGCTTCTTTTTTTTTACAATAGGAAAAACTGCAGAATGAAGACTTTTGTACTAGTTGTAATCGTTGGTTTTGTTGGCAGTGACTCTTGTTGTGGTTTTTCTTTTGTAATTATTTTATCCTTCCTCCTTTTGATTTTGTCCCAGACTTCTGTTATATATAGGGGCTAACTGGAAACAGTAATAAACTGTCTAACTGCTGCAGTTTACAACAACTGTCAAACAGTTAATATATTCCTTTTTTTGGCAAACATAATTTCTTTTTTTCTTTTCCTTATTTATTTATTTAGCCATAATACTCTTGCCACAACAGGATTTTATCATTTTTTATGACGTTATATAAAATCTTCAAGCACATATAGACCATATTATCATTAATATATATTTTTTTCCTTTCCAATATTCTATTTTATATTTGGAGGATAAATGAAATGACTTGACTAAATTTATTTTATAATGTAAATAAACTTATTTTTTTTATTTTTATAAAATAAGTATATTTTATGAAATTTCATGGCCAAACAGTTTCCCCCAAACATTGAACGTGTGAATTCTTGAACGCGTTCAAAGTTTGTCCTATATATCGAGTCTTTTGTTTCTTCTTATACCTTTAGGGTTGTATCTAGCACATAAGATAACTAGACCACCTACGTAATTTTTTTTTTTTTTTGATTGTGGTTGCACCTAGCATTTCGACCAGCTAGACTGCCTACGTACCCTCTTTTTGAAGGATCAAGCCGTTCGCAGTTCTTTGCGAACTGAATTTTTTTTTTTCGTTTATTTTTTTTTCCGCCCCTTCATCGTACACATCACCGAAATAATTTGAGCCCACCTTCTATGAAGGGTTTCTCAAATCACTCAACTATCATTTGCATACTTAAGGGCTCTAAAGTAAACTATGCATTTTTTTTATTATGATTTTTTTTATATAAATATATATTTTCTTTTTTTATCCCGAGTTAAAAGGTTAACGACTGAATTCGATACCTATTTGTACCGAATTCCTTCTGTAACCCCTATGAGTACATCATATCTTAATGTAGCCCTCCGAATATTTAGAGATCTTCAAGTGAAGTACTTCTTCACAAACTTTCCGTTTACAGAAGTGTAAATCACTCCACCATCCGTATGCGAGAGTTCGTAAGCACCTTTTGGGAAGACTTTAGTGATGACGTAGGGACCTTCCCATTTTGGTTCAAACTTCCCTTGCGATATTCTATTGATGACAATATGTCTTTTTATCGTAAGAACTAGATCACCGACCAAAAATGAGCGAAACTTGACTCGCTTATTAAATGCCCCAGCAACTTGTGCTTGATAAATCTCAAGTTTTTGTTGTGTTGTCAATCGATGCTCATCTAAAGCTTCAAGCTCAGCTAAACGAATTTTAGCATTCTCGTGTGGATTTGATATTTGTACTGCAACTCTAAGGGAAGGTAGTTGTATTTCCAAGGGCAAGACAACTTCTGACCCAAAGACCAAATTGTAAGGCGTACATCCAGTGGATGTTCTGGTAGTCGTTCGATATGCCCATAATGCTTCAGGTAGACGTTCATGCCAATACCTCTTGGATTTTGATACCATCTTTTTGAGGATTTTGCAAAGCACCTTATTAAAAGCTTCGGCTTGACCGTTTGAGGATGGATTGTAGCTTGATGAGAAGCTATGTTTGAAACCAAATTTCTGGGCTTGTCTCACCATGAGTTGATTCTTGAAATTGAGGGTGTTATCTGAAATTATTTTTGAAGGAACTCCGTATCTATAGATCAGTTGAATCCTTATGAAATCAACAACTTCTTTGGCCCCCACTCGTTTCAACGGTATGACTTCTGCCCATTTTGAGAAATAGTCAGTTGCAGCCAATATGTATAAATGACCACGAGACGATGATGGTTTTATAGGACCTACAACATCAAGACCCCGTGCATCGAAAGGCCAAGACAAGGCAGTTGGATGAAGAAATTGGGGTGGTTGATGAATGAAGTCACTATGTATCTGACAAGAGTGACAAGCTTTAGCGAACTCTATTGCGTCCTTCACCATGGTCGGCCAATAGTATCCCAAACGTTTAATTTGATCGGCTAATTTAGGACCAGCTTGATGTGCCCCGCATATTCCTGCATGAGTTTCCATAAGGATAAACTTGCTTTCTTCTTTTGATAAACATCTAAGTAAGACTCCGTCAAAAGCTCTACGATATAAGGTATCATTTTCTAACAAGAACCTTACTACCCGTCGCTTTAGATCTATCTTCTGTTTTGCGTTCTCGGGCATGATTCCATGTCGCAAATATTCAAGAAATGGTTGTCGCCAATCCATCTCTTCATTAATTTCATAAACTGAGACCCCATGTGCTTCCTCAATTGGCGTGAGCCTATCTAGTGCCGATGTTAACAAATGACGTTCTCCAACTGTCACTTGAATTTCTCTTTCATCGGGGAGCGTCAATGATGCTGCTAATTTGGCTAGAGCATCAGCTTTATATTTTTCAGACCGTGGAACGTGCATAATTTTGATATCTTGAAATTGTTGCATGAGGTCGTTTGCTCTTTGGTACAAAGGAATTAAACTAGAGGTTTTGACCTCATATTGTCCATTTACTTGTGTGATGATCAACTGAGAATCACCAAACACCCTTAAAGGATCAATATGCATTTCAAGGGCTATTTCAAGGCCAATGAGAAGTGCCTCATATTCTGCTACGTTGTTTGTACATGTCTCCAAAAGAGAAAAGGAATAGGGCACTAATCCACCGGAAGGTGTGATGAATATAATGCCCACTCCGGCATTTTGTTTTGTTGATGCACCGTAGAAATATAATTGCCATGTACCTTTTCCTATCGTGAAAACTTCCTCATCAGGTAAGTCGTCTGATAGCTCCTCGTTGTCCGGGGTCGGATGAGCATCTAGAAATTCAGCAATGATTTGTCCATTTATTGCCTTTTGAGGTACAAATTTGATATCAAAGGGTGCTAAAAGCATAGCCCATTTGGCCAATCTTCCAGACAAAATTGTTTTTGATAAAATATATCGTAAGGGATCAGCTTTTGATACCAATGTAATTGGGTGAGACAACAAGTAATGTCGCAATTTTTGAACGGCGAATATTAATGATAAACATATTTTTTCCATGGTGGAGTAATTATGTTCTGCTCCTACCATTGTCCGACTTATGTAGTACAAAGCATTTTCTTTTCCTTCATCATTGTGTTGGGCAAGCATAGCCCCCAATGATCGCTCAAGGGTTGCCGTGTATAAAATCAGCGGTCTTCCTTGTATAGGTGCCATTAATACTGGTGGATTTGACAAGTACTTCTTGATACTGTCCAAGGCATTTTGACACTGTTGATCCCAAATAAATGGTGAGTCCTTCTTCATTAATCGTAGAAATGGTTGACACCTCCCTGTTAAATTTGAGATGAAACATCTTATGTAAGCGAGCCTCCCTTGTAATCCACGAAGTTGGCGAAGGTTCTTTGGAGGTGGCATTTGAACAATTGCTTTTATTTTATCGGGGTCGATTTCAATTCCTCAATAGCGTACAATGAATCCAAGAAATTTTCCTGAACTTACACCGAATGCACATTTGAGAGGATTCATCTTGAGTTGGTGCATGCGCAACCTATCAAAAATTATACGAAGGTCATTGGGGTGATCCACCTTTTCATTTGTTTTAACCACTAGATCATCTACATAACATTCAATGGACCCGTGGAGTAAGTCATGAAATATGGTCGTCATAGCCCGTTGATAAGTGGCTCCAGCATTTTTTAAACCAAAAGGCATCACTATATAACAAAATGTTCCTTGGGGGGTTCGAAAGGCCGTCAATTCCTCGTCTTCAGGATTCATCTTATTTTGATTATATCCTGAAAAACCGTCCATGAAAGACAAGGCTTTGAATCCGGTAGTAGAATCTACCAAGAGCTCGGTGATGGGTAATGGAAACTCATCTTTAGGGCATGCTTCATTCAAATCCCTAAAATCGACACATATGCGAAGTTGACCATTCTTTTTCTTGACGGGAACTATGTTAGAGAGCCAAATAGGATATTGAACTTTGTGGATGAATCCTGCTTTGATGAGCTTATCCACCTCAACATTGATTTGACCAGTTAACTCCGGACGGAAGCATCGTTGTGTTTGTTTTACTGGCTTTTTACCGTCATAGATTGCCAACTTATGAACAACAACATTTGGATCTAAGCCAGGCATATCTTGGTATCCCCAAGCAAAAACATCTTTGTACTCTCGAAGGATTTTTTTCATATACTACTTTCTCATCTTCTGTTAACAAAGCACTAATGAAGAGGGCTTAGGATCTTCACTTGTCCCCAAATTAATTTCTTGAAGTTCATCAACAGTAGCTTGTCCTCCATCTTCTAGTTCTGGTGGTACCGGTTGAATTGTGTTGATGAAATCAAGCGATTTTTTAGATGCCTCTTGCTGATGACTTTGGGATTTTCCTTCATCTGTTACGGACATCATATTTACTTATTCAGTATAGGTATTTGTAGGCGTCTTTTGCTTCCATGAAATGATTTTCAAGTGTTTCTTCTTCTTGAGTTTCCATTTTCTACCTCCCTTTGCCCATTTGTCTTTAGGTATTTCAAGTCTTTGGAATACGGAAACTCGTGACATATCTTTCATGGGAGTTGCATCGAGCCTGTCAAATACTGACACTTGAGGTGATATAACCATATCTTCGGAGAACATATGTTGTTCTTTGGGTGTTAGTATTGTTGACTCCATAAATTTTGACGTCAAAATTCCTCCCTCTAGAGAAATCTGTAAATTTCTACAGATTTCTTCATCTAAAAGTTTTTGTAGGGATTTTCTTTTTTTCTTTTGCATTTTGACCTTGCGATTTCTGTTTGCTCTTGAAGATGAATCCTCGTAATGAGGATTGAAAGTTTCACTTCTTAAAATCATATTTTTATAGTCATCTTTCAGATCTTCAGAAGACTTATGGATGATTATCGCCTTCCTTGGCAAAGACTGGTCAATCTTTCGAAGGGGACAAGTATAACTCGTCATAAGAGAATGCATGACTCTTTCTATGAAGGTTAAAGGTTTTTCACCAGCCTCTCTCTTATCCTTCGGTGTATACTTGAACAACACCGTAGGTTGTGAACTTTTATCATTATCATTTTTCGAGGATACTTGGGCTACCTTCTTGATCTCTTTATCCTTTTGCAAGCAAGAGACTTTGTCACCTCTGTGTATAAGTGTATTTGGGTCAAAGCTTATGGATTTGTAAAACTTAGCATCGGCATAATTGACATTCTCCTCGTAAAAAGGGTTAGAATCTCCCCGAATAGTTCTTACATTTCCTTCATCATCGGTGTATTTTAGGCATTGATGAAGTGTGGAAGCTATGAATTTACTGGTATGTAACCACGGACGTCCGAGTAGGGCATTGTAGGAAGTGTTTGCATCAATTACATGGAAAAGAGCATCTTTGTAAAGATCATCTAATACCACTTTTAAAGCTATAGTACCCATGGCTCTTTGCCCAACTTGATTAAAGCCTTGTATTGTGAGCAAAGTAGGGGATAATTGATTAGATGTTAGCCCCATCGCTCTTAAGGTCTTGAATGGAAGGAGGTTTACAGCTGACCCACAATCAAGCAAGATCCGGTTAATCCTAGTATCTCCAATTGTGCCCATCACATATAATGGCCTATTATGATGCTCCTCCCCTAATTGTAAATCTTTGTCAGAGAATGATATACAAGCCATGCATGAAGCGCATTGGATTATCGGAGCTAATGATACCTCGTTAATTTCAACTGGATCTACTTGGTCTTTATAATTTTCCGGATCTGTAAGGGCTTGAATGAGTGCCTTTCTCAAATCCTTTGACATTTGTAATGCATCATACACACTTAAACGTGCTGGGATGCGTTTTAGATGATTTATCACATCGTATTTGACTCCTTCTCTCTTAGGTATTTTTTTAGTTGAATCTAATTCCTTAGGAGTAGAGTCCTTTTTGTGTTCTTCCTTACTGTTTTGAGGTGACTTAGGAGGTTCTTTGCCAAGATATTCCCTAGAAGTTAATGCTTTCGAGTTTTCGTTAAAACCTGACTCTTTCTCCTTTCTTTTTGTCACTGGAGGAGAAAGTTGGCGTCCGGATCAAAGAGTAACCGCATCTACTTCCGATTGCTCCTCTTCACAACTATCTGCCTAAGAGACCATACAACATTGAGCGGTTTCTTCACCCCAAAAATCTTCTTCATTTGAAGATTCATCTTTAATAATTTCCTCTAGGATGAAATCTTTCAAAGTAATGGGTATCCGTTCAGGTTGAGTGTAATCATCTTCGTGACTTTCCCATTGTTTCTTTTCTTTCTTAACTTTTTTGCTCTTAATATTCTTTTTCTTGTTTTTCTTCTGTCTCATGTTGCTTGTACTAGACTCTGGCTGACTTACACATCTAGTGAATACTTGTTGAGGCTTTCTTCGACCGGCACAAGTTTGCCACTCAAAATCACTATCATAGTTGTCGTCATCGTCTGAGTATAAATCTTCAATGTCAGAGCAAGTCATTATCTCATATAATGTCGGAATCCCTGGACCATCTCTTGGCATATCGGGGTATGCCCATACAATGCGGATGTCATCTTCGTCTTCGACTGAAAACCGCACTGGTATTGCCATTAGAGGTAGAGAAACTGTCGGAATTTGTAAGGGGATCTCCAGCTCTTCTACAACTTTTGAGACTGGGTTTGTGGTCTCTATGGCTTCTAATGTAGAAATTGTGTTTGATGATGCTTTTGGAGCATGTGATGGTCCACCTTCAATCTCAATTTCACCTTTGTTTACCATCCTTTCGATAATGTCTTTAAAGACATAACAATCTTTAATTGTGTGACTAATCAATTGATGGAACGGGCAATAGTTTGGGTCGCCCGTTTTGCCAACCTCTCTAGGCCTTTTTGGCTCTGGAAGAGTTATGAGTTTAGCGGTCATCAACTCATCAAAGATCCCTTGAACATCGTCATCATCAAAGGGATATTTCTTTTGTTTTCTTTCTTCAAGGGTAAGCTTTTTGCTAGCATCCCTTGACTTATTATTTTTTTCTTGAAATCTGGAATTGTTTCCGCCATAGGTTCTATTGTCTGTCTTAATGAAAGTCGCAAGAGAATCTCCTTTCTTTTGTGGCTTCTTGACTTCTTCCCTTCTACTATCGCCAATTTGAGGTCGACTAATGCTTTTGGCGCGACGTGTGAGTTGTCTTTCAACATTACACGCCTTCGAAACCAAAGCACTAAATGAGGTTGGCTCGGCACTTCCGACATGCACTGCTAATTCTGGAAGTAGATTATTTGTACACATTTGCACACATGCGTGCTCGCTTAGCTTTTCTGGGCATTGCAACCTCAGACTTCTCCATCTCGCAATAAAATCATTCGCGAGTTCATTAGGTCTTTGGAAGGTGTTTGCAAGATCCATGATTGAAACTTTGGCTTTAGAGCTCACAAATTGAGCTAGAAATGCCGTTTGAAGATCGTCCCATGTTTGGATGGACTCTGGTTGAAGTTGTGTATACCAGGTAAATGACGATCCCCTTAGTGATTGTACAAACTGTCTAATGAGTAGTGCATCTTCAAGTGCCGTTTCTCCACATGCTGAATAGAAATGGGCTAAATGTTCATGTGGTGACCCATGAATCCCGTCAAATTTATCAAAGTTTGTTTTTTGATATCCAGGAGGAAACGGAATTGAATCATAGTGTGCCGGGTATGGCTTTCTATATCCGACAGCAGAAGGGTTTTGGGCTTTTTGGAACTCCTTAATCCCTTGGGCAATCATCTCCCGGACTTCTTGAGGAGAGATGGAATGGTTATTGTGTGAGCCATCATGACTTGTACCTATATGCGCAGGTTTCCATGAGTTTGAGTTTCTGCTTGAGCTACGAGTGATGCTATTTGGGCATCCTTCTCGGCCAATTGTTCTTGTAAATTTCGAAGTTGTTCTTCCATGCTTGTAGTTTCTGTAGTCAACACTAGCATGCTATTTACTTCATCTTGAAGACCAATGTATTTCTTTCTTATACCGGTCATAGGTGAGAACTCTTCTTCTTGAAAAAGAGTAGTCTTATCTCCATACAAAGGAGAGAAAATGCTTTCTTCCGATAAGCTCCTTGATCCTGTTGTTGGACGAGGTGATGGAGATGGTGTCCTTGAAACTGTATCAGCAAAGGACATTTGCAAGGATTTTGACCTTGTAACGGGACCTGTGTAGGTCTGAGGTCGATCATCTTATGAAATTGCTTTATTTGTTTTGACGAGACTCTCGTTTTTACAAGAGTCCGTGGGACTTGAACAATCTGCTTGTCGTCTTGATTTCTTTTTGACTTTGCAGACTTGATTATCTTGGCTTTAGATGCCTTTGGTAGACCCTCCTCATAAGAAGTCATATTCACTTCAGCGGACCCTCCAATGAAGATGGGGATAGATCCAATGTATATTTGAGTTGGTAAAACATCTTGAAAAGTCCTAGTTGGACCACTTTGTTTTGTTAGATCATGATTCGCCTCGCCTAAAGTTTTCTTTATTAACTCTAAGGTTGTAGATTGTGCTAGCCGACGAAGCGCCTTCGACCTCTTGGACCCATTCTTGCGAGTCCTTCTTTTAGGCTTAGTGATTTTTGTGGAGGTAGAGTGACTCTCCTTAACCCCTTCACCGGTCTTGATGACTTGGATAATGGTTTTGCAGGGGTGTCTTATTGTTGGCTTGGTGCCGCTGGTACTTGGTCCCATATTGTAACTAACTTGGGACATGTTTGGCTTTTTGCTAGTCAGATGAACTGATTTGAAGCTATGAGGCTTTGTGCCCCTTTTGTGTGTCACCGTTGTAGGCGGATTTGGTATCCAACCATGGGTGATCTTGTCCTCCGAGGCTTGCAAGGCTCCGAAAGAGTTTCTTAGTGGGATTTCTGCTGTGATTGAATCCCGGGTAACTTGGAAAAGCATTTCAAATGACTTTTTCCTCATCATTTGGCCTCCCTTGACAACGAAGGTTGCGGGAAGCTCGTTGAACTTGATTGTTGCTTTTGGCGCCATTTCCCTTACACCAAAGTAAACTTAAAGTTAGCATCAATATTACTAAGAGATGAAAAGGAAAATAGGGTCCCACTGGGCGTGCCAAAAAAATATGTTGAGGAAAAATGTGTTTAAATTCACAAAACATTATTTCATTTATTTTTCATGATATTTTTAGTTTGACCCTATTTTTTACCCTCTTGATTCGAAATAATATTAATACAAAATATTAAGGGTTTTTATTAATTGGACTGCACCCGAATTTCAAGGATTGCCTACGTATCTCTTTAAAGAGAATCAAGTCTTACGTAGTTCAGAGGTGTTTTCACGCATCATAGAATCGAGCCTAAACCCACCTTCTAGGAAGGGTTTCCTAGACATAACTCAACTATCATTTGCGTAATATTTAATTTTAATCATGCATCAAAGGGATGAAATTAAACCCACCTTCTATGAAGGGTTGCTTAATTCTCCTAATATCATGTGCATAATTAGGTTATGTTTATTTTATTTTATTTTGTGTTTATTTTATATGACTGAATTTAGCGCATTATTTGTTTGTGCTAAATTTCCTATGTATCTTATTTTAGGAATTAAGTTGAACGTAATTCTCAAAATTAATATTGATTTTTTTATACAACATTAATTTAAGAGATTTTTGACCTTTTATATATATTTGAAAGTCATTTTTTAATGTGATTGAACTCAACCAATTTCGAGTTAAGTTTCATACGTAGTCCGTTTTATGGACATCAAATCATACGTAGTTCTTTTTAATTTATAAAAGATTTAGGTGAATTTTGCAATATTTCATTATTACGTGACTATATGCATATATGCATTTTTAAATAACTTCTTTTTTTTAATACCTATTTGTGGTATGTATTTGAATGTGCTGTAAATGGGCTTAAGCCCAATTAGTCATAAAATAAGCTTTATTTTGATATGTAATATCCGGAATTTTTATTCCGTTTATTTCTGTAACAAACCCGATCTCGATCAGTTGACCCATATCTGTCTACTTAGTTAGACACATTAATAAAATTTTATCATTTTATGTAGCTTACCTTCACATAAAATGATAGGATCTTTATAAAATTTTATCATTTTATGTAGCTTACCTTCACATAAAATGATAGGATTATTATAACCAATCCTAAACTATAACATGATCCGTATCCGTCTATTCCGTAGCCTACCAGTTCCGATCCCTTGACTTCACATAAAATAATAAGTTTAGCCCAAACCCTAATTTAGAATGTGACAAGGCCAAACAAGTCTGTGACGAGTCTGTGACGAGTCTGTGACGAGTCTGTGACGAGTCTGTGACGAGTCTGTGACAAGGCCAGACAAGTCTGTGACGAGTCTGTGACGAGGCCAGACAAGTCTGTGACGAGTCTGTGACAAGGCCAGACAAGTCTGTGACGAGTCTGTGACAAGCCCAGCCGGCCACTGCGTGCCTTGTACAGCCCAGTCCGTGATCTCCTTTCAGCTTGCCAGCTTCAGCCCTCTGCAGCCCAGCTGCTGCAGCCCAGTAACGTTAATGCCTCCGCCAGCCCAACAAGAAGAGCCCGCTGCAGCATCCTTGGGAGCTTCCTCTTGCCTACGTGGAGCTGAGCTGGACTAGGGGTACGTTGAATGAAACGAATCCTGAAATCACGCTTCCCTCTTGATCTTCCTTCCTTAATGAAACCGTAGCCTTAACTACCTAATACAGCAGCGTTCACACGTCCAAAATCGCAGCCAGATCTCGCCCTCTTCTATCTTGCGTATCTCCCTTCCTTCTTCTGCCTCGATTCACGCCAGCCAGAGTACCAGATCCTTTTGTGTTGCTGCTGCTTCTGTCGACCTAACCAGGCACCGGACGGACGGCTGCTACTTCTGTCGACCTAACCAGGCACCGGACGGACTGCTGCTGCTTCTATCGACCCAACCAGGCACCGAACGGGCTGCTGCTTCTTCTATCGAACCAAACAGGCAACCGGACTGCTGCTTCTCCTCTGTCGATCCAGCATACCGCTGATACGAGGAGCCCAAACCTGATCCGCAACAGCCTTGGGTTGTCTTTCTCATGCCTTCGAAATTCTTTCTCCTAAAGTTAGATAGAACCTCATAGATGATCTAGAGATTTAATTCGGAATTATTATAAGCTGTTAAGAATTTTATATTTAGAACCGAAGTTAGACCTTTACAATTCTTCCGGAAAATAGAAACATAGAAAAAATGTCAGTTTGGAACCAAATAAAATTTTAGGAGTTAGAAAATAAATTTAGAACCTCAAATAGGAGATTATACATGAATTCTAGATTTTTCGAGAATTTTGGGACCAAGGGTAAAATGGTCATTTTACCCTAAATTAATACTGCAACTAGTTATGTCTTAATACATTATTCTATTTTAGAAGTCTTAGACTTCTAACTACGTAGGAGTGTGCTAATGCACTTATCTCCTTTGACAGGCAACTGAGTTGCTACAGTTTACAGAGCGAGTTGGTTTACAGAGAGTCGAGCTTTATATCAGGTAAGTCCTTTGGGCTTACTTAGCTGACTGCTAAATATGAGTATAAATGATGATGGTGGTGTGTGATTGAAATGTTAGAGAGATAGGTTGTGATATATAATTACCGACCTATATTTTGGCCTAAGAGTAACGGGCGGTGGCATTCTGCTCAGTAGCTCGCGGGGCGTTGGGGGTTTCTTTCGGGACTAGTCCATACGTGGTTTGTAGTGATGCTACCAATGGAAGTCAGCTAGACCTACACCAGTTGGATAAGGAACGGAGGCGAGAACTAATAATAATTCTCGTGTCACAACTTAAATTGAATAATGTGAATCACTTAAATAATAGATAATAAACGGTTGAGTGCCAGCATGATGTTTGTTTATTTTGTTTCTGCTTGTGTTTGTGCTGTTATCTTTTTGCTTATATTTGGATAGTTAGCTAACGGTTTATCCGTGTTGTAGATCTGTAGAGATAGACAGTTGCAGAGAGATCCGGAACGGATGGTCAGCCGGGTCCACGTACTCATTAGATGGGGACGGGGGAGTCTTCCATTCGTCATGCATGTTATGTATCTTTATATATGTTTGTAAGGCTGTCACATGTGTACGTTTATACCATTAAAAATATTATGTTTTTAGAAACTGTTTTAAATACATTTGTGCCTTGTTGTAAGATCCAAGTAATGTTGTTGTTAAACCAAGGTCGGGACCCATTGTGAGGTTCTAACCAGTAGCTCCCCGAGTTCCGAGAATTTGGGGTGTTACAACATGGTATCAGAGCCAGGTTGGCAACAATGGCACTTGAAATCTTCTAAAAGACCGAATGTATAAAATAACTAGAACCCGAAAGGGGTCTAAGATTTTCAAAACGGATTTCTGTTTTTACACACGTGCATAGTCGGGTTGTTGGGTTAGTAGTACGTCGGACCACCATCGTTCTCCGTGGATCTCTGCAGCTTAGTAGATGAGAAATAGTTTGTGGACTTATAGTATTGTATGTTTATGTAAGTTATATGTATATCTATACGCATGTAACTTTTAGTACCTTAAAGGATAGGAAATATACTTTAGTTGAGTTAATATCATGCGATCATCGCCTTATGATAAAATTTTGATAGATCGTAAAGAGTATCTCTATAGGAAAATAATGGACTTCGACCTCGGAGTAAAGTAATGTGTCCGGACGTACATTCTGGTGATTCCTACAACCATCCGAAGAACGAGTGGGCAAAGAAGTACAGATGTGGAGACAATTTTCACCACAAGTACCGTCCGAGGGGAAAAGAATCCCCGAGTCAACACAGGCAGAAGAAACAGGAATTTATACAAGGGACTTGGTCGTATGAGGCTGAGAGATGAATGAGAAGAATTATGTAAGAGACGACGAGAGATCGGATTAGAGATAACGATAAGGGAACAAGAATCATACAGAACGGAGTACAACCAAGATTTGCAGAATAAAAGATGTTATAATCAAGGCAAACGCCGCCACATGCAAGCATGGGCATGGGAGTACAAAGAAGATAAGGTGCTGACCCGAGGCGAAGAATTATAAGAGTACAAAGACAACCATTGACAAATGAGTTTAAAAACATGAAATAAATTTCATCATCATAGAGACGATTTGACTTAGAGATGCAAGAATTTGTAAGAAATCATGACGTAAGTATCAAATACAATAGAGGTCTGAAATTTAGACAAAAGAATTCTATAAAAGTGGCATTACAACACAACACCAGATAAAGGGAGGAATGTTAGAAAGGGATTTTGGTGGACTAAGGAGTCCACAATAACTTCTCATTCACCTAAAGATCTGAGTTACCAACAGTTACAGTTATATTAGATAACCGCAAACAGATGATGAACCAAGTAAGAATAATTGTGAAGACACGCTTACAAGTTATTGTGGAAACCTTGATAAACTCATTGACGACAGATGAATGCTAGGACATCTCATAAGAGAACAAGAGAAGTACAGACTGTGCAAAGAACTAAAGGGGTATTGACAAAGAAACTGGAGAAGATAGATTCTCACCAAGTGTTTCAAACTTCAAAAGAGATTGAAGAACAATAAGTTCGTGATCTTATAGAAGGTCAACTACAGACTAGTTGGTAGTAACTGGGACATAAACGTGCGGGTCAACTAGTGGTAACTGGTTGGCATATAAGGAGGATAACCATAGAATGATGAAAGAATTTTATAGACGTCTAGAGGACCCTTCAAGAGATCAACGACGACAAATGTGAAGCTAAATCGATCCGCGTGCTAGTACCTTAATAATAACATGGAGTGAGTTCGAGCAAGGAACCCTAATTAAGAACTCAAGAAGAAAGACTAGACGGCCAGAAAGGACCCCCTTTATGTCATTGAAGACCAAGGGAAGCATGTGAGGGATTTACTACCTACTGGCTAGGAAAAGGGTGCATATCACAGTTAGTACAGATGGATTATAAAAGAAGAACTAGAGGAGTAAGGAGTATATGATTTTGATAAGGTTCTATGTCAATCAAGACAGAGTGTGTGTAGCATTCCCTACTAGATAAACCGCCAGTAGAGGGAAGTTAAGGTCATGAGAGTCGCGTAGACGTGCTTACAAGCTATAGTAGAAGATCTAGAAAGGACCATTGATATCAGATGGATGACACAGTTGGACTCGAGAAATAGAGTTAGTTCACGGGGAAACTGGAAGTTTGTAATGTAGAATGAGCTAAAGGAGTATAAATTGATGAACTCGAGTAAGTAGTGCCCGCCAGGAAATTCAACGGCAAAAGAGGTATGAGAAAAGTAAGTCCCGGAAATGGAGATAAGTCAACTATTGACTGACCGACATCAACTGAGGACGTGCAAGAGTTGTTTGGGGATTGACGAGCTATGTACAGTTAAGAAGAGATATCTGTGATTGAGGATTATTGAATTAACTCTACCGATGCTTTGAAGGAGTTCCTCAACTAGACAACGAAAATCTACTTAGACAACTAAAGGTATAGAGAGAATCGTGTTAGAGGTTACTTCTCGGTTGGTTAAGATCAAACTTCAGTCGAGTCAGGAAGTTTAGATCCGTGTTAGAAGAATTCCAAAAGTAAACGGAAGAGGTCGTCTTCCAACCGTTATCTTAGTCCCTTAAGGCAAGTAAGGAAGGTACTTGGTATTTCATCCGGGTAGGACTTATAGTGTAATTGAGAGGAAGAATTTTGGGTCCATCAATTTGAACTCACGGAAAATGTCCTTACGATTAGCGGGTGACAACATAATTATCAAAGTAGCGCAGCGAAAGCGTGATGAGTCCTAACCCACAGAACCAGAAACTCGAGAGTACAACAAATGACGTGTCGAGTAAGACGATGATAATTGGTGAAATGCGTTTCGTTTAGAAGGAACGTGAAATAGGCTACATGGAGTGACAGGAAATTTTGTAGAGGAACTGTATCACCATTTAGGTAGATGAGAAAGTATGTGCACATAGAAGTATAGAAAGAGAGTGGTACCCCATTATAGATACAAGTGAAGCATGCCGACCTCGTCACATGTCGGTAGACAAATAAATTTGGAACTTAATACTTAGCAGGGTACTTTAGAACGAGTTTCTTGATGGAATGAAAAAGGAAGTAAACGATGTAATAAAGGTATTGTGTAGGGTCTGCACTAACAAGCTCAAGTGAGTAACTATCAAGTTGAACCGGAAGACAGATAAGAAAAAGAAGCTATGGGAGTGTACTTACAGACCAGTACTCGTACCTATAGAAAACAGAATCTCAAGAGTGGAGTATAAGAAATTTTTTTTTATCTCGGAACGGAGTTGAGTTGCGTTTTGAGTAAGAGGGATATTATAGGACACAATGCAATGTTAACAACTATTGAGTAGTGTGAGCAAATGACGGTGATGTGAGATCACCTTGTATCTAATACCGTCGTTCCGGACATATTGTATGTCACTCAAGACCTTTGGCCTGAGTGTGTAGTCAAGTAAACACAACGAAGGGAAGAAAGTTGACTAGGTTATTTTCTGTACGGTCACCAAAGGACCTGGAGGTGAGTTGCAAAATGTGACCACTTGAGGCTGTGAAGTGGTTCATAAGTGATTGATGGACTAGTAATCCTCACCCTATTGGAGAGTGTAACCCTAGTTTTCTACGGATTCAGTTAGAGGTATACTTACCAGACAAAAGTTAGGACATCGGCTTAGAGAATCGGGCAATGAAGCCGGATGATACCGGTGAAATATCTAGTTACCACACTAGAACGTGTAGTAGGCACTTGTGAGGTCTGTACATGAAAAGATTTCATAGTTAGTGGTTTTATAAAAAGCCGACGAGGCTACCAAGAATACTATGGATAGTATGAGACATAACCTTTCAGAGACCTTTGTGGAGATAGTTGTAATCTAGGTAACGACGAGTTATGGCTTGACCCTATATCCGTGTATGTTGTCTTACTACTTGTTTATTTCATGCTTGAGTGCTTAGTCAGGATGTGTGTTATTGATGACCTTGATATGCGGGATACTTATATGTAGAAACGATGACTCTTGCGCGATAACAAGTTGATACATTAGATTCGTACCTTGAGAGTTGACCTTCTGACTGGCGTACTTTAAGTTTCGGGGCGAAACTTATTTTAAGGGGGTACTAATGTAATATCCGGAATTTTTATTCCGTTTATTTCTGTAACAAACCCGATCTCGATCAGTTGACCCATATCTGTCTACTTAGTTAGACACATTAATAAAATTTTATCATTTTATGTAGCTTACCTTCACATAAAATGATAGGATCTTTATAAAATTTTATCATTTTATGTAGCTTACCTTCACATAAAATGATAGGATTATTATAACCAATCCTAAACTATAACATGATCCGTATCCGTCTATTCCGTAGCCTACCAGTTCCGATCCCTTGACTTCACATAAAATAATAAGTTTAGCCCAAACCCTAATTTAGAATGTGACAAGGCCAAACAAGTCTGTGACGAGTCTGTGACGAGTCTGTGACGAGTCTGTGACGAGTCTGTGACAAGGCCAGACAAGTCTGTGACGAGTCTGTGACGAGGCCAGACAAGTCTGTGACGAGTCTGTGACAAGGCCAGACAAGTCTGTGACGAGTCTGTGACAAGCCCAGCCGGCCACTGCGTGCCTTGTACAGCCCAGTCCGTGATCTCCTTTCAGCTTGCCAGCTTCAGCCCTCTGCAGCCCAGCTGCTGCAGCCCAGTAGCGTTAATGCCTCCGCCAGCCCAACAAGAAGAGCCCGCTGCAGCATCCTTGGGAGCTTCCTCTTGCCTACGTGGAGCTGAGCTGGACTAGGGGTACGTTGAATGAAACGAATCCTGAAATCACGCTTCCCTCTTGATCTTCCTTCCTTAATGAAACCGTAGCCTTAACTACCTAATACAGCAGCGTTCACACGTCCAAAATCGCAGCCAGATCTCGCCCTCTTCTATCCTGCGTATCTCCCTTCCTTCTTCTGCCTCGATTCACGCCAGCCAGAGTACCAGATCCTTTTGCGTTGCTGCTGCTTCTGTCGACCTAACCAGGCACCGGACGGACGGCTGCTACTTCTGTCGACCTAACCAGGCACCGGACGGACTGCTGCTGCTTCTATCGACCCAACCAGGCACCGAACGGGCTGCTGCTTCTTCTATCGAACCAAACAGGCAACCGGACTGCTGCTTCTCCTCTGTCGATCCAGCATACCGCTGATACGAGGAGCCCAAACCTGATCCGCAACAGCCTTGGGTTGTCTTTCTCATGCCTTCGAAATTCTTTCTCCTAAAGTTAGATAGAACCTCATAGATGATCTAGAGATTTAATTCGGAATTATTATAAGCTGTTAAGAATTTTATATTTAGAACCGAAGTTAGACCTTTACAATTCTTCCGGAAAATAGAAACATAGAAAAAATGTCAGTTTGGAACCAAATAAAATTTTAGGAGTTAGAAAATAAATTTAGAACCTCAAATAGGAGATTATACATGAATTCTAGATTTTTCGAGAATTTCGGGACCAAGGGTAAAATGGTCATTTTACCCTAAATTAATACTGCAACTAGTTATGTCTTAATACATTATTCTATTTTAGAAGTCTTAGACTTCTAACTACGTAGGAGT
The DNA here is from genome assembly GCA_033239125.1 of Fagopyrum homotropicum. NCBI lineage: Eukaryota > Viridiplantae > Streptophyta > Magnoliopsida > Caryophyllales > Polygonaceae > Fagopyrum > Fagopyrum homotropicum. The sequence continues at coordinate 97,102,567 of BSWB01000001.1, read as the reverse complement.
GTGCTAATGCACTTATCTCCTTTGACAGGCAACTGAGTTGCTACAGTTTACAGAGCGAGTTGGTTTACAGAGAGTCGAGCTTTATATCAGGTAAGTCCTTTGGGCTTACTTAGCTGACTGCTAAATATGAGTATAAATGATGATGGTGGTGTGTGATTGAAATGTTAGAGAGATAGGTTGTGATATATAATTACCGACCTATATTTTGGCCTAAGAGTAACGGGCGGTGGCATTCTGCTCAGTAGCTCGCGGGGCGCTGGGGGTTTCTTTCGGGACTAGTCCATACGTGGTTTGTAGTGATGCTACCAATGGAAGTCAGCTAGACCTACACCAGTTGGATAAGGAACGGAGGCGAGAACTAATAATAATTCTCGTGTCACAACTTAAATTGAATAATGTGAATCACTTAAATAATAGATAATAAACGGTTGAGTGCCAGCATGATGTTTGTTTATTTTGTTTCTGCTTGTGTTTGTGTTGTTATCTTTTTGCTTATATTTGGATAGTTAGCTAACGGTTTATCCGTGTTGTAGATCTGTAGAGATAGACAGTTGCAGAGAGATCCGGAACGGATGGTCAGCCGGGTCCACGTACTCATTAGATGGGGACGGGGGAGTCTTCCATTCGTCATGCATGTTATGTATCTTTATATATGTTTGTAAGGCTGTCACATGTGTACGTTTATACCATTAAAAATATTATGTTTTTAGAAACTGTTTTAAATACATTTGTGCCTTGTTGTAAGATCCAAGTAATGTTGTTGTTAAACCAAGGTCGGGATCCATTGTGAGGTTCTAACCAGTAGCTCCCCGAGTTCCGAGAATTTGGGGTGTTACATGATACTTTTTAATAAGTGATGACAGTGATGAGTTGTAGACTTGTAGATGGCTCAAGCCCAATCTGAGTTTTAAATAACAAAAAAAAACCCATAATTTATTTATTAGTCAAAATTCAACATTCCTATTTTGCTTCTTCAGTTCTTCCACTCGTCCCTCTTTTTCAATTGGTAGGGTTTCACAGGTTCGTTGGCTGTGACGACTAGGCCAAAGATGATGGCTGGGTCAGGTTTCTCCTCATTTTCTTTCTTAGAGCAGTAGATCCAGGGAGAGATCGAAAGAGAGACGGAGCGAGTCGCAAAAAAAATTGGTTCTTGAGAAGTGCATCTGAAATTGATTTCGCCGTATTACATAAGAACGATTTTGAAGGGAACGGAAGATTCCTGTCAATTAAACCATGTATGAAGAATTTCCGGTATGTTAAACTTCAATTGATTTAGAAATTTCAGTTACATACTTCTCCAAGCTTTCTCAAATCCTTTTGCGCATACTCCCTTATACATATTTTTGATTTTATATTCTCGAAAATTACTCGAATGGATTTCTAATTTAGAAGTCATTTTCGCTCTTGAAACAACCGTGGACGAATTTGATGCGGACATAACTGTAAATGTGTACTCTGAAATTTAGGGTCGGGTTTAGGAGAGTTTTATTTTGGCTAGCACATGTCCTTTAGTCGATCTTAATTTCGGGACGATTCTGAGAATTCATTTGACCCAAATCACCATTCTAGTGGACTTCCAAATAATGTTCTGTAAACCAAATACGATGCTGAATTTATGTCTTGTTGTGTAGTGAACTCTATCTTGATACGGGGCCTATGGTTTGGTCTCAGTGGTCAGAATTTCGAGCTTGTAGCGGTGGAATCCATCGATTCCCTCCATCTACGAGTTTTTTAGCTGAGGAATCCATCGATTCCATCCGTCTACGAGTTTTGTAGCGGTGGAATCCATCGATTCCCTCCGTCTACGAGTTTGTAGCGGTGGAATCCATCGATTCCCTCCGTCTACGAGTTTGTAGCGGTGGAATCCATCGATTCCCTCCGTCTACGAGTTTGTAGCGGTGGAATCCATCGATTCCCTCCGTCTACGAGTTTGTAGTGGCGGAATCCATCGATTCCCTCCGACTACGGGGTTGTAGAGGCGGAATCCATCGATTCCACCAATCTACGGGTTTAGTTTCATGGTGGAAGCTAAATTGCATATGTACTGTCTTCAGTGTAGCGGTCGAAATTGGTTTGAAGCCAAAACGACTATATGTCGGATACCATAGTTTTCCATGAGCATCCAAGTAGACCTTATTTCCTGTGTAAGGGCCTGTTTACTAGAAGTTTATATTTTTATGGGTTTATAAACTAAATGGGATTATATGGGTTTATGGTTTATTTTCGGGTTTATAAACTCGATCAGTTTATATATATTATTTCGATAAGGATGTTTACTTAAGGTTTTTTTTTGGGTTTATTTTAGTGCAAAATACATTTTTACCCCTAAAAAGATTAAAGAATAATCCAATATATATATGAATAGGAGGGTAATCGAAAAATCAAATCTCGAAGGTATAGTTGTGGACGACAATAATGTGGTTGTTTTGAAAGAAAGGAATTTCACGGGTGTGAATGTTAGGGTCGGATTTGTAAAGATACGAATGAGGGCAATTTCGGGTATATGTAAAAAATAAACTCATCCAAGAAAAATAACCTTGGATTGTGGAGGTTATTTTCTAGAGGTTTATAAACCCGAATAAACCCATTCGAAAATAAACCCATCTACATGTAAACACCCACCAACAAATAAAGCTCGGGTTTATAAACTAAATGAAGTTTATAAACCCGTAGGTAAACAGGCCCTAATAAAACTTGCAAAGGAGTGGTCACTAATTTTCTTTTAGAGTGATACTAATTCTGTGTAAAATAAATAACAACAGGACTTGTTAATTTTATTCTTTTGAGATTATAAACATGAGATCATTCCATTGTAATTCTAATTCGATTACAAAATAGAATAAAAGTGAAGACAATAGAAGACTTGTTGAATTGTTTGATTTATTCTCTCCTATTTTTTTTACTGTCACCCTCTTGTATTGCATCTCTTTTACTCTTCTTTCATTTGTTTCTTTCTTTATTTTACAGATGAAAGAACAATGAAAAGGGGGAAGGATACTTACAGAAGTTTGTTGCTGACTATAACAAGAAAAATTAGAAGACTAATGCTTCTTTTTTTTATAATAGGAAAAACTGCAGAATGAAGACTTTTGTACTGGTTGTAATCGTTGGTTTTGTTGGCAGTGACTCTTGTTGTGGTTTTTCTTCTGTAATTATTTTATCCTTCCTCCTTTTGATTTTGTCCCAGACTTCTGTTATATATAGGGGCTAACTGGAAACAGTAATAAACTGTCTAACTGTTGCAGTTTACAATAACTGTCAAACAGTTAATATATTCCTTTTTTGGCAAACAGAATTTCTTTATTTTCTTTTCCTTATTTATTTATCCATTTATTTAGCCATAATACTCTTGCCACAAAAGGATTTTATCATTTTTTATGACGTTATATAAAATCTTCAAGCACATATAGACCATATTATCATTAATATATATTTTTTTCCTTTCTAATATTCTATTTTATATTTGGAGGATAAATGAAATGACTTAACTAAATTTATTTTATAAAGTAAATAAACTTATTTTTTTATTTTTATAAAATAAGTATATTTTATGAAATTTCATGGCCAAACAATATCAACCTTTCAAAAGAAAAAAAGAAATAACTCAAAGAGAAATAAATTAATAAAAAATTGCGACGGAGATAGTCAAATCCTTACATCAACAAATTAATCTCCGTATATTAATATATTCTCTTTTTTTCATATCCAAATGTCCCGTTATTTATAATTAACTAGTTTATAGTCCGTGTCTTAAAGGGATATTTGTTATTTCTTTTATAACGTGTATATTGATTGCATAGGTAAAATATATATTAAGTTATAATTGAATTAAAATTGAATTAATTAGGAAAATAGGATTCCTTAAAATTCTCTTTTGCAAACTATACCTCTATAGAAGATGAAGAAAAAGTAGGTATGAAAACTAGAAAATAGGGGCAATAATTTCTCTAATTGAAATGATGGTGATTAGATGTTTACTTTTGGTTTAAGTATCTTTTTACATGTTTCCTTTCATTTTTGGTTAATGTATCTAGTTTGATGAAATTTTCAAGTCCATGAATGTTTAATTTTTTTTTGGTGACATTGTTTTCGTTATCCAAATATGAATTGTAGTATTTTTCTAATTATTGGGTATATGTTTATTGTTTTTGTGGTAAGTTTCTTATTGTTGAGTATGCTTAAAGTGATATTTTTGGGTATGTTTTATGGTTACCCAAATTGTGTTACAATGACCAAATGTCATTTGGTATTGATGTTTGTGTACAATATCGATTTGTGTAAAATTTAATTATGACAAATTCAAATTGGGTATGTTTTTATACGTGTATTGGATTTGTAGTATATTTCTTATTATTAAGTATATTTAAAGTGATATTGTGGGTATGTTTTATGGTTACCAAACTGTGTTATAATGATCAAATGCGAAGCGGATTTTTGGGTAATGACCAAATGTCATTTGATATTGATGTTTGTGTACAATATCGAGTTTTGAAAATTTTGGGTATGACAAATGTAAATTGGGTATGGTTTTTGTATTAAGTGATGTTTAAATTGAATATAAATATAAAATATTATTCAATTTATGGATATGGTTTTATTTTGATATTTGATTTTTTGGGTATGTTGTTTTTGAGTATGTTTATTTACTTTGACAAATTTATTTTTCGGTATGATTGTGACATTACTTGAGTAAGCGGAATTTTTGGTATGCTTTTATACGTGTATTGGTTTTGTAGTATATTTTTATTATGTATATTTAAATTGATATCGTGGGTGTGTTTTATGGTTACCAAAATGTGTTATAATGATCAAAAGTCAAGCGGGTTTTTGGGTAATGACCAAATGTCATTTTATATTGATATTTGTGTACAATATCGAGTATTGAAAATTTTGGGTATGATTTTATTTTGATATTTGATTTTTTGGGTATGTTGTTTTCGAGTATGTTTATGTACTTTGACAACTTTATTTTTGGGTATATATGATTGTGACATTATTTGGGTAAGCGGATTTTTGGGTAATAGGTGAAAAAGTAAGAATGTTTGGAATTCTTTTTTCTAATTGATGTGACATGTGAGACAATACAACATGTTACATTCGATAGGTTGTCAAACTTTGCCCTCTCTTTGTACTATATTTCCTCTACTCTATTTTATAGGGGGTCAAAATACCAATCCTAAATACGAGGAGTCTTCTTTTCCAATTGATTTCCTTAAAAGGATTAGTTTACCAATTTTACCTTAGTTTTTTCATAATGGAATTGTTCTTCAGCCCATGTCATTTTGGAGCCATCGAGCTGAGAAAACTTGGGTTATTCATCTCACGAACCCACACAGGTAGCATCTAAGCTAAACAAGTTTGTAAAATAATATATTACCTATTTTTGAAAACTCAAATTGCTACGATGCAATTAATCACCAAATATTTACCTAGATTGTAAACAAGTCACTAAAATGATATGTTTGAACAATCGAATTGCTACATCAAATACATATTTTTCCTAAAAACCACATGAGCTTTACCGAGGATTCATTCCCGGTACTAAAATGGTGATGGTCCATGTTGCACATCTGAGTATTAAGTTGGACTGATTCCCTGTAGATTGCATGATTCATATGAATCTCTTCTTGTTCCATGCTTGTTCTTCGACTTGATTTTCCGCCATACATTCATTGAAGAACCTCACCATCTCTGTGTCTTGTTGTTTAGTTGACGCAAAAAAGTTTTGATTAGAGGACAAATAGACACAAAAGAAGAAACATCATACCTCCAATGCCAAACAAAATGTTATATAAATTTCTATGCAGTACAATGTAAATACGCAAAAGAAGGAACACTCACCATGTTGTATCGATTAACAGTTTAACACCAACATATGACATTAATAAGTAAGAACATCTTCAGTGACGAGATTTGTAATAGGATGGAAGTTTCACTTCTTTCCGTCATCAAATTCACTTGTTTTATTCTCGAACCAAACTTGCACCTGATGCACAAACAAGAAGATCATTAAGAAACTTCAATTACATGGACGGTGAAGACATTTATATTAAAGCGATTTTTTTTTGACGATTTCATACTACTTAGCATAACAAGACAGTAAGTCATGGATTACCTTATTCTTTGAACAATCGAGTTGCTGCAATAAACCTTGACTTTGAAGATCAAAGTATCATTTACTTTATCCATTATTATACCATCACATATCTGTATCAAGCAACAGGGAAATGTAACTGAATGCCATGATGATATTCCATAAAAGAGCTGCATATATACTACCATATGCCAGCTCATGAAGTTTGTTACACAAAGTTCCTTTATTACAAAATATGTCTCTTTATTCTACTATATTGCAATATAAACCATATACTCCTATACCCCCCCTTCAAGCTGGACTGGATATAAAAGGCCAAGCTTGCGAGATAGAAAACCATGCTGTTGCTCTCCCAAAGCCTTGGTAAAGATATCATCCAACTGGAGGGAAGAAGGAACATGAGTAGTGAAAATGACACCCTTCTGGACTTCATCCTGCACGAAATGACAGTCAATCCTCAAGTGCTTCGTGCATTTATGGAACACAGGATTTGCAGCCAAATGTTGAGCCGCCTTATTGTCACAATATAGAGGAAAAGGATGATGGACAGAAACCTTAAGATCCATAAGAAGGCCCTCCATCCAAATAATCTCACTGGTAGTCATGGACATAGCTCTATACTCACTTTCAGCTGAAGACTTGCTTACTGTAGTTTGTTTCTTTGTTTTCCAAGAAACAAGTGATTTCCCAAGGAGAATACAATAGCCTGTGATAGACCGACAAGAAAAAGTACAGGCTCCCCAATCAGCATCACTATAAGCTGCAAGAGGAAGATCATCTTGCACAGGATAGAAGAGTGCAAGATCCATAGATCCTTTGAGATAACGAAGCAAATAGGTAGCAGATTGCATGTGTGGCTTGCGTGGGAAAGCAAGAAATTGACTCAATTGCTGAACAGTGAATGCAATATCTGGACGGGTGAGGGACAAGTAAAGAAGACGCCCTATAAGACGACGATATACTTCAGCATCAGGAATCAAGTCTCCAGAATCAGGAGTCAGATGAAGCCCACGTTGCATTGGAAATTTGGTTGGTGTGCAATCAAGGATATGGGAATCAAGGAGAATGTCATGAATATATTTCCTCTGATTGATCAAGAGACATGAGGAAGTATAATCAAGCTCCATTCCAAGGGAAAACCGAGCATGACCAAGATCCTTAATAGTGAAAGCATGGTCCAAATGATGCTTAAGAGAATCAATCTCTGAAGGTAGATTACCTGTAAGTAGCACATCATCAACATAGATCAAAGCAAAAGTACTACCCAGAGATGAATGTTTGGTAAAGAGGGAATAATCTTGCTTAGACTGCACATAGCCAAGCTTTCGAAGGAGAGAAGTAAGTTGAATATTCCATTGTCGACTGGCCTGTTTAAGACCATACAAAGACTTCTTTAGAGCACACACAAAACCAGGTGGCACTTTAGAGTATCCCTGTGGTGGCAACATAAAAACCTCTTCATCAAGATGACCATGAAGGAATGCATTATTGATGTCTAACTGATGTATAGACCAATGTCGAGCAGCAGCAAGTGCTAAAATTACTCGAACTGTAGAAAACTTAGCCACAGGACTAAAAGTATGTTTATAGTCTTTATCTTTAACTTGATTATATCCCTTGGCAACTAACCTGGCCTTATACCTCTCAATGGATCCATCTGGACGAAACTTAAGTTTGTAGACCCATTTGGACCCTATAGCTGACTTGCCAGGAGGTAATGGGACAATATCCCAAGTGTCATTAAGCTCGAGTGCATCAAGCTCTTGTTGCATAGCAGTAACCCAAGGAGGAGAATCTTTGGCTTGATTATAATGTGATGGTTCAAAAGAGTGAATGACACTACTCAAAGCATGAGTATAAGCAGGTGTATGACATGCCAAGTTGAATTGAGGTAAAGACTGAGAAGCATGACAAGCATAATCGTGCAAATATGGTGGTGGTCGAGTGGTACGAGTAGGACGGGTAGAAGGTGCAGGAAGGAGATTGGAAGATGGAATAATTACTGGAGAAGAAATAATTAAAGGTGAGGAAGTAGGAGAAGAAAAAGGGACAGGAAGAGGAGTAGAGAATGAATTAGGGGTAGTGATAGGTGTGATGGAAGAACTGGGAGTAGGTAAAATAGGTTCCGGAATAAATGCAGGAGAGAACTCAGTATTAGTAGCTGGTGAAACTAATGGAAATGAGTGTGAAAGAGAATGAGATGATGTAGGAGACAAGGTTTTAAATGGAAATATGTTCTCCTGAAAAACCACATTTCAACTAAATTGGATTTTGTGGGTTTCAAGATTAAAAAGTTTGTAAGCCTTCTGGCCAGGAGGATAACCAATCAATATACAAGGGGAAGAGACAGACTCAAGTTTATCTTTGTGAGGTTTGAGACTAAAACAAAGACATCCAATAGTACGCAAATGATCATATGTAACTGGAACCTTATGAAGAAGCTCAAATGGTGGACGCCAGGCATTAACAAAAGAAGGCATAAGATTGATCAAATATGTGGCTGCAAGAACACACTCACCCCATAAAGCAATAGGCAGATGAGCATGAATACGAAGGGCTCGAGCAGTTTCTAATAGATGCTTGTGCTTGCGTTCAACTCGAGCATTTTGTTGTGGGACATATGGAACTGATTTCTGATGAACAATACCAGAATGAAGGAAAAAATCCTGTAATTGAAGTTGTAAAAACTCAGCTCCATTGTCTGATCTCAGGGTCCGAACTTTGGACTGAAATTGAGTAGCTACATATGCACAGAATCCAGTGATGTGTTTAAACACTTGTTGTTTATTTGACATGAGAAATGTCCAAGTGCATCGAGTGTGATCATCAACAATGGTCAGAAAATACTTAGCTCCACATAAAGCAAGAGTATGATACGACCCCCAAATATCAACATGAATTAATTCAAAACTTGTTGATGCATGTGAGTTACTAATAGGAAAGGGCAACTTGTGCTGTTTAGCCAAAATACAAGTCTGATAGTCAAAGCTAGAAGCTGAAGTAATTGAGCAATTGTCAATATAATGTAAATGTGATAAAGATAAATGCCCCAGTCGAGCATGCAAAAGATGTACATCAGTTTTCTTGTTTGTGATTGGAGCAGCTGCACAAGATATAGTCATGGTGGGTGATGATCCCAGCTTGTAAAGACCAGCTTCTTTATAACCAGATGCCAAGATAGCTGTGTTAGTAAGGTCCTGAAACAGGCAAGTTTTATCAGTGAATAGAATCTGCACTTGTAAATCTTTGATCACCCTAGAAATTGAGAGAAGATTGTGCTTGAATGCAGGCAAATAAAGCACATTATGTAGAGAAATTTGAGGAGACAAAATAATTGTTCCCCTGTAATAGACTGTCTTAACTGAGCCGTTTGGAAGACCAATTAAAATAGGTTCAGCAAGCTTGTGTAGTTCAGTAAAATGCTCCTTGCAATAAGCAATGTGATCTGTAGCTCCAGAATCCAAAATCCATGTGCAAATACTGGTAGAATTATTAATGAGATGATTGACACTACCTGCAAAATTAATGGAAGAATTTCCATGCTTGTCTCTCATCATCTTAAGCACTTCCTGGTAAACTGCATTGACCATCAATGGATCCATAGAAGATGATGAAGAATCATCTGGCAAATCTAGTGGATTATCTTTAACATTTGAATCACAATTATTTGCAGATTTAGAATATGAAGATTGATTGGTAGCACTCATCTTCTCATCCTTTGCCTTAAAATCTTTATACCAATCTGGTATACCAGTGAGCTTAAAACAGGATTCCTTCAAATGTCCTTTCTCCCTGCAATAAGTACAGAATCTATCCATCTTTTCTTTCTTAAAATCTCTTCTACTACCTCCAGCCTGTCGATATGGAACAAATCGACCAGCAGCCAATGCATCATGAGCAATCTCAGGATGACAGGTAATTTCCTTTTGCTTTTCTACTTGAATGACCATATGAAACACACGGTTTATAGTAGGAAGAACTTCCAATGACAGAATGTTACTTCGAATGTGTTCATATTGATCATTCAATCCCATGAGAAATTGCATAACACGCAATTTTGCATCTCTGTCTGTAACTTTCTTCAAAATATCACAGCTACATTGAATAATTCCCTTACATGAGCATGTAGGTACTGGATCTACTGAAGTTAATTCATCCCATAACTTCTTCAATTTACCAAAATAAATGGCAACAGTAGTATTATCTTGCTTAAGTGAAGCTAGATCTTTATGTATTTGATAGATGAGAGGTGCATTAGATACCTCAAAACGCTCTAGTATGTCATCCCATAGCTCCTTGGCAGATTCAACATATGTGAACATCTCAGCCATATCTGATTTCATAGAATGGAGTATCCAACATCGAATCATATAATCAGCTCGAGTCCAGCGTATGAGTTGATGATCTTCCTTTGGTTTTAAACAGGATCCATCAATGAACCCTAACTTCTGCTTAGCTCCTAGAGCCATTCTAATGCTTCTCCTCCACGAGATGAAGTTCGAACCATTGAATAAAACTGATAACAGCTGCATTCCTGGATTATCTGAGTTTGCTAAGTATAATGGATCATTGACATCAACAATGGCTCCTCGTATAGGAATTGGATCCAGATTAGGATTTCCAGAATCAATTACTCCAGATGTTGCCATGATTCAGCAAATTAGTGAATACAATCTCACAGATCGATTCAAAGGAAAAATATGTGAAGATTATGATAGTATTAGAAGAGAAGAAGGAAAATCGAAAAGAGCATTAACGAGGCTCTGATACCATATCAAGCAACAGGGAAATGTAACTGAATGCCATGATGATATTCCATAAAAGAGCTGCATATATACTACCATATGCCAGCTCATGAAGTTTGTTACACAAAGTTCCTTTATTATAAAATATGTCTCTTTATTCTACTATATTGCAATATAAACCATATACTCCTATAATCTGCAATAAACCTTGGGTGGCGTTGAGTTCCGACGATCTCATCTTCGACCCGTCCACGTCGATCGAGCAGAAAATCCTGCTCCTTGTTTTTCTTGTTTGTGGAGTCGAATTAGGAAGAGAAAGAGTAAAAATGTAAATTAGAATGGAGAAAATTGGTAGATGAAAGAGATGACTGTACGTTGAAGGAAGCTTTTGAATGGGGAGGAAAAATAGCTGCGCTAAGATGTAAGAGAAGGATGTACTTGTTGTGTGTGAGGTATGTAGTCTATATATAGGTAGGTTAAAGGGGTATATTTAGGTAGGTTAAAGGGTAAGTAGGGTATAAAGGTTAAAGGGTAAATTGTAAATTAGAATTATTATTTAATTTTTTTATTTAAAAGTACATTTAAATCTTTGATAAAAAAACAACTTATAAAATAATAGACAAATTATTATTAAAAAAAATTAGTCCCCAGCGACACAGTTTTCCTTTTTTGCTACAAAAAAAAATTACTAATATGAGTTTGAAGCAACTCACTGTAAATAGATCGTGGTTCGTTAAAAGTAGTTAATTATCTGATTTTGTTGATAAAATAAGATGAATAATTTAATTATAAACATAAAACATAGTAAATGATATTATATTAAAAAATTACATACATAATTATATGTATAGGTATATATGAGACATGTGAACTTTTATACATTAAAGAACGCTGTTTGTTGTTTTAGTATTTTGTTGGAAACGGAGTAATTACTCAAAATGAAGAAAAAAAAATGATGAAAAAATAAAAACGTTTTATTTATTCAATGGATAAAATTAGGCGAATCAACTCATTCTATTTACTATATTTTTTATATTTTTCTCTAAGAAATTTAATCGAGATTCAAAAGAATTATAAACTATTTTTAAATTTTCAATTGTAGAACTTCTATAATAATCTTCTTATAAGTTTTACTATATTGTACCGTTTCTATCGGATTCACTAATGCAAATTATGATATCAAGTACATATTTTTTTTTTATTTGGTTCTATTTGAGATAATTCATTATAAAAATATGACCATTTAGATTATATTTTTTAGAATTTGGAGCACCATGTACATGATTTAAATTAATCTCTATATTCGTCCTAGTCAAAGAGGAGAAAACAAACCCCTTTTGAGACAATCTCTTTATATGTCAAGTTTTAGCATTTCCTAACTAGAAGTGTTACGACTAGTTCGGAAAACTTCATGTCCAAAATTGTCGAGGCCAGGAAATTCAAACCATGGAATTTTAATTTAATGGGGTTATCCTGGGAAGTTTCGAAGGGGTATTTCGACGACGACAACTCTAAGGTTTTTTCCACTAGAAAACTTTACATCAGAGTATATTGGGGTATTCCGACCAAAGGTATTTAACGGGGTTGACCTAAAATTAGAAAAAATTCGACAAATGATATGTGACAAAGGTAATTCTCCCCTAGCTAGGATATAGCGACCAATAGTATTTGACGGGGTGATTTCGACCTAGGATATTCAGATATGGAATTTGACTGAAAGAGCATATCCAACTAGGATATTTCAATGGTTTCATTCTGTGAAGTACATTAGTATACAATAATCATGAAGAATGTATTCCTATAACTGAGATTGAAATTAAAAAAAAAATTATCGTGAGTTCAAATGGGAGAGGAACCAGGAAGATGAAGATTTGGAACCCTAGAAAGGGGTTGAGAATAATTATCGTGAGTTCAAATGGGAGAGGAAGCGTTCTTTTCGACCACAAATTCTAATTAACGCGGCTTAGGCTCGAAAAATGTGGGGCGGGCATGCTGCTACCATTTTAATAGCTTTTTTTTTGTTGATTTTTTAATAGCGATTAATGTAAATTTGAAGCGCTATTAAATGATAAATATGTACATTTTATAGCATTTGGAACAAAAACATTAAGAATTAATGCTATAAAAAGTCAGTTTTGTTGTAGTGTAGGGTATAGCGACCAATAATATTTGACGGGGTGATTTCGAATAGGATATTCAGATATGGAATTTGACTGAAATAGCATATCCGAACTAGGATATTTCAATGGTTTCATTATGTGATGTACATTAGTATACAATAATCATGAAGAATGTATTCCTATAACTGAGATTGAAATTAAAAAAAAAAAAACTGGAATCTTTGATCATATACATATTCAATCATAATATAAATTTTTTAACCCGAAACCAAATATCCAACATGATTCCACCAAAACAAAACTACATAAAAGTGTCTTTACCAAATGGAGGCAACCCAATCAAGAGAATTCATGACCAGACTGATTCCCGGTAGTTTGCATGTTTTGCATGAACCTCTTGTTTTCAGTCTTGTTCTTAGTCTTCATTTTCCGCCATACAATCATTAAGTAACCTCTGCAGTCTGCATCTCCTTGTCTTGTTGTTTAAGCTGACACAAATATTCGGCAAACTTCCTCCTAGCGATCTCATATATCAAGATCTCATATGACACTTGCAATTCTTGGAATTTGTCTTTAGCATCAACAGCCCGACACTTATCGGGATGCAATTCTTGTGCATTACGTTTATAGGCCGAGCAAATATCTTTGACAGAAAGTTTTGCCTCTTCTTCTCCGGATGGAAGTCCCAGGTTTTTGTAGATCTACATGTGAATCCATAACCCTAAACAAAACATGTGATGAATAACTTGACGATTAACAACACAACTGCACAAAGAGGAAGAAGATATGCGTATGGAGAAACAATCGTATACAACTTACAACATAAATGATTTTATAAGAAAGAATTTTGGGAAACAATTATTGATAATCAACGAATGTATGTCAGAATACTACTTAACAGTAAGATCTAATCAAACGGTCGGAGACTAACACAATTCAAAGAGCGTCACCTTGTTCATCATATTCCATTGTCTTTCTATGAGGTTCAAAGAAGAAGAAATAAATCAACAGAAGTTCATATGGACTACCTCAAGAGGTATATGGACAGCTCTCTCCCCGTGACCTGATATAATTCAAGGAAGATGTGGAAATTTAAGTTGATATTGATACTTGTCATGAAAGTACTAGTACACAGACATCCTAGATCCAAATTGACAAGTGAACCTATAAGCATTAATGTAGAAGAATCGTTGGTTAGATATAAATGAACATTAAGTACAAAACAAGCTATAAAAAGCTTAACTTCAATGAACCTATAAGCATTATGTACTCACGCCTATTGAACTGAGATTCAAAGGTCACCGATATTAACTTTAAGTCTGGATCTAAAAACACCTATACAGAAAAAGATACCCTCTGAAGAAAACCTTCGCTGACTGCTTCATCCTTCCGGCCACCGGCCTCCAGCCCCAGTGAGGCTCCCTGCCTCACCCCCCCACTCCCTTTGACCACCATGGGAGGAAAAAAACATACCAAAAAACTTTCAATGAAACTGTCCGAGCTCAACAATGGCCCGTCCAACCCCAAACCACCTTCTCCAAACCACCCCCCCAGTCCGTTTGAGCCCGTCCCTGAAGACCTTATCCGCTCTAACAATCTCCGACTATCCAAACCACCACCACCAATGCCATCTCCTTCCCTCCACTCCGAAGAACTCTTCCCCCCCCTTACTCCACCGTCCCCGAAGGATATACAAAACCCCCAGGACCCACCCTCACTCGCCACTACTGGTCAAGTCAACCCTCTTGACCCTCATCCGGCCACCGTGGCGCTATGTGCTCCCCTGAACGGTCTTACTCTTCCTACTGCCACCAACACCTTCCAGCTCATCAATACCCCTGGACAAAACGACACTAACAGTCCGCACGCTGGCGACTGCTCACCTCCCCCTGCATTGGAAGGCCTCCAACCTACCGATGAACCTGGACAAGTGGATACTACCTTTTCATCTCCAGGTACCCCAAAGGTCTCATTCAAAGCTGCCCTCATTAATGACCCTTCTTGGGACCACGTCCCCTTGTCCTACTCCCCATGACACGATGACGGCACTATCTACTTCTCCGAGGATGATGTTTCTGACGCTACCACAAAGTGGAATCTCTCCCTTGTCGGATTCCCCCTCGGCAGCCCCCTTGGCTTCCAACGAATGTCATCGTTCTCTTCCAATACCTGGAACACTATTGCTCAGCCCAAGATTCTAAAAAATGAAAACGGCATCTACGTGTTCCAATTCAAGACGGAAGAAGACCTTAACTCTATCCTGCATGGTAGTCCCTGGCTCATAAACGGCTCCACTGCTCTCTTACTCAAACGATGGAAGCATGGTTTGGGCTTAGACTATTCCAGTCTCGACTCCATTCCAGTCTGGGCAACCTTACACAACCTGGACTACCGATTTAGGTCGCAACACATGCTTAGCAAGATCGGATCTGCCCTTGGTATTCCCCTCCTTACTGACTCTTGCTCGGCAAACCAAGACCGGTTGGGCTACGCTAGAATCCTCGTCGAAGTCCAAGCCTCAAAGCCCCTGACTCGTGACGTCTCCCTCATTGGGCCGGATGGCATCACCATCAACTAGAAGGTCACCTATGAATGGTTGCCTGAGCACTGTCCTGTTTGCAACCTATTTGGTCACAAATGTAAACCAACCCTTGACGTCAACATCCCCACCAAGTCCCTGAAGCCAGGACCAAAACCCAGACCTATGACCCGCCCATCCTATGACCCTAACCCCATCCTTCCCACACCTCATGCATCTCTCCGCATTCAAACCCCCCCACCCACCCAGCTCCCCAGGTCGTCTACTGATAACACGATTTATAGCATAGTTTTAGGTGCACATTTAGGTAGAATTCTCGCTCAATCATGCATTATCTAGCACTAGTCCAATACGTCTTGCACTCAAAACATGTATTTTGTCGAGATAGACGTCTACACGGACTTGTGTGCGTTTTGTAGGTATTTCGTGAAGTTTCGAGCCAAAACGACACGTTTGAGGGTCGCTCATTTACTGGACACGTTTCCAAACTCATTAGAACGCAAGGCAAGGGCTGAGAAGGACTCAAGGAACCTTGCCAACACAGGCCATGCACCAAACCACAGCCTAATGATCCAAGGCGAAGTTTCTGCACAGAATCACGGTTCTCTGAAGAACCACGGCCGTGGAAATGACCGTGGATTTTGCCAGATTCTCGTGACAGCTGTGCCACGACTCTCATGGCCAGCTCATGAAGAAATTGGTTATAAAAGTGGTCCTTGATAGTTGTTAGAGGCAGCTGGGATTTGGGTAGTTTGAGAGCAGCTCACATATTCTCCATTTTTCTTTGACAAAATATATTCCAAGAAGAAGAAGGACTTTTTCTAGGAAGGAAAGTGCAAGAAGAAGAAGAAAGGAGCCATTGCCATTGAAGAGGAGAGGAGAAGACACACTTAGCTCTTGTATTTTCGGATTTATTTCTAGAAGTTTTTGAACTCTTGAACCTTCCTTTGGAAGGGTTGTAAGTCGTTCTAATTTCATCTTCAGATTTAGATTGTGTTTGAAGTTCATTTGTTCATCTTCTTTCTCTCATTTTCTTGCAATGGAGGTTATGAATCTATGCTTGTTTGTTTTGATTTCTAATATGAATGTTGTAGGCTAGATTGATGTGATTCTAGGGTAAGGAAAGGATGGTTATGGCCAGATCTATGATAGGATGAACTTAGATTTACCTTTGGATGATTTTTGTTTATGAACGTAGCTACTGTTAGGAATCACGGGTAGTTCTTGAAGAACCACGGTCGTGGTTTCTGTAGAACAAACCGTGGTTCCTCCTGGTTCGAAGGATCTTATCTTAGGTTCATAAAATTGTTGAAACCCTAAGTTTTTGCTGAGTTTAACCTACCCTAGGGTGTCCTAGTGTAGCGACTAAGTGTTAGGAGAGACTTACCCGGTAATCCTTGCCCTTAGAATCTAAAATAGCAAAACCTTAGGTAATGGTGAGCCTAATAAGCCGCCATTGGATTAAATGTGCTAGGATAGATGATTAGGACTTCCCTTTCCGAGACTTACCCGGTGAGGATAGGTTAGATCCCTAATTAAACAATCCGGTTTGTGTTAAATTCCTCCCCTTAGGTTCTTAGAGACTTAACCGGTAATGAGACCTTAGGTGTGGATTAGTTGGATCATGAGACTTACCCGGTAATTGATCCCATTTTAGGAACACTTAATCCCAACATATCATAATCAATCCAAAGAATGAATAGATAACTTGAGTTTTATGCCATAACCGGAATTTTCAACCCCTAGAATCCGTCTTCCCTTTCTCTTAATCAACATCTTGTTCGATTTGTTTATTTGTGCAAATTTTCCGACTTAGTTTGATTGATTGTTTGCATGAGTTATGACTTTAGTTTGATTGATTGTTTGCATGAGTTATGACCCTTGCTTGATGACCATAAAAACCAACAAAAACATTGAGTTTTCCATTTTCTTTGTTCCTCATCTTGTCTTAGCCTAGATTTACACTATTTTTGATCATTGCTCGACTCGATTTCACCTTAGTCTTTGAGTTCGACCTCGGAATACTTACCTTTCTACATAACGATCCGTACACTGCGGGTTTCGCTAGGTAGTTTAGGATTTAGTTCGAGTTTATAAATGTAAAGCTTTTTGTGCTATTTCCTAGCGTGACAAGTTTTTGGCGCCGTTGCCGGGGACTAGGTCTAGATTGAGTCATTTCGTGATTGTTGGTAGTGTAGATCTTTCTTGTTGCTTTTGATCTCTCTTTGGTGTGTGTCTTTGCTTTTCAGGACATCTCTTACTCTTTAGGTGTATGCGAAGATCTCGTGGCAAGGATTTAGCTCCATTCAATCCCGAACCGGAGAAAACCCTTAGATCTAGATCCAAGAGCATTCGAAAAGAGAAAGAGATGGCCGGTAGGAATCTCCAAGCTGAGTTGGATGAAGCCTTAGAGCAAATTAGGCTAAGAGATGAGCTCTTGGAGGAAGAAAGGAGACTTGCCAATGAGAGACAAGAGGCAACTAGGAGGGAGATTGAGGAGATTAGGCAAGCACTTGTGCAAAGGGAGCTTAACCGTCAACAACCTCCTCCACCTCCACCACAACCGCAGCCGGCGGTGAACGTTAGGGTTGTGCCCATTGCTATGGATGAGCCACAAACATTGGGGCAACGTATGGATCCGGCACGAAGAGCACACCGACCGGGTGTGAATCTAGGAGATCCCGCAACCCATGATTACGAGCTCCGCCCTCAAGTTCTACAAATGATCCGGCATAACCAATTTGGAGGGATGGAAGGAGAGTCTCCTCACCAACATTTGATGAACTATGAGATTTTGATGGAGACTCTTAGACCGCCGAGATTGGAGAGCAACAACCATAAGCTAAGGGCTTTCTCCTTCTCTCTTAAGGACAAGGCCTTAGCTTGGTATCAATCTATTCCACAAGGGAGAGTTGGTACTTGGGAGGAGATGACAACCGAGTTCTTGACCAAGTTCTTCCCACCTTCCAAGACTACCGAATTAAGGGGAAAGATCAATGCCTTTGTGATGAGGGATAGAGAAAGTTTGTTCAAGTCTTGGGAGAGATTCAAAGACCTTCTCCTAGATTGCCCACACCATGGTATACCGAAGATTGAGCTATTGGAGATCTACTTCAAGGGGCTTGATGAAGATAGCCAATTCAAGCTTCAATCTCTTTCCGGTGGGACATTTATGGAGAAACATGTAGATGATGCTTGGGAGTTTGTGGAGAAGCAAGCTCTAGTGATTGAGAAGTACTCCCATAGGAAGAGTGAAGGGAGAAAGGCGGGAGCATATGAGGTGAGCGAAGTCACCATGAGCAATTTCAAACTTGACGCCATCAACAATGAGTTGAAGTCCTTGAGAGAGTTGTGCACTACCACCTTGAAGAGCCAAGCAACTCCTCAAGCACCTCCACGAGCCAACTTGTCTTCCAAGGAGGAAGATGTGAATTATATGGGAAGGGGCAACTTCAACAATTACCAAGGCCCAAGAAATTTCAACAACAACCGGCAATTCAACAATTACCGGCCAAACCACAACCATCCCGGGTTTTCTTACTCTAATCCGGATGGAGCCTTGAACCCTCCCACCTCCACAAGCACAACTCCACCACAAAGAGCTTCACAAGAACCTCCACCCGGTTTTACTCAACCTTCAAAGGATAGAACCGAAGTCATGTTTGAACAATTGCTAGGAAGATTGAGTGGACTTGAGAGCACCGTTACTTCAATTTCTAAGGCTCAAAAGGTCTTGGAAGCACAAGTCTTTCAAAAGGCGGGTGAGGCACATAGAGATCCGGGGAAGCTTCCCGGAAGAACCGAAGACAACCCAAGAGGCCAAGTTTTGGCTATCACAACAAGGAGTGGGTTGAGTATGAAGGATCCTTTGCCCAAGGACCAAGCTAGGGGGCGTCAAGTAGTGGTAGAAGAGGGAAGAAAGCAAGATGATGGAGGCAAGAGCAAGGATGTAGAGCCAACTTATGTAGCACCGCCTCCATACAAGCCACCACTACCGTTCCCACAATCAAGAGCAAGAGCTCGTTTGGACAATCACTTTGGTAAGTTCCTTGAACTAATGTCCAAGTTACATATTAACATTCCGTTCATGGATGCCATCTTAGGAATGCCGGCATACGGAAAATTCTTGAAAGAAATACTCTCCAACAAAAGGAAGTTGGAGGAGTATGGGGAGATTAGGATGACCAAGAGATCCTCGGAGTTAATCCAAACAATGAAGGAGGCAATGCCTCCCAAGCTAAGGGATCCGGGCTCTTTTTGTGTTCCGATTGGAGTAGGAGACGTGAAGTACGAAGCCCTTTGTGATCTTGGAGCAAGTGTAAGCATCATACCGCTTGCACTTAGTAACAAGGTCGGGCTAGGAGAGCCAAAACCGGTCAAGATGACCCTCTATATGGCGGACCGTTCTATCACTCATCCAGTTGGGATTCTTGAGGACATTCTGGTGCAATTGGGAGGATTCTATGTGCCTATTGACTTTGTAGTGTTGGACATTCCGGCGGATTACCCGGTTCCCATCATCCTAGGAAGACCTTTCTTAGCTACCTCCGGATGTTTAGTGGATTGCAAGAACGGGACTCTCTCCTTCAACATAGGAGAGGAGAACATCAAGTTCAAGCTGTCCACAATGATGAAAGGGCCAACCCTTGATGAAGATATCTTCAACATAGTCGAGCAAGAAGAATCTAGAGAAATGGTGAGCTCGATCTTGATCAAGGACCCCTTGGAAAAGGTTCTTACCTTGAGTATGATGGAGGAAGACATTGAGGAGAATTGCAATGAAGAAATCAAAGCCTTGGAGGCATTGGAAGAGGAGCCAAGAGTTGGATTTGAGAGCCATGAAGAAATTGTGAACAGCTGCAGGTTCCACGGTCGAGATTTGGGTTCCACGGCCGTCAAACTCTCTGGACAACTCCGAGAAGCAAGCTTGGCAAGAACCACGGTCGTGGAAGTTGAGCCAACCGTGATTCCAACCGTGGTTTCCCCTGAATCAGCTCTTGATGATGATCAAGCTTCTAGGAGCCAAGGAGAGTCTTCATTTGCTTTGGATCCATCTCATCCAACCTTGTTTGGATCGTCTTCAACTGATAAAGGTCCTCCCTCACTTGAACTCAAACCCCTCCCCTCTCATTTAAAGTATGCATTCCTTGGTGATAATTCTACATATCCGGTGATTGTTAATGCATGCTTGAGTGATGATGAACTTGCTAAATTGCTGCATGAACTAAGATTACATAGGAAAGCCATTGGTTATACTATTGATGATTTGGTTGGCATTAAGCCATCTTTGTGCATGCATAAGATAATGATGGAAGATAACCACAAACCCTCTATTGAACATCAAAGGAGATTGAATCCTATAATGAAAGAGGTGGTCAAGAAGGAAATCATTAAGTTGCTAGATGCGGGAATTATCTACCCTATCTCGGATAGTAAGTGGGTTAGCCCCGTTCATGTAGTACCTAAGAAGGGTGGAATGACGGTAGTAACTAATGAGAACAATGAACTAATACCAACTAGGACGGTCACGGGATGGAGAATGTGTATAGATTATAGGAAATTGAACATGGCCTCTAGGAAAGATCACTTTCCCCTCCCCTTCATTGACCAAATGCTAGAAAGATTAGCTCAACACTCTCACTTTTGCTATCTAGATGGGTATAGTGGATTCTTCCAAATCCCTATCCACCCCGATGACCAAGAGAAAACAACTTTTACATGTCCATGGGGTACATTTGCATATAGGAGAATGCCATTTGGGTTGTGTAATGCACCCGCCACCTTTCAAAGGTGTATGATGGCTATCTTTTCGGAATACATAGAAAATATCATGGAAGTGTTCATGGATGATTTCTCTATTTACGGTTCTTCTTTTGATAATTGCCTAGCTAATTTGTCATTGGTATTGCAAAGATGTGAGGAAACAAATCTTGTCTTAAATTGGGAAAAATGCCACTTCATGGTAAGTGAAGGGATTGTGTTAGGACACTTGGTGTCTAACCGTGGCATTGAGGTTGATAGGGCTAAGATTGAAACAATAGAGAAGTTGCCACCACCTACCTCGGTAAAGGGGGTAAGGAGTTTCTTAGGGCATGCCGGTTTTTACCGGAGGTTTATTCAAGATTTTTCTAAAATTTCTAAGCCTCTCACTAACCTACTAATGAAAGATGTTGATTTTGTGTTTTCCAAAGATTGTCTTGAAGCGTTTTATAGGTTGAAGAACGCCTTGATCTCCGCACCTATCATGCAACCTCCGGATTGGAGTCTACCATTTGAGATTATGTGCGATGCAAGTGATGTGGCCGTTGGGGCCGTTTTGGGGCAAAGGAAAGAAGGGCGCACTCATGCTATTTACTATGCTAGCAAGACGCTAGATGATGCCCAACTCAATTATGCTACTACCGAGAAGGAGTTGTTAGCGGTAGTGTATGCATTTGAGAAGTTCCGCTCGTACCTTGTTGGAGCGAAGGTCATAGTTTACACGGATCATGCGGCGATCCGTTATCTACTTACAAAGAAGGATGCCAAGCCAAGGTTGATTCGGTGGATCCTTCTTCTTCAAGAGTTTGATTTGGAGATAAGAGATAAGAAGGGATCCGAGAACTCAGTGGCGGATCACCTTAGTAGACTCCCACCATTAGAGCTTGGGAAAGACAACATCCCGATAGATGACTCGTTCCGGGATGAACAATTGTAAATGGTGGAAGAATGCTTATTCCAAGTGGCTAGGGGAAGTGAGCCATGGTATGCCGACATTGTGAATTACTTGGTGTGTGAGGAAGTGCCTCCCGGATTATCATATTCACAAAGGAAGAAGTTCTTCAACGATGTAAGGCATTACTATTGGAGCGAGCCACTTCTATTCAAGAGAGGCCCGGATGGGGTGCTTAGAAGATGCATACCGGAAGATGAAATGGAGAGTGTGATCCGGCATTGTCACTCCCTACCATGTGGAGGCCATGCTAGCTCACACAAAACGTGTGCCAAGGTATTGCAATCCGGTTTTTATTGGCCTAACTTGTTTAGAGATGTGCAAGGTTTTGTAGCGGCATGTGATGCTTGCCAAAGAACGGGGAACATCTCAAGGAGGAATGAAATGCCCTTGAACAACATCCAAGAAGTTGAGATTTTTGATGTGTGGGGTGTAGACTTCATGGGACCATTCCCTTCTTCATGTGGCAATCTATTCATCCTATTGGCGGTGGACTATGTGTCAAGATGGGTAGAGGCAATCGCCTCTCCTACGAATGATGCCAAGGTGGTGGTGCGGTTCTTCAACCGAGTGATCTTCCCTAGGTTTGGAACACCAAGGGTGATCATTAGTGATGGAGGGAAGCACTTCACAAATAGGACTTTTGGAGCACTTTTGGCCAAGTATGGGGTGACTCATAAAGTGGCCACACCCTACCACCCCAAACTAGTGGCCAAGTGGAGATCTCCAACCGAAAAATCAAGGCCATCCTCGAGAAGACGGTGTCTAGAACAAGGAAGGATTGGGCCATGAAGCTCAATGACGCACTATGGGCATATAGAACCGCCTTCAAGACACCTATTGGCACCACTCCCTACAAATTGGTCTATGGCAAGTCTTGCCATCTTCCGGTGGAAATGGAGCATAGAGCTTATTGGGCCATTAAGTGGCTAAATTTTGACCTCAAGGAGGCGGGAGAGAAGAGATTGCTTGATATCAATGCCCTTGAGGAACTCCGGTTGGAAGCTTATGAGAATGCCCGGATTTACAAGGAGAGAACCAAAAGGTGGCATGACAAGAGGATCATTCCAAAAGAGTTGAGTGAAGGAGATCTTGTCCTTCTCTTCAACTCGAGGCTAAGGCTTTTCCCCGGAAAGCTCAAATCAAGATGGACCGGGCCATATGTGGTAAAAAAGATCTTTCCCCATGGAGCTATTGAGATAGGAGGAGAGCATTGTGGAGATTTCAAAGTGAATGGGCATCGCTTGAAGAAGTACATTCCGGGAGCCCCAATAGACATGATCGCCCCGCTTCACCTTGCATAAACGCTCCCGAGCTTGGTCAAGCTAATGACCTTAAAGAAGCGCTTGGTGGGAGGCAACCCATCGGTAACATTTTTTTTCTTCATTTTAGCTTAGATTTTTCTGTTTTTGTGTGCTTTGTGTGTTTTGTCTATTTTATGTGTGCTAGAACATTAGTGGCATTGGAAACCTTTCTTGGAAATGATGATGATGAAACCCTCACTAATCATGGGTGGAGCGGACGCGGAACTTGGACGGCTAGCGGTGCCTAGCGCGGGTTTCAAAGCTTGAAGGATGCTTAGAGCTCCCTACCATGGTTGAAAGGATCATCCAACATCAATCCTCTTAGGAATTCCCAAATACCGAAGAAAACCATTTTACATTGTGAGAACCTTCTTTCACTCTCTTTACTTGAATACCACATTGGGGACAATGTGTTTCTAAGTATGGGGTGGGGTTTGCATGATCCTTTGCATGATGAGCATCTAGGATAGGTTAATATTTGCACATATCTTGCATTGTACATACTTAAATCGAAAATTCCATAAAAATCAGAAAATTTAAAAATTTTTTTTTGTGCTTTCTAGGCTTGGATATGATCCTAATGATGAAACTTGTCTTGTGATTGGCTATGAATGGCCTTATGTGTTGAATTGATAAATGCATATGTGGACTTGAACTACTTCTCTTGAATTCCATGAATGACTTGAGATCATGATGATTGCCTAGAATGGATTGAGTATTGAAAATCGAAATTACATGATAGTTCTTGCATACCATCTAGGAATGAATAAGGCACTTCATCTTTCTCTACTTCTCATCTTGATCATGATTGCTTGAGCACCTCAATTGATATAAAATTTGACCTCCTTTTAAAACCCATCCGGGAATAGGAGCATGCTAGTGTGTTTGAATGTGTAAAAAGCAAGTGCGGGGTGAAGATGTAATGAAAAGAATGTCGTGAATGGAATGCTGAAATTATTGTGGAAGTGTAGCCAAAATAGGTTTGGGGGCGTTGGTTTAAATGACAAGTAACTCGGTACACTTCACATAATCGGGTGTTGGTGCCTTGCCAAAGTCAAATGAGCCAATAGCCCTAACGAGCTTTGGTATGTGTGCCCGGTGTGGATGCACCTCGAAAAAGAGAAAAAGCCCGAGGATGGCTAATCACCGAGGTTTCGGCTATTGTACACCAATGCCATTGTCTCAAAAATGAGTTAAAAAAAAAAAAAAAAAGGAAAAGAAAGCAAGATAGGGAAAAATATACACTTGGGGGAAGTTGATCGAGGACAAGGAAGTGAAGTTAGTTCCATTCCCGGATTAGCATCACATACCTAGAAAATTCCCCTCCCCAATTGAAACGTTTCTTAGCCTTTTATGTCACAAGCCCTTATGACCTACTTGCATGTTTGTAAGACTTGGTAATCTAGATTGGATAGACTCTTGATCTTCTTGACATCTCCGTCCTCCCAACTCATGCATGTTTTTGAGTAAAGTACAATTGTCTTTCCATGACTTTATTGTTTGATACATAATTGCTTATTCAATTGCCATTGACCATGACTATGAAGGTGATCCAATAGTAGAAGCACAAAACCAAAAAGATTTTTGCCATTTTTCTGCATACATAAATCATGTCATCTCTTAGTCTATAGTTGGGAATTTGCTCGGGGACGAGCAAACCTTAAGTATGGGGTATTTTGATAACACGATTTATAGCATAGTTTTAGGTGCACATTTAGGTAGAATTCTCGCTCAATCATGCATTATCTAGCACTAGTCCAATACGTCTTGCACTCAAAACATGTATTTTGTCGAGATAGACGTCTACACGGACTTGTGTGCGTTTTGTAGGTATTTCGTGAAGTTTCGAGCCAAAACGACACGTTTGAGGGTCGCTCATTTAGAGGACACGTTTCCAAACTCATTAGAACGCAAGGCAAGGGCTGAGAAGGACTCAAGGAACCTTGCCAACACAGGCCATGCACCAAACCACAGCCTAATGATCCAAGGCGAAGTTTCTGCACAGAATCACGGTTCTCTGAAGAACCACGGCCGTGGAAATGACCGTGGATTTTGCCAGATTCTCGTGACAGCTGTGCCACGACTCTCATGGCCAGCTCATGAAGAAATTGGTTATAAAAGTGGTCCTTGATAGTTGTTAGAGGCAGCTGGGATTTGGGTAGTTTGAGAGCAGCTCACATATTCTCCATTTTTCTTTGACAAAATATATTCCAAGAAGAAGAAGGACTTTTTCTAGGAAGGAAAGTGCAAGAAGAAGAAGAAAGGAGCCATTGCCATTGAAGAGGAGAGGAGAAGACACACTTAGCTCTTGTATTTTCGGATTTATTTCTAGAAGTTTTTGAACTCTTGAACCTTCCTTTGGAAGGGTTGTAAGTCGTTCTAATTTCATCTTCAGATTTAGATTGTGTTTGAAGTTCATTTGTTCATCTTCTTTCTCTCATTTTCTTGCAATGGAGGTTATGAATCTATGCTTGTTTGTTTTGATTTCTAATATGAATGTTGTAGGCTAGATTGATGTGATTCTAGGGTAAGGAAAGGATGGTTATGGCCAGATCTATGATAGGATGAACTTAGATTTACCTTTGGATGATTTTTGTTTATGAACGTAGCTACTGTTAGGAATCACGGGTAGTTCTTGAAGAACCACGGTCGTGGTTTCTGTAGAACAAACCGTGGTTCCTCCTGGTTCGAAGGATCTTATCTTAGGTTCATAAAATTGTTGAAACCCTAAGTTTTTGCTGAGTTTAACCTACCCTAGGGTGTCCTAGTGTAGCGACTAAGTGTTAGGAGAGACTTACCCGGTAATCCTTGCCCTTAGAATCTAAAATAGCAAAACCTTAGGTAATGGTGAGCCTAATAAGCCGCCATTGGATTAAATGTGCTAGGATAGATGATTAGGACTTCCCTTTCCGAGACTTACCCGGTGAGGATAGGTTAGATCCCTAATTAAACAATCCGGTTTGTGTTAAATTCCTCCCCTTAGGTTCTTAGAGACTTAACCGGTAATGAGACCTTAGGTGTGGATTAGTTGGATCATGAGACTTACCCGGTAATTGATCCCATTTTAGGAACACTTAATCCCAACATATCATAATCAATCCAAAGAATGAATAGATAACTTGAGTTTTATGCCATAACCGGAATTTTCAACCCCTAGAATCCGTCTTCCCTTTCTCTTAATCAACATCTTGTTCGATTTGTTTATTTGTGCAAATTTTCCGACTTAGTTTGATTGATTGTTTGCATGAGTTATGACTTTAGTTTGATTGATTGTTTGCATGAGTTATGACCCTTGCTTGATGACCATAAAAACCAACAAAAACATTGAGTTTTCCATTTTCTTTGTTCCTCATCTTGTCTTAGCCTAGATTTACACTATTTTTGATCATTGCTCGACTCGATTTCACCTTAGTCTTTGAGTTCGACCTCGGAATACTTACCTTTCTACATAACGATCCGTACACTGCGGGTTTCGCTAGATAGTTTAGGATTTAGTTCGAGTTTATAAATGTAAAGCTTTTTGTGCTATTTCCTAGCGTGACATCTACTATCTCCCAAAACCACCATCATGCAACTAAAACCACCACCAATGCAAACCCTAACGTCACGTTACCTCGCGATGCAGACATCACCCCTGAAAACCCAGCACCTGTTGTAGGATCTCAGTGCGTCCCCCATCTTCCACTGCCTGCTACCTATCCTCATTCTCAAGCTCACACTCATACTCCCACCCCCCCAGTCCCACTCTCCTCTCTGTTTGACACCAACCCTCCTTCCCATGCTTGCAACAAGGTTGCCTGCATCACCCCAAATGTTTCCCAATGAATCTGAACATATGTGCCTGGAATGTTAGGGGCCTTAATCACCCTAACAAACATAAGGCAGTTCGAGAACTGGTTAAGAACCATAGTCTGGATGTTATAGCTCTCATTGAAACCAAACTACAAGCTGACAAGATGTGGAAGCTTAGCTCGCTCATCCCTTCTTGGAATAACCTCTCAAACTATTCGGACATTCACAAATGCCGGATTTGGATTTTGTGGAATCCGCTCACCTCACACCTCACACAAATTCTCTCAAATGATCAACTCATCCACACCAACATAACCCCTGCCAATACCACCACCATAAACAACCCACCATCCCTGGCCTGCTCCTTTGTTTATGCCCACAATGATATAAACGATCGAATTCCTCTTTGGGACTGCATCTCCACTATCCACCTCCTCAACTCAACTGATCCCTGGGCAATTCTTGGTGACTTTAACACTTTCTTGTCTCCAGACGAGAAACTTTCCATGTACCCATCCCCTCATCTTCAACCTTCCCAGGAGCTCTCGGACTGCTTCTCTAGCCTCTCCCTGGCTGACCATGTCTACTCTGGATGTAAGCTCACCTGGAATAACAAGCGTAAGGACTTACGCATTTGGTGCAAACTTGACAGGATTGTCACCAATCTTTCATGGGCAAGCCACTACCCCCTCTCCACTGCTTTCTTCGCAAACCTTGGCTTGTCGGATCATTCCCCTGGTATTCTCTCCCTTGCGACCCCAAAACGCCCCGCTAGACGCCAGTTCCGGTTTAACAATAACTGGATCACCCATGAGCGTTTCTCCTCCACTATCGCCCTGGCTTGGTCTCCAATCGATCATACCCACCACCATAACGGCACCAACGTTCTCTCCCTTCACCAAAAGCTCAACAAACTCAAGCCTTTATTGCGGAAATTCCCCAACGAATCCCTGGATATCCTCAACACATCCATTGAAAGGCTCAAACACAACCTTGCCACTATCCAGACTAACCTCCAGGGCTCCCCTCTCGATGCGACCCTCATTGAACTTGAAAGGCAAACCACCAGCGACCTAAACACAAAACTGAACACCCTCCGCACCACCATTGCACAGCTGTCCAAAGCGACATGGGCCAAACACGGAGACCAATGCACCGCTTTTTTCTTCAAGTCCATATCCTCCAGGAAGGCTTCAAATTTGATCCGATCTCTTTCGGATCCCCATGATCTCGGAAACGGACCCACTCAAGATCCGGACCAAATCTCATCCATACTTATTCGTCACTTTGCCACCATCCTAAACCCTCTCCATCACCCAAACCCACTCAATCTATACCCTAACTGCCCACTACCAAGCATTACCCACCATGATGTGATTTCCCTCAGCAGGTTAGTTACCATCGATGAAATCAAAACTGCCCTATTCAATATAGGTGATTCAAAAGCCCCTGGGCCGGATGGGTTTAATAGCCTTTTTTTCAAATCCACATGGAGTATCACTGGTGACTCATTCACAAGTACCATCCTCGAGTTCTTTAAAACGGGCAAGCTTGACCCCAAGATAAATCACACTGCTATTTCCTTGGTCGCCAAAAAGCCCAGCCCCACTCTCCCTAGTGACTTTAGACCAATTTCATGCTGCAATACCACCTATAAGGTGATTGCAAAGATCTTGGCCTCTAGGCTAAATGACACCCTCCCGACCATCATTGGGCGCTACCAGGGTGCATTTGTTAGGGGTAGGTCCATAAAGCACAACATCCTGCTATGTCATGAGATCTTCAAACGCTATAACCAGCGACAAATTTCCCCCAGATGTGCAATTAAGATCGACATAACTAAAACCTTTGACACGATCGATCACCGCTTCATCATTCACTCTCTTGGCAGGATGGGGTTTCCCCTTCTTTTCATCAAGCTTATCGATGCCTGCATCTCCAACCCCTCCTACTCCATCAACTTGAATGGTACTCTAAACGGCTTCTTCAAAGGCTCTAGGGGACTCCGGCAAGGATGCCCCCTCTCCCCTCCCCTTTTCATCATTGCCCTGGAGACTTTATCTTCCATGATCAACAAAAACACATCCTCTCCCGACTTCAATATCCACCCAAAATGCTCCTCCCCCCGAATCACACACCTATGTTTTGCTGACGATTTGCTAATGTTTTGCAGGGCTGATATACTCTCTATTGATATCCTGATGAAGACCCTTGCCCACTTTGGTTCTTACAGTGGACTTGACTTGAACCCTGGCAAGTCGTCTATAATTCTTGGTGGTCTCTCTGATCAGGTTCGTGATCACATCATCTCCACTTCGGGTCTTCAACAACAATCCCTCTCATTCACCTACCTTGGTGTTCCTATCGGACGCAAAAAACTCAGTTTCAGAGAATTCACTCCGCTCATCACCAAGATCACCAACAAAATCAACTCGTGGACTGCTCGTAATCTCTCGTATGCTGGTCGGAAGCAAATCATCTCTTCGATCCTCCAATCCATGCACTTCTACTGGTGCGTTGTTCTCCCCATTCCTCAATGTGCCATTGACAAGATCAACCGGCTTCTCCGCTCCTTCCTATGGTCCGGGAAGGATGCGAGCCCTCGCTCCCTGGTTGCCTGGAAGGTTATCTGCACTCCCACTTACGAGGGGGGTCTTGGTTTCAAAGAGCTTCTCTCTTGGAACAAGTCCTGTCTTGCAAAACTTATCTTCGAGCTCAACCATACCCCTCCCTCCACAAACCTTTGGATTGACTGGATCCACCAAAACATTCTCCGAAACCACTCCATCTGGACTACTAGACCTAACCCTAGGCACAGTAATACTTGGAACACTATACTCAAAATCAGAAACGACATCCTTACCCACGCCTCAGCCTCCCAGTTCATCACAAACACCACTAGAGCCGACGCCACTTACTCTACCACTGCTGGCTACAACTTTTTCCAGAACCCAACTGCTACCATTCCATCTCCTGCTGGCTACCTCTTTGGAATCATCTGGAAGGGCCTTAACGCCCCTAGAAGTAGTTTCATCTCTTGGTTGGCCAGCCACCAGCGCCTCCCCACCCTCTCCAAGCTGCTTGACTGGAATCTCGTTCATGACAACACCTGCAAGTTGTGCGGAAACTACCCTGAAGATGAAGCACACCTGTTCAACCACTGCAGTTACTCTACCCTTGCTCTCGACATCATTGCTCGCTGGTCCCATTTAGCTTACCCCTACCCCTATAGTGGTGACCTTTGGGCCTAGATCAGCACTCAACTGCCGTCGCGTCATGACCTTATCGCCCACATACGCATCTCATCGGTCACAAACTTCATCTACGCCATTTGGCACGCTCGGAACGATCTTACCTTCAACAACCGTCTCATTCACGCATCCACTTGTGCTCACAACGCCATCAGTGCAACAAAGAATTTTGCCTCAGCTAATTGGAAAGATAAATTTCTAAACTCGATCATGTGGTCCAAGAGACTTGGCATCCACCTCCTCTAATTCTCCCTACTGTTTCTCCCCCATAACTCCATTGTATCTCTTGCTTCCCCCCTTGGTTTAGTAAACCTACTGTAAATCCGATTCTGATCAATATATACCCATTTTCAAAAAAAAAAAAAGGTCACCGATATTTCTACACATTTAGGGTTCTCTCTTGAATTGCACTTCTTCCATTTAATTCAAGATTATTAAAGCACAACTGATAATATAATAACTCATCATCCTATATGAACAAGAAGAATAAATTAATAATCATATATTCCACTCATTCAATTTTTAACCAATGGAGAATTTAGTTTCTAGTGTAATGGCTAATTACCTAATGAACAAAAGGCAAATGTTGAAAGAAGTTCTTGTTGAGAGAACAAAAGAACGCGATGTCAGGTAGGGCTGATACATGAGACAAGCTTTTCGGGCTCGGCTCGCGTTCGGCTCCTTAAAAGCTCGGAACGAGCCGAACTTGAGCATGCCAATGCTCGGCTCGTTCGGGTAAAGCTCTGCTCGTTCGTCTAAAATAACACTTTATGAGCATTATTTCAGACGAGCTACTCAGGCTCGGCTCGGACTCGGCTCGTCAAAAGCTCGGTTCGGGCTCGGCTCGTTTATAAACGAGCCGAGCCCAGAAAGCCATTTAGAGAATATCTAGTTGATCAAATCATATAGAATCACAATAAATCAAGATAATAGTTTAAAGCATCTTATGTGAACGTAAAAATTATCAAAGTACGGAAAAAAAAACATGGTTTGTTACCTATGTGAACGGGTTTTAAGAGTAGCAATGGACGTAGCAACTTATAGAAGCATCCTAACAAAGAAATATCTGCGAACAGAATTAAAATAAGATTACTGGAGTTTTTGACAGCCCAATCCATTTCTTCTGTAATTGTCCCAATCCATTTGCTTTCATATGCATATAACAATAAGCATAGATCCTATCCTTACATTGCTTCCATCTCCATCCTTGACATCTTCTAGAACTTCACCTCTCTTGTCTTTCTCTTTATCATTCTCTTGCTTTTGCCCAACCTACAGATTAAAATAAGATCTAATGGACCAGTCGGAAAAGGGAGACTAACACAATTCAAAGAGCCTCACCTTCTTCATCATATTCCATTCACCACTGAACCTATAATCATTAATGGTGAAGAATCGTTGGTTAGATGTATAAACAATCTATTATCTCATTTTTTGGGATCTCAAACTATTTTGCATAAACAAGCTAGTAAATGATGTATTACCTCATTTTTTGAACAACCCAATTGCTGCAAGAGAACTTGACTTTGAGGATCAAACTATCCTTGAGTTTATTCATTAGTATGTCAGATCCGTGATACCGGATCTGCAAAAACCTAAAAAATATGCCATAACAGTACTGTATTAGCTTCAACATCGATCTTACGGATAATTTGAGGAAAGTCAAAAAGATAAAGAGATTTATATATATTAGATTGTTCAATTACCTTATTGCGGTGGTAGTTAGATAATGAACAATAAGGTGAATTTGGCCGGCGTTGAGCTCCGACGGTATCATTTCCGGCGTTGAGCTCCACGTCGATCGTGTACAAACTCCTGCTCCTTGGTCTTCTTCTTAGTTGAGTTGAAAAGGGAAGAGAAATTTGGTTGGTGAGAGATGAATGTTGACACAAGATATGAATCAGAGGAATATCTGCGGCTCTGCGAGGAAGACGTTAGAGAAGAATGGATTTGGTGTGTGAGGTACGTAGGGTGTATACATAGGTAGGTTAAAGGGTAAAATGGTAAATAGAAAATGAGGAGTTATTAGTTTTTTCTATTTATTAAAAACTACCTCAAATCATTCATCAATAAAACCGATATAAAATAGAAGATAAACTATTGTAAAACTAAACTTAATGATATATGAAAGGAGATAAGAGTTTAATACTACGAGATAAAAAAAAAAAAAAAATTCTATTGGTATTGAAAGGGTAACACACAAAAGCTCTCTCTCTCTGGCCCAAAGATTGCGCCTCACGCGCCTCTTTGATCTCCCTCACGGATGGCCGGACCGAAGCGCAACAAACACCCCTCCGTCAAGATCTCCGACCTCATCCAACCGGCCACCACCACGCCCACCAAGCCCTCGCCCTCCCCTCCAAGCCCTTTTGAAACCATCCATGAAGAGCTCATCGTCTCCAATAACAGACGGCTATTGCTCAACCAACCCCAACCGCCACCAATCAACTCCGTCTGTTCCCCCCCTCCCACCCCCAACGCCCCTTACCAAACCCGTAGAAAGTCTCTCTGCAACTGTTGATAACCTCCCTACTTCTGCATCTGCAAACTCGTCAGTGCCTATCGTGAATGAATCATCCATAGACCTGATTAATGTTGCTGCGACAACTGACTCGGATGATACCCAGGGCCGGCCCTGAGGGTGTGCGAGGTGAGCCACCGCTCAGGGCCTCAAATTCGTAAAGGGGCCTCTCTATTTTTTTAGCTACTTATTATATATATTTTGTTTGTTTTAATGTACATCTAAACTTGTATAGCCCACTGGTGGACACGCTGGCAGAAATTTTAGTTTCCTTATGCTTCATGTCGATTCTCACCAGCAACATATTTTACGAGTTACTTCAATTTTTTAAGGTGATTAATTTACAAATACACTTTTTTTTTATTACTTTTAATTTTAGAGATAATGATGTTGAGTTTAAATTTCTTTGATAATTAAAAAAAATTGGAATATAAACAATAATTTAGGCATAACTACTGTAAAATTTTAACTTATTTATATACAATTAAGGTGAAGTTTTTATCATACTTGTTTTATTAAATACTGATTTGATTTATAAAAAAGTCATGTGTATGCTTGTGGATATAATTATTATATATCAAATGTTAAATTATTTATAGAAAAAATAATTTTTATGCTTATAGCTGTACTTATAATATATCAATTTTTTAGTTGAATGTTTGATTTATACAAGGGATTTTTATAATATTTATTAAATGTATAGAATTAAATATTACTTATATTAATTGATTAAATTCGATCAAATGCATAAAATGTAGATGATATAAAATTTTAAATTTGTTAATAGATATTTTAAAATTTAACAATTTAAGATGGGACTTTTTAAAAAAATTAATAAAAATTTTAAAATGCATATATTATTACTCTTTACGCCTACATTTATATCTTTAATATAAAAATTTTGTGAAAGGTTTAAAAAGAATTGAATCGATTTTGTGCGTTAATTTACTACACAACAAGTGAAATCAACATGAGGGCATGTCAAACTTACGTCTTCTACTTTAACTAATATAATATACACTTATACAATTAATTTAGTAGCTT
The DNA here is from genome assembly GCA_033239125.1 of Fagopyrum homotropicum. Classification (NCBI taxonomy): domain Eukaryota; kingdom Viridiplantae; phylum Streptophyta; class Magnoliopsida; order Caryophyllales; family Polygonaceae; genus Fagopyrum; species Fagopyrum homotropicum. Next base: position 97,068,445 of record BSWB01000001.1, on the reverse strand, counting down.
GAAATATTTGATAAATAATAAAAATTAAAATTTTAATATAATTTTTAAAAAATTAATTTAATAATTTTTAATATTTAAATATTTGCCCAGGGCCTCCGTAATTCATTGGCCGGCCCTGGTGATACCCCGCCTGTTTTAACATCTTCTCCTCGTACTAAACATGTTTTAAGCCCCCATGTTGCTGCAACTGCTATTTTGCGTTTGCCTACCATGACTGAATCACCCACTGCCATGGTTGACGGCGCTTTGGTAACCCATGGTCTGAAGCTAACAGAGGAAGCCCAAGCATCCTCTAACTCTCTATCTTCCCAGTTGCCAGCATGCCTAACATTCCTGACGCTTCCCATGTTGACATTAATGACAACATTAAAGATAAGTCTGCTACGGCCGACCCAACGTTAACATACAAGGATGTTGTCACCAAGAACATTCCCTGGGAGCTCATGCCCTAACTTTTACTCCGGGCCTCGAGTCTGGCACGTTCTCCTTCTCTCACGATGATGTTGCTGATTCTCTTCGCAAATGGAGCCTATCCCTAGTAGGCTACCCTCTCGGCCGTCCTTTCTCCTACGTCAAAATGAGAGAGTTTGTTTCCTCTGCATGGGCTTCTCTTGCTCCTCCTAAGATCTTACACAACGAGCATGTGGTCTTCGTCTTTCAATTCGTCAGTCAAGAAGACCTTAACTCTATTCTAAGTGGAAGCCCTTGGGTGACTAATGGATCGACTACCCTATTCTTGAAAAGCTGGACACCTGAACTCAAGCTTAACTACTCAAACTGTCAATCGATTCCAATCTGGATGACGCTCCATGACCTCAACTTCAGATTCTGGTCAAGCCATATGTTAGCCAAAATAGGAACGGCTATTGGGACACCCATTCTCACTGACTCTAAGTCTGCTAATCATGATGCCCTTGGGTTCGCCCGTATCTTGGTTGAAGTGCACGCCGCCAAGCCTCTTCTCAGGGAGGTGCGTCCTGTTGGCCCGGATGACTCTATCTATGTGCAAAAGATTACTTACGATTGGGTTCCTCCTCATTGCTCTTCCTGCCTGGTACTTGGCCATAACTGTAAGCCCAAACCCGGTGTCTCAAAGCCCACTCATCCTCGCTCTAAGCCAACGCTTCATTGCCTCATCCTAAACTCTAAACCAATTATCCCCACACCGGATGACTCTCAAAGGATCCATTTGATAGGCTCAGTCCCCTCCCAAACCTCTTCCCTGAAATCCAACTCTTACACCCTCCCTAAACCTATTATCACAACCTCTAATGACCCCTCCACCATGAGTACTCAGTCCCCCCTAACTTGGTCCTTCTACCCCCTCATCAACATTGGAGACAACCCTTCCTACACATAGCTCGATTGACCCAGCTTCACCCCCTCCTCTTGTTGCATCGGGCCTTCCCACCTCTAATCAATTGACGCAGAATGGACAAAAATATCTCCCTAGCCCAACCAACCCAACATCCCTTCCCTCCCTTGGCATCAAGAGTTGCCCAGGAGCCACCATTACCTCTCAATGAATCTGAAAATATGTTCATGGAATATTAGGGGATTAAACCACCATAATAAGCAAAAGGTTGTCTAAGACTATGTAAAGAAGAATGGAATTGATATACTAGCTATCATCGAGACTTGATTAAAGCAAGCAAAGAGCATTGTATCGCCAGGTACCTCCTCCCTACTTGGTCTCAAGTATCTAACTCTCCTTATACACACAATTGTCGGTTGTGGATCTGGTGGAACCCCTCCAAGCTTCATCTTACCCCCTCCATCATCACTAACCAACTAATGCACTGCATCATCACCAAAGCCCTCAACTCCACCTATCCACCATCCTCGAATGCTCCTTCGTTTATGCCCATAAACCTACCTGAAAACCGTCACAATCTTTGGACCTCAATATCCACTATCAGCATGCTCAGTACCAATTTCCCCTGGGCTTTGCTTGGTGACTTTAACGTCACCTTTTCTTCCAATGAAAAATCATCCAGCAGCACACCTTGCATCACCCAATCCACCACTGAACTCGCCTCATGTTTCGACCTTAACAATCTCTCTGACCACCCCTTCTCTGGCTGTAATTAGACATGGAATAACAAACAGATAGGCACGCGTACTTGGTGTAAGCTAGAGAGGATAATCACTAACTCCATATGGCCTTCCTTCTACCCCAATTCTCTAGCCCACTTTGACCATCCTAGCATCTCTTACCACTCACCAGCTTTGCTCATTCTTGATCATATGCCTACCAAATGCAATACTTCTTTCCGCTTTAACAATGTGTGGGCTAACCATGAAAATTTTCTGCCTTGCATCATTGATACTTGGAAGCACAAAATTACAGGCAACCCAATGTACAAGCTCACTAGGAAGCTTAAATTGCTCAAGCCCAAGCTGAAGAAATTCTCAAGTGTCAAACTCGAGGAGATACATACTGATATCTCTAACAAAAGAAAAGTCCTCATTGATACCCAAGCTGCTTTGCAACTTAATCTCCATGACAGCAGCCTCCAAAATCTCGAGCATGACACTACCATCAGGCTGAATGAAAGCATGTCTGCTCTCAGAACCACCATGGCACAGCTCTCCAAAATCAAATGGATAAAGTATGAAGACCAATGCGACTCCTATTTCTTCAAGAGCATCAAAGCTCGAAGGAGTGGCAATAGAATCTTATCCATTAAGTACAACTCTAGGCTCACCATCCAACACCCTGACCTGATTGCTAGCACCTTCACCAAACACTTCCAACCATCCTAAACCCTCCCAATCATAACCCTCCCCCAACTTAGCTTGTCTAACATTAGTGCTCTTTCTTTGCAGGTCACTCACAAGGAGATCAAACATGCCCTATTTAGTATTGGGGACAACAAAGCCCCTGACCCGGATGGTTTTAATGCATACTTCTACAAGGCGGCTTGGAACATTATCAATGGTGATTTCACATATGCAATCATGGACTTCTTCACAAATGGGAGAATGCTGAAGCAAATTAATCATGCCTCGGTCTCTCTTATTTCCAAGTGTGATAACCTTGAGAGGCCCTCTGACTTCATACCTATTTCATGTTGTAATGTCAACTACAAACCATTGCCAAAGTACTTGCTACTCGTCTCAACTCTGTCCTCTCCAAGCTAATCGGGCCTTACCGAAGTGCCTTTGTTAGTGGTAGATCCATCAAGAACAACGTGCTTATTTTCCAAGAACTGCTCAACAAATACAATCAAAAACACATCTCCCCAGGTGCTCCATGTTCCTTCTGCCGGGCTCAGTCCTGAATAAGATCCAATCGTTGATGAGGTCGTTCCTATGGTCTGGAAAAGATGTTAGCAAGCGCTTAGTGATCTTTGAAGATGAGAGGGAGATACTCCGCTGAGCTAAGTCATTTTCTTCCAATATGGAGTCCAAGGTAAGTGAACGGGAGAGAGTCACGATGAAGTCCAATTGAAGTGGAAATGAGGTCACAGTCTTGGGGAGAGAGCCCTCCAAGGTAGAGAGAGGATTTTCTAGGGTTCAGTTGGATCCCAAAGTAAGCCCCGAAATGGTCTAGGGTATTCTTCAAGATGTTAATGGATGTAGCATCTCCCCTACAAAAAAAGCATAAGATTGTCAACGAAACACAGGTGGGTGATGCATGATGAGGAGCATTTTGGGTGGATATTGAAGGCCGGGTTTGTGGTGTTGACTTTGATCATCGAAGAAAGGACCTCCATGGAAATTATGAAGAGGGGGTGGGGATAGAGGGCAACCTTGTCTTAGCCCTCTATAACCTTTGAAGAAGCCTTTTAGAGAGTCGTTTAAGTTGATCGAGTAAAATGGGCAAGAGATGCGAGCATCGATGAGTCTAATGAATTTCACAGGGAACCCCATTCTACCAAGGCTATTGATGATGAAACGCTGATCGATAATTTCAAAAGCTTTTGAAATGTCCACCTTAAGAGCACATCTAGGGGAGATATGACGTTGACTATATTTTTGAAGATCTCCTGGTAGAGGAGGATGTTGTGTTTTATGGATCTACCTCCGATAAATGCTCCTTGGTAGTTCCCAATGATAGAGGGAAGAGTAGCATTAAGCCTGGATGCAAGGATCTTTGTAGTGACTTTGTAGGAGGTGTTACAGCAAGAAATTGGTTTGTAGTCTGAAGGCTGGTTGATATTTATTTTTTTGGCGATCAAGGAGATAGTAGCGTGGTTAACTTGGTTTACAAGCTTTCCCGTTTGAAAGAATTCAAGGATGGCATTAGTAAAATCATCATCAATGACACTCCATGAGGATTTGAAGAAGTAGGCGTTGAAGCCATCGGGCCCGGGCGCTTTGTAGTCTCCAATGCCGGGAGGACAATTTTAATGTCGTCAGGAGAGACCTCACTGCAGAGATAAGGAACGTCTTCAGGGGTGATGCAAGGAAGGGTACAATCGGGGAAAAGATTGAGCGGGTTATGTGTGGTGGAAGGGTTTAGGATGTTTGAGAAGTGGTTTGTTAGGATGGAGGAGATCCTAACAGGATCCTGTGTAGGCCCGTTAGCGAGATCGTGGGAATCTTGGATGCTTTTGATGGTGTTTGAGGTCTTCTGGTGGTGATGCATTTGTAAAAGTAAGTGTTGCAATGATCGCCGTATTTAGACCATGAAGCTTTGGAGAGCTGGGTGAGAGTAGATTGAAGCAGATCCATTTTAGAGTTTAGCAATAGAGAGGTGCTACACTCAGACAATATAAGGTGAAGGCCGTGAGGTGATGATTGCATATTGGTTTGGGTGGTGGAGAGGGTGGCTTTTAAGCTTTCGATAGAAGCATGTAAGATCTCTATTTTTGTGCTAGGAAATTTCTTCAAAGAAGGTTTGAGCCTTTTGAGCTTGTGTATGAGGTTTAACATGTGAAAGCCATGATGGTTTAGGGTTGAGGTCGACCAGAATAGGGTGACAGTGGGTATGAGTCCTTCATGGAAAGCCCAGGTGTTGTTAAAACGGAATTGGCGTTTTGGGGTTTGGTGTCAAGGGAGAGAAGGGCCGGTGAGTGGTCTTATTTGGAGTTGGCCATATCGAATATGTCAAGCACTTTCTCAATGTAAGTCTTATGAGACAACATAACCTCCCAAAACTTCTCTCCCTGCGAATAGATATTCATGCCAAGGATCTTATTTGCAACACCAAGATACTTCATATCAAATTCCTTACTCAACAAGGTCTATAACTCAACAATATCATCAACATTCTTTCCACCAATCAGCATGTCATCAACATATAATAGCAGGTACAAGGGAGATCCATCATCCAAATATTTCACATAAACGCAATAGTCATACTCACATCTCTAGTAGCCAAGATGGGTATCGAACTCAGGCTACAATAGTCAAGTTTGAGCACCGGGGACCATTTCTTCATGAGCAAGGTGGAGGAGCCATTTATGGCCCAAGAACTGCCACTAAGGATAGAGGTAAGATCTTCCTCGTTGAAGAATTGGAAGATGAAAAAGCCACGGTCATTATGCAAGATCTTGGGCAAAGCAACCGAGGACCAAGAGAAGGGAACAAAGTCACGTATACGTTGGAAGGTGATGGGGCATCCTAGCGGGAACCCAACCAGGGAGAGACTCCATTTCCTCATAGGTTCATTCTCATGGGAGAATGGGATAGTACCAGACTCGAGCCCCGGGATGAAAGACAAAGGTAGGTGATTCCAAGAAATGTTTTTTGAAGCGACATCCTTGTACGAAGTCCAAGAGGCGGCTGTGGATAACACAACATTGAATTTGCCTAAGGAACCGGAAGGGGCAATGTCCGGACAAGGATAAGAAGAGGAATGGAGGATAGGGGCCGTCTGAAGAACAGAGGAGCCACCAAGAGGGATCGTACCACCGGTAAGGTCGGGGGGGGGGGGGGGGTAGAGGTGGAGAAAAGGGTTTTCGACGTGAAATAAGAATGTGCAATCGCCTAAGAAAAAACGGCAGGGGCCTGGAAGGGAGCCTCCAAGGAAGGGCAAGAAGAAATAGAGATGGTAGTCGAGAGAGGAGGGATGGGTGGAAGGGGAGGAAGGGGTGACAGGTTTGGGGGGGTCGGTAAGGGTGGGAAGAGGTCTAGTTGACCACATGTGCACACAATGCCGTTAGAGCCACAAAAAACTTCGCCTCAAACCATTGGAAAGATAGATCACAAATGTCGCTTATGTGGGCCAAGAGTCTTGAAATACACCTCTTGTAATCTCTATCTTAGCCTTATGATCCTTGAATGTAAAGGTCTAGTTGACCACATGTAAATCCTGGTTCCATCAATATATACATTCATTTAAACAAAAAGGGGGGGGGGGGGGAGGTCAACTAAGGTGATCCGGTGGGAGGGTGGATGAGGTCGGAGATCTTGACGGAAAGTTTACGGTTACGCTTTGATCCATCCATCCGGAGGGGAAGCAGAGCAACGCGTGAGGCGCATACTTTAGGTCAGGAAAGGAATTTTTGTAATAAACAACTTTTGATCCTTCCCCTTCTCTTTTGATTTTTTATGTAGCTAATCACACTTCTGCCATTTGTAGATCAATAAATTGGGAGAATATGTAATGCGCTATGCAACTATAGTATGTTGATAATGAGAATGTTTAATTCCAATCACCTTGTGAATTACTATACATATTACTTTTTTCTTGTTAGCAAATATTCAACATATATGGAATACAATTGTTAATTATTTTATCCTCTCTTGTATGTAAACGATGAACTTTTTAAGGAGGAAGCCTACACTAATATATATAGTTGCTAATGGTTGACTTACAAGTAGAAAAATTTAGACAAAAAAATTGTTTGACAAAAGGTATTTGACGAAGGTGATTCAAACCTAGGATATCATAACCAACAATATGTGACGGGGTGATTTTGACCTACAATATTCATACAGGAAATTTCATCGAACGAGGAGCTAGTGTCCCATCTATGATGTTTCGATGGTTTTATTGTGTGAAACCATCAAGTCACCAATTATGACGTTAATTCAAGAGGGCTCATCCGCCTAACGATTCTACTTTTATCAATCCACTAATTTGTTTTTATAGTGAGATTTAGAGTTAAATTGAAAAACATAATAATTTGGTACTAGCGCTAGATCTCATGGGTGATACGAGTAAATTGGCTTCTAGTAATGACAACACAACAACACTCGATCAAGAGGTGTGCTTGTGTTAAGGTCAGGTTGAAAGAGGAAATCAAGGTTATCCTTATTGCTGCGAAAATATGAAAATCTTGTCATTTTAAGAGGTAACCCACAAACTAATATTGTTACAACTAAACTAATATCGTTACAACTAACCCACAAACTAATATCAATTCAACAAACATAAGATTGATTGTGAGTATCGAATGGCAAGTCAAACTAATATCAATTCAACAAACATAAGATTGATTGTGAGTATCGAATGGCAAGTCAATACTATAATGTTTTTAATTGGATTAACCACCTACTGTCACTTCTCTCAACCAAGAAGCTCTCACTAGCTCGATCTAATTTTGCTATAAGTTTGTTCCGAGAGAGGTTTTTGGTTCTAATTTTGTTGATTTTAAAAACTGGTCATGCATGTACATTCTTGTTTCTCTCTATCATTTAATCTAATTTATCTTTTGAAAGAACATTGATCAAGACAACGATATAGATTTTGAAATGCCTCTAAAAATATTTCATCAAATTGATCACGAAATATTTACATAGTCATCCAGACAAACAAGTCAGTCAAAGAATATATTACTTATTTTTAAACAATCCAATTGCTACAATAAAAGTTGACTATGAGGATTAAACAACCCTTGTAATGCAATTGAGGTGAATAATCGAATTGTATCTCAAAGGTATACCTTGGAATGTAGGTTGAACAATCAAATTGATCACAAAATATGTACATACGCATATAGGATAAACAAGTTAGTAAAATGATATTTTTGAACAATCAAATTGCTACACTAGAAATATAATTTTCCATTCTTTTCACCCATTTACTGTAAAAAATCACATGAGTCTTGTACCTCCACAAATACTTCACCTTTTCGCCAAAATGCATGTCTTTCATTGCAGCTTCCATTGGAAGTGTATCCAAAATAAGCCCAAGAATGTCATCACGAAGCTGGTTTATGTAGTTACACTCATTAATATGAGGTTCAAAAGTCTATGATGTTTTTGTTGCACCAAAAACATAATTTCCCGTTCTTTTCATCCAATTATTGTCAAAAAACACAGTCTTGTACCTCCAAAAATTCATCCATCTTTCGACAAAATGCAGGTTGGAATTGAATGTTCCATCGGAAGGTTATCCAAAATAAGGATAAGGATGTCATCAGGACGATGATTTATGTAGTCACACCCATTGATATGAGGTTGTAAGCTCACCGATGTTTTTAAACATACAGGACACTCTTAAAATTGCATTTACATGAACATGTGCACCTTCAGGTATCATCCACTTGTCCACGTTTGCATACAGGAGATCAATGGAAACTCCATCAAATCGGAACTTCATTACAGGAACATGTGCACCTTCCACAACATTCAATTCTTGCACTTAATGAATCTTCAACAAAAGTTTCTTAAGGTCAGCAAAGAAGTGTACCTGCATAAAATGTATGTATGTTAATTTTTATTAGGCATGATGATTCTAGGGATGAAATAATAGTGTCTCAATTAAGAATATGTTATCATATAAGGGTCCAACACACAATACATCAATATCAGCCCCAGGGCATGCACCTATTGACAAACTAAAACATGTTAAGACAAACTAAAACATGTTAAGACAAACTAAACAAGCAAGACGTAAGGACAAATACTATGCTCTCATCAGATGATATACTTCAGCATCCAAAGTATGACTCCCAAAAATGTCAATGGCATAGGACACGACAAGATAAACAAGGAATAATCCTAGTCTCAAGCCTAGAATTTGATCTTTGAGTAGATAGAAAAATGCCTTAAATAATAAAAATTAAAGACAAAATCAAAATGATGATAGGCTTTTAGTATCGTCTTACGCGTATATGAGCCAAAAGTAAAAATCTTTACATTCGTCTCCTTCACGAACACTTCATTGAATCTCTTTTCACGCGCGAAACTTTTTATCCACATTTTCACTATCTGTATTTTTGAGCAGGTGAATGCGAACACAATCAGAAGTGTTTTTTTGGCATAATCATAGGTAATTGAAGATCAATAAACCTAACCTCATCCAGTTTGCCCAAAATTTTTACCAGCTTCACAACATCTTCATGTGATTCATACAATCTAGCATATACAAGCAACTGGTCAATGAGGTACTGTCACCAATTTATCCATATCAAGCAAGACTTTATGAACAAACTCATAAATAGAAAACACTACATATAGTCACTTGCAGAAGTATAGTACTACAAGCATTGCTTTACAAATTATGGCCGAACTATTGAACTCAGAATGGAAAGAATTCCAAAAGATCACAATCTGAAAACGATAAACTATTAGAATCGTAAGAATTTCCTAATAGTTCAATTACGAATCACAATCAAAGAAGAAAAACGTGGACTGGTGCACAAACGTCCAAACGACAAACAAAGAATCAACAAGTTGCATGCCATCCTCAACTGGTAGCAAAATCAGGGTAACGATGATTTGTAATGATTTATCTTTTTAAACCCTAATTTCCTGAACATCAACTGTTCAATCCAATTTTCATGCAAGCCCTAAGTGAAACTTAACAAATTTTCTTTTATAATAGTCAATATGGTCGATTCCGATCATAAAACATTCTATGTCCCTTTTTGGTAAATGAATATATTAAGAGAATTAAAATTGTAGAATCTCACCATTCTGGAAAAATAAAACAGTGACCATATATTACACTCATTCAATTGTCAGCTATAGGAGAGTTCAATTGCTAGTGAAATGAGGGATTGTCTATTGGACAAAAAAAAATGGGAAGGATGACGATGGATAACGATGATTTCTTTGCTTTAATCATATATTGTGTGTAGAAAGCCATCCAGAGAATGTCTAGTTGATCAAATCATATCGAAAAAAAGCATATTATGTGAATGTAAAAACTATTAGAGTTACCTGCTATGTGAAAGTATATTAAGCAATCGCACCACTGAATGAGATTTGTAGACGGATACCCTAGTCTTCTTCACCTTTATCCATTGCATTGCGATCTCGTATAGCACAACAATATTCTCATCTATCCAAAGTAGGTTTGTAGACGGACGTAGTAACTTTCCGATCAAAGCAATCCTAATGTAGAAATATTAGCCATTAAAGTAAAAACTATTAAGAGTTACCTGCTATATTTTACTCATGCTTTCATTGAATTTTTTAAAAGTTTGAAACAACCTACCGATAAAGGTGATGGCGTATAAACAAACCACTAAATCACATCATTTTTTGAACAATCTTGTTGCTGCAGTAAATCTCGACTTCGAGGATCAATCGATCCTTGATGTCATTCATTATTAAGCCAGATCCGTGATACCAGATCTGCAAAAACCTAAGAACATAGAAAAACCGTACAGTGTATGAGCTTCAACACATAATTTGAGGGCATCAGATCAAAACTACTACAAATATAGAGAGATTTATAGATTCAAACTCTATATATTCAGTGGTTACCTTATTGCGGTGGTGGTCAGATAATAACAATGGACAGACAGGTGAATTTGGCCGGCGTTGAGCTCAGACGATCTCATCTTCGGCCGTCCACGTCACGTCGATCGAGTAGAAACTCCGATCCTGCTCCTTGGTCTTCTTAGTTGAGTCGAAAATTTTGGTCGCCAGATCGGAGAAGGGAGATGAAGGAAATATCGTTGACGCAAATCGGAATCAGGAGGCAAAATAGCGGCGAGAAGATGTGAGAGAAGAATAGATTTGTTGTGTTTGAGCCCTGAGGTACATAGAGTATATATATAGGTAGGTTAAAGGGCATTTAGGGTTCTATAGGTAGGTTATAGGGTAAATGCGTAAATTAGTATTATTTATTTTTTATTTATTGAAAACTACTCAAAATCATTAACCCAAAAGCAAACTTATATAATACTCCGGTAGGCAAATTATTATGAAGCAAAAAAACTTAGGATGAAAGACATAAAAGGCAGTAAGAGGTATTCTAACATTAGTAGCGACATGATTTTCCCCTTTTTTTTTTTTTTGAAACGGATTTGTATTATCATAAAGAATGTAAAGAGAGTTCAACTTGAAAGAAAAGCAAAGATCTAAAAAGAGAGTACAGTAGGGAAGTCAAGAGAGATGATTTCCTAGGATCTTGGCCCAGGAAGTGGATTTAGGAGATCTATTTCTCAAGAGCTTGCGACAAAATTCTTTTTTTTTTTTTTGAAATGTTAATTTGTATTGAGAAAAGGATGTACAAGGGATTACAGAAGCACGTTCAAGTACAAAAGGATTGCATAGACATTGCAAATAAGATGGGTAAATCAAGCAAGGTTAAGATGAAGCATCCTGGCCGTGTGGATCGTAGAGGGAGATCGGTCTTTCCAGTTTGTTTCAAAATGGAGTTTGGTGGTCTTGATGATCATACTAGCGCAGTTCACGGCTCTAATAAAGCAGTTGTTGAAGAGCATATTGTTCCTAGCCTTCCATACATGGTATATGAAGGATAAGATGGAAGCAATACGGATACAATCCATAAGTTTGGGTTTGGGGTCAGTACAAGAGTTGAGTCAGGTCCAAATGCAGCCCAGATAGGGTGCAGTGTAGGGGGTGTGAGTCCATCTGGAGATGATATCGAGCATGAGAGAGCCATAACTGCAGTGGTTCCAAAGGTGATCACCACTCTCAGTTGAACAAGTACAGAGTTTGCAGGTATAATTGACGGTGAGATTCCAAGCTTTGATCCTGGCCAGTGTGGGCAGTCTGTGGAGCGAGGCTATCCAAGAAATATAGCTGCATTTCGGAATATTTGATGTGAGCTAGATTGCTTTGAAGGGGTTAGGTAAGCTTGGGGATAGATGGGGTTTGAAAATAGCATAAGCTTTTTTGTGAGAGAAGGCACCATTAGGGTTGGATAAGGCATCACCACGGCGCCCCGAAGGGCTATTGGGGATGGCGTCCCTGATCTTAAGGAGGTTCTTCCAAGAGGGATTGTGGTGTGGCTTGAGGCTACAATTCCAGATACAATAACCTCGCTTTATCAGATGTTTGGAAAGCCACGTTGTCCAGATGTTACGATCCTCCCGATCGATGTCATGTATCAGTCGAGCAAGTGTGACCTTGTTCCTAGTGTGAAGATCCAAGAAACCAAGCCCACCATTAGCTTTAGGGGAACAAATCTCATGCCAAGCCACAAGGGATCTTCGACTATTCTCAATGCCAGACCAAAAGTAAGACCGGATGAGGCTATTGATCATACTGATGACCTTACGACAAAATTCTTGGTGGTGGAGATGATTGCGTGTGATGTTGAAATAGGGTGATTGAACTTGTGGTTGAAGATGAGATCGTTTCTGGCTTTTCAGACTTGATAGATGTAGCTAGTGACGATGGAAATACGAAGGTGAGATCTAAGGTCATTCTTCTGGCAAGTAAGAGAGCTGAACCAAATCCAGAAGTCAGGCTAGGAGTGGTGGGGTGCGGGTTCACGTAGCCAAGAGAAGAGTTGTTCCATAACCGTAGTAGAGTAATTGCAGTCAAGGAAGAGATGGTCTTCAGTTTCGGGGTGGAGGTTGTAGAACTTGCAAGTATCAATAGGGACAATGTTCCAAGAGAGTAATTTGGTGAGGGTTGGGAGCCGCTTGTGGCAGACCATCCAAGAAATAAACCTGCATTTTGGAATATTTGTCTTGTTCCAGATGGATCCGTAGAGGAAAGGTTGGGCAGGTGGATTCAGTTTCCAGGTGAGATTGAAGGCTACCGTAGTAGAGAAGGTGCCGTTGGAGTTCTCGGTAACAGTATAGAAGTGGGCAGCATTACCGGAAGCAGTGATCTCACTAGTACAAATACCCCCCCTAGACCCCGGTTATATAATACCCCGGTTTAATTATATAACCGGGGTCTAAAACTTTTTAAAAAAAATTAAAATCAATTATCCTCGCTTATACATAAAAATCGTGGTCCGAAATTACCTATTATCACGGTTCTTTCAAACCGCTCAATCACAACCGAGGTCTAGGGGGGGTATTTGTACTAGTGTCTCGTCCCTAACTTTGAGAATAGCGTTCCAAGTGTGACTGTATTTGTAGCTAGAGGGGTGATTCCATATAGAGGCACCTTTGAGGATGTTGAGGTGGATCCAGTCAGACCAAGACCTGGGGAATCTGGACGGGTTGTCCAGTTCGAAAATGAGCTTTGCTATACAAGCTTTCTTCTAGGAGAGCAATTCCTTGAAGCCTTGTCCGCCTTCATCTTTGGGAGAGCAAATCTTCGACCAGGCAATAAGAGCACGAGCGCTAGAATCAGTTCCAGACCAGAGAAAGGATCGGAGAAAACCTTGGATGCTGGAGATGACACCATGAGGGATTAGAAGGACTGTATTCTAGAAGTAGTTGATGGCCATGAGGATGGAAGATATTATTTGAACTCTGCCGGCATAAGAGAGGTTTCTTGCGCTCCAAGTATTAATTTTGTTGGTGATTTTGTTTATAAGAGGTTTGTAGTTTGTGGTGTTGAGGCGTTTGCTGCCAATCGGGATGCCCAGCTAAATGAAAGGGAGTGTGCCAAGCTGCAGCCCGTGGTGTGAGAGAGGGAATCGTTTTCCTGGGGAGAGAGGCCACCGGTGAATATAGTAGACTTTGTGGGATTGAAGTAGAGGCCAGAGTATCTTCCAAAAGACTAAAGCGTGTTTGTGAGAATTTCAATTGAGGCTATGTCACCCCGGCATAAGAGCATGAGATCATCAGCAAAACACAAATGGGTAATTCTGGGGGAACGACACTTGGGATGCAAGTTGAAATTTGGGTTTGTTGTATTAATGTTGAGCATTGAGGAAAGCACTTCCATGGTGATGACAAAAAGAGGGGGGGATAGGGGAAACCTTGACGGAGTCCTCTGGTGCCCTTGAAAAATCCATTCAGAGCACCGTTTATGTTGATTGAGTATGTTGGGGAGGTGATGCATTGTCTTATGAGGTCGACGAAGCAATCGGGGAAGCCTATATGACCAAGGAAGTTGAGGATGTAGCGATGATCAATCGTATCAAATGCTTTAGCAATGTCAATCTTTAAGGCACATCTAGGAGAGATATGTCATCTGGAGTAGCTCTTGAGAAGCTCATTACAGATTAGGATATTGTGCTTAATTGATCTACCCTTGATGAAGGCACCTTGGTATCTTCCAACAGTTGATGGGAGAGTGGCGTTTAGGTGAGAGGAAAAAATCTTTGCAATCACTTTGTGAGAGGTATTGCAACAAGATATTGGTCTGAATTCAGAAGGGAGGGTAGGGCTTTCATTCTTGGCAATCAAGGAGAGAGATGTGTGATTGACACCCCTCGGGAAGGATCCAGTAGCAAAGGAATATGTAATGGCTTTGGTGAAGTCAGCACCGGTGATGTGCCAGGTAGCTTTGAAGAAGAAGGCGTTGAAACCATCAGGGCCCAAGGCTTTGTTGTCCCGATATTATAGAGAGCAGTTTTGATTTCTTTGGGGGTGACTCGAGAGCATAGAGATGGAATAGCGTCAGTAGAGAGACCAGGAAGTGGGCAGTCGAGAAAGAGGTTATGTGGGTTATGGGTATTTGGTGGGTTGAGGATTGAGGAGAAGTGGTCAATGAGGGTATTTGCGATTTTGGTTGGATCATGGGTATAACCACTTTCCTGATTTGAGGGGCCTTTTAAGATCTTGATGGAATTGAGAGCCCTCTTGCTGACGATACTCTTGAAGAAATAACTGTTACATTGGCCCCCTTTTTTTGGTCCGGTTTGCTTTCGAAAGCTGAGTGAGAGTGATGCTCATCGTCCTCATGCTTAAGTTAAGATGAGCAGATTTGGTCTTTCGTTGAGTGAGGAGATGGGGATCTAAAGGGGTTGTTTGAAGGTTTGTCTGGATTGAGTTGAGAGTGGTTTTCATATTGTCAATTGAAGTATGGAGCAACTCCAACTTGACGCTAGGGAATCTCTTTAACACTGGCTTGAGATTTTTAAGCTTTTGCATAAGATAACATAAACTACAGTTGCTAGGATGACGGTTTGTGGAGTTCCAGGAGTTGGAGATCGAACTATCGAAAATTTCATGAGTAGCCCAAGTATTGTTGAACCGGAATTGACGTGTGGATGGGGTTGGTTTGTCTTTGAGGAAAAGAATGCTTGGAGAGTGGTCAGATATGAGTGGATTGTCAATGTGCACAAATGAGTTTGGGAATTGGTTTGGCCATTGGTGGTTGATGAGGACCCGATCCAATTTGCACCAGATACGGGAGCCGAGCTGCTTATTGTTCCAGGTGAAAGTACATCCATAGAAATGGTGATCCGATGGGGAGTTTGTTGTGAAGCATTCAGCAAGCTCATTAGATGGTTGGGATGGAGGGGAAGGCCTTGCTGAGAGTTTTTCAGTGGGATTTATGGTGATGTTGAAGTCACCTAAGAGAGCCCATGGGTTGTTTGTGGTGAGCAGTTCATGGTTGAGATATAGTCCCATAGGGGTTATGAGGGTCGGGAAGATTGTGAACGTAGATAAAGGTACACTCAAGGTTGTTTGTGGGGTTTGTGTTTGTGGTGGGATAAGGTATAGAGATTTTGTAGTGAATGAGTTGCTCGTTAGATAGAATTGGGGTGAGGTGAAGGGAAGTTGGGTTCCACCAGACCCATATGCGACAGGTTTGGTTAGGAAGGATGTTTGAGGTATGTTTCCAACTTGGAAGGAGTGATGAGAGTTTGTTCATTTTGCTAGTAGAGATCTTGGTTTATAGAATAGCAACTACATCAAGGTTGTGGCGACGAACGATGTCGTGGATGGCTTTTTGTTTGTTAGGGTGATTGAGCCCTCTTATGTTCCAAGCACAAATATTGAGATTCATCAATAATTGTCTTGTTTGGGGGTTGCATGCTTGATGCTGTCTTGGTTTGTTGGGAGGGAGGTAGGTGTAGAGGGGACATTAGGGCAGGTTTCAGGTTGAGAATGGGAATGAGAGAGTGGTGATGGTGGTGGAGTAGAAGTATTAGGAGGATTCGAGGTTTGGGGTAGTGGAGGGGAAGTGATGATGATTGGTGTGTTTTGAACGACAGTGGGAGCATCACTTGGGTTTGGGTTGGTGTTCGTTGTGGGAGGATTTATGTGTCTGGAATCAGGAGTTAGAGTAGAGTGTTCAGGGAGTTGGTTTGATTATTGTGTCTTCTGGATGAGGTATGTGTCGTCTGGAGTAGGCAGTAATGGCCCACGGTTTGAAGGTGGTGGTGTGCAGCGTTGGGTAGGTCTAGGTCGAGGGATGGTTTTCAAAGTGGTTGTGGTTGTGGTTGATCGACAGCAGTGTCCGAATAGGTTGCATTTTGGACAATGTTCGGGGAGCCAATCGTAGGAGACTTTTTGCAGAATCTTTTGTCCGTTTGGGCCGATGAAGGTTAGGTCCCGGATAAGGGGTTTGGAAGCAAGAATTTCAACAAGAACCTTGGCATATCCGAGCCTATCCTGATTGGCAGAACTAGTGTCAGTAAGCAGGGGTATGCCCAGAGTTGAGGCAATCTTAGAGAGCATGTTCGGAGACCAGGAACGAACATCAAGGTCGAGTAGGGTAGCCCAAACCGGGACGGAAGAAAGGTTAGAGTAGTCAAGAGCCATTCCGAGGCTCCATATTTTTAGGAGGAGAGAAGTGGATCCGTTAATGATCCAAGGGCTACCAAGGAGAACAATGTTAAGATCTTCTTTAGAGGTGAATTGGAAAACGAAAACACCCTTGTCATTTCGAAAGATTTTTGGAGTGGATACAAGATTCCAGGAGTTGTTGGTAAAGTTAAACATATGTTGGTAGGCTAACGGATTACCCAGGGGAAAGCCAACTAGAGACTTGTGCCATTTGAAGGACGTGTCTGAGACATCATCATTTGAGAAATGAATGAAGCCATCCTCGATCCAGGGGTAAAAAGAAGGGGAACATGTTTCCAAGCATGACCTTTAATGAGGATGTCTCTGAAGGAGTCTGTTAGGTTGTCCGGTTTCTGTGTGCTGGGATGTGAAGGATCATCTGAAGGGTGGGTTTTTTGAGGGTTTTGGATGGGAGCTGTAGGGTCGGTTTGTGATGGTTGGGTTGAGGGAGAAGTGACGGCTGAGAGTGCAACGGTGGTTGGGGCTGCAATGGGTAGACTGGCAGGGATGGCATCAGCAGTTGTGGATTTGCCATCGCATGTAACAGTAGCATGAAAATCTCCTTCTTCTTGAACAGTGGCATGCAGGGTAGTGGCATGCTGTGAAGCGGAGTCAGAGGGCTTCCCAGATGGGGAGACTGGGGAAGATAGTGTTGAGGTCTCCTTGGCCGCTTCGGTGGCGATTGGGGAGTAGGGTCTATGAGTAGGTGGCTCAGGGGTGGTTTGGAGAGGTGGGAAAGAGGTCTACGAAGATAACTCCAAGTCTTGTTTTCCCATGCCTTTGTGTATCCTGGTGTTGTTTGAGCGAATAAGATCCTCCGGAATGGCTTCAAAAGGGCTCGGTGGATCAAAGATAGAACCTTGTTTGGAAGGGCTGAGGTGTAGCTGAGAAATCTTGATGGACTGTTTTTTGGAGCGCTTCGATCCACCCATTTCAAGGTAGCAGGGTGGGCGGGAGGGCCACATTGGGGGAGGAGGACGGCGGGCCTTTCTCCGGGGACAAGAGAGAGCGTTTTTAGTTAGAGTTGTGAGGAAAGTTATGATTTTCCCTTTTCGATAACAAAAATAATTAACATCATCTTAACCTTGAGCAAACTCAAAAATATTTGATTTTTTTTCTTTTCAATTACCGACAATTCGGAGACAAATCATCCTTAAAATTTTCTTAAATTGCATCAATTTGGACCAATAATATCTATAAATTACTTCAAAAAGTTCATATGAGTTTGTAGCAACTCATGTAAACATATGAAATATAAAGAATGCACATGTAAACATAGCCGAATCTTTCACCTGATCGATGTATCCTATCTATCTCCACCATAAAACTCCTTAACTCCAATACCCCATGGGTCCTCCTAGGTGACTTTAATGTCACCTTGACGCCAGATTAAAAATGACTAGCGGAACATGTCCATATCCCAAACCTCCAATGAGCTTTCAACATGCCTTAGTCAAAATACTCTTTCTGATTATGTCTATTCAGGTTGTAAGTTCACCTGGAACAACAATCAATCGGATGCTAGAACATGGTGCAAGCTTGACACAATCATTACTAACCCTATTTGGTGCTCTACAATTCCCAACTCCAATGCTCTTTTCGATAATCCTAATATCTTTGATCACTCTCCTGTCATACTCTCTCTCGACAAGAAAAACCTTACACCAAAGCTTCAATACCGGTTTAACAATGCATGGGCCACGCACGGAAATTTTCTCTCCTCCATCTCAGTGGGGTGGAAGCGTCCCACTCATGGTCACCAAATGTTCCAACTATTTCAAAAATAGAAGCACCTCAAGCCGGTCCTTAAGAAATTCCCAAACAAAAAGCTTGAGGACATCCACGCTTCCATTGAAGGACTTAAGACTCTCCTCTCAACAACGCAAAATGGTCTTCAAAGCGCCCCCGTTTCTCACCTCCTGAAGATCGTGAGAAACACAACTATAAATCTGAACTCAAAGCTTGACCTACTCAGAATCACCCTTCCTCAACTTGCAAAAGCCAATTGATTCAAGCATGGGGACCAATGCTCCGCTTTCTTCTTCAGGAGCATTAGAGCAAGAAGATGCTCCAACTCTATAAAGGGCATTGCCGACTCCACAAATTCCCTCACTCACGACCCAGAAAAAATTTCTTCCATCATGATTGACCATTTCTCCTCCGTCTTAAGCCCTACATTAACATCGTCCACCACCCACATTCCGAGATGCCCCCTGTGTAAGAGCTAGGATTTTTAAATTCTAATTAATGATGATTAATGTTGATTAACTTAATCATCAATAGTAATTGACACATAACTCGCAAAGAGTGCGTAAGTGATGAGTATGAGTCCCACCGTTATGTTCCTGGCGTAATTTTATACTTATGGGGAATTTTTCACTTTTTTCCCCGTGTAATTATTTTACCTTCTGGTGTTATTTGGAGCATTTGAGAACTTCAATTAATAAGAAGGCAGTTGAGAGAAATGATTAGGACATCGGACATGCATGTCCTAGATATGAAATAATACGGGAAGGCAAAACGGCCAAAAGAGTCGTTATTTCGTTTCTTAACGGCTAAAAAAGACGGCTAAGAAAGACGTGTTTTCCGAGGCAGTTGTGGAATAATTATCAACACAATATTCCAGATTTATTATTCAAATTTCGAGAAGTTTGGAGAAGGGGGTTAACCCGCCTTTGGATCGGAAAAAGGATAATTATCTACTTCGCTAATAGATAGTTATCGTCTTCGCTATAAATAGCGGAAAATCATTTATTAATTCATTTCCTTTCACACTTCCTCGTAAAAGCTCTAATTTCTCTCAACCTTCAAACTCAGATCTACTCTCCGTTTCTAATTCGATTTCAAATCCGTTTGAGTTTTTGGATTCCTCTCTTCATTCTCTTCATATCGGTACCGAGTTTTCGTAATTCCGAGCAATTGAAGGCCTGGTCGAGCATATATGTTACTATTCCGGTTCCGTCGCTCCGATTCCGGTGACTTTTATGTTGTCCGAGCGTAGCTTGAGTCGTTGTAATTCCGAATCTTCTTTCAGATCGTCAATCGAGCTAGTAACGAATATGAATTTATTCATTTTCCGTATTGAGATTTGGCCTAAATTGACCTTAGGCTTGACAAAATGGATGATTGGAAATTCGATTATGCTTGTTATATTATTTGGTGATTATGGGTTGTTTGATTGATGAAATCTGATGATAGGTGGATTCATAAATTGCCTGTGGGCAAAACATTTTGGTAAAAGTTAATTAATAAATTAATTAAAGGTTAATTAATTAAATTAGGATTATAATCACTACTAAATAAATGACCTATTGTAACCGTTAAAATTAGTTACTTAAAGCTTCAAAACTATTACAATAAGGCTTTAATAATGGATTATGCTCCGCTACAATAGCCTGCCTTGCAATAGGTATGTGGCAACGAAGATGAACTCTACTGTAACGGTTTAAAGAATCAAGTCCAAAACAATTACAATAGACACATAACTATTACTATAGGTGAAACCATTACAAAAATAAATTATTATTACAATAGATCTTACCATTACAATATTGATAGATCCGTTACCAAGGGACAACCATTACAAAACGTAGATACTTGTTGATCACCTTACATATAGAACCATTTCCATATGATCTACAATTGTTACCACGATACCTGATGTGTTCAATTAATTAGATAATTTATAAATTATACAAATTTAGTACAAAATACTAATGACAATCCATATATAAATAATACGAAGGCATAAAGTGTACATCAACATTCCCAAAATAATACAAAGTACTTGTCAAAAGTATGGGCAACAAAGGTATATTATTCACCTAATTACACAAATTTCCATATTTGCCCAAACACCTAACCGTTCATCACATAATCAACCCAAAAATTACTTGCAAAAAGTTAAATTAGCCATCATTTCGGCTTGAACTTCATCTTTCATTATGTTAGTCCTGCAATAGTTCAAAAATACCATATCAAACACTATCCCAATGCTATAACAACAACAAGAACTTAACAATAGTAAGAAAACTCTACTCCAAATCTAAAACAACAACAGCTCCGGCTGCCCAAAATCTCAGCAGATGCACATGCAAAATCTGGAACGCCCAAATTTTATTACATACCTGTGGTGAATGATCAACTTCAACATATATAAAGCTAGCCATGAATCTTCCTAGACCTTAACTTCATCCTTCGTTATCCTCATCCTACAATAGTTCAATTACCATATCAAACTCTATTCCAAAGCTATAACAACAACAACAACTCAAAAATAGTAAGCAAAATCTATTTCAAAGCTAAAACAACAACTTAGATTGTCAAAATGATACAAAATCAAAAACCTTAGCAAGAACTTAAGCAACATGCATAGGTCAAAGTAGAATAGCAAGTTTGTTGTTTTAGCAGAACAACAACAACTCAATAACAATATACAACAAAAAATTCTCAATAACCCAATGGTCACTTTTGAAACCACGAGGATGGAGAAAAATATTAGCAACCAATTAGATGATTTTTAAACTACAAGGAGAACATCTCAACAATAAAATAGAGAAAATTTCAGCCACAAAAACAAAAAAATCTCAGCAGTAACAACTTCAATGTGGAGGGAGATAGTAGAAACCTAGCCACAAGCATGATAAATTGTTTCATTTATATTAATTTAATTACTTCCTATTGATTCCTTGATAGATATTTTATATATCCTGAGAAAATGTTGTGAGTACATGACAGAAAATTAACTTAAACACAATTAGATTGTTTTAAACACACAATGAGTTTGAACAGTTAACATAAATTTTCATCCCACATGATACAATATAGCATGCATAATTGAAAGCTAAACAAACAAGAAATGACACCGTTTCATAATGTTACTATAACATGCTACCATTCAAGTGACCCTCGTGAAGCTAGCTAGATCAAAGTTTTAGCAATTATGCCGTAGGAATATAACATCAGTACTTCCTATAAAATTTTGTCATCCAATTCATATTCAAGTAGATCAAAGTTCTTTTTAACTCCATATTTACTTATCATTTAGAGAGAAAAATATAAGGGTCCTTTCTCTTCTTTGTTTCTCAGACCTATGCTTCCGAGCATGCCAATATGTCAAGATGTAAACAAAATTTAAGTTTCTTTTTCCTTGTGTTATCCCTACCTATCAATCTTGATATGGATAAACTTTTTAATTATCTTTGAAAAAATAGTTCTTGTTCGTCATAACTGTCCTTATATATCATATACTATGGTTGGTAATATTTTTCCCAATTTTAATTAAAGAAATTTAAATAGTTCTTGTTCAAAAGGGGAACTAGGTGATTATTAGATGAAGGACTAAAAATCATGTATAATTAGATTAAAATAAATCCACACTCTTCATATCACACTAAAGAACATATCAGCAAAAAAAATTCATGATGCTACGACCAACAAACCCATGAAGTAGAATAGTCCTTCTTGACTGTGAGAGATTCCGAGTAAAATTGGAGATTTCAGAATGCTTCAAATGAACATATGCAATAGCAAGTGACACTCATGAAGAGAAAGATGGTGTCAAATTAGAGGGTGTCAAATTACAAACTAAAACATAACACCAAAAAAAGTTGGTTCTGAACTTGCTTAATTTCTTTAAGTGACTCTCATGAATTCACCTTCAATAGTTATCTAAAAAATGTAAATGGACAATCTTGGAATACTATCCATTATTAACCACAAATAACATAGTGATCTTCAAATGGTAAACTTCCTTGTATAGGTAGATTCTAGAAATCAAATTTAGTCACAAAGAATAAAAACCTGAAGAAACACCAAGTAGTATAGAAACATTTTTCTAACAAATCTCCAAAAACCTACTTGAGTATCACATGAAGCACATGCAAGATAGTACTATGGACCACCATAAGAGACATACTCAATAAATCCCATTAAATTGAAAAGCTCTAGACAACACAAGTAGGTTAAATTTGGATCAAGAGGCAAAATTTAGATTATTAAAATATGTGCCTTCTAGATCAAGAGAGATAGAAGCTATCAAAACAAATTAACTTTCAAGCAAACTCTAAAAAATTACAGGTTAGGAACACCAATCTTGAAAAGCATCCAATTCAACTTAGAGTAGCAAGGAGAAGCAACTAAGATTTCCAAATCATCCAATTCAAGTTTGAAGAGAATATTTGAAGGTCATGAAAAATGGAGAGGGTACTTACTTAGTTACTTCAAACGAATCAATCTCGTTATGCATGTTAACAAGATGCGCCCCCTCATTAGTTTTAACTATAAAGTCTCTTGTAAAACCAGGGGAGGTGAAAATAAATAGATATCACAATAATCAGGTCCTAGTTAAAGTAGACAAAACCAAAGAAGAGAGTATAGCACAACCCATTCAAGCTTCAACTACCTGATATTTCCTCTTCATATCCACTAAGATCAAAGTTGATATCGATATCAACTAGTTGTCGTTGAACTGAAACAACTTCAAACAACTAGACAAAACCAAATACAAAGATAAGGGCCATAATCCAAGATGAGACCTAAAAATACAAATAGGGTAAGTCGGGATTCAGATATCTAAAACAAACCTATAAATTTAGGAAACAGTTTCCCTTATGTTCTTTTCTAGGGCTTCGATTGGTAAATCTACAACCTAGAGATTCAAGAGAGGACTAGAAGGGATTAAGGAATTTAAGGGATGAACGAACCTTCAGAGTGAAGAGTATAGAACGAACCTTTAGAGTGAAGAGTTCAGAACGAACTTGAAGGGGAGAGTTGCATACTTGGATAGACTTATGGATTGGGAACGAAGCAATTAGGGTTGAGGAGGCAATCTATGATGGGACACGGTGAAATACGAGGAGGAGCCAAACAAGGACTCTGAAAAGCTCTTCTACCTCAGGGATCTGGAATGTGGCGTCGAGGAGCTCTCCTACTCTGCCCAATGAAGATGATGGTAAATGACGAAGATGATGGTAAACCCTCATAGAGATAGACAAGAGATAGAGATAGAGCGGAGATATTGATGATGATGGTCGATAAGAATAAAACAATGGGTAATTTAACCCAAAATTTTTACTATGGCGCCTTTATCTTTTTCATTTTGCGCCAATTATTTTAGACGCACCATTACAATTATCATTACTAAAGGTGTTCTTCTTTAATTTTGTACAACCATTACCCATAACCATTGCAATAGTTTGTCTATTGTAACATAAGAGAACATCCATTACCGACGTATTATTACATTAAGTCAATTTTGTATAACCGTTACAAGATCATTACCTTAGCAACTTGTGGTAACATAATAAAATTATCCGTTGCAATTATACAATTACAATAGGTCCGTTCTAGTAGTGAATTGAGATTGAGGATTTTTGATTAGGTGATACCTTGAGAGGTTTGAGGAATTGTGAGATGTTGAGTTTATGGATTGATAGATGATACCTTGAGAGGTTTGAGGAATTGTGAGATGTTGAATTTATGGATTGATAGTTATGATCTTTGAGGATATTGATATTGTGGATTGTGTTATGGTTATGATCTTGTGAGATCTTGAAGACTAGGAGGTGAAATCTCCTAGCCTGTGAATAGTGATTGATATTTGTGTGCCTTGTTTATACAGGAACTGATCGTTTTCTTAAGGGGAAACCGTGACCACTGTTTAGGACTACCTTGTGACAAGTAACTCCTTTGGGCTTACTTCATTGGCGTTTATGGATTGAAGTGATTATGATAGAGGTGTGTGTGCATATGTATGTTGCATTGATAACCTAACCGGACTAGGATGACCATATATGTATTAATTGGCTCAAGTGTATGATAACAGGCGGGGATAACTTGTCTAGCACAAAATGGAGCAGCTAGGGGTTTCTTTGCGACCATTTCACCAAGTGGTGATGATTGACACCAATTCCAAACCTGTGTGGTGAAAGGGGACAAAGGCAAGGTTGTTTTACTCCTTGTATCACACCGAATGAATTAGTAATGTTATAACGTAATGAAGATAATAAACGGATGTTGTGTGAGCATGTGCATGTTATGATGTGATTACGTGATTATGTGTGATATTACCGTTATTCTTATTCATGAATTGTTAGTTAACAATTTTATAGTGTTGTAGATGCTTTGCAGGATAGGAAGACTGCATAGTGATCCGGTGGGGTGATCAGCCGAGGACTTCCGTACATTTAGGTGGCGTATGGGTTTTTAGGATGCACACATGTATACAATGTTACTATTTTGATACTCGGCTTTGATTTTGTATGTTTACGTTCTTGATACTTCAGTTTATAAATGTTTGGTTTTATATTTATTTGTGCTTTGTTGTAAGATCCAGTGAACTTGTTGTCAGACTAGGTTCAGGATCCATTGTGAGATCCTAGCTTAGTAGCGCTCCGAGTCCCGCGGATTCGGGGTGTTACGCCGTGCCATTGCTTACTCAGGATGATGTTCGAGCTCTCTCCCACCTAGTCTCTTTTGAGGAGATCAAGGCTTCTCTATTTAGCATGGGCGACAACAAGGCTCCAGGCCCTGATGGTTTTAACGCCAACTTCTACAAGTCCTCTTGGAGTATCATAGGGGAATGTTTCACTAAAGCCATTCTTGAATTCTTCTTGTCTGGAAGGTTGCTCAAGCAAATTAATCACGCCTCTATCTCCCTTATTGCAAAAAAAAAAAGGAAAACACCACTCTTCCCTCTAACTACGGGCATATATCCTGTTGTGACACCACATACAAAACAATTGCCAAGATTTTCGCCACAAGAATCAACTCGATTCTTCCTATCATAATTGACAACAACCAAAGTCCTTTTTTTAAGGGAAGATCCATAAAGCACAACATTCTGATTTGCCATGAGATCTTCAAGAAGTAAAGCCAAAGTCATATATCTCCCAAATGCGCAATCAAAGTGGACATATCGAAAGCCTTTTTTTTTTGAAACTGGGTTGTATTAATATGAGAACAGAAAGAATGTACAAAGGATACTAGTGCAGAGGTTTAAGTACATAGGAAGCAATTAGAGATTGTGGGGGGAGAGGGGATACAGAGAGTTTAGAGGGATTAAAGGAGATGAATGCCACGAATCTTGGCCCAAGATTGAGATTGGAGGAATCTATCTTTCCAATGACTCAAAGTGTAACTTTTTATGGTTTCAATGATGTTGTGTGCACAAGAAATTTCATGGGTGAATCTTTGGTTGTAGATGAGGTCATTTCGGGATCTCCAAATGAAGTAGATGAATGTAGTTATGGTGGCAATGGTAACATGTGAGGCAAGATCATTTTTCCGTTGTTTCGTTTTGCTGAGCCATCCCCAAATGTCATGACTGTAGGGGTAAGGAGGGGGGACGATAAGCCACTTGGAGATGAGATCAAGTACAAGGGTTGAGTAGCGGCATTGGTGGATAAGGTGGTCGAGGTTCTTCTCATGGATGTTGCACAACTTGCAGGTGGCGTCAGTGGTGATGTTCCAACTATGTAGGATGAAGAGGATGGGGAGTCGGTTATGGTTAGCCAACCAAGTGATGAAGCTGACTCTAGGGGTATTCAAACCATTCCAGATGATGCTATAGGTATAAGGATTTTGGGGTGGAGAGGGTTTCCAGTAGAGATTGTAAGCAGCAGTGCTAGAGAATTTGCCATTTGGCTTTGTGGTGCTATTGGTGAATGTTGATCCGTTTGGAGAAGAGAGGATCTCGTCTCGAATTTTCAGGATTTGACACCAAACAAAGCTGTGTTTGTAGTTGTATTCGTAGGTCCAGATGGTGTGGTTTTTTAGGATGTTTGCATTGATCCAATCGACCCAAAGGTTCCGAGAAAGGTTTGAAGGCTCGAGTTCAGCGATAAGTTTGGAAAGGCAAGCTTTGTTCCATGATAGAAGTTCTTTGAAACCGAGACCACCCTCACTTTTAGAGCGGTACACAATGCTCCAAACAATAAAGGCTCGAGGGCTAGAGGACTTACCGGACCATAGGAATGATCTGAGAAGACCGCGGATCTTGATCATAATAGAGGTGGGAATAATAAGCACAACACACTAGTAGTATTGCAGCGCAAAAAGGATAGAGGAGATGATCTGAGTCCGGCCAGCGTAGGATAGGTTCCTGGCACTCCATGAGTTGATTTTCTGGGTGATTTTGTTGATGAGAGGGGTGTACTCCACCAGGCGAAGTCGTTTGCTACCAAAAGGGATTCCAAGGTATGTGAATGGAAGAGATCCCTGAGGGATACCAAAAGAAGCAGCCAGAGAGTTACTGTCATTCAAAGAGAGCCCACTAGTGATAAGAGATGACTTGGCGAGGTTGATGAAGAGACCAGAGTAGTTTCCAAAAGCATCGAGTGTCCTTTTCAGGATGTTGATAGAGTCAGCATCACCACGACAGAAAAGCATAATATTATCTGCAAAACAAAGATGGGTTAGTCTAGGAGAGGTACATTTTGGGTGTGGGTTGAAATCCGGGTTTGAGGTGTTTATTTTGAGCATTGAGATAGAACTTCCATGGTCAAGACAAATAGAGGGGGGGGGGGGAAGAGGGCATCCCTGTCTAAGCCCACGAGAGCTTTTGAAATATCCTTGAAGGGAGCCATTCAAGTTAAGGGAGAAAGAGGTTGTGGTAATGCAAGCTCTAATGAGTCTAATGAAGTGAATTGGGTATCCCATTTTGTATAAGCAATTAAGCACAAATGTGTGATCGATCATATCAAAGACCTTAGATAAATCAATTTCGAGAGCAGCTCTTGGAGATATGTGTCTTTGATTGTATCTCTTGAAGATCTCTTGGCAAAGAAGGATATTGTTTTTGATAGATCTCCCTTTAATGAAGGCACCTTGATAATATCCGATCATTGAAGGAAGAGTCGCATTGAGTCTCTCAGCCAGGATCTTAGCGATGATTTTGTAAGGGGTGTTACAGCAAGAGATTGGTCTGTAGTCAGCAGGCATGGTTGGATTAGCCTTCTTGGCCACTAAGGAGAGCGAGGTGTGATTGAGCCCATGAGAAAGTTTCCCCAATCTGAAGAACTCCATGATTGCCTTAGTGAGGGACGGACCCGTAATATCCCAAGTGGCTTTAAAGAAGAGGGTATTAAACCCATCAAGGCCAGGAGCCTTGTAGTCACTGATGCTGTGAAGGGCAGACTTAATGCCAGACTGGATAATGTCACGATTGAGAAGCTCTACCATATCACGAGAGATGTTTGGGAGAGGACAGTCTGGGAATAGATTGGCAAGGTTTATGGTGAAATCAAGGTTTAGGATTGAGGCAAAATGATTAACCATAATCACCAAGATTCTCTCTTGATTGAGAGTGGGGCTGGCAGTTGGGGAGGCCGGGTCAACAATGCTACGGATCTCCTTAAAGGCCTTGCGAGACTTGATACTCTTGAAGAAGAATGAGGTGCATTGATCCCCAGACTTAAACCACTTCGCTTTTGAAAGTTATGCAAGTGTAGTACGGAGGTTATCCAGGGAGCGGTTTAGGGCAAGGGATGTGATTGGTTGTGCATTTAAGAGAGTGGGGTCAAGGGGTGAACTTTGAAGATTTTCTTGGGTAGTGGCTAGGGCGGTTTGAAATGCTTCAATATCGGAGTAGAGGTGTTCAATCTTGCGGTTTGGGAATTTTTTGAGGAGGTTTTTAAGATTTTTGAGTTTATAGGTGAGCAGGTGGATGCCATCATCATAAGGAAGGCCAGTGGGTTGAGTCCAATAGTGCTTGACAGAGGGGAGGAAATCCTCATGAGAACACCAAACGTTGTTGAAGCGAAATTGACGTCGAAGATTAATGGGTTTGGCTTCCATAGAGATGATGCCTGGGGAGTGATCCGACAGGGATGGATTGTCAAATAAAACCGTAGAGTTGGGGAAAGAAGTGTGCCAACATTTGTTCATGACAATTCTATGAAGCTTACACCAGATTCGAGTGTTGGTTTGCTTGTTATTCCATGTATACTTGCCACCATAGTAGACGTGGTCCGAGAGATCGTTTGTTGAGAAACATTGTGCAAGTTCATCAGATGGGGGTGTGGTATTGGTTGTGGCATTGGAGAGCTTTTCATCAGGGCTGAGTGTAGTATTGAAATCTCCCAAGAGCACCTAAGGAGTGTTTCGGTTTAGATGGTTCAAGGTTGCATTGTTCAGCCATAGTGGAGTACGATCTTCATCAAGGTTGAATGCGTAGATGAAAGAGCATTCAAGGCCAAGGGGAGAAGAGGTAGAGGTAACAGAAACAACAATAGGTGTAATGCTCCGTTTATTCGGGTGCGTTCCGACTTTGCCTTTCTCCCTTCCCTCGATTCGCTATAGCTTGAGTTCCTATTTAAAATATATTTTTATGGTTTTAAAATAATTTTTCCGGGCATTATATTATTTTGGGATACATGTATGTATTCCCGTTTTTTTATTAATTTATTATTTTACTGTTTATAACAACTAAACCGGAAATAGGATTACCGACCTTTGTATTATTTGGCCCAAGTGTATGATAACGGGTGGTGACATCACTCCTTGGCTCCCTGTGAGAGCTAGGGGGATCTCGGCGACTGGCCCGTGCTGGTTAGACGGTCGGAGGCATCCGACCGTTCCATTGCCGGAAGAAGGGACCGAGGCGAGTTTCGGAGGATTCTCGTGTCATAAAAGAAGTTGAACTAGAACGGGATATGACTTAATAAATAAAAATAATAAACCGGATTTGTGTGCTTTGAGTATGTTGTGTGACTATGTTGAATTAATTGTGTTTGTGCCCTTCCCTTTAATTCTAATGCTTCGAATGTGAGCTAACGGTTTTATACCGAATGTTGTAGTTTGCCTTGCAGGTTAGGCATGCTCCGAGAGATCCAGAAGGGTGGGCAGCCGGGGTCCGTACATTTTAGGAAGGGATTTGAGTTGGGGTTGTCTTGTGTTTTGGTCTTTTGGTTATTACGTTTCGTGTGCCGCTTGTTTGGCGTTTGGTTTAAGTTGTACCTCGGTTGAAGTTGTTGTTGCATTCCTTCGGGTTTCTTATCATTTGCATTAAAATTGATTTATGATTTTTCTTTTATTTGTGCCATGTTGAAAAGGTCCGGTGAAATTGTTGTCAAGCTAAGGGTCGGGACCCATTGTGAGGTCCCAACCCGTAGCGCCCCGAGTCCCGCGGATTCGGGGTGTTACAGTAGGGGTGGAGATTTTGCAATGAATCATTTGATCATTGGCGAGAACTTTGGTTAGCAATATGGAAATTGGGTTCCACTAGACCTAGATGCGACATTTTCGGTCAGGAGTGACGTTAGATGTATGGGACCAGTCTGGGATAAGGTTAGAGAGCTTACTCATCATATTGGTGGATAGCTTGGTTTCAAGGATGGCCAAGATATCAAGATTAACGCGACTCACCAAATCTCTTATCTGTTTCTGTTTGTTGGGGTGATTGAGGCCCCTAATATTCCATGCACCAATGTTAGCAATATTTGAGAATCATTGCAAGGTGGGCAAGTATCCCTGATACTATCCCCAGTGGAAAGGAGAGGTTGGTGGTAAGTCGGAGGGAGGTTAGTGTCAAGGGAAATAATGGTGGAAGGAGTGGGGATGCTTTCTTTGCTGGGGTTTGGTGAAGAGCTAGGAAGACTTAGGGATGGATTTTCAGTGGAGAGATTTATGGGATGTATTATAGAAAAGTGATGGGGTAGAACCGAAGATGGGATAGTAGTAGGAGGGGCTTGATGGGTGTTGACTTCAGGATGTGTGACATGCGAAGTATGAGAAGTATGGATGGTGATGTTAGGGTTTGAGATACGGTGGGAGTCGGAAGGTGTGGGTAGGATTGGGAGAGTATCTGTGGAGGGGGTAGGGGTCGGTCTGGATGGCATGGAGCTGAGGGGGGTTTTAGCCTTTGGAGCAATGCTCAAAGTCTTGCACTTATAGCATAAAAACCAGGCATTTTGGACAATGTTCAGGCAAACATTGATACGTTATTTTCTGTGTGATGACTTCTCCATTTGGTCCCATGAACTTGACCTCACAAAGAAGTGGTTTAATGGCAAGGACTTCTACCAGGATCTTAGCAAAACCGAGGCGTTCATGATTGGCGGGGCATGAGTCGGTGAGGAGAGGGATGCCAATGGTGGATCCAATTTTAGCCAACATATGTGGTGACCAGAAACGGTAGTCGAGGTTGTGGAGAGAGGCCCAGATTGAGATAGAGGATAAGCTCGAGTAGTCAAGGGCCATACCATGGCTCCAACATTTGAGGAGAATTGAGGTTGGACCAGTGATAATCCAAGGGCTTTGAAGGAGAATGGAGTTTAGATCTTCTTCGGACTCGAAGTGGAAGATGAACACACCATGATCATTGCGACGAATCAATGGCTTAGTAATGGAGTTCCATGACATCTTGCCAAAAGCATCCATCTTGTGGTATGATAGGGGACTACCCAAGGGGAATCCCACTAGGGTTTTGGACCATTTGTTTAAAATAGCCGAAATATCTTCCTCTGAGAAATGAATGACACCATTTTCAATGCATGGGGAGTACTTGAGAGGTACGTGGTCCCATGAAGCCTCTTTTGTCAATAGATCCTTAAAAGTGACCTTTTGTATGCTAGTATCATGAGTTCATTGAATGAGGGTGGGAGTCGAGGCGGTGGTCGGTTCTAGGATGGTGGAAGTAGAACCGATTGGTGGGGCTTGTGTAGTGGAAGTTGAAGGGATGGTCATCTTGGGTAAGGTTGGGGTAGGGTTGAGGTTTGCATCCATCATCGGAGGAGGGGTAGTTTCCGGGGTGAGTTGAGAGAAGACAAGGACAAAGGGAAGGTTTTCTGCCAGTGAGAGAGGGTGTGGAAGAGTATGGTTTGGGGAGAGTGGGATGGTAAGTGGAGGAGGGTTTTGGGTTTGCGGTGTGCTTTGCGGGTAGGGAAGAGGTGGGAAGAGTTCGTTCGATGCTAGTGGCGAAGCTTGGTTAGCCATGGCTTTGCAGAGTTTGGTGTTGTTTGAAATGATGGTTTCTTCAGGGATTACCTCAAAGGGGCTGGGGGGAATTAGAGGGTGAAGCTGGAGGACTAGGCTTAATGAGGCTATTTGGACCACGGTTTAGCTCGGAAAGTTTTATGGAGAATTTCTTGGATTTTTTGGAGCCTCCCATTGGGAGTGGAGAGGGGTGGAGGTGTGGTTGGGCGGCCACACCAGGGTGGTGGAGCAGGCGGGAAGCCTACTCCGGCGAGGTGAGGGAAGGGGAGAGTAAAGAGAGCGTTTTTTGAGACTCATATCGAAAGCATTTAATATGTCCACTTTGTTTGCGGAGGAGATGATCCTCGTCTTTGGGATTTGAATTGCAGAGCTTGGAGGTATCGCTAGGAATGATATTCCAGGCTACAAGTTTAATGAGGGTGGATAAGCGGTGGTGGCTAGCAAGCCAGGATATGAAACTGCATTTTGGGGGTGTTTATGCTCATCCAAATGTTTTTATGATGTTGGGTGAGCAGGGACTGAGTGGGCTTGAGGAGAGAGTAAGTAGACGTAGTGGAGAAGGATCCGTTTGGTAGTTTGGTAATGGAAGAGAAGTTTAGGCCATTTGGGGAAGCAAAGATGTCATCTCTAATGTTGAGAAGAGAGTTCCAAGAGAAGTTATACTTGTAACTTGCCTCACATGTCCATATGGAGTGTCTCTTGAGGATGTTATTTTTAATCCAGTCAAACCAAATGTTATGGCAGAGAGGATTTTGGTCGAGCTCGAAAATGAGTTTGGAGATACATGCTTTGTTCCATGATAGGAGCTCTTTAAAGCCAAGTCCACCTTCAGTAATGGATAAGCAGACCATCTTCCAAGCGACCAGAGAGTGAGGGCTAGACTCTTTGCCCGACCAGAGGAAGGAGCGCAGAAGGTTGTTGATCTTCGTGATGATAGATTGGGGTATGGGGAGCACGGCACACCAGTAATACAACAGGGGTATGAGGATAGATGAGATGATTTGTTTCCTGCCAACATAAGATAGGTTTCTAGCACTCCAGTTGTTGATTTTGTTTGTAATCTTTTGAATGAGGGGAAGGTAATCGAGGGGTTTGAGGCGTTTGCTACCAATTAGAAGGCCAAGATAGATGAAAGGTAAGGATCCAAGAGGCATCTCAGTACTTGAAGCAAAAAGGTCGCACTCCAAGGTAGACACACCTCCCAAATATAGAGCAGACTTGAGTAGCGTCCAAAGTGCTTAAGAGTTCTCTTCAGGATAGAGATGGATTTAAGATCACCCCTGTAAAAAAAGATAATGTCATCAGCAAAGCACAGGTGGGTGAGGCGGGGGGGGGGGGGAGCATTTTGGGAGCATGTTGAAGTTTGGGTTTGTGGTGTTAATGGTGATCATCGAAGCGAGGACCTCCAACGCAATGACAAACAGTGGTGGGGATAGGGGGCATCCTTTCCTTAACCCCCTGGTTCCTTTGAAAAAGCCTTTTAGGAATCTGTCGATGTTGATAGAGAACAATGGGCTAATGATGCAGGTGTCGATGAGGTTGATGAAATGGTCAGGAAAGCCAATGCACCTGACACGTTTAAGGATGAAATTGTGGTCTAAGATGTCAAAGGCCTTAGTGATATCAACCTTTAAAGCACTTCTTGGAGAGATATGGCGTTGGTTGTACTTCTTGAAAAGCTACTGGCATAAGAGGATGTTGTGTTTAATTGAACGACCCTTGATGAAAGCTCCTTGGTATCTACCGATGAGGGAGGGTAAAACAACATTAAGCCTGGCGGTAAGAATCTTCGCGATGATCTTGTAGGTAGTGTTGCAACAAGAAATTGGCATGTAATCCGAGGGTTTGGTGGGGCTGGGATTCTTTGCAATCAAAGAAATGGCCGTGGTTAACATAGTTTGGCAGGGAAGCGGTCTGGAAGAATTCGAGAACGGATTCGGAGAGATCGGAACCTGTAATGGACCAGGTGGATTTAAAGAAGAATGCATTGAAACCATCGGGGCCATTAGCTTTGTGATCACCAATGTCGAAAAGGACGGCTTTGATGTCGGCCATGGTAGCGTCTCTAGTGAGAGAGCTGAGTTGATCATGATGGATTGAGGGCAAAGGGCAATCTGGGAAGAGGTTTTGTAGGTTGTGAGGGGTCTGTGGGCAAAGGATATTGGCAAAGTGAGTGGCTAGGATATTGGAGATCTCGAGAGGATCCTGGGTGGGGCCGCTTGTAATATCGTGGGGGTTAAGGATACTTTTGATTGCGTTGTGAGCCTGTCTAGAGGTTATGCTTTTGAAGAAGTAATTGATGCATTGATCCCCATACTTAGCCCAGGAGATTTTAGAGAGTTGAGATAGAGTGGTCCGGAGGAGATCCTTTTTCGAGTTGAGGAGGAGTGATGCATTGCGTTCAACGTCAAGCATATGATTATTGAAAGGGGGAGATTGTAGGCAGGCTTGTGTGGAAGCAAGGGTGGTGTTGAGACTTTCAATTGTGGAATGGAGGATCTCCGATTTGGTACTCGGGAATTATTTCAAGGTTGGTTTGAGTCTCTTAAGTTTATGGGATAGGTTATGTAGGCGGTTGCCCAGGAGATGAGGAGTGGGAAGAGACCAAGAGAGTTTCACATTTGGTAAGAAGTCCTCTTGAGAAGCCCACGTATTGTTGTAACGGAATTGGCGCTTTGAAGGGGTCGGCTTGGTGTTTAGGGACAGAATGACAGTGGATTCGTCGGAAAGGTATGGGTTGTCGAAGAGGGCAGAGGAGTTTGGTTGAGAGGTAGCACAATGGGGGTTAACAACGAAGCAATCGAGCTTGCACCAAATCCTTGAAGAAAGTTGTTTGGTGCTCCAAGAGAATTTACAGCCGGAATAGTCATGATCAACAAGGGAGTGCGCAGAGAAGCAATCAGCGAGCTCCGACGAGAGAATAGAGGAGGTAGAGGGCATCTCGGATATCTTTTCATCGGGTCTTAGGATGGTGTTGAAGTCACCCATGAGCACCCAAGGAGCATTGAGAGTGAGAAGCTTTATGGTGGTGATAGCATCCCACAAGGGAGGGCGGTCTTCAAGCCTGTTATGAGCATATATGAAAGAACGCTCGAAAGAGAGGTTTGAGTGAGCGAGGGAAGTCGCGTGAGGAGGCTGGGTGATGCTACAATGAATGATCTTATCATTTGAGATGATTGGGGTGAGGATGGTAGTATAAGGGTTCCACCAGATCATAATGCGGTACTTGTACATTGTGGAGTAGTTGGACACGTGATTCAAGCTAGGAATAAGATCTTTGAGTCTTCTCATCTTGTCTTCCGAAAGCTTTGTTTCTAAGATAGCTATGACATCGAGATTATGTTTTTTAACCACTTCGCGAACGGCTTGTTGTTTGTTGGGGTGGTTTAGGCCCCGAACGTTCCAAGCACTGAGATTAAGATATATTAACATCTTCATTGGTTATGCAAGCATCCTTGTTGTTTGCGTGGGTGAGGCAAGCGATGTAGGATTTGGTAGATTTAGGGGGTTAGAGGAACTTGGGAGATTGCCAAGGACAGACGAGGTGATTTGAGGATGAGAAGGGAGAGCATGCTCGGTGTGCTTGAGATAGTATCAAACACATCATCATTTGAGAAGCTGACGATGCAATTTTCGAGCCCAGGGGAGAAGGATAGGGGGATGTAGTCCCTAGACGTTATATTAAATAGGGCTTCTTTATATGTTGCTTTTGGGGGACAAGAAGCCAAAAAGATGGGATCCTGAGGGCTAGCCAAAAAGTTAGAGACAAGAGGGATAGCCGAAACGTTTGCAGGTGCATGTTCCAAGGGCTGTTTGGGCATGCAGGGAATGATAGAGAGCTCAGACGGACAGGGGGTATCTTGGGTAAGCGAAGATTGTAAGGGTAGCATGAACTCGGGGGGCGTGGGGGGAGGGAGTGGCTTTCCTGGTTCAATGGAGGGTTTCGGGGGTGGGGTGATAGGTGAAGGAAAGGACGGGAGAGGGGGGAAGATGGTATCGGAAGAGATGGGAGGAGCATGATCAAGCTTGGATTTAGAGAGTCGGAGGTTATTTGTGTGAATGAGTTCTTCGGGGATAGCTTCGAAAGGACTGGGTGGGTGAGAGGGTGGAGGAAATCTTTGAGGGGTTTAGGGGTTTCGACATAGATTGAACAGTTTGATAGAGTGTCGTTTAGTGCGTCTGGTACCTCGTATGGTGACACCCAGGGGATCAGGGGGTGATGGGGGCATGGCGTGGCGGCCACGTTGGGGGTGGGCTGATGTGAGGCCGAACACCACCAGAGGAGGGTAAGAGAAAGAAGAGGGCGTTTTTCGATAGGGTTTTTTTCCTTTGTGCTTTTTTTAGATAAAACTTGTGTGGGATTTTTTGAAACTAATCTTGTATATAAATCCTTGTTTCTCTCTTTCTATTTTAATTTAATTTACTGTTTTAAATACAAAATTGGTAAAGAGAACATAGATATCTAAATTTTAAATTGAACCTTACATACTACGCAATTAATGATTTAAATATGTTTAATTTCACCAAATTAATCACAAAATATTAATCTAGTCATCTCGGGTAAAAAAAACTAGTCAAATGATATAATACCATTTTTTAAACAATCAAATTGCCCCAATAAAAGTTGTCTTTGATGATCAAACAACTCTTGTAATGCAAAAACAATCGAATTGTACCTCTACAAATACTATGTTGAAAACCAAATTGATCACAAAATATGTACATACATAGGATAAACAAATTAGTATAATAATATTTTTGAACAATCAAATTGCTACATCAGAAACTCAATTTCATAGGCAAAGGCCCTTAACTTTCAACTTTCTCGCTTGCTTTTGATTCTCTCCTCTTTAAGAATGTACAAAAGTTGTTGCAGCGGTATATCCAAAATTAAGACAGCATACAGAAGAAATCTTTAAGAACAAAAGGGTCCGATGTTGCACCAGCAACATAAGGGTTCGGTGTTGCACCAGCAAATCCAAAATCCTGAGAAAGATAGTAACCCACCTCATCGCTTGCCCTGGTAGATGCATCGTACACTACAACTGCCATCAATCTTGAGCTCAGCATTCTTATCTCTCTTGGTGCATCAAATAGTCACATTCTATACATATAACATAATCAGAAAAATATTATGAATAAGATTAGTTAATCTCCTTTACAACATGAAAAAAGTTGAAACAAAAGATGGAAAGAACAACCCAATTAAAAGATATATAGAAATATGCCAAAATTGTCAAAAAAAAAAAAACAAGCAATTAGTTTCGATCAAATGATAAATAGATGTGATGTCAAGACCGTGCACAAAAAATAGAGATACAACTAAACTTTCCACCCAAACTCAAAAAAAAAGAAGACTGAATTCATTAATTGGATAAAAGTTTTACTTTTCCCATCATACGATTCATCTCTATTTTCCTCGAACCAATTTTGCACCTGATACACAAACAAACAAGGAGATCATTAAGGAAGTTCAATTACATGGATGGTGAAGACAATTATATTAAAGCGTTTCCTTTTTAGAGGATCTCATACTAGTTGGTATAAACAAGACAGTAAATCATGTATTACCTTATTTTTTTGAACAATCTTGTCACTGCATAAACCTTGGCTTTGAGGATCATTCGGTCATATATTGTATTCATTATTATAAAATATCTATGATACCATATCTGCAAAAACCTAAAAAGATAGAAAAATGTACGGTATATGAGTTTCAAAAGTTTACAGATCTATAATTTGAGGGATAAAAACAACTAAAACGATGAAGAGAGAGATTTATAGATTCAGACTATATTTGGTTACCTTACTGCGTTGGTGGTCAGATTTGACGATCTCATCTTCGACCCGTCCACGTCGATCGAGTAGAAAGTCCGTCCACGTCGATCGAGTAGAAAGTCCGATCCTGCTCCTTGGTCTTCTTCTTAGTCGAGTCGAAACAGGAAAAGAAGAGTGAAGAATTTGTAGAAACTCAGATCGGAGAAATTTGGTAGATGAAAGAATGGTTTGTTGACGCAAAATTGGAGTGAGGGGAAAATAGCGGCGAGGAAGAATGGTTTGTTGTGTGTGTGAGATATGCAGGTTATATATAGGTAGGTTAAAGGGTACGTAGAGTATATTTAGTTAGGTTAAAGGGTAAAAACGTCAATTAGTCTTTATTTTTATTTAATAAAAAACTTATTAAATGATAATAGATTTCACATCTACATGTATAACTTAATGTATATGTAAATATGAGACATGGGACTTTTTTTATACATTAATAAAATATCTATTATTTTAGGAAACGAAAAAATAATTTAAAAAGAAAAAAATCAATAAAAAGAACAACATTTTATTTGTTTAACGGTTACCTGAATCAACTCAATTTATTGCTGTATTTTATTTTTTTCTCTAGATTTTCCGAGAAATTTAATCAAGATTCAAAACATTTATTAAGAGTTTAACTTTTTTATAAATCATTTTAAATTTTGAATTGTAGAACTTCTATAGTAATCTTATTATAAGTTTTACTATTAGTTGTATTATTTATTTCAGATTTCGCAAATTATGCAATCAAGTAAATATTTATATATTTTTTATTTGGTTCTATTTGAGAGAATTCATTATGAAAATATGACCATTTAGATTAAATTTTTTAGATATTGGAGTACCACCTACATGATTTTAACTTAATCTCTATATTTATCCATATCAAAGAGGAGAAAACAAACCTCTTTGGGATGCTCTCTTAATATATCAACTTGTATTTGTTAGCATTTCCTAATTAAAGAGTTAGGATTAGTTCGGATGCATGTCCAAAATTTTGTTTAGGTGTCCAACAATGGTATATATTTTTATGGGTTATCTTGACACATTTCGAAGGGTATTACAACGACCAGAATGTCGTGTTGAGTTTTTTTTTTACTCAGGCACTCCAATCAAATTTTATTTTGACAAGACTTTTGAATAAAATAAGTTTTGACTGGAGTATTTGATCGGGTTTTTTTTTATTGGGGTATTCCAACTAAAGGTATTTGGCTACAAATAACAAAATTCTGACCAACGATATATGATGAAGGTGATTCCCAACTAAGGTATTGCGACCAACAATATTTGACGGGGTGATTCCGATTTAGGGTATTCAAATATGGAATTTGACCGAATGATCGAGTGTATCCCAACTAGGATATTTGGATGGTTTAATTTCAGGAAGTCCATAGTTAATTTTTCTAGATATATTTAATATATATACACACACTTGCATATAACTATTATCACACCCCATAATTTTCGCGCAACATAATTTCGCACAATGTCCATCAAATCTTCTTCAATCACATCATTCTTGGTGTAGTAAAAAATCTCGATGTAAGCTTATTTGATGAGTCATTTCAGCAAACACAGCTCCAACAATCTTCCATATTATTCCACTCACAAGTGTTCCATGCATGCTGTAGAATTACAGCTTCCTTTTGATTATTCACTAAGTCACACCCATTTATGAAGCTGGAAATGCAAAACCACCAAGAAAAGCCGATTATGTGCAAAGAATGGCACAGATCAAACAGTCCACTGCAAAGCAAATTAATGAAAAAAAAAACATTTGACCTAAATCTTCCTACTACGTACATTCAACTGTATGCATCAATATATGTCCTACAAAATGGTTTCAAAATCTTCATATTATCTGCATTCAAAAGCTGATATGTTGTATCTCTTAAGATGAGAGGCCAAACAGAAGTAATGGGATTCATTGCACCTTCATTCTACTCACCCTCAACTCTTTCCAGGAGATACATCTTAAAATAAACCCTAAACAAAAGTAGAGTAAAGATTAATTGGGTGCTGTAGTTGGTCATTGTTAGGCAGAAGCATATCATTCAATTTAAGTATTCAAAATTCTATGTAAATGAATATATTATGTTTGCTTGTTTTTTTTTTTGGTAAAACAAGGAGTACACTACTCCATTCTACGTAGTATTATTAAGCAAAGCGGCCTCCACACGAGAAACCCGTGGAAAGGAAACACCCCGTAAATCATCCAACAAAATAGTAAGAATACAAGACGGGGGAGAGCTCAACCTATGAACCCCCAAATCAACAGTGAAAGCGAAACTAGCAAGCAAATCCGCCGCCCTATTTCCTTCCCTAAAAATGTGTCCGAGATCAATCAACCAATCCCGGTTCAAGAAGCCTTGGCAACTCATCACCAGGCTCGAAAGAGGGTGTGACGGTTTCACCCCCTTTTTAATGAAGTCAATAACAGTCAGCGAGTCCACCTCCAGACACACCTTCCTATAGCCACATTCCCAAGCTAGATTCAATCCACATACAACTCCCCAAAGCTCTGCTGCTGGGACCGAAGTGTAACCTAGATTTACCACCACTCCATGAATCCATTCACCCTCATCATTACGAAGCACAGCACCCGCCGATGCCCTTCCATCCGATCCTCTTACCGCTCCATCCGAGTTAATTTTAAGCCAACCTCTCTTCGGTTTGCTCCAAGACACAAGCCTTTCTGTTTTAGGATTACTGACATGGCCAGCATCTTTCCCATGAGCCTTCCTATTCTCCCCAAACCGAGCCTGCAGGAAACTCAACTTATCACCTCCCCTCTTCCTTGTTTGTAAACACTCGCATATTCCGCCATTTCCACAACCACCATACAGTACACGCAAAAATGGCATTCCAGCATACTGAGTTTATTGTCACTGACCTTATGCAAATATTGGAAATCAACCAGTCATTCCACGTCAAATTAAAGAACGTAGACTTATACCTTTCCGGAACCAACCTCGTCCATATGACCCTTGCTCTGGTGCAATCTCTAAGTACGTGAAGCAATGATTCCTCCTTATCTGAGCAGCATAAACAGAAAGGACTGGATGAGAGATGCCTCCGACAGCGCTCCAAATTTGTCAAAGGTACGCCCCATGCAAGCATCCACAAAAAGAATCTATTTCTTTCAGTAACCTGCACTTGCCACAACTGAGAAAATAACTTCCCATTAACCTGAACCCTTACCCTGTTTTCATTTAGAAACTGATAAGCTGACGCAATGGAGAATTGCCCATCCTGTGATCCCCTCCATCTGACCGTATCCCCCCATCAGCCCTTTCAACCATATAGATTCCAGCAATCTTCAGCATGTCCGAACTACAAAGTTTTCTAGACAAATAATCCCAATTCCAACCCCCCATTTCAGTCCACAAAT
Source organism: Fagopyrum homotropicum (assembly GCA_033239125.1). NCBI lineage: Eukaryota > Viridiplantae > Streptophyta > Magnoliopsida > Caryophyllales > Polygonaceae > Fagopyrum > Fagopyrum homotropicum. Next base: position 97,027,567 of record BSWB01000001.1, on the reverse strand, counting down.
CTCTAACTCGTAGATCATGATCTTCCTGGTTCAGGGACACCAGACACGATTCAGCAAGTGAAATTTTCCCAATCCAAGTATCAGACCAGAACCGAACCCTTCTACCATCTCTAACACTCCACCCTAAATTTGGAGCAACAACGTGGTTATATGCATACACAGCTCCTTTCCAGATCATAGATGACCCACTCTTGCAAATTATCCTGTTAGGCCATTGTGTATTAGTGAGACCATATTTCCGTAAGATTACCTTAGCCCACAATTCCTCCTTATTCGAAAATAACCTCCAACCTAGCTTACTCAGGGTAGCAAGATTCATATCAGCGGCTTTCCTCAGACCTAAACCACCTACACTCTTTTCTTGGTAGATCTTCTCCCATCCCACCAAATGCATTTTTCTATTGCCTGGGGTTTCACCCCACATAAAGTTTCTGCACATGCGATCAATACAGCACAGGATCTCCTTTGGAAGAAGAATAGTGTTCATATAGTAAGTAGGCATAGTGGCTAACACAGATCTTACCAAAGTCACCCTTCCAGCTAGACTAAGAGAGTTCGCCTTCCATCCCGCAAGACGACTAGAAATTCTTTCAATCAGACTATTAAAATCAGTTCGCGAAACCCTCTCATGAAATAATGGAACCCCCAGATACTTCCCCAGATGCCTTGTCGAAGGAATTCCACATAGATTACTTAGATTAGCTTCAAGTTCTCCCCGGACATTCCTTGAGACAAATATTCTCGACTTCGTCAGACTAACTCGTTGGCCAGATGCACCACAGAACTCCTCAAGTATATTTTTAATAACCTTCAGCTGATCAACAAATGCCTCTACAAATAAAAGAATATCATCCGCGAACATGAGATGAGAAATGCACGGACCTCCTCTAGATAGCTGAACCGGTTTCCAGACACCTTCTTCCACTGCTCTTTCAATCATGTGACTCAATCGTTCGACACAAAGGACGAAAAGGTATGGAGACAAAGGATCCCCTTGCCTCAACCTCCTCGTCATAGGAAAAGAGGCCGACGCTTCCCCATTCCAAAGAAGCTTCATCGAAGCAGTAGACAAACAAGCCCCTATCCATTGCACCCATTTAGCATCCAGTCCAATAGTCTGTAATGTCTCAATAACAAATTCCCATCTAACCAAATAATACGCCTTCTCAAGATCTAGTTTCAAAATCATACTACCCCTTCGTCCCTTCTTCTTTTTCATGGTGTGGATGGCTTCTTGGACAATAATAATGTTATCCGTAATCATCCTGCCTGGAATGAAGCTTGTCTGCATCGGACAGATCAAATGCCCCATCACAGTCTTTAATCGGTTGGCCAAGATCTTTGTAACCACTTTATAGCAGACGTTACACAAACTAATTAGACGGAATTGATTGATCATTTCCGGTTTTGCTATCTTACCAATAAGGACAATGAGAGTCTCATTTATTCCTTGATCGAAGACTCCCGAATCGAAGAAATCAGATACAAATTTAACGAGAGAACTTCCAACTATGGGCCAGAATTTTTTATAAAAGATAGGATGAAACCCATCCGGTCCCGGCGCCTTCAGGGAACCCATATCTTTCAGGGCTGCAACAATCTCCTCCTCATCACAACCTCTGCTCAGCAAATCCTGTTGTTGCACAGATAAAACCGGAAAACCTTCCATAGGTAGAGAACCAAGTGTGGGAAGCCTTTGAGGACCATAGATATTCTTGAAGAAACTAATCGCATGAGATTCCAGTTTCGCTTTTCCATGACACCATTCCCCATTCTCCAATTTCAATGACTCAATTCGATTCTGATGTCTCCTCACAATTGTAGATAAATGGAAGAATTTTGTATTTCTATCCCCATACCTCAACCATTCTTGACGAGATTTCTGACACCATAAACTCTCTTCCTGTTCCATAGTAACCTCCAGGTGCTTCTGCAGGCTGGCCTCCTCTTCGATTATCTAGGGTGTAGGGCTCCTCGCCAGCTCCACGCTAATTTCCTCCAAACGCTTAATCAAATCTTCCTTCCTTTGGCCAATATCTCCAAAAACTTCTTTATTCCATTTCAGAAGGACTTTTTGAAGCTTCCTCAAGGCTCCCGGAAGATGGGCCACGCCATCCCAAGTTTTTTCAATAAGACTCTGGAACTCAGGATGGGAGATCCAAGCGGCAAGGAAACGAAAGGGGCGTTTTCTCTTATCAAAAGGGGCTTGGTTTTCAAGAGAGAGAAGAAGTGGGTTATGGTCAGATGAGAGCCTTGGGAGATGCCTCACACAAGCTTCGGGCCACTTTAATCTACCTTCAATCGTCATAAGGACACGATCCAATCTCTTTGAAATACGCGTAGACACATCATTACCCCTGGCCCAAGTTAAAGGAGTTCCCTGATACCCCAAATCAACTAACTGCCCTTGGTTAATCCACTCTGCAAACGATAAAGATTCGCTAGACAGTCTATTCGAACCACCCAGTCTTTCATCAGTGGCTTTTATAACATTAAAATCCCCACCTAAAACAATAGGGTTTGAAGTTGATCCGACAATGGTTAATAAGGTTTCCCAAACATTACCCCTGCGAGACGGATCAGGATAAATATACACCAGTATAAGATGGAATTCAGTATCTCCAGACCCAACCACTGCGTGGATGAACTGTCTATCCTTCGAAACGACTCGTAGAGGACAAGATGTACTATCCCACAACAACCATATTCCACCACTATGACCCTCTGCATCCACTCTATCCCATGAATCAAAACCCATTCGATTACATATATTCGTCGCCATTTCCCCTGCACAGTGCGTCTCAAACAGCACTACAAAGACCGGCTTGTGTTTCCTGAGCATATATCTCATTGATCGACGGAAGCTGGGCTTAACAGTTCCGCGACAATTCCAGAAAATCCCTATCATCGAAACCATTGAGCATCATTTCCTCCAGACCCTTTTAGGGTTGAGAATCAGGAACATGTGAAACTTGGGAATCAACGGCACCCTGAGGGACCTCCATCTCCATGCAATCATTCACCTTAGAGGGTGGTACACTCGTCGGATGATGGCTATCCACTAGTAGTGTAGCTTTGAATACCTGATCAACCGGTCTGCCTCTATCAAGTAATCTAACTTGATTAACCATAGGGATTATTGGTTCCTCATTCCTGGATAATTGATCCAATTTTGTAGAAGAATCTTTAGCTTGACTCGATGAACCTTCTTTTCCACCAATTGGACCTTGACGAGCCCTTTTCCTGAAATTATTTTTAGACACATAGTTCGCACCAGGAATCAGTTTCGGTGGGATGTCAAGTTTGCCCTTCCTTTTCAAAGTTTCACCTCCACTAGGAAGTGCAACCCTTGCTATAGTGGTGGACTTATCAGCATTACCACCACCAGCCTTCCCCTGCGAGACTGGTTTACGTCTCGGAACAACCATCCAAGGACCTCTTCCATCATCTTCTCGTCTTCTTGATTGTTCTATATCCCCTTGATCTTTATCAGAAACCCCTTCTTGGGCTATCATTCCCTGATCACCGTTCAATTGTACTTCCGGCCGTTCTCCAGACCTTTCAACCTCCACCCCAGGAATTGGAGTTTCAGTCCGGATGGGAACCCCCGATCTGTCCTCCTGGTCTCTAGCTCTTGCCACACAACGTTCTTTCTTGTGCCCATAGCAGCCACAATCAAAGCAAATATCATGCAGGTTTTCATATTCCAGTAGTAGTCTTTTACCATTCAATAAGACATCCCCTTTCAGAGGTCTATTCAAATCAATACTCACACAGATCCTCGCAAATTTCCCTCTATCCATGTTCAGCGTCTTTTCATCAACACGCAGCGGTACCCCTATTGCCGACGCTATAGCTTTGAGCACTGCTATATTGTAAATACAGAAGGGCAACCCCGAGATCCTAACCCATACTCCGGTGGTTGAGATAACCGACGTCAGCGGATCAAAGGAGGGCTGCCATTTTTCCATAAGGAGATAGTGGCCAAACATCTTCCATGGACCTCCAGATAGAGCATCAAGCATATCCGATTCTAACTCAAATCTCACCAAAAAGAAACAATTGGGCAAGTCAATAATATTCCAGTCCCCTTTAGGTTTTCATAGTGTACGAAGAATCCTTTCAAAAGCTGAAAACGAAACCATTCTACCCAGCAGCTTCATAACTACCGAGTTCCTCCATGGTGCGTTCAACACTTAGATCACATCTTGGGCAACCGTAATAGACGGGGTATCATCCTCGCCTTTTGGATACTTAATCTTGATCTTCCCCAATTCGACAAGATTTGAGGGCAAGATCGGGAGTTTTCGCCAAGCACTACCACCAAACAAGAGTTCACTCCAGGAATCCTTTGTAGGATTAGGAATCTGTACATCATTGGGGGCCAAGGATCCAGAGACATTCTCAATGGGATTAACACATTCAATTATTGGAGGGGGGGGGGGGGGGTGGAACAAAGTAGTTGAGTTATATTATGTTTGCTTGTTGAAGATAAGTACAAAACGATCTAAAACTATATCAAGGTATTACAACAACATCAGCAGACATTAACACGTCCCTAAAGCCAACCAATGAATCATGCGAGGATATTATTCTTCTCAAAATCCAACTTAAGAATATTAAGATGCTAATATACATTAATTAAAACTATATTATGTAATTGAATTGTTTTGCAGCCCATGCCATTTTGGAACCATGCATCCAGCTGAGAAAACTTGGGTTATTCATCTCTAGGATAAACAAACTTGTAAAATGATATATTAGCTATTTTTTAAAAATCAAATTGATGCGTGAAATTAATCACAATATAATTACATAGAGATTTAAGGTAAACAAGTATGATATTTTTGAACAATCTAATTAATACACGAAATGCACATTTTCCTGTTCTTTTTGCCCGATTACCATAAAGAACACATGAGTACACATGAGTGTTACGTCCGCGTATTAAAATGGAAATGGCCGGTCCATAGTAAGGTTGTGTGCTGCCATGGAAACCATATGAGTATTACATGATTCCCGGTAGTTTGCATGATTAGCATGAATAACTTCTTACATCTTGTTACAGTCTTGATTTCGTCTCCATTTTCCGCCATAATTCATTGAGGAACCTCACTATCTCCATGTCTAATTGTTTAAGTTGACGCAAAAAAAAAAGTTTCAATTAGAAAATAAATAGAAGAAACATCATACCTTCATTGCCAAACAAAATGTCAGGTAGATATCTACGCAGTGTAATGTAAATACGCAAAAGAAGCAACACTCACCATGTATTATCTCTAAAAGTTTTAGCTTCATAAACCAAACATGCAATCAATTTCGGAATCCCTTGCAGCTGTATCAATTAAACACCAATATATAACATTAATAAGTAGGAACATCTTCATCAACAATCAACAAGATATGTAATTGGATGGAAGTTTCACTTTTTCGAAGAGCCAATGCTTTGGAATGAGAAAGACAACACAAAACTTGTTAAGACGTGGGGAATATTGTCTCACATCGATAATATGATAATACCCGAACCTAACATATAAGAGGTAGGGTCCTCCTATTGCCAATTGGTTTTAGGATAGAACCCCGAATGCTTGTGTGTAAGGTTCACTTTACGTGCATCCCCTCCACGTATTAGACCCGCCGGATTATAAAAGATAATTTAATATGGTATCAGAGCCACAGTTCATGTGGGTCTCGTAATCCTGTGTTTGGGTTGTGGTTAGCGAGTATGCTTTTCCCGCCCGTTTGGTTAAGCCGGCCTTAAGGCTTTGTGTCAAGTGCAACTTGTTCAGGATAGTTGCACTTGAGGGGGAGTGTTAAAATGTGTGTAATATTATCCCACATCGACAATATGATAATACCCGAACCTAACATATAAGAGCAAGGGTTACTCCTATTGTCAATTGGTTTTAGGATAAAACCCCAAATGATTGTGTGTAAGGTTCACTTTACGTGCATCCCCTCCACGTATTAGACCCGCCAGATTATAAAACATAGTTTAATAAAACTAGTATTGACACATAACTAGTCTTGTCAGTTGATTCATCTTCTCGAGTCCTCGAACCAATTTTGCACTTGCACAAACAAGAGAACATTAAGTACTTCAATTACATGGATATCAATGGTGAAGACATTTATATTAAAGCGTTTGTAGATGAAATATGACCTCATTACTTCGATGATCAAATGTTTCTTCTTTTTTTTTTTTGAAAAGTTATGTATTAATATCAAAAGGATATAAAAGGGGAAACTTACCCAAAAGGAAATACAAGCATCTAAGGGTAACAAAGAAAGCAACAGACTACTAGGGAGATTAATTTAGATGGATGCCGAGTATCTTAACCCTGGTGAGAGAGTTCTAAGATCTATCAATCCAATGACTTGAAGCATAGATCTTAGTGGTGTTGATGATGTTATGAGCACAGGAGGTGGCATGGGTGAGCTTGTGGTTATAGATAAGATCATTTCAGGCTTTCTAGATGAAGTAATTGTAGCTAGTGATGGTGGAGATCGAACATGAGAGATCAGATCATCTTTGCGGGTGTTAAGACTACTAAACCAATTGCAAACGTTGTTGTTGTAGGGATAAGGGTGGGGTATATGAGCATCAAGAGTTTATAGATATATAATTTGAGGGATAAAACAACAAAAAAAGATAAAAGAGATGTGTCGATTTAGACTATATATATTCAGTAGTTACCTTATTGTGTTGGTGGTCAGATTACAACAATGGGCGGCCGTGAGCTCCGACGATCTCATCTTCGACCGTCTACGTTGAGTCCATCGAGCACAAACTCTGATAATGCTCCTTGGTCTTCTTAGTTGAGTCAAAGAAACAAGAAGAGAAGAACGGATTTGGTCCCCAGATCGGAGATAAAAAAAAACTAGAAGACCAACTATTATGAAAACAAATTTTTCTAGAGTTTAGTATGACTTAAATAATGAGCGACTCGGATACCTTTTTGTCAAAAAAATAAATAAATAATATCAGTTAAGAACTCGAACAAGTTCAAAAATATCGGTTACTCTCTTTCCTTTTTTTAATTACGATATTTTATCACTTTAAGATTTTCTTCGATTGTATCGACTTGGATCGATAATATCTATAAGTTACTTTAAAGGCTCGTATAAGTATGAATCAACTCGCAATGAACAAATCATAAAAAGTGATTTGTTAAAACTTGTTAATTGTTTTACTTTGTCAAAATTAATGATCAGTGATTTAATTATAAATATAGTAAATGATAATCAACTACAAAGTTACATAATTATATGTATATATAAATATTGCACGGTACACTTTTATATATAAAAGGTCGTATTAGATTCAATTGGCTAAGGTTTTGCAAATCAACTTATTACATCTTTATCTTTTTCTCTAGATTTTTCGAAAAACTTAGGATTCAAAGCATTTGTTAGAAGCAGTGGCGGCCGCAAAATTTCTAAAGGGTGGGGAGAAAATAAATTATTGATAAAAATATCTATGAAATAAAATAACGATAATAACAAAATCAATATGTCATCTACTTGCGCAGGTTTGACTACAAGTCTACCAAAAATAACTAGACAATGCTACAAATAAACTGTCAATCTGACAACAAAGGGTGTAATCCATAAGAAGAAAAAAGAGAGTATATATATTGATTAAAATTACTTATCGAATAATATGTTATTTAGATATCAAAATAAATTCATATAAAATATATATATCATTACATATATTTAGGGAGTTATATAAAGGATGAAATTAGTTTTAAAAAAATCTTAACTGAAATAATGTTATTTTTTTCATAAATTATAACATTTTTTTGATAAAATATTAATTTTGTATTTGAATTATTCAATAAATTGCTTTTAATTAGAATCCATAAAAAAGGAAAAAAAAATTGAATAACTTTATATTTAGAGTTTGGACAAATAAAAACAAAATATATTATGAAATATATAATCTAAATCTGAAACAATAAGGTTTTTGAAAGAATGAATTATTCAATAAATTGCTTTTAATTAGAATCCATAAAAAAGGAAAAAAAAATTGAATAACTTTATATTTAGAGTTTGGACAAATAAAAACAAAATATATTATGAAATATATAATCTAAATCTGAAACAATAAGGTTTTTGAAAGAAAAACAAAAAAAAAAAATTAAAAAAAAGAAAGAAGGAAAAGGTGAAAAAAATAAGCTAAAGGGATAGTGATAGGATTTGAACTCAGGACCATGTGAAAATTCCACTTCATGCTCAATCCTAACACCACTATGTCACTATGTAATCTATAATACTTCTTCATATTATTTGTAATTATTCCATGCCTGAGGGTGGGGCTGTTGCTCCACTCTGTCCCACCCAAAGGCCGCCACTGGTTAGAAGTACTTTCAAAAATATTATGTATGTGGTCCTTTTTGAGAAATCTATTGTGAAAATATGACAATTTAGATTTTATTTTTTTAGAAATTGTAGTACCCCTAAATGATTTTAAATTAATCTCGCTATATTGATCCACATAAAACAGAATAGTGTATTTTGATGGGATTGACGACGGAGGAGGTTTAATGTCTTTGTTTTTCTTCTTGATAACCAATTGGATCAAAAAGAAAAAGACACTTTCCCCCTCAAAATCCAACTCTAGAAATGAGATGCTTTTATACTATTTAATTAAAAAGTTAGTTTTTTTTCATAATTGAATTGTTTATTAGCCCATGTCATTTTGGAACCATCGAATTGAGGAAACTTGGTTTGTTCATCTCACGACCTCACATAGGTAGTGTCATATCCTCCATTCGGTCTTTTCATCGCCCGTGGACTGTATATCTATTTTCACCAATTTATCATGCATAGGTATCTAGGATAAACACACTAGTAAAATGATTACCTATTTTTGACAAATCAATTGCTACAATAATATTAATCACAAAATATTTACATAGGGATCTAAGATAAACAATTCAGTCAAATGATATTTTTGAACAATCAAATTGCTGCACAAAATAGATAATTTAGTTCTTTTCTCCCAATTACCATCGAAAACCACATGAGTCTTGTACCTCTACAAATACCTTCACTTTTCATGAGAATGTAGGATGGCATGCCATTACCAAACCATCCATCTTCGTCCTTAGAGAACTCCCTCGGTTAACCCAACAAAGTGCTATATGATGCAGCTTGAATCTCAGGTGTTATCATTTGATGATCTTGTGATTGGTTGTTGGTGTTCATTGCATCATATGTTAGCATTTGAAGATCCCGGATTGGCTCGGTATTCTAGGGATCAGGCTCGTGCAATGCACATGTTCCATCAAAGAGCATCACTAAGTACCGTTTCTGGAATTCCTCAAACTGCAAGGAAGAGAGAGTAGAGGGTAAATATGTGATTACCATAAAGAGTTAATTGGCATTCTATATTAAAAGATTTTTGGATGCAAAACAAAAGTTTTATGCCTAATAAAAGTGATGATTGGATGTGTTACAATATAATGTCTTATTGCCAACGCTAATCACTTTAATGACATACCAAATCTACTATTTATACTACATAATTTAATTTTAAAGCCATGTTGCATAATTTTGTTGGCGTGACATCCAACAAGACCCTAATTTAAACCAGAGTCCTGAGAATCCAAATTGATTTTGCTTCAGCAGCAACAACACAACCACAAATTGTAGTAACATGCAACTTACTCATAAACCATGTGTGGTGTGATACTTGATTTGAGTTAGGGAGAATTATTGGATCGAATTGCTCCTGAAAAAAAGCCAAAATGTAAACAATCAGCATCATAACGTCGAACTTAAAAAAAAAAAAAAGCAACAAGACAATGCAACTACATAGCAACCGCAGAGATCTTTTAAAAAATTGCTAAAATTGCAAAGGAGGAGGCTTGTTGGCAAATGATCTTCTAAATCATAGATAGAGAGTCACATAATTCCTCCAATGAAAAACAAAATGTAAACACACAAAAAAAACAGCACTCACCATGCATTATCTCTTACAGCTTCTTCATAAACCAATGCCTTGCACATGTAACATTAATAAATAAGTAGGAACGTCTTCATCAATGAAATATGTAATTGGATTCTTAGAATTGCAAGTTGGGTTTTTGAATCTGTCTTACTTTTTTGCTTGCATGTTGTTATGCAGGTGTTGAATTCATAGTTCAAAATGTTGAGTATAGCTTGACTAAGTTGCTGTTGATTTGTTCTGTGTTGATATTTCTGCGGCGTCGGGTGACTCATACGCAAAATGCAATTGCGATGAGATGGGATTCTGGAGTATAAACAAGGAGATCATTAAGTAACTTCAAGTACATGGATTGTGAAGACGTTTATATTAGTGCTTTTCTATATATATATATATGACCTCATTTTTTGAGGATCTCATACTACTATGTAAATGGTGTAGTATTACCTCATTCTTTGAACAATCTTGTTGCTGCAGTAAACCTTGAATTCGAGGATCAATCGATCCTTGACTTCCTTCATTATTATGTCAGATCTGCAGTAAACCTTGGCCAGCGTTGAGCTCCGACGTCCACTTCGATCCAGTAGAAAATCTTATTCTTCGTTGAGTCGCAACAGGAAGAGAAGAGGGAAGGTTGGTCAATTTAATTTTGGTCCCCGATCGGAGAAAATCGGTAGATGAAAGAGATGACTGCTGCGAGGAAGATGTAAAAAAGAATGGTTTGCTGTGTGTGAGGTATGTTATCTATATATAGGTAGGTTAAAGGGGCACGTAGGGTATATTTAGTTAGGTTAAAGGGTACGTTTGATATATATTGGTAGGTTAAAGGGCAAATACGTAAATTAGAGTTAGTATTTATTTATTTTTATTTATTAAGAACTATCAGCTAAACATTGAGCAATCTCAAAAATATCAATTAATCAATTACTGTTTTCTTTCTAATTACCATTATTTTTTTAATTATCGACATTTTGGAGACAAGTCATCTTTAAAACTTTTTAAAAATGTACCAATTTGCATCACTTATATCTGTAATATTTTAGTAGTTAACTTTTCTAGCACTTTATTATAACTAGTATGGACGCGCGCCGTGATTTACAATCGTAAATCTTGTCGGGTAACGATCAAAAGCAGAAACTATTCTATTGAAATTAATCATAAAATCTATATATACTACTAAAGAAGCACCCATTTTGTACACGTGTCAACCTCTAAGGCCGTCCACGTAAGCTTTTTTCCAATTTATTTATAGATTTGCCACAACCTATTTACAGATTTGCCATTAATTATTTTATAAAAAAATTTTTTTATTAGAATTTGTAAACATTCATCGTGCCACGTCAATTTTATTAAAATAAATAATAAAAAAAATCTACCTATCTACCAATCAAAATTAACAAACTGATTTATTGTAACTCGATTTGTTGAAAAAATCTAACGCAAATCTTCTAACAAGATTTGACACATTTGTTTAATTTAAAACTAAATCAAATTTTGCTCCTCTATCTAAATCTAAGTAAAAGTGATAATATATTAAGGTATAAATATAATACTCGAATAATAATCTTTCTAATAGAATTTTAATTATGTTCTTTTATTAATTTTAAAAAAATTAATTCTCATATATTAGTTATATTAATTAATAAAAATAATTTTTACTATAAATTGATATCATATATGATGCATGAAAGTGAAAATATATTATTTATTTAGACAATCCCGCACAAGGTGCGGGCACTAAACTAGTTTGTTATTAAATGATCAAAATAAAAAAAAATATTACATATAAATGAGCTCTATTCTATTGAAACTAATCGTAAAATTTGTTATTAAATGATCAAGATAAGAAAGTATTCCATATAAATTGACTGACATGTAACGTTAACTTTATGGTTGAAACACAATATGAGCATAACTTTTCAAGAAACCAGAGTCGGATACATCACATGCATATCAAGCGTTACATGACCTAAAGAAGATTACAAAGGAAGTGTTTATCGTAACTTTAAGATTCATACTACAACATTTGAAAGTAAGCTATGATAACAAAAGAGAAAATTCAACGGGAACTTTTGATGGCAGACCTAGACGTTCAAAAGTAACACTATTATACTTGTATCTCATTATTTAAGGACGGTGGAAGGTTGACCAAGACAACACTAAATGGTCAACAAAGGATGAATAAGGCTATTCATTATCCAGGATCAACTCACTTTTGTCATCCTGCAACTACAGCCTCCATTAGATAACAAAACATAATCGATGTGGAAAACCCAACACCGGAAACCATCTCAAAATTTTCAATGCTCTACTCAAATGACCCTTCAGTTACCCCCCTTCTCTACTGCTCAGATGGACCATCATCCCTCCTATGCCACCGGGGCAGAGGCTTCCATGCATTTACCATTACCAGCTTCACCTATCATTGTACCATCATGGGTTTCACTTTCACCTTTGTTAAGGGGATGATCATCTCTAGTTCATAGGGCTAAGCAAAGCAATATAGACAATTTGGTCCAAAGAAGAGTTGATACGTTGTGCCAATGAGAATAGTTGTAAGAAACCGGGTAACATCGCTAGGGAGCATTCCGAGGACCCCATTGTCTGGTTATTTCTCTACTAACTCTCGTACCTACGAGGAATCAAAAAATAATTAATCCATATAAGCGCTCCATTAGCAATAAATTATGATATATTCATATTCTGAACTCCTTGAATGACTTCTTATCAAAAAGAGGGTATTAAGGGAATAAAAAAGATTGAGCCAAATTAACTGAATAAATCGAAGACACACCAAAAGAATATCATCTAAGTGTTGAATATGTCAACCTGGATTACAACCATAGTGCCAACAACAGTAGCCACATATGCAGCCCTTGGCGTGGGTGGTTTTCCAATAGGATTAATCCTAGACATTAGGTTATAACTATCAGTTATACAGTTACCATCAAGTAAGCTGAGTAAAGGCACAAGAAGAAATGTAGTGACAATGATCTCAATGATATAGATAAACATGCATAAGACTCCCAACTTAACTAATCCACTTATTATTAAATACATCATAAGAATGAATGTTGGTTGTAGCATCAGCTACTCCTATAATGCATAGGCCAAAAGTGTCTTACACCACACGTTTAGTTGTAAAACCAAAATCGATATCATCCCACAAACACAATTTCTTGCCTAAACTTTATGCAGTGTAGATGGGACTCGGAAGAAATCTGCTTCTAAACTTTAAAGAAGAAAGCAATGCAAAGCTGGATGAAAAACGATTTAATGTCTTGCCTATCAAGCAGCTTCTTTAGGATGATTCTTTGAGATGGGGACACATAGTGAATGCAGCTCCTTGGGTAGTGACCTACAGCTTGCTGGGCATGAAAATCCTCTCCGGTTCCTATAGTCATGATTATACATGCACCTTAAATCTGATCATCCTAACTATAGGGTAAGTAAAAGTAAGATCCAAACCTTGTGAACATGCTCGTGATGTGCCAACGAAAGAAAATGCAATCATGTGTGGAGCTTTTGTCACACAGGAATAAGGACAAACTGCATATATTATTTGGACAGGGAAACTGGGAAAGTGCATAAAAATCAATTATATTGTTAAAGATAAATTTAGAGCATACTTCCAAATGGGAGAACTAATACTTACAGTGTCAAATATAACATCATCCGGTGCACTACTTGAAGAAGCCATCATGAACCAATTTCTGCAGTTTCAACAATCAACAGTTCAACAAAATCAAACACTCACAGTGAAGACAAATGAAGAGGAGAAGAGTAGAAGAACCCCCAACCTAGCAAACGCCGATTCTAGCAACGCATGGTAGAAGGAATCCGGGTAGAAGATCCGGATACAAAAGATCGACCAACACTATGAATGAACATTTTCAGATCAAACCAATCATCCCGTAGCATGGTAGAAACTTATTATATCCAGTAATCTTATATCATGTTTCAAACAGAACCTCATAGCTATGAAGCTCACATAAGTTAACATATGTAGGAAATTGGGCCTTGATTTTTCTTAATCCCTTAAATGGATGCCTAAAAAGGGTTGAATTAATTAATTTTCCAATGAACAAACACAAAGAGCAAACCATGAATGGTATATTGGTATGTCTAAGTTCGTGTTTCCCACAAGCTAAAATTTTCAACTTTCCACAATTTCTTGTTGGTGTTGGAAAATGAAGATCGAATCTCATATCCAAATCCATGAATCTATGTATCATCCCCTTCAAACAAGAGTTTTTCCAGCAATACAAATGATACCACGATAGAGAATGGAAATTGGGGATCGAGACTCGAATTCGATCGAAGAGACTAAATTTGATCCGAGTTTGTTGATGAAAAAGGGGGAAAAGTTGTTAAAGAAGGTTGCAAGAATTGGCAAGTTCTCCTCAAACGCACATGCAAACAGCTTCAATGCATCTTGTCTAAAGCATACTACAAATGCAAGCTCCCTATCACAAGCATCCTTCTGATTGTTTGTTTCCTTTGTTCTTGGCATGCAACTGAATCAATGATCAGGAGGAACAATGAAGAAATTAAACAAATACCATAATCCAAGGATAAAATTGAATAATCAAGCTTGTCAATTCTTGCAAAATATATGTAAACTGAAAAGAACATTAAGAAATTAAACAAAAATGGTGGAAAATGCTTACAGTAGGGGGGAAGTATTGCTGGTGTAAGAGATTAACATGCAAGTCTTGCCCACAACGCCGTTGTCGAGCGTAACACATTTAATAAACCGAGAAGCACTCATGACTGAAATCTCAAAATCACACAAAAAGAAAACAAATCATTTTGTTCAGAAACTCAAAATTAAAACTTTAATGCGGGAAGAATCATATGGGTGGAGACAAAATGAGCAATTGGAGTAGCAGAAATCTAAAAACCTACCAGATTAGCTAACTCAGCGATGAAGACGGTGGCGTAACAGAACTCATCGTCTTCAACTTCTTGAAATGAGGAAATTGAAAAAAAAGGGTAGTATCAAGATTGGGTCCTTCAATCGAAAATTTTAGTTTAAGAAAACAAGGTCGGAACATGGATTTGAAGAACAGGAAATAGAAATTGAAGAAGAATAGATAAAGAATGGATGGAAAACCGTACCTTAGTGACGGAAAATATCCGAGAAGATGAAGAGTAGAGGGGAGACAAGGGGTTGGAGTCCGGAAGGCCATTACAGAAGGAGGAGTCGCCGGAGTGGCACCCCGCCGGAAGCTTCCTCATCGGCGGCCTCAGGGCTTCCCATGTGTGCAACAATTTTGCTTTTCAATAATGGAGATAAGCATCGCTCGCTTTGATTTTTCCTCTCTTCGGATTTGAGAGAGTTGTAGGGGCTGGGGAGTCAAATTCCGAGAGATTGATGATCTACACAAGAGAAAGGGATGATGAATAGGCTATAACAGGTTGTAGAGAGAAGAGTTGTGTGGAGGAAGGTGAATTGAACAGAACAATGCAAAAAATAAAAAACGTACCTTGAATACGGAAGAAGGCGCCGTCGAAGATCTTTGAAGAAATGGCTAAACCTAGATAATGGAAGGCCGTAAGAGAGGAAGGGAGTCGGTGAATGAATAGGAAGGAGTAAGACATGTCTTCAACTAACAATAAAAATTACGACGAGTGTAAAGAATGAGGGCAAGCTGTCAAATAATGAAAGATGGTAATGAAATGTAAGTATATTGGTGGAGGGTAAATTAGGAAAGAAAGGGATGAAAGGACAAAACGGGAAATCCCCTATTCATTGGGGAACTCCCTCTTTTTATTATAGTAAGGATATGTACTTAATACATTTTAATACGTTTTAATATCACATACACTTGCATTGAATTAATATCACGGCACATAATTTCCGTGGAACATAATTTTCGTGCAATTAATGTACTTGCACATTTCTTTGTGCAAATGTGATAAATACGTAATTCTATGTCCCTTTACCCGTTATACTTTTAAATAAATGACCGTTGGAAATGACCGTTGGGGAATATAGCCGTTGTGGAATTTTCGAGCCTATATAATAACATGTGAGACTCATTCACCTTCATCCAAACCTCAACAACGTAAACAAAAAAAGTCCTTAAAATGTCGTCGTATTCCTATGAAGTTGATGTTGAATCCGATGGTGAAAGCTCTATGATGCCGTTCGATATTGAAAAATATAGTGAACCGGAAGAAATTCTCGCACAACTTGAAGTAAGTGTACAAACTCATTTTTATACTTTACTTTTATGTCATTTTATTTAGTCGGAATTGTAGAATTATCAAGGTTAGAATAAAGAATCGGAATTATAGAATTAGCAATGTTACAATAGAGAATCGGAATTGTAGAATTAGCAATGTTACAATAGAGAATCGGAATTGTAGAATTAGTTATGTTATAATAGAGAATCGGAATTGTAGAATTAGTTATGTTATAATAGAGAATCGAAATTATAGAATTTGCAATGTTAGAATAGAGAATCGAAATTGTAGAATTAGCAATGTTAGAATAGAGAATCGAAATTATAAAATTAGCAATATTAGAATAGAGAATCGGAATTGTAGTTTAGATATTTAAGAATAAAATGATGTGTATTTTTAAAATAATACTCTATGTTATTTTTATTTAGGATCTTATGGATTATTCTCGTGCTCTCGGTACCAACTATTCGTCAAAACTTGAGCTTCATGGATATTTTGCGGATAGAGAGAACTTATTGGGGTGGGCTCGGTATGTGGCCAACGCAATGAATATGGTGTTGGTCATTAAAAAATCATGGTTGGATAGAAGGGGTTTTCGTATTCTACAATTGGGTTGTGATAGACACAGAGGACCTAGAAAAGAAAAAGACGTAGATCCCGATCATGTTCCAAGTTCTAGCCAAGAAAAAAACTCGAAGAAGTGTATGTGTTTGTTTGAGATTGTAGGAACCCAAATTGAAGAAGAAAAGTGGATGGGGAGGGTTGTATGTGGAATCCACAACCATATAATTTCTTTGGTGTTAAGAGGTCATGCATATGTTGGACGTATGACTCCGAAGCAGAGCCGAAAGATGGAGCGTGAATTGAATTCTGGCTTAAAACCGAGACATATATTAAAATCCGTGCAATTAGAGGATCCCGACAATGTTACCTCCATCCGTCAAGTTTACAACACCGGTTTGAAGATTAGAATGGAACAAGCCGAAGGAAGAGGTTCATTACAACAAGCACTTCACACGTTGACGGAACGTGGATACTTTGTAAACACTCGGAGAAGTCAAGATTCCGATGAAGTGATTGATTTCTTTATCTCACATTCCAACTCGAGGAATTTGCTCAACATGTTTCCCTATGTTATTGTGATGGACTCGACATATAAGACCAACAAGTAAGTTTCAATTCAAGACACATTTTTACTTTATTTCATACACTCAGTCATCTTTTCCTTAGAAATTGTAATTCAATCGTTGTTTCGTATTACTTTTAGGTACAATATGCCATTGTTGGAGATCGTAGGCATCACTAGCACCAAGAAGATATTCACAATTGCTTTTGTGTTCATGGCATAGGAGAATAGAGATCACTACGAGTGGGCTTTGAGGAGGGTCCGTTATTTGTTGTACGGAAAGACGCTAGAGGTGATTGCCACTGATCGTGAGCTTGGTCTTATAAGCGCCTTGGGTGTAGTATTTCCCGATGTGAAGCATATATTGTGCACGTTTCACATAAAGTGCAATATAGTTAACAAAGCGGCCCTTGTTTTGCGCAATAAGGAAGTGGAAGCAGTCTTCATATCCCATTGTCATGCCTTTTTTCGAGTTAAGATCCCTTGGAAGCTACCAACGCCGTTTGCTGGAAATGAGAGACTATTGACAATCATCTCCGAGGTTAATGACCTATCTCGAGACGACTTGGCTTGACCCGTACAAGGAGGCAATCATTCGAGCATGGACTGACCTACATCAGCATTTCGGCACACGAACGACAAGTTGTTGAAGTAAACACTAGATTCTAGTGTTGGAGGATTTTCAGCTGGTTTGTGATAGCATACATTTGATGGTCACGGACCAAGTCCAGAAGTTACAAGCTTCTCTAGAGATGTCACGGGAGAGGATTTCACGAGAGGTTGGTATACCAAAATTTAAATTGATGAAAACATTGTTAAATATTTAATTGGTGTGTAATAAACCTTTTTTTGTAGGTGCGTATACCGATATTTGACTTGCTCCGTGACTACGTAACAAATGAGTGTTTCACACTCTTGTGGAATAATTACACCAAGGCTCGACATACAAGAGATGATGAAGGATGTCGGGATAGTTATTGGAGAGAGGTTTATGGAGTCCCGTGTGTGCATGACTTTAGACTAGCAATCCGGGCTCGTAGACCTATCTATTTGTCTCAGATACACCCATATTGGAAGCAAATTCACTGGATTCCGATTTTTTTTTCGGATGGTGATATTGGTGATGATGATGCTGATGGTCGTTCGAACCCGAGTCAAGTGACGCTGAACAGGTTTAGAGAAAGAATGGACTCAAATATGTTAAGTCCGGATGAGCAAGATAAGATTGCATCTTTTTTGGAGGAAATGGAAAACCCCGGGGGTACGACAATGAAGGAGCCGGCACAGAAGGTCAAAGCAAAGGGACGACCTCCAACCCCGAGATCAACTAGAAGAGAGCCTAGTTCTTTTGAGCATTTTGCTACACGTGGTCCTATGCGTCCGAAAGGGAAGAAAGCTAAAGATGTAGATTTTACACCGGAGTTGACTCCTACGAGTAGAGCGCGTCGTAAAGGAAAACAACCCGCGAAAGCTAGATTTTGTTTGAGGGAAGAAGATTTTCCAAAGTTCGTGGAGCCTTATGTATTGAGAGTAAGGGATGTACCAGGAGACGACCATTGTGGATATAGAGCAATTTCCGCGGTATTGGGATTCTCGGATGAGGATTACTTTATAATACAGCGAGATATGGTTATGGAGTTAAATGCGAGAAGGGAATTTTATTCGAAGGTAACTAAATCTTCCGGTTATATTAAAGTTTTAATTATAATCCATGATTTTACATAATCTTACTTGTTAATATTTGCAGTGTATCATCCTCAATCAAGTTGACCAAGTCATTCAAAACGTTTATTGGATGAGTAAGTCTCCGTGTCCAGAACAAAATTGGATGGAAATACCGATGATCGCATGTGAAACAACCACCTATTATAAGATTGCATTGGTTGTCCTAGAGAATATTTCAGCGACATTCATGCCTATGATTTTCACTGCTCCCAACCAAGAGGCCCCTACGGTCATTTGTTTGTTAGCGTATATATATAACAACACACACTTTGTGCCTGTAGGTCGACATTTTACTTTCATTCAATTTATTCTATTTAGACTCAATATTCACTAACTATTTTCTGTAATATTATATTTGTAGGTATGGTTAAAAGATGATGCTCCGTTACCGTTGTTGAGCGAAGCTTGGAAACAAAATCATGATCCAAGTGTTGATGGATGGGATGCGTCGTTCATTGAAAGGATAGCTCGTTATGAGGATCTTCGTCGAGCATGGGGAGTTGAACACACTAGTGCATGATATCTTTAGCCGTTTTCAGAAATCTTATTTGTAATCGTGTTTTAGACGTTATTATATGTTGTTGACATCATGTTTTAGTCGTTTTCATATATTGTTCTCATTATGTTTTAGTCGTTTGAAATAGTTGATTGAAACTTAGGTGTAATAAAAAAGCTAAAGAAACTTAGGAAAACATCAAAACTAAAAAACAATACATATTATGCATCCAAAATAAACATAAAAACATCAAAACTAAAAAAAACATACACTCAAGTGTAATATCCATCCAAAATAAACATAACAGTATCAAACTACAACTACAAATGTCCTGGAGGATGCTGTGAAGCCCGAACCTGAGATGGAGTCACAGGAGGCGTACGTCTAACTGCCTCCTCTACCATGAAATCTATATCCTCAGCAGAATACGGAACACCGCGAGCCTGCATCTCTCGTAGACCACCTACGAGAATGTGAAGACGCTGCAATACAGAAAATAAAATGTTAAACTAATTGAAAATTACAATAAAGTGTAAATTAAATGTTACAAACAAACGTACTCATTGATGTGAAACCGGAACAGGTGGGGGTCGGTCTATAGGTAACTGGAGTGCAATGGACGTCAGCAAGACGTACGGATGGCAATGGACTGTATACCAAGACATGTACGCATCATCGACGAGCCTAGGAGAGGTAGCTGGTATCAATCCAACTAGTGAAACTCTGGTCTCCTCCAGATGGCGGGCTGCCCAACGATCGTATGTGAGGGGATATGAAAGCCTAGATCCACGTCTGTTCGCCGGACAAATCTCATGAAGGGGAGGAATCCGGGGTAGAGGCACGGTCTGTACGTATCCAAACTGTTGCAAGAACCTGTCCGGCATATACGCCTCCTCTATGTCGGATATCCGTATGATACCCCGATACCGAGAAACACCAAACTCTACGCCAAAATCAAGCACACGTTCATCATACGGGGTAAAACACACATCATCCGCCCTCATCTGGTCCAACTGAGCTCGTAATGAGTGTAGCCTCTCTACGGTAATAGACGGAGTCTTCAGGACAGAAAGTCTCGAACACCACCGTGCATGACCAAGCATATCCGGATCCTCCACAGTGGCACATTCCAATGACGGGAAATGTGTGTAAATCCAAAACTGTACAAATTCTTTTATTAATTTCAATCTTATTAATAAAGTTATGTTATATAAAGAAAAATATTTATAACAACACACCTGTAACAGTGCAGTACATCCTGCCATCGTCGTCACCTTCTTCTTGGTGGCGTCCCCCAAACATCTGTATTGATAAGCAAGGGTCCCGGTGCCCCAAGCATACGCCTCTATCCTCAAATGATCTCGTACTAGATCAATAAACCATCCTCGCATCCTGTTGATAGACTTGTCGACTATCAAAGTCGACGATATGGACAATTACATATATGCAGATGCAATAGTGTCATGTGGAGGCTTTGGAAGGTCCAACATCTCAGCGGCTCTACGCCTAATAGTATCGCAAAATAGCTGTGAAGTCTGACGTCTAGCCTCTGCTGGTGATAACCCAAGACAATGAACCAGCCAATCATGTCGGACACTATCATCGACGGAAGTCACTAATGCATCTTCATCAACTGGTAGTCCCATAATGATATGAACATCGTGCAACGCTATTCCCATCTCCCCCATGGCATGTGAAATGTGTTTGTCTCTGGGTGCCACCTCTCGACAAACGCCGTAATCAGACAATGATCGACGCCGCCAAACTGTACGTCCTCCAAATCCGTCAGTCCGCTACGTCTAGCTAATCTACATCTCGTCGCCACTCACGTAATCTACTAAATGCGTTGAGCCTCCGAACAACTCTAATCACGGGGGAATCCATACCGGCCCATAAAACGCTAGCTCTGTGGTCAGCATAGCCTGTCAATAAAGGAGGAGGTACGTCCTCCTCTATCTGCTCCTCATCAAGTACATGCTCAGGTAAGTCGTCCCTCCCTCTCAAAAGGTACCTGCTCCTGCTGTGGTATGTCTTGCTGCTGCTGTTGCTGCTCTACCTCAACTAGTATCTCCTCGTGCTCATCCTGCAGTATATCATCTAAATGAGACATATCGTACGCAGACTCCTCCGTGTCGTTAGCAGTAGTAAGTGAAATAGGTACGACATCCTCCTCACCAGAAGCCAATGTGTGTGCATGAACCTCTGCATCTATAGGTGCATCCAAAGGTGCCTGAACTGATGCCTCTACAACTGCATCTACAGGTGCCCGAACGGATGCCTATACAGCTGCTGAGGCAAGTCTAACTCGTCGAGCTGTAGCCTCTCGACGGGCGGAAGCTGTTACTATTATCGCCCCCCTCTTCCTCTTCTCTCTAACGTTCCTCAACGCACGCTGAATATTTTTAACTCAAAATTTTATTTTTCTATTATAACACATACACGCACACATATATTTATTCATTTATATATAAAATTGTGCTATTATTATAATCATATACAATATTTATATAAATATATATTGTATATGATTATATATATATATATATAATCATATACAATATATATTTATATATATATTGTATATGATTATAATAATAGCACAATTTTATATATAAACGAATAAATATATATATATATATATATATATATATATATATATATATATATATATATATATATATATATTTATTTATTCGTTTATATATAAAATTGTGCTATTATTATAATCATATACAATATATATATAAATATATATTGTATATGATTATATATATATATATATATATATATATATATATATATATATATATATATATATATATATATATATATATATATTAAATTAACTATCATAAAATCGATAATAATCCAATTTCAATTATTCCTAACTAGCCGAACCTAACTAAACTAACTTGTTTCAATACTACTAACTATCGAAAATATTTCAATTATTCCTAACTAGCCGAACCTAACTAAACTAACTAGTTTCAAGTATAATGCAAAAAATAAATAAACGATAAAAAAAACAATATTAACTAACCTCAAATTGATTCAAAAGTGGTCTACTCCTAGAACTCTCAATATCTGAATCTCCCGCCATTGTTGGACGTATCGAAGAAAAGAAGAAATGGATGAAAAGAAGAGAAAAAAAGAAACTCGAGGGCAAGGGAAGTGCGCGGCTTGCGAAACTCGAGGGCAAAGGAAGCGAAGCGGAACGACTACGAAGAAAACAGGGCAAGGAAGACAATGCTCAGCCCACCTTCGCGTTGCCCTTATATAGGCGCGGACGGGCTAGGTGCGCGCTGGGCCTCGCGCAGACCCAATGCGCGACGCCCTGCGCGCAGGCGGCCTGCACCTGCGCGGCCTCCTGTGCGCATGCGCAATGGGCGTGCGTGCTGGGCCTCGCGCAGGCCCAATGCGAGTCCGTTGGCCCCTTCTCCGGTGCCCATAACATCACTCTATTCAATCTATGGCTAATGGACAATCGTCGAATTCGACGAATGATTCTTCCAATCCTACTTTGGATTGACAGTAGGTTGATGTCAATGATCCATTGCATCTCTCCAGTTCTGATAATCAAGGAATGCAGCTCGTTTTTGTCCTCTTGAATGGCGCTAATTTCACCACCTGGAAGCGGAATATTCGGATGGAACTTGGAGCGAAGCAGAAGCTTGGCTTCATTGAAGGAACATGTGTTAAACCTACTACTGGTGACGACGACAAGCTTGTAAGGTGGATACGTGTTGATTACATGATCCGTGTTGAAGTTGTTACAACTTTCATTTATTTACATATCTTCCACTTTATTCTATATATTTGCTATATATGTCCTATACATATACTCTACATAAAGATAAACTATATATTATGACACGCAACTTATATAAATGGCATGGAAGGTGATATGAGTTTAATATCGGCTAAATCTTGAATAAGCTAGTAAATTTCGGTCATTCTCTTTCTTTCTCTGTTTATCGTTATTTCGCATACAAATCACTTTAAGATCCTTAAATTGTACGGATTTTTTATAGATGAGCAACTACAATTTGCATCAACAAGCTCCATGAACTAAAAAATCTCACTCTTAACACCAATATCATGTCAGTATCTGATAAGTAAGGCTAGTATGATTGAACTTTCTTATCATCACAAAAATCTCAAACATTTTTTTGGATTTCATGCTTTTAGGTATAAGCAGTATTAGAGATGAAGTCCTAAGAAGATGGCCTATAGTTGTTACTGGTGATGTCGAGGGTAGATGTTAGCATGAAATATTGTGATAATTTAGGCACGTTTTCTAAATGTATTTCATCCATATTGGTATTCATTGATAAAGCATAGAAGCAATTGTGAGTTAGTTTGTCTATATTGTCGATATAGAGGTCTACATAAGCTTTGTGTTGATTGTAGGTAAATAAGAGCTAAAACTGGATGAATCAAGGGAGAATGGAGATGGATTGAGCATGTCCAAGGATTGAGGACATCACTAGAAGCTAAGGAAGATGCTAAGTTGAAGAATGACACAAAACAAAGGAGAATTACGAGCTACATGTGTTCCACGCTCTAAAATACGGAGTTAGTTTGTCTATATTGTCGATATAGAGGTCTACATAAGCTTTGTGTTGATTGTAGGCAATCAAGAGCTAAAACTGGACGAATCAAGGGAGAATGGAGATGGATTGAGCATGTCCAAGGATTGAGGACATCACTAGGAGCTAAGGAAGATGCTAAGTTGAAGAATGACACAAAACAGAGGAGAATTACGAGCTACATGTGTTCCACGCTCTAAAATATGGCCGTACTAAGATCCACGCTCTAAACCACGGCCGTGGAACTTTGGCAAGACAAGCGTGGAGCATTCCAGCAAGTTACACGGTCGTGGAAGTTGTGACAAACCGTGATGAATTACCACGCTTTAAACCACGCTCTAAACCACGGTCGTGGAATCCCAAAGAACCGTGATTTAGGCGATCTTTTAACGTACAATTTGAAGCCATGATCTTTTGCACAATGGGCTGGACATTTATTCTATCTTACCCTATAAAAGGACGGAAAGAGAGAGATTCCGTCACCTCCGCTTAGAGACAGCGCCTAGCCCTATTTGAGATTTTCGAATTGAAAGAAAGCTTAGAGGAAGAGTGAAGATTTGGAAGATTGTTCGTAAGGAGATTTCATACTTTGTCCTTAGGATTGATTAGAAGACGGATTGACATCCCGTTCTTCGTTCTTATCAAGGATTGTGATTGTTTGTGTTATTCTGAATCTACTTACATCATTGTTCTTTGTTTGTGGATTTGAGATTGATTTGAGATTTATTCATGGTTTTTGAAGGTTTTCATCTTTCATTCTTTTAAATCTTGAATTTGATATCAATATGACTGTTGTTGGCTAAAACCCTTTAGCAATTCTAATGTGAAGGGTTGATAGTTGTGGCTTAGATGATGATAGATCGATCGTAAACAGATTGGACTCTGAGAGTTAGAGAGAATCGTCGACGAACCCAAAATAACGGTGTGTTCTTGAGTTCCACGGCCGTGGAATCTCAAGATCCACCCGTGATTTCCCTTAGTTTACGAACCTTGCTTTTACTTTAATCCAAAGTTAAAGATTTGCTTTAACTTAGTCTTGACTTGCCTTTTCTAGGTGGTAGTGAAGCCTCAACAACCTCTACCTCGATTTCGAGTGTCACAACCTTAATCGGTTAAGTTAGTCTTGTTCCTTGGATTGCAAGTTTGGGTATTTGACATTAATTCTTACCTTTAGATCCTTTCTATACTGAAGCCTCAACAACCTTTATAGAGAGTCTCTTTAGTTGAGTTACATAAAGCCTTGGAACTTCACCGTACATTGCTTTGCATTAGTATACCTTTGCAGCTCTT
Source organism: Fagopyrum homotropicum (assembly GCA_033239125.1). NCBI lineage: Eukaryota > Viridiplantae > Streptophyta > Magnoliopsida > Caryophyllales > Polygonaceae > Fagopyrum > Fagopyrum homotropicum. The sequence continues at coordinate 97,002,194 of BSWB01000001.1, read as the reverse complement.
AACTCTGTCCTTGTATCTTTAGTATATCTTGAATCGATTGCCACAGCTGGATACCTGGATCTTTAGGATTGTTGTTTTCCCAATAATTACAAAAGCTTCATACATTTACTTGCTTGACAACTTTACAACTGAATTTGTTCCCCCCAAATCCCTGTGTTCGATACTCTGGAATTCTTGCTTAACTAAGTCGATCCGTACACTGCGGGTTCGCTTGCTTGATTCTAGTTTTATAAATTTAAATCTTATTTGCACGCACGCTAAGTGGCGAACAAGTTTATGGCGCTGTTGCCGGGGATTTGGTCTAGGCCGAATTCGGTTATCGGTTGTCAAGCTTGGGAGCTTTTCCCTTGTTATTTGATATCTCTTCGAGTGTATGCGCAGGTCTAGGAATAACGAAGACCTCTTACCTCTTGATCAAGAGCTTGAGAGGACTTTGAGGAGAAAGCTTAAGGAAAGAAAAATGGCTGAAGAAAGAGAACGTGATTACCAAGCGGAGTTAGCGGAAAAGGAAGCTCAACTCCAATGGAGTGAGAAGACTCGTAGGGAAGATACGGATCGTCATCAAATGAAGGTTAATGATCTATCGGACATGATGTTTCAAATGAGGCTGAAAATAAACAACCTCAAGGAGAAAAAGAGAAGAAGGAGATTGGGAAGATCGGTTAGAGCCAACTCATCCAATGAGGATAGCGACTCCTCCATGCCACCACTAGAGGAAATTGATCCAACGATCAATGTAAACCCGTTCTTTCCACGGCCAGCTGCAAATCGCCGTGTTCCACCTAGAGGTGTGAGAGTCGAACGTGTGGATGAGGAGCCAAGAACTCTTGGCCAAAGGATGGATCCAACGCAGCAACCACGCCGTTTAGGTGTGAACTTTGATGTTGATGATGCACAAGGGTTTAGCTTCAACCCACAAGTCATTACTATTGTCCGCCAAAATCAATTTGGGGGAACAAGCGCTGAATCTCCACACCAACATCTACAAAATTTTGAGATTATGATGGAGACAATGAAGCCAAAGAACGCAACTACCAACAACTACAAACTCAAGCCTTTCTTCTTCTCCTTGAAGGGGAAAGCATTGTCTTGGTATCAAGCTCTTCCAAGTGGGAAGCTTGAAACATGGGAGGATCTTTCTTCGGAATTCCTCACTAAGTTCTTTCCGCCATCTAAAACGGCGGAGTTGAGAGGTAAGATTAATGCATTTTCTATGAGATCTAACGAAAGTTTGTTTCAATCTTGGGAAAGATTTCAGGATTTGCTATTGGATTGCCCTCATCATGGCATATCCAAGCTTGCGCTATTGGAGATATACTATAAGTGGCTGGATGTGGAGACACAATTCAAGCTCCAATCCCTCTCATGTGGTACATTTATGGACATGAGAGAAGATGACGCTTGGGACTTCATTGAGAAGCAAGCGCGAGTTATTGAGAAGTATTCTCATCGAAAAGTGGAGGCGAATCATGTGGATCAAGGAGCAAAGCTATCACAAGCAGCTCAAACTCAAATCTTTTCTCTCAATACGGAGATTAAAGAGTTGAAGGAAGCCATCAAGACCAACTTTCCGAAGCAAAAGGAACAAGATGTAGGTTATTTGGGCAACAACAATAACCACAACAGGAATGAAAATACCAACCGCAACAACCGGAACAACAATTGGAACAACAATAGGGGTTCAAACAACAACGATTGGCGTTCAAATCAACAAAATTCCGGTAATTCTTATCCTTCCAATTCAGAAAATTCACTAACTCCACCTTCCTCTTCTTCCACTCCTTTGAAAAGCCAGGGGCAAACATCTAATGGTGGAAGTACTTCGGGGAAAGAGAAGCCCGATCCCATGTTGGAGACAATTTTGGGCAAGCTTCAAGGATTGGAGACTCGCATCATCAAGGTTGATGATCACATAACTAAGGTTGATAAAGCCCAAAAGGTTTTAGAAAACCAAATGTTTAGTAATGCGGAGGAAGTTCTTAGGAATCAAGGGAAACTTCCAGGAAAGACGGAGGACAACCCAAAAGGAAGGGTGATGGCTATCACAACTAGGAGCGGAGTAACAACTACCGACCCGCAGCCTAAGTTTGTAGAATTCCCCGTTGAGAAAGAGAAAGAAAAGGGGAAGGAGAAGGAAGATGTCTACGTTCCTCCTCCAGCTTACAAACCTCCCCTACCGTTCCCGCAATCTAGAGCAAGAGTGCGTCTAGACAAGCAATTTGGTAAGTTTATTGAACTCATGAGCAAACTGCATATTAATATACCTTTCATTGATGCAATTGTAGGTATGCCAGCTTATGGAAAGTTCCTAAAAGAGATCCTCTCTAACAAGAGAAAGCTAGAGGATTTTGGAGAGGTTAAGATGAGTTCGGATTCTTCGGATCTAATCAAGACCATGAAAGAGAAGATACCCCCAAAGCTAAAGGATCCGGAGTCATTTTGTATTCCCATAGGAGTGGGATATATCACATATGATGCATTATGTGATTTAGGAGCAAGTGTGAGCATCATCCCACTTGCCTTATGCAGGAAGATCGATTTAGGCGATCCTAAACCGGTGAAGATGACGTTATACATGGCGGATCACTCCATAACTCGTCCCGTCGGTATAGTTGAAGACGTCCCGGTCAAGCTTGGTAAGTTCTATGTTCCTATAGATTTTGTTGTGCTTGACATTCCTGCAGATAGTCCGGTCCCGATCATTCTCGGAAGACCGTTTCTTGCAACATCCGGCTGCATAGTCGATTGCAAGAATGCTAGACTCGCCTTTGACATAGGAGAAGAGAAGGTAAAGTTCGTCCTTTCCACTCTAGTGAAGGAACCAATCTTTGATGAGGATATCTTCAATATCCATGAAGAAGGGCTATCTAGAGAGGAGGTAAGTGCTATTCTCTTCAAAGATCCTTTGCAAAAAGTTATTTCTATGAGCCTAATGGATATAGGGGAAGAAGAGGAGTGCAATGAGGCAATTGAAGCCTTAGAAGCACAAGAAGAAGTGTGTTAAGAAGAGTTCGAGAAACTCCACGATGAGGCAGAAAACATACGGATCCACGGTCAGACGGCCTATTCCACGGCCGTGGATTTCACCAACAAAAGCGTGGAGCACTCCAGAGGGTTACACGGTCGTGGAGGAAACAGAGCCACTGTATTTACTTTCCACGCCCAAAATCACGGCCGTGGAAAAGCCAGGGGTGCCGTAATTTTGGGTGAACTCGAGGGAGATTGTGTTTCTTCCACAACTTCTCTTGATTCTTCTCCAACACCTTCTACATCCTTAGACACATCTAAGGAAGCATCGGATGCTCCTCAAGAGCCATTGGAAACTCCGATAGTGATGGAATTAAAACCATTTCCTACACATCTAAGGTACGCAGTTCTTGGACTTAATTCTACCTTTCCGGTAATTGTTAGTTCCGATTTAAGCATAGATGAACATAGTAAGCTTATGGTTGTCCTTAAGAAACATAGGAAAGCCTTAGGATATACTATAGAGGGTTTAGTTGGAATCAAACCTTCCCTATGCATGCATAAGATCTTGATGGAAGAGGACTTTAGGACTTCGCGACAACCTCAAAGGTGGTTAAATCCGACCATGAAGGAGGTTGTCAAGAAGGAAATTCTTAAACTTCTTGATGCAGGTATCATCTATCCTATCTCCGATAGCAAGTGAGTGAGTCCCGTACAAGTAGTTCCGAAGAAGGGAGGAATGACGGTCATCACCAACAAAAACAACGAACTCATTCCTATAGGAACCGTAACAGGATGGCGGATGTGCATAGACTACCGCAAGCTAAACAACGCGACGAGGAAGGATCATTCCCACTACCCTTCATCGATCAAATGCTTGAATGGTTAGCACAACATTCACACTTTTGCTATCTTGACGGTTATAGTGGTTTCTTTCAGATCCCGATACACCCGGATGATCAAGAGAAGACCACATTCACGTGCCCGTGGGGTACGTTTGCCTATAGGAGGATGCCGTTCGGGCTTTGCAACGCCCCAGCCACCTTTCAAAGGTGCATGATGGCCATCTTCTCGGAATATATAGAGGAAATCATGGAGTTTTTATGGATGACTTCTCCGTTTATGGTTCCTCTTTTGACAATTGCCTTTCTAATCTTGCTCTTGTATTACAAAGGTGTGAAGACACTAACCTAGTTCTTAATTGGGAAAAGTGTCAATTTATGGTGAAAGAAGGCATTGTATTAGGACACTTAATCTCTAGTAGAAGGATTGAGGTGGATAAAGCTAAGATAGAGACAATAGAAAAGCTTCCTCCCCCAACTTCGGTGAAAGGGATAAGAAGTTTTCTAGGACATGCTGGATTTTATAGGCGTTTCATAAAGGATTTTTCTAAAATATCAAAGCCGCTTACTAATCTATTGATGAAGGATGTAGTTTTTGAGTTTTCGCAGGAATGCTTAGATGCGTTTAATATGATTCGGGAAGTTCTAATCTCAGCCCCGATTATCCAACCTCCGGATTGGAATCTCCCCTTTGAGGTTATGTGTGACACAAGTGACGTACCTATAGGAGCTGTCCTTGGACAAAGAAAGGAAGGGTGAACCCACGCTATCTACTACGCTAGCAAGACGTTAGATGAGGCGCAGCTCAACTACGCCACTACCAAAAAAGAGTTCTTAGCTATTGTATATGCAATTGACAAATTTCGTTCTTATCTTGTAGGTGCGAAGGTGATTGTATACACGGATCATGCTGGGGTCCGGTATCTCCTTGCAAAGAAGGATGCGAAGCCAAGGCTAATTAGATGGATTCTTCTCCTACAAGAATTTGATCTAGAGATCCGCGACAAGAAGGGTTCGGAAAATTCTGTTGCGGATCATTTGAGTCGTCTAATACATCTAGAAGACGACCATCTACCTATAGATGACTCCTTTCTGGATGAGCATTTACATATCATAGAGGAGTGCATCGATGTGATCGCCAAAGGTAACGAACCATGGTTTTCTGATTTTGTTAACTATTTGGTTTGTCAGGAATTACCGCCCGGATTATCCTACGCACAAAGAAAGAAGTTTTTTAAGGATGTTCGGGAATACTTTTGGAATGAACCTCTCCTCTTTAAAAGAGGTCCGGATGGCATTATTCGGCGATGTGTGCCGGAAGATGAAATGCAAAGTGTCATCCGCCATTGTCATTCACTACCTTGTGGAGGACACGCTAGTTCGAACAAGACTAGCGCTAAGGTATTGCAATCTGGCTTCTTTTGGCCTACTCTATTGAAAGATGTGCAAACCTTTGTTTCCTGCTGCGATGCTTGTCAAAGAACAGGAAATATATCTAGGAGGAATGAGATGCCTCTCAACAACATCCAAGAGGTGGAGATCTTTGACGTTTGGGGAGTAGACTTCATGGGACCATTCCCATCATCTTGTGGTAACCAATACATACTTTTAGCGGTTGATTATGTTTCAAAATGGGTTGAAGCGATTGCCTCTCCCACCAATGATGCCATGGTAGTGGTTAAGTTCTTTAACAAGACCATCTTCCCACGATTTGGGACACCACGGACTATCATTAGTGATGGAGGCTCTCACTTCATTGCCCGACGCTTTGAAGCTCTCTTAGCTAAGTATGGGGTGACTCACAAGATCGCCACTCCCTATCATCCACAAACTAGTGGACAAGTGGAGATCTCAAATCGGGAGATCAAAGGAATCCTAGAGAAGACGGTTTCAAGGACAAGGAAGGATTGGTCCTTGAAGCTAGATGATGCATTGTGGGCATACCGGACTGCATATAAGACTCCCATCGGAACTACACCATACAACCTTGTGTATGGGATGTCTTGTCACTTACCGGTAGAGTTGGAGCACAAGGCGTTTTGGGCAATCAACTGGTTGAACTTCAACATGAAGGAAGCGGGAGAGAAGCGTCTCTTGGACCTAAATGAGCTTGAAGAACTTCGCTTGAACGCCTACGAAAACGCCAAAATCTATAAAGAAAGAGCAAAGCGTTGGCATGATAAGCATATCATCCCAAAGGACTTCAAAGAAGGAGATCAAGTTCTCCTCTTCAATTCAAGGCTTCGTCTCTTTCCAGGTAAGCTTAAATCTCGTTGGACCAGACCTTTTCTAATCAAACGTATTTTTCCCCATGGTGCAGTTGAAGTATGGGGTGAAACGGGCGGAAGCTTTAAGGTGAACGGTCAACGACTCAAGAAGTATACACCGGAACTCCAAGCTGAAGAGTTCGCACCCACCGCACTCGAATAAGTGCGAATATGGTCTAGCTACGGACCTTAAACACAGCGCTTCTTGGGAGGCAACCCAAGGTATTGCATTCACATTTTTGTCTTTGATTCATAGATTAGTTTAGTATAGACGTTTTTCTTTGTTTTGCCTTCGATGCCTTCCGGTATGTTTGTGTTTTTGGATGTAGGAACAATGGAAAAGAAAGGGGAAGGAAAAGTTTGAAGAAAAGTGACAAAACTTGGACTTTGACACATTACAAAGAGTTCCACGGCCAAAACCATGGCCGTGACAACTACAATGACCGTAATTTTCAAAAGCCTGAGAAAAATCACCAAAACCACGGTTCCGTACAATCCACGGCCGTGGAATCCCCCGACAGACCGTGATTTTCAAAATTTTTTACGGCCACTATATAAACCACGTTTTTTCACAAAACACACCACAAAACCCAAAACCACGCCCCAAATCGCCAATTCCACTCCCCATCTCTCAAATCCTCATTTGTTAATCGTTTTTGACGATTCTTTGGCCAAAACTGAAGCAAATCCAATCACCTACAAGATCCAAGCAACAATTCGAGCGGCAAATCACTAGAGAAGGCAGAATTCGGATTCCAAAATCCGAAAACCTAGGTTTTTGGTTCTTTCTCTCTCTTTGTCGATTTGGCTTCATTTTGCTAGTATTTTTTAGGAGAACTGATTGGACTTGGACTGAAATTAGTCTAGGACTGCTTGTGGTCGAGATTGGTGAAATTCTGTTGAGTTTTGAGAAATCACGTGCCGAACCACGGTTCCTGGAGAAACCACGGCCGTGGAAACCTTAGAACAGACCGTGGATTTTTATAGAACATGGATTTTGTAAGGAGAGTTTCTGGTAGAAATAAGAACAAGAAGAGGAAAGGCAACAATGCTTCCTCTTCTAGAGCACCACCCCCTTCATCACCATCACCCCCTTCATCACCATCACCACCTCCTCCTAGAATTCCCACCATTCATAAGGATCATTTAGCTGCCTTAGAGAGGATAGAGGAGAGGACGGTCATAGGACCTAGATACTTACTGCTTGAGGAGCTAGAGCCTCTACATGTGATAGGAGACCTCACTTGGCTTTTGGATAGAGCCGGTTTAGTCATCTTCTCCGCTATTCGAGAAGATGCTTATGAGGAGATCACTAGGGAGTTTGTGGTTTCCTTCGAGCACAGTCACGTAGACAGGACAATTTCTTTCCGGCTGATAGAGAGAAATTATGATTTTTCGATTAGAGATTTTGGAGCCTTCTTTGGGTTCCAAGAGACCATTAATGGTCGATTCCCCAGTGGCGTGTACGCCAAGGATTTCTGGGAGGAGATTGCGTTGATTTACGCCAGCGAGGACCGCTGGCAACCTGCTGATACCAAGGCTAGATTGATCTATCATCTAGCCTTGAAGATAGCTCATAGAGTGCTTTCTGAGTGTCTCTTCCTTAGGACAGAGACACCTCAGAAGATTTAAACGGATGAGCTGTTCTTGCTTTACAGTATGTTATATGGCAGGCCAGCTGACTGTGCCACCCTCTTAGCTGCTACTATGAGCAAGCTAAAGAATAAGAGGGCTGACAACATTGGATACGGTGGGATGGTCACCCACCTTGCTAGACAGTTAGGGGTAGACTTCTCAGCTTGCACCCGCATCGCAGCTAGACCCCTAGGACTTCAGGCCCTCATGACTAGAGGCATCATCTTTCTCAAACATAGAGGTCCACCGTATGCTGCTATGCCTTGGGAGAGTAGGACTGGGAGAAGCATTGAGTGGCTTCCTGAGTATTCCATTATGGCTGGACGCCATAACTGGAAGGCGACGTTCGCTGCCATGCATGCGAACAGATTAGTAGCCCCTCCCTATGTTCCACCACCACTAGTTGTAGAGGAGGAGATGAGAGGGGATGACGAGTTTGAGGGAGGAGGAGCTGATCATGACTTTGGTACATTCCCGGATCAGCCAGATGCAATTCTTGACCTTCCTAGACACTCTCCCCGTCCTACTAGAGATTCAAGTTCTTCCTCTCGCCGTGCTAGTGTGAGCGAGAGGCCTACATGGATGGCGGATCCTCCTACATGGTATAGCACTCAGCCGGATTGGATGGGAGCTCCACCGCCTTGGCATGCACAACCACCACCTGCACCAGCACCTTCACATGCACCGGCGTGGTACAGCCAGCCGCTTGGTTGGTACGAGCAGTTGCTAGAGTGGGCTACCAACCTTTTCCGATAGGGTCGGAGCTTTGGAGATCCGTGTAGATGCTAGGGATGCACGAGCTGACAATCTTGACCACATGATGAGAGATGTTTACCGCCAGCAGTTCGGGCGGCACTATGATCCTAGCTTCTCCCCGTTTCCACCACCGCCTCCACCTCAGTGATGACTTTGATGATCGACTGTTTTAGCTGCTCCACCACCATTTTGTGAGTTCTTTTTTTTTCTTTCTTTTCTTCTTTCTCTTTTGAACATTAGGGACAATGTTTGTTCCAAGTATGGGGTGGGGTGTGACTAATAGTTTGTAATAACTCTTACTCACTTTGTATGCTTTTATCGAGACTACCTTGCATGTTCATTCTATTGTTACACGTTTCATTATTGCATTGCACGAAAAAGCTTTTGAAAAACCCATAAAAATTGAAAAATTTTGAAAATTTTGTCCTTCTAAGGATATAGATGATTTCTATGATAATCACTACTTGTGAATTAAGTTTTGATGACAATCGCATGCTTAAACAAATAGTGAGTTGAAAAGAAATTGAATGAGTTGATTATTCCTCTTTTGCAAGTTTCATAATGTGATGAATGTTACTTAAATCATGTTGAGAAATCAAGGTTGAAATCACATGATAAGTTCTTATACTTATTTTTGAGATGATTAAGGCAATTCGATTTTCTTTCTTCTTCCTTTGATCATTTAGCCCCTCAATGAAATAATGACCTCCTTTACCTATCCGGGAATTTGGAGGAGTTGATATTTGGCATGTTTGATTTGGGAGGGCCATGAAAGCAATATTTTGCATTCAAAAGAATAGAAAGAAATTATAGGTTTGGGGAAGTCAATTATGATGATGAGTAACTCGGCACCATTCACATAGCCGGGTATTTGTGTCTTGCCAAAGTCGGATTGAGCGATATTCCTAGCGGATTATGGTATGTGCATCAAGGGTTTGAGGCATCTCGCAAAAATGAGAAACGCCAATCTCCTAGGCTTCGGTTTTTGTGCACCTCTATCCATAACTCCAAAAGTAAAGTCGGAAAATGAATTGAAAAGAAGAGAGCGAAGCTCTAAGTTGAAAGTGTTGCGGAAACCGCAAGAGAAAAAGAAAAGAGTTAGTTATCCACTTTCCCGGATTCATGCACCACATTCCTTAAAGTTTTCCTTCCCTTTCCGCATTCTAGACCTTGTTTGAAAGTCCTTAAGATCAAGAGAATGATATATGACTTGGTGATCTAAATTGAAGTTTCTTATGATTGATTTTGATAATGTTTGAAGGTTATGATGTTTACATGGAAGTTTGGTTAATTCATGAGCTTTCTTTACTCTTTACTCTTTGATTATGTGTATGAAAGTCTTATAAACGAATGAAGCAAGATTTGAAAATGATCTATTGACTAGAAAGCACATTCATCTAAAAGAAATTTTTCTTTGATGAGAGTACTCATATTTCATCCTAACTTGAGTTTTAAAGCTTTTGAAAGACCTTGCTTGGGAACAAGCAAGTGGCAAGTATGGGGTTATTTGTTAGCATGAAATATTGTGATAATTTAGGCACATTTTCTAAATGTATTTCATCCATATTGGTATTCATTGATAAAGCATAGAAGCAATTGTGAGTTAGTTTGTCTATATTGTCGATATAGAGGTCTACATAAGCTTTGTGTTGATTGTAGGCAATTAAGAGCTAAAACTGGACGAATCAAGGGAGAATGGAGATGGATTGAGCATGTCCAAGGATTGAGGACATCACTAGGAGCTAAGGAAGATGATAAGTTAAAGAATGACACAAAACAAAGGAGAATTACGAGCTACATGTGTTTCACGCTCTAAAATACGGCCGTACTAGGATCCACGCTCTAAACCACGGCCGTGGAACTTTGGCAAGACAAGCGTGGAGCATTCCAGCAAGTTACACGGTCGTGGAAGTTGTGACAAACCGTGATGAATTACCACGCTCTAAACCATGCTCTAAACCACGGTCGTGGAATCCCAAAGAACCGTGATTTAGGCGATTTTTTAACGTACAATTTGAAGCCATGATCTTTTGCACAATGGGCTGGACATTTATTCTATCTTACCCAATAAAAGGACGGAAAGAGAGAGATTCCGTCACCTCCGCTTAGAGACTGCGCCTAGCCCTATTTGAGATTTCCGAATTGACGGAAAGCTTAGAGGAAGAGTGAAGATTTGGAAGATTTTTCGTAAGGAGATTTCATCCTTTGTCCTTAGGTTTGATTAGAAGACGGATTGACATCCCGTTCTTCGTTCTTATCAAGGATTGTGATTGTTTGTGTTATTCTGAATCTACTTACATCATTGTTCTTTGTTTATGGATTTGAGATTGATTTGAGATTTATTCAAGGTTTTCGAAGGTTTTCATCTTTCATTCTTTTAAATCTTGAATTTGATATCAATATGACTGTTGTTGGCTAAAACCCTTTAGCAATTCTAAGGTGAAGGGTTGATAGTTGTGGCTTAGATGATGATAGATCGATCGTAAACAGATTGGACCCTGAGAGTTAGAGAGAATCGTCGATGAACCCAAAATCACGGTGTGTTCTTGAGTTCCACGGCCGTAGAATCTCAAGATCCACCCGTGATTTCCCTTAGTTTACAAACCTTGCTTTTACTTTAATCCAAAGTTAAATATTTGCTTTAACTTAGTCTTGGCTTGCCTTTTCTAGGTGGTAGTGAAGCCTCAACAACCTCTACCTCGATTTCAAGTGTCACAACCTTAATCGGTTAAGTTAGTCTTGATCCTTGGATTACAAGTTTGGGTATTTGACATTAATTCTTACCTTTAGATCCTTTCTATACTGCAGCCTCAACAACCTTTATAGAGAGTCTCTTTAGTTGAGTTACATAAAGCCTTGGAACTTTACCGTGCATTGCTTTGCATTAGTATACCTTTGCAGCTCTTAACTCTGTCCTTATATCTTTAGTATATCTTGAATCGATTGTCACAGTTGGATACCTGGATCTTTAGGATTGTTGTTTTCCCAATAACTACAAAAGCTTCATACATTTACTTGCTTGACAACTTTACAACTGAATTTGTTTCCCCCAAATCCATGTGTTCGATACTCTGGAATTCTTGCTTAACTACGTCGATCCGTACACTGCGGGTTCGCTTGCTTGATTCTAGTTTTATAAATTTAATGTATTTTATGCTTTTAGGTATAAGCAGTATTAGAGATGAAGTCCTAAGAAGATGGCCTATAGTTGTTACTGGTGATATCGAGGGTAGACATCGTTGCTAGTGAAGGATTGCTTGCGCCAGATAGTTGTAGCGAGGACTTTAAGGTGAGCTGTGATTTTGAGAGCCGTAGAAGTAGAGCATTGATGGGAAGCCGTAGAAGTTGAGATAGCTTTGACTTTGAAGTTGTTCTTGGATTTCGAAGAAGCAAGCCAGTGAAGCCACCCATGGAGAGTTTGCATTCTTTGAGAGATTTGCGACCCCAGACTTCTCTACCATGGGTTGCGATCCAATGCATTAAGCATGAGTCGTAGTGATGGTTTGTCAGGAGAAGCGACACATCCTTGTTTGCATATGGTAAATTATGTTATGGGTACTTGTATTACGCAAAAACAACCTTGTTGTCCAAGCTCCGATATGGGTACAATATGTACATATTAAAAGTATAGGTTATATTGCATAAATAAAAGACATGTAAGGGAGAATAAAATTGATTGTACACGTGGGTATATATACCCTTTCTAGTAACAGATTTCTGTTATGACAGTAAATGTGAATCTCTTTTGTTCTATCTCTATACTCTTTAAATGGTATCAGAGCGAATAAGACTTCTCTGAAAATTCTCAAATACATTTCTTCGGTTTGTTTCATTGATCATCTATCTATGGATGATCATAGTGATACGTATAATGAGGATCCTCTAGATCCGAATCCAATTCAACTAAATGATCGGTCCAAAGACACTTTGTTTGTAGCTGGAGGCATTGGAAATTCGATTGATCCACTCTATTTGGAATTTTCTGATAACCCTGGCATGCAGCTGGTTTCAACACTATTTGATGGCTCGAATTTCTCGTCTTGGAAAAGAGGGATCCATATGGCACTTGGTGCAAAGCTGAAACTAGGATTCATTACTGGATCTTGTGGGAAGGATGGTGAAGATATGGAGAAAGTAGCTCGGTGGATTAGAGCCGATTACATGATTCGCTTTTGGTTGATTCACTCAACGAAAAGAGAAGTTGCAAAATAATTCTCTTATGTTGAATCTGCCAAAGAGCTATGGGATGAAGTCATGAAGAGGCATCAAATCTCTAATGCTCCCTTAATATATCAAATTTGTGAAAATCTCACCTCTATGAAACAAGAAAATGCTACGGTTTCAGTTTATTATGGAAGATTGAAACGTCTTTGGGAAGAATTACAAGCACATGATGCTTTGCCGATTTGTTGTTGTCTTGGAATTGTCCATTGTAAATGTGAGATCCCTAAACTTCTGGTTGAACGAGAAGCTAAGGTTCGGCTGATTCAATTTCTTATGGGACTTAATGATTTGTTTGATCATGTTAGATCTACTGTTCTATATTTATAAATACTACCTTCCTTGAATCGTGTCTTTCACATGGTACTTCAAGTGGAGAAGCAAAGAGAGGTCACCTCTACACTGACTATTCCTCATGAAGCATTAGCAGTTGAACGCCAGCCTCCTCATCGACAAGCAGGTGGTAGCATGCAGGATTTTCGCAAGAAAAATAGGACAGGAAGTGTGATTATTGCAAGAAGAAGGGACACTTGAAGGAGAGTTGCTTCAAGCTCTATGAATTTAATGATTGGTATAAAGGTTCTAGAACTCTTGATAATGATAGAAATGCAGGTTCTAGTAGAAATCCTTCTTTGGAAGCCAATGCATCTACCAGTCCACTTTTGTGTACCCCTCAGGATGATCCAAAAACTAAAACCATGGATCCTAACACTGTTTTCATGGTCATTCAAGGCATGTTAAATATCTTCAATGACAAGTCAAGAAGCACTGGAACCTCAGGTTCTATTAATTTCTCAAGTATTACACGCTCATTCTTGGCTAATGCATCTTCACCACCACATGTTTGAATTGTTGATTCTGGAGCAACTGATCACATATGCTATTGTCGAGAGTTATTTTCCAATTTAACTCTCTTATCCAAATCTATTCAGATAGCTCTTCCTGATGGATCTATCAAGATTGTGACTCATTCTGGAGCAGTTCCTATTTCTGCCACTCTCACTCTGGAAAATGTCTTATTCATGCCTGATTTTAAACACAATCTACTTTCTGTTCATCAGATTATTGTCTAGACTTCTTGCAAGACATTGTTTAACTCTAGTCATTGCTTCTTTGAGGACCATACTACTGACAATATCTTTGCTCAAGAATAATTTGATGGTGGATTATACAAGCTTAATAGCTATGCTTTTTTTTCCAAAATTTAAACACATAGTTGCTTGTAATAGTATTGATAAACCTTCTATCCATGTTTTTTATGCTCGTTTAGGACATTCCTCATTACCTAAACTAAAACACATAGCTGCTTGTCTATCTACATCTCTCTCTACTTTACAATGTGATGCATGTGTTCTTGCTAAACAACACAAGTCACCCTTTCCTAGAAGTACTTCTTATGATGCTCATACTTTTGCTCTTTTGCATATGGATATTTGGGGCCCTTACCATACTCGATTTGCTTGTGGTGCACATTATTTTCTCACAATTTTGGATGATTTTAGTCGATGTACATGGACGTTTCTCATGGATGATAAGTTGCAGGTACTTCATATAGTGACTAATTTCTTGGCATATGTCAAAACACAATTTATTGGCACAGTTAAGATCATTTGATCTGACAACGAATTTGAGTTCATTCAAATTGCTTTGCATTCTCTCCTACAATCTTAAGGAATTCTCCATCATAAATCTTGGCCATATACGCCTCAACAAAACAGCAAGCTTGAGAGAAAATATCGGCACTTCTTAGCTACTGCTCGAACCATTCGTCTTCAAGGACACTTACCTTTAAGATTTTGGGGAGAATGCATACTTTCGGCCACTTATCTCATCAACCTCATGCCATCTTCTGAAGGGTGGATCTAGAGGGATAACGGGGGGTACGGTGCCCCGGCTTGCGATCTCGTTTTGCCTAAGGAAGCCTAAGGAAGCGGGAAAAAAGAAGGAAAAAATCCTCCTTAAAACGGAACATGATACACATTGTTAAACTAGCTCATTTGGTAGAAGAAGGGAAGGATGTACTTGGAGTCAAAGGTTCAAACTCTTTGGAGTAGCAAAAAGTTCATTTTATTTTTATTTTAAGCAAATTACAATATAATTAGATGAAGAAATTAAGTGATGTTTATTATTTTATTATCTCTTAACTAATACAATAAAATTAATATAATTTTTAATACAATAATTCATCAACCACTATCTACTTTATTTGACAATATATTTATAAAACAAACTAAATATATTAAATATTTTAAAATTTCATCTAAGTTTAATAAATTAATTAAAAGCTCTAATTTATAATACAAATTTAAGTAAACTTTTATTTATTTATTTATTTATTTATTTAATTTATAGATTATTGTTTAGTTTCAAACTTAATATGCAACCTATCTTATAAAAAAAATTGTTCCCCTCCAACGAAAATTTTCTGGCTCCGCCATTCTGTCATAGGTTGGAAGGTACCATCGGAAGTTCTTCATAACAAACCAGTTTCTCTCTTAACAAATACAATAATTCATCAACCACTATCTAATTTATTTGACAATATATTTATAAACCAAACTAAATATATAAAATATTTTTAAATTTCATCTAAGTTTAATAAATTAATTAAAAGCTCTCATTTATAATACAAATTTAAGTAAACTTTTATTTATTTATTTAATTATTTAATTTATAGATTATTGTTTAATTTCAAACTTAATATGCAACCTATCTTATAAAAAAAATTGTGCCCCTCCAACGAAAATTTTCTGGCGCCGCCATTCTGTCATAGGTTGAAGGTACCATCGGAAGTTCTTCATAACAAACCAGTTTCATATGATCATCTCAGGATCATTGGTTGTTTATGCTACTGCTTGAATCATATGAAATACAAACTTGAAGCAGTATCACGTCCATGTGTTTTCCTTGGCTACCCACCAGGCCAGAAGGGATATAAGGTCTATGATTTTCACAATCATAGAACCTTTGTGACTTGACATATATCATTCAGAGTGGATATATTTCCATTTTAACCTATGTCTTCACCAAAATTCAGTCCTTCTTCTCACAAATTTCCTTTGGTATCACCTGCATGTGATTCTCCTGATAATTTCCAGCCTAATCTATTTCATCCTTCCATATCCTCCTCCGTGCCGGAAAAATCTCCTACTTTGAATCCACCTATTGAATCACCTTAATTCTTTTCCTTCATCTACCTCATCTCATACTTCATCCACATCTTCCTTTTCTCAGCCTATACTTGTACCATTTCATTCTTCTTCATCACCTAATGATTCACCTACACCTACTCCCTTTTTGCCTTCTACCTATAGTCTCTCGACCATACAAAATCACTCATAAACCTGATCATTTGCAGGATTACATTTGTTCTTTAGTTACCTCATCTCCCACCCCTTTTATTTCTCAACTACAAGCTCTTGATACCGACCCTTGTTATTTGCATTCTCTTTGCAATGTCATCTCCGCCTTTGAACCAACTCATTATGTTCAGGCTAAACAACATCAGGTTTGGCTTGATGATATGGATAAAGAGTTGAATGCTCTTGAGGCTAACAGTACATGGGAACTCACTGCCTTACCACAAGGTATGAAAACTATAGGCTCTAAGTGGGTCTATAAGGTGAAGTATAAATAAGATGGTTCTGTGGAGCGCCATAAGGCCAGCTTGGTAGTTAAAGGTTACAACCAAGTCAAGGACAAAGACTATAAACATACCTTTTCTCCTGTTGCCAAATTCACAATTGTACGTGTTCTTTTGGCTCTTGCTTCTGCCAAGTCATGGCCATTGTATTAACTCGACATCAATAATGCTTTCCTTCATGGCTTCTTAGATGAAGAAGTATATATGATGCCTCCTCAGGGATACTCCTATGCTTTGCCTAGCCAAGTGTGTCGCCTTAAATGTTGTCTTTATGGATTGAAACAGGCTAGCAGACAGTGGAACGTGGAGCTTACCAAGTTATTACTCCAACTTGGTTTATTCAATCCAGGCATGATTATTCACTTTTTGTGAAACCAAACCCTTCTGGAATCACTGTGATAATTATTTATGTTGACGACCTTTTAATCACCGGTGATGTTCCATCTATGATCACTTTCACCAAACAAGCTCTTCACCATGCTTTCACTATTAAGGATATGGGTCTTGCTCGTTTTTTTCTGGGCATGGAAATCTCTCGTACTTCCACTGGTCTATTCTTAAACCAACAAAAATATAGTATGGACATTTTGACTGCTGCCAACATGAGCTCCTGTAAGCCTAGTGTTTTTCCTATGCAATGAAATTTGAAACTTACACCAGATGATGGAGAGCTATATACTGATCCTGAATCATACCGCAAACTCATTGGACATTTGTTATATTTGACTCTCACTTGACCAGACATCACATTCACAATTCATCAGCTTAGTCAGTTCTTAGCATGTCCACGTTTGCCACATTGGAATGCTGCTATTCATCTCCTTTGATATCTGCATGGGATAGTGCATCTTGCCCTTTTTTTTTACCCAATTGCCTCTAATTTATCTATCACAGCATACAGTGATGTTGACTGGGGTTGATGTGCCTTCACATGTAAGTCCATTACAGGCTATTGCCTATTTTTGGGATATTCTCTTGTTTCATGGAAGAGTAAGAAACAAAAAACCGTATCAAAATCATCTACTGAGAGTGAGTATATAGGGCAATGTCTACTACTGCTTCTAAAATCGTCTAGATTGAAGGCTTACTCTTTGTTTTTCAGATTAAAGTTCCTCTACCAATTCCCATGCATTGTGATAATAAAGTTGCCCAGCATTTGACTGCTAATCCTGTCTTTCATGAGCGGACTTGACCTCCATTATGTCCGAGATGAAGTCTATAAAGGTTTCATGTCAACCATCCATGTCCGTTCTTCATTACAGCTTGCTGATGTGTCCACGAAAGCATTAGGAGAACAACATCACTTCTTATCAGCCAAGCTTGGATTGGTTTCTTCACATCCAGCTTGAGGGGGGGGGTCTATGGGTACAATATGTACATATTAAAAGTATAGGTTATATTTCATAATTAAAGGACATGTAAGGGAGAATAAAATTGATTGTACACGTGGGTATATATACTTAGAGGCGGCCTTAGGATTAAGAACAGAAGCTGCGTCTCGACCCTCCTCCCTGCGCTGCACAACCTCCACACTCGCAAATCACAATCCCGTCCCGACTCGCCAGCACATTAGCTCCGGGCCTCCGGCCATTGGTGCCAACATAGAAGCTCCGACCACTACCTTTCCCGTCCCGACTCATGGTCAAGCACAGCGGCACATTGCTGTTTGCCTGCCTTCCTTCCCGACTCGCTGGTCCAGTGCACATGCCACAAATGACAGCCCGTCCCGATTTCCTTCCCGACTCCACTAGTGGATGCCCGGCTGCCCCACCCTGTAACTCGATCACCGGCTCACCCTCGGCCTCACCGGCACCCTCACGATTCAACCATTTCAGCCCAATTCCTTCATTGTAACTTTGATTTTTTATTTTTTTAAAATATTTTTTTTAAAAAAATTGATTAGTAATCTTGGTTAGACATGAATTAGATTAATTTATAAGTTTGGAGGATGATTAATTGTTGAATTTGAATGATGATTTATTGATTGTTTTTTTTCGTTAGGGTTTGAGTTTTGAATTGTGTTTAATTGTAATTGATTAATTAATTTGTTTAGAAAATGGATAGATTTGTTATTCGGACGAAAAAACGAACTTTGTCGAGTATTGATTTAACCTCTATTCCTCAAGAACCTCGAAATGTTGATATTGTAAATGTGAATGATGTCGATGATATTGCTAGAGATGAGATTGTTAGAAGTGATATTGCTAGAGATGATACTAGAGATGGTGTTGCTAGTGAGAGTTTTCATATAAATGAAGTTGATGATGATTTTGCCAGTGTTGATATGAGAGAAAAACGACCTCGAATGGGAAATATGAGTAATAAAGTAATTAGTGATATGGGATTGCGCAAAGCTATGGATGAATATGATCTTTCATTTAGAGATGATGTGAGAAGAGAGTATGTGGTTAGAGGTCCTTGTCAACGTCTCTCACATGATTTTTCACGGAAGAGTTTTGGAAAGACGTCAAGGAGTTTCGTGTCGAACTGGTTTAAGGATTATGAATGATTAGAATATAGTGTTTCTAAAGATACTGCATTATGTTTTTGGTGTTTTCTCTTTAGAGGTGGGACAAAGTACAAAAATTTAAATGATGCATTTGTCAAACTAGTGTTTCTAAAGTAGGATTTTTATTGGTAGTTTAATTTCGTCACTCATTAGAAATCCTGCGGCCGCCACTGTAGATACCACTTCTTGTAACAGATTTCTTTGATGACAGTAAATGTGAATCTCTTCTGTTCTATCTCTATACTCTTCAAAGCCGAGTTCCCAACATTGGTGCAACTAGTCACGGAATCATTAGCCTGATATGTTTTCGTTCTTCAGTCCCGCGCTCATTCATATGTTCCGTCAGGAAAAAAGAAAAAGAAAAGTGGGCCCGCAGATCAATCAAACTCCTCACTGTCAGTTGCAATTCGTGAGACAGTCCAGTATCTATGTGATACTCTAGAAGTGGTTACAAAGTGGTTAGGCAAACAGATTGAAAGAACCGAAGAGAAACAAATGGACATCTTTCTATCACCCCTAAAGTTAGCCGAGCAATTGAAGTCTTGGGATCCAGCAGAAGTAGTCGGGAAAGTAATAAACAGACAACGATGTACTCTATCGAAGCTCCTCCATATTTGCAACTCAAAGGTGAAGTTGTTACATTCAATAAATCAACGGGTATAACTCTGCTCGACAGTCACATGGGTTGAAGATTCAGCCTAAAATTTGAGCAATTCGTGCTCGATTATTCATTCTTGGACTAGATGAATCTTATATCTTGCCGTGACTTTTTTTTCTTTCCGGGTTTTAGTTGAAAGTTTGTGTACATTAACATAAAACAAGGGTGTCTGTGTTGAGATCTAAAGTCTAAACTACTCAAAGTCCCTTGTGTCATTTTTCAGTTTTGTCAATTGTTAGGCACCACAAGTAGATGTACCATGTATTCAGATTCTATCCCTTGACACATTACCTATTGAGAATCGTTTTTTTCTTATGGTGTTGCAAGTCGAAAAACAGAAAGAAATTACTTGCCATAATTTTTTATCACATGATGTGCTTGCTGCTTCTCGCTCAATTCCTTACAAACAGGCAGGTGGCAGTAGAAAGGATTTTAAGAAGGAAAAGCTTGACCGTATGTGCACTTATTGCAAGGAGAAAGGGAACCTACGTGAATCTTGTTTCAAATTGACAGGCATACCTGATTGGTATAAGGATTTCAAAAACAAAGAGGATAAGACATCAGGCAGCAGAGCTAATGCCTATACTCCATCTTATCAAACTGCAAATAACCTTGAAGTCACAGTTGGTGAAACTCCACTGGATATTACAACTACCTCTACTTCTTCTCCAACTTTGGATCAATCTATGATCAATGTTGTTTGTCAAGAGGTGATCAAACTTATGATGGATAATCAATTCAACAATATTAATTTTACAGGTATTGTATCTCGACTTGTCAATAATGCAGTTAATATCCATACTTGGATTTTGGATTCAGGAGCCACAAACCACATTACTTTTTGCAAAGATCTATTTGTTGAGTTGACAAAATTAGATAAACCATTGCTGATTGGTCTTCCTGATGGATCGGTGAAAGAAGTCTTTCACAAAGGGAATATTATCTTGTCATTTGTTATCACACTTCATGATGTTCTGTATCTTCCAGATTTCAAGCATAATCTCCTATCTATATCTCGATTACACTGTGATTTGCCTATGGAGATTATCTTTACTCCTCACTCCTGTTTATTTCAGGACCGTATCAGTAAGTCCCTTATTACTACTAGATACAAGAAAGGCAATCTATATAAGATAGGCACATCTTTATGTCTATATATACATCCTGTTGTTGCTAATAGTATAAACAAATCTGATGATGTTCATCTGTTTGATGCCACATTAGGACATATGTCCATGTCAAAACTAAAGCATATTGATACTTCTTTGGTTGTTAAGCACAATTCCCTGTATTGTCATGCTTATATTACAGCTAAACAACATAAGCTTCCTTTTGATATAAGTATTTCTCGTGCTAAGCGAGCTTTTGGATTAATTCATGTGGATATTTGGGGCCCATATCACACTTTAGCTTTGTGTGGTTCTCGTTATTTTTCAACTGTGGTTGATGATTACACTCGTTGTACGTGGACTTTTCTTATGGCAAGCAAGCAACATGTACTTAAACTTGTCACTAATTTTCTGGCCTACGTGAGGACACAGTTCAACACTACTATCCAAATATTCAGATCCGACAATGGACCTGAATTTATGAAGAAACAGCTCCAAGACTTATTTCTGGCTTCTGGTATTGTCCATCGCAGATCTACTCCGTATGTCCCCCAGCAAAATGCTCGAGTAGAGCATAAACATAGACATTTACTTGAGGTTGCACGAGCTCTTCGTATCCATGCAAACCTACCTCTTAATTTATGGGCTGAATGCATCCTCACAACAACCTATCTTATAAACCTCATGCCTTCATCTATTCTTTCTTGGAAATCTCCTTTCGAACTTCTCCACAATATAAAACCATCCTATACACATTTACGTGTCATTGGATGTCAGTGCTATAGCCTTCTTCCAAAACGAGACAAATTGGAGCCTGTCTCAACCCCTTGTATTCTACTTGGATACCCACCCGGTAAAAAAAACCTACAAACTACTGAACATTTCCACCAATAAAATTTTCATTAGCTAGAATGTCATCTTTCAAGAACATATATTCCCTTACAAACAAATTTCTTCTCCTTCACTTTCTACACCATCTACTTCTTCCCTTCCTTTGGTTTCTCCAACTCCAGACATTGATTCTTCATTCCCTACTTCCCACTTTACTCCCTCTCCACATTCATCACTACATTCTATACCACCATCATCTGAGTCATTTGCTCATCCTATTCCAGTACCCTAATCCATCGATCCTGTCTCCCCTACTCCATCTATTCCCTCCATGTCACCATTAATTATTTCACCATCTATTTCACTTGCTCCTCAAATACCTATTCCTTCATCTAGACCTGCTCGTACTATCAATCGACCTGCCTATCTTGAAGACTATACATGCAATTTTGTCTCTACTCTTACACAGTTTGTTCTTACTTGTCATTTTCATGACTATATTTTAGCTCTATGTAATGTTATTAGTGTCTTCGAGCCATCCGGTTATACTCAGGTAAAGTAGTCTCCTCTCTGGATTGAGGCCATGTCTAAAGAAATTCAAGCGTTAGAGTTGAATGATACATGGGATATTGTTCCCCTTCCTCCTGGAAAAGTGGCAATTAGGTCCAAATGGATTTACAAGCTCAAATATCGAGCTGATGGCACTGTGAAAAGGCACAAGCACGTTTAGTTGCCAAAGGATACAATCAGATCAAAGGGAAAGATTACAAGCATACGTTCAGTCCCGTGGCCAAGTTTGCTACCATTCGCACGGTTCTTGCAGTTGCTGCTTCTTATTCATGGCGCCTTCATCAACTGGACATCAATAATGCATTTTTACATGCCTATCTAGATGAAGAAGTGTTTCTTCTACCTCCTCAAGGTTATACTCGAGCTCCCCACGGCATGTATTTCGTTTAAAGCGATCCCTTTATGGTCTCAAGCAGGCTAGCCGTCAATGTAACATTGAATTCACAAGGCTTCTTATTCAGCTAGATTTTATCCAGTCTCATCAAGATTACTCTCTATTCGTCAAGAAATCATCTTCACGTATTGTCATCGTGTTAGTTTATGTTGACGATGTACTAATCACCAGCAATGATCCTTCTGCCATCATGCTTCTCAAGACTGCTCTTGAGATGCATTTACCATTAAAGATCTAGGGCTGGCTAGATTCTTTTTGGGTATGGAGATTGCTCACAATCCTACTGGTTTACTTATCAACCAGCATAAATACATACATGATATTTTGACAGATGCTAAAATGCTCACATGCCAAGCTACTTCTTTTCCCATGCAAAAGAACACTCATCTGTCTACTGATTTTGGTTAATTATATCCAGACCCTGAGTTGTATAGACGATTGATTGGACGCCTATTATATCTTACATTGACCAGGCCAAATATTGCCTACACAGTTCAACAATTAAGCCAGTTTTTGGCATCGCCTCGCCTTCCTCACTGGCAAGCTGCTATCTATCTCTTACGATATCTCAAAGGTTTCATGGATTTGGCTCTTGCTTATTACCCCCAATCTACATTATCTCTTTCGGCCTATAGTGATGCAGATTGAGGTTCTTGTCCTTTCACATGTCGCTCCATTACTGGCTACTCTCTTTATTGGTCAATCTCTTGTGTCTTGGAAAAAAAAGAAGCAGCGTACACTGAGTAAATCTTCCGCTGAGAGTGAGTACCGAGCAATGTCTATGACGACAAGTGAAATCAACTGGTTAGATGGTTTACTCCATGATCTTCACATTGATTTGTCCCGCCCTTTTGTGCTTTATTCGACAATAAAGCAGCTCAACACCTGGCTGCCAACCCAATATTCCATGAGCACACTAAACACCTCCGTATTAACTGCCATTTTGTTCGAGATGAGGTTTAGAAAGGGGTCATTAAAACTGTTCATGTTCCATCTGCACTTCAGCTAGCAGATATATTCACCAAACCATTAGGCTAGCAGCAGCATGTCTTTGTTTCTCGCAAGCTTGGACTTGTTACTCCTAGTCCAGCTTGAGAGGGGGGGGGGGGGTAGACTATATGCAAATAGGTTAAATAAAGGTGAACTTTATGTAAATAAAAGGTGTTGTTGTAACAACCCTAACAAACTCGTACATGTATAAAAGACACTCCTATCAGTAATTGAATGTATGAGATTTTCCCTTCCATCTAGTTCACACACATAATGAACAAAGCCCAACAACACGGCCTCAAAAAAAATAAAAAACGGATATTAAAGATAACTCTTTAAATTGGACAAAGTCAAGGCCATCTTATTAATATACACCAATAAAGAGAAACATCTTCATCAACCATATATGTAGCTTGTACACAACCAGAACAATATTTAAGTCTCAATTAAATCAACTAAGAGAAATCTTCAAGAAAGTACGTACAAAAGTTATTGCAGCAGTATATCCAAAATTAAGAGAAAATACATATTAAGTCTAAATTACACCAACTTTTTGAACATAGAAAAAATCTTGAAGAACAAAAGGGTGCCATGGTCATTTGATGCTAAGTGCTCGATCAAACAATCATTTCATGCCAAAAACAAAACATTTTAGTATGATTTTACGTGATCAGAATCTAAATAGTTGTAGAGCCCGATCTTCCGGCTATCAACTCAATTGTTACATCGAACAACTGAGTTAACTCAGTTCGCGCTTCTTGCATTTTAAGATGGACGAACCTAAAGGTGAAATGATGAAATCAAAGGAGTTGCCTTTTTTGTGGTCACAGACATAGGAGATGTCCCTTCTTTGGGGGCAACTGTCTCAACCCATAGCTTGTAGGACAACTAAAATATCTCTATATTCACTCGGACAAGATAAGTTGAAGAAGATGCTTTTCTGCCCTCTTCCTTGCTCTTCCTTGATTTGATCAAGACAATCAAACTATTGTTTTCATCCTCTCAGCTCCATCTGAAAGGAACAACTCCATCTGAAAGAACAAGATTTAATATTTTTATCAACCTCTGTTACAGTTATTAACCTCAACCTCTGCTACACTTCATTTTGGACCAATTCAAATCTTTCAATATTTTTAACTCACTTGATGCATCAGCTAGGTACATTCTATACATATAACACAATCAAAATAATATTATTAATAAGATAAGTTAATCTCCTTTACAACATGAAAAAAAGTTTAAACAAAAGAACAACCCAATAAAAAGGTAGAAAGAATTATGTCAAAACTGTTAAAAAATAATTAGTTCCTATCAATGAATAAATAGATATGACCCAAGACCGTCCAAAACAATAGAAATACAACTAAACTTTTCACCCAAATTCAAAAAGTAAGAAGTTTAAATATCATCAATTGGATAGAAGTTTCACTTTTCCCATCATATTCATCTCTATTATCCTCTAACCAATTTTGCATATGATGCACAAACAAGAAGATCATTAAGGAACTTCAATTACATGGATGGTGAAAACAATTATATTATAGAGTTTCCTTTTTTGAGGATCTTATAGTACTTAGCAGTAAATCATGTATTACCTTATTCTTTGAACAATCTTTTAGCATAAACAAGGCAGTAAATCATGTATTGCCTTATTCTTTGAACAATCTTTTAGCATAAAGAGTTACCTTATTCTTTGAACAATCTTGTTGCTGCAGTAAACCTTGGCTTTGAGGATCATTCGATGATCATGTATTGTATTCATTATTATACCAGATCTATGATACCAGATCTGCGAAAACCTAAAAAGATAGCAAAAATGTACTGTATATGAGCTTCAAAAGTTTACAGATCTGTAATTTGAGGGATAAAAACAAATAAAACGATAAAGAGAGATTTATAGATTCATATTATATATTCAGTTACCTTACTGCGTTGGTGGTGAGGTAATAACAATGGACAGAGAAGAGTGAAGAGTGAAGATTTTGTAGAAACTCCGATCCTGCTCCTTGGTCTTGTTCTTAGTCGAGTCGAAACAGGAAGAGAAGAGTGAAGATTTTGGGTCCCCGATCGGAGAAAATTGGTAGATGAAAGAGATGACTGCTGCGAGGTAAAAGAATGGTTTGTTGCGTGTGAGGTATGTAGTTTGTATATAGGTAGGTTAAAGGTTATTTTTAGCTTCTTTGAACATCATAAATTTCAAAAATCAAAGTCAAACTACACTGAAATGAAGTTAAAAACTCACGTCTACAGGTTGGAAACGCTCTGATTTTCCCCCTCCCCAACCCTCCTCGGAGTAAGCCGCCCGGCTTCTTCGGCCCTCTGGCCTGCGCTCTCCGGCTCCCTCCGGCTAACGCTCCACTGCTCTGAAATGGGCAAAAATAAACGAACAAAGAAACTCTCCATCAAGCTATCCGACTTCAACCGCATCCCGTCCTCAAAACCCAGCCCCCCCCCAAAGATCACCAAGCCCTTTCGAAAAAATCCCAGCGGACCTCATCCACTCTAACAACGCTCGCCTCATGAGAAACCCGAACCACCTAAACCCCTCGCCTGAACTGTTCCCTCCCCTTCCACCCTCCACTCACCCAAGCAGTACCCCTCCCCCACCGGAACCCACAACACAACCACCACAACCCACCACAACCATGCGGCTCACAACCTTTCGATTCCTGACGATATCCTCACCTCCCCCCACAACCATGCGGCTCTGGCGGTGCAAAAATCCCCAAAGCTTGGAGTCCCTTCAACTTATGTTCTGCATGCACCACCGGGAATCTTGGATGCAAATGAAAAGATGGCCCACCCACATCCTGACAACGCCGTCCGCAACTTTTCGGCTCCCAGCAGCCCAAAAGCCTCATTTAAGGATATTCTCGTTAAAGCCAAATCCTGGAACCATGTGCCACTCCCCTTTTCCCCAGGATGTGATAATGGGATTATCCACTTTTCTGACGAGGATATCTCTGACAATGTCTCAAAATGGAAATTATCTCTTATTGGGTTCCCACTTGGCTCCCCCTCTCCTTCCACAAGATGAATTCCTTCACTAGCACCGCCTGGTCCTCCACAACTCAGCCCAAGATCCTTCGGAATGACAATGGCATCTTCGTCTTCCAGTTCGACAATGAGGACGACCTAAACTCGGTCCTCCTTGGTAGCCCATGGATTGTAAACGGTTCCACCTCCCTCCCGCTTAAGCGCTGGAGCCACGGCATGGCCCTGGACTACTCAACCTTGTCCTCGGTTCCGGTTTGGGCGTCTCTTTACGACCTCGACTACAGGTTTTGGTCGCCGCTGATGCTTGCAAAAATCGGTTCCGCTATCGGTATTCCGCTCCTCACCGACTCTTGCTCAGCTTACCAAAACCGTCTCGGTTTCGCAAAGATTCTAGTGGAAATCTCGGCTACAAAACCTCTTCTAAGGGAAATCACCCTCTTAGGCCCAAATGGTGAATCGATCAAGCAAAAAATCACTTACGATTGGCTTCCAATCCACTGTCCCACCTGCCTCCTCTTCGGCCACCGATGCCGTGCACCAAAAGCTACTAGCAGTAGCCCTCCGGCCCGGACTCGCGCCATCCAGATTCCACCTGCCTCGACCCTTGAACCAATCCTACCAACTCCCGATGACTCTCATCGAATCTCCGCCCCTTACTCTCAATCCAAACCCAAAGCTCACCGGTCCAGGCTAAGCCTGACCAACAATCCACCCCCCTACCCTCCACAGTAGTACCTGTGACCACAGTCTCCCCACACCAACTACCTCCCACCACCACGAATACCCTTACCCCTTCTACTGACCAACAACACCAAAACCAAACCCTCGCAAATCCGACCCTCATTCTCCCTGCTACAGGTATCAAGGATACTTGTATCATCTCAAAGAACGTTAATGGATCTTAAACTCTGTGCATGGAACGTTAGGGGGCTAAACCACCCTAACAAGCAACGAGCCGTCACTGATTTGATCAAGAGCCACTGCATTGATGTCATTGCAATAATGGAAACAAGACTCAAACAAGAGAAAATGAGAAGACTCACCTCTTTCATCCCAAGCTGGAAGCACATATCAAACCTCTCGCATGCCCAAAACTGTCGCATCTGGATCTGGTGGAACCCTTCTACCATCCATCTCCATCCCATCATCATAAACGACCAAGTCATTCATTGCAATCTATCCCTTCCCTCTCCCTCAACCCTTTCCACAAACGCCCAAAACTCGTCCTTCGAATGTACCTTCGTCTACGCACATAACCGCCCCGATGATCGGATTCCGCTTTGGGACTCCATAGCTACCATCCGAAGCTTAAACCATACCACTCCATGGACCATCATGGGAGACTTTAACACAACCCTTAGCCCGGACGAAAAGCTCTCCTGCATCCCCTCAACAAGCCCTTCACCCCCTTCGGAGTTAGCCGACTGCTTCGCCCTCAACACCCTGGAAGACCACGCTTTCTCTGGCTGTTTCTACACTTGGAACAACAAGCAAACCACCTCAAGGATTTGGTGCAAGCTAGATCGGATTGCGATAAATCCTGCCTGGGTTACCTTATTCCCCAACTCCACTGCCCACTTCGAAAATCCTGGCCTTTCCGACCACTCTCCAAGCATTCTTGCTCTGGACCACAAACCTACACAGGCAAGCGTCCAATTCCGTTTCAACAACGCTTGGATCTCGCACGAAAGCTTCAACCCCACCATCACCCTCTCCTGGTCAAGCCCTCTTTCACATCCATGTCCCTCCCACTCGCAAGCTCTCATTCTCAAACTTAAACGCCTTAAACCCACTCTCAAAAAATTCCCCAGCCAGAAGATGGAGCTTCTTCACTCCTCCATTTCAAACCTGAAAAACTCCCTTGCTGCCACCCAAACACAACTTCAAACAGCCCCTTTAAACCCCGCTCTCATCTCTCAAGAACGGAGCTTATCGGCGCTTCTCTTTGATAGCATGGAGCGCCTACGTATTACTCTTCACCAGCTTTCAAAAGCTTCCTGGTTTAAATATGGAGACAATTGTAACTCCTTCTTTAAGAGCATAACTGCCCGTCGAGCTTCAAATTCAATCAAACCTTTGCTCAATCCCTATAATTTAGGCAGCGGCCCCACAAATATTCCAGGTGAGATATCGTCTATCCTAATCGCCCACTTCTCTTCCATTTTAAACCCAACCTCAACCCACAACCCCCTTAATTTATTCCCTGATTGCCCGTTACCGCTCCTCACCCCAACCGATCTTTCCGGCATTAATTGTGGTATAACCGCTGAGGAGATCAAAAGCACGCTTTTCAGCATGTGTAACTCTAAGTCTCTTGGGCCGGACGGTTACAATGCTGGGTTCTTTAAGGCTTCTTGGAGTATTACCGGCGAAGCATTCTCAAACGCTATCAGGGAATTTTTCGACTCGGGGAAGCTTCTCCATCACTTCAATCACACCTCCATTTCCCTGATCCCTAAGAAACCAAACCCGGCCCTCCCCTCCGATTTCCGGCCAATCTCCTGCTGTAACACCACTTACAAGGTAATTGCAAAGATCATAGCCTCTAGAATCAATGCTGTCCTACCTTCAATCATCGGAAATTACCAAGGCGCCTTTATTAAAGGGAGGACAATCAAGCACAACATCCTCATTTGTCACGAAATCTTCAAAAAATACAACCAGCGCAGCTCTTCACCTAGATGCGCTATAAAAATCGACCTCTCAAAAGCCTTTGATATGGTAGATCACAAATTCATCCTCAACAGCCTGGGCAGAATGGGTTTCCCGTATGCTTTTATCCGATTAATTGATGAATGCATCTCCACCCCCACATACTCCCTCAATCTTAATGGCTCTCTCAAAGGCTTCTTTAGGGGTTCTAGAGGTCTCAGACAAGGCTGCCCTCTATCCCCTCCTCTTTTCACCATTGCTATGGAAGTCCTCTCTTCCATGATCCAGGTTAACACCTCTATCCCCAACTTCAATACCCACCCCAAATGTGCCAATCCACGCATTACGCACCTTTGCTTTGCGGACGACCTAATGCTCTTCTGCAGAGCCGACATTACCTCAGTCAACATCCTCAAGGAAACATTAAACCACTTTGGACGCTATTCTGGTCTTCACCCCAATCCTTCCAAGTCATCGATTTTCATCGGTGGGCTCTCCTGCCTTGACCGCGACCACCTTGCCCAAAGCGCTGACTTGCCTCTTGGATCACTCCCTTTCACCTACCTTGGCATGCGTATTGGTAGCAGACGTCTCAGTTCTTCCGAGTACCTTCCACTCATCAACAGAATCACAAACAAGATTAACTCCTGGAGTGCCAGAAACCTCTCGTACGCAGGTAGGAAGCAAATCATCTCATCCATTCTGACGGCCATTTGCTCGTATTGGTGCACTGTGCTCTTGATTCCACCCTCAATCATCAACCGTATCCGCCGCCTCCTAAGGTTCTTTCTTTGGTCTGGTACGGATTCCAGTGCACGTGCTCTCGTCGCCTGGAAGGTCGTCTGCCTCAGCCATAACGAGGGCGGTCTGGGTTTCAAGGAGCTCCTTTCTTGGAACAAGTCGTCTATTTCCAAATCTATTGTGGAATTGGACCATGGACTTCCCTGTCTTTGGGCTTCTTGGGTTAAATCAAACATTCTGAAACATCAGAAGATATGGTCATACCCTGCAAATTACAAGCACAGTCACATTTGGTGCTCGATCATAAAGATACGGAATGAAATCCTTGATTCCCACAGTGCTGCTATCTTCCTCAACACTACTACTAAGCCAGACGGCTCCTTCTCCACTACCGCAGCTTATAGCCTACTGCAGCAACGCTCACCTACAGCCTCGCCCTACCAATACAGACTCATCTGGAAGGGACTAAACATCCCTAAGTGCAGCTTCATCGCGTGGATTGCTAGCCACAATCGTCTTCCTACCCTCTCAAAACTTCATGACTGGAATCTGATCCAAGATAACACTTGCAAACTCTGCGGCTTTCTCCCGGAAGATGAATTTCACCTCTTCCACTACTGCAACTTCTCCACTGTCGCTCTCGACATCATCTCCCGGTGGACTAGGCTTTCCGCCCCTTACCCATACTGTAACAACCTATGGGCCTGGCTTGGTTCCCTCCGTCCCCGGAAAAACGACCTTATCTCACGTGTTCGCATTTCCTCGATCACTTCCTACATCTACTTCGTATGGCAGGCCCGAAATGATCTCATCTTTAACAACCGAAGCATCTCCCCATCTACCTGCGCGAGAAACGCCATCCTAGCTACCAAGAACTTCGCCTCAAGTCACTGGAAGGACAGATCTCAAAACTCCATCATGTGGGCAAATCTTATAGGCATTCATCTCTCCTGTTAGCTGTTCTCTCCTCCTAAAGCTTGTAATGGTCTTGATGACCCCTTTTGAAACTGAATCGGTCTAGTAGACCCCCCCTGTAAATCCTCTTCCTGGTATACAAATTAAACTTTTCAAAAAAAAAAAAAAAAGGTTAAAGGGTAAAAACGTAAATTAGTATTTATTTTTATTTATTAAAAAAAATATTAAATGATATTAGAAGTCACATCTACATGTATAATTTTATGTATATGTAAATACGAGACATGGGGCTTTTTTTATACATAAAAAAAATACTGTTTCAGTATTATTGTTGCAAATGAAGAAATAACGTTAAAAGGAAAGAAATCGATATAAAGAGCAACGTTTCATTTATTTAATAGAGAAAGTTAGGAGAATGAACTCAATTTATTACTATATTTTATTTTTTGAGAAATTTAATCAAGATTTAAAACATTAATAAAATATTAATTTTTTTATAAATCATTTTAATTTTTCAATTGTAGAACTTCTATAGTAATCTTATAATAGATTTTACTATTAGTTGTACCATATCTATGGATTCGGCAAATTATGCAGTCAAGTAAACATTTATATATTTTTTATTTGGTTCAATTTGAGAGAATCCATTATGAAAATATGATCATTTTAGATTGTATGTTTTAGATAACCATTTTAGATTGTGTTTTTTTAGATACTACTTAAACGCGGCATGCTTCGCGCGCGGTTGAAATGATGCCATTGTTTAGCACATTCATTAAAAAAAAAAGTTGGAATATCCTATAAAATGAAAACAGTGGACATAAAAGGAAGGTTATATGATCTATCTTCACTATTTTATTAGTATAATATAATTCAGGAGAAATTTATCAATCAATAGAATTTAAAAAAATTGATTGTAGAAAGTAGCATATTGGAGTATGAAGAATATTGGGCAAAAGAAGTAGAGCAACTCAGCAGCCTTGTTACACCCATTATTTGTTGTTATACGCAATTGGACGTCTTCATTACACCCATTCTTTGTTTCCATATGCACCGGAGTTTCTCTATATTTAGCATTTGAAATCAACACACATTAAGCTGAACCGTGCATGGATTGTGTGCAGATTTATAGACAAATATCAACAACACATTCATAGAATCGCATAGAACATAAAATAAATTGTTATGCATTTGGAAATCCCTTTTAGCGTGTATCATTTGAAGGGTAAATGTGCCAAGATACAACACAAATGAAAAGGCCTTATTTGTGATCAATTTCAAATCCAACTTGGAATATAGTGTGAGCAAAACCTAAACAGTGAACACGGCTAAAATGGGGAGCAATACTTTTCTTCTGGAACAAAGGTTCATATAAATATCTAAGAGCTTCTTGTTAAAGATAATAAGTTCCGACATCGAAATTAGTTAGGACTTTCTGAGCCTAGTATATAAGGTCGGTGGGCTGCCCCTCCTATTGTCAATTGGATTTAGATGGAACATATGTGTTGGGCTTGGGCCTAATGCGCATGTGCGCTCGTATACACACGACCCCCGCTCTGCGGGTCCGTCTGCATCGGACTTTGACACTTCCTTGTATTTTCTCACTCCTCTTGTGAGTAGCCACCACCACAGGATTTGCTTGGGTTGCTGGTAGTTTACCCACTACAGCATAATCGGCAAAATATAAAGATCAAAACTTCTGTTTGTAGACAACCTAATTCAAGCAATTAGGCCAAAACTGTGCGATCAACAGAGCTTCAATTCCTTAATTTGTCGTTTCTATTTTAGATCTCACTCAAGGGCAATAAACATGAAAGCATAAGCGTATCTTGATTGATATACCGAATAAAACAAATTGAAGTTTGAAAACTTAATATCATAGTAACAAAGAGACTCACGGAGGATACAGATGGTAGAACACCTCAATTACAGCCTCAAATGACATCTCTAAATCATAAAGTTCGATAATCCATGAAGTTCATTAATCCGTTAGACTTCTTGATAGTGCTACTGAAGACAAATCACAACACATAGGCAATTTCCTTTATAGAGCTAAATTGTCCCTAAATGAGAAAGTATTCCGCATAAGGCATGAGTTCACCTCATATAGTGCGGAGATGTGTGATATGCTGAAACCTGTCATTACTCACAAAGATGAGAATTTCTAATAAAGCTGAAAGATTACCCAGATTAAGTAAGCACAAAAAAAATAGAGAAATTGTCCTTAAACAAAGGAGAGTAACATCACGACATGAATTAAGTTGGATTGGAAAATAAGTACCAGACCTATGTCGGCAAAGTTCTTGCTACCCTTGATCAATACCATTCAGCTTGTGTGAGAGTAAAAACTTATGGGTCTGGATAGGAAGCAAACTTTCCTAAAAAATAATCAAATTATAACAAGAACAAAAAAGCAAGAACCCACCTCGATTAGGGTAGAAGAAGCCGTAAGATGGAGAGGAAAAACCCTAGCCCATGGACGAGGAACTAAAAAGAATGTTAATAACGGTTGAATACAAATGATCACCGGAGGCCCTCACAAAACCAAAAAGACAAAAAACGGTTGAATTTAAATGGATAACAACGGATATATACACGCCTCTAAGCCTCTTCTTCGTGACATATCTCTTATTGGCCCTGATGGCATCCCCATGAACCAAAAGATTACGTATGAATGGCTATCTGAGCATTGCCCCACCTGCCTCATCTTCGGCCACAAATGCAAAACCAACCAGACTGGGAAGAGCCAACACAAACCATCTAGACCCAGACCCCCGCATCCCACAAACCTGAAACCTCTTCTACCCACACCACACAAATCACTTCATATTCATAACCCACCATCTCTCCCACCTGCAGGACAACCCCAAACAATCCATGCTCCTCCATCCCCTCATAAAGATCAGCCTATCCCAGACTCAAACTTAGCCCCTCCACCCATCTTTCAAGCTTCTCCCTCTCTCCACCATGAATAACCCTCTGATTTAAATCAACCAAATTTAAACTTTGTCGAAGCACTTATCCCCTCTTCCTCTAACACCCCACCAAACTCTCATCCCTCAAACTCTTCCACTGCATGCATCAAGGATGTATGCAAAACCACCAAGAGTTCTAAATGAATATCAACATTGGTGCCTGGAACGTTAGGGGACTCAACCACCCTAACAAACAAAGGGATGTACGTGATTTGGTTAAGAACCAAAACCTTGATGTAATTGCTCTCATAGAAACCAAACTCTATGCTGACAAGATGAAAAAGATAAACTCTCTCATCCCTTCCTAGAACCATACCTCAAACTACTCCATTGAATTCAAATGTCGCATTTGGCTTTGGTGGAACCCCCTCACAACTCATCTTGCCCCAATCCTCGTCAATGATCAGATCATCCACACAAAAATCAACCTGACAAACCCCTCCACCGCTAGCCACATCACATCCTTGAACTGCTCCTTCATCTATGCACACAATGACATAAATGTCCGACCTCCTCTCTAGAATAGCATCACCACTATCAAACTCCTAAACACAAATAAACCATGGGCCCTGCTTGGTGACTTCAACACCTACGTCACCTCAGACGAGAAGATCTCCATGTACCCGACTCCTCACACACAACCTTCACTTGAACTCACTAAATGCTTCTCCAATCTCTCTCTGGCCGATCACACATATATACTCGGGCTGCAAACTCACATGGAATAACAAGAGGAATGATATGAGGTTTGGTGCAAATTAAGGTACAAACCGGTCCAATCCGGTCCGCAATATTCAAAATTGCACAATTTATGTACAAACTGGTCCAACCCGGAACCGGACCGGTCCGGTCCCGATCCGGTTTACGGTCCAAGGTTTTCTTAATTTATGGTCCACCGGTCCGGTCCGGTCTGGACCGTATGCACAACCCTAGCAACACCTGCAGACTGTGCAATAGCCTTACTGAAGATGAAGACCATTTGCTCCATCATTGTAGTTACTCTAAGACGGTTTTGAGCCTCATCTCCAAATGGCTCAGACTCCCCCTCCTTAAAACAACATCTAGACTTGGATCAAATTTCTGAAGCCCGGGAGAAACGACCTCTACAAGCACATCTCCATTTCCACCTTCACCAGCTACATATACTTCATTTGAAAATCCCGCAATGATGTCATCTTCAATCAAAAGGACACACACTAGTACTTGCGTCCACAATGTGATAAATGCTAACAGGAACTTTACCTCTAGCCATTGGAAAGATCGAACCCTAAATACTATTGTTTCGGCTAAAATTCTTGGTATTCATCAACTTGATGTGCATTCTATTTTGATCTTAATACATATAAACCTTTAAAAAAATAATAAATAAAAATTTGAAGTTCTTACTAATCTGTTGTTTTGTGCTTCTCTTCTCATGTACCACCTTTTTCTAGTAAAGTTTTTTTTTTGAAATGTTAATTTGTATTGAGAAAAGGATGTACAAGGGATTACATAAGCACGTTCAAGTACAAAAGGATTGCATAGACATTTGCAAATAAGATGGGTAAATCAAGCAAGGTTAAGATGAAGCGTTCCAGCCGTGTGGATCGTAGAGGGTGATCGGTCTTTCCAGTTTGTTTCAAAATGGAGTTTGGTGGTCTTGATGATCATACTAGCGCAGTCCACGGCTCTAGTAAAGCAGTTGTTGAAGAGTATATTGTTCCTAGCCTTCCATACATGGTATATGAAGGATAAGATGGAAGCAATTCGAATACTATCCATAAGTTTGGGTTTGGGGTCAGTACATGAGCTTAGCCAGGTCCAAATGCAGCCCAGATAGGGTGCAGGATAGGGGGTGTGAGTCCATCTGGATATGATATCGAGCACAAGAGAGCCATAGCTGCAGTGGTTCCAAAGGTGATCACCACTCTTTGTTGAACAAGTGCAAAGTTTGCAGGTATCATTGACGGTGGGATTCCAAGCTTTGATCCTGTCCAGTGTGGGCAGTCTGTGGAGTGAGGCAATCCAAGAAATATAGCTACATTTCGGAATATTTGATGTGAGCCAGATTGCTTTGAAGGGGTTAGGTAAGTTTGGGGATAGGTGGGGTTTGAACATAGCATAAGCTTTTTTGCGAGAGAAGGCACCATTAGGGTTGGATAAGGCATCATCACGGTGCCCTGAAGGGCTAGTGGGATTGGAGTCCCTGATCTTAAGGAGGTTCTTCCAAGAGGGACTGTGGTGGGGCTTGGCGCTACAATTCCAGATACAATAACCTCGCCTTATCAGATGTTTGGAAAGCCACGTTGTCTAGATGTTACGATCCTCCCTATCGATGTCATGTATCAGTCGAGCAAGGGTGACCTTGTTCCTAGTGTGAAGATCCAAGAAGCCAAGCCCACCATTGGCTTTAGGGGAACAAATCTCATGCCAAGCCACAAGGGATCTTCGGCTATTCTCAATGCCAGACCAAAAGTAAGACCTGATGAGGCTATTGATTATACTTATGACCTTAGCCGGAAGCAAGAATAAGGAGCACCAATATTGGCTGATAGAGAAGAGAACCGACTTGACCAATTGAGCCCTTCCAGCATAAGAGAGCGCCTTAGCACTCCATGAATGAATGCGCTTGGTGACTCAGTGAATCAGAGGGAGATAATCATGTATCAAAAGTCTACTGCTCCCAATGGGCACTCCCAAATAGAGAAACGGAAGTGTCCCAATAGACATGCCAGTGATAT
Organism: Fagopyrum homotropicum; assembly: GCA_033239125.1. Lineage (NCBI taxonomy): Eukaryota > Viridiplantae > Streptophyta > Magnoliopsida > Caryophyllales > Polygonaceae > Fagopyrum > Fagopyrum homotropicum. The sequence continues at coordinate 96,965,802 of BSWB01000001.1, read as the reverse complement.
TGATAGCCCTAGTAATTTCATCTTCATCCATGCCTCCAGTAAAAAGGAGAGACTTAGCAACATTGATTATTAGACCGGATGCCATGCCGAAGTCATCCATAGTGTCTTTCAGGATCTTAATAGAAGGGCTATCACCTCTACAAAGTAGTAAAAGATCATCAGCAAAAATGAGATGGGTAATGGTAGGGTTGGAACACTTGGGGTGGTGATTGAATTATGGGGTTCATAGTGTTCTACTGTATCATTCTTGTTAGGTACTCCATAGCTATGACAAAGAGAGGGGGAGAGAGGGGGCATCCTTGACGCAGCCCTCTACTCACAGTAAAGTGTCCACATAGAGACCCATTTATGTTAACTGAGTATGTGGCAGTTGATATGCATTCATTGATCAATTCCACCATATGATCAGGGAATCCCATTCTATGGAGGCACTGCAATATGAACTTGTGATTCACCGAGTCGAAAGCTTTTGAAATATCCACCTTCATGGAGCCCTAGGTGATATATGTTTTCTTCCATATTTATTCAGCATCTCTTGACAGATAAGAACATTATGCTTGATTGATCTCTTGGAGACAAAAGCGCTTTGGTTTGGACTGATAATGTTTGGCAAGATTGCATTAATTCTAGCCGATAAGATCTTGACGATTGTATTGTATATAGTATTGCAGCACGATATGGGCCTGTAATCAGATGGAGCAAGAGGGCAATCATGTTTAGGTATAAGCGAGATAGAAGCATGATTGACCTATTTTAATAATTTTCCATGTGAGAAGAAATCTTGAATAACATTGATGAAGTCAGTGCTGACTGTGTCCCAAGCAGCCTTAAAGAATTTCGATCCATAACCATCAGGTCCAGGCGCTTTATTATCCCCAATACTAAATAGAGCTTTCTTGATCTCCTCCGGGGTCACCACGAGGCAAAGAGAAGCAGCATCCTCAGGGGTAAGTTTAGGCAGGTTTATTTCAGGTATGGTATATTGAGTCTGTTGGGTCGGTAGGTTTAGTGTTTGCCTGAAGTGAGAGACGAAAGTAGCGTCAATGGTGCCAGGATCATTTGTGGTATCTCCGTTTGTGGTTCGGATACATTTGATGTGGTTTGTACATCTTCTCGTTCTGATGCCTCTGAAGAAGAACGAGGAGCATTGATCTCCGTGTGCAATCCAGGAAGCCTTGGATAGCTGGGCCATCATTGTGTGTAGATTGTTGTAATTCTCAATCAAGGTAGATGACTGACGCTTTTCATCCTCTTGAAATGTGGCGTTATGGAGATCAGACTGCAGTCTCATCTGAGTGTCCTGGAGAGTCTTTTGCTGATATTTGATTTTAGTGTGGATATCTTCGATCTTGGCACTAGGGAACCGCTTAAGAAGCGGTTTGAGAAGCTTTATCTTTCTAGTAAGCTTGAACATGGGATTACCCTCGATCACATTGTCCTAGGTACTCTTCACACAATCCTGAAAGGACTCATGATTACTCCATGCATTGTTGAACCTGAAAGGGACATTTCGTTTTGCATCAGGCGTCCTTGTAAACAGTAGAGCAGGTGAGTGATCTGACACCTCAACAAGGTCAAAATGGGCCTTAGCTTGTGGGAATGAAGTATGCCAAACATTATTTGTGATGATTCAATCCAGTTTGCTCCATATTCTAGAACCAGTTTGCTTGTTATTTCATGTAAACTTACAACCCGAGTATGGATGATCCAAGAGTTGATGCTGCTCAAAACATCTAGCAAGTTCATCAGACGCCTGCAAGTGATAGCATGAATTATAGTCTATATTTTGGGGTTTGTTTGGACGTTTTATCTTTGATAATCTGCATGTTTGTATGTGCATTATGTGATTTTACTACCATTTCATCTACCTTTGCGAGGATCGAGGTCTACACCTAGTTTTGTTGTAATTGCAGGTAATTTGGTACGTTTTGCATCAAAAAGGAGCAAAAGGAGTCATGAGTCATTTGGAGCTACATCCAGGGAGCATAGCCATGGATTAAAGATTTACTTTGGACCAGTTTTGAGAGATTTCGCATTCAGTTGTGACTCACCTCGGTTGATCAGAGATTCATCTCGACCGAGGTGATCCAGAGACGCCGACTCGACCGAGGCGAACACCTAGGACGCGGCGAGAATATTTTATTCATGGATAAGATCTTTTAAAATTGGAAAGTGATCTTATATTTTTGGGCTTGGCTCCTGGAAGGAAGGAGATATGCAGAATCATATATTTTACCTATATTTATGGGAAAATATCTTTCTAAGATTTATTGTCTTTGGAGGGTTATTTTCCTATAAAAAGGGTTGGATTTCCACAAATCGAGGAGGCCGCTTACACCAAAAAATACGCAGCAGCAGCGGCATACTTCAGTTGGGAGTTTCGAAGAACCTTTTTGAAGGTTGAAGGAAGATAGAAGTCTATAGCTTTTATAGCTTTTTGGAGGGTTTTGTAAGATTGTCTTCAATTCCCTCACTTGTTGTCTTGTCTTGTTGGATTGCTATCCAAGGAACGCTTTTGTTGTGATATTTGATTCAGTTATTGAAGTCTTTTCCTTAAATTCTTCTTTGTTCAAATATTCACCTTCTTCCCATATATTTAATACTTTCATAATGATGATGAGTGGCTAATTTCCTTGTGTGATTCTAGGGTGATTGGCTGAAGGTTGTGGGAAAAACAATGATAGAATAATCTTAGATTCCAGTAGGATCCTGAAAGTTCGAGTCTTTAACCTTAACCCTAAGCATCTCGTTCGGTTGATGAACATCTCGGCCGGGGTGGAATTCTTCTGATCGAGGTGACTTATCCGACCTAAAACAGAAAGTTAAGTGTTAGAGTTTGCTAAATCCTATTCTTATTACACCTTCCTGGTTCAATGCACGCTTAGGATGAGACTTACCCGGTAATTCCTTAGTTTGTTTACCAACGATCATAAGTGTAGGTAATAAAGGTTTATCCTTTATTGGGGTTTGAGTGTGCTTCCATCCCATCTTTGTGAGTTAGCCTGAGACTTACCCGGTAAAGGTTGATTCTATTCCCTTAGATGGTATGTTAGTTTGAGGTTATAATTCTTTATCTTGATTCCTTGAGACTTACCCGGTAATAGGAGTTACGGTTTAGGATTAGTGTGTAGTGAGACTTACCCGGTGATCTACTCCACTTTAGAAACACGTTCCCCACGCAAAAATCTCAGCTTTGTCCGCTTATCTATAGATCTTGAGTTGGAACCACAACTAGATGCTTTAATCCATAGAATTGCATGTTTGCTTTATTGACTTCTTATTCATCTTTGATTGTGTTAATCGCTCTTGTGGTTAGTATTGGCATAAGCACACCGTATTGACTTTGTTTCACCGAGTCCCTGTGATCGACCCCTGGAATTTTCTTGCTTTTACTACGATTGACCCGTACACTGCGGGTTCGCATCCTTGTTTTAAGCTTAAGTCTAGGGTTATAAATTTAAAACTTGCACACACCGTTTGGAGCGAACAGCAAGATCGAAGGGATGTTATTTGTAGTCTTTTCATCCGGTGAGAGAGTAACATTGAAGTCTCCTAGCAATGCCCAGGGGTTATTTTGGTTGAGTAGTTTCAGTGTAGATATGGTATTCCAAAGGTTCACACGATCGTCCTGTGAGTTATGTGCATAAACAAAGGAAAGTTCAGCCTCACAGGTTTGGTTGGGAGTTGGGGAAGTTTTAAAATTTTGGCAGTGAATGAGCTGATCGGTTTTGATGAGGGGAGATAAGTGAATCTTGACAGGGTTCTACCATACCCAGACTCGACAGTTGTGTGAAATGGAGCCATTGGATACATGGTTCCAAGAAGGGAAAATGAATTTAGATATACTTGTTTCATTGTTGGAGCGCAGCCTCGTCTCCAAAATGGCAACAATATCTAGGTTATGCTTCTTAGCAAGGTTTTGTATTGCTCTTTGTTTAGCAGGGTCATTAAGTCCCCTGATGTTCCATGAACATGCTCTAATTATCATTGGACTTTTTGATGTTGTTCATGGTAGCACTTTCTATCAATGGAAGGTCAGATGAAGGTGTGAGTGTTTTAGTAGGGGTGATGATTTGGTTATGAGGAGTTGGTGTGGTATCATGGGAAGTTGGGTCGATGGGAGTGGGGATCTTTTGGCTTTGAGTTTGTTCAAGGGGGAGGCCTACTTGGCCTGAGGGAGGGAGTGTTGTGTTTTGAGGCGCAGCTTGGACCTCAAGTATCTTGGGCGATACAGGAGTGATATTTCCAATGCCTTCAGGCATTGGAGAAGGAGAGGAGATAGGGGTTTGGGTGACCTCCAGATCATGATGAATCATCATATGAGCCGGAGGGGTAGGCAGTATAGGGATAGGGTCAGGGTTTGGTTTAGGGGCCTTCTCTTTGTGTGGTGTAGTGGTGGAGTTTTCTTGGCCTGGACGTAACCCTCGTGCGCCTTGGGACCATTGCAGTTATGTCCAAACGTGCCACATGAAGAGCAACGTGAGGGCAACCAATCATAGGTGATTTTTTGGACGTACGAAGAGCCATCGGATCCAGTGAGAGTAACCTCACGCAATAGAGAGCGTGAAGCATGAATCTCCACCAGGATGCGCGCATATCCTAGTCTATCTTGGTTAATAGAACATGTATCAGTGAGGATGAGTGAGCCAATGGCAGATCCGATCTTCTCCAGCATATGCTGAGACCAAAACCTGAAGTCTAAATTATGAAGACTGATCCATATTGGCAGAGAGCTGAGGCTTGAATAATCAAGAGGGAGATCCTGAGCCCATCATTTTAGTAGCATGGTAGTGGAGCCATTAATAACCCAGGGGCTTCCAACAAGAGCCATATTGAGATCTTCTTCTGTTGTGAAGTGGAACACGAAGATCCCGTTGTCATTTCGAAGGATTTTTGGCTTCGGGATAGAGCTCCAACTCTCTTGAACAAACTTATTCATCCTTTGGTAGGATGTGGGACTACCCAAAGGGTATCCAACCAGTGAGGTCTGCCATTTCAGGGTGTTTTCAACCATATCATCATCATCAGTGAAAGGAATATGTCCCGATTCATACCCAGGAATGAAAGAGAGAGGGACATGATTCCAACCGACACTCCTAGTAACAATATCCTTGTAGTTGATCGAGGTGTCATTATAGTTTCCAGTTTGCTTTACGCGTGCTGTTTTGGAAGGCAGACAGTCGGAAGACAAGGGGGGATCCGAAGTGACCCTCGTGCTAACGACCTCGGTAACTAGAGAGACAGACGCATTGATTACTGCAAGATCCGGAGGTTCAGACACCTCCATCGGGGGAGAAGCGACCTTTGGGTTATGTGGTTCGCATCCATGGTGCACAGGCACTTCGTCCACACAACTGTCCTATCTTCAATGAATCACCTTCTACCTGTGTTGTTGGTGTAGTCATTCAAAGTCTTCTCATTGCGCTATTCAATTCCATGCCCACCATAAGCCTACAACAAAAATCTCACCCCATAAGCATATATTATTGAAAGAAATTTAGAGAGAACGTTACCTCACAACCAAGGCGCAAACTGTGAGTCATGAAAGTCACCAGCCATCCGCCAAGCCTGCATGCCCCTCCACGTTGTTGTCGCTTTTGAGCAGTCCCGAAACAGGTGCATAAGGGTCTCTGGCTCACTGTTGCAGTAGGCGTAAATGTCCTTGGAACACACGTGTCTTCATCTTCGTTTCGTATTACACAGAACGCCGCCTTTCAGGAGCTTCCAAACAAACATTATAATGCATTTCTGGACTTTGAGATTCCATATGATAGTGAAGATAATTCCCTCGTCATGTGCAGCTCGCTCATACCTGTGAGAAGCATATAGGCCGACGAGACAGTGTAGTTCCCATCCTGCATTAAGCTCCAACTTAATTCATCACGTAGGACCACCTATTGATGGTTGTTTGAATTGATGGAGCTTGTTGTAGTAGAGGGGGAGGTAGAAGCAATCTTCATCAAGGTTGACAGTGGTAGTTTATCCCCTAGAAGAGAAACTACTTAATATCATTATTCAATAAAACCAACACAAAAAATAGAAGAGAAACTATTATGAAACAAAATTTATCTAGAGTTTAATATGACTTAAATAATGAGCGACTGGGATACCTTTTTGTCAACAAAATAAAATAATATCAGTCAAGAACTCGAACAAGTTTAAAAATATCGGTTACTCTCTTTCCTTTTTTAATTAACGCTAATTTATCACTTTCAGATTTTCTTCGATTGTACCGACTTGGATCGATAATATCTAAAACAAATTGTTGAAATTTCCGTATATTGAGTAGAAGGGGAGAATGTACATTGAGGGCCAAAAACCAAAACAAACATCAATCACAAAGAGAGAAGAGACAAGGAGAGGAGATTAGCCTAAATGTATCCAAACAATTCTAGCCCAAGAGGTGGAGTCGTTAGACCGGTCCTTCCAATGATGAGCAATGATGTTCTTATATGCAAGGATAGCGTCATTGGCACAAGTAGTTGCATGAGTGAATGTGTTGTTGTAGAGAATGTTGTTCATAAGCTTCCAAGTAAAATAGATGAATGTTGTAATAGAAGAGATTTGTATGCTTTCGATGATGCTCTTTTTGGGTCTACGTTGAGAGCAAAGCCAACCCAGAGACTGAATGAGTAAGGGATAGGGGAGGGGGTTCTTGTCCATCGAGAGATGATATCCAGTACAAGCTAGTGTGGTTTAGCTAAAGTTCGTCCATAAATGGTTCTCATCCTCTAGGTGGTTTTTACATAACTTACAAGTGGAATTAGTGGTGATGTTCCAATGAAGAAGCTTAACAAGTGCGGACAGATTCTGATGACAAGAAATCCAGGCAATGAAATTGCAGTTGAGAATATTAAGATCACCCCATATAACATTGCAGTTGGTGGTAGATGGGGAAGGTTAGGGCTCCTTAAGAAGGTGTATGCTTTCTTGGTGGAGAAGGATCCATTAGGGTAAAAATCTGGCGAACATGGTTCCTGGCAAATCTAAAATTGAGCAACTCGTCACGGATTTTGATAATCATATTCCTAATGTGGCTATGGTTGTAGTTATTTTGGCAGTTCTAGTCAAAATTAAAGATTAGTGATTTAATCATAAATATAGTAAATGATGATGAGAAAATTGGTGGAATAGGGCCCTTTTTGTTTAGTGTAGATTAACTAGACATCTAGTAATATCCAACAAAAATATAAAGATAAATAAAAATATTAAGGAGATAAATTAGGGAGGTAATTGGATAGTTTAATAAATCTACAATAATAAACTACCTTAAATATTGAAACGGATTTGAAAAAAAAAGGAAATCGAATGGGAGAGATTCTCGCAATCTATATATGAGTGGTTACATGCGTCAATCATAAACACAATCACAACGGCTTTACTCTCATTTTCATCTCCATGGAAGGAAGATTCAAGGTTTCATCTTTCTCTCTTCTAGGTATCATCTTTCTCCCTTCATTTCGTCTCTATTTTATTCTCCATTGAAGCCGATGCAAGTTATCGTTTCTATCCCGCTATATCGAAGGTTATCGAAGGTCGGTTATATCCATCTCCATTGAAGGCCGATTGAAACCTCTTCACAAGTTATCGTCTTCTCCGACTACCAAACAGATACATTTTCTAACTCGGATTTAAGTTTCTTGCGGCATATTACAAGATTATGTACCCGATTTTGCCAAAGCAAACATTATGTATCACATGTAGTTGCTAATAAATATTATGTACTAGTTATGCATCACACATAGTTGCTGATAAATATTTGCTGATAAATATTATATACTAGTTATTTAAAAAAAATAATGTAGTTGATTGTCACCGTATTATGTAACAGCAAGGAAGGACCAACGGAAGAATTGACGTTCAAACTGTCATATGTAGTTGATTGCCACCGTATTATGTAACAGATCAATCTATATCAACGAACTTCGAAGGACTCAAGAGCAGAAACAATGGTGTCCAGTTTTTACGATTAATGGCTTTTCAAATGATATCCCCCAATTAAAGGAGATTGTTATTATTTATTTCCTTGTTTAACGGTTTTATAATATAATTACAATCTTTAATTACGTTAATTGATAAACTTAAATGGGATGGAGAAAGATTTTGAGTATCTGCAGAAACTTTTAATATTATGTATAATAATTTTTTTTAGTAAAATATACGAGAGCCTAGTTTGTCAACATATAAACAAAAAGGGTCTAATTTATACACCTTAATACATAAACTGCCTACTTAGCCAACTCATCCAATGATAATCAACTTCAAAATTTCATAATTATATGTATATGTAAATATTGTATGGTATATTTTTATACTTTGAAAAGGTCTTATTAGTATTACCATTGAGGAAAGAAGAAATAACTCGAGTAGAAATAATTTATTCAATGGATAAAATTTAGCAAATCAACTTATTAAATCTTTATCTTTTTCTGTAGAATTTTTGAGAAACTTACTATACAAAACATTTGTTAGAAGTAATTTTTTAAAAATTTATATATGTGGACCTTTTTTGATAAATCTATTATGAAAATATGACAATTTAGATTTTATTTTTTAGAAATTGTAGTGCCCCTAATTGATTTTAAATTTATCTCACTATATTGATCCACATAAAACAGAATAAAACAAACCTATTTCAATATGCTCCCTTGATAGTTTAAATTTTTTTTTTTGAATTGGAATTGTATTAATCATAAGGAATGTACAAAGAGTTATACTAGAGAGGAATGTGAAAGAACATAAAAGAGGAGAAGGTTATAAGAGTTGAATGTCGAGTAACTTGGCCCAGGAGGTGGAATCGGTTGATCTATTCTTCCAGGTGCATGCGACGTAGTTCTTTGTGGTTGTGATAGTTGCTGGTAAATTCGGAGAAAACGAAAGAGGCCCTCATGCCTATCCCTCAAAATGAGGTATTCGGCAGAACGAGCATAAAAGTGTTACTAGGTTTTGCTATCAACCTAAGTAACGAAAAAATACCCACACAATTATACAAGCAAGCAGCTTGACTAACAATAGTCAACGCTGACAAGCTTTTACAAGCAAAAATCTATACATGACAAGCAAATGACAACATACGGCATGTCTTGACAACTGTTTGACAGACTTTGACAAGCTCATGACAATCATTCGGCCCACTTGGCCTCAATTCGGCAACAACTCGGTCATGGCAATCATTCGGCCCACTGAGATAGATGTTGACAAGCAAATGACAACGCCAGCCCATCTTGACAATATCCGGCATCTCATGACAATCGTTTGACTACCTTCGGCCCACATTGACAAGCTTTTGACAAGGTTTTGACAACCTTCAGCCCATCCTGACAAGCTTTTGACAATCATTTGACAACAAAAGTGCAACAGCATTCATGCCCATCAGGCACCAGCTGGGCCCATCCGGCATGTCATGACAATTTTTTGACAAGTCATTGACACGATCATGACAACATCGTAGAGCAGCAACCATGTCCAAACTACCCCATCTGGCCCCATCCGGCATGCCATGACATGTCATGACAAGTCTGCGACAGGGCCAGCGTCTTGCTATTCGTTCAATGAGCCGCCGTCCTTATGTTTAGTTCTTAGGCGAGTGACTCTTCTGGCCTCATCCTCAGGCTGGCCCTCACGAGTAGCCTGCTTCCTTTGCTTTTCTAGTGACGCATTAAGCTTTCGGATTATACGCCGCTTAGCTCTAGACAAGGCCGGCGTGAAGACCTCATCGTCACTATCCTCACTTCCTTCATGCAATGTTTCGCCAGCGCCACCATCATTCTCTTGGACTGCCATGTCTTCCAAATCTTCATCAATCTCAGTGTCATTGTCATGACTATCTAGTCCGTCTTCATCACTTGCCTCACTCTCTTCACTAACCGGATTCTCATTGTTCTTGCCCGTCTCTTCATAAATTACACCTTCTATGACCTTGCCCTTCCCCTTGGCTCTCCGGCGCTCCTCAGCTTCATCATGTGCCTGTCTAGGGCGCTCCAATTCTGGCTTATTTTTTGGAAAATGAGGCTGTGCTTGGCCTCGTTTAGCCTCAGTCTCGCCTCCTACCGGACTAACCAATACATTAGTAACAATATTAGGCTCAACATTGATGATATTACCTTCAGCCTCATCTCGCCCCATACGCTTAGGACCTTGTGCAGCTCTCGCCGGTTGCCTCCGCTTAGGTTGAGGCCGGCCACCTTCCTTTGGCCTCTCATTAAAAGCACACTCCTCTTCTTTATGCCCAAATTGAAGGCACTTCCGGCAATATTTGGGCTCATTCTCATATAGCAACGCACAATCTAAGCTAATGCCATCATCAAAATCCAAAGATACCTCCCTTAGAATTCTTTTAGCAAAATTCACTTCAACCAAAACTCTAGCATATGAACCTCTCTTCCTTTCCTCCGTCACATGGTCCATGAAGAGTGGTTTACCAAGCAAAGAGCCAATACGTGCAAGGATGATAGGCGTCCAGAATTCATTGGGCAAACCGGTAATACGAACCCATAATGGCATGGTAGCATTGTCCTTTTGATTGAACGCAAACTTATCCGGAACATGTTTTAACAAAAGAGGCTTGTTGAATATGAAGTATGGCCCTCCACGAAGCACCCTATCCCTCTCATCATCACTTATAAAACTGAAAATCATCCAGCCCGCTTCCATTCGGAATTTGACCGATGTGCCCCATGACTTCATAACATTATTAATGGCCGCAAATCCAGGATAAAACCCAACATATTGCCCCAACAATGTACTACCCCATACATGCGCTTTGGGCATTCCCTCCGAGCATTTGATGGCAATACGTGTTGATGTAGGCTGGACATACTCAAGGCGACCACCCAACCCAGAATTCATGAAAATTCGAGAGGAATTACCTTGCCAAGCTTGACGAACACTAGCACTAGGCCCTGGCTGACCCAGCTTAGGATACTCATGTAATGGTTGTCCAGCAATCAGCGTCCCAGCAGCCCCAGGCGCGCCTGCCTCATCAACCACTCGACCAATACCAATGCCATCATGAGAGTCAGAAATACGTTGTTCATGACACTGAACTTTCTTCTGGGCGTTCAAAAGAGTATCATCCAAAGAGCTATTTCCCAAAGGGACGGAGAAAGAAACAGATTTCCCAGCTCGATATGACAAATCTTGATCCAATGGGCCAGAATTTGGTTGTTCATGACATCGGATTTTCTCCTGGGTGTTCAATAGATTGGCATCCAAATTGATGTTCCCCAAAGGGACGGACCCAGAAACGGACTGACCACGAACTTGTGCAGAATCTTGAATCAGCGTGTCAAGCACCGACGGAGCATTTTTGGGTTGGTCATGACACCGTATTTTTTCCTGGGCGTTCGGTTCATCATCCTCAGCAGTGACATTTCCCAAAGGGACGGACCCAGAAACCAAATGCCCAGGGAGTTGTGAGGAATCTTGATTCAGTGAAGCAAAATTTGGTTGCACATGACGCCGGATTTTTTCATGGGCGTTCTCTTCAGCATGTCCAATAATGGTGTTATCCAAAGGGACGGACGAAGAAACCTGTTTTTCAGACCGTTGTGATGATTCTTGAATAACCGGCAATGCCAACCCTCTTGTTGGATCCGGCGGACGATCGCCTGGCACGGCGCCATCCCCTTTGCGCATGGCAGATGGCGCGCCAACTCCACTCTCTGATCCAGCCCTAGCGCCAGCTTTCTTGGAGCGTTTCTCTCGCTTTTCTTTGGCTTCTTGAATTGTTGTAACAACCTCAACCGAATCTTGATGAACTTCAAACTCATCATCTCGGCCTTGCATCAAAGTGACACCTTGTGATGAAGCCTCATTTGTCGAACTACCTTCATCCTCATTCCGATCAATGGCCGGCACAACTTTCTTCTTTTTTGCCATAATGGGTGCGACCTAAGTCACAACCCGGCCACCACAACACGCCCAAGGCTGGCTCAGCCGTAACGAACAAAAAGTGCACCAAGAATAATGCGAGCGAGACAATCAAAAGTGCAAGAGAAGGCACAAAGAAGAAATCGCCAATAATGAATGTGAATGATAATTCACAAAACACCAAGAGTAATCACCAATAACACAATGGAGAAGCAATGCGAGAGAGGGAGGGAAGGCAATGTGCGAGAGAGAAGCAAAAGAGGGGTGCGAACTAACTCACAACTCGAGAGGAGAAGGGAGCGTTTCTTGGAGCATTTCTTGGAGCAAGGGGCGGAACATTGAGAGCTCTTTCGAGATTCTATGGGTGGTGGTGCATGGCCTCTTTGTGGTTGTGATGATTTCATGAGATGTGGAAGTAGGGTGGTTGAACTTGTGGTTGAAAATAATATCATTTCTGGCTTTCCAGATTTGATATATGTAGCTTGTGACAGTGGCAATTCGGAGATGAGATTTCAAGTCGTTTTTCTGGCAGTTGAGAGTGTTGAACCAAGTCCAGAGGTCAGACCAGGAGTTGTGGTGTCCGGGTTCTCGAAGCCAGGTGAAGAGCTGGTCCAGAACCGAGGTAGCGTAGTTGCAGTCTTGGAAGAGGTGATCTTCGGTTTCGGGATGGAGGTTGCATAGTTTGCAAATATCATCAGGGACGATGTTCCAGGAGAGTAGTTTGCTGAGGGTAGGTAGGCACTTGTGGCAAGCGATCCATGAGATGTACCTGTATTTTGGAATATTTATCTTGTTCCAGATGGATTTGTGAAGGAAAGGTTGGGCTGGTGGGTTTGGTCTCCAGGTGAGGTTGAAGGCAACAGTGGTTAAGAATGAGCCATTGGAGTTCATGGTAGCGGTAAGAAAGGTAGTGGCATTACCGGAGTCAACAATGTCGTTTCTAGTTTTGAGGATTGCGTTCCATGTGTGGTTGTACTTGTAGCTGGGTAAATGGTTCCAAATAGAAGTGCCCTTGAGGATATTGAGATGGACCCATTCGGACCAGAGGCTGGGGAATCTGTCCGGGAATTCGAGCTCGGAGATGAGCTTGGCAATACAGGCTTTATTCCATGATAGAAGCTCCTTGAAGCCAAGCCCATCATCATCTTTGGGAGAGCAAACCTAAGATCATGCAATAAGGGCTCGAGAACTAGAGTCAGTGCCGGACCAAAGGAAAGAGCGGAGAAGACCTTGGATGGTGGTGATGACACTCTGAGGAATCAGATGAACAACATTCCAGAAGTAGTTAATGGCCATAAGAATGGAGGATATGATTTGAGCTCGGCCAGCATATGAGAGGCGTCTTGCACTCCAGGAATTTATTCTGTTTGTGATTTTGTTTATGAGTGGTTTGTAGTGTGTGGTGTTGAGACATTTGCTACCTATTGGGATGCCTAGGTAAGTGAATGGGAGGGTACCTAGATGGAGGCCAGTCGATAAACAAATGGAGTCAATCTCCTGGGAAGATAGGCCACCGGTGAAGATGGTGGATTTTGAGGGGTTTAGGTAAAGGCCAGAGTATTTGCCAAATGATTGTAGAGTGTTTGTGAGAATTTTGATTGAAGTGATATCACCTCTACAGAAGAGCATAAGGTCATTAGCGAAGCATAGGTGAGTGAATCTAGATGAGAAGCACTTAGGGTGTAGGTTGAAGTTTGGGATGGCAGTGTTTATGTTGAGCATAGTGGAAAGAACTTCCAAGGCTAAAACAAAGAGTGGGGGGGATAATGGGCAGCCCTGTCGGAGACCTCTAGAGCCCCGGAAGTAACCGTTAAGAACACCATTAGTGTTGATTGAGTAAGTGGGAGAGGTGATGCATTGGCGAATGAGGGAGATGAAGGAGTCAGGGTAACCCATACGACCAAGGCAATTTAGAATGAAGCGGTGATCAATCGTATAAAAAGCTTTAGCAAGATCGATCTTTAAGGCACATCTAGGTGAGACATGTCTTCTGGAATAGCTCTTGAGAAGTTCATTGCATATGAGTATGTTATGCTTAATTGATCTACCCTTGATGAAAGCCCCTTGGTATCTTCCGACAATGTGTGAAAGAGTTGTGTTTAGCCGGGAAGCAAGAATTTTTGCAATGACTTTGTAGGAGGTGTTACAGCATGATATAGGTCTGAAATCAGACGGGAGGGTAGGGTTTTCATTCTTGGCAATCAAGGAAAGGGAAGTGTGGTTTACGGCGTCTGGAAAGAAGCCGGTCTCAAAGAAACTCATTATGGCTTTTGTAAAAACGTCCCCAGTGATGTGCCAAGTAGCCTTGAAGAAATAGGCGTTAAAACCATCCGGGCCAGGGGCTTTGTTGTCTCCGATGCTGTTAAGAGCAGCTTTGATTTCGACGGTTGTGACTTTGGAACATAGTGAAGGAATGACGTCAGCAGGGAGGGTGGGGAGAGGGCAGTCTGGGAAAGCGTTTTGTGGGTTGTGGATAGAGGGTGGGTTAAGGATTGAGGAGAAGTGGTTTATGAGGGTTTTTGAAATCTTGTTTGGATCATGGGTGTAACCACCAGCCGGATTTGAGGGATCTTTTAAAATCTTGATGGAGTTATGGGCCCTTCTGCTGATAATACTCTTGAAGAAGAAACTGTTACATTGATCACCTTTTTTTATCCAGTTTGCTTTTGATAACTGAGCAATTGTGGTGCTCATCGTCCCCATGCTTTTGTTGAGTTCAGCAATGATAGTTTTTGCTTGTGTTTGGAGGTGAGGGTCAAAAAGGAAGGATTGGAGATTTGTCTGAATAGAGTTGAGCGAGGATTTTAGCTTTTCAATTGAAGTATGAAGCATCTCCATTTTTGTGCTTAGGAACCTCTTCAGTATGGGCTTTAGATTTTTGAGTTTCTGTATCAGATCACGCATGCTGCATTCACTGCGATTGAAGGGAGTGGAATTCCAGGTGCTATAGACGGAACTTTCAAAAAGTTGGTGAGAGGCCCAGGTATTGTTGAACCGGAATTGGCGAGGGGAAGGGGCGGGTTTTTCTTTGAGGAAGAGGATGCTAGGAGAGTGGTCAGAAATGAGCGGGTTGTCAAAATGGACGGTGGAATTTGGAAAGTGGTTATGCCATAGGTGGTTGGTGAGAACCCTATCCAATTTACTCCAGATGCGAGAGCCAAGTTGTTTATTATTCCACGTGAAGGTGCTGTTGGATTTTCGGTGTCCGGTTTTAGACCTAAGGGCCATAGTCTCACTTATGTGAGTAGACAGTTCTCCCAATTGCCAAACAAATTAATATAATTATCTTGAACTAAAAATTAGTTATTAACCAAGGGTTTGTAATCTCCATAAAGGAGTAGACAAAACCCAACCAAGAGTTTGTAATCTCCGCAAAGGAGTAGACTAAACCCAATCAAGAGTTTCTAGTCTCCAAAGGGGTAGACAAAACTCAACCAAGAGTTTGTAATCTCCACAAAGGAGTAGACAAAACTCAATCAAGAGTTTGTAGTCTCCAAAGGAGTAGACAAAACTCAAGCAAGAGTTTGTAATCTCCAAAAAGGAGTAGACAAAACTCTAATAGAAGTTAAGTTCAATTACACATCTTATAAACCGGTTGTTATATGTTAAAACCATTGACTTGGATAATGTAATGAGTCATTCATAAATGAATTTTCCTTCTAAGTGTATTCTCCCCTACACCGGGAATATCCAAATACCTTAGTGGGATAAAACGTTACACGTTACAAAGACTAAGTAAGAAACTTACTTGTCTTACTTTGTAGAAAGGGTATTCCTAGGTTTTGTCAATACAAAACCAAACTAAGATGGATGTCTATCCTTTGTCAATACAAAGGAACTATACTGGTCTTTCGAGTTTTGCAAACAAGCTTATAAGAAGGCCTATCCAATGTCAATACAATGGAACTAGAAGCTTTATTGTTGCAAAAACGAATGTACAATCAAGTGCAAATGGCTCTCCCTTTTTTAGGCATAGGGGGCCATGGTTTTGGGGAGAATAACCGCCACTAAAGCGGTTGAGAGCGGTTACAAACGGTTATTGGCGGTTGAGAGAAGTTAGGGTTACATAACCACATTTTGGCCCAAGCCCAACTCAATTGGGCCATCAAAAAGCCCAAATTTCAGCTAGCTTTTTTTGCCCGACTTTTTTCTCATCAATGAGCTTTGACTAACTCATTATAGCTAGGTGAAGCTCCAAGGTCAACTAATACACATGAGCTTAGCTCAAACTAGATTAGCTCATCGAGCAGCTCACTAGCTAGCTTCATGGAGTTCAATGGACATTTGTGCTTGGATATCTCTCAAACTTTGTAACAGCTTTCTTGAGCTAATATAATGAGGAATGCCCGAAAGAACGCTCCATAATGTGTCCCAAAAACACAAAGCGTCGGGCTCTCAATTTCTGCCGCAAAATGGCCTAGGCGTTGGCAAGGCCAATAACGCTCTTGCCAAGTAATGACATTGTCATGACTGAGTCAAGACAATGTCCCATGATAGTCATGAGGCTCAACTAAACTAACTTTCAACATATCCGTGATAGTCATGTCCTATTGTTTAGTTAATTTAATTAGCTTCCACACTTTTACCCCGTAATCACTAGTTACTCTAAGTGCCGGTCACTTGGCTTGCCTCCCGCAACCCATACCATCGTGACACACATGGGAGTAACTTATTGCACCTTGTCTCGACAACAAGCTCAATGGTTCCGTTGAGACTTAGCACAAATCTCCAACATTTCTCCCCCATTTGAGCAAAGTCGTGAAACTTAATTTAGGCAAATTAATAAACAAAACTCTACACATAATCACAAATATCTTTCGATTGAATTTATTGATTTAGTACAAATGCACATTCTATACAAAAGAATCATGGTGTCCTAACGGATTGAACCATTCAACTTGTCTAAGTACATGAAGGCAAAGTACATGTGAGTTTACATTCCTTACTAACAATTGACACATTTAAAGGCTATTGTGTCCTAATCCTCTAATGAACGCGTAGGCGAGTCAACTACATACTCCCTTGAAGAAGCCTTGACACTTCATGTTCACGTAGCCGACTTTCTTTTAATCTTGCGCCTACACTCGCAATTTCTCAAAGAAGTCATTAAGAGAATTCTCTCAAGCTTTCCTTAGTTTGTAGGACCGAACTCCTTTGGATGGAACTTTGAGTTCGCTAACTTCTCGGAATGGGCTTTCCACATTGAATTCGGCTATACCTTTTAGCCATAAGCTAATTGGGTGTCCCACGACGAGACGTTAAACTAGTAGGTTGTCACCCATCCCCTTGGCTATCTTGTGTACTAAATAACAAGCCAAGATCTTGGTTAGTCTTTCGGCCAAGTTTGTGAATTCTCAACAAACCACCGACGCTATATGTTGAGTCTAATAGTTCTATAACCAAACTAAGTCTCAACGCCAAGATGTTTCGATTTTCATAACATCCTTGACTTCATGCCAAGTCAAAGAACCACTATTTCAAAGAAATAGATTTTCTAGGAAATCGGGACTTAGGCCAAAAGGACTTTTAACCACCAAGTCATGGCATTATCATGATAGATTCAAGACAATGTCCGAAAGAACGCTCTTGTCGTGTGTCAACAACAAGCTTTCAACTCTGATATATGAGTACTTTCAAGTCTCAGAACTGATCATGTCATGTGTTGACAATGAGATCTTTCACTTGAATCATGGATATACTTTATCGGAGTATAATGACCATCATTGGAATTAGTCCGAAACCCATTTCCAAAAGTCATGAAATTATCAAGTCTTTTATCAAAACTTTAGAAATATAGAATCATTTAGATTCACACGTTTTGACTACTGTCAAAATCATCATGTTGTCTAAACATAAGCAAGAGATATTACCTTGTGTGGTACAATTTAACTTGCTATTGACACACCAATTGGCTCGATTTATCTTAAACCGATTTAACCAACAACTTTGATCATTTTCACTTTGTTGCCATTGCCATGGGGTAGGGAGAGTACTTATATGAGAATATATAACTTTGAAATGACATAACTTATGTAGTTGTCCTTTTTCACAATTTTGTTGGATATCCAAAACGAGCCATCCTCTTTGTTCCATAACGCTTGTCCAAATTCGAACAGCCCCCTATAGCTATTTCAACAATTATAAATGATCATGTGCCTTGTAGGCATTCATGTGTCACCATAGTCAACAATTCGACTCTAGTGAGTCCATCGACTTTCAGTTTCCTCATAGAATTTCCTTTTGTATGACCCGAAGGTTTACATATAATCCAAAGTCAATTAATCTCTTTCAAATCCATGAAGGTAACATCTCGAGATATCATATTCTCGTTTAGATATATTACCTTCTTTTAAGAACACTTGATCAACGGAAATCATATATGGTCATGTTCGTACTTGCCCTTGGTACCAGGCAATCGAACGACGGAGGTTTGACCTTTTAGCCAACTTTATGATTCCGTTCAATCATGTCTTAGTCTTATTTAGACTTTGGCCAAAATGTCTTTAACACATAACATGACTTTTCATGGTTTTAACCGAAGTCAACATATTAGGTTTGAACGCCACCAAACCTCTATGCCTCTTTGAGTATTCCGTTCTTTCAAGAAATTCACACTCGACATTTTAATCATCCAAACGTTTTACTCATGTTCATATCAGCCTTCTACAAGTCCCATGACTCCAAGGAATTTCAAGAAAAGTCGTTTGTATAAAGGCATGAACACACATACATATTGCATGAATCGATCGTATGATTACAAGGACCGATCGAGCCGATCATAGAACCGATCGATCCGATCACTTTAGTAATTCCTAATAATCACAAGTACCTGTCAAAACCATTCAGGTTGGCCGCTGTCCAAGTCGGGTCGAATGGTTAACAAAACGCAAGCCAGCGTGTTCTAAATAGTGTCGGTCGAGCCGCCCGACAAACCAATCAAGTCAACTGCTTGGCGGTTACTCGACGGTTTCATAAAAGCTATGTCCAGTTGCGTCGACTGACAAGGCCATCAAGTCGACCACGTGGCGGTTATAAACAATCGAGTTGCCTGAAGTAGCCAGTCGGGTCGCTCCCTTCAATGTCATGTTCCGGTCGAGTCACCCGATTCATTATCAAGAACTGGTCGAGTAACATAGTTTGCTCAAGTCTTTTCCAACCAATAGTTAGCCCTTAGCCAATATGGCTTGGGCCTTGACATAGCCAATCCAAGAGACTTCGATGAGTCACTTCTGGCTTGTCTTTCCTTAGGTATTTTGACACACCTTAGGACCATGGTTTGCCTTGTCATTTGCGCAGCATGACATAACCAAGGCGGGCACTTGCGTGCGCCTTTACTCAACCCGCTTTAGCCATTTCTTGGGCTTGACACTCGCTTATTCACAAGGCATGTCACGAGCCTTATTTAGTGTTCCACTTACCCCTTTTTTGGACAACAAGTCCATGTCAACACTCAATGCCTCAACATAAGTTTGCGCATATCTTGACATGTTTATCTAGCCCAATGCCATAGCCATTTCTTTGGCTTTCAATAAATGATTGATAAGACTTATTTCCTTGTCAAAAAGGATCATGTTTGAGTGTTTTACTATTTGACATTCAACAGTTGAATGTGCAATCGAACTAAGCTCTCAAACATTCATAAATATGACAAACAACCATGCTTCCATTCGATCTTGACACAAGTGTAAAATCAAAAACACACACAATTCTTTATTAATATTGATAAAGCATTACAAACTGTGGCCGAAGCCTATACATAGTTTTAACATAGTAAGATACTTACAAAGCATATAAACCTGAAGCCCTTTACATATACTTAATATCAAACATTACAAGATCATCCTTTATGGATTCTCTTCCTTGGGAACTTTTGAGAGAATTTTCTCCCATTTCTTGAAATATATTCCCAAATCCTTCATGGATAATCCTCCGATCTCAAACAACAACATGGTGCGCTTGAAATCAACCCATGGTGGAGGGATCTTCCGGATGATAATACCCACTTTTGTAGACTCATCCAACTCCTTTTCATACTTGTCCATACGTGCCAACATCTCCTTCATCTCCTCAAATTGAGAGGACATGGGACGTACATCTTCCATGACATACCTGAAGAATGCAGTCTCATACATTGTTCCATGATATTCAAATTTCAAGGCATCCCAAAGATCATTTGCGGACTCAAAGTCATGATAGATATCCAACATGTACGGCGACATGCTCTTGAGAATGATTCCTCTACAAGTGTAGTTATCAACACTCCACTGCATTTGTAGTCGGGTCCTCATCAACCCATTATGGCCCAAGATAGGACCAATTCCTGGCGGCCCGGGAGCCCCCTCAAGAAGTATGTAGTCCACTTTTAAGGACGTCAAAATCTTCTTCACCTCTCGTTGCCATATGACAAACGAGATGCTTGCAAAATCATCCAATTTTTTGGACGGTAGCAAATCCATGACAGCCATGTCACCCATCATGTCTTAACAAAATCAAGTCAACAAAACAATCGTCAAAACATGTATCAAATGTATAATACACTTAGAAGATTGTTGGATTTTCGGTGTCCGGTTTTAGACCTAAGGGTTGTAGTCTCACTTATGTGAGTAGACGGTTCTCCCAATTGCCAAACAAATTAATATAATTATCTTGAACTAAAAACTAGTTATTAACCAAGGGTTTGTAATCTCCACAAAGGAGTAGACAAAACCCAACCAAGAGTTTGTAATCTCCGCAAAGGAGTAGACAAAACCCAATCAAGAGTTTGTAATCTCCAAAGGAGTAGACAAAACTCAACCAAGAGTTTGTAATCTCCACAAAGGAGTAGACAAAACTCAATCAAGAGTTTGTAGTCTCCAAAGGAGTAGACAAAACTCAAGCAAGAGTTTGTAATCTCCAAAAAGGAGTAGACAAAACTCTAATAGAAGTTAAGTTCAATTACACGTCTTATAAACCGGTTGTTATATGTTAAAACCATTGACTTGGATAATGTAATGAGTCATTCATAAATGAATTTTCCTTCTAAGTGTATTCTCCCCTACACCGGGAATATCCAAATACCTTAGTGGGATAAAACGTTACACGTTACAAAGACTAAGTAAGAAACTTACTTGTCTTACTTTGTAGAAAGGGTATTCCTAGGTTTTGTCAATACAAAACCAAACTAAGATGGATGTCTATCCTTTGTCAATACAAAGGAACTATACTGGTCTTTCGAGTTTTGCAAACAAGCTTATAAGAAGGCCTATCCAATGTCAATACAATGGAACTAGAAGCTTTATTGTTGCAAAAACGAATGTACAATCAAGTGCAAATGGCTCTCCCTTTTATAGGCATAGGGGGCCACGGTTTTGGGGAGAATAACCGCCACTAAAGCGGTTGAGAGCGGTTACAAACGGTTATTGGCGGTTGAGAGAAGTTAGGGTTACATAACCACTTTTTGGCCCAAGCCCAACTCAATTGGGCCATCAAAAAACCCAAATTTCAGCTAGCTTTTCCGGCCGGACTTTTTTCTCATCAATGAGCTTTGACTAACTCATTATAGCTAGGTGAAGCTCCAAGGTCAACTAATACACATGAGCTTAACTCAAACTAGCTTAGCTTATCGAGCAGCTCACTAGCTAGCTTCTAGCTAGCTTCTTGGAGCTCAATGGACATTTGTGCTTGGATATCTCTCAAACTTTGTAACAACTTTCTTGAGCTAATATAATGAGGAATGCCCAAAAGAACGCTCCATAATGTGTCCCAAAAACACAAAGCGTCGGACTCTCAATTTATGCCGCAAAATGGCCCAGGCGTTGGCAAGGCCAATAACGCTCTTGCCAAGTAATGGCATTGTCATGATTGAGTCAAGACAATGTCCCATGATAGTCATGAGGCTCAACTAAACTAACTTTCAACATAGCCGTGATAGCCATGTCCTTTTATTTAGTTTAATTTAATTAGCTTCCATACTTTTACCCCGTAATCACTAGTTACTCTAAGTGCCGGTCACTTGGCTTGCCTCCCGCAACCCATACCATCGTGACACACATGTGAGTAACTTATTGCACCTTGTCTCGACAACAAGCTCAATGGTTCCGTTGAGACTTAGCACAAATCTCCAACAGGTGCTTCCCGAGAATGGGTGGTCGGAAAGGGAGTTTGTGGTGAGGCAGTTGGAGAGTTCGTTTGATGGTTGAGAGTGAGGAGATGGCTTTGCAGTGAGTTTTTCAGAAGGGTTTAAAATGGTGTTGAAGTCTCCAAGGAGAGCCCAAGGGTTGTTTGTGTTGAGAAGCTTGATCATTGAGAGGTAGTCCCACAGGGATTTACGAGGATCAGGAAGGTTGTGAGCATAGATGAAAGTACACTCGAGATTTATTGTGGGATTGGTGTTTGTGATGGTCGGAGGAAGAGAGACTTTACAGTGAATGAGTTGATCATTTGATAGTATGGGTGTGAGGTGGAGGGATGCAGGGTTCCACCAAACCCATATGCGACAGGTTTGGTCGGGAAGGGAGTTTGAGATATGATTCCAACTAGGAATGAGAGAAGAGAGTTTACTCATTTTGCTAGGGTGGATTTTTGTTTCAAGGATGGCGATGGCATCAAGTTTGTGGCGACATACGATGTCCCGGATGGCTTTTTGTTTGTTAGGATGGTTGAGCCCTCTTATGTTCCAAGCACAGATGTTGAGATTCATCAAAAACTGTCTTGTTTGGGAGAGACATCCTTGATGCAATTTAGGTTATCGGAAAGGGTTGAAGATGTGGGAGGGTTATCTTGTCGGTTTTCAGGCTCGGTTTGATGGAGTGGTGATGGAGTGAGTGTGTGTGTGTATGCTTCTAGGGCTTTTGCATAAGGGTTTGAGGTTGTGTGGGATCGGGAATAGGATCCTGGTTTGAATCCGGATGGTGAAGAGTAGTGTCTTTGGTGCTGTTTTGGTTTGAGATGGCCTGTGGAGGGGTGGAGGAAGTTGTTTTATTTTGGGCGTTCAAGTGGTTTTCACTTGGGTTAGTAATGGTGATGGATGAGGGGGGTGGTGATAATGTGTCGTTGTTAACTTGAGGAGTGAGATCAGGATGGTGATTAGCTTTTTGTGTTTTGTGTATGAGAAAGGTGTCGTCTGGAGTAGGTAGGAGGGGACTGAGGTTTGAAGGTGGAGGGATGCGACGTTGGGGTTGCCTTGGTTGGGGATGGGGTTTGGAGGTGGTGTGGTTTGATCGACAACGATGACCAAAAATGTTACATTTTGGGCAGTATTCGGGAAGCCAATCATAAGAGACTTTTTGGTTAATCTTTTCTCCTTCAGGGCCTATGAAGGTAAGATCCCGAATAAGGGGCTTTGAAGCATGGATTTGAACGAGGATCTTAGCAAAACCGAGCCTATCCTGGTTTGCAGAGCAAGCGTCGGTAAGCAACGGGATGCCAAGGGCAGACCCAATCTTGGAGAGCATGATCGGGGACCAGAAACGGACGTCGAGGTTGTGAAATGTGGCCCAGACCGGGACTGAAGAGAGACTAGAGTAGTCAAGAGCCATTCCATGGCTCCATCTCTTTAGGAGAAGGGGAGAAGATCCGTTGATGAACCAAGGGCTGCCAAGAAGAACCAAGTTGAGATCGTCTTCGGAGGCGAAGTGAAAAACGAATATTCCTTTCTCATTTCTGAGGATTTTCGGAGGGGTGATGAGGTTCCAGTAACCGTTAGCAAAGTTTGCCATCCTTTGAAAGGTTAGGGGTTTTCCCAGGGGAAAGCCGACTAGGGACTTGTGCCATTTGGAGGCCGTGTCAGAGACATCCGCATTGGAGAAATGAATGACGTCGTCCTCGATTCCTGGGGTAAAAGGTAGTGGTACGTGATTCCAAGCCTGGCCTTTAATGAGTATGTCTCTGAAGGAGACTGTTTGGCTGTCCGAAGATTGTGGGTTGGAATGTGAAACGTCGTCGGGGAGGTGTGTTCGCTCCAAACGGTGTGTGCAAGCTTTAAATTTATAACCCTAGACGTAAGCTTAAAACAAGGATGCGAACCCGCAGTGTACGGGTCAATCGTAGTAAAAAGCAAGGAATTCCAGGGGTCGATCACAGGGACTTAGTGAAACAAAGTCCAATTATGGTAAGCTTTAACAATCACTAACCACAAAGCAATTAAAACAATCAAAGATGATAAAAGTCAATAAAGGAAATATGCAATTCTAGGGATTAAAGCATCTAGTTGTGGTTCCAACTCAAGATCTAAAGATAAGCGGACAAGCTGAGGTTTTTGCACAGGGAAGGTGTTACTAAAGTGGAATAGATCACCGGGTAAGTCTCACTACTCACTAATCCAAAACCGTAACTCCTATTACCGGGTAAGTCTCAAGGAATTAAGATAAAGAACTATAACCTCAAACTAACACTCCATCTAAGGGAATAGAATCAACCTTTACCGGGTAAGTCTCAGGCTAACTCACAAAGATGGGATGAAAGCAAACTCAGACCCCAATAAAGGAAAAACCTTTATTACCTACACTTATGATCTTAGGTAAACAAACAAAGGAATTACCGGGTAAGTCTCATCCTAGGGTTGCATTGAACCAGAAAAGGTATAATAAGAATAGGATTTGGCAAACTCTAACACTTAACTCTCAATTTCGGATCAGATAAGTGACCTCGGTTAGCCAAAATTCCACCCCGGCCGAGATGTTCATCGACTGAGCGAGATGCTTAGGGTTAAGGTTAAAGACTCGAACTTTCAGGGTCCTACTGTGATTAAGATCATTCTATCATTGTTTTTCCCATAACCTTCAGCCAATCACCCTAGAATCACACAAAGAGATCAGCCACTCATCATCATGAAAGTATTAATCAAATATATGAGAAGAATGTGAATATTTGAACAAGAAGAATTTAATGAAAAGACTTCAATAACTGAATCAATTATCACAACAAAGCGTTCCTTGGATAGAAATCCAACAAGACAAACAACAAGGAAGGAAATCTAAGATAATCTTACAAAACCCTTCAAAAGCTATCAAAGCTATAGACTTTCTTCCTTCAACCTTCAAAAAGGTTCTTCAAATCTCCCAACTGGAGTATAGCTGCTGCGGTGTATAAACCTTGATCGGTGGTATAGCATGATATGCGGGATGTCGGATTTGTGGGAAATCCGACCCTTCTTTTAGGAAAATTACTCTCCAAAGATAGGATATCTTAGAAAGATCTCTTCCCATAAAAATATGTAAAATATATAATCTATCATATCTTCTTCCTTCCAGGAGCCAAACCCAAAAATATAAGATCTCTTTCCAAAGATAAAAGATATCAGCCAAGAATAAAATATTCTCGCCGCGTCCCAGGTGTTCGCCTCGGTCGAGTCGACTTCCCTGGATCACCTCGGACGAGGTGACTCTGTATTCAACCGAGGTTAATCACAACTGAATGTGAAATCTCTCAAATCTGGTCCAAAGTGAATCTTTAATCCATGGCTATGCTTCCTAGGTGTTTCCTTATGTTCTTGAATGTAGCTCCAATGACTCCATAGCTCCTTTTGCTCCTTTTTGAT